>JAWDJE010000001.1:67316502-68634716 GCA_035047345.1 Bradypodion ventrale | reverse complement strand
ATATCCTGCCTTGCAGCAATCAAGCACTTTTAGCCCTACAAAAACACAGTTCTCTGCTGCTTTAACTGCAGCTGTGCTGGATGTGGAATCTCCTGAGATATACCCAGTGATCAGGGGGGCTCCGGCTGTTGGCAATGCACTGGCAATCCCAGATAGATATGAAACCCTCCATTACAAATATCTGAAGGAACTGAAAGTCAGCATACGTGACTATGGGGTTAATGCACCTTTTACAAAAGCTCTGTTGGAAGCCATTGCTTCTCAAAAATTGATACCAGCTGATTGGAAACAGATGATCAAAGCACTCCTGGCTCCTGCAGAAGCCATGCTCTGCTTGCAGGAGTGGAGGGATGTGGCTTGGGAGGTACATCACACACGCCCTGCACTCACGATGGATATGTTATGTGGGGAGGGAAATTTTGCCAACCCCACACAGCAGTTGGCACTCACTGATGCCCAGTTGGGAGATATTGCACAGATAGTCATGCGTGCCTGTAGTGAGATTCCTTCCAAAGGGGATAGCTCAGTTGCTGGGTTTGCAGCAATAAGGCAGGGCCCTAAGGAGGATTGCACTGAGTTCATTAACAGACTCATGACTGCCCTCAGCCGCCAGGTGGAAAATGTCCCGGCACGGGAAATGCTCATGAAACAACTGGCTTTTGAAAATGCCAATGAGGATTGTAAGGGTGCTCTGACAGCTGTTTATGCTCGGCCAGGCACATCGATAGCAGACATGATGAAAGTTTGTCAAAATGTGGGGACTCACAGTTACAAGGCTCAACTTCTGGCAGCTGCAGTTCAGTTGCCCACAACTCAGGCTCAAAACAAACGTTGTTTTGGCTGTGGGAAAGAAGGGCATTTTAAAGCACAATGTCGCTCCTCTCAAAAGCCGGCAGCACGCCCTTCAAGGAAATGTCCCATTTGTCAGAAAGGGTACCATTGGGCCAATCAGTGCTGCTCAAATCCTAATGCCAACCCCTCAGCTGCTCAGCACAAAGACTCTGACTCTTCTCCACAGCAGCAGGGAAATGGGAGTGCGGGCCATGCTCGGGCCCAGGCAAAATAATAGGGCTACCAGAGGTCAGGGAGGAAGCAATAGCGGAGGATTTGGAAGAAGATATGGAACTTGCCCAAGAAATGATTTCACGATATAGAAAAAACCATCCTCTAAAAGAAGGGCTATTATTGAGGTTATCCAAGGACTGTACCTTTACTGTGCCAGGGTGTGTGGAGGCTCTTCCCACACTGGTTGATGATGTTATTCCCCAGGGCATGGTGGGCATTGTTCTTCCTTGCCCAGACGCCTTGCCCGCTTCTGTACACATTGCAGCAGGGTCAGTTACATTGGGTCACCAAGAAATTGTCATCCCTGCATCAGCCACGCAACATCTCACCCTGCCTAAGGGACAACCTGTAGGACGTCTTCATCTGCTCCCACTAGGGACCACTGTAACTCCATCCCAGGAGGGGACTGTAACAGCAGCTATGGCGGTGATACAAATCACCGAGGATAGACCGACCCGCTCGCTGATTATGGGTGGACGTTCAGTGTCTGGACTAATCGATACAGGAGCCGATATTTCAGTGGTGGCAAAAAAAGATTGGCCAACTGGATGGGCCGTCCGCCCCTGTAGGGAAGTTTTTGGGGTGGGCGGGTACGAGCCAGCACAGCAGAGTGTTCAACCAATCGTCTTTGAGACCTCAGGGGGAACAAAAGTTTCTCTTCACCCTCTGATTATGGATATTCCTATTACTCTGTGGGGCCGGGATCTCATGGCTAAAACAGGGTGTACCTTGCAGACAAATTTTTGATACGGGCCTCCCCTGCAGCGCCGTTGCATGCACTTCCACTACAATGGAAAAACACCCCGCCAGTGTGGACGGATCAATGGCCGCTCTCAAGAGAAAAGCTCCAGGCGGCGGAGGCCCTTGTACAGGAGCAATTAAATCTGGGACATATTCAAACAACCACTAGTCCTTGGAACTCTCCAATTTTTGTGGTGAAAAAGAAGTCTGGAAAATGGCGATTGTTGCATGATTTGAGAAAAGTTAATGAGCACATCTTGCCAATGGGACCTCTACAATCTGGACTTCCTAATCCGAACATAGTCCCTGAAGATCACCAACTCATGGTTATAGATTTGAAGGACTGTTTTTATACAATCTTGCTAGCGCCACAAGACAGAGAAAAATTTGCATTTACATTGCCAGTATACAATAATGAACATCCTACTCAACGGTTTGAATGGTGTGTCTTGCCTATGGGTATGGCCAACTCGCCGACTCTATGCCAACATTTTGTGAACATGGCTTTGGAACCTTTCAGGCAACGTCATCCAGAGGTTAAAGTCTATCATTACACAGATGACATTTTATTGCATGGTCCACAAGTCACGGAGAAACACCTGCAGGACCTAGCAGACATTTTGCAACAAGCGGGCTTGATCATAGCACCCGAAAAAGTGCAGCGGATGTATCCATTCCAATATCTGGGACATAGGCTCTCAGCTACAGCTTCAACTCCGCTATTGCCAACAATAGCTATTCCAGAGCAGTTCACTCTTGTACAATTGCAACAATTGCTAGGGAACATAAATTGGGCTCGTCCCTTCTTGGCCCTGAGCACTGAGGAACTGTCACCACTCTTTGCTGCTCTTTCTGGACACACTTCTCCAGCGGACATCATTCCCTGCACAACGGAGATGCGTACAGCTCTTCAACGCCTCAACGAAAAGCTGCATACCATCGCTGTGGATCGGGTGCCCTCAGGCACCATTGCGCTGGCATGCGCTCTTCTTCCCAGACCGAGGCTGCCCACTGCTGTTTTGTTCACGCCTGTCAACGCTCAGAAGGTGGCCATTGTGGAATGGCTACACTTGGCGCACACTCCCTCGAAAAACTGTTATCGCCTGCCTGATGCGATTGCTGATCTTTTCCTCAAATGCCGTACTAGGGCAAAGCATTTGACTGGCTATGACGTTGACTTTGTTTGTTTTCCTTTTTCGCAGGATCAGCTAACCGCCTTGCTACAGCATTCTGAGGCATTTCAGGTGGCCATGGCGGACTTTGTGGGACAAGTTAAATTTAACCCCCCCAAAGATAAGCGGTTTACCTTGCTGAATCTCACTTCTTACTCCCTGTCATCCCCGCTTTGCATGCAACCTATCTTGCATGCCATTACTCTTTTCTCGGATGGCTCCCCCTCCCGTGGAGTACCTACATGGCAGGGTCCTACTGGGGAATGGGAGGTTGTTTTTACAGGACCTCAAGCATCGGCCCAGCGGTCGGAACTGGCAGCGGTCATACTTGCTTTCTCTACGTTTTCTGATGTGCCTTTTAACCTGATTGTGGATACTCAATATGTTTACCGCCTTATTTTTATTTTAGCTCAAGCTTATTTGTCTCCATCGATGTATAGGGATCTTTTTGCTTTATTCCAACAGCTTCAAGGTTTTCTTTCCAACCGTATGGTCCCATTCTTCATTGCCCACATACGCTCTCACACAAGGATCCCAGGTTATTTGGCGGAGGGCAATGCACGAGCAGATTCTGCTCTCCGGGACTCTGCTGAGGTTTTTTCTCTCTTTGACAACCCCATTGACAGTCATGCAATGTTTCATCAATCTGCTAAGGTTTTGCATAAACAATTTTACATTCCTATGTCACAGGCTAGAGACATTGTGTCATCCTGTGCTTCCTGTACGAAGTCTCCTATATTCCTGTCATTTGATGCTGTTAATCCTCGAGGAACAGAAGCCAATCAGCTATGGCAGATGGATGTCACGCAAGTACCTGCTTTGGCTCCGCTTTCTAAGTTACATGTGACTGTTGATACCTTCTCTGGATTTATATGGGCTACACCCTTATGGGGGGAAACATCCAGACATGTTATACAACATTGCATTCGTTCGTTTGCGGTAATGGGTAAACCTAAAAGCCTTAAGACAGACAATGGGTCATCATATGTTTCTTCTGCCTTTCAGGACTTTTGCCGTCAGTGGGACATTAAGCTAACCCATGGAATACCCTGTAACTCGACTGGACAGGCGATTGTTGAAAGAGCCCACCTGACATTCAAAAATTTGTTACACAAGCAAGTGGGAGATAGAGGGGTTCCTGTGGCTGAAATACCTACAGCTGTTGCTAAAGTACTGTATACTCTTAATTTTCTTCTTGCTCCCCATAACAGGTCACACTCTCCAGTCGAATTGCATTTCAGGACCGAGGAGTGTCTTCCTAAGCCATTGGTCGTTTATCGGCAGCAACCGGATCCTGAGTGAAAGGGTCCTGTGCCTCTAATCACCTGGGGACGAGGATACGCAGCGGTTTCTACGACCTCAGGACCTGTGTGGATTCCTGCCCGAGCGATCCGCCCATGGAGAGAGAAGAAGGTTACTCAGCTCCAGGATGGTGGTTCACCAGTAGACTAAATGTGCTGACATTTGTTCTTTTCTTTCTTACTGTGCTTCCAGCTGTAAAAACAATGCCTCATGGGGGCAACCCCAACTTTTGGCTTCGTCATGCTAACTATATGTTTGAGGTTCATGGTAAGAATGCAACGTTATACTATGAGCATCCACTGGCAGTGTCTCAAATGGCCTTTCTTCCGGCATTGTTCAACACGCCTGAGTTGGTTATTGGACACTTGCAACATCTTGATAGGTCTACACTCTTCTCTAATCCCCCAGAACAATTTAACAACACCCGCTGGCGAAGCATGACATTCAAGAAATACACTAAAGGGCTTTGTTTCTGCTGTCATAGTTCTGGAGTCTGGAATAGTAAATGGAAGCACTGGACTCAAGCAAAAAGGGTTTTGCGGAATGTAGGCAATTATACGGGTTGTGATGATTATTTTTGGTTATGGGGTAGTTATAACAGTTCTTATAAGCTTAATTATACCTTGTTTAACACTACTATTGAAGATATATATGATGTATTTCCTATGTTTACTCCTGATTATTCTGCTATAGATAGTGGTTCAATTTGCAATGGATGGCAAATTAAGGATCCCAACATGTGGTTCTTTTTTAATGGAGTTGCCATGAATTTCCATCCAGGACAATATCAATGTGCAGCATTGGGTTATTTTACCTTACCCGTACAAGTGCAAATGCCGCTTCAGGCAGATGCACGGAGCCGGAGAGCTGTTGCCGGCCCGATGGGTTCTGGTTGCAATGATGAAGTGATAATCGATGTTCAGCTTTCTGATGGTAGCTCCTGGGGGAGAGCTATAGGGGGTGTTATCACTGGAGCACTCACCTTGGGATCATACCCAGGTGTCATTTCCCAGGAGAATAGAAGGTCCATTTTGGGACTCACCTGTAGGCTGGAGAAATCAATCAATGCCACAGGGAGGGTCATACGGGATCTTCAAATGGAAATCACTGAGCTTCATCAAGACCAAATGCAGGACAGACTAGCCATAGATTACCTGTTAGCAAAATCCGGAGGATTTTGTAAACTGGTCGGGAACCAGGGATGTCGGGTAAAATTCCAGGATCTGAATAATACTATTGAGAAAGAACTTCAGAATTTACAGGAGAGCATTACTAACAATGTACGCACTGATGTTAATCTCTTTGATTGGATGACTTCTTGGTTGCCTGATTTGTCTGTCCTTAGACAAGTTTTCTTTTATGGGTTCATTATTATTATCTGCCTTATATCGTTGTGTTTTTGCATTTATTGTATTACTAATCTTATTTCTATGTGTAACACATGTCCACTGCGTAGAAGGGAGACATCGGGTTTTGCACGACGGCAATTGTACTCAATGAGGTATCATCCTCCGGAACAAGGTACCAGGAGTCAAGAGGGGTACGATGTCCAGGAGGACAGTGATGATGTATATGGAGGAGTAGTTATGGAGTATGATGACATGCAGGGGTATGATTAGCCGTCCCTCTCTCAAATTTAAATGAAAAAGGAGGACATGTGGGGATGCATCTGGTTTCTGTCTGGCTGTCTCCTTCACATTTTGTAAACAAAGGCCTCTTTGTATACATGAGAGACAACGCTGGATTTTGGGCATGCGTAGAAAAGTGAGAAGAATTCTCCTTATTTCTCCTTTTTTGGTTCGGACACTTCTAATTGGTTGTATGTGCCTTTTTTGTTTCTGATATACTCTGCTGGAATAAAGAGACGCCATGATAATTCCTTTGTTCAGCCAAAACTGCAGTCGTGTGTGTGTGTGTTCTCTCTATCTCTGATTCCACCTGACCTTGTCTAATGAAGCTGGACTTCGTTAGCTTTTAACTCTTCCTCTGTTTATCTGGGGCTATAAACTGTTGCTAATGAGACTGATTAGAGATCTTTACATGAATCGGATTCCTACAGCCTGGCTCATAGGTTCACAGAGAAATGGTGATCGGGGACCTGCTATGCAGGAGAAATTAACTGCAAGGACCCCTGGGACAGAATTTCCCACTTTCTCATGCGAAAGTCATCCTTATCTTGCTTCTGGAGGAGCTAATGACCTTGATGGTGTAGCAAGGTGCATGGGGGTGAACCCTCAGTTACCTTATTTGCAGCAGCAACTCGCTGTTTCTGGAATGCCGAGCAAAGTTATTCCTTCTGGGTAACAGAGCCCACAAAGTTGATACAAATTAGAAACAATCCTCTTTGTAAAAGAAAACAGGCCTTTTGGTATTTATTTCTCCTCCTCAATTTGCCCCAAGTTGCAAAAGGAGCAAAATGAGTGTGCTTGACGAACCAAGTCCTTTTATGGTTTTTATTGGAAAAATAGCAAAGTCCAGTAAATGCAGAATACAGTATAGAAAAATGACTAACTAAACTAAGAATAAAGCAGAAACATTTGCAAAATGAAATAAACGAAATAAAAAGCTATAAGCTACCACTTGCCAATGGAAAGGGCGGCGGTCTTTGCCGCGCCATGCGAGATGGTATGGATCGGGACCCATCAAGATGACAAGCGATACGGGTCCTCATAGCATTGGAGGATAGACTCCTCTCTTAAGAAATTGGGTAGGTTTTTATACCTTTTTCTATGAGAAAATGTCTATGAGAAAATGTCTTTTCTATGAGTAAAAAAGAAGCTGAAAGGGAAAATTGAGAGAGTCCAAACACTCCAAGAGGCATGGAGGCTGTTTACAAAAACAATAACAGAGGCCCAATTGGAATGCATACCCAAAAGGAAAAAGGGCACTGCCAGGTCCAAGAGGACTCCAATGTGGCTTACAGGAGCTGTTCGGGAAGTGATCAAAAGCAAGAAAAGCTCATTTAGAAGCTGGAAGGCTTGTCCGAATGAGGACAGCAGGCAGAAACATAAATTCTGGCAGAACAAATGCAAGGCAACAATCAGGAAAGCAAAGCAAGACTTTGAGGAGCGTATAGCTAAAAATACTCAGAGAAATAACAAAGACTTCTTTAAGTACATTAGAAGTAAGAACCCAACTAGGAAGGCTATTGGACCATTAGATGACAACAGAAGGCAAGGGGTTATTAAAGAGGAAACAGAGATTGCAGAGAGACTCAATGAATTCTTTGCTTCAGTATTCACTGAAGAAGACAGAGACCACATGCCCAAAACAGAGCCTATCTTCATAGGGAGGGAAATCGAAGAATTAAGCCAGATAGAAATAACCAGGGAGGAGGTCCTTGCATGTCTTGTTAAACTAAACACTAACAAATCACCAGGAACAGATGGCATCCATCCATGAGTTCTCAGGGAACTTAAAGATGAAATTGCTGATCTCCTAACCAAAATATATAATCTTTCCCTCAAATCAGGCTTTGTGCCTGATGACTGGAAGGTAGCGAATGTAACACCAATTTTCAAAAAAGGATCCAGAGGTGATCCAGGAAATTACCGACCGATCAGTTTGACATGTGTCCCAGGTAAAGTGATGGAAACCATCCTAAAAGATAGAATTAATAGGCACATAGAAGAGAAGGCGCTGCTAAAGGAGAGCCAACATGGCTTTTGCAAGGGCAAATCATGCCTCACTAATCTGTTGGAATTTTTTGAGAGTGTCAGCAAGCATGTGGATAAGGGGGATCTAGTTGACATTGTTTATCTGGACTTTCAGAAGGCTTTTGACAAGGTCCCACACCAAAGGCCCTTGAATAAACTTGCCAGTCATGGAATAAAGGGACAGGTCTTGTCCTGGATCAGCAACTGGCTAAGGGACAGGAAACAGAGGGTAGCACTAAATGGACACTTCTCCAAGTGGAGGGAAGTAAAGAGTGGGGTCCCCCAAGGTTCAGTACTGGGACCCCTGCTTTTCAACCTCTTCATAAATGATCTAGAAGTAGGAGTAAAAAGCAAGGTAGCCAAATTTGCTGACAACACTAAATTATACAGGGTAGTGAAAACTGTGAGAGATTGTGAGGAGCTCCAGAGGGATCTCTCGACACTGGGGGAGTGGGCAAAACAGTGGCAAATGAGTTTCAACATTAGTAAGTGCAGAGTGATGCATGTTGGGGCAAAGAACCCCAATTACATTTATAAACTGATGGGGTCTGAACTCTCTGCGACAAACCAGGAAAGGGACCTTGGTGTCCTGGTGGACAGCTCAATGAAAGTGTCAACCCAGTGTGCCTCAGCAGTGAAAAAAGCAAACTCAATGCTAGGGATCATTAGGAAGGGTATAGAAAACAAGTCATCAAGTGTCATTTTTCCTCTTTACAAATCTATGGTGAGGCCCCATCTGGAATACTGTGTACAGTTCTGGTCGCCATACCTCCAGAAGGATATTATGGAGTTGGAAAAAGTGCAGAGGAGGGCAACCAGAATGATTAGGGGACTGGAACACCTTCCTTACCATCTGAGGCTGCAACGGTTGGGCCTTTTCACTCTTGAACGACGGCGTCTAAGAGGTGACCTGATTGAAGTTTATAAAATCATGCACGGTGTGGACAAAGTAGATAAGGAAAAACTGTTTTCTCTATCGCATGACACTAGAACTAGGGGACACTCCATGAAACTTTTAGGTACTAGTTCTCAAACAAATAAAAGAAAGTACTTTTTCACCCAGAGGATTACTGGTCTATGAAACTCCCTGCCAGAAGAAGTGGTGACAGCTGTCAGTCTTGACAGCTTTAAGAAAGGATTAGACAAGTTCATGGAGGACAAGGGTATCAATGGCTATAATTATTGATACTTAAGCACAACCTTCGGGTTGGAGAGATAGGCAGGATATCTCTCAATGCCATTTCCAGGGAATCCTAAGCAGGTGAAGGCATCTCCTTGGGAATCCCCTGAAGAAAATGGTGAGCCATTGTGTGAGACAGAATGCTGGACTGGATGGGCTGTGGCCTGTTCCAGCAAGGCTGTTCTTATGTTCTTATGTCCCAGAGAAGTCCTTATTGACCACTCAAAGTGACAGTTTTGTGCTTACTTCAAAGGTAGCAGGTGGCTGGCTATCAGTGTTCTCATCACACTATCTGAGATTGGACCTTCTTTTGGTATTGTTCCTGGAGCTTGGCCTTGGGAAAAGTACAAGAGGTGCTTTCTTAGTTACTGGGTAAAATGGTGGAGTGTGCTTTTCTAAAATGGCTTCACTTAGGCTAAGCAGAATAAGTAATAGAGAGAAAATAAAAACAGTGCTAGTGTTTCTAGATAAAATCCTATTAAACTAACAAGTGATTAACATAAAATGATGTCATCCCACAGGGAATCTCAACAGAATGTAACTGTTAGGCTCCCCATCAGGGACCATTTTATTTTAAAATGCTGGTAGAATCTCCATATTTTTTTTGGTATAAATAAATTCTGTGTCAGAAATTACTCTGGGTTGAAATGGATTTTCGCTGGAGAAACTCTGCTCAGGGGATGCCAGAATGAGGCTCCTTTCATGTCCCCAAGATCTGTCACTCAGCACTCAGGTATCGAACCCCAACCTTCCAGTCTTCAAGTTTAGCATCTTAATCACTAAGCACTGCTTTTGGTTATGACATACTTTTTTTTGGTTATGACACAAGTGATCTCCAGGATCAAATCCAAGTAAATGTGTTAAGTTGTCACTTTGCCTTAGCCACTTGAGGATCTTGAAAGATTGAATGCTTTCCTGCTTCATCAAAAATGAGGAAAATGTTGCCTTTTTAAAGCCCTTTGAATCCAGCACTGAACTGGTTGCTTGGCAATTCAGTGCCATGCCACTTGAATATATTTTTTCAAATAATTAAGTTTCCTCCTGCCTGCCCCATAGAGGGAGTAGGATCATATAGAAAATTATTTTATTTTATTATTTGTTTTCACTTCATGGGAGGTACAGACTAAAAAGATACAATTGAGATGGTTTCCTGTCCCTAAACCATCTAATGCATGTAGATTGCTCCAAATGACACACGACACCTCTATTCAACATTAAGCAACCTTATTTAGGATCCAGCATAATTCAGTTTGGATGTCTAGTTGCCCTCTGTAAATTCTTTTGATTCAATGTGTTTATACTAGCTGAGAAAGGTATTGGGTTATGCCAGTGGTTCCCAACATGAGGCACACATACCACAGGGGGACTTCGATTCACAGAAATCTAAGTCAGTACATTGGCTGATCAGTGCTTTGGGGAATTAACAGGCTTCTGGGAATTGAAGTCCAAAAGCCAATGGTTGGGAAACACTGGATTAAAACCTATGTTTTATATTGCACAAAAGGGGAGTTGTAGTATGCTTTTCATGGTTTTGGAGGCATCTATTGCAAACCTGTATGTGTGACTGAGCACATCACACCAGTTATATAATTTCTGAGCCAGTTGAGAATATCAACACTTACAGAAATCCAAATGGTCTGATGATAGGTATTCTGATTGAACACAGGTCCTTATGTTTTGAAACAACCAAAAGACACTATAAAGCTAGAGAAAATTCAGAAAAACATAAGGTTTCTATCAGGAGACTCAAAAAATTACCAGTGGAAAGGGAAAAAATGAAGTATTCTCTATTTTGAAAAAGAGTGAGTAAAGAGATAATCTGACAGAGTTGTATAAAGTAAAACATGGTGTGGAAAAAATGGTAGCCCCATTTTACTAGTTTACTGCTTGAGCTTCCTCTTCCTCTTTGAAGTGTATTAAGTGACTTCAAGATGGTCCAGCAAGAATTTTGTTCTGATTGGAGACACATCTTTGGCATTCATTCATTCAACAAGGTGGGCTGTTTTTGCTCTCCATGAGTTTAGCCTAGCTTCATGTTCTGATATTTAGAGCTTGATAAGTGTGCAGAAAGCTTTTCCTCAATTTTGGCAATCTTCTTGGAGGTTGATGTCCATGAAGTGGATGGGCTTGGTGCTGTATTACTTTATTTGGGTCATTATTTGCTATCACCTCTCAAACATACCTCTCAGCATACTTCCAAAGGGACAATATCAGCCTAATAACATTTTTTTTTCATTAGGCAACCTGTAATAATCCTGCATAATTTATTAAGAGCTACATCAACTTTATTTGGATGATGGTATCTGATATTTGTTTCTGACTTTGAATTATGATCCTGCATACTATCAAGACATAAAATAACTGCAGTAACCAATGCCTTGCTGCAAAGAAAGATTCCAATAACAGTGAATTCAGTTTGCTTGTTTTTAATCATGTATGCATCATACTTGTATGACTTTAAAAGGTTAGGAAGAAAAAGAAAATTCTATGCATGAATTGAATTGCTTTGATCTTGTTGCAAAGCTTGCTCGACATATCTTAAACTAAATCTGGAATTACCTGTAGGATAAAAGAAAGGGACATAATAAAGTGAATAAACTTGAGTAAACAAAGGTCATTTTTAGTTTTACTTTTTATATACTGTGAGACTAGAAGAGAGATACTGTAAGCCATAATCGGCACATACTTTATCACCTACGTGTCCTCCTGGGAAGCAAAAAGATAGCAATTACATATGAAAATGGCTTCCATGTTGAGGTAAATCATCTTATTCCTTCGAGTCTTTGATCAGGGCTTCATTCTTCACCCTTTATCCACAAGACAAAAATTACTAGGAACTGCTGAGTCAGGCAGTCTCTCCCCTATATGCTTCCAACTTAGCGCACAATCTATACCTATAAAATCAAGCGTTAACCGTTGGAACTCCACATAGGATCCTAAGCCAGGCCCTACTAGCCTGCACCGACCATTCGTGCACACGCCCGAACTGGGTCCGCAGGTCAACAAAGGATTGAGAAATGCGCCAGTGGGGCAAGAGCCCCACAAATGCTTAAAAGGGAAACAACTTCATTTCCCAACATTCCTTGCACTGCGCCAGAGCCAATCAGGCTGAGAGGTGCAAGCAAAAGGAACGTTCGGAAACGCGCTGCGGCCAATCAAAAGGAAACCGCAGGGGGAAAAACAACGCACAAGCCAAAAATGCAAACGCAAAACTACAAGTCCCAGCGTCCTGTGCACCATGAGCGCGCAAAACACTGATGAAGCTGGCGAACTAAAAATAAAAAACACACCGGGAGCGCAAGTCCGCCGCAGCCGGACACAGCGCCTCACAGAGAAAAAAAATGGTGGGTCAAGGGGGAAAAAGGCACTGCCCCTCCCCTTGAAAGTGAACCCATTCCCAGGTAAGCAAAGCCATCAGACGGCGCTCCGTCTGCTGACTACTTACCACAAAAGGGTTTCGCTTACAGCGAGGCCAAGCCGCGGGAACCAAAGCCCCCTCCCCAACAGCACCTGAAGCTCCTGATCGGAGTTTCCTCTTAATACCACTGGGTGGGGGGTTGCGCTCCCCCTCTCTACTGGCTCCCCTGGGGTTGGGAGGGTTGGGGGGACAAAAGGGGTCTGTCTCCCCAACTCTCTTGACCCCAGGGGATCCGGCAGAGAGGGGATTCCCCTACACACACACACACACACACACACACACACACACACACACACACACACACACACACACACACACACACACACACACACACACACACACCATATTAAAGAGAAGAAACCAAGCGGTTACTTCTCTTTAAAAACGGAGTTTTTTTGGGGGGAAGCCCCCTCTCTGATGGCTCTCCTGGGTCCGGAAGGGTTGGGGAGACAGACCCCTTTTATCCACCCAACCCTCCCAAACCCAAGGAAGCCAGCGGAGAGGGGGATCACAACCCCCCCAATGATATTAAAGGGGAAACCCCAATTGAGATTTCCCTTTTAATATCAGAGGGTGGGCTGGATTCGATCCCCTCTCCTGGGTCCCATGAGTCTGGAAGGTTTTAGGGGACAAAAGGGGTCTGTCCCCCCAACCCTTCCAGAACCAGGGGACACGGCAGAGAGGGGATCCCCCCGTAGGACACCCAGTTATTAAAGAGAAGAAACCAAGCGGTTACTTCTCTTTAAAAACGGTGTGTTTTGGGGGGAAACCCCCTCTCCGATGGCTCTCCAAGGCTGGCCCATGGAAAGGAACCCCCCTCCCCCAAGCCACAACAACAAACAAAACTTTTAAAAATAAATAAATTATTTAAATAAAAAAATCATTACAACAAAAAACACAAAAAAAATTCAAAAACATCCAAAAATACACAAAATCAAAAATAACAACAAAAAACAATACAAAGTAAAAAACCGAAAAAAAACCCCTTCCAACACCATTCAAAACAGCCCGGCAACGCCGGGCAACCTCTGCTAGTGGAGTTATATTAACCCAGCTCTGAGGACTTTTTCCAACTGGAATTCCAGTTGTTTCCAACTGCCAATAATATTCCTGCCTTCCAAATGTATGCGAATTTTGCTTTAGTCACAATGTGGTGGCACATGGGAATCTATAAGGTGGCTCTGAAAATGTCTGTTTATCTCTAAAATTAGTTTCGTAGGGAAATATTTGATGTCCATTGATTATCAATAAATATATACAAGTGATGTATTCCATAACAACTGGAGACTGGAAGGTCAGGTTTCAATTCCCGAGGACTGCATTTGGGGACATGAAAGGAGCTTCATTCAGGTGTCCCCTGAGCAAAGTTTCTCCAGCAAAAATCCTTTCAACCCAGAGTAATCTCTGACACGCAAGTATTATTTGTTAAGGTATTGCAGGTATTGTTAAGACATTATGGCATAAGCAGTAGGGTCAGGCTAACAGCAGGATGTATGAAAGACAAAGTTAGTCATAGTGGTGACAAAAAATATTATGGCTTCAATCCAATTACTAATCAGCTGGATTGGAAGAGGCAAGCAGGCAAGCAGGCAAAAAGCGAGAAGCAAACAGCGTGCTGTGGAGTGCTGTGGAGTGTCAAACCCCACGAGCATCGAATCCTGCTTATTTTGTGCAGGCTGAGCCTTGCGGAGCCTACAGAGCCTGGGCAGTGAAAGGGGTAAGACCTATTGGGTTAGATCGAGGGGTGTGGAAGCAAACCTCAGTCAGCTCTGCAGGCACCGAACTGACGTGGTGACTATTTATTTATTTCGATTCTGTGGCAGAGCTGCCTGCGGTGGAGATGTCCCTTTTTTTGATTCCTGAGTTTTAGGAGACTCATTACTCAATTGCCATTGGAGATAGTCTGTTGTTTGAAAAATTTGGACTAATTTGGACTAATTGCGTTGAGTATACGAGCCAAAAATTGTTGCTGTTCTTACTCTATGCCCCTGGAAACTTTGGACTACAATTTGAACTACATAGCATGACCTATCAATTGAAGAACAAATTTGGCGCAAGCAGATTAAACCATTTACAAAAAAGTTGAGAGATAAAGGGATAAAATACAATGGAAACCACCACGACAATTGAGATTTATACATGGTGGAAAAAGTAGCTTGATTGTGGAATCATCATTTGCTCTGCATGTCCTGGTAGATGCTAACATTTTTGAATATAACTCAAAAGACTGGGATGAGTTGAAGGAGGCTCTGATAACCTCGGGATTTCATGAGAACTGTAGCTCTGAAGTGGGTTAGTGATTTATTAAAATTAGTTATGGTATGAAGTATTATAAAGTGTTAACTGCGACAACTGGGATGCTCGCTCGGTAATCTTGATACATTCCCCCCTCCCCTCCTTGTTACGCAAGGGCTTTCTTTTTTTCTCATTAAGGTTGAAAAGGTGGGGAGGTTGACTGGTTATAAATGTTTGAAAATTATGTCATGTCTTTTTTTTGTAAGTTTTTATGTTAATTATTTCATGTTGGTTGTGCGGTATCACCTTTATGTTTGTTCTCTATCAAGAATTAATTATATACAAAGGTTCTCATCATTTTTAGAGATGTATGGTTTTTTGAATTCATGGAACACATAACAAAGAGCAGATATTGACAATATTGATAATGGTTAGAGTATTAACATGGAATGTGAAAGGCTTGGGATCCCGAATAAAGAGAAAACATATCGAAGCAGCAATTAGAAGAAATAAGCCAGATTTAATATTCCTTCAAGAGACACATCAGAAAAATGAAAAAGTTAATAATTTAACATTGACTTGGGCAGAAAATTATGAGAAAGCTTGTGGAACATCCAAGGCAAGGAGTATTAATCTCAAAAAGGATAGGTTTTGTAAAATTAAAAACTAATATTGATCCTGAAGGAAGGTATATAATAATAAAAGGTTTGATAGATGAGGAAGAAATTTTGTTGGTAAATATTTATGCCCCAAACCAGAAGCAAGATGAATTCCTACATACATTATATCAGATTATAATGAAGGAAAATACTAATAAAATAATAGTGGCAGGAGATTTAAATTTGATTAAATCAGATTTTGATTCTTCAAATGTTTTGAGACAAAAAATAGGAACCAAGAAGATATTAGAATCATGGATGCAACAAATAGGACTACATGATGCGTAGTCTGAATTAAAAGGTAATGAAAGTGGATGTACGTATTATTCACATGTCCACAACTCATACTCAAGAATCGATTATGTTATGGTTACCAATAATTTAGTTAAGACACTAGATTTAAAAATATCTGATAAAAGGAAAAATAAGATTAACTGGAGATATGATTCAAAAATATTTAACAAACAGGAAGACAAAGAGAAAATAATTAAAAAGTGGGAGGAATCTTGGTGTTTTAATGATACAGAAGAAGTATCTGATAATATCTTGTGGGATACAATGAAATCAATATTTAGGGGTGAAAGTATCAAACTTGCTAGTATTAAGAACAAGCAATATAAGGAGAAACAAAGATATATAGAAGAAGAAATTGAATGACTTTAGAAGGAACATATAAGGACCAAAGAAAAAAATACATTTGATAAACTGCAGCAATTGAAAACAGAATTAATTGGAAAGGATATTGAAAGTGTTAAAAGGAATCTAATTTATTTAAAAAGAAATTATTTTGAGTATAATAATAAAAATTCGAAAATGTTGGCAAGAGCTGCAAATGAAAAAAAAGAAAAAAGAGAAATAAGTGTATTATTTGATAACCAAGGAAATAGATGTAATAAAACGAAGGAAAAAATAGAAATAGCCAGGCAATTTTATCAAAATCTTTATTAAGAAAAGAAATTAAATGTAGAAGTGGCATCGGATTATATTAAAAACTGAACTAAAAGCAAGGTGAGTCAGGAACACAAATTAGTAATGGAAGCACCTATCACAGAAAAAGAGGTTTCAACAACTATAGATAAGTTAAAAATAGGAAAGGCACCAGGAGAAGATGGACTAGCATCAGAATTTTATAAAAAAATTTAAAAAATGCTAGTTCCAAAAATCACTAGAATATTTAATTATGTACTAGATGGAGGAAAGTCCCCCGACTCATGGTATAAATCGATAATAATCAATTCCTAAGGCCGGGAAAGATCAAGAGAAAGTGGAGTTTTATAGACCCATTTCATTATTGAAGCAGGATTTAAAAATCTTCACGGCAATACTCGCAAATAGAATGAATAAATTTATGGGTGATTATATAAATATTGACCAAGCAGGATTTATGAAATCAAGATACTTACCAGACATAACAAGGAGAGTTGTAGCATTAATGAATATTGCAGAATAGAGTAAAGAAGGAATTGGATTATTGTCTTTAGACATATATAAAGCATTTGATTCTCTCCAATGGTTTTCTATTAAAGAAATAGTGAAAAACTATGGATTTGGCTCTAAATTTACAACAGTAATTGATAATTTATACCAACAAGGTTATGCGCAAATAAAAGTGAATGATGTATTTACACCAGATATAAGGTTAGGGGCTGGAACAAAGCAGGGTGATCCGTTGTATTCAATTTTGTTCATAATGGCTATTGAAATGTTTGCAAACGTAATTAGAGAAGACTCAGATTTAAAAGGGATAAATAACAATTAAATTAATTTGTATGCGGACGACACCTTGCTAATTGTAAAGGAACCACAAAATGCAATACTCAAAATACAATCTCATCTTAGAAATTTCCAAGATGCGACTGGCTTGAAAGTAAACTGGGATAAGTCAGAAATAATTATTTTTAATACAAATATAGAAACTCAGAATAAAATTAAGAACACTTTTAATATTAACATCAAAAGTAATATAAAATATTTAGGAATAAGAATATCTAATCAGTATGATGAATTAAAAAATTAAATTTTGAAACATTGGAAAAAGAAATAAAAGAATTACTAATTTGATACAAAAAAATAAAATTATCATGGTTTGGAAGAATAGCTTTGATTAAAATGAATATAGTCACCAAAATTATTTATGTATTTGAAACATTACCAGTAGAAATTAAGGATAAGGATCTCAAGAAATTACAAAATTTGTTAAATGATTATTGTAGTGATGGTAAGAGACCGAGGATTGTAAAGACATTATGGTATAAAGATCAGAAAAGTGGGGGGTTAGATTTACCAGATATTAAAAAATATTATATGGCATACCAATTGAAAAATATTCTAAAAATTTTAATGCAGAATGACACATTATGGGAAGTTAAAATTAACAATGATAATAAAATTTCAATTTTTTTTTGAATTTTTGGCATTCTGTTAAAAATAAACTTGCTCCGGGAACTTCATCCATAATAGAATTGGGGGATATAAAATCCTTCCCAATATCATTAACTAGGAAGAATAAAATGCTACTTCAAATTAATAAAATAGAGTTCCTAAAGGATTGGATAGATTTTTGTAAAAATAAAGAAAAAAAGATAAAATTGTTTACTCAAATGAACTTAAACTGGATTCAAGTAGTAGCAATTAATAATTAGAACTCTCGTATAGTTACTGAATCAGACCTAAACAGAAGTTTAACCGAGTTTGAAAAATTAGCATGCAATGTTAGGTCTGGAAAAATAGAATTAAAAGGGTTAATTGGTAAAATATATAAATTGCTAATCGATATGGATCATACCAATGATAGTATGAGAGAGACATGAGAAAGTGACCTAAATATAAACATTAGTGAAGAAAGTTGGAAGCTAAAATGGAAAAATAGAGTAATGAGAAATTTATCAATCAGATTAAAGGAACACATTTATAAAGTATTGTGGAAATGGTACCTAACCCCAGCAAAAATAAAATTAATGAATCCAAAGGAATCTAGTTTATGCTGGAATTGTAAAAAAGAGACTGGGACTTATCTCCATATGTTGTGGGAGTGTGAAAAAGTGAAAGGTTTTTGGACGTTAGTGGAAAACGAGATAACAAAAATGTTTGGTACCTGTATTAAATTGGATGCACCAAGTGTGTTGATATTTGAGTTTGGTAATGTTATTTCAAATCACTATAATGCAGATTTACTATCTATTTTAATAGTGAATGCAAGAATTTGCATAGCTGCTAAGTGGTAGGGAGGAGAGCAAATAAAAATTGAAGATTGGTATGTTCAAAACTGGACAATAGCACTAAATGATAAATTTACATGCGAAATAAACATTAAAAAAGGTATCACAAGTAAAAACAAATTTTATGAGATTTGGAAGCCCTTCCTAGATCATACTATAACTAAAGGCAAAGGGAGCAAGCCTCCTACGGATCAGTTATCATTTTGGATTGAGAGTTAATGTTTGTGTGTACATTTTATTATTGGTTCTTTTAGGGAATATATAACCTGTCTCTGATGGATGTCATTAATGATAGACTAGATAGAGCAACTAAATTATAAGTGTATGTATTTAGCTTTGTAGCGTTGAATTGTATTTTTTTTCTTCTCCTCTTTTTCTCTCTGTTTGTGTGCATATATATGTTGTCTTTTGTTTTAATCAATAAAATATTTTAAGAAAAGAAAAGACCCACTGCATCTATTGCTGAATCAATCATTTGACACCATTGACTCAGTGATCTAGTTGAGACTGTGTACTGGATACAAAGCTTAGATTTAGATCAGTGATAGCAAACCTTTTAGAGATCAAGTGCCCAAGAAGGCAGGGGAGTGGGTGCGGCAGGCATCACACATGCTGGTGACATCACGTGGGTGCGCGCACCCACGTAATGTCACCAGTGAGCTTCAATCTGCATGCGTGTGTGTGCATGTGCACCACCCCTGCTCAACCATGCTTTGTGTTTTCCCCTGCTAGCCCTCCAACAAGCTGCACCAGGCCCCACCACCACCACCCAGGGTTGCCATTGTGGAGTTTCCCTGATAGGTATCTGTATACACACAAAACAGAATAAACAATCTGGATTAAAAACTAATATTCATATTCTGTTTTTGTGCCATGTAAGGAGAACATTGTTTTGATTCATATCAATATACTGTAGCTGTGTTTAACTGGGCAAAACTGTTCATATTTTTTTGTAATAATGAAATGGGAATTGATGCAAACTAGACATATTCTAATAATTTTCAATGCTTTAAGTTGTGAAACCAGATGATATATTTTGTGATATATGTTATTACTCACATATAACAGACATTTGTGTTTGCCAATATTTTTTTTTGCTTTCATTTTCTGTCACCTATCAATATCACAGGAAATTTTAAAGTTACTGTGTAATAATTTTTGAGTCAAGTTAGTGCAGCATTTCTTGTTAGGCAGATCTCAAAGACAAACTAGTTGGCCAGCTTTCAAAGATTTCAATGAGATAGCACATGTATCATTTGAACAGTGAGTATGCTACAGAAATGCATTGATTGCATTGTTAGAGCATTAATAATATATGTATCACATGAAGCCATTGTGAGTCAAAAAAAATATGATTTTTATCTAGTACTAGCAGAGGTTGCCCGGCGTTGCCCGGCTGTTTTAAATGGTGTTGGAAAATTTTTGTTGTTGTTGTTAATGTTTGTAAAGAAGAGGTTAGTTTATAATTGAAATTTTTAAATTTTTTATTTATACAAAAAAAATTTGGCGTCCTGTTATAAACTGTGATGAGTTTTGTTTGGTGTTTTGGTTTTGTGGATGAAAAAAAGAACAAAGGATGATATACTTTTTCAAAAAAATTTATTTAACCCAATAATTTTTAGTATGTATTTTTTTAATAGTTGTACCGTAGGTTATAATGTGAAAAATGTGAAAGTACATGTATTTCACAATAAATGTTTGTAAACTGTGTATTGATGTTTTTATTTTTTATTTGAGTTAAAATTCAGCACAGGAGTTTTGAATAGTTTTTATTTTATTGACATATGTTTTTGATTTGTGTAAAATTGTGATTTTGTGTTATTTTTTTACTTGTTTTTACTCTTGGGGCCTTTTGTGTGGGGCTGTTGTGTCTTTTTGAATTTTTTTTACTACTGTGGGCAGCAAGTGGTGCTGGTAGGGGTTATCTTGTATTTTGACTGTTTTTTCTCTCGTGGCCTCTGGGTGGAGCTTCTTCCAGTAAGTAGTCTCTTTCTTTATTCATTTCTTTTCCAGTTATTGTGGAATGTGGTCGTGTGGTGATGAGCTGGCTGTTTTTCTTTATTTGTGGTGGTGGTGGTGGTTGGATTTTGTGGTGTTTGGCTGGGTGCTGGGTGTGTTTGGAAATTTTTGTTTTTGTTTACTTTGTATTGTTTTTTGGAGTTATTTTTGGTTGTTTTTGTGTATTGTTGGATGTTTTTGATTGTTTGTTTTTGTGTTTTTTGTTGTCCTACCGGGGGGATCCCCTCTCTGCTATGTCCCCTGGCTCTGGAAGGCTTGGGGGGACAGACCCCTTTTGCACCCCCAAACCTTCCAGACTCATGGGACCCAGGAGAGGGGATCGAATCCAGGCCACCCTCTGGCTTCCTTGGGTTTGGGAGGGTTGGGTGGACAAAAGGGGTCTGTCTCCCCAACCCTTCTAGACCCAGGAGAGCCATCGGAGAGGGGGATTCCCCCCAAAAAAACTCAGTTTTTAAAGAGAAGTAACTGCTTGGTTTCTTCTCTTTAATATGGGGTGTGTGTGTGTGTGTGTGTGTGTGTGTGTGTGTGTGTGTGTGTGTGTGTGTAGAGGGGAATCCCCTCTCTGCCAGGTCCCCTGGGGTCAGGAGGGTTGGGGAGACAGACCCCTTTTGTCCCCACAAACCTCCCAACCCCAGGTGAGCCAGTGGAGAGGGGGAACGCAACCCCCCCACCCAGTGATATTAAAGGGGAAACTCCAATCGGATTTTCCCATTTAATATCAGGGGGTTGGGTTGGAATCGATCTCCTCTCTTGGTCCCGTGGGTCCGTGAGGGTTGGGGGGACAAAAGGGGTATGTCCCCCCCAACCCTACTGGACCCAGGAGACCAGGGAGAGTGGATCGATTCCCCCCTCCTTAAAAAAACTCCGTTTTTAAAGAGAAGAAACCGCTTGGTTTCTTCTCTTTGAAGATGGAGCTTTTTGGGGGGGAAATCAAACCCCTTTCCCTGGTCTCCTGGGTCCAGAAGTGTTGGGGAGACATACCCCTTTTGTCCCCACAAACCTCCCAACCCTAGGGGGGCCAGCGGAGAGGGGGATCGCAACCCCCCACCTACTGATATTAAAGGGGAAACTCCAGTCAGGAAAGGGAAAGAAGGGCGGTTGGTGTTTGTGAGGCGGTGAGTGTTTTTTTAAAATTTTTCGGGCACCGGCTTCCCCAGCGTTCTGCGCGCTCATGGTGCGTGGGACGCTGGGGCTTGTAGTAATGGGTTTGTGCTTTGTGTTTGTGCTATGTTTTTTTAAAACTGTTTTCTTTTGATTGGCCGCAGCGTGTTTCCGAACGTTCCTTGCGCCTCGCTGCGCCAGAGCCTCTCAGCCTGATTAGCTCTGGCGCGGCGCAAGGAATGTTGGGAAATAAAGTTGTTTCCCTTTTTTCGCGTTTGTGGGGCTGTTGCCCCACTGGCACAATTCTCAATCCTGCATTTACCTGCGTACCCAGTTTGGATGTGTTCCTGAATGGAGGGTGCAGGCTAGTGCGGCCTAGCTAAGGAGCCTATAGCAAGTTCCAATGGTTAACCCTCAATTTTATATATATAGATTTTTATTTGATTGTTTCTAAGGGGAATTGGTTTAGCCCAAGAGAGTTTATATTAGAGTCACTAATCCATTTCCTCCAGCCTCACAAAAGGGAGGGGGGAGGTTATTTAATATCATTTTTTAAATCGCTAAAACTTGATATAATGAACTTTGAAACTGAAAACAAATACAAAATAGACAGTTCACCTTAAGCTTGTGATCCAAAATGTGATCCAAAGGCTATATTTGGGTCACTGGTGGCACAGTTACAGAGGAGGACAACCTCAAATAGCAACACAAAAACTTATACCAGCTCCTGTTTTCAGACACTCCTATATACCTAGGAAATACAAATTGTTTGTTTGATTTTTTATGGCTTTTCTTGCTAATTTACATTCAGAGCACTCAGAAAGGTGAATTAGTCCTTCTTCTGGTGAATTACTCTCATATATATTTGCAGATGGTGTTATGCAGGTTGGAGGTATTTCAAGAAGAAAGCAAAAATATAAGATTTTCTTCTCACAGAATTCCAGGGATGAATCTTTCACCTTGACAATTACTGGCATGCTCTGCTGTGTGGAAACACAAGAGAGACCATGTGGAAAATGTGTAGGAAAGGAGAAGGACTAAAAGGGGGAAGGAAAAAGCAGGCTAACAGACTAGAGAAGAAATTTTCTGACTGGTTGGGTCTGGGGACATTTCTTCATCAAGAATTTCCAGTAGCCTTCCTTACAAGAGCAGATCTAGAAATGGCAAAGCAAAAAGGTGAGAGGAATAGGATTGATCAGGCTCAGGAGAGTTGTCTATGATGACTTACTTACTTGGTTACTCCATTGATAACTATATCACACGTCAATATACATAGTTTGACATGGTGGGTCGAAGTATCATCTCCCACTGTTTCTGATCCTGTGCCAGTCTCATCCAGGACCTCTGGAGCTTTCTCTATGGTGACAGGGAACTAATACTTGACTGATGAATTTCGCATTGGAGAACTATTATGGCATACCTGTGTGTGCACTACACAGTTATTCTCCTTTAACATCTCACAGAATCCTGGAATTTGCAGCCAGACTCCTTTAAAATTTAGCCACTTCATATCTCCATCAGAAACCCATTTTTAAGGCATATCAGAAAACAAAAACAAAAAATAATAAAACAAAAACAAAACCACTGCAGCACTTTAAAGACTAACTGCTATATTTGTACTGTTAGCTTTCGTTGATCAAGTCCATTTCTTCAGACATTTTTATACACCTTTAAGAGATCTCTTATTAAAACTTAAGAATCCCAATATCTATACTGGTGTTTCTTTTCTGGAGCTTTGTTTGAGTGCTTATTGAAAGCTTCCTACCAGAACGCCCTCTTCATATATCAACTTCAAATGGAAAATGCAAGGGACTAAACAACCACCCGGAACAAAGTAATGCTATGAAGAAACCATGCTTTCATTGGACAAAAAGAGATGTAAGTCATGGGAAAACATGCTGCACTAAGCAATACAAGAGGAATGATATATTGATGACATTAAAAAAGAGTAAATCAGTTCAGGACCAGAGGTATGATAATGGGATGGATGACTGAAAATTGGATGTGCTTTGCAGGCGCACCCCCCAAAGAAAGACTCAGACACCGGTATATGGATAAAGGCATCGGGCCACTTTTATTGAATAATGCCCTAGTCTGAATTATAACTTTCAATTGGTGTAATCATCCAATTGTAATTCTTTAAGGCAAGCAGGCCGCAGTAACAATAGTAAGGTTCCACCCAAAATGCCAATGGCAATTGGCTACATGTAACTATTTGTATCAATTTGTTTGTTGACACAAACAAATTGTTGACTGGAGTCAATAAACTATCTACTGACCCCACCCTATGACGTGTATCCGTTAAATCTCAAGTTGATGCAGGTTGTTAAGCTCCTGCCATCACCCCTTGCCTGGTTCGTCATTGACTGGCCAAAGCTATTACCCCTGTACCTGTCTAAGTGTTGGCCAGTCAATTGCGAACCTGCCAGATACCTCTGGGTCATAAATCTTTACCTTACCAGTGCTACCCGCCACATGGGGAGGCATCCATGATGACTCACCGCCCCCCCCCCCCAGACCGTCAGCTCGGTCGCCAGGCCTGCTTGCACCATGCCCAGAAAGAGGTACATACCTCCAGCCGACAGGTGGACCCCATCTCCTGCTTACCAGCAAAAAATTTTGTAAGCCTATCTGCAGGTTTCCAATGGCTGTCTCCCAGCCATGCTCAGCAAGGGACCGAGCCACAGCCCTGTCCACTGACTGCCGGAATAGTCCGAACCACGGAGATCCACGTCTCCCCTAAATTGGTGTCTCGGCACGATGTTAGACCATGGCAACCGTGTGTAAGCCATACATGATATAAAACGCCAGGTCACTGCCCCTCGACAGTTTAGGAATAGCAGTGATCCATATAAGATCATTGCCGCCGAGGTGCCTAATAAGAACATCGAGCGGTCCAGCATCCCTGACGGACATCAGGAATGGCCACAGTTCCCACCCCCATGTGCCGCGCGTACCATACCGTCACATACGTGTGGATGCACACAGCCCAAGTTGGGGTCCACTCTCTGTCGCCGCAGCATATACTGCTGCCCAGTGTACATAGCTGCGGCCCACCAGCCCCACTGCCACCAGTGTGCAGAGACACACAGGATCTGTAAAAGAGGAGAAGAGGTGAAGGACATAACTAGGTGCTCATACGGTGAGGGGACGTACATATAAGAAATTACGCGTACACATATATCCGCCTCTGAGTACCCCAAACGTAGCCGCGATCAACGCGACGCCTATCCTAAATAAATGGGTGCCAAAACGGGCCCCACACCGCGAAGCGCGGCACCGGTCACCCCCAGTAACTGTACTTTGGTAAGGGTAGACCCATCCTGGTGGCAGAAAAACAGGCTGGGGCGCGCAGCAGGCACTGCCGAAAATTCATGTAGGGCACCAACCAGACAGATGTCTCCAATGAAACTTCGTAGCAGTCTAACTCCACTGCCTACGCCGTGCTGAACAACCTTTGAGGACCGTATCCCCAATTGAGCCCACTCATGTGTGACATAGACATCGTCGAGTTCCAGTGCCCTACGAGACACATCTGCCTTACACAATGGTACCAACTCTGGCACCAACTCACTGATGCGGAGCGCTCCAAAAAGGCTACCGTGGTAGCTGCGTGACCAAGAGCCACTTCACACCTATCCGAACATAAGTCATGCCAGCCTCGTGTAAGGTGGGTCAGAAACTCTGGCGAACGTTCACGTGTCCACCCCTCCAAAACACGATGCATGCGGAAGTAACTCACGCAGTCATTGAAAACCCCCCCCCCCCACGTTGGCCATAAATGCCAGTGCCGAAAGCCTGAAGGCTATAGTACAGGGGGCCAAACCCTGACTGCGAAGATAAACATGCATTGTAAAACGTGGTCCTCTGATATTGACCACACTTGGGGTAACTGTAGTTACTCGCAAAAAGTTCTAAATCGCATGAAAGCATGTTGATACGCCTTACGCGTGCGAGGTGCCAATGACATGCCCGGTTCACCTCTCCTCGCCAAATGTCCAAATATCGGCCGGGAGTGGCGAGTGGAATTCCTCTGCTTCGGGAACAAGGCACGGAACCGGGGGATCTGCAGGCGGGATAAAGCATCAGCAATCGTTATTAATACCTGGAACATGTCTGGCCCCGAACAGCACATTTAGGCGTAGGCTTCACAAAAAGAATTGACAAACCAATGCCATGACCCTGGGGGATTTGCACGTCTGGGTGTTGACAATGTGCACTACCGCATTGTCACACCAAAATGGACCAGTGAGTTGGCCCACTCGTCGCCCCATAGCATCAGTGCTCCCCAAATTGGGAAGAAACTCAAGGAAGGTAAGATCGCGGAGGCGATCCATGCCAAGCCATGCGTGATGCCCTCGGCCGTAAGTCCACCTACCCTCAGAGTAAACCCCCATAACCCAGGGAGCCGGAGGCATCTGACCGTACTTGAAATCTAGGGCAGACCATAAGGTCTGATCTCCAGGAAGAGTCCCCGTTAAAACTCTGGAGTAATTTGAGCCAGACCGAAAGGTCCACCCGTATGCCCCTGATCAGCCGGACCCTGTGGTGACGTTTTAACAGGCCAGCCATGGCATCACACAGGCGCCTGGCCAATGCTCTGCCAGGTGTAACCACCCTGCAGGCAAAGTTAAGGTGGCCATGAAGTAGCTGCAGCTCACGAGGGGACACTTTATGTTTGGCAATCAATGCCAAAATCGTTGCGGAGATCCGAGTCACCTTATCCATGGGTAACCCGGATGCCTGTGCGACAGAGTCAATTCCAATGCCTAGAAATGTGAGCTTAGTAACTGGGCCCTCGGTCTTTTCAGGCGCTAAGGGGACGCCCAGTTCCCACATGAGTGTCTGAAATGTAGTGAGGAGACGCGTGCATGTGTCTGAACGCCGTTCACCCCCGAACCAAAAGTCATCGAGGTAATGGGCTAGAGACCGGGACCCCGACCTGCGAGCAAAGGCCCACTGAATGAAAGTACCGAATCGTTCGAATGCCGAACATGAAATAGAGCAGTCAAAAGGCATGGCCTTATCTAAGTAAAATTCCCCTTGGAACCTAAAACCCAATAGCTCAAAATCCCCTGGGTGCACTGGCAGTAATTTGAAAGCTGAGTGCATATCACACTGTGCCAGGAAAGCACCGGGACCGCATGAGCGTACCACCCTTAGGGGCTGAACAAACGACGTTTTCCTGACTGAAAACGGTCAGCAGGAACGGCATCACTGACCGAAGAACCCGCAGGGTAAGCTAGATGGAGGATTAGACGACATTCACCCGGGGTTCTACTTCGGTACTAGCCCCAGAGGGGAGACCTTCAAATTAGGGAAAGGTGGTTCCAAGAAGGGGCCCGCTACTCTCATAGCCTCAACTTCCTTAGCTATGCTCGGTGCATCAACCTCCTCGTTACCTTACAAGGGAACTAAATTAGTAGCATCTTGGGGCCCCTAACACCCCCGAATGGAATACGAAAGCCCCATTGGAAACCCTCCAGCAGGTACCTCGCATCATCCCTTCTTGTATAAGCTGAGAGCCATCGCTCCAGCATGAGTACACTAATTGGGGAGGGGGGCTTTGACATGGCTAGTTCCGTCAGACGGAGCTCTGATCGCCCCCTGTGCACCCCTACCCCTACCTCTACCCCGTAATCCACCAACCTGCGGGCACGTGGAGGCGGCGTGGGGGCCAGCGCAAAAGGGGCACTCATGTCGGTAACGACACTGGCGCTTATTACACACGTCGCCAGCTGAGAAGGTCCAACACAGCAGGCGGGCTGGAACCCCCTGCCCCACCGGTTGGCGGGGAGCCTGTGTTGCAGCAGCCTGCTGCACAGCATGACCACAATGGTACCTATCACCAGGCGCCAGTCACGTGGGAGTCATATACAAGAGCCACAATTGCTGACAGGGCTCATCCCACCTCATCTCAGGATGTAGGGCCACCCTCATCCAAATTCCTCATCGTAAGCCAACTACGATGGGCCAGGGAAATCCACCATCGCCCTGTAAATATTGTCCAAGTATTGGACCATAGGAATGGCCAGATCAGGCCGGGCCCTAAGGTATACCGCCATATAAATAAGATATGCCGGCAACCAGTTCACCCAGGTGCGCGGTGGCTTACGACGTCGGGACAGCTCTTTGTCTCTGTTGTCCTGTCCCTCTCTCTCTTCCTTAGTGGACTCACGGTTCAATAGGGAGAATATATCCACGTACTCCCCTCGCCAAATCTTATCCCTCGTGACCTGTGACAAATGATCACCCAGGGGCAAGGAATAACCAGCCATCGGCAAAGCCGTCATCAGCACATTCTGTATAGAGGGCATACGCAGCGGGACCTGGACAGCCCCTGCAATGCTCGGCACTGCCCCAGGGGTGGACACCCCCACCCTTAACAAGGGACATTTTGAAAACATGGGGCACTGGGATATGCTGGTAACTGATGCCCACTCGCCTCAACTTGATGAGGCCAGGGCCACTGAACCCCACCACTATAAGTGGGCTGTGATGTAGGTGCACTAAATTGAATCTGATACTCACTAGGTGCACCCTCGTGAGCTGCCCCCACCGGGGGTTCCGGCCCACGGCGGGCGTCGGAGCTCGCGACCGGAATCGAGCTCTAGGACCACACCTGACTGCTCCCAGTCTGGACATCGGGACGAACGGGGAGCTGCGAGACACCAGCTGGTGCCGGCCGGATCATCTCAAGCAGCTCGACCCGGCTGGCCACCCTTTGAAGCGTTGCGGCTGGCAAGGTAGCCGGGGCCAACGAAGGGGCCCCAGTGGAAAGAGTGGCGCCCCCCTCTGCAGGAGGCTGTGCAATGCCCAAGGATGCTTCCAGCACTGCTAACCGTGCTAACAGAGCATCCACTGCCCCAGAGCCCCAAGCATGAGTCGGGCCGGGTGGGCCGGATGGCCCACCAGGCAGTTGAGGAAAAGGTAACCCAAAAGGAGAGCCAGGGCCAGAATAGGGCCATGCCCAAAACTCCGGCCCATGAGGGGCCGGAGGAGCAGCGGGTTGAATACCCGCACCAGGCCCCCCATGCCGCCCTGTCCCATGGTCGGTAACAGCGAGCCAAGGGCCGGAGCCCCGGAGGGGCCGGCCTGCAGCTGACCAGCCACCAAGCTGGAGCCCGGCTGCCAAGTGTCAACCTGAGCAGCCCCACTGGTACCAGTGGGCAAGGCTGGCACATTGCCCTGCCGTGGGTGCGCAGCCCTGGTCCTCCGACCCAATGGCTGGCCCCCGTCTGGCGCAGGGCCAGTAAAATTTCTTCCCCTCGACCGCGGCTTTAGCACCAGGGCCTTCCGCTTGGGAGCCATGTCTCCCTAGGAGAAGAAAAGCAGAATCCCTATCCAGGGATCGAACTCCTAGCGCCTAAGCACGGTGGTAGCCAAGCAATCCGAGGCTCCGTGGCAAGGGCTCAATAGCCGAAGACTAAGAGAAAAACAGTGACAGAGAAAACTTCTTGTCTCCGTCGCAATTCTAAGAGGGGTGGCCATGCCCCCTAACTCACCCGGATGTCTGAGTCCGGGTGGGGGGGGGGCGCAAAGAGCGCGGCGGCCAATTTGGTGCCGCACTTTCATTGTTTCGACAGATCAAAGTATTGTTAGGACTCTGTTTCATGCTCATTTCTGCTTATTTTTTTCTAAACACTTGCTCCTTGCTGATAGTTTCTTGGAAAGATATGAGTGGGGTAAAAAGTTGAAGGCAAGCTTTGATGGAAGGAAGCAAGCAAGCAGGCAAGCAAGCTGGTTAGATGTAAGAGTTCTGCCTGCTCACTGAAGGTCTAACCACCTTCTTAGAATTTTTGACACTGTGCAGTGTCTCCCATCCCAGCCCTTTATTTCCCCCACTTTAATATCCCCACTCCCAGAATATACAAATATCTGCACAATCCTAAGAAGGCCACTTTCAAAATAGCACAGAGCAGGGGGTGCTGATCTGTACAGCAATTCCTTCCCAACCTGTGAAACTAAGAGGTAGAACACAGTCCTTTTTGGTATGAAACTCGGGTTACAATTTTATTGAAATTTAATTTAAATCCCCTAACCTACAGTGAGGCATGGTAGTGTGAAAACCTGATGTTAGAGAAAGTAAATTAATGTAAATATCCTTTTTAAAAGGTTTTAAGGCAGATATATTAATATAGAAGTAGAGGTTTTGCATCATGGGCCCTAAAAAAGTTTAGGTCACCCAGGTAGCAAACCTAGACAAGAAGGTGTTTAGAGCCTTCCCACCTTTTATCTCTTCTCATCAGATAATAAAACCAGACAGATTTTGACAGTATTTTTGTTGCTCTGAGTGCTCTAGACAAGGGTAGGGCAACAGCTGCTGAAGTTCAAGAGCTACTCCCTTCCAGGCTACGTAGGGAAACCAAGAGAGCCAGAAAGGCTAAGTATCTTGAATTGACTAATCAGACTTTGTCCCATCTTGATGCTTTGGAGGCAGATGAAGGTTCTTCCTCTGGTAGTATACATAATTATTTTTATATGAGACTATATATGTGTGATTATACCTATTATACGTAGAAAAACAAATGAGCTCATTAAAGGAACTTATGAACGAACCATAATAAGATAAATTCAAGTGCATCTAGTGAAAAGACTCTAACTTAACAGAACAGCAAAGATAAGTTACATAAAAACCTCCAATGCAAGCCCAGAAACCTCCAAATGCACAAGGTATGACTGGTTATTAAACCTATGTACAGCAGACAAGATGATGGCTGGAGCCCTATGTACTGCCAAAATGGCACTCCCAATGCAACCCCTCCTGCTTGCCCCCCCCCCCCCCCCTTTGACTCAGAACACAAAGGGAAGAAAAGGGAAAAAACATGTGGTGGGCACAACAGTAACCCACTGACACCATTACCCAACAGCACCAGGTAGATCCTTGTACAGTAATACCTCATACAAAGTCCGCTTCGTACAACATCGAATTCATACAACATTGCCTAATTCCTTGAAAAAAGTTGCCTCATACAAAGTCGCTGAGACTTTGTATGAGGCATTGGGGTTTTCCCCAGGTTGCATTGTGCCTGGGCAGTATAAAAGGCAGGACGCATGCGTGCATTGATCTTGTGGATTTTGCATGAGGTGAAGAGTGTTTAGGAGTGGTTTTGAGCATGATTTTGGTTTTTTTTTTATTTTTTATCAGAATATTTGGAAGCATTCCTGGGATTCAGCATTCTTCAGGTTTTTAGGCCATTCTTTGGCACAGTGGAAAGGTAGGTAAATGAGGTTTTCTGTTTCCGATTGGCTTGGGGTGGGGAGGTGGATGGGGAGGTGGATAGACAATGATTTTTTAAAGTTCTGTCAGTTTCCTGTCTATTTCCTTGACTTTGCCCTGAGGTCTGTGCTGTTACAGTACAATGTATCTCTATGGAAATTACATTGTACAAGGCATTATGGGAAGGATTTGGACGTTGTATGAGGCATCATGGCTAGGATTTTGCATGCCTCATACAAAGTCCAATCCATATAAAGTCCAAACTTGTGGAACCAAGTTTGGATGTTGTATGAGGTATCATTGTATTGACAGCAGATAAAGCATCAGGCAAAGTCCAAGGCCTCAGAGCAGAGCCTGCAACTAGCATGCCTGCCGCTTTGAGAATCGGCTCAAAAGAGCCTGGAAATGAGGCAGGACAGACTTTAAAAGCCTGAACCAATGAGGTGTAATGCCAGAACATCGACTGTTGATTCCTGCCACTACCTGAAAGAAAGGGAAAGAAAAATAAACTTTCCCCAGGTCAAAGAGTGGCCAGATATCGGGGTGTGTACAATATTTGGCTACAAATTAGATCAGACAGTATTCTTGCATCCCTGCTTGTAACTGTATTTCTGCACGGATGTTTCCCTCATTCATTTAAAATTTAAATACATTTGTTTTGTTTCATTGAAAATAGTGGTATCAAAACAACTGTGAAAGACAACAAGCATTTTCAACACAATTGGAAACATTTCTACCAGAACCCGTTATTCCCAAGAGAGGAGCCAGTTATTCCTCAGCCTGGCAATGATATTTTCAGCCTGCAACTCTGTCACCTTGTCAGACAGAGTGAAATCTCATGGACATATCTCCAGGGTATACTGTGCTGCAGAAAGTTAAATAAACTTCAACCCTTCACAAATGAATTTAAAATTATTTCAGCTGTAAATAAACTTTGTTTGGCTCAAGTTTACATCTGAACAGATCTTCACAACATAGGGAGGAAACCTTCCCACAAACAAAAATTAAAAGGAGCTTTGCTAATGAAGAGAGTAGTCCCATGCATAGTGATCAAGGAGGATGTCATAGGCAGCTCCGCCTTACCTCTGAATAAATATAAGTAGCAGGGTTGGAACCTGCATTGCCAGTGATGAGGTCCAACTACATGGTGAGTGAGAAGAAGTAGATGTTGTTTTTCCTTAATGTATACGATTGCTTAGTATACATGGTCATTCTTGAGGCCAGATGTGAAGAACATGTGGTCTAGCCATAGTCCCCTTTTGTTGTACTGAAACATTTATTTATTTTATTTATTTTTATTTATGTTGTTAAATTTCTATACTGCCCACTTGACCAAGGCCGACTCAGGGTGGTTCACAATCATAAATAAAACAGATAAAAACAAATAAAAACATACAGAATTAAAAACCCACCCCCTAAAAAGGGGTGCAGATACCGATGGAACTGTGGGGGAAGGCATACTCCTCTATATCAACCACCCAACGGAAGCCACCCCTCCACCTGCACCCCAAACTTGGCCCGCCCGCCAGGTTTTTAGTTCTTTCCTAAAGGGCGACAACTCCATTTGGAGGCACAGTTCTACTGGCAGGAAGTTCCAAAGGGCTGGTGCGGACACAGAGAAGGCCCTCCTCCTTGTGCCAGAGAGGCGAGCCCCCCAGGCTGATGGCACAATTAGAGAGCCCCTCCAGTCCACTCTGGTTGGACGGACAGATGTCCTTAGAGCAATGCAGTCTCTTAAGTAACTTGGCCCACTACCATATAGGGCTTTAAAGGTCAAAACCAGCACCTTGAATTGCACCCGGAGGCAAACTGGTAACCAGTGCAACTTCCGAAGCAATGGTGAGGTATGGGCATAACGCCCACACCCCATCACCACCCGGGCCGCAGCATTCTGGACCATCTGAAGCCACCGAATGGTCATCGGGGCAGGCCCATATAGAGCGCATTACAATAATCTAGTCTGGAGATCACCAGAGCATGAGTGACCATGAGCAAGGAGTCCCGGTCCAGGAGCGGACGCAACTGGCAAATCACCCGAAGTTGGGCAAAGGCCCTCCTGGCCACATCCGCCATCTGTTCTTCAAGCAGCAGCTGTGAATCCAGGAGAACCCCCAAGTTGCATACCGGGTCAGTCTGGGGCAAAATGGCCCCATCCAAAACCAAAGATGGTAGCTCCTGGAATAATGCAGGACCCCTTATCCATAGCCACTCAGTCTTGCTAGGATTCAGTTACAGCCCATTTGCCCCCATCCAGACCCCAACAGCCTCCAGACATCTGGAAAGGACTTTGACTGCATCACTGGGGTCCCCACGGGCCGAGATGTACAACTGTGTGTCATCCATGTACTGGTGGTACCACACCCCGTGGGAACAGATGATCTCACCAATGATGATCATACTGAAAAATGAAGGAAGGAGGAGAAAAATCCCTGTGCTTGGACAAACAAATTCATCATAAACCCACTATATTCTGAATAAGATCCTTCTTCAGAAACACTGTAAAGAAGAAGGCATGCATAACAGGAAAGGGACTGGATTATTGGAAAACACGAAGAAGAAAAACTAGAATGAGCTTTTTCCTCAAAGTGCATCATCACAATCACACTAAATACTTAAGTTATTCTGGAGGAAAAAAAGGCTTTATAGTAGCATGTTCCTCAATGAATCAGGACTTGGTTGTATGGAATAAAGTTACATCCACTTTGGACTTTCTCTTTGCTCTGCTTTACAATTTCAGTTTCAAGGGTATTCTCTATCCAACCAGCCATGATATAAAGAGGTAAAATACAGCAATCTTTGAAAAAGTATCCTAAACTGTCTGTTTTCTTTTACCTGCTTTAAAATATCACTATGTATTTACAAAAACAAGTAATTAACAATAATGATGTGCAATCAAACCGATTCTAACTTACAGAGGACCCCTTGGTATTTTCTAGGTAACAGAAATGGGGCACCAGTCCGTCCTCTTGGTGGCACTCTGGGCATACCTGTCAAATTTTGGTTGTGGAAATAAGGGAAATTTTCTGGGCATGGCATTCATCATGTGCACCGCTGCCTCTGATGGGCATGCATACATACTAACCCCTTTTCTGGGCATTCCCACATTTGCACCGCTGCCTCTGACGGGCACACATGCACAGTAACCCCTTTTCCTGGCTGTTATAATACCGGAAGATGGTGGAAAAGAGGGGAGAATTATGGTATTTCCCGGCCAAAACAGGATACTTGACAGCTATGACTCTCGGACCTTGCAGTTTGTCCAAACATGGATGAACAGATGGCAGGATATGTATCTTTATGAGCTGGGCAATTTTGGTTGGCTCTCTCTCTCTCCCTGGAAGACACAGTGAGGGTCTGGACTCCCAGCTTCAGCCTCTACAACTGGCTATTCCAACCAAATGAGTTATAGCAGTTCTATTTTTAATTATTGGTGGATGTGGCCCTAAATGAAACAGCAAGATGGTCACAGGATGCCTAAAACCAACCCCAATACAAAAAGTCCATTACTTATCTGGCATCTTTCCATCAAAATTCTGTCGAGGAAGTGCTGCTCAGAAAGAGTGAGTCAAAGCAAGTTCCTCGGAAACACACCTGCTATTTGATCAGCAACCACCAAACCAGAGACTGAAAGCAAGGCACAGTTTCAGTGATGGGATTCTACCGGTTCACACCAGTTCGCACAAACCGGTAGTAGAATTAGCTGACCACACCCATTTTATTTTTATTTTTTTTATTTTTTAATAAATATATTTTAAAAAATTAAAAATCCAATGGAGCCTCCCCTGGCAGGCAGAGGATATGGCCGGGGAGTAAGAGTATAAGGAAAGTCACACACACACACCCTCGCTGGTTGACCTACTCACTTGGACTGCCAGTGCCACCATGTCAGCTTCCTCTGCTGCCACTCTATCCCTCGCTGCCTACCATAGAGATTTTTGGGTCCTCCCAGGTTGCACCTCTTTATGGTAGGCAGCGAGGGATAGAGAGGCAGCAGAGAAAGCCAACATGGCACAGACAGACACACACGCCACCTCCCCAGACTTGGGTGGGAAAGGAAAAAAACCATTCCATGGACAGAATCTTCATCTGTTGAGCGGTTTTTCCCTTTCCCGCCAGAGTCCAGGGAGGGGGCATGTGTATCTGTCTGTACCATGTCCGCTTCCTCTGCTGCTGCTCTATCTCTCACTGCCTACCATAGAGAGGTGCAACCCTGGAGGACCCAACCATCTCTCCGTAAGTCACTTTCTGGTCCTGAGCCCTTTTGACATGCAAAAGTCCTCCTTAAAACATTAAATTGCATTTTTTTTGTTTTAAAATTTCCACCCAGTCACATGGCCATGCCCACAGAGTATGTGGTAAAAAATTTGAATCCTACCACTGCATGGTTTTCTTACAACATCTGTCCCTCTGAAAACCAGCCCCCACAGACCCCCCATGGAACTATGGAAGGTGAGCAAGGAGATACCAGATAACTGGCAGAACCTCATGACACTCTACCACCTGGCCAAGAACAACCATGGCCTGTGTGGAAAGTTTTAAATAGACAGTGTGAAGGGGTAAAAAGATCAAGGGCTAATCTGAGAAAGTGGGGTTTCCCTGTAGATGACAGCCTGCATGAATGCTGAGAAGTACAAACTATCTCCCATATGATACAATGCACATGATGCCCCTCAACATACACTGAGGATGACCTTATGTTGGCAAGAGGAAATGCTGTTGAAGTGGCCTGATATTGGGCAGATGTCATCTATCCCTTTTAATTCTATTTTGTTTTTAGATGTGATTTTAGCTTTGTATGTTATTAAATGTTGGTGGTGCATCTGACACAAATAAAAAAATAATCACTCTGTACCTAATGTATATAAATTGATGCCATGAAGCCTCACTCCCATATCTGATGAAGTAAACTTGATCCACGAAGGTTCACATTGAAATATAACAGTTAGTCTTTAAAATTCCTCAGCATTTTTATTTTGTGTATTCTCTGATATGCCTGAAACACAGACTAACATGGCTAGGTAAAGGTCACCCTTGCTCAAAAACCAGTCGTATCTGACTCTAAGGTTCAGTGCTCACCTCTGTCCAAAAAATTCAAATAAAAAGTATCTCAGCTGGTCATTATAGTAATCACTGTCTCCATCTGGATGTTGTAAAAACTATGGGTATTATAAAACCTGTCAAGCAATATTTTCACCAATGTGTTATGCTTCATGCATTTTGTAGGTCTGGAAAAAACTGAAAGTTCATATGAATTTATTTATTTATTTATTTTTCTGACTCTGGGTGGCTCACAGAAAATAAAACCAATCACATTTTAAAGCCCAATAAAAAACCCATTAAAACTGCCACCAAAAATTTATTCCAACCCCTACAGATTAAAAGATGGAGAGAGTGTTCTTACTAAATCAGCCAGCAGGCAGGGGTCACCACATTGCTGGTGCCCCACACATGCTTTGCCAGCCAGGTTTTTAGCCCTTTCCTGAAGGACAGCAATTCCACCTGGAGACGCAGCTCAATTGGCAGGTGGTTCCAAAGGGCCGGAGCAGACACAGAGAAGGCCCTCCTTCTGGTGCTACAGAGACGAGCCTCCCTTTCGGATGGCACAATGAGAGAGTCTCTCCGGTCTGCTCTGGTGGGATGAACAGATGTTCTCAGGATGACGCGGTCTCTTAAGTATCCTGGCCCACTACCATGTAGGGCCCAATGCATAAAGTTCATACTTCACTTATGAATGTTCTCTAACAACAAATGTCTTGACAACCCTGATGTTATTCCAGAATTCTTCAACTATGGATACATAGTGTGCCTCAGGTATTGAAAAGCAAAAGCAAAGGTGGGAAATACTGTTTGCCCATTGTTTGACCAGAACACTGAACTAGACAGGGATGCATTCTGATCAAATAAACTCCTACTAAGTTCCTACTATTAACGTTGAAAATTAGATTTGAATGATTCCACACATTTGGGTGGTTCCAACACAGTTCAAGCATTCGTAAAAGATACTAGATCTGAATATGGTCTGAACAGTTTGTGAAATAGATGCATTAATCTCTTTTAAAAGGCTGAAGCAAGCAAAATAATGCAGCAGCAGCTGTTACCTATTGTGTTTGCTTCATGGCATGAAAGGATACTGTGGAAAAGTAAAACTGATGAAGCAAGTACCAATTAGGCAGTCATTCACCTAAGGGAGTTGGGGGGAAGAAAGCCTCTACTATTGACTGAATCTATGGGCTACATAACCATTCATAACAATGTCAGTCTGAAAGAGCCATCAGTTATTTTCTCCCTTAGGAAGCAGCCTATTTTCATTAAATGAGATCCCATTAAAGCACAATTCACACCTGTCTGTAACACCAGCTATCAGAAGAGGAACACTTCACTTTTTTAACAACCTTGTAGGTTGTCCATATTTCTTAAGGATGATTTATATCCAATTGCTGGTGGAGATCATTGTGGCTAGAAAATGAAGGAGATAATTTTTGTACATCCCAGCTTCCTTGGGCACCTGCTACTTCACTTCACATGCTTTTGAAAAGGTTCTTGTGGAGCTGGGGGATAGAATACAAAGGACTCAACACAAAAGAGGGATAAGAGAAAATTTACTTTTTTCACCTTTTGGTCTAGCTTCACCACAGTTGAAATAAATCTTGTGCTCAAAAGATGAGGCTGAGGCAGTCTTTCATATTAACCAGACATAAAGGATGGGCATACCTACAGCTGGATGATGAATCACAAATCAAAGCAAGCTAATTTACAAATTATGGGAGGTGAGAGAAACTTCTACTGTGATAATCAACACCATCAGCATTTAAGAATTTCCTTCAGAGATAGGTAATCTGTTAAATGCAACATTGGCTCAAAGAGCTTTTTGACAGCAACGGAGACACAATCAGCCACAGATCTCTGTGTGAAAATGCTATTGCCAAATTACTTGGTTTTTAAATTACATTTTGAAAAGAGTTAAAATGTTGATTGATTAGTAGACCAAGCTAGAGTAGTAGATATATACATGCATACCGATAACGTAACTGCTATTGCTGTAAAATTGTTAAGGGGTCAATCAGTACCAATTAACAGTTCCAGACAAGGTTTGTTTGTTTGTTGTAACATTCAGTTGGAAATCGAAGTTGGAATGTGGGATATTGTGCAGTTGGAAATCGATAGATGTGCAGCTGGAACAACAGAGAAAAAACCCAGAGAACTCATGCAAATCAGTTTATTAAGACCTTAAGCAAGAGGCAGTTTCATACAGTACAATTTATATGTGTTAGAAAGTGCTGGGTACCCATACTTACCCACCTCGATCCATATTTTTAAAAACTCTTTGCTTTCTGGTCAGAACTTTGTCTTTTCTCTCCTTCATCAGCACTGAGTCTGCAAGCTTTATTGACTACACTGTAAAACTTGTTAAAACAACCACTCACCATGAAGATTTTGTGATTGGCTTTGAACTGGAAAATCTGCTTTTAAAATGCTGAAGGCTGTAATCTTCTGAATATTAGGATGTTACAGACAGACAATAAGAGAATGCCATTATTGTCTTCTATATTTCCACAAATACTGCCTACATGGTACACAAAGATCAGGAAACCCTACACACTGATCAGGTGGGCTGTGTGGAAAAATGTTGTTGGAGTTCTTATTCACAGTCTTCAGTGACTGCTAGGGATTGAAAAGCTTTTACTGGAGCTCTGAAGGACAGGAAAGGGAAAATTAAAACTTACCACCCTGAAAACTGAGATACATATGTATGTGTATGCTAAGAATGTAAATGCTTCCTTGATTTCTACTTATATGTGGGGACAAGAAAATCAGAAACACACAACAATGACAATTGTTAGGTGCTTGGGTGAAAAGTGGTTAACTGATGAAAAAAGGATTGAATTTCTGCAGCTTCTATTGTTTGGTAACTTTGTGAATGGTACTGAGCACAAGAAGGTGTCCTGTAGACAATTTCCACTGATGATACTGGTGTCATCAATTCCAAGCTTGCCTTTTGCTGTACAAAGTTTGGTATACTTTTTCTTGTTGCCAACATAGGCATGACATTGTGCAGTAATACTGAAGGCATTTCCTGGTGTCTTGACTGTAGATAAAGAAACACAATGCCCTACATTCATGAAAGTATATCTTTTTTGAAGAATTGAATATACTCATGAAGGAACTATTATGAAATGTTGGGGGGAAAGCTAACTCCATTCAAAATGGGAAGTTAATGTTACCTATGAATAATATGTCCTTGAAAACAATAAAACAACTTATTTAACACTAACATTTTTTTCTGACATGAGTTTTCATGGATTATAGCTCTCTTCTTCAGACGCATCTGAAAGAGTTGGCTTCAGTCCACAACAGCTTTTGCAAGAAAAACCTCTTGATTCCCTACCAAATACTCTTTCTACCAGAACAACCTAACTCTGCTCCACTGAAATAAAATCCTTCCTTTGTAGAATACTGAAGTTCTGGTGGTGTCCCAGCTACTATTGAAAGGAGAACACCATCAACATAGCTCATGTGGAAATAAGGCCTGGCCCATTCTGTAAGCAGTGTTCTGATTTTTTCAAATGTGCATTGAAGTTCAAGTATCCAAACAGCAAGTAGGCATGCATAACTGAACACTATGCAGCTACAGTCCAAGAAAGATAAAACATACTCAGTCCAGCTAAGTGGTGTGAGTAAAGATGCATTCCTCCTAAGTGCAAAGTCATACATAATTGAATGTTCCTTTTAGTTTGCTTTTTTTACCGCCTTTTGAAAATATGAAAGGATATTAAAATTTTTACAAATGTTCTCTCATAGAATATTAAAGATCTGGCATTATACAAATTAGGCATGAAGATTTGGGATAACCTTAGATGTCACTGTTTCAATATTTAGGGCAACTTTCATTTTTGGTATTGTCTTGAAGTATCATCATTATGTTTTAAAATGTATATTATTACTGATATTCTATAGGCACCAATGATGGGCACATTAACATTTCAAGATGTTTTACATGTTTATACTTTAGTTAACCAAGAAGGTAATTAAACTCAACATTTTGATGGATTATGAAGTTGGGGTCAGATCAGCAACTGTTTGATAACAAGCTTCTTAACATATGACCCTTCTTATGTCATGCCTATGTTGGCAACAAGAACAAAAATTCTATATGAATATAGATCTGATATCCATGGCTTTAAAGTTTGCTTGTCAGCAGTCATACACATTTAATGTTGTGTGAGTAAAATATTTTTTGTTAAAACTTGGACAGTAATTGCCATCTTCGGGTCACTCATTCAGGATGGCAGATGGCAGAGGAGCCTGGCATGCTGTGGTCCATGGGGTCCATGGGGAGCCCCATGAGGTACCAAAGGATTGGACACGACTGTGTGACTGAACAACAACAACAAAAAAGGGAAAGTTTAGTGCTACCATCTTGTGAAAACCTTTAGAGTAGAGGAAGCTATGTGCGATCCAGGAATCACTTTTTCAAAGCTTATTTCTCAGTGCATTTAGCAATGGCAAATTTTCACAAATTTTGATAGAACTATATTAAACTTGAAAGTAAAAATGTGAAATATATCTGTCTAGTTCCTTCTTCACTTTCCAGTATCCTACCAACATTTCAATTTCACTCTCATATTTTGCCATGCTGCCATTAATTTTTTTCTCAATCTTCCCATACAGAAATGTGTGTGCATTTGTGAATGTTAAGTTTTCATGAGTTCCTCAACAAAACAGACATACTGAAATTACCAATTCTGTCTTCATGGTTCACTTTTACTTTTTAATGTATACGATTAGACAGAAAGAAATGGAACCCTCTCCAAACAACTTATCAGGAATAGAAAAGCATTGAGTTAAAAGAGAGGAATTATTTACTGTAACTCAGCATGTCTTGAACACTAATAGTCCTTCATCAAAGAAATGAGTTCCAGTTGTGGGAGAAAGACAGAAAACAAAACAAACAACAACTGCACCCAGCAATGCAGTGTTTATACTGCAGTACTGAAGGCAAAAATCTGCTGATTATCTGAGTTTGATCCGCATGTAATCAAAGTTGACTCAGCCTTCCATCCTTTCAAGGTCAGTAAAATGTGTACCCAGCTTGTTGAGGGCAAAAATTCTAATTACACGGAAACTGTGCTAAGCACCATTGGGTGGTATATAAGTGTAATTGCTATTATAAATAGCATTTTAAAGAGTATAAATACTATTTATAATATTAATAATATTAATAAAATGCAAGCGCGGCGCCAAAATGGCCGCCGCGCTCTTTGCGGGCCCCCCCCACAGGACAGAGAATCCGGGTAGTTAGGGGCGTGGCCAGCTCCCTTATAAAAGGGGTGGCCACGAGGCAGCCGAGCTGCCATTTTACCTCAGCGACGGAGCGGAGAAGTCTTTTCCCCTGTGTCTCCGTCGCTCTTTAGCTTATCGGGAAGCCTTTTAGTAGCGATTCTTCCTTTTCGGCTTCCCTTTACTTCGGTGGAGATGCCTTCGAAGAAGAAGGCAGTTTCGAGTGCGGCTCGAGCTGTTAGGAGGCGCAACCCAGGTCGGAGGACCGCGGTGCCGCCTCCTCAGCAGCCGCCTTTGCAGGCCCCTGCCGGGACCGGCGGAATGGGGTCTATTGCCCCTTGGCCCGGAGCGGGCGACCAGAGTGCGGGCGCGGAAGGGGCTCCGGCCCGCGGCCCGCGAGCGGTGGACACCGCTCCTGCACCTGCCCACCCTGTTGGGCCTGCTGCTCTTGGGTCGCAGCCTCCCCCCGGGCCCTCTAGCCTTGGGGGGGGGGTGCGGCCCCCTCCCTTGGCAGGTTTCTCCACCGACCCTGCCGGGCTTCGGTGCTGGCCAATGGCCATATTCGGGTCCTGGGGTACAGGGACCTGTACCCATGCCTGGACCGGGCCGGCCGGCCGGCCCTTGGCCCCAGGTCAACGTGGAAGCCTTACTGGCCCGCATTGCGGCCCTTGAAGCGTCGTTGGCTCTGGCCAGTCAGGCGGGGGCCCCCTTTGGGGTCCCTTTTGAGGCGCTGTCGGCAGGAGGACAACAGCCGACAGGGAGGGTTGAGCTGCCGCAGGCGCGTGGTGCGGTTTCGGCCACTGCCTCGCAGCTCCCCGGCCAGCAGCCAGGTGCGTGTCAGGCCCCGGTGATGAGCTCTACGTCGGTCGTGAGCTCCGATGCCCCCAGTGGGCCGGAACCCCCGGTGGGGGCAGCCCGCGGGGGTGCAGCATGTGAGTATACGGTGCAAGCGAGTACATCCACACACATCCCCAATATGGGGGGGGGGCTTTTCAATGGCCTTGGCCTCGCGCGGGTGGTGCGGGGGCCACGCTGTCGGCACCCCACCCGGCGACGACGACTGCCACCCTGGGCACTGGGGTGGGTACTTGTTCTTACACTGCGGGGAATGTTCTGGGGGTGGCTGGGCTATCTCAGGCCCCTTTTCCTATGGCTGCGGTGCCTTTTTCGGCCTTGCCGACGGCGGGGTATTCCTTGCCACTGGGTGATCACTTGGCACAGGCTACCAGAGAGAAGATATGGCGGGGGGAGTATGTAGATATCTTCTCACTCCTGAACAGAGAGCCCACCAAGGAGGAAAGGGAGGGACAGGATGAGAAGGACAAGGAGCAGGCACGTCGCCGTAAGCCGCCACGTACCTGGGCCAACTGGCTCCCAGCTTATTTAATATACATGGCGGTGTACTTGAGGGCGCGGCCGGATTTGGCTATTCCCATGGTCCAATATTTGGACAACATATATAGGGCGATGGTTGATTTCCCGGGCCCCTCGTGGTTAGCCTATGACGAGGAATTCCGTATGAGGATTCCCCTCCACCCCGAGATGAGATGGGATGAGCCGTGCCAGAGGCTTTGGCTTTTGTACATGACGCCCACGCACCCTGCCCCGGGAGACAGATACCATTGTGGACATGCGGTCCAGCGAGCGGCTCCAGCGCAGGTTACCCGCCAGGCGGCGGGGCAGGGGGTTCCAGCCCGCCTGCTGTGCTGGACTTTCTCGTCCAATGGTTCCTGCAATAGGAAGAATTGCAAGTATAGGCATGAGTGTCCCACATGTTCGGGCCCCCACGCAGCCTCCGCCTGTCCCAGGCCTGGAGGGACACGGGGCAGAGGGAGGGGCGGACAGTGGGCTGGCAAGACTGCCACGGATGGAGCTGGTTCTCCAAAAGGCCCCCTCCCCAATTAATGTGGACATGCTGGAGCGTTGGCTCGCATCGTACCCGAAGGGGGAGGATGGGGAGTATCTCCTTCAGGGTTTTAAGCAGGGATTCCGTATCCCTTTCATGGGTGATAGGTCCCCTCAGGATGCCCCCAACCTGTTATCCCTCAGAGGGAGGGAGGAGGTGGCTGCGGCCAGCATTAAAAAGGAGTTAGATGCGGGCAGGGTCGCTGGACCCTTCCCTGCACCCCCGTTTCCCAATCTTAAGGTGTCGCCACTGGGCTTGGTCCCCAAAAAGTCTCTAGGCGAGTTTCGCCTTATTCATCATTTGTCCTACCCAGCCGGCCGATCGGTCAATGATGCTATCCCTGATGACCTTTGTTCAGTCAGGTATACATCGTTTGACCATGCGCTGCGCATGGTGCGCTCGTGTGGCCCGGGTGCCCTGCTGGCCAAGTGCGACATTAAGTCGGCTTTTCGCCTCTTGCCGGTGCACCCGGGCGACTTTGAGTTGCTGGGTTTCAAATTTAAGGGTGAATATTATTTTGATAAGGCCATGCCTTTTGGCTGCTCCATATCATGCTCGGCCTTCGAGCATTTTAGTACCTTCCTAGAGTGGGCTTTCGTCCGCAGGTCAGGGTCCCGGTCTGTAGCCCATTACCTGGATGACTTTTTATTCGGGGGTGAACGGGGCTGGGACACGTGCACACGTCTCCTCAACACATTTCAGACGCTAATGGAGGAACTCGGTGTCCCTTTAGCGCCCGAAAAGACCGAGGGCCCATCTACCAAGCTAGTATTCCTGGGGGTGGAGATTGACACAGTAGCGCAGGCTTCTAGGTTACCGGGCGATAAGGTGTCCAGGATAGTGGCCCTTATTTCGGATTTGCTGGCCAAGCGCAAGGCATCACTGAGGGAACTGCAGGTGCTACATGGTCACCTCAATTTCGCTTGCAGGGTGGTCGCACCGGGCAGGGCTTTTGCCCGGCGCTTATGCGACGCCATGGCAGGGTTATCCAGGCCCCACCATAGAGTTAGGCTTACCCGGGGTATCAGGGCAGACATGCTTGTCTGGTTGCAATTCCTGAGGGAGTTCAATGGGGTCTCATTTTGGAGGTCTGACCTCCTGGCATCCCCCAATTTTCAGATCCAGTCTGATGCCTCAGGATCCCTGGGTTATGGGATGTACTTCAATGGGAAGTGGGCCTATGGTGGGTGGCCACCGGCCTGGGCAGGCACGGGTCGCCTGCGGGATCTCACATACCTGGAATTTTTCCCTATTCTGGGGGCTTTGATGCTATGGGGCGAGCAGTGGGCTAACTCGGTTGTGCATTTCTGGTGTGACAATGCTGCTGTTGTCCACATTGTCAATGCACAGACTTCCAAATCGCCCAGGGTCATGGAACTAGTGCGCCATTTTGTGTTGCGCTGCCTGCGCCTCAACGTCTTGTTCAGGGCCAGGCATGTTCCAGGGATTAATAATGATATCGCTGACGCTTTGTCCCGCCTGCAGATCTCCCGGTTCCGCGCCTTGGCCCCGGATGCGGAGGAATTTCCCTCGCCACTCCCGGACGAGATGTGGACTATTGGCAAGGAGAGGTGAACCGGGCGATTGGCCTGTCACTAGCGCCACGCACGCGTAAGGCGTATCAACAAGCATTCAATTCTTACAGAGCATTTTCTGCTCAATTTCACCTGCCAGAGACCTGGCCTATCCCGGTGGACCATGTTCTGCGGTTCATGGTTCACCTGCATGCACAGGGCCTCGCACCTCGCACCATAGCATCCAAGCTCTCGGCGTTGGCTTTTATGGCCAAAGTGGGAGGTCATGTGGACACCACCTCTGACTTCCGTGTGAGACATGTTTTGGAGGGGTGGGTGCGCGAGCGCGGGCGTTGCCCAGACGACCGGCACCCTATTTCCCCAGGGGTTCTTACCCAGTTGGCCCGGGGCTGGCCAGGCCTCTGTTTTGATCATTATGAGGCAGCCCTTTTCCATGCAGCCACAACGGTGGCATTTTTTGGAGCGCTCCGCATCAGCGAACTTGTGATGCTGTCTAAGGCGGATGCAAGTTGTAGGGCACTGGAACTCGAAGATGTCTATGTTGCCAAAGACTGGGCCCAGTTGAGGATACGCTCCTCTAAGACAGATCAGCATGGCGTAGGCAGTGGTGTAAGACTGCTACGGTGTTCTTTGGCAGACATCTGTCCGGTTGGTGCCCTACAGGAGTTCCTGGCACTGCGTGGCATGCACCACGGCCCGTTTTTCTGTCACCAAGATGGGTCTCCCCTTACTAAATTTCAGTTTTGGAAGGTGACAGGCAGAGCCCTCACTAGGGTGGGCCTACCGGGTGCCCCTTATGGCACACATTCATTCCGTATTGGTGCAGCCTCTACAGCAGCTGCTTTTGGGTACTCTGGGGCTGACATACGTAGCATGGGGAGGTGGAGCTCGCAATGTTTTCAGTTTTATGTGCACCCACTCCCGCCATGAGTACCAATCCAGTCACCTTACCGCCTTTTTTCTCAATTTTCTTACAGACCCTGGGTGTCGTATTACACCGGTGACAGTATGGCTGGTGGGCCACAGCTATGTGCACAGGGCAGCGCGTTACGCTGCGGCGACAGAGTGGGGACCCCGACTGGGACTGGGTGAACACGCCAGTCTCACATGGCATGGTAAGCCTGGGATGTTATGGCGGGAGCTGCGGCCTTTCCTTTTTTCTGGCCTGGGTGCTGACCGGCCTGACATTCTCATCATCCACCTGGGGGGCAATGATTTGGGCCAGGTCACCGGCTTATCGCTCAAGCATGCGATTTGCGAGGACCTCGCCTACTTGCATTATGTCTGGCCTGCCACAACCCTGGTTTGGTCGGACATTGTCCCGCGCCATTCTTATAGAGGGGGCGTTAACCTCCTGGCCCTTGACCGCGCTAGGCGCACGGTCAATAGGGCGGTGGCGCGGTTTCTTGCCGACAGGGCTTGGGGACGGGTCAGTCATCACCCCGCTATTAGCCTACAAAATTATGACTTGTACGCAGGGGATGGGGTCCATCTGTCGCGAGGAGGTATGGACCTCCTGTTGGGTGATTGGCGAGCAGGCCTGTTGACCGAGCTGACGGTCTGGGGGGGGGGGGCGTCAGGCCTTCTTTGAAGCCCCTCCGTGTGGCGGGTAGCACTGGTAAGGTAAACAGTATGACCCACAGGTATCCGGCAGGTTCGCAATTGACTGGACAACACTAGACAGGAATAAATTAGTTAAACGTTGTCCGGTCAACGACGAACCAGGCGACGGGGTGATGACGATAGCTAACCAGCATGCATCACCCCGTGATTTCACGGATACGCGTCAGAGGGTGGGGTCATGAGTTAGATATTGACTACGGTCAACAATTTGTTTGTCGTCAACAAACAAATTGATACAAATTGATACATTGTAACCAATTGCCGTTGGCAATTTTGGGGTGGTACCTTACCAGTGTTACTTCGGCCTGCTTGCCTTAAGAATTATGATTGGTCGTTTTACCAATACAAATTTATAATTCGGACTAGGGCATTGAATCAATAAATGTGGCCCGATGCTGTTATCCACTTTCAATGTTGTCTGTGTCCGTTATTGGGGGGGTGCGCCTGCAATGCAAGCGCGGCGCCAAAATGGCCGCCGCACTCTTTGCGCCCCCCCCCCACAGGACAGAGAATCCGGGTAGTTAGGGGCGTGGCCAGCTCCCTTATAAAAGGGGTGGCCACGAGGCAGCCGAGCTGCCATTTTACCTCAGCGACGGAGCGGAGAAGTCTTTTCCCCTCCACCCCCTCCCTAGTTAACAGTGTGATATTTTGGTCGCTTCGGGGCCGGGTGGGAATTTTTGGCTGGGACCCACATTGGCTTCCGGGTCCTGGCTTTTTTGCCCATCCCACACTGCTATGGTTTGATATAGGGGTCTTTCTTATGTTCCTAATGTTGACTTTGGTCACATTGGCGGGTAGCACTGGTAAGGTAAACAGTATGACCCACAGGTATCCGGCAGGTTCGCAATTGACTGGACAACACTAGACAGGAATAAATTAGTTAAACGTTGTCCGGTCAACGACGAACCAGGCGACGGGGTGATGACGATAGCTAACCAGCATGCATCACCCCGTGATTTCACGGATACGCGTCAGAGGGTGGGGTCATGAGTTAGATATTGACTACGGTCAACAATTTGTTTGTCGTCAACAAACAAATTGATACAAATTGATACATTGTAACCAATTGCCGTTGGCAATTTTGGGGTGGTACCTTACCAGTGTTACTTCGGCCTGCTTGCTTTAAGAATTATGATTGGTCGTTTTACCAATACAAATTTATAATTCGGACTAGGGCATTGAATCAATAAATGTGGCCCGATGCTGTTATCCACTTTCAATGTTGTCTGTGTCCGTTATTGGGGGGGTGCGCCTGCAAATAGTATTCTGGTTTGAATGTGTCTCCTGTTGTATTTTGCCTTGGATTTTCTTAATGACAGATGATTACATTAAATGTATTAAATTATAATATTTTCCCTTGCCTATGCCACAGCAGGTACCTCATGTGGAGTAGTGGATAGAGTGATGGACTAGGACTCTGAAGTCCTAATTGGCCATGGAAATTCACTGAAGGAGTAGAACTGGGAAAATCAATCCTTAAATGTCCTGCTTACCTTGAAAGCTTTATCAGGGTCACTATAAGTCAGTTCCAACTGAACGGTACATATAACTAACTAACTAACTAACTAACTAACTAACTAACTAACTAACTAAGTAACTAAGTAACTAAGTAACTGTAGGTCACCCAAAAGCACAACATACAATGAAACAAAAAGTGTGAAGCTTATCAGCAACTTTTTGTTAAGAATGTAATGTATAATATTTCTTCTCTTCTCCCCTAACATGTATTCAATAAAAAGTATCTGCATCTGATAAGCATGGCTTTAAAAAATCCAACATCACACATTTAGAGTTTTCTTTTTATTTAGAGGAATGGTGAAAAAAATCCATTATTAATTCCATTTTGAGCCAGAAACATAATTATTTATTACCACTCCCCTTTTCTTCTGAAATCTGCAGTTTGTTAATTAACCATGATAAAAACATCTGCAAGACTTCCATAAAACATGGTACAGCACCTTTGCATCACAAAACAATAGGCACTTCTATATAATTTTTGGAAAGTGATTAGCTTGGAAAAGAAATGTTGTTAAGGAGCCAAAGCTTTGTTAAGTTATGAGAAAATGGTTATTCGAATAACAAAAGGCTAGGACCATTGGTTCCTCAAGATGAGAAAACTATTGTTCAATATATATTGTGACAGCAATAGCAAATGGAACAATTTCTCTTGTATCCTCTCCCTCTCTTTGTATCTGTTGAATTTATTTATGTCTTTAAAATTTTTAACAATATACAGTAAAACCCCAACTTGCATATGCCTCGAGTTACATAAAATTTGAATTACATAATGATTTTTGCACTGAAACCATGTCCCGGTTTACATAAATGTCCCAATTCACATAACACAATTTCCTATGGGTTTGCTTCAAGTTACGTAAAAAATCATTTTTATGGGGTTGCTTTGAGTTACATAAATATCATTTTCCTATGGGTTTGCTTCAAGTTAAGTAAAAATTTATTTTTCCTATTGGTTTTCTTCGAGTTAAGTAAAAATTCATTTTTCCTATGGGCTTGCTACGAGTTAAGTAAAAAACCAATTTACATAAAAGCCTATGGAACAGATTTTTATGTAAGTAGGGGTTTTACTGTAGCAACAATGCAGACTACCAAAGTAAGGGAGTGAGTCAGTTTTTATTTGCCCCAGAAGAGTAGCATTAACGATTAATGTTAATGGGATTTTGTAACTGGAACTTGCCTTTGAATTGTTCACTTAAAAGTTCCTTAGACCTTTCATTGCAGACTTCCTTCCTTTCCTGCAGCATTCACACAACTATAAAGGTTTGCTCTGTACTCAGGTTGGCACAAGATGAAGCACAAGAACGTGTTTCAAGCATAATTACTTTTTCAAAGAAGAAAGTGGGAGTTGGAAATACTCATAGTTCTCAACTGCTTCATGCCTTTCCTCAGCAAACATTTGAAACCTAAAATATTTGTTGTTGCTGCCGCTGTTTACAGGAAGGCAAATGGTTTCTCTCTTACCTCCCCTTAAAATAGTATGTAAATTAATGGGGGATCCAAGTTGTCATGCTGTTACTGCTGTTGGCCAATCATTTCTTTGTCAGGCAGACAGCGATTAATGGTTAGAGATGACAAGTGGCAATTTCTGAGTGAAAGCTAATGGTTAGGTGGGCAATTCTCTGGGTCAGAATAAGGTATCAGGCAAAGCTTGGAATAGTTAATTTTTGGCATCCATCTCCCCTGTAGCCCCTCAGTCAGCTTAGCTATGGATACAGAAATACAGTGATACCTCGGATTACAAAATTTAATGCATTCTCCAGGACATTTCGTATTGTGAAAAATTGTAAACCAAAACGCGGTTCCCCATAGGAATGCATTGAAAACCAATTAATCCGTTCAAGCTAATGCAAACCCCAAAAATCTGTCCACACAATCTAGCATGGAAACTACCCCACAATGCAAAACACACAGTAAACGCCATGCAAATGACAAGTTCCAAAAAAATCTCAAAAACTGCTGCAAAAAAAATTTCAGAATGGCTCCAAAGCTTGATGCAAAAAACACTCCAACACCTCCACTCTTGATGCCACGTGCTACCCACAGATTCCAGCATGCATAGGAATGGTGCTATAAATCTCCCCAGCACAATGCATCCTGGGGAAACTTCCTTCGTATTGCGAAAGCCAAGGCATTATTTTAAATGGATTTTCATTCTTAAATGAAAAATTATGTTAACCGAAGCATTTGTAAACTGAGATACCACTGTATATTTTTCCTGAGCTATACCAAAACTTGTAGAAGGCTATATCCTTTATTCCCTCCCAACCCCGAAATGAAGAGGCAATACACAGAGAAATTTGGTGTAAACTTGGGCCACAACTTTATTGAAATTTGAATAAAATCACTGACCTACGGAGGAGCCTGGTAGTGTGCAACCTGGTACTACAGCAGGCAATTCCTTTTCACCTCTCTAATCCAGACAGGTGACTCCCCAGCTCCTGTGCAGTGCTTATCCTTGTCAGCTACTGAGCATGTCAGTTGAGTCAGAGAGACGTTGCTGCAATCACTTCCAACTCAGCTCCCAAGAGTGTACACTGTTTGTATCACAGCACTGGCCCATGGTGTTTACTGTATGACCCACTGATTTGCCTAAATTGTATCAAACGTACAGTCTTGACCTTATCCAATGCCCTGAGGGATTCACCTCTACCACTCTAACCCTGCACTACCAGCCATATTACTGTTGTGACCTATTTAAAAATGGCACCCCTAAGAGCCCTTAATGACCTGCAATGCAAGAGTAAGATATGTGAAAAATGATCTTGAATCCTTTCTTAAATCTGCCAATCAGAAAACCAAGGCCAAAAATTCTTATCTGCCCCTCAAGAGCAACCGCTAAGCACTCAAGCCTGCATGGTGAACAGGTGGGTCACCTGAAACAATCGCAAAGAGGCTGCACAGAGGGTAAAGGTAAAGGTCACCCTTCCTCAAAAGCAAGTCATATCTTACTCTAGGGATCAGTGCTCATCTCTGTTTATAACCAAAGAGCCAGCACTGTTTGCATTTGCAGACATTTCTATGGATACGTGGCAGGCATATCTAGACACTGGAGTGTATGGAACGCTGTTTAGCTTTCCACCAAAAGTGATATCTAAGTGATCTTCCTTCAGTCCACTGCAGAAATCAATGAGATGCTTTCATTGCCAATATAACTATTTGACAACAACTTTTATTCCTGCAGGCATCACCAACAGAAGCGTGTGATGACCTAGAAACTCATGGAGCCAGGTTTCAAGCAGTGTCGACAACTGTAACGGAAAGGAATGGCAAGAAATTTCCATCACTATATTAGGCATCTGTTAGGGCATTGGTGGGTTTAAGTGTTCATGTGCTAATATTAATCTGCAAATTGGGAATGGAACCACTCTTTGAATTTTTTGACCTCAGTCTTCAATCTAGTGGTGCTTTATTATATTTTTTATTTTTTTGAACTTCATGTTTGGAGAACATTACTTAACCAGCTCTGAAAGTCTTTCCCCATAAGCAGGAAAATGAAACTATGATGTCATTTCCCATGGTTAACTGAAAGGAGTATGTTGGTTTGTTCTTCCAAATTAGTGTTTTTTTATCATTTTCTCTGGTTTTCTTTACCCAGTCCTATAAACAAACAAGTTAAAATGGATTGGAAGAGACAACAGCACTCTGTACAAAGCATTTGGGATGGGAGGATACTTGTTTTGTTTTCTCCTTTGTGTTGGACTATAATTTTGAAAATTGGGTTAAAATCATTATGGAAACTGCGGTGAAGAAAGGATAGATTTTTTCCTCCTGTTGGCAAGCAAAGAGTGATTTTATAAGTAGGCTTCCAAAAAAGCAAACCACATTTTGCTGAAATAATTCCTTTCATGTGTATGGTAAAACTATCAGTAAGGTTCTAAGGAGTAAAATAAAATCTGGTTGGAAAATGATCCTTTTTTCCCCCCAAGGGTCCTAATTACTTCTCTTCCTAATTTAGTCAAAAAGGTCAAGAAAACGTCAGATTTGTCCCACAAGAAGGCAGATGACGATTTCTGTACTGATCCATTCTCTCCAATCCATGGCAAAATCTTGCAGACATAGAGGCAGATATAAGGCAAACATATACACATTTTTAATTTGACAAATTTCATATCAATTAATGCAATAGAATTACTGTATGGTGTCAAGTCAATTCTAATGTATAGCTTACTCAGAAGTGAGTTACCATTTTCTTCTTCGGGGGACATCGTAGGACTGTGCAGCTTGCTAAAGGCCACACAAGCTGGCTATTCTGGTATGCACAGTGGGGGACTGAACTCCCAACATCTGGCTCCATAGCCAATTCCCTAACTCACTGAGCTATCCAGCCAGCTAACTGGTATAATATGTATAAGAAATAGAAAACAAGAAGGATCATACTACAAGATGGGCAAAGTATGTGGAAGAAAGAAGGAGGTTGAAAAGAGCAGCTGCGGAGAGCAGCCGCGGAGGGCAGATGGCCAGGAGGAGTTGCGCCGACACCCCGCGAGACCTCCGGCCACCCTTCCACATGGCTGGAGGTTGAAAAGAGCAGCCTGGGAGGGTGGACAGCCAAGAGGAGCTGTGCCGATGCCCCACAAGAGCTCCGGCCACCCTTCCACATGGCCAGAGGTTGAAAAGAGCAGCCTTGGAAGTCAGACGGCCAGGAGGAGCTGCGCCGATGCCCCGCAAGACCTCTGGCTACCCTTCCTCCTGGCCGGAGGTTGAAAAGTGCAGCCTCGGAGGGCAGACAGCCAGGAGGAGGTGCGCCAATGCCCCGTGAGACCTCCGGCCACCCTTCCTCCTGGCCGGAGGTTGAAAAGAGCAGCCTCGGAGGGCAGATTGGTGATTACCCACCGTCTAGCCATTGCTTTTTTGACGTCGGAGGGCAGATGCCCAGGAGGAGCTGTGACGATGGCCCGTGAGACCTCCGGCCACCCTTCCACTTGGCTGGAGGTTGAAAAGAGCAGCCGCAGAGGGCAGATGGCCAAGAGAAGCTGTGCCTATGCCCCGCGAGACCTCCGGCTACCCTTCCTCCTGGCCAGAGGTTGGAAAGAGCAGCCTCGGAGGGCAGACGGCCAGGAGAAGCTGTGCCAATGCCCCACAAGACTTCTGGCCACCCTTCCACTTGGCTGGAGTTTGAAAAGAGCAGCCGCAGAGGGCAGATGGCCAGGAGGAGCTGTGCTGATGCCCCACAAGACCTCTGTGGCTTTCCGCTTCCAGCTGAGACTGGGTCAGCTTCGGGTGTGGCAGGTGTTGGTTTGAGCTGTGGCAGAGTGGGTAGTGGCAGAATGGGTGACTTGGTGGCAGGGGCCAGTGGCAGGGGGCCTGATGTGGTGGAGTTCTTGCCCCTTATGCTAGCTGGTGCCGTGGACCTGGCCATGGACTTGGCTGTTGGGGCTGGGCGGGGCAGATTCACCCCCTGGTCAGCCTAGGCCTTGGATTTTAGGACTTCTTGGACTTTTAGGCCTGAAACTCTTTTGCGGGCGACTTGTTGAAATGAATGACCTTTTAATGTTTTATGATGGGACTTGATTTATGATGTTTTGACTTATGTGATGTTTTTGATATTGTAGTTTATTTCTATTATTGTATGCTAATTGTATCTTATTTTACTGTATTGCGTTATATGTAAAATGTATTACATTGTTGTGATATATTATTATGTTACTATATTGTACGCTGTTTTGGGACTTTGTATTATTTTGTATAGTGCATTACTGTGTTTTACCATGTATATTGTAGATATTGTTGTATATTGTGTATAGTGTTATTTATTATGTAAGCCGCTCTGAGTCAGGTTCCCCTGAGTGGGCAGCATATGTGCGAAAATTAAATTAAATTAAATTAAATTAAATTAAATTAAATTAAATTAAATTTTAAAAAGCAGGGGAAAGGCAAGAAAGGTAGCAAAAATGAGGCGAGAGAGCTAAAATATGTTCTTGCAGTGATGTACAGCATCCCCTCAACCTGCTGCAGTCCTAGATAAAGGACGTATAGATTCAGGCTGGCCTGCCCTGCAACTTCTTGAAAATCTTCTAACCCAATTCTTGATGGTATCTGTGCATGCCTGAAACTCTATTAAGACTACTCCTGTGAATGGGGAAACACAAAATAGCAAGGTGAGGTCATACAATAAATGTTGCATGTGTTAAGTTATTCGTACCAGCTATACAGCAAAGTGGGGCAGGTTTGAGCCAATGTTATGTTTGAATACAAGTCTCCTAGTTCCCCCCCTTTTAGCACAGTGATAAACACACTTTACTTGAAAGTATCATTTACTCACAAAATGAGTTCAGAAGATACTTTTGCTCAGTAGTCTTTGATAAAGTTAGTTTAGAAAGAAGTATAAATCTATCTTCCAGCCATATGGCATAGGTAAAGGTAAAGATTTCCTTTGCTCGAAAGGCAGTCGTATCCGACTCTAGGGTGCAGTGCTCATCTCTATTTCTAAGCCGAAGAGCCAGCACTGTCTGCTTCTGCAGACGTTTCCATGGTCATGTGGCAGGCATGACTAGACACCAGAGCACACAGAACACTGTTACCTTCCCACCAAAGTGGTCCCTATTTATCTACTTGCAATTTCTTGCTTTCGAACTGCTAGGTTGGCAACCTAGCCATATGGCATGGAAGAGCACAAAAAGACATACTGTATTTCCACATCTAAAAGATGTAAATAGGGTCAGGTGATCTCTGAGACAGAAAATAACCTTTCTTGTTGTAATAATTACAGGCAAACAGGGCAAAACAATTTCCTTTAGGTCATGCTAGTCTTTCCTATCTCCCTGGTTACTGCATGATGGGGTTGCAGTAACAGGACAGAAAGGATTATGGATGTTTTTTTTAATGATCTAAACTCCATAATATTATGAACATTTCTCTAATTATCTGCTTTTCTGACTTTGCCACCACGAATGCAGAAAAATCACCATTTTCTTTATCAAGTAAGTGCTCAACAATTCTCTCCCCTCCTCTTCAAAATATTTTCCATGCCATCATATGCCACGGAGTATCCATCTTATATAGACTTTACATCATCAGCTTTTAAAAATTTCTGGGGAAGCAAAAACAGAGGAAGAAGAGGAGAAGAGCTGTGCAGTCTTTGGTTTGTATTCTTTCTCTCTGCCAGAAAATGTTCTACTTCAAATTGGCCCCTGTTGCAACTCTTCATAAGGAAAGAGAAACAAGAGGTTGTTTTGAAGCAAAATAAATAGCAGTTGGGTTAAGTGTGAGAACAGCTAATATATCCCTCAACACTACTCCTTTTCTACCCAAAGCCTGATAGCTAGAATCTTTTAAAAGATTGTTTAGAATTTTTATTCCATCATGAAATCCACTATCTGACTCAGTGTTCTTTGCTCAGCCTAATTGGCCTCAAATGTTTGTTATAAGGGTGAAACAGAAAAGGGGAGCCATCTGAATTATAATAATTATGTGTCAGAAATTATTCTGGGTTGAAAGGATTTTTGCAGAAGAAACTCTTCTCAGGGAACACCCAAATGAGGCTCCTTTCATGTCCCTAAGAGCTGGGACAGAGACGGGCGCTCAATCCATCATGCAGTACCCAGGTATTGAACTGCCAACTTGCCAGCCTTCAAACTAACAAGGCAAGCTTCTTAACCGCTGAGCCACTGCAGCTCCATGGATAATGGTTGGGATTAAAAATGTAGCAATGACAATAATAATAAAGGAACTGCTTTTCTCAATTTAGGGTTTGGGACTTAGTTTTGTTTTCTTGCAGCCAGTATATATTTTAGACTCTGCTTTGGCCTTTATTTTCAGCTTCCAATTGCCGATCAAACAGGCAATATCTAAAGCAGATCTTCCTTCAGTCCAGTTTATGTGAATATACATGATCCGGCAGATTTATATTCAATGCCTAAATTTCTTTTGCTTTCTTAACAAATGAAACCCCCCCTTCTAAAATCTCCCATTAGCTAATCTCCGAATGATTCGCCAATCTTCAAAAATGGTTCCTTTCTTCAAGCAAGGTGGGCCCCTTCTTGTGCCAAGATATACGATCACAGTGAGAAGTTTTTCATTTCCCTGGAAATATCCTTTGCTCTCAAGCACTGCTTCATTTAATTCTCACTGTTAATATATTTTAAGTCACTTCCCTCCTGCTCAAGAGCTGTAGCCAAGTGCTAATGGTAAGCATGGCAGGAATCATTAAGAACTGTTGCTTGAGTAATATTTTCAGCAATTTTTTCACTAAGGAAAATGTATGTCTTCCTACAAGGAAATATCAAATGGAGGTCAATGCTGCAAATAACGGGGCCAATGTGCACAGGTATTCCAGAATCCTATTCAAAGAGAGTGCTGTGCCATATGTGTTATAATTTGAGCCAGGTTCAATATTGTGATGGTCAAATGCATGATCATGGGGGGGCTTCCCCCAGATTTAGGGACCCCCACCATGGTCCACAAGTTGTCCCTTGTCTTGTGCATGTACACCAAAGCAGATATGCTGAGCCTTCCCCTGTCACTCCCACGTATAACAGTGTACCAAGAGTATGACAAGTCTGTTCCTTATATGAACAGTGAATGAATGCTTATGGGAACATTGAGGGTTGATCCAGGTTTTTTAAATAGGAGTTTGGCCAGAAACTTCTTGTACTGCCTGTGGAGTGTAACACTTTGCTGGCTGTGTTCTGTTATCTCTGGCTTGCCCTTGTGAAGGGATCACACCTATTGGTTTCAACAGAGTATATTTGCATAAGGATGTAGTGAATGCCTCTTTAGACAAGCCACACAGCTTGTTCAATGGATTGTTGCTTGAGTGTAACAACTCAACAGCTTTCTGACTACTGTCAGTAATGGTTAGGAACAGGGAAAATTATGGCTTGTTTCCTCCTGCATTTTAACTTTTAAAAATACTAGTTCTTTCCATCCTGAATGTAAAGAAAGATACAAGTATTGGCAAAACTGCAAGAACAATCTGAACTGAAATTCTCATACATTCCCACCACCAAATTTCAGTAAGCGCAACTATTCCCAGCATAGAGAGGATCATGCGCCTTGGATAGGGGTGTTAAAGGTGTGGGGCCACTCAGAAGAAAGGAGAGGACAACTTTTATTCAGCATCACAAGCATGGCTGAATACACACAGATTTGCTACCATACTTACCAGAGAAGCAGAGCCAGGCCTGCCTCTAGAATGGGTGTGGGTGGTTGTCTCTAGTAGAAAAATGCTGGAAAGATGAGCTACAACTCCTCCACCACTCCAAAAGAGCTCGAGCATATTGAGATGTGAGACCAGATCCTTACTTCTGAAGGGGAAACCACGGACTACAATGGGCAGTGTTCATCCAATGATGATGATTTTTCGAGATCATATAATCTTAGATGCAGCAAAGACAACTCCTACGCCAGCTCTAAACCATCTACATCCACTGCCACTCTGTCCTCCTCTTCTTCTTCTTTTTTAGGGAGGGGCAGGAGGGGCGGCAGGAGAAGAACCTAATCTTTAATTTATCATCGAGAATCCTTACTCCTAGGGAGCTACAATTGTTATCCTTAGGACTAAATTACGTACCCACTCCCCAATATCGCTCATTTAACAATGCGTAGATTTGTTCAAGCTGAATAGATTATTAAAATTAAAAGTTTTCTTTCAAGGTATGGAATCCAACGTCGATCATGTTCTGAAACCTAAATCTACATTTTGTCCTCAAATCAATAATAGAGTGTCTAATATCATCAGGACTGTACTTTTCGAGGGTTTATCACTTGTATATATTAATGATAGTACGTTCAAATTCGTGTTTAACAAATACCCCAGAGTTCCAATCTTTCATCTCATCCCAAAAATACACAGAACCAGACAGCCAGGGACTCCCACCCCCTGTAGACATATCATATCCAGGATTAATGGCATTACAGAACCACTCTCAAAATATATAGACTTTTACATCAACAAATATGCTAGGGACACGCCGTCATTTATACAAGATTCTACCCATTTCATCTCAGCATTAGAAGCTACACCCATCCCATCAGGTGCGGTCTTTTTAACCCTTGATGTTGAATCCCAATATAGCAACATACCCCTGGAGTCAGCTAGGCTGACTATACAGGATGTCCTGGATACAAGAGAGTCATTTACACCACCTACTTATTTTCTCATTGATATCCTCGACATAGTTCTAGAGAACATTTTTTCCCATTTTGGGGACAATTTCTATCTACAGACCAGAGGCATGGCCATGGGTAGTGCCCTGGCACCAAGTCTAGCTAATATATATATGATTGCTTTCGAAAATAATTACATCTATAACCCAGTTAATAATCTATTTGTTAAACATATCATTATATACAAAAGGCACATAGATGATCTTTTCTTTCTTATAGATTCATCTGAAATAATTCACCAATTCATACAGTGGATTAATATGCAGGATATTAATCTGAGGTTCACCCATCATATTGAAAAACACAATATACCTTTTCTTGATTTGAACGTATATGTTTTTAAGGACAGGAAACTTTGTGTCAGCCCATATAAAAAACCAACTGACAGAAGTCCATATCTTAATTACAGCTCTTACCATCCTTATCATATTAGAAATAACATACCATATGGACTCTTTGCCAAAGCTAAAAGGAATTCCACCGTAGAAAAAGATTTTTTGAATACAGCTCAAAAGATCAAAACCACTCTCCTTTCAAGAGGCTATCCTATTCATATCATTAATAATAACTTGTGCAAAGTCAAAGAAACATCCAGAAAACACTTACTACATCGCAAACAATGAGGAGGCAATCAGGGTATTTGCTTTTCCATCGAGTATTCACCGTTGGCAAATACTATATAAAAACTTATTAAAACTCACTGGCATATAGTCCAACATATTCCAGGTTGCGAATCCCCTCCTAGAATTGGTTATAGAAAAACCACATCTTTAAGTAATATACTCACTAGGTCCGATCATATGTCTCGCATTCCTAAAATGATGTCACCTATTGTAGGGGATTACCACTGCCACAGCTGCGTTTTCTGCAAGCTGTGCCTTGAAACTAAAGAGATATTCATCCCTGAGAGAAACTACTATAATAAACTCAATCAGTTCATCAATTGTAACAGCGAGAATTGCGTATATCTGATAGAATGCCCCTGTTGCATGAGATATATCAGTAAATCCAACAGACCTCTGAAAACCAGGATATGCGAACACAGGTCCAAAATTCGAACCCAGGACCTTAATGCTCCTTTAGTGTCTCATTTTCTCCAGATGGGGCACAGCAAAAAAGACTTTACTTTTACAGCATTAGAGTAAATTCACCCCAAATTATATCAAAAAATAGATGAAGATAAGCAACTCTTGCGCAGAGAAGCATTCTTCATACATTTATTTAACTCAGTCTCACCAAAAGGCTTAAATCAGGAATTGGAAATGTCTCCTTTTTTATAATGGTCACCTCGTGAGTTGCAATGAGTCAGCAAGAATGCAGTCACGAGAGATGCTCCCCACCTGGGTAATCATAGGTACTCTATTTATACTTAGTCACTTACCATTCTGGTTAACATCCGCAGCACTTAGCAGACTTCGCATAGAGGCTAGGACGAAAGACTCTATCGCTTGGAATATTTTACCAATATATACTGAGGTAGGATTATTCTAATAATATGTATACCATCTCCTCATAGTTATAAACAAATTGACAATATTTATTCTTGATGTTTTAGACACTTTAGGTTATTTTATTAACAAGAATTAATACTACTTAACATAATAATCATATAGCATTTTTCATAACTATATTTCCTATCCTCAGTTTATAATGTTGTTTATATTAGAGTCATTTTACATGTACCCCAATATTTAGATATTATCCTTTGATGTACTTTTCTATATTGTATAATGTATGTATTTATTTGTCTTGTTCATGTATGTATTTAATCTAGCCATGCATGGTTTTTATGTTCTGCACAGTCACTTTTTCCCCGATTTCCAGCATGAGAGATATTCTAATTCTGTATTTATTAACTTATAGATTTCCCTGAGGAAAGGGCTTATGCCCAGAAAAGCTTATATTTTACCGGAAAAGCTTGGGAAATATATTCTCAGTGGTGAATTGTATGGAAATATTATCTCATTATGGAACTGCACTGCACACAAATATAGTTATATAGACTGTTGTCTTTGGCTTATTTTTACTCAGATTGTTGCATTATATACATCTTGCTACTTTTTTGCCTTCTGGCCATGAACAGATATTTCTTCTATCCAGTGCAATACCCATTCAACCCTTCTTCCAGCACTGCTGATTGTCACCATGTGTCATCACTACTTCCACCATCACTCCTCCTCCTCCTTCTCCCTCTCCTCCACTCTTCTATTATTGGCAGTGCAACAACAATTATAATAGAAACCTGGCTGTGGAGAGAGAATAAATAATGCAATTAACCTCTGATAAAATATACTGTAACATCAAAAACTCTGGTGGGGATAGGATATACACCCAACTCCAAAGCAATCAAACTTCTTAGTGCATTCTCTGGGCGGTTCACAAGTTAATTAGCATTTTGCCCCCAATATGCTGGATCCTCATTTTACTGATTGGAAGGCTGAGTCAACCTTGCTCCTGGTCAGGATCAAACTCACAACCTTTTGGTTGCAGGATAGCAGTTTAACCACTGCACCACCAGAGCTCCTGTGAGTTCCAATTAGAGTATAGCTACTGAATCATGCTTATCTACACACATGCTTATCTACTAAAGTCCAATTGATGTACAAAGTGTTTAAGAAAAACTAAGTTCACACCAAATGTAAAAGAAATAGATTTCCAATCTATGGCTCCCCCTCCTTCTTTCAAACTCAAGTGAAAAAGCATTGCTCAACAATAAAAAGCAATGAACAAGACAAATAATAAGATTTATCAGTGAGCCAATTTCTTTTCATAATATGTTTCTAATAGGAAAGATGTATCTTACAAGATTTTTTTCCTGTTAAACATCTTTGGAGGACCAATCATGCAAGCCTGAGCAAGCCTTTTGTGTGGGCTAAAGCTTGGTGAATCCAGGGAGTGACTGGGAGGGGGTAGTTTGTGTGGGATTTTTTGCATCTGTATGTATGTACAAGATTGTGTATAAATATATTGAATAAAATTTATAATACAATTAATCTATCAGCATGACAATCATGTGCAGTAGACCAAGCTGATAGACTGTGGTTGGCCCATGGTCCCCACAGCGAATGTCATAGTTAAGTGGGGATTTGAGACCAGGTCTGACTTATAGCTCAGCACTTCTGACCATTGCACCACAAGGCCAATCTCTTCCTTCACAGAAAGAGAAGAGATTGGCCTGTCTCTTCCTTTACAGTTGAGATCCCAGATGAGTGTCAGCAACCCCTCATGCTGTTCCTTAAGGACTTTTTTGTCTCATGACGTCTGCCCTACCACAACTCTCCATACCTTCATTCTCTCTTCAAAAGTTTCCTACACTTGTTTTCAAAAGCACTGTGGACAGTGGAGAAAACTTCCATTTTGGAATCACTGCCTGTTAGAACATCTAATACAATGAAACAAAGAGGAAGAACATTTTGTCTTCCAAATATTTTTTACTTAAATTCCAAGATGTCTCAACAAGTCAAAGATAAGGGATGATGGGATTTATAGGACAAAGGGTCCCTACCAGCAGGTAAAATGGAGCAACAGCCTGGTTCAACGTAACATATTGTCATATACCGGTAATAGAAAAGGATGCAACATTAATTGTTAAAATTTCTTAAAGCTCTTCTTTTGGTCTGCCATTAGTTAGTAATATCTTTACCTATTGCATCTTAATTGTCTCAGTTTCTCAAAATATGAGAGTGAGTTGCAAACTATGTGTCTCATACAGAGAGAAAAAATGACTCCCAGTTCAATTATTAGGGTGGCAAATACATTACAAATAAGAATTCAGGTCTTCTGACGGCGTGCCTAGAAATTGGCTCACTGATGATTCTTATTATTTGTCAATGCTTTTTCACTTGAGTTTGAAAGAAGGAATTATCTGTTCATGAAGAGCCTCAGAGATTATGGAATGCAGAGGCCACATGCTTGCTTATTCTTTTTCCTTACACCTTTAAATTCATTTCCTGCCTTATTTAAACTGCATTTTTTTAACTTACAGGAACGTAAAAATATGTACTTTATATGAATCAGGATGCATTAATTGTCTGCTTTATCATAATGGAATGTGCCTGTTCTCACCAGTCTTCAGGGAGTGAGGCAATTTGGGGACAAAGACAAATATTTTTGAAATGACGAGCTCTCTGTTTGGCACTAAAAGGTCTCTGAAGAGCCATGTTTCTTCTCACTAAATGAAAGCCATTAACCTCAGCAGCACTCAAGAAAGTCAATCAGAGCCTTTCCTGGAAATTGAAAGCAAGCAATAATGATGCAACTACCTGAATCTAATTGGAATTCAAGGGTTTCTTTTGTTGCATTTGCATCTGTTTCCTTAATGTAAAAGAAATCAGACACAGGGAAAATAACATCTGTGATGCCTCCTAAAGTGAACCTAAAGGTCATCAAACAAAATAAAGTAAGATAGTTGCATGTATAGAATGAAAGTAAGAATGCTGTCATGTGTTCATTCAAGACTGTTTTTTGAAGGTCCTCTTCTCTCTGACGCACTGGACAGTCTAAGTTTGTGTTAAAGAAAAAGAATCTTCAAGAAGGAGGCCAAAAAGCTGTTTATCTACGGATGACATATTGACAACCAACTACTTCAATCAGAGTCCTGGCAGTGCAGTGGTTAAACTGCTATCCTGCAGCCAAAATATTGTGAGTTCAATCCCGACGGGATTAAAGGTTGATACAGCATTCCATCCTTCTGAGGTTGGTAAAATGAGAACCCAGTATGTTGGAGGTCAAACTGCTGTTTACCTTATGAACCGCCTCAAACAGTGGTTCCCAACATGATGCACTCACCCCACAGGGGAACTCCAATTCCCCAAAGTCTAAGTCAATACATTGTCTGATCAGTGGTTTGGGGAGTTGACTTAGACTTCTGGGAACTGAAGTTCAAAACCCAAAGGTTGGGAAACATTGGCCTAGAAATTGCACTAAGTGCTATGGGGTGGTATATAAGTATAATTGCTATTGCTATAACATGTTTATTTATTAAAAGCTTTTCAATTTACATTTCCTGGGAATTTTTCTAATCTTGTCACATAAGAAGAAATAATTTCCCATATTTATTCCAGATTATTAAGAAGGGATTTTCTACTTTTAAAATTCTGGTATTGTTGTGTATGTAACCAAGTGTAATGTGAATGAATCAGATCTAGCAATCCTCCATGTAACCAAGTGAAATGTAAATGAATCATATCTAGCGATCCTCCATGCTCCCCCCTTTTCCTCTCCCTTGTGAATACTCCTATTGTACAGATACTATGTATGCATGTAAGTCGTCTGCCACTCACATAGAGTTCAGCTGCCAGCGGTAGCGCAGCTGAAAGAGCTCAGCTCACGTGGCTCCAATCACCCAATTAGTGATTAGCATGGGAAACCTTCCCGCCACAGGTGAGCCACGCCAGATATGTAGTACGTCAGAATGACGTCACTGATACAGTAACCAATGGGCACCTTCGGGCGAAATTCAAATGTACTGCACCATATATAAGGAGCTGCACCTCCACCATTACCTCATGTTCAGATTGACTACACTGCAATAAAGATGTGTTTGGCCCCCTGACTGCTGCCTACTTTGCAGGCGCACCCCCCAAAGAAGGACTCAGACACCGGTATATGTGGATAACGGCATTGGGCCACATTTATTGAATCATGCCCTAGTCCGAATTATAACTTTCAATTGGTACTCAGCCAATTATAATTCTTAAGGCAAGCAGGCCACAGTAACACTGGTAAGGTTCCTCCCAAAATTGCCAATGGCAATTGGCTACAATGTATCCATTTGTATCAATTTGTTTGTTGAGACAAACAAATTGTTGACCATAGTCAATAAACTATCTACTGACCCCACCCTCTGACGTGTATCTGTAAAATCACGGGGTGATGCATGCTGAAGAGCTCCTGCCATCACCCCCTTGCCTGGTTCGTCGTTGACCGGTCAACGTTATTACACCTGTACCTGTCTAAGTGTTGGCCAGTCAATTGCGAACCTGCCGGATACCTGTGGGTCATAAATATTTACCTTACCAGTGCTACCCGCCCATGTGACCAAAGTCAAGAGCAAAACCCCTGTATCAAACCTCAGCAACAGTGTGGGATGGGCAAAAAAGCCAGAACCAAGAGGCCAATTGTAGGTTCAAGCCAAAAATTCCCACCCGGCCCTGAAGCGACCAAAATATCACACTGTTCACTAGGGAGGGGGTGGAGGGAAAAACTTCTCCTCTCCGTTGAAGGAATGCATCTGGATTCTGTCAGGCTGCCTCTGACACATTTTGTAAACAAAAGCCTCTTTGCTTGCTATTCTCCTTATCTCTCTTTCTTTGGGTTCTGACACTTCTGATTGGCTGTAAGGACTCAGCTTTGTCTCTGCGAAGTTTCGTTTCTGGTATACAATGCTTGCGAGTTTCGTTTCTCTCTCTCTCTGCCTAAATAAAGAGAAGGTTTCAGTAGCGTTTGACCAGCCAAAGAGAGCAGTTGTGTCTGCTTTTGTCTGCCTCTGTTTCTCCCTACAAAAAGCCTAATGAAGCTGGACTCATAGGTACCTCAAAAGATCTGAGAATATAAACTGCTGCTAATGAGGCTGGCTGATTGAGACTAGATCTTTACATGAATCAAATCCCAACACTCCGTCGCTTTTCCAAAATGGCAGCTCGGCTGCCTCATGGCCACCCCTTTTAAAGAGGGGTGGCCATGCCCCCTAACTCACCCGGATGTCTGAGTCCGGGGGGGGCCCCCGCAAAGAGCGCGGCGGCCATTTTGGCGCCGCGCTTGCATTGTATCAATCTGCACACATCAAATTGGCAATGAGGATGGGATAATGGCTTCCCACAGCATCAAGCTACCTCCGTTCGACCTCAAGGAACCAGAGAAATGGGCTCTGTACGAGCACCAGTTCTGTCACGCAATGGCCGCCGAGCGCATCGAAGATGAGGAGCAAATGTGCTCTTGCCTCCTCGCCCAATGCGGCCTCCCCATGCTTGAGCTGGCAACGCACCTCCTGCTGCCCCAGGACATCGATACTGTCCCACTGAAAGAGATCCTGGCCGCACTACAGAACCATCTCCAGCCGAAGGTATCCATCTACCCGGCGAGAGTTGCCTTCCACAGGCGAGACCAACGACCGGGAGAGTCCATGGCTGATTACACCACCACCCTCAGGTTAGCCACTGCCTCTTGCCAGTGGCACAACCTGGAGGAAGCTCTGAGGAACCACCTGCTGTCCAGGTTGCGGGACGAGGAAGCCCAGCAGAGGCTGATGGCCAGAGAGCACCTTTCCTTCAACTCCATCCTGCGAGAGGCGCTGGCGGCTGAAGCAGAGAGGTATGTGGTCAAAACATTCAAGACAAAGCCTGCCGCACCTAGAGGGTCCGGGTCCACCATGCCGCCCGCCCGACGGTTGCCCCCACACTCATGAAGTTCAGCTTCATCTCCAAAGGTCTCCTCATCCTCGGTTCTGGGTCCAGCGACGACGATGTCCAGAAAGTCCGGAGAAAGTTGTCCAAGAAGCATGCCAGCAAGAAGGCCCACCACCAATGCGATGGCTGCGGAGCGTCCCATGACCGGAAAAAGTGCCCTTTCCGGAAGGCTGAATGCCACCATTGTGGACACCAAGGCCACATTGCCAAGGTTTGCAGGCATCATCGGAAACAGGACCAGGAGCCAGCCGAGCGCTCTTGAGGAAAAGGAGGGGCCATTGGGAAGATTTCCACCGGGGAGCCGACCATGGACCATGTGTCCAATGCACACCAACGTTTCTTTGTCGAGGTACTGTTACAGGGGGTCCCAGTTAGGATGGAGGTGGATTCGGGTTCATCCTACTCCATCGTGTCCCAGAAAGAGTTTCTGCGCATCCCCCCAAATATGCGCCCAAAACTCAAGGCCCTCAAGACCTCCTTGCAAGACTTGCAGGGCAACCTGATTCCTGTTTTGGGGTTGGGGGACTTCAAAGTCAGGTTCAAGAGGTGCACGGAGAAGCTGCCCCTAGTGGTACTGAAACAGGGTTCCAGCTGCCTCCTGGGGAGTCAGGGGTTTGCTCCCTTGGGTATTGAACTGTCCGGCATCAACGCCATAGAGACTGACCCAGTGCGGGACGTGTGCGATTCGCACCCAGCGGTCTTCAAGAAGGGGTTTGGGATGTATAGGGGGCCCCAAGTCTCATTTGACCTGGATCCAGAAATTTGTCCCATACAGCTCAAGCCACGGAGAGTGCCCTTCGCCCTCAAAGACAAGATTGAGGCAGAACTGGACAAACTGGTGGGTCAGGGGAATCTGGTTCCCGTGGACTCCGCAGCATGGGGGACAATGATTGTTACTGCTTTAAAATCCAATGGGGAGGTTAGGATTTGTGCTGATTACAAGTGTACAATTAACAAAGCTATTTGCCCCAATGCATACCCGGTGGCGCTAGTTAGCCATTTACTAGCCACTTTACACGGGGGTAAATGTTTTGCAAAGTTAGACTTAGCGCAGGCTTACCAGCAGTTAACGGTCACACCTGCTACAGCAGCTGCACAGACAATTGTAACGCACAAGGGTGCGTTTAAGGTCACACGCCTCCAGTTCGGCATGAACTCAGCCCCTGGGATTTTCCAATCTCTTGTGGAACGCCTTCTCAAGGGTCTCCCGGGGTCCTGCCCTACTTTGAAGATGTTTTGATCACAGCTGGGAGTGAGTCAGAACTAGCAAAGAGGCTGGACAAAGTTTTAACAGTGTTCGAGAAGGTAGGGTTGAGGCTAAGATGAGATAAATGTGTGTTTCTAGCAAGGGAAGTAGAGTTCCTAGGGTTGAAGATAACCCCCGAGGGAGTCAAGCTCTCTGACTCCAAGGTTGCCACTGTTCAAAAACGCCCCTTGCCCCACCGCAAAACCAGAATTGCAGTCCTTCTTGGGACTTCTCAATTTCTATCACTCCTTCTTACCAAGGAAGGCTTTAGTAGCAGAACCTTTGCACCGTCTTTTAAAGAAAGACACAGTTTGGCGGTGGGGGGGACAGCCAGGAAAAGGCTTTCAAAGAGTTAAAACAGCTCCTCTCCTCAGAGGCAATCTTCGGCTCCCTTCCCTGGCCCGCCCGGTCAGGGAAGGTGGGAGCCCAGCTGGAACAGTTTGCCGGACGCGGGGCTATGAATAGCCGCCGCCACCGAGCCCCGAGAGCCACGTTTCATCTTCGGCTCCCTTCCCTGGCCCGCCCAGTCAGGGAAGGTGGGAGCCCAGCTGGAACAGTTTTTCCCAGTAGTGGGGACTTTAGGGCTTCGGTGAGAATGTTTCGAAGCCAGGGGTTTTTCATGGACGGGAGGGAACTGAGGGTTTGGGCTATTGTTCTGGGGATTCAGTACTGTATTTAATGATATTTTGTATAATTTATATTTGTATTTGCTTTTGCACTTTGCATTGGTGTAACTGTTTAATGAACTGTATTGAATATATTGTGATATATGGTATTTTTTTTGTGGGATTGTTATGCTGTATTACTGTGTTGTATTCCTATCTTGTAAACCGCATTGAGTCGGTCCTTGGGCTGAGAATTGCGGTATATAAATTTAAAAAATAAATAAATAAATAAATAAATAAATAACCCATTTCGACCCAAGGACGCCCATGGTGTTAGTTTGTGACGCTTCACCAGTGCTGTGCCATGTGTTGGAAAACAGGCGGGAAGCCCTGGTTGCCTTTTACTCAAGGTTCCTTTCAAAGGCAGAGTGCAATTACGCATAAACAGACAGAGAGGCTCTTGTGATAGTCACTGGAACCAAGAAATTCCACGACTTCCTCTATGGTCGGGAGTTCACTATTGTGACCAACCACAAGCCACTGCTGGGTATCTTCACAATGTGCAAGCCCACTCACCAGATTCTGTCCCCCAGGATGCTATGGTGGGACATAGCTTAATGCTTACTAGTTCACACTGGTTCACCGCCCGGGCAAAGAAATCAGCCACGCTGATGTGCTTTCCCAGTCTCCCCTACCTGAACTAGAGGAACCCGAGTGCGAGGTTGAGCAGGATCACCAGGTATTGCTGATTGAGTCCCTCGACTCACTCCCAATTGTGCCCACAGATCTCGCCAAGGCTACGGCGAAGGACAAGGTTATGTCTCTGGTTATCTCATGGGTAAAGAAGGGGTGGCCCACAACTCCTCCTGCCAAGGAGTTCAAAGCATACTTTCGAAAGAAGGTTGAGCTTTCGATAGAGAGGGGTTGCCTCCTGTGGGGCTAGAGGGTGGTCATTCCTGAGGTATTGTGGTCAAAGGTACTCAAATTGCTACACATTAGCCACCCAAAAATCGTGCGCTCAAAGGCTTTGGCCAGGAGCTATTTCTGGTGGCCCCAGATAGACACAGACATTGAGCATTTGGTGGGCACTTGTGAGAGTTGCCAGAGTTCTTGACCCGAGGAGTCCCGACTTCCTTCCAGCGAATGGGACACAGCCTGTGGACCATGGTCTTGATTGCACATCGACTTCACTGGTCCGTTCAGGGGCTTGCTTTTTCTGCTAGTGGTTGATTCCTTTTTGAAATGGCTGGAGGTTACCCCAATGCCCAACACCTCCTCAGCTGCAACCATTAAACAATTGCGGAGGCTATTTAGTTGTTTTGGTTTACCCGATGTGTTTGTCTCCAACCTCTGTGAATTCCATGCATTCCTGGAAAGGAACGCAATTCGACACATTACCTCTGCCCCATTTTACCCCGCAACGAACGGTCAGGTTGAGCACCAAGTGCGAACTACTAAAGAGGCACTTCGGCGAATGGACCACGGGGATCTAGAGTTACAATTGTGTCAGTTTCTTCTTTGCTACAGAATAACGCCCCTGGCATCTGGACTCTCACCAGCTGAGCTCCTAATGTGCAGGAGACTGGTCTCGCTCTTCGACCGGTTGGATCCAACCAGGGTGGAGGACAAGGGGAGGAATGTTGAAATTGCACGCACCAAGGTTTTTGCGGTTGGGGACCCAGTATATTGTATAAATTATGTGGCCACCGGCCCAACGTGGGTCCCGGGGCAGTGATTGACCAAACAGGGCCAGTTTCCTACCAGGTAGAAACAAGTACGGGGCTACTGTGGCGGCAACACACCGACCAGCTCAAGCGTCAGGTCACGGACACCCAGGGGTTTGAGGACCAGGGTGATTCAACATTAGGGTTCTCCCCCACCCGCTCATCCCAAGGGGGAGACATGGCTGTTAGTCCACCAAGAGGTCCTGATTTCGGTTTCACCCATCCTTTGCAGAGAGACTGGGAAGAGTTTGAGAGCCCAGACCTCGACAGTTTAAAGTTTGAGTTGCAGGACAGGGGGGAGTTTTCAGAGTGTTCCTCCACTCATCCGAGTGAAAAGCAGGGCTTTGATTTCTCCCCAGCAACCCTTCCTGCCACAGGTGAGCCACGCCAGGTATGCAGTACGTGAGAATGACGTCACTGATACAGTAACCAATGGGCGCCTTCGGGCGAAATTCAAATGTACTATACCATATATAAGGAGCTGCGCCTCTGCCATTACCTCATGTTCAAATTGACTACACTGCAATAAAGATGTGTTTGGCCCCCTGACTGCTGCCTACTTCGTATCAATCTGCAAACATCAAAGATATTCACTCTGATTCTTCTGTTCACTTGTTTGATTTCTAATCCCAATGTTTTAACTTCATTCTTAACTTGTCATGTTGCTTTATTTATCTCAGATTTGATGTCGGATATTTAATGCTTTTAGTTCTGCTTTGGTAAACTCTGACAGCCCTTCTGTACCATTTTCTTTATTTCAAGGCAATTCAGAATTCCCTTTTTCCACCTTCTGCTCAGGAATAGACCCTGGCTTTTCTTGAATCAGGTCTTTAAAAACAAGTAACATACTCCTGGTTGCTGATAACAATGATGCTTGCCAACAATTTCACCAGCAAGTTCATGCAGTAAAAATTCAAAGGATTTCACTTCCTTTCTCTTCTTGACTTCCTGTTTTGTATACTTATCTCAACTTTGAACATCTTTATGAGCCTACAAGCCTTCTGCAGCTTCAACTCTAACAAATCTTGCTGACCTCAAGTCAGACTGTTGTAAGCCAAATAAATGAAAAGAAATCTCACACTTCTAGGCTTTTTCTCCCCCTCACTTTTTCTGCCATTTGTTCATCCAAGTTCTCTCTGTTTCATGAAGGAGACACAGGTTAATATAAATCTTCATCCTTTGTTTAGCATTTAAATCAGACTTTAGCAGGAAGCTGCATTATTTCTCTTTCAAACCAGAACAATTACCCAAAGATTTTGATGATGTTTCAGAAGAATATTTTTAATTCCTTATTGAAGGCTGTGTTGAGGAATGCCCAGATTCAACTGCTGATCATTTTGAACTAGAATCCAAATACACCTGTTCAGAGATAACAAAAAGAACTGGGAATCAGTTAAGCATGGCAAGCAAATGTTGGAATGCAAGATCAGTTTCAAGCATATTACCTTTCAAATATTTTGTGTAGAATTACACATTTATTGTTCAATTATCTTTGGATACCTTTTCAGTCACTTCCAAGATTTTAAATATAATAATGTAATGCCAGATGGGCAACTTATAGCCCATGGACTTTATGGGGACTCTCATTCCCATCAGGTTTTGCCAGAATCCTCACTGGTGAAGGGTAATGGAAGTCACAGCCCAACAACATCTGGAGGGCCACATGCCCTCCAGATGTTAAGGCTTGTACACAATCTTCTAGGGATAATGGAGGCTCCTGAACTTAATGGAATCTGGGTTTGAGCAGGAGTGGTTTATAATGTGAAAGAGTGGCAGCCACTCCAAAATGTCAAGATGAGGTGTTCCGTTAACTCTTGGCTTGGCCCATGGGCTATCTATAATTTATAGTAGTTAACCAAACGATTGCAGTATAAATCTTACAGATTGTATACAAATCATAAGCAGCATTTGTTCTAGATGTTTCTTTCCTTTGCTGGGGATTGTAGTGTTACTAAAACAAGACAGAGAGCTGTTACCTGAGGTCAGACCCTTCATTCATCTACACAGCATCCCAATGACAGTATCTCTCTAAGGTATTCTTCAGAGGCTACTTGGTCATTTTAGACTGAGGTGTCATGAATAAAATCTGGAACCTTCTGCAGAAAAGGCAAGTGCTTTTCCATCAAGCTATTGCCTTAAGACAATGATGGTGAACCTTGGCTCTCCAGCTGTTCTTGAACTTCAATTCCCAGATGCCCTGACCTGATCAGCAAGAGGTAACTTGGGCTACTGGGAATTGAAGTCCAAGAACACCTGGAGTGCCAAGATTCACCATCACGGCCTTAAGATATGAGAGTACCAAGACATTAATTCAGGATTTTCCAACCTTGGGCCCCCAGGTGTTCTTGGACTTCAATTATCAGAAGGCCAAGTCAGCACACCTGCTGATCAGGGCTACTGGGGATTGAAGTCCAAGAATATCTGTGGGCCTGTATTAATGTATCTTAACTAATATCTTATAGAAAAATGGGAATTGTTCTACTGCCCAAGCAAAAATGGATTTTCACTGAACCTGTAAAATGTTACATATGATGCTAGTAATCTTGGAGCAGGGATGAGTCACTTGAAAGATTTCATTTAGATAATTTATATATCCCATTCTCCCCAATGTATGCTAGCTAGATCGCCACCCTCTTTTGCAATAAATATGCTTTATAGTAAACAAGCATTCCAACAACTGCCAAAGATGAATTATTGTAAATATTTCTCTCTCCAGTACTCTACAGGAAATTAAAAGAACTAGTAGACTCCTGTGAGGGCAATTTCTCCAGATTTTTTAAAATATAGATTCATGTTCTAAGGCCATATCATGCTGAAGTTTCCTAGTATTATGCCTCCTTGGTGAAACACATCTCTGTACAATATCTTGTCCATAGCCGGCCAACTTGTTACAGTTATGTAAATATATCAGATTCAGACATTTATGTTTCCTGAAAGAGTTGATACTTATTAATTTTCATTGGGTTTTAGTCTGCTTACTTTAGTCTATGTTAGTGCCTGTATAAACCTGCCTGATCACAAATATCTGGTGGGGAGGCCCTCCTCTGTGTCCCATCACTTGAGAGCAGTGTGCTATGTGAAGATGCAGGGAAGGACTCTTCCTGCCATTGCACTTCTACTGTGGGAAGCCCTCCCCTTGAAGGCTTAATTCATGCTAGCATTAGCATAATTTTGGTGCCAAACAAACACACTCTAAGGGACTGTGATTGCTCAAGTGGTTAAAACACTGAAGTCACTTGACTGGAAGGTTGGAGTTCGATTCCTGGGTACTGCATGATGTTGCTCCCATCTCTGCCCCTGCTCCTGCCAACCTAGCAGTTTGAAAGCAAAAAAAAATTGCAAGTAGATAAATAGGGACCACTTCAGTGGGAAGGTAAACAGTGTTCCGTGCACTCCAGTGTTGAGGCATGCCTGCCACATGTCCATGGAAACATTTGCAAAGGTAGTCAGCACTGGCTCTTTGGCTTTAAACAGAGATGAGCACTGAACTCTAGAGTTGAATATGACCAGCTTTCGAGCAAGGGCAACCTTTACCTTTAACTTTAAACACACTCTTAGTTATTAGAACCTTTGGGGTTTAAGGAACATGACCTGTATAGGCTTTCATACAGCAGTATCAAAGGTTTTCCATGTTTAATGTCTGAAGTATGTTTTTCAAATTGTTTGGTTTTAAATTGCTTTACATGTCTTAGTTTTTAAAATAGGTTTATACCATTCTGTAACCTGCCTTTGAGGACCATGGTAGCTTAATGGTTAAGAGTACTGAGTTTGACAATTGGAAGGTTGGCAGGTCAGCAGTTCGAGACCCAAGTGCTTCATGACAGAGTGAGCTCCCCATGTCTGTCCCACCTCCTGCCAATCTAGCAGTTTGAAAGCAAGAAATTGCAAGCAGATAAATAGGTACCACTTAGATGGGAAAGGTAGCAGCATTCTGTGTGCTTTGGCATCTAGTCATGACTGCCACATGACTATGGAAATGTATGCAGGAAGTGCTGGCTCTTTGACTGTAAATGGGGATGAACAGCGTCCCAGAAAATCAGACACTACCAGCATTTGCGCAAGGGAGACCTTTACCTTTAACCTGCACTCAAACCCTGTGATACAGGATCGGCTATGAATGTTTTAAATAAATAAACATTTATTCCTAAGAAGGCAATATTTCAAGTTATTTTGTTCCACTTAATGAAGGAGGAAGAGAAGCTGAGGGAAAATTGATTTCATTCAGTCCACCCTGTAAACTTGCGATTAAATCTGAGCTCAGATCACTCTATTCCTCTTCAGTGTCTTTTTTGTATACAGTGGAAGCTCAGTTAACAAACGGCTCAGTTAACATAAAAATTGCATAACAAAAGGAAATCCATAGAAAATAGTGGCTCAGTTTACATAATATTTTTGGAACAGATTAATTGGTTTTCAATGCACTCCTATGGGAAACCGCATTTCGGTAAAAGTTTTTTGTTTTCAATGCATTCTCATGGGAAATTGCATGCAATGCATTCCTATGAGAAATTTGGTTAAAGTAATTTTTGCTGTAAGAAATGTCCCGGAGAATGCATTAATTACGTTAACCAAGGTTTCACTGCATGTTCTTTGTTCAGTCTTTCCCAACTCCCTTTTCAGTTACTCCGTAAATTAAACAATAGCATGACATCAATTTTATAGATTCATAAAGAAATCCTGACTCAGAGGTGTGCCACCTGTAGAGGTTATGGTGAAGTAGAATCCTCTTTGGGGAAATTCATGCCCTTCTGCTGGATGACCACTGCTGACTAAATCTCCTGGCAGAGGAACCAAGAAATGCAGAGAAAAGGGGGGGAACAAAGGAGGAGTCATGTTATTCCTAATCCAGCCTAGCTGCTTAGCACAATATTAGTTTATCGAGATGGCTCCAATGGATCGGGATTTAGCACCGTTTCATGGCCCTTGGCCATTTTGGCCAGGTGGAACTGGCATATTTGTTAGATAAACATTTTTAATAGCTTCTAGTAAATATTGAGGACTTGCAGTGGCTCAAGTGGTTAAGACGCTGACTAGGAGGTGGCAGATCAGCAGTTCGATACCCGAGCACTGCATGACGGAATGAGCTCCCATCTCTGTCCCCCCACCTGCCAACCTAGCAGTTTGAAAGCAAGAAATTGCAAGCAGATAAATAGGGACTACTTCAGCGTGAAGGTAAACAGCATGCCTGCCACATGTCCACAGAAATGTCTGCAGACACAATCAATGCTGGCTCTTCAGCTATAAAACAGAGATAAGCACTGAACCCTAGAGTCGGATATGACTGGCTTTCGAGAAAGGGTGACCTTTACCTTTACTAGTAAATATTGTATTGCACTGAAAAATTATGTCCATTTTGACCTAAAATACTGGTTGGCACATTAACTGAGCTATAGCAAGAAGTGTTTTGTAAAATATGGAGAAGTGTGAAATTTGAAGGAGAAATGCTTTGTGGCCTATGCATTATTTGAAGATACTTTAATTCGGGTGCAACACAGGGCTTTTCCCCCTGGCCATTTAATTTTTCAGATTTCTATGCCACCCACTCAGGTGAACCCGATGCCCACCATACCATGCCCACATTGTGGTAGTAATTTTTTTTTTTGAGCCCACCACTGCCTGTAGTTTTATAACCACTCCCACAACCTTTCACAATTATATAAATTCCTTGATTGACCAGACTATCAAGGGATAAGTTTCATTTTCCATTTGTTTTGCTGCTGCACTCTTCTTCTCCAAAACTTTTCATGGTTGGGTCTTCCCCTCTTTTGGGGGGCCTGCCAAGGAGTCTTTTTACTCCTCTGGGATACCACTCAGTGACTGCTATTGTCCAACACCCGTCCGTCATTGGAGAGACGTGTCCAACCCAACCCAACTTCCATTTAAGATATTCAGCAACAGTTTTGACAGTAGAATATATAGGTATGGGATGGGGAAACAATGACTGAGACCAAGATAAATTTCCCATTTATACTGCTTGTAACATTAAAAAACACACGTGGTGCTAATAAATTTAAATTGTTAAAGGAGTCTTTTAACCTAAGTATCCCAGGTAGAAATATAAAATAAGGCAGATGGTGGAACTTAAACAGAAATTTTATTCTTAAAACACCTTGATAAGGGATGAACAATAGTTTAGGCTCTTCTTCTTCTGCCACATCCAAATCCATATATTGGCAATCCTCATGGTGATCAGCCATGAAGTCTGTCCTGAGAACATAATGCAGTGGCCTTCCATCCTTCCGCATCACAGCATGTCCCTGTACTACTGATCCAGTTCCACAGGGCACTTTCTGGTCTTGAGCCCTTTTGGCACACAAAATCCTCCTCAGCCCCAGGCCAGTATTGATAAAGCTGCTGCCCTCCATCAAGATGGATTCAGGTGGGATTTAATCCATTTGGGGACCATAACCCTTCTCTGTGTACTTTGCTTCAAAGGCCACGAGTCCTGAGGCTGGTCAGGTTAGTTAACCACCACCTGACACTTGGCATTGAGTTGCTGGCAGTATGGTCTACTCTATTGACATACAGGATAACCTGGGCAAACTTTAATAGTTTGGGTACAAAGGTACAAAAATATCAGTGTAGAACTCTTGGTTCATTCAGACTCCACAGAAACAGCTACAGGTGTTCAGACAAAGAATTGTTCACCGAAAGCGGTTCCTTCCTAGAATGAGCTATTTGAGTTTGGTATCACTTTTGAAAGCGCCTCTAGCCATCTTCTAGAGACTCTCCAGAACCTGTGAAAACTGAAAGATCTACCCAAATTGTTGTCATGAAATGTGGCCCCTCGAAATGGATGCTGCATGCCAGATTGAAATAGGGATGGGTTCTCCCTTTCAGAGAATAAGAGGCTCTGTAGGCAGGGGATACTGCCTCCCCTTATTTATTTTTCTTAGTGACCAAGTTGAAGTGAACTGCTATATTATATTTTTGACAACTTTGTTTGAATACAAGCCTTGGAAGTAAACATTGTTTTTCCTTCTGCTGAAAATGTGCCTGAGCATTTGTACTTTAGAAACTAAGCAGAAACAAAGGGAGAACTGTAGGAATCGGGGCCGCTAGGACGGCCGTTAGGTCCCGGAGAAGACTGATCAAGAAACGACACGAGGCAGTATGGAGCGAGATCAGATCAGTGGTTTATTGAAGGAAAAGTATCTACATTTATAGATCAGAAGGCAAGGCAGGAAAAAACCGTCATCTGACAGAAAATCACATCACCTATTTACTCGGGTTAATGGGGAATCTCTCTTGGGGAAGTTAATTAACGTGGGCAAACATTGACAGGGGAAACACCATTGTCTAGGGCTTAGACCGGGGTAAATATGACCACTATTTGCACCAGGGATTACGCTAAACTCGGAGATGAGTGATTACCTTAATGGGTAACGGAGGCTAGAGGAATGCCTCCTCAGCAGAACCGTCGGTCAGGTCATAATTGGGTGAATCAAACCCTATTATTAATCCACCCCCCTTAATTTCTCTGCCCGCAGAGCCCACGGGCCAGGAGCGTTCTCACTGAAGTGGCCTCTGCGCGGGCCGTTCCATGCCAGTGGGGCATGGGGAATCCACATCTCCCCTTTTCATTTTACTTAGGAGCCTGACCGGTGACTCTGCGCAAGAGGGGCATCAGCTGATGAGCGGGAATGACGCTTCGGGGTTTCCTCCAGGAGAGGCACCTTGATATCAGTGAGGGAATACATTGCGCGAAGCAGCATACTGCTGTGCCTAGTATAATCACCCCCACAATCACTTTGAGCACTGTCTGAAGCCATCCCCACGGAATCCATGACCACATCCAGTTCCACAATGAACTCAGCCAAGTTCCCCATGCAGAACCCTCCCTGATGCCCTCGACTATGGTGTGGAGGTCTGTGAGCTGGCTCTGTACTTTACGGGAGTTATCAGTGAGATTAAAACAACACATACCATGAAAAGATTCGCAACCCAGATGATGTAGCAATAAGAGATAGTCTATAGCCACTCGATTGTCAAGTATGGCATGGCGAAGCTCTGCCTGCTCTTGGTTGAGCAGCGCTATCGCCGAGGAGGTATGGTTAATGGCTTTAGCTAATCCGCAAGCCAGTCGACCAATCCTCCGAGTGTTGCCGACGGCTAAGCCTGGCACGCCAAAAATGCTGACTGCCAACGAGAGATATTCGGCTGAACTCATTACCCTAAAGCTGCTCTCACATGAGCTGTCTAACTGGGTGGTGCGAGTGTGTCGTACGGGTGCTGGAACATTTGTAACATTTGTACTCCCTTAGTAGGGAGTAACAGTGTCAAACGACTGATACAACATGTAGCATCTGAGACATTTGCAGGAATGTAGTTCCAAGTGTACTGATTACATGTAAAGAACCAACCAGATGGTAGAGTAACATGAGCATACATTGAGCCAAGTGTCGCTGGGTTATCACAAGTCCAATTGCCACTGCCAACGTTGAGGCAGCGGCGCCGGGTCCAGCCGACTGCAGAGCAGCCGGTCATTCGAGCACAAGTAGAGTTCGGACTGACCGCCACCCGCGGAGTGTGGAGAGTGGCTGCATCAGCCGGCAAGGTCATGGTTAGCCGCATCTCCCAGCGAGCATATTCTGAGGAAGCTGCTGGAATGTATGGGCTGAAAATCCGTTTCACAAGCCAGTCCCCATCCCTGGGGTGCGTGCCCGGAGAGTGGCACACTGGGATGAGGCAGGTGCTCAGGATCGAGGCAGAACCAACGTCCTGCTTCAGGCAAAAATCGGACTGGTTGACGAGACCCGCCAACCTTTCCCATATGTTGTAATGCATCCGGGCAGAGAGGTCTCCGCCTGGCATCAAATCGTTGGCCTTCAATGAGGCAGCCTGAACGCCTCCCCCCACAAGTAGGGAGAGGGTCAGGATGATGGTGACTGCCACGGTGTTGGCATGAATTCGGGCAAAGATTGCAGCCGTGAGGTTCCGGCGTTGGCTCCTTCTCCTCGCGCCGGATGACGTCCTCGGCCTCACTGCAAAGGACCTTGACCATCCCCCAGGTGATCTTCGGTGCTGTCATCTGTGGCCATTTCTTCCGACGGGTCCTCTCAGTCAGAGTGAGGTCCTCCATCTCCGGGATCGGACTCGGGTCGGCCTGGGTCCATGCCATGTGGTTCCAAGTGAGGCTTGACACACCGAGCTGGAATCCAAACGACACCTGTAGGAGACATAACTGCAGCATACCCTCTTCCCCAGGTTACGAGTGGCGCCGGGCCCCTCCAAGAAGGGTCCGGTGGCACCCGGTATCGGACCATCGGTTGCGGGAGAGCTTCCGAACGGCGGAAGTGCTTCTCCTGCGGCGTGCAATTTGAAAAAACATTAAGGTGATTGTATGTAAACAATACCTTGTTCAGACAATGCTGCGCCTGACCCTGTGACTTGGGGAGGGCTGGTGGCTCCCCCCTTTCTGTTTGTTTGTCAATATAGGACTTGAGCATCCGATTGACCCGTTCCACAATCGCTTGCCCCTGCGGATTGTAAGGAACGCCAAAAGTATGCTTAATGTCCCAGGTGGCCATGAAGGCGGCCAACTGCCTAGAGCTGTAGGACGGGGCATTATCGGTTTTCACATGCCGTGGCTTGCCCATGGCCGCAATGCAGGAAAGGAGGTGCTGCTCCACGTGGGAAGCAGTCTCCCCTTTCTGCGCCGTTGCCCAAACGAATTGAGAAAAAGTATCATTGCAAACGTGCATGTACTGCCATCTGCCAAACTGCGGAACATGCATGACATCCATCTGCCACACCTGGTTAGCCTCTGTCCCTCGTGGGTTGACCCCCCCACGAGGGCCCCCCCCGGTGCCCCTGCACAATGCTGGCAAGAGCGAACTATGCCTTGGGCTTGAGAAAGTGGCAGATTGAACTGTCTGGCGAGCGCTTTGGCATTTTGGTGAAAGAATTGGCGTGGTGAAAACACCCAAAACTGAACGTTGCTGAATTTCCTTTGCGGCCGTGGCCGCTCTACTATTGCCCACGGAAATCGGACCCGGTAGGTCTTGATGACTTCGGATGTGGGCAATATAGAGCGGCTCCGTGCGGTTTCGCAAATGAAATTGAGCAGTGAGGAACAGACTAAGCAAATTCTTGTCTATCGCGGGAGTAATGTATGCTCCCGGTAGACTGTGAAGCAGATTCCTAACATACTGACTGTCAGTAATGATGTTTTGGCGCTCTTTGGCGAAGGTGCGCAAAGCAAGGTTCACCGCTGCCAACTCTGCCCGCTGCGCGGACTTCTGTGGAAGAGTTAACAGCGTGCGCCAAGCTTGGTCCTCCTGCCAAGTCAAGACACCATACGTGCGACCTCCATCAGTGAAAACTGTCCTGGCCCCCTGAAGCGGAACCAGCGAGAGCAATTCGAACAAGCTGACTGTCTGCTTTTGAAGTGAGACAAGTCTGGGGTCCTTTGGCAAGTGGTATGCCAAGCATCCGGTGAATCCCTCCAAAGCGATTGGAAGCGAGTCACCGAGCTGCATCAATTGCTGAATTTGCTCCTTGGTGAACGGGACCACGATCTTTGCTAAGTCGTGCCCTGAGATGTCCCTAGCTCTCAGCCTTCCACGGTAGACCACCACGGAGACCAATTCTTGGGGAGGAACGATGTTTCGGGAAGAGGCGTTCGGCAAGTACACCCATTCCACGATACTCGCTCCTTTCTCGGAGTCTACTCCTAGAGCTCCGGTGAACATGGATCCTGCCCGAACGATATACAAGTTCAGGATCGGAGCATATGGCCCCTGAGCGGTCCTGTCCACCCATCTTTGGCTGAGAATTTGGTTGACTTTCTCGAGAACCAAGCGAGCTTCTCGAGAAATGTGTATCCAGTCTGCTGGCTGCTTACCTAACGTGAGCAGCGAGAAGAGCGGTTTCAAAAGATCCGTATCCAATCGGAAATACGGTCTGGCCCAATTAATGTTCCCTAAAACTTGCTGCAATTCTACCAAGGTGACTGAATCCTTAAAGTTGATTTGGGGCAAAACTGGTGCTGCGAAAGAGCGGAGAAGCCGATGACCCAAGTATGAGAAGGGCTCGGTTCTCTGCACTTTCTCTGGGGCAATGAGTAACCCTTTCTCCCCCAGGCTGACCTGGAGGTCTGAAAACATTTCGCTGCCGAATTGTGGCACTGCGACCAAGATATCATCCATGAAATGACAAACTAAGGCTTTGGGGTAAAGGTTTCGAAACTTTGCCAGTGCGTTGTGAACATAGATTTGGCACAGGGTGGGCGAATTGAGTATGCCCTGTGGCAAAAATTTCCATGCGTAACGCTGTGTGGGCTCACTGTGGTTCACAACCGGCACCGTAAAGGCAAACCTTTCCCGGTCCCTGGGGTCTAAGGGAATCGTGTAAAAGCAATCCTTGAGATCTATAAGATCTCCCACCCCTCGGGAATCATATTAGGATTTGGGATGCCGCATTGAAGCGGACCCATTGGCTGTATGCATTTATTGATCTCTCTGAGATCGTGGAGGAGTCGCCACTTCCCCGACTTCTTTTTGATGACAAAAACAGGCAAATTCCAAGGACTAGTGGACTGCTCTATATGTCCTGCGTCTAGCTGTTCTTCGACCAGCTGCTTAAGGGCGACTAATTTCTCTCCCACTACCGGCCATTGTTCTACCCAGACCGGCGTATCGGTGAGCCATTTAAGTGGCAATGCCATTACCCGAAGGTAAGGGTGGCACCGTACTGCTGCAAAATATCTCGCCCCCAAAGGTTGATGTGCACGTCAAGAATGTGCGGCCGAATTACCACTGTGCCGTCAGCCCTTGGAATTGTGACTTCTACCCACTCCTGGCTCCTAAACGCTTCCTGAATGCCGCCTACACCCCACACATCGGAGACCGGCTCAATGGCCCACTCCCGTGGCCACTGGCTTCTGCTTATCACGCTCACATCAGCTCCGGTATCTAGTAACCCTGAAAATGATCTTTTATTCAGAAATACCTCAATAACTGGGCGCTGTTTCCACTCAATGTTGGTCTCCACTGTCGCTAAGACCTGGTATCCTTGTACTGCCTCACTGGCGCTCGAGCGGTCCTCTGACCGGGACTCTGAGCGGTCCCTGAGCCTTCCCTGGCTGTCTGCTGGCGAGTGACAAGGAACCATGATCAGTTGCGCTAATGTGTCTCCTTTGTGAATTGTCTGGGGTAAGTGCGTCCAAAGCTGAACTTGGAGAACGCTTGAAAAATTGGAGTCAATGACTCCTGGAATTACAAGAATTCCGCGTGCTCCGGCTACACTGCGGGGCAAAACTAAACCTATAAAGCCTTTGGGCAGGGGTCCCATGTACTGGGAGTCCACCAGATAGACCGTGCCTGGCAGGTCACATGTAACGTCTGCCTGACAAGTCAAATCTAGCCCTGTACTACCCTTGGGGCTGGCCTGCGCCCTCGCAATGCCTGGAATGTGACTGGAATCTAATCTAGCTCTGGCGAGCTTTGAGCGAAGGAAGCCTCTGTTTGGACCGAGGCCAGAGACATGCCCGCGTTCCGGTTTCCCGAATTCGGGCAGTTCCTGGCCCAATGGTAGCCTTTCTTGCACTTCGGACACAGGGTGTTTGGAGCCTTGGAACGGCCGGAATTTTGTCCGCCTCCCTTGGATCGGCACTCCCTAGCGAAGTGACTGACCTTGCCACAAGAGTGACAAGCCCCTTGGTTCTTACTTTTGGGTCTTTTACCCCCTTGCACCGCTGCCGCTAGCAAATCCATCTTATAGGATTCTGTGCCAACGTCGGCGCAAGCTCTAATCATGTCCGTGAGAGTCAAGTCGGGACGATTGCCCAGGGACTGCAAGATTTTACGGCAGTCTAAATTGGCATTGTCCTTGGCTAACTTCATCATGAGCTCTTGTTGGGCTTGCTCATTGTTGATCTGCCTACTGATCGCTTCCTCCAAGCGATTGATGAAGTCCATGTAGGGCTCCTGGGCTCCCTGCTTAACTGCGGTGTAATTTTTAGCCGCTTTGCCAGTTGCTGGAACCTTGAAAAAAGCCCTAAAGGCAGCCTCGGCTGACATCTGAAGAGTGGCGAGTGGCAAGTTGATCTGGGCATCAATGGATTTGAAGGCACCTGAACCATACAGCTGGTCAGGAAGTACTGCGCCTCCCATTCTGGCAGTCCTTGTCTGAGCCTCGAGGCGAAACTCGCTGTCCCAAATCAAATACTGGCTAGGGTTGAGCATCATCCGCATGATGGCTTTCCAGTCATGTGGGATGAACATGGTGTTCTCGCACACTTGCTGAAGCGTGCCCCTAGTAAACCAACTCTGAAGCCCTGTCTCTGAAATGGCCTTCCGTATAGCCATGAGAAGCTTATACGGGACTGGTGAATGAACTATCTGCTGGGCCCCTGTGAGGGCATCCATTTCCATGCGAATTGGACAAATCTGACTAAGCTCAGCTAGTTCTTCTGCTGGCAATTCCCCCTTCCTAAGTTCTTCCTCAACTGTGCGCTGAAGGGCACTCTTGGTAACTCGGGAACCTGTAGCTGTCAGAGAAGCGCCTGCGCTCCTCATTCCTTGCATTCCGTCGGTGACGTCTGCAGCTGTCACCGAGGGAAAGCTCCCTACGCTACTTTGCCTAAACTGCAATGACAGATAGAGCGCCGTGGGCGCCGATGGTTCTGCTGGCGCTGGGGGTTCTTTGGCCTCTACCCGGACTGGCTCTATCTCCGCTAAGAGTTTCCTACATTTACTCCATGTGCGAATTACGCCTCCTGGAGCTTTCGGGGGTTGCTGAATGCAGTCTCCTATCTGATCCCAAAGCTTAAGGGTTAACTTACCGACTTCTGGGTAAAGCAGGCAGTGTTCCCTTAGGTACGCCAAAAGTCTCGCTAGCTCTCTGCTGTGAAGACGTAACTGAAATATCCCGGCCAGGATTCTGAACTCCTCCTCATGAGTTCTTTGGCTAGTGGATGGACCTTGTCGCTGAGGACAAGTCCCCATATTACCTGCATGGGTCCTCCGAAGTTTCCTCCTCGGGACGAGTCGACGCGTCTTTGGGCAAGGTAATAGGTTCTGGCGACGATTCTCTGGGTAGAGCTCAGAGCATGGACTGCTGCCACAGGCCCTCGGTGGCCTCTGCGCTGTCAGGGGTTCACAGCTGACCCTGAGCGGAACGCGTTTTTCCGTAACCTGCAAGCCGCCGCGAAAGTTGGGAGCAAGCTGTAGGAAGCCTCTCTGGAATGCCTCGCCGCTGGCCGTCTCTCCGATCGGCAGGCTTACTGACCAGAGCGCCGCGCTGTCCTCCGGAATGATCGGACGCGGTTTAAGCGCAGAACCGGACCGTGTGATCGCTTACTCTCGAGTAGACCGCTCGGGGGTCGCTTACCCTCGAGTAAATCACGTCGGGGTCACCAGATGTAGGAATCGGGGCCGCTAGGACGGCCGTTAGGTCCCGGAGGAGACTGATCAAGAAACGACATGAGGCAGTATGGAGCAAGATCAGATCAGTGGTTTATTGAAGGAAAAGTATCTACATTTATAGATCAGAAGGCAAGGCAGGAAAAAACCGTCATCTGACAGAAAATCACATCACCTATTTACTCGGGTTAATGGGGAATCTCTCTTGGGGAAGTTAATTAACGTGGGCAAACATTGACAGGGGAAACACCATTGTCTAGGGCTTAGACTGGGGTAAATATGGCCACTATTTGCACCAGGGATTACGCTAAACTCGGAGATGAGTGATTACCTTAATGGGTAACGGAGGCTAGAGGAATGCCTCCTCAGCAGAACCGTCGGTCAGGTCATAATTGGGTGAATCAAACCCTATTATTAATCCACCCCCCTTAATTTCTCTGCCCGCAGAGCCCACGGGCCAGGAGCGTTTTCACTGAAGTGGCCTCTGCGCGGGCCGTTCCATGCCAGTGGGGCATGGGGAATCCACAGGGAACTAAGGAGGGCTCATGTTTGAAAACATTCATCCTTAAACCTTTGGGATGCACTAGCTACACCATTCTGAAAAGATTATCCAACAGCAACATCCTCCAGTGTCAACCTCCCATGGCATTTTCTTCTAAGATGTAACAACCCAATAAAACAGTATCAGCAGATCAGTGATGCACTGCAAAAAAAAATTATTACCTACTCTGTGTGCTGGCCAAATCTGTGGGTGGGGCCAAATCTGTGGGCATGGCCAAAAATCCTGCATTATTGGCTATGGAGGTGGTCATGGCCAACCAAGTGGGAATGGGCTGGGGGATTTCCGATACCAGTTCTGCAGAACCTGACAGAACCTGCTGCAGTGCATCACTGTAGCAGATGATCCATGCACATGCTCAGCTCAGAATACAAGTTATCAAATACAGACTTTTCCTAACACACCACACTGTCTGGAAGGAACAAAGGCAGAAGAGGCACTATATTGGGTGGATTTTCCTACTGGATTATCTTGGCTGTAGAGGTCCCAAGTAATGAATCTGAAAAAACAATTCTGGGCTAAACATGGACTGCCATCAGTACTATTAATGCTATCATTCTGGGAAACAAACAGTTCATCAAACAAAAGGTTACAATAATGCATGTTATAGTTAATTAAGAATACAAGGAGAGTGAAGGAGCTTAACCACAAAGTGCAGAGATCATCTAGAGCAGGGATTCTCAACCTATGGCCCATAGTAAGATTTCATGTGGCCCCCACCACCTCCACCAAACCTGCAAGTGCCATGTGGTGGAGGAAAGGTAAAATGGCCATCCTACCCACAAAGCTATCTGAAGGAATGTGACCCGGCCCCTGGCTTTAAAAGGTTGAGAACTCCTGAGCTAGAGAATTCTTCTGCTGAGCAGTCTCTCTCTTCCTTGGAGAAGAAAGATCATATACATTGTCCTATTATGAGAATAGGATGCTGGCCTTGAATCAGAATGGGAGATTTGCATAATTTCAGGTCACTCACAGTTTAGCTCTTTTAACCTGAGCCAGATGAAATTCTTTTATTAGGTTAATTAGCACTTTCAAACATTAACCACCTGCTGGAAAAGACTTGCTTATGAACGACCTATGCAAGTTTTCTGTCAGCCATTTGAGGAGAGGCACATAATAATGAAGCCAATGTCCATGAGTATCTACTACTACAGAAATTTCTGGAATATTCTCCTTCCCTACAAAAATACAAATGTCTCAAAAGCAAATCATGACTGGAAAAATCATAACATTGTCTCATTGTAATATTCATTTTGAGATAAAAGTACAGTGAAAGTCCATTTGTTTGCCATTTTGTGATGCATGCTTTTTCTGTCATTTTTGTTGAATCTCTGAAGGGTGAGAATTGGTATGTTATGATATTCTGGCGTAGAGACCGGCAAGGCATGCCACAAAGTTTGCCAAGAGAACCCTATGGACCAAAACAAAAGGCAAAACAAGGGGATGCTCAGCACAGCAGATCTGAAAAGGGGGAGGATACGAAAGGGTGAGGAGAAATACAGTGTTGCAGGGAACAATACTGCATAGGGACATGGAATGTGAGGTCTATGAATCAAGGAAAACTGGAAGTGGTAAAAAACGAGATGGAAAGAATAAGCATTGACATCTTGGGCATCAGTGAGCTCAAATGGACAGGGATGGGCGAATTCAGCTCTGGAAACCATCATATCTACTACTGCGGGCAAGAAAACCTTAGAAGAAATGGAATAGTCATTATTGTCAATAAAAGAGTGAGAAAAGCAGTAATGGGATACAATCTCAAAAATGACAGAATGATGTCAGTCAGATTTCAAGGCAAACCTTTCAATGTCACTGTGATCCAAATATACACACCAACCACTGGTGCAGATGAAGCCACAATGGACGAGTTCTATGAGGACTTACAACACCTCATAGAACAGACACCAAGAAATGATGTCCAAATTATATTAGGAGACTGGAATGCCAAAGTAGGAAATCAAAAAGTGGAGGGAATAACAGGCAAATTTGGTCTTGGAACACAGAATGAAGCAGGGCAAAGATTGATAGAGTTCTGCCAAGAGAACGCACTGGTCATAGCAAACACTCTCTTCCAGCAACACAAGAGGCGACTTTACACATGGACATCACCAGATGGCCAACACCGAAACCAGATTGACTACATACTCTGCAGCCAAAGATGGAGAACCTCCATACAGTCAGCAAAAACAAGATCTGGAGCAGACTGTGGCTCAGATCACAACCTACTGATCGCAAAATTCAGGCTTAGACTAAAGAAAATAGGGAAAACATGGAGACCAGAAAGATATCACCTAGACAGCATCCCTAAAGAATACACGGTGGAGGTGATGAACAGATTTAATGGCTTAGACTCGGTAGACAGAGTACCGGAAGAATTATGGATGGAGATGAGGGACATCATGCAGGAAGCAGCAAAGAAAACCTTACCAAAAGAAAAGAAGAGTAAGAAAGCAAAGTGGTTGTCTGATGAGGCTCTTAAAATAGCAGAGGAAAGAAGGAACGCAAAAGTCAAAGGAGAAAGGAAAAACTACAACCATTTGAACACAGAATTTCAAAGAAAAGCAAGGAGAGATAAAGAAAACTACCTAAAAGAACAGTGCAGAGAAATGGAGGAAAACAACAAAAGAGGCAGAACCAGAGATCTTTTCAAAAAAATTGGGGAAATCAAGGGAACATTTAAAGCAAAAATGACCATGATAAGGGACAAAGACGGAAAGGAGCTAGCTGATGCAGAAGAAATTAAGAAAAGATGGAAAGAGTACACAGAGGAACTTTACAAAAAGGACCTCAACAATCCTGATAATCACAATGATGAAGAAATTGAACTTGAGCCAGACATCCTGGAGAGTGAAGTCATAAAGGCCCTAAAGAGCACTGCAAACAACAAAGCTAGTGGAGATGATGGTATCCCAGTTGAATTTTTCAAAGCGCTAAAAGATGATGGTGTCAAATTACTGCATTCAATATGCCAGCAGATTTGGAAAACAAAACAGTGGCCACAGGATTGGAAAAGATCAGTATACGTCCCAATCCCAAAAAAGGGCAATGCCAAAGAATGTTCAAATTATCGAACAATCGCGCTCATCCCACATGCCAGCAAGGTGATGCTCAAGATAATACGGGACAGACTTCAGCAGCATGTGGAGAGAGAATTACCAGAGGTGCAGGCTGGTTTCAGAAGAGGCAGGGGGACTAGAGACCACATCGCCAACATATGCTGGATCATGGAGAAAACAAAGGAATACCAGAAACAAGTTTACTTTTGACTGTGTGGACCACAACAAGATGTGGCAAGTAATTAAAGAGATGGGAATACCAGAGCACCTCATATGCCTCCTGAGAAATCTGTACATGAACCAAGAAGCAACAGTTAGGACAGAACATGGAATAACAGAGTGGTTTGGAATAGGAAAAGGAGTAAGACAAGGCTGCATTTTGTCACCATGCTTATTCAACCTATACACAGAGCACATAATGCGCAGTGCAGGGATGGAGGAATCACAATATGGGATTAAAATCGCTGGGAGAAACATCAATAATCTGAAATATGCAGACGATACCATCCTAATGGCAGAAAGTGAGGAAGACCTAAAGAATCTCTTGATTGGGCTGAAGGAGGAGAGTGCAAAAGCTGGCTTGAGACTCAATATCAAGAAAACCAAGATAATGGCAACAGGCCCCATCAGTTCCTGGAAAATAGACGGGGAAGAAGTAGAAGCAGTGACAGCTTTTACTTTCTTAGGATCAAAGATCACTGCAGATGGGGATTGCAGCCATGAAATAAAAAGGCGACTGATTCTTGGGAGACAAGCGATGAGAAACCTGGGGAACATAGTGAAAAGCAGAGACATTACATTGCAAACAAAAATTAGAATAGTCAAAGCAATGGTTTTCCCAGTAGTAATGTATGGATGTGAGAGCTGGACAATTAGGAAGGCTGAGCGCAGAAGAATAGATGCCTTTGAAATGTGGTGTTGGAGGAGGGTTTTGAGAGTCCCCTGGACAGCGAGGAGAACAAATAGGTCGATCTTAGAAGAAATTAACCCGGACTGCTCATTGGAAGGTCAAATAGTAAAGATGAAGCTAAAATACTTTGGACATCAAATGAGAAGGGAGGATTCACTTGAGAAGGCATTGATGTTCACTGAAGAAGACAGAGGCCACATGCCCAAAACAGAGCCTATCTTCGTAGGGAAGGAAACCGAAGAATTAAGCCAGATAGAAATAACCAGGGAGGAGGTCCTTGCATGTCTTGTTAAACGAAACACTAACAAATCACCAGGACCAGATGGCATCCATCCACGAGTTCTCAGGGAACTTAAAGATGAAATTGCTGATCTCCTAGCCAAAATATATAATCTTTCCCTCAAATCAGGCTTTGTGCCTGATGACTGGAAGGTAGCGAATGTAACACCAATTTTCAAAAAAGGATCCAGGGGTGATCCAGGGAATTACCAACCTGTCAGTTTGACATGTGTCCCAGGTAAAGTGATGGAAACCATCCTAAAAGATAGAATTAATAGGCACATAGAAGAGAAGGCACTGCTAAAGGAGAGCCAACATGGCTTTTGCAAGGGCAAATCATGCCTCACTAATCTGTTGGAATTTTTTGAGAGTGTCAACAAGCATGTGGATAAGGGGGATCCAGTTGACATTGTTTATCTGGACTTTCAGAAGGCTTTTGACAAGGTCCCACACCAAAGGCTCTTGAATAAACTTACCAGTCATGGAATAAAGGGACAGGTCTTGTCCTGGATCAGCAACTGGCTAAGGGACAGGAAACAGAGGGTAGCACTAAATGGACACTTCTCCAAGTGGAGGGAAGTAAAGAGTGGGGTCCCCCAAGGTTCAGTATTGGGACTCCTGCTTTTCAACCTCTTCATAAATGATCTAGAGGTAGGAGTAAAAAGCAAGGTAGCCAAATTTGCTGACGACACTAAATTATACAGGGTAGTAAAAACTGTGAGAGATTGTGAGGAGCTCCAGAGGGATCTCTCGACACTGGGGGAGTGGGCAAAACAGTGGCAAATGAGTTTCAACATTAGTAAGTGCAGAGTGATGCATGTTGGGGCAAAGAACCCCAATTACATTTATAAACTGATGGGGTCTGAACTCTCTGCGACAAACCAGGAAAGGGACCTTGGTGTCCTGGTGGACAACTCAATGAAGGTGTCAACCCAGTGTGCCTCAGCAGTGAAAAAAGCAAACTCAATGCTAGGGATCATTAGGAAGGGTATAGAAAATAAGTCAGCAAGTGTCATTTTGCCTCTTTATAAATCTATGTTGAGGCCCCACCTGGAATACTGTGTACAGTTCTGGTCGCCATACCTCCAGAAGGATATTATGGAGCTGGAAAAAGTGCAGAGGAGGGCAACCAGAATGATTAGGGGACTGGAACACCTTCCTTACCATCTGAGGCTGCAACGGTTGGGCCTCTTCACTCTTGAACGACGACGTCTAAGAGGTGACCTGATTGAAGTTTATAAAATCATGCACGGTGTGGACAAAGTAGATAAGGAAAAACTGTTTTCCCTATCGCATAACACTAGAACTAGGGGACACTCCATGAAACTTTTGGGTACTAGTTCTCAAACAAATAAGAGAAAGTACTTTTTCACCCAGAGGATTACTGGTCTATGGAACTCCCTGCCAGAAGAAGTGGTGACAGCTGTCAGTCTTGACAGCTTTAAGAAAGGATTAGACAAGTTCATGGAGGACAAGAGTATCAATGGCTATAATTATGGATACTTAAGGACAACCTCCGGGTTGGAGAGATAGGCAGGATATCTCTCAATATCATTTCCAGGGAATCCTAAGCAGGCACCTGCTTGGGAATACCCTGAAGGAAATGGTGAGCCACTGTGTGAGACAGAATGCTGGACTGGATGGGCTGTGGCCTGTTCCAGCAAGGCTGTTCTTATGTTCTTATGTTCTTATGATGTTGGGAAAGGTGGAGGGCAAAAGAAGAAGGGGGAGGCCAAGGATGAGATGGCTAGATGGTATTATAGACACAATGGGCACAGAGCTGGGAGGGCTGAGGGGGATGGTAGAGGACAGAGGCGCCTGGAGGAAAATGGTCCATGAGGTCGCAAAGGGTCGGAGTCGACTGTGCGACTGAACAACAAATGATATTCTGGAGACCCTTACATCTGTTTACAACATATCATACCATGCGGGACACCTTAAGGGGCAAATAATGCACTATATTAAAAGGGTATTGTGGTGGAATTTTCATTTACTGGAGCGGGTCATCATTAATAGTGTCAGAGAAAGTATGAAGGGGAACATTACATCTTTTGTTCACTGCAGCCTGTTGAAATATCTCTTCTCTGAAGCTATTACTGGCTTTAGGAAGAGGATGTCCTCCATCTGGTACATGGTGGCCTGAGTTAATCCAGGAAACTGTTCTCAGAAAGAATTTAAATTTGGATTTATCTCTGCTTACAATGCTGATGTTAATAGAAATAAATACAGTGAAATACATACAGTGAGGAGAAAAGCCTTCCCAAAACTGAATCACGAAAACTTACTAAATAACATCACCATTTACCTGAAATATTAAATGGTTGGAAGCATGATATCATCCTGTATTTATCCGTTCTTACTTGATTACTATAGTTGTAGCCATTGTTTTGTTATCATAATAGTCAAAATCCTTCCTCACAGAAATGTAAGAGTTGTCACTAAAACACTGTAAGTTTTCCACAGTTATATTTCCCTTGATATAGTAAACTGATATAAATTTAATACTTGTGTTACACAGGATAATTACTCCCATTATTCTTATTTCCTGGGAAGGGGGTCTAATTGAGGGTTAATTCGGAGACTTAATTTTATTTTATTTTTATTTATTTATACTTCAATTTGTATCCTGCCCTACTCAACACATGGCCGACTCAGGGAGGCTAACAACATATAAATGACCCCAGGACAACTCAAGGGGTTTACATATATGATACAAGATACAGTGTTCAAAATACAATAATCAATACAGTGTTTCACATAAGTACAATAATACAAATTACAATATTAAGCAAAACAATCCACAAAATACAAAATATCAGCACACATCAGAAAAAAGAAAACAATTCACCTGAAGCCACCCACAAAAAACCCTGCCTCCAGAGTCTTATGAAGGGGGGGACAGGGCCCTGGGACGCCAGCCGGTGGCATGGCTGGAAGGCCTCTTCACCCCCACCGGGGCCGGGAGCGCTGCGTGGAGGATTCGCCCGGCAGACCCCCTCGCCTTTTAAGTCCTGGCGAAGGGTGGAGGGCGGGGCCTGGAACGCCGGCCGGTGGTGTGGCTGGAGGGCCTCTTCGCCCCCACCGGGGCCGGGATCGCTGTGGTGGTGGACTCGCCCGGCAGACCCCCCCGCCTTTTAAGTCCTGGCGAGGGGTAGAGCGCGGGGCCAGAACACCAACCAGGTGGTGCGGCCGGAGGGCCTCTTGGCCAGGGAGCCCTTTTAACCTCCCCGCCCGGTGGCAGGGGGCGGGGAGGGACGGCTTCGCGCAGCGGCTGCGGCGTCCTTCGGCCCCCTCGGCCAGGGAGCCCTTTTAACCTCCCCGCCCAGTGGCAGGGGGTGGGGAGGGACGGCTTCGCGCGGCGGCTGCGGCGTCCTTCGGCTCCCTCGGCCAGGGAGCCCTTTTAACCTCCCCGCCCGGTGGCAGGGGGCGGGGAGGGACGGCTTCACGCGGCGGCTGCGGCGTCCTTCGGCTCTCTCAGCCAGGGAGCCCTTTTAACCTCCCCGCCCGGTGGCAGGGGGCGGGGAGGGACGGCTTCGCGCGGCGGCGGCGGCGTCCTTCGGCTCCCTCGGCCAGGGAGCCCTTTTAACCTCCCCGCCCGGTGGCAGGGGGCGGGGAGGGACGGCTTCGCGCGGCGGCTGCGGCGGCCTTCGGCTCCCTCGGCCAGGGAGCCCTTTTAACCTCCCCGCCCGGTGGCAGGGGGCGGGGAGGGACGGCTTCGCACGGCGGCTGCGGCGTCCTTAGGAGGCAAGAGTGTTACTTAGAGGACCCCCCCTTTTGGGGACTAACCCCCCCATTGAGGTTTCCCCCTCTCATCTGGTTCTCCACTAAGAGACTTTGGGGTGCATTGTATTTTTGGGGTGCATGTTGGAGGGAGGGCTAATTGGGGATCTTATTTAGAATGGAAGATTGTGGTTTAGAGGAACCCCCACTTGGGGAATCTAAACCCTGCTTGAGGTTTTCCCCACTCATTTGATCTCTACTTAGAGGTGTTGGCGGGGATACTGCATTATTGGGGTGCATGTGGGAGGGATTCAGTTCAATTCAATTCAATTTTTAATTTGTACCCCGCCTTTCTCAGCCAAGGCCGACTCAAGGCGGCAAACAACATATTCATACAATATAACAAAGTAATAATACAAAAGTACAGTGAATTCAAAATACAGTTCACTACAGAGTAAGCATAATATCAAAATACAAAAAAAACACAGTATATTTACATCATAAAAAATACAGTAAATATAAGAATAATACAATGAACCCAGCATAGCAAGACCCCCCATGTCCACTGGAAAAAGTCACATGAGCTACCACTCCCCCCACCAGCTCGGGGGAAGGAGCTCTGTGCCTCGGCAGCAGCAGCAAAGGCGGTCACAGCAGTCCAGTTGGCCCCAGGATGACAACAGCTGGTGCCGCTCAGGTGCCACTCGTCTTTCTTCCCGGCCGGCCGCCGTTCGAGCGGGAGTGGTGGTCTCGGCGGTGGAGCAAGCGGCTTTTGAGGGCATCGAAACTGCCCTCAGGTGCCGCTCGTCCTCCCTCCCGGCCGCCTGCCAGTCGAGCGGAGGTGGTGGTCTCGGCAATAGGGCAAGTGGCTTTTGAGGGCATCGAAACTGCCCTTCCCAGCCGGCCGCCGGTCGAGTGGGGGGTTCTTAATCAGGATGTAAGAGGGTGGAATAGAGGACACCCCTTTAGGGAGTCTGTACCCTCCATTGCCCCTGCCAACATAGCAGTTTGAAAGCAAGAAATTGCAAGTAGATAAATAGGGACCACTTTGGTGGGAAGTTAACAGCATTCTGTGCACTCCAGTGACTAGTCTTGCCTACCACATGACCACAGAAATGTCTGCAGAAGCAGACAGTGCTGGCTCTTCGGCTTTGAAACAGAGATGAGCACTGAACCCTAGAGTCAGATACGACTGGCTTTCAAGCAAGGGAAACCTTTACCTTTACCCTAGATAGTTTTTAATATATTTATTGTGGTTTGAAAATGCATCTTTAGTTTTAGGCATCTCTTCATTTTTAAAAAAATTCAATTCTTTTTTTTTAAAAAAAACCTCTGGTTGATGAATGTGGAATACATGGCTTCTTAACCATGGTAATTCTAGTTAAATGAAGCAGGTAGTAGGCCATGGGGGGGATCTCTTCCTGTGATCCTGCAGAACATTTGCCATGCACTTTATGAAAGATCATAATAGTCCATGGAACCAATGTATCTCAACTTTTGTCATGCTACATATTTCAGACTTCATGAAAATGAAACATCAGTCATGAGGGAATGAACCCAAACTATCTCAAGGTCCAAAGACTAGGATTACCTCCTTATAGTGTTTTCATGGTAAGAAATTCAGCAATGGTTTATCATTGCCACCTTCCGCTTCTTACTAACAAACGTTAGCTAAAATGTCATTGCCATTGTCTGTTAATGGCAGTGTTACGTCCACTTACACCAATGTCACCTTCCAGTACTGCTGCTTCCCAGTAACTGCCTTTCATGAGTTTCTCCACACTCATCATCACTACAACTATCATTATCTTCTGCTGATGTAACTGCTTTGCTGAAGAATATAGGTGAATCTTAAATTGGGGTGTCAGCTTTGACCATTTTGCATTGGCTGACCCTGCTAGAAAACCAGATTCATAATGGAGTGTAGCTTTCTGACAGTATTGCTTTCATCTTCTGTAACACACTCAAATATCCTCACAACATTAAAGTATGCAGCCAAGAGCTATTAAATCAGCTACTAGGAAAGAGCAAAGGACATACCTGCACACAGCTGAAAGTCTAATGCTGCATGGCACATGCAATTATAACATGGAATGTGAGGAGTATGAAGCAAGATAAACTGGAAATTGTAATGGAAATGATGGGTCATTCAGACGTTGTAGTAATTGGTGTGAGTGAACTAAAGTGAAGTGGATCAGACATTTTCAGCCAGAGCTTGTGAAATGACACACTCAGAAGAAACTAAAAAAGAGAAATACTACATGAAGACTGTGTTTACATGGAAGAAAATTGTTATGACTACACCAAATAAATTCCATGAACTTTGCTTAGGGACAGCTGGATTTTCAGCTGAGTTCAATTGGATATACTTGAGAGTAAATGCAGATCATGCTGCCGTCCTAAGACTCTTTCCTCACACCCAACATGTAGTATCACTAAAGATTCCTTTACCCTCTTCCTTTGCAGGCGCACCCCCCAAAGAAAGACTCAGACACCAGTATATGGATAATGCAAGCGCGGCGCCAAAATGGCCGCCGCGCCCTTTGCGGGCCCCCCCCCCACAGGACAGAGAATCCGGGTAGTTAGGGGCGTGGCCAGCTCCCTTATAAAAAGGCTGGCCACGAGGCAGCCGAGCTGCCATTTTACTTCAGCGACGGAGCGGAGAAGTTTTTTCCCCTGTGTCTCCGTCGCTCGTTGCTTACCGGGAAGCCTTTTGGTAGCGATTCTGTATTGCTGGCTTCCCTTTTTTGCTCGGTGGAGATGCCTTCGAAGAAGAAGGCAGCTTCGAGTTCAGCTCGCGCTGTTAGGAGGCGCAACCCAGGTCGGAGGACCGTGGTGCCGCCTCCTCAGCAGCCACCTTTGCCAGCCCCGACCGGGGCCGGCGGAATGGGGTCTATTGCCCCTTGGCCCGCTCCGGGTGAGCTGAGTGTGAGCGCGGATGGCGCTCCGGCCCGCGGCCCACGAGCGGTGGACACCGCTCTTCCTCCTGCTCACTCCGTCGGGCCTGTTCCTTTTGGGCCACAGCCTCCCCCCGGGCCCTCTAGCCTTGGGGGGTGGGGCGGCCCCCTGCCTTGGCAGGTTTCTACACCAGCTCTGCCGGGCTTTGGTGCTGGCCAATGGCCATATGCTGGCCCCGGGGTGCAGGGACCTGTACCCGTGCCTGGCTCAGGCGGGCCGGCCGGCCCTTTGCCCATGGTCAACGTGGACACCTTACTGGCCCGCATTGTGGCCCTGGAGGCGTCTTTGGCCCGGGCTAGTCAGGCGGGAGCACCCTTTGGGGTTCCTTTTGAGGTGCTGTCGGCAGCAGGACAACAGCCGGCGGGGAGGGTCGAGCTGCTGCAGGCGGGTGGCGCGACTTCGGCCACTGCCTCGCAGCTCCCCAGCCAGCAACCTGGTGCGGGTCAAGCCCCGGTGATGAGCTCTAGGTCGGTCGTGAGCTCCGACGCCCCCAGTGGGCCGGAACCCCCGGTGGGGGCGGCCCGCGGGGGTGCAGCATGTGAGTATACGGTGCAAGCAAGTACATCCACACACATTCCCAATATAGGGGGGGCCTTTCAATGGCCTTGGCCTCGCGCGGGTGGTGCGGGGGCCACACTGTCTACGGCCCACCCGGCGACAACAACTGCCACCTTGGGCAATGGGGTGGGCATTGGTTCTTACACTGCGGGGAATGTTCTGGGGGTGGCTGGGTTAGCTCAGGCCCCTTTTACTAGGCCGGCTGTCCCCTTTTCGGCTTTGCCGACGGCAGGGTATTCCTTGCCATTGGGTGATCACTTGGCACAGGCTACTAGAAAAAAGATATGGCGAGGGGAGTACGTGGATATCTTCTCACTCCTGAACAGAGAGCCCACCAAGGAGGAGAGGGAGGGTCAGGATGAGAAGGATAAGGAGCAGGCACGCCGCCGTAAGCCGCCGCGTACCTGGGCTAACTGGCTTCCCGCCTATTTGATATACATGGCGGTATATTTGAGGGCGCGGCCGGATTTAGCTGTCCCCATGGTCCAATATTTGGACAACATATATAGGGCAATGGTTGATTTCCCGGGCCCCTCATGGCTAGCATATGATGAGGAATTCCGTATGAGGATTCCTCTCCACCCCGAGATGAGATGGGATGAGCCGTGCCAGAGACTGTGGCTCTTGTACATGACACCCACACGCCCTGCCCTGGGGGATAGATACCATTGTGGACATGCGGTCCAGCGAGCGGCTCCAGCGCAGGTTACCCGCCAACCGGAGGGGCAGGGGGTTCCAGCCCGCCTGCTGTGCTGGACTTTCTCGTCAAATGGTTCCTGCAATCGAAAGAATTGCAGGTATAAGCATGAGTGTCCCACATGTTCTGGCCCCCACGCAGCCTCTGCTTGTCCCAGGCCTGGGGGGGCACGAGGCAGAGGGAGGGGGGGACAGTGGGCTGGCAAAGCTGCCGCGGATGGAGCTAGTCCTCCAAAAGGCCCCCTCCCCAATTAACGTGGACATGCTGGAGCGCTGGCTCGCATCGTACCCGAAGGGGGAGGACGGGGAGTATCTACTTCAAGGTTTTAAGCAGGGATTTCGTATCCCTTTTATGGGTGATAGGTCCCCTCAGGATGCTCCCAACCTTTTATCCCTCAGAGGAAGGGAGGAGGTGGCTGCGGCCAGCATTAAAAAGGAGTTAGACGCGGGCAGGGTCGCTGGACCCTTCCCCGCACCCCCGTTTTCCAATTTTAAGGTTTTACCACTGGGTTTGGTCCCCAAAAAGTCCCCAGGCGAGTTTCGTCTTATTCATCATTTGTCCTACCCAGCCGGCCGATCGGTCAACGATGCTATCCCTGATGACCTTTGTTCAGTCAGGTATACATCGTTTGACCAGGCGCTGCGCATGGTGCGCGCGTGTGGCCCGGGTGCCCTGCTGGCCAAGTGTGACATTAAGTCGGCTTTTCGCCTTTTGCCGGTGCACCCGGGCGACTTTGAATTGCTGGGTTTTAAATTTAAGGGGGAATATTATTTCGATAAGGCCATGCCTTTTGGCTGCTCCATATCATGCTCGGCTTTCGAGCGTTTTAGTACCTTCCTAGAGTGGGCCTTCGTCCGCAGGTCAGGGTCCCGGTCTGTAGCCCATTACCTGGATGACTTTTTATTCGGGGGTGAACGGGGCTGGGACACGTGTGCACGTCTCCTTGACACATTTCAGACGCTAATGCAGGAACTTGGTGTCCCTTTAGCGCCCGAAAAGACCGAGGGCCCATCGACCAAGCTAGTATTCCTGGGGGTTGAGATTGACACAGTAGTGCAGGCTTCTAGGTTGCCGGGTGATAAGGTGTCCAGGATAGTGGCCCTTATCTCGGAATTGCTGGCCAAGCGTAAGGCATCCCTGAGGGAACTGCAGGTGCTCCATGGGCACCTTAATTTTGCCTGCAGGGTGGTAGCTCCGGGCAGGGCTTTTGCCCGGCGCTTATGTGACGCCATGGCAGGGTTATCCAGGCCCCACCACAGAGTCAGGCTTACCCGGGGTATCAGGGCAGACATGTTCGTCTGGTTGCAATTCCTGAGGGAGTTTAATGGGGTCTCATTTTGGAGGTCTGACCTCCTAGCATCCCCCAATTTCCAGATCCAGTCTGATGCCTCAGGATCCCTGGGTTATGGGATGTACTTCAATGGGAAGTGGGCCTATGGTGGGTGGCCACCGGCATGGGCAGGCACAGGTCGCCTGCGGGATCTCACATACCTGGAATTTTTTCCCATTCTGGGGGCTTTGATGCTATGGGGCGAACAGTGGGCAAATTCGGTGGTGCATTTCTGGTGTGACAATGCTGCCGTTGTACACATTGTCAATGCACAGACTTCCAAATCGCCCAGGGTTATGGATCTAGTGCGCCATTTTGTGCTGCGCTGCCTGCGCCTCAATGTCTTGTTCAGGGCCAGGCATGTCCCGGGGGTTAATAATGATATTGCTGACGCTTTGTCCCGCCTGCAGATCTCCCGGTTCCGCGCCTTGGCCCCGGATGCGGAGGAATTTCCCTCACCACTCCCGGACGAGATGTGGACTATTGGCAAGGAGAGGTGAACCGGGCGATTGGCCTGTCACTAGCGCCACGCACGCGTAAGGCGTATCAACAAGCATTCAATTCATATAGGGCATTTGCTGCTCAATTTCACTTGCCAGAGACCTGGCCGATTCCGGTGGACCATGTTCTGCGGTTCATGGTTCACCTGCATGCACAGGGCCTCGCACCTCGCACCATAGCATCCAAGCTTTCGGCGTTGGCTTTTATGGCCAAAGTAGGGGGTCATGTGGATACCACCTCTGACTTCCGTGTGAGACATGTTTTGGAGGGGTGGGTGCGCGAGCGCGGGCGTTGCCCGGACGACCGGCACCCCATTTCCCCAGGGGTTCTTACCCAGTTGGCCCGGGGCTGGCCAGGCCTCTGTTTTGATCATTATGAGGCAGCCCTTTTTCACGCAGCCACAACGGTGGCATTTTTTGGAGCGCTCCGCGTCAGCGAACTCGTGATGCTGTCTAAGGCGGATGCAAGTGGTAGGGCACTGGAACTCGAAGATGTCTATGTTGCCAAAGACTGGGCCCAGTTGAGGATACGCTCCTCTAAAACAGATCAGCATGGCGTAGGCAGTGGAGTAAGACTGCTACGGTGTTCTTTGGCAGACATCTGTCCGGTTGGTGCCCTACAGGAATTCCTGGCACTGCGTGGCATGCACCACGGCCCGTTTTTCTGTCACCAAGATGGGTCTCCCCTTACTAAATTTCAGTTTTGGAAGGTGACAGCCAGAGCCCTCACCAGGGTGGGCCTACCAGGTGCCCGTTATGGCACACATTCATTCCGTATTGGTGCAGCCTCTACAGCAGCTGCTTTTGGGTACTCTGGGGCTGACATACGCAGCATGGGGAGGTGGGGCTCGCAATGTTTTCAGTTTTATGTGCGCCCACTCCCGCCATGAGTACCAATCCAGTCACCTTACCGCCTTTTTTTCCCTCAATTTTCTTACAGACCCTGGGTGTCGTATTACACCGGTGACAGTATGGCTGGTGGGCCACAGCTATGTGCACAGGGCAGCGCGTTACGCTGCGGCGACAGAGTGGGGACCCCGACTGGGACTGGGTGACCACGCCAGTCTCGCATGGCATGGTAAGCCTGGGATGTTATGGCGGGAGCTGCGGCCTTTCCTTTTTTCTGGCCTGGGTGCTGACCCGCCTGACATTCTAATCATCCACCTGGGGGGCAATGATTTGGGCCAGGTCACCGGCTTATCGCTCAAGCATGCGATTTGCGAGGAACTCGCCTACTTGCATTATGTCTGGCCTGCCACAACCCTGGTTTGGTCGGATATTGTTCCGCGCCATTCTTACAGAGGAGGCGTTAACCTCCTGGCTCTTGACCGCGCTAGGCGCGCGGTCAATAAGGCAGTGGCGCGGTTTCTTGCCACCAGGGCTTGGGGACGGGTTAGTCATCACCCCGATATTAGCCTACAAAATTATGACCTGTATGCGGGGGATGGGGTCCACCTGTCGCGAGGAGGTATGGACCTCCTGTTGGGTGACTGGCGAGCAGGCCTGTTGACCGAGCTGACGGTCTGGGGGGGGCGTCAGGTCTTCTTTGAAGCCCCTCCGTGTGGCGGGTAGCACTGGTAAGGTAAACAGTATGACCCACAAGTATCCGGCAGGTTCGCAATTGACTGGACAACACTAGACAGGAATAAATTAGTTAAACGTTGTCCGGTCAACGACGAACCAGGCGATGGGGTGATGACGATTGCTAACCAGCATGCATCACCCCTGTGATTTCACGGATACGCGTCAGAGGGTGGGGTCATAAGTTAGTTATTGACTACGGTCAACAATTTGTTTGTTGTCAACAAACAAATTGATACAAATTGATACATTGTAACCAATTGCCGTTGGCAATTTTGGGGTGGTACCTTACCAGTGTTACTTCGGCCTGCTTGCCTTAGGAATTATGATTGGTCGTTTTACCAATACAAATTTATAATTCGGACTAGGGCATTGAATCAATAAATGTGGCCCTATGCTGTTATCCACTTTCAATGTTGTCTGTGTCCGTTATTGGGGGGGTGCGCCTGCAATGCAAGCGCGGCGCCAAAATGGCCGCCGCGCCCTTTGCGGGCCCCCCCCCCACAGGACAGAGAATCCGGGTAGTTAGGGGCGTGGCCAGCTCCCTTATAAAAAGGCTGGCCACGAGGCAGCCGAGCTGCCATTTTACTTCAGCGACGGAGCGGAGAAGTTTTTTCCCCTCCACCCCCTCCCTAGTTAACAGTGTGATATTTTGGTCGCTTCGGGGCCGGGTGGGAATTTTTGGCTGGGACCCATATTGGCTCCGGGTCCTGGCTTTTTTGCCCATCCCACACTGTTGCTATGGTTTGATATAGGGGGCTTTCTGTGTTCCTACTGCTGACTTTGGTCACATTGGCGGGTAGCACTGGTAAGGTAAACAGTATGACCCACAAGTATCCGGCAGGTTCGCAATTGACTGGACAACACTAGACAGGAATAAATTAGTTAAACGTTGTCCGGTCAACGACGAACCAGGCGATGGGGTGATGACGATTGCTAACCAGCATGCATCACCCCTGTGATTTCACGGATACGCGTCAGAGGGTGGGGTCATAAGTTAGTTATTGACTACGGTCAACAATTTGTTTGTTGTCAACAAACAAATTGATACAAATTGATACATTGTAACCAATTGCCGTTGGCAATTTTGGGGTGGTACCTTACCAGTGTTACTTCGGCCTGCTTGCCTTAGGAATTATGATTGGTCGTTTTACCAATACAAATTTATAATTCGGACTAGGGCATTGAATCAATAAATGTGGCCCTACGCTGTTATCCACTTTCAATGTTGTCTGTGTCCGTTATTGGGGGGGTGCGCCTGCAAAGGCATTGGGCCACTTTTATTGAATAATGCCCTAGTCCGAATTATAACTTTCAATTGGTGTATTCATCCAATTGTAATTCTTAAGGCAAGCAGGCCGCAGTAACACTGGTAAGGTTCCTCCTAAAATTGCCAATGGCAATTGGCTACAATGTATCCATTTGTATCAATTTGTTTGTTGACACAAACAAATTGTTGACTGGAGTCAATAAACTATCTACTGACCCCACCCTCTGACGTGTATCCGTCAAATCACAGGGTGATGCATGCTGAAAAGCTCCTGCCATCACCCCTTGCCTGGTTCGTCGTTGACCGGTCAAAGCTATTACACCTGTACCTGTCTAAGTGTTGGCCAGTCAATTGCGAACCTGCCGGATACCTATGGGTCATAAATCTTTACCTTACCAATGCTACCCGCCACACGGGGAGGCTTCAATGAAGACTCACCACCCACCCCCCCCACCAGACCATCAGCTCGGTCAACAGGCCTGCTTGCAAATCTTCCAAAAAGAGGTTCATACCTCTAGCCGACAGGTGCACCCCATCCCCTGCATAAAGATCATAATTTTGTAAACTAATGGTGGGGTGTCGGATGACCATCCCCAAACCCTTGTCTGCCAAGAACCGGGCAACAGCCCTGTTCAACGAGCGGCGAGCGCGGTCAAGGGCATGGAGGTCAATACCTCCCCTGTATGAATGATGCGGTATGATGTCCGACCATAGCAGCCTTGTGGACGGCCACACATAATGCAAATAAGCTAGGTCACTGCAAATCGTGAATTTTAAAGAAAGGCCAGTGACCTGGGTGAGGTCATTGCCCCTAAGGTGCAGTACAAGGACATCAGGCGGTTCAGCATCCCTGATGGAAAACAGAAATGGCAACAGTTCCCGCCATCTCATTCCGCGCTTACCGTACCAACATATGCGTGCGGTTGCACGCAGTCCAAGTGGGGGTCCCCACTCTGTCGCCGCAGCATACTGCGCTGCCCAGTGCACGTAACTGTGGCCCACCAGCCATACTGCCACCGGTGTGCGGGGTCACACAGGGTCTGTAAAAGAAGGAAAGAGAACAATGACTTAACTGGTAATCATACCTGAAGAGGGCGAACATATAATGCAAAACGCATAGATCCCCATCTTCCCATACGGCATATATCAGCCTCAGAGTACCCAAATGCAGCCGCAGTGGATGCAGCACCTATCCTAAACGAATGGGTGCCGTAACGAGCCCCGGGGAGGCCAACACTGGATAGTGCAATACCGGTCACCTTCCAAAATTGAAATTTAGTAAGGGGAGACCCATCCTGGTGGCAGAAAAATGGGACAGGGTGCGTGCCACGCACTGCCAAGAACTCCTGTAGGGCACCAACCGGACAGATGTCTGCAATGGAACATCGTAGCAGTCTAGCTCCACTGCCTACGCCGTGCTGATCAACTTTTGAGGACCGTATCTTCAACTGAGCCCACTCATTAGCGACACAGACATCGTCGAGTTCCAGTGCCCTACGAGTCGCATCCACCTTAGACAGTAGTACCAACTCACTGATGCGGAGCGCTCCAAAGAAGGCCACCGTGGTAGCCGCGTGAAAAAGAGCCGCCTCATACTTATCAAAACACAGATTATGCCAGCCTCGTGCAAGGTGGGTCAGTACCCCTGGTAAAATTGGGTGGCGAGTGTCAGGGTGGCGGCCACGTTCCCGTGTCCACCCCTCCAAAACATGTCCATAAATGCCTGTGCCGACAGCCTGGATGCTATGGTGCGAGGAGCCAAACCCTGACTGTGTAAATAAACCATAAATTATAAACTTGTTTGACTGGAATGGGCCACACTTCGGGCAACTGAAGTTGCACACAAAAGGTTCTAAATTGAACGAAAGCATGGTGATACGCCTTACGCGTGCGAGGTGCCAAAGACATGCCGATCGCCCGGTTCACCTCTCCTTGCCAAATGTCCAAATCTCGGCCGGGAGTGGCGAGGGGAATTCCTCTGCTTCCGGAGCCAAGGCACGGAACCGGGGGATCTGCAGGCGGGATAAAGCATCAGCAATATCATTATTAATACCTGGTACATGTCTGGCCTTAAAAAGCACATTCAGGCGTAGGCTACGTAACACAAACTGACGGACCAACGCCATCACCCTAGGTGACTTAGACGTCTGAGCATTAACAATGTGCAATACCGCAGCATTGTCACACCAAAAATGGACCACTGAGTCGGCCCACTCCTCGCCCCATAGCATCAAAGCTCCCAGGATTGGAAAGAACTCAAGGAATGTAAGATCACGGAGGTGATTCGTGCCCCGACATGCTGGAGGCCTTTGGCCATAAGCCCACCTCCCCTCAAAGTAAATCCCATATCCCAGGGAGCCGGAGGCATCCGACTGTACTTGGAATCTAGGGGAAACCAAAAGGTCGGATCTCCAAAAAGAGACCCTGTTAAATTCCCGCAGGAATTTAAGCCAAACCAAAAGGTCAGCTCGCATGCCCCTGGTCAGTCGGACCCTGTGATGGCGCTTTGACAGGCCAGACATGGCGTCACATAGGCGCCGCACAAATGCTCTGCCGGGCGTAACCACCCTGCAGGCAAAGTTAAGATGGCCATGATGTACCTGAAGCTCACAAAGTGACACTTTACGTTTGGCCAGCAAGGCCAAAATCATCGCGGAGATCCGGGTGACCTTGTCAATGGGTAACCGGGATGCCTGTGCGACCGTGTCAATTTCAATACCCAGAAATGTGAGCATAGTGGATGGGCCCTCGGTCTTTTCGGGCGCTAAAGGGACACCCAGTTCCCGCATTAGAGTCTGAAATGTAGTGAGGAGACGCGTGCAGGTGTCCGAGCCCCGTTCACCGTTCACGACGTATACCTGACCGAACAAAGGTCATCAGGAATAGCATCGTTGACAGAGTAACCCGCTGGGTACGATAGATGGTGGATTAAACGAAATTCCCCCGGGGCCTTTTTAGGTACTAACCCCAGAGGGGAAACCTTCAGGTTAGGGAAGGGTGGTTCAGAAAAGGGGCCCGCCACCCTCTTGGCCTCTACTTCTTTGGCAATACTCAGGGCAGCTACCTCCTCCTTACCCTTCAGAGAAAGTAAATTGGGGGCATCTTGGGGTCCCCGCACCCCTTTGGATGGGATACGGAAGCCCCATTGGAAACCCTCCAGGAGGTACCTCGCGTCCTCCCTCCTTGGATAAGTTGAGAGCCATCGCTCCAACATATACACATTAACTGGGGAGGGGGCCTTTTGACTGGCTAGCTCCATCAGCAGAAGCTCTGCCCGTTCCCTGTCCACCTCTACCTCTGCCCCGTGACCCACCGGCCCATGGGCACGCTGTGGCAGCGTGGGGGCCAGCACAAGACGGACACTCGTGTTTATATCGGCACTGTCGCTTATTGCACACGCCATCAGCCGAGAAGCTCCAACACAGCAAGCGGGCAGGAACCCCCTGCCCCGCTGGCTGGCGGGGAGCTTGTGTTGGAGCAGCTCGCTCCACGGCATGGCCACAATGGTACCTGTCCCCAGGCGCCGGACGCGTGGGGGTCATGTACAAGAGCCACAATTTTTGACAGGGCTCATCCCATCTCATCTCCGGGTGTAGGGGCACCCTCATTCTAAATTCCTCATCGTAAGCCAACCACGATGGGCCAGGGAAATCCACCATTGCCCTGTTAATATTGTCCAAGTATTGGACCATAGGAATGGCCAGATCAGGCCGGGCCCTAAGGTATACCGCCATATAAATAAGATATGCCGGCAACCAGTTGGCTCAGGTGTGCGGTGGCTTACGACGACAGGACAGCTCTTTGCCTCTGTCGTCCTGTTCCTCTTTCTCCTCCTTAGTGGGCTCACGGTTCAATAGGGAGAATATATCCATGTACTCCCCCCGCCAAATCTTCTCCCTCGTGACCTGGGACAAATGATCACCGAGGGGCAAGGAATAACCAGCCGTTGGCAAAGCCGGCACCGGCACATTATGTATATGGGGCATACGCAGCAGGACCTGGACAGCCCCTGCGATGCCCGGCACTGCCCTGGGGGCAGAAACCCCCGCCCTCAATGAGGTGCCATTTTGAAACCAAGGGGCACTGGGATAGACTGGTAACTGATCCCCACTCGCCTCAACTTGATGAGGCCAGGGCCACTGAACCCCACCACTGGAAGTGGGCTGCGATGAAGGTGCACTAATTTGAACCTGATACTCACTAGGTGCACCCCCGTGAGCCGCCCCCACTGGGGGTTCCGGCCCACGGCAGGCGTCAGAGCTCGCGACCGGAATCAAGCTCAGGGGCCACACCTGACTGCTCCCTGTCTGCAGCTCTGGACGAACAGGGAGCTGCGAGACACTGGCAGGCACAGGCCGGAGCGTCTCAAGCAGCTCAACCCGGCTGGCCGCCTGGTGCAGTGTGGCAGCCGTCGAGGTAGCCAGTGGACACGAAGGGGCCCCGGCAGAAAGAGAAGCACCCCCTCCCATAGGAGGCTGTGCAATCCCCAAGGATGCCTCTAGCACTGCTAAACGTGCTAGTAAAGCATCCACTGCCACAGAGCCCCCAGCATAAGGCGGGCCGGGTTGGCCGGAAGGCCCACTAGGCATTTGGAAAGGGACACCAAAGTGAGAGCCTGGGCCAGAATAGGGCCATGCCCAAAACTCCGGCCCATGAGGGGCCGGAGGAGGAACGGGTTGCGCACCCGCACCAGGCCCTCCACCGCTGTCCTGACCCATGGCCGGCAACTGCGGGCCGAGGGCCGAAGCCCCTGAGGGGCTGGCCTGAGGCTGGCTAGCCAAGCCCGGCTGCCAAGTGCCAGCCTGAATCACCCCACCGGTATCGGTGGGCAAGGCTGGGATAGTGCCCTGCCACGGGGGCGCAGCCCTGGTCCTCCAACCTGATATCTGTCCCCCATCCTGCGCAGGGCCCGAAAAAGTCCTCCCCTTTGGCCGCGGCTTCATCACCGGGGCCTTCTGTTTGGGAGGCATATCTTCGTAAAAGAAAGAGCAGAATCCCTTTCCAGGGATCGAAAAACCTAGCGCCAAAAGCACACAGTAGCCAGCAAGCGAAGGCTCTGTGCGCGCTAATCCTCCCTTCCCAGCCGGGAAGGGATCAAGGGCTAAACGGCCGAAGACTACGGACAAACAGCAACGGAGAAAACTTCTCCTCTCTGTCGCTATTTCTAAAATGGCAGCTCGTCTGCCTCGTGGCCACCCCTTTTATAGAGGGGTGGCCACGCCCCATAACTCACCCAGATGTCTGAGTCTGGGGGGGGGGGGCCGCAAAGAGCGCAGCGGCCATTTTGGTGCCGCGCTTTCATTATCAGTTGCCTTCACCATATTTTATCAGGAACCTTCCCAGAGTTCATTTAATTTCATAACTTGAGCTTTAGGAGGCTTTGGTCAAACTTACCCTTCTCTATATATGATATTTTGCCATCCACTCACATTCGAAGAAGCCTGCCTAGAAATATGGAATCATTAATTCTAACATATTAAATGTATGGGATTGTAGTGGCTTAGTGGTTAAGATGCTGAACTTGACTGGAAGTTTGGCAGGTCAGCAGTTCAGAGCTGGATACTGCAAGACAGAGTGAGCTCCCATCTCTGTCCTAGCTCCTGTCAACCTAGCAGTTCAAAAGCAAGAAATTGAAAGTAGATAAATAGGGACCACTTTGGTGGGAAGGTAAACAGCAATCCATGCACTCCGGTGTCTAGTCTGCCTGCCACCTGTCCATGGAAACATCTACAAATGCAGAGAGCACTGGCTTTTTGGCTATAAACAGAGATGAGCACCTAACCCTAGAGTCAGATACACCTGGCTTTTGAGAAAGGGCAACCTTTATCTATTAAACGTGTTGATAATCTCATGTTGAGAAGTATATGATTCTGAACATGAGCATTGAGGGGGTGGGGTTGTGAAGAAAAGAAAAGAAAAGAAAAGGAGAGACTTTTTTGGGGGGGGGAGGCATAGAAGGGTTTTTAAAAATAAATAAAAATAAAAGCTATCCAGAGGAGACAGGAGGAAAAGCCAGATTGGATGGATCTGATGGAAATAAAAATGGGGCTAAGATAATTGCTATTCTTGAGAAACAAAAAAGATAGTTGTTTGGAATATATTTCAGAACATATATATTTGGTTGATATCACCTTGTAGAATGTTGATTTGCTCTGCTGCATGGTATCGTTTGCTGTGCTCTGTGTAGCAATAACAAAAGAGGTTACCACCATTTTATTTTTAATTTTGTCTATTCATTTATTTTGTTTAAAGATGCATAGATCAAAATCATATTTCTGTTCAGTCATTTTAATTTAGGGAACACTGAAAACTGAGAAATGCTGAAATACCAATGAGGGTTATTAATAACCTCTATCAGGTGTACCTTTCTCAGGAGAATCACTTAACATGCTAAGATTTCATCTGCCCTACTGATGATGTCACTGCTTCCCAACACTGTGCAAATTTATTCAGCTGTGAACTTGAAACATCTAAATGCAAATGCCTCAAGCAAAGCAGGGGCTCAAAGATTTCCAAACTATTTATCACAGTTCACTACGAGTGGAATTTATTGCCTTCAGACCTTCTGCCGACTGAGCCATGAATAAAAAGAGAAAATCTGCTGAACCTGCTGAAGTTATCAGGTTGTTAATTCTGTGAGTCAATCATCTCCTTCTAGTTATTTCTGACAACGTGTAGTGGCCTTCGTCTTTTCTTTGGTTTTCTTCTTCATTCTTGATTGCTGCCATTTTGTTTCATCTTCCTTCAGATCACAACCGACTCAGTTGCCCTCACCTCATAAACCAGTGCTGCTTGCAAAGCTAATTTCTACTTATTTACTTGCTCTTTCATTTATATATAAAAAAGAGTAAAACAACCTGCATCTATATGACAATACACATAATGCTACCAAGGACATTATTACCTGTAATGTCAGTGCTGTCCCACCAAAAGAATGACCACTGCACTTTGGATGAAACAAATTACTTCTCACTTCTCACTTTGTTTCACCCAAAGTGCAGTTAACATGTAACTGAGGGTTCCTTTTCATTCAAGCTACCTAAAAAATAACAAGGGAAGACTAAAGCAGTGATGGTGAACCTTGGCACACCAGGTGTTCTTGAACTTCAATTCCCAGAAGCTCGATCAGCAGGCGTGCTGACTTGTGCTTCTGGTAATTGAAGTCCAAGAACACCTGGAGTGCCAAGGTTCACCATCATGGGCCTAAAGTATTTCAACATACAGTATTAATGAGACGTCTCACAAGGGTTTTTGCATATCTCTAGGGATTGCCCTTTAATGGGGATACAGTGAAAGAGCCTCCTAGAAGATTGTGGTATTTTTTTAATCACAGTCAGGCATATCCCAAAAAACAGTGTGGGTTAATCTTTCTCACACTAGGTCAGGCAAAGGGAACTATGGAATACATTCACCAAAAGGTGGCTTCATTTTAGCAGTTTCATGTCTGACCTAGACACGGAAGAAGCCCTTAAATGAAGCTAGAGCAGGACAGCATATTTTCCTTGACTACTCTGAAGCCAAAGTACTCCAAAAATGCCTTAATGGATCATTCCCATCTTTGTCCCATATGCAACCAGTGCAGAAGAAACGTACTCAAATATTGAAGGGCAGTAGTAAAACAAATTTATCTTCTCCTTCATCTCTAAGCTAATTAGATTTGTGACCTTGCAATACTGTATCTTCTTTAAATATTGTCATGTAATTGATACAGTGGAGTGAAACTGTGTAATAATATAAAACAGCCAACCAGCCATGGCCACAATCATATTATATATAGATCTCTTACTGGACTGTCTTCTTAATAATCATTTTGGAGAAAGACTCCTCTTCCCCTCTTTGCCATCAATCCTGATAGCAGAATTCAGATTAGAGCCTATTACTGTATTTCCATTCTGTGCACATGGAATGCAAGTGCTTTTCTTCCCTTTTTTTTTGTATGTAAATATAAGGTTGAATCAAACTAATTTAATTTTGCATCTCATAAAATATTGTTCCTGGGTCTTTTAAAAATGAACAATTAAATGAGTTCTGTTGATTCAGGAAAGATTTCCTTTTCATTACTTTCCCCTTTTTAAAAAATGCCAATTTAGAGTTTGATGGCATGTTGTAATGCTCCACTTTTTGCATCAGGTTTGCCAAGCTTGAAATTGATTTCAAGATCGAAAACTAGATAACGTACTCTTAAGCACATTTTTTCTCTCTCTCTGCCAGAAAGCATTGAGAAAAAACCAAATGCCCTGGTTGTGGTGGTTATTTTTAATTAATTCCAGTTATTATTATTTAAAAAATGAATTTTTTGTCATGTGTGATCACCTGTGTTGAAGTAAATTGCCTTTGGGTTTTAACAAGCTTTCAGTGGCCAGATGACAGGTTTCATAACCCCTTAATTTCTTTTTATCTGTTTCATCTTTTGCACTGCATTGCTTAAGTGCTGAAAACTGCAGGCAGAAACCTGTCTCGTTGTTTATCTTGTAATATAAGGCAATCTGCATCAGTGATCTAGTGCTATGCCACCTCAAATGAAAATATATACAGTACATGTGTGTTTTGTCCTTTTGTAGATAAATCTTTCCTGCTGATCTAAATCACTTGTTTAAAATAAACCATTAAAATATAAAAAAGGAAATTTAGATCAGCAGGAAAGATTTATCTACAAAAGGACGAATCATAGCAGTGCTGAAGTGCCAATTCACTCCTTAATACAGTGATTTAAAATCCTTTGTAGTCCCCTGAACTGACTGTGCACAGCTTATAATCAAACTAAAAGTTGTCCCATGACAATGCACACAGCAACACAATGCCTTTGTGACACTAAAGCAACTTCGAAAAAAGCTGAATGTCTCCCAAATTATATCAACAGTATACTTGGCTCCTTTGTCATATACATCATAATCCTATGTATGGGCAAGTTGTTATGGTTTCAACCTAATGGAAATATTGATTGGCAAAGAAAGAATAAAGGAGGAGAAATATGTAAATAGTGGAGATGTAAAGAAAAAAGCAATGAAAGAGATGCAAGTTAAGAATAGAAAGCATAGTCACCCAAATTCCTTGGTCTCACTGATTTTAGACTGCCTTGGCATGATGAGATCTTGTCAAGGATTGTTAAATATGGGATTCCTCACATTCAGATGAGAGTGAAAAATAGGACTCTCCCACACAAAATTTGCTCATAATGTCTGTAATATTCTTATCTTTTCAGAAACAAAGTACACACATACACAGGAAGCATGGAAATTCTTGCTGACCGTTAAGAAGAATGCAATGCATCTAGTGCAGGGGTGGCCAAACTACTGCCCACGGGCCGGCCCCGGCCCATGGCACCATTTCATTTGGCCTGCCACTGCCCTCACTTCTAGTGGAAGTGGACACATTTATGGCAGCTGTAAAATGCACCCACACATGCATAAACACTGCCGTAAATGCACCTGTGACTGTTGTAAACACATTTATGACAGCCATGGACATGTTTTACAGCAGTGTTTATGGCAGGTGGAACCACTTGACTGGGCTGCTCAGCTTTTGCAGGGACATGGTCCAGCTCATAGCACAAAAAAGTTGGGAACCCCTGATCTAAGTGGTTCCAGTGTTTCAAATTATGCAACAAACTGTCCAGACAATTGGTTAAATTTGCACAGATGTGCTAACCTTACCCCAGTGGGCATGGTTGCCTCACAGCAGTGCTAAACAGAGTCCCAGCAGTAGTTTATTCAAGGAGAATCTAAATAGCAAAGTCCAAAGAGCAAGCAGAAGTCTGTTTACCGGTAGGTCAAGCGAGCGTCTAGTCCAAAGGATGTCCAGGGGCATTGTCAGGGTTGGTAGAGAAGTCAGAGTCATGGCAGGCAGGTCAGGGTCTAGGCAGGCAATCTCAATAGGTATCCAAAGTCAAGTAGGGTATCGGTCTTTGCACAGAAGAATTGTACCAATACTTGAATGCTGGCACAAGCTTGCTTAGGAGCCTCCCAGCTAATGGGTATCAGCTGGGAGCCTTCTCTGGTAATGAATTCTAGCTTGCCTGTGTCTCAGTTGCAGCTCCTTTTTGCACCTTTCCTGGCTAAGGGCTGATCACTGTCAGAGTCAGACCTCTGGTCTGACAAGTCATCTGCCTGGGGAAACTGAGTTGGTTCAGAAGCAGGCTGAGGTTCCTGGCTCAAGACATTCTCAGGTTCAAGTACAGGCAGAACTGGGCTGGGCATAGGAAGTGCCTACAGATCCAGGTCATATTCAGAGTCTGACAAGGGCTGGATCACAACAACAGTTGAGTGTTTTCTGCAAATTGCACAAAATTAGACAATTTCCACAAAACTTGCCATTACAGACAAAACATTATTCATTCAGTTTATATACCACCCCATAAGTATAAGGACTACCTTGGATAGTTTACAAAAGATTAAAACTGGAAAACCCTAGATGCAGTACAATAACAATACAATTCAAAACAATACAGTATTACAACAGGCATATATGAGTTGCCCTAAATAAATCTAAAATTGATTAAAACATTATTTAATAATTTTCTCCTTTCCCCCTTTTCTCTGCAACCTTTCTTCTCTTCTCACCCTGTGTAATAGAACTGCACCCCATTCGCTCCTCACTCTCTGGGTTGATTGGTGAGATTCAAAGGAATCCCTTATGCCTCTAGACACCTACCTCCCCTTCTTTCCACCATGGAAGCTGATATTTGATATTCACCCTCCTGGTATATCAAAGGTCTAGGAGGCATTTCCTTCTAGGCCTTCCCCACCCCATTTTACAACCTCCCCTGCCGCTCTAGCAAACACAGCCATGATCTTTACACTACTGGAGCATTTAACATAAATTCTAGATTTAATTTAAATTGCATTTCTTGCTCACCTACTTTTTCACTTCTCTCAATAGTGTCATCTCCTTTTAAGTGACTGATGGAAGCCTCCAGGCTTTGCCCTGCCATGCTCCCCTGCCCCTGCCCCTAACCTTCCACCCTTCACCTGGAATTGGGTCCCTAGAGGTCTAGGTTGAAACTTTGTTTCCCTTCCTTGCATTATTTTTTTCTTTTTTTACTTCAGAATAAGTTCTCTGATTGGTCTCAAGTAGAGAAGACTTTGCATTGAATCACTGGGACTTTGTAAAGTATAATAATAATAATAATAATAATAATAATAATAATAATAATAATAATAATAATAATAATAATAATAATAATAATAATAATAATAATAATTATTATTATTATTATTATTATTATTATTATTATTATTATTATTATTATTATTATTATTATTATTATTATTATTATTATTATTATTATTTATATACCGCCTTCCTCACCTTAAGGTGACCCAAAGCGGTTTACAGACAAGGTATAGATTCAAGCAGCAATACAATATAACAAAATAAACCTTGTATTAGCCCATGGATTAATGGGGTCTTCTCTAATGAAAAATTGCAGTGAATCACCTAAGTCAGGGCTTCTCAAATTTGGGCCTCCAGGTGTTCCTGGACTTCAGTTGCCAGAAACCCAAGTCACCATATCTGCTGATCAGGGCTTCTAGGAAATGAAGTCTAAGAACATTTGGGAGCTCAAGGTTGAGGAAACCCTTAAATAAGCGATCATTCTCAGAAATGCTGATAAGCCCAGAAAAATGTTCTGAATCCCTAAATGAGATAAAACCTTCCTTCTTTCCATGCATTGACAACTAAAGGTCACTTCCGAGCAATTTTCCTGTTTACACAAGGGTATATATTATATATATGCACTCTGGAATGCTCAAGAAATCTGAGGTGAACCTTACCTCTATAGTTGTGCTGGGGGGAAAAATTGTGTTCATATTTGTCTCCCAGAACTCCTTCTGATACTCCAGCCCTTCTGTAGTGAAGGGGATTATATTTTCACAACTTTAGGATTTAGTAATTATTAATGGATTTTAATAATATTGTTCTTTTAGATAGGCAGCCTGCTGTTGTATGTCAATTTTCAGTAGGTTTTCTTTTCTTTCTTTTAATTGTGTTCCTGTTATGCTGGTCATGGACTATAAATAAAATTGAATTGAATAGAATATAACTGCTGGTAGAAGGACATACAATACATCAGACATGTTTAATATATACTTTGGATAGAGAAGAAGGGCTATAATTTTACATTCAAGTAAAAGACAGAATGCATCAGGATGAGTATCTCTCTGTGACACATACAAAGTGCTCATATACCAGCAGAATGTCTATAGAACAGCTCAGTGCTATTATCCACAAAGTGTTTCAAATGACCGTCAGTTGATTTAGCCAGTCTCTCCCAACCTAATCCCTGTAGTGAAAAAGTAAGTAAATGGCATGATACACATATCAGCAGTCTCAAGTTAGACCTATTGCATCTCCAGGAAGAACCAGAAGAAGCATACATCCTAAATCCTGGAAGGCCACTTCAGGTCCTTTCCTATTAATACATTATCAACTCTTAAATCTGCACAAAGCAGAAACAGAAACTACTGTATTCCTAGCACAGCTGCTTGATTGTTGCAAGACTTCCAAACATTTTCCATTCTTGTTCATGAACAGTTTGTCACACCTTTAGATTCTTACTCTAGGATTAACTCTTGGGAGGGAAAATTTATGCACTCTCATCCAAAGAATGAACAATAATTATTTTCTAATATTCTGAAAGAAAAATAAATGGCATAATGGCACCAGTATTACCATATGGATTTATTTTATCAATTGCATTTTTAAAGACTCTACTCTGGATGTGTTGGAAGTGGTATCATTTATTGGATTTGTGTCAACTCCCAAAGATTTGATCTTTATCCGGAACCTGTTGCTGAACCAACTTCATGCTTTTAAGTACATTTGCCTTCTCTGCAGCTTATTGGAATAGAAAATAACTTAGGGACTGATGGGTATTTTAATAGTACTTTTTGATGTGAGAAGCTAACCCCTCCTACATTCTTCCTCCCTTATGTAGGAGTTGGAAAGAAATGTAGTGCTTTACCAAACCCTGAAGTAGCTACTGTTTGTGTTAGTATTGTATGTGTGTGTTGCAGCCCATACCAAGGTGAATCTCAATTGTCAGTCATGTCCATGGTTGTCTGTTCAGAAAATAGTGATGGGGACACTGTAGAGTAGTGATGGTGAACCTTTTAGAGACTGAATGCCCAAACTGCAACCCAAAACCCACTTATTTATTGCAATGTGCCAACACAGCAACAGGGGAGGAAGGAAATGCTCCCATTGGGCTGCTGGACAGAGGGGTGGGGTGAACTCTGTTCTGGAGTGACTACATGTGTCCCCACAGAGAGGTCTCTGAGTGCCACCTCTGGCCATGTGCCATAAGTTCGCCACCACTGCTGTAGAGTGTTTTTATGAATTAACTTGCCGTGTCTCAGAACACCAGAAGTCATCTCAAGTCTCCAGGCAAGAAGATGGATCATTGGTGGAAGAAAAAGTTGGGTCATTGTATGTAAGGCAGCTGTAATACCTGGGTACCTATCTCCAGTTAGTTTCAGCTGTCACCATGGGTCACTAGCTGTGCAAGGGTTCTGAGGTTATGCAACAGCAGCACATCAAAAAGGCAGCTACAAGAGAGGAGATTGGGGAAACCACCAATGGATCTATGCACGTCAATTAATCTCAGGACAATCTTCATGGTACAGGAACACAGAAAGAGCCTCCTCATAGATTGAGTTATTTTTGAATCATAATTGAATGTACCCTGGTAATGGTAACCTTGTGTTGCTGGCTAATCTTTCTCACACTAGGTAAGGCCAAAGGAACTGCAGAATGGACTCACCAAAAGGTGGCTTCATTTTAGAAGTTTCACAACTGTCCAAGACATGGAAGAAGAAATTAATCATACTATCTGGAATACGGTGGGAAACTGATTGCAATGAGGCTACAGCTCATGATCATGTTGAGTCAGCCCCAGACATAGCTCTGCTGGGCCAGGATTTTTTTTAAAAAAACACTATAGGTTGTGGTAAGCACCGAGCATCAGCTTCAGAAAACATCCTTTGCATAACGTGTTCTGTCCATAAGGCCATGTAAGATATGAGTGAGTCCTAGTGCAAAAGGCAATAACTGCAACAGTGCTAAGCAGACGTTGCTCACTGGCTGGCTTCTAAATCATGTTCTCCTAGCTTTGTGGTTTCATACAATTGTTTACACACACCAGGTTTTTACATCCTCATTCTAGACCCATTTACCTGGAGTCTTCTTCATGCACATTTCCACAGCTAATTTGGGGCCCCATTCTAATTCTCAAATGATCCTGGTCTTTGGTGTTGGTCCCCAATCTCTAATGGCCTGTGATAACTAGGTTGAGTGGAGAATTCTGTATATAATAGATTCAGGAGCACTTCTAGCTTCTGTCTTTTGTGAATGAGGTCTTAGCTTAGGGGATATTTTACATAGCATGGAAATCTTCTACAGAAGACTATTCTATCATTCAAAGAAATGCAGGGAAATGTCTCATCTAGTAGATGTCTTTTCTGTTTAAGGAACGGCTCTTTGCCTTGAGAAACATATTCTATCTAATCCATAGAAGGAAGGCCACATGCTGTGCTAAGTAAGGGGAGAGTTGAATGCATGGATGGATTAATCAATATTCCTTAATCAGAGATGGCTACGTCTAAAGAGAGAGGTATTTGGAGCTGGAAATGGGTGTCAGAATGAGTCTAAGATAAATAGGAGCAATCCTGTAGAGAGGAACAGAACATTAGCTGTATTCTATTGTCAGTGCTATAAATTAAATAGACCACAAATGTATTGCTGGATTTTACACACATATATCACATGTACTGTATCTTGCATACAATCACTATTACCCAAAAATCACTATTACACAGAAAGAGCCTCCTTGAAGATTGTGATATTTTTGAACCACAATTGGGTGTACCCTGGTAACGGCAACCTTGTGTTGGTGGTTAATCTTTCTCACACTAGGTCAGGCAAAAGGAATTGCCTTCATTGTGGCAATTTCACATCTGGCCCAAACACAGAAGGAGATGAACCTGAAAATATCAGGCTACTGAATCTATATACAGTATATATAAAAAGAAGGTGTCACCTTGTAAGTGATGGTCTGAACTCTATGCGACAAACCAGGAAAGGGACCTTGGTGTCCTGGTGGACAACTCAATGAAGGTGTCAACCCAGTGTGCCTCAGCAGTGAAAAAAGCAAACTCAATGCTAGGGATCATTAGGAAGGGTATAGAAAATAAGTCAGCAAGTGTCATTTTGCCTCTTTATAAATCTATGGTGAGGCCCCATCTGGAATATTGTGTACAGTTCTGGTCGCCATACCTCCAGAAGGATATTATGGAGCTGGAAAAAGTGCAGAGGAGGGCAACCAGAATGATTAGGGGACTGGAACACCTTCCTTACCATCTGAGGCTGCAACGGTTGGGCCTCTTCACTCTTGAACGACGACGTCTAAGAGGTGACCTGATTGGAGTTTATAAAATCATGCACGGTGTGGACAAAGTAGATAAGGAAAAACTGTTTTCCCTATCGTATAACACTAGAACTAGGGGACACTCCATGAAACGTTTGGGTACTAGTTCTCAAACAAATAAGAGAAAGTACTTTTTCACCCAGAGGATTACTGGTCTATGGAACTCCCTGCCAGAAAAAGTGGTGACAGCTGTCAGTCTTGACAGCTTTAAGAAAGGAATCGACAAGTTCATGGAGGACAAGGGTATCAATGGCTATAATTATGGATACTTAAGGACAACCTCCGGGTTGGAGAGATAGGCAGGATATCTCTCAACACCATTTCCAGGGAATCCTAAGCAGGTGAAGGCATCTGCTTGGGAATACCCTGAAGGAAATGGTGAGCCACTGTGTGAGACAGAATGCTGGACTGGATGGGCTTAGCAACCATAGAGAAATTACAGAAGAGACAGAGAGGACACAAAACACAAGAGTGGTAAGCTTGGACTGGATAATGAGCATGGGGGCTTGCAGCTGGTTTGAACATATAATATTGTAACAGACATGTGTTTTGTAACCTTTCAGATATTGCAAAAACTCCCCTGATGAAATTTATTGAAGGAAATGTCTAATTAACCGGATAGACGTCGGGAGTTTGGGGCCAATTTATATGAGAGTTTGACTTCCCAACTGAATGAGCTGTTTATGAGCTGTTTTGGACGAGAGATAGAAAGTGTAATAGAGGAATGAATCATTGTTTCATATTGTTAAAAAAGGACATAGTGAAGAAGTTGAAGAGAACATATTTGAATTTGGTTACTATTGTCAAGATTACAAAAGGAACAAAAGGAACTTGAAGACTTTATGTGCAGAGAAGTATCTGAGTTTGGTTTCTGTTTGATGACATTACAAGTTAACATGCATCAGTTTATTATCAGAGTTTGCAAAATAAAAAATAAAAATAACATTAAGAATACAATGCAAGCGCGGCGCCAAAATGGCCGCCGCGCTCTTTGCGGGCCCCCCCCACAGGACGAAGAATCCGGGTAGTTTAGGGCGTGGCCAGCTCCCTTATAAAAGGGGTGGCCACGAGGCAGCCGCGCTGCCATTTTACCTAAGCGACGGAGCGGAGAAGTTTTTCCCCTGTGTCTCCGTCGCTCCTTACCTTGTGGGAAGCCTTTTGGCGGCGAATCTTCTTTTCGGCTTCCCTCTCCTGCGGTTGAGATGCCTTCGAAGAAGAAGGCAGCTTCGAGTGCGGCTCGAGCTGTGAGGAGGCGCAACCCGGGTCGGAGGACCACAGCTGCGCCTCCCCAGCAGCCGCCTGTCCAGGCCCCTGCACGGCCCGGCGGAATGGGGTCTATCGCCCCTTGGCCGGACGCGGGGGATCGGAATGCGGGCGCGGCAGGGGCTTCGGCCCGCGGCCCGCGAGCGGTGGACACCGCTACTCTCCCTGCCCATCCTGTTGGGCCTGCCTCTATTCCTCCTGGGCCTTCTAGCCTGGGCGGGTGGTGTGGTCCCCTACCTTGGCAGGTTCCTGCACCGGCCCTACCGGGCTTCGGTGTTGGGCAATGGCCCTATTCGGGTCCTGGGGTACAGGGACCTGTACCCGCGCCTGGACTTGGCGGGCCGGCCGGCCCTTGGCCCCAGATCGACGTGCAGGCCTTACTGGCCCGCCTTGCGGCCCTCGAAGCGTCGTTAGCTCTGGCCAGCCAGGCTGGGGCTCCCTTTGGCGTCCCTTTTGCGGTGCCGTCGGCGGGAGGACAACAGGCGGCAGGCAGGGTTGAGCTGCCTCAGGCGGGTGGCGTGGCTTCGGCCACTGCCCCGCACCTCCCCAGCCAGCATACGAGTGCAGGTCAGGCCCCGATGATGAGCTCTACGTCGGTCGTGAGCTCTGACGCCCCCAGTGGGCCGGAACCCCCGGTGGGGGCGGCCCACGGGGGTGCAGCATGTGAGTATGCGGTCCAAGCCAGTACACCTACACACATTCCTTCTATGGGGGGAGCTTTTCAATGGCCTTGGCCTCGCTCGGGTGGTGCGGTGGCACAGCAGCCGGCACTCCACTCGGCGACGGTAACTGCCACCCAGGGCACCGGGGTGGGTAGTTTTTCTCACAATGCGGGGAATGTACTGGGGGTGGCTGGGTTAGCTCAGGCCCCTTTCCCGGTGTCTGTGGTGCCTTTTTCGGCCTTACCAACTGCGGGGTACTCCTTGCCACTGGGTGACCACTTGGCACAGGCAACCAAAGAAAAGATTTGGCGGGGGGAGTATGTAGATATCTTCTCACTCCTGAACAGAGAGCCCACCAAGGAAGAAAGGGAGGGACTGGACGAGAAGGATAAGGAGCAGGCGCGTCGTCGTAAGCCGCCACGTACCTGGGCGAACTGGCTGCCGGCTTATTTAATTTACATGGCAGTGTATCTGAGGGCGCGGCCGGAGTTGGCTATTCCGATGGTCCAATATTTGGACAACATATACAGGGCAATGGTTGATTTCCCGGGCCCTTCGTGGCTTGCTTATGACGAGGAATTCCGTATGCGGATTCCCCTCCACCCGGAGATGAGGTGGGACGAGCCGTGCCAGAGGCTTTGGCTTCTGTACATGACACCCACGCGCCCCGTGCCAGGGGACAGATACCATTGCGGACATGCGGTCCAGCGAGCTGTCCCAGCAGAGGTTACCCGCCAAGCGGCGGGGCAGGGGGTTCCAGCCCGCCTGCTGTGCTGGGCTTTCTCGTCCAATGGTTCCTGCAATAAGAAGAATTGCAAATACAGGCATGAGTGTCCCACATGTTCGGGGCCCCACGCAGCCTCCGCCTGTCCCAGGCCTGGGGGGACACGCGGCAGAGGAAGGGGCGGACAGTGGGCTGGCAAGGCTGCCACAGATGGAGCTGGTTAACCAAAAGGCCCCCTCCCCAATTAAGGTGGACATGTTGGAGCGTTGGCTCACAGTGTACCCGAAGGGAGAGGATGGGGAGTATCTCCTTCAAGGCTTTAAGTACGGGTTCCGCATCCCTTTCATGGGTGATAGGTCCCCTCAGGATGCCCCCAATCTTTTGTCCCTCAAGGGGAGGGAGGAGGTGGCTGCTGCCAGTATCAGGAAGGAGTTAGATGCGGGCAGGGTCGCCGGCCCTTTCCCTTCACCCCCGTTTCCCAACCTTAAGGTGTCACCCCTAGGCTTGGTTCCCAAAAAGTCTCAAGGCGAGTTTCGCCTTATTCATCATTTATCCTACCCAGCCGGCCGGTCGGTCAATGATGCTATCCCTGATGACCTTTGTTCAGTCAGGTATACGTCTTTTGACCACGCGCTGCGCATGGTGCGCTCGTGTGGCCCGGGTGCCCTGCTGGCCAAGTGCGACATTAAGTCGGCCTTTCGCCTCTTACCGGTGCACCCGGGTGACTTTGAGTTGCTGGGTTTCAAATTTCGGGGCGAATATTATTTTGATAAGGCCATGCCTTTTGGCTGTTCCATATCATGCTCGGCCTTTGAGCGTTTTAGTACCTTCTTAGAGTGGGCTTTCGTCCGCAGGTCAGGGTCCCGGTCTGTAGCCCATTACCTGGATGACTTTTTATTCGGGGGTGAACGGGGCTGGGACACGTGCGCACGTCTCCTTAACACATTTCAGACGCTAATGGAGGAACTCGGTGTCCCTTTAGCGCCCGAAAAGACCGAGGGCCCATCTACCAAGTTAGTATTCCTGGGGGTGGAGATTGACACGTTAGCGCAGGCTTCTAGGTTACCGGAGGATAAGGTGTCCAGGATAGTGGCCCTTATCTCGGAGTTGATGGCCAAGCGCAAGGCATCACTGAGGGAACTGCAGGTGCTACATGGTCACCTGAATTTCGCTTGCAGGGTGGTCGCTCCGGGCAGGGCTTTTGCTCGACGCTTATGCGACGCCATGGCAGGGTTATCCAGGCCTCACCACAGAGTTCGACTTACCCGGGGTATCAGGGCAGACATGTTTGTCTGATTACAGTTCCTGAGGGAGTTCAATGGGGTCTCATTTTGGAGGTCTGACCTCCTGGCATCCCCCAATTTTCAGATCCAGTCTGATGCCTCAGGATCCCTGGGTTATGGGATGTACTTCAATGGGAAGTGGGCCTATGGTGGGTGGCCACCGGCCTGGGCAGGCACGGATCGCCTGCGTGATCTCACATACCTTGAATTTTTTCCTATACTAGGGGCTTTGATGCTATGGGGCTAACTCGGATTGGGCTAACTCGGTCGTCCATTTCTGGTGTGACAACGCTGCTGTTGTCCACATTGTTAATGCACAGACTTCCAAATCGCCCAGGGTTATGGACCTAGTGCGCCATTTTGTGCTGCGCTGCCTGCGCCTCAATGTTTTGTTCAGAGCCAGGCATGTCCCAGGGATTAATAATGATATTGCTGACGCTTTGTCCCGCCTGCAGATCTCCCGGTTCCGTGCCTTGGCCCCGGATGCGGAGGAATTTCCCTCGCCACTCCCGGACGAGATATGGACCATTGGCAAGGAGAGGTGAACTGGGTGATTGGCCTGTCACTAGCGCCACGCACGCGTAAGGCGTATCAACAAGCATTTAATTCTTTCCGGGCATTTGCTGCTCAATTTCACCTGCCAGAGACCTGGCCTATCCCGGTTGACCATGTTCTGCGGTTCATGGTCCACCTGCATGCTCTCGGCCTCGCACCTCGCACCATAGCATCCAAGCTCTCGGCGCTGGCTTTTATGGCCAAAGTAGGGGGTCATGTGGACAGCACCTCTGACTTCCGTGTGAGACATGTTTTGGAGGGGTGGGTGCGCGAGCGCGGGCGTTGCCCGGACGATCGGCACCCTATTTCCCCAGGGGTTCTTACCCAGTTGGCCCGGGGCTGGCCAAGCCTCTGTTTTGATCATTATGAGGCAGCCCTTTTTCATGCAGCCACAACGGTGGCATTTTTTGGAGCGCTCCGCATCAGCGAACTTGTGATGCTGTCTAAGGCGGATGCAAGTTGTAGGGCACTGGAACTCGGAGATGTATATGTTGCCAAAGACTGGGCCCAGTTGAGGATACGTTCCTCCAAGTCAGATCAGCATGGCGTAGGCAGTGGTGTAAGACTGCTACGGTGTTCTTTGGCAGACATCTGTCCGGTTGGTGCCCTACAGGAGTTCCTGGCACTGCGTGGCATGCACCATGGCCCGTTTTTCTGTCACCAAGATGGGTCTCCCCTTACTAAATTTCAGTTTTGGAAGGTGACAGGCAGAGCCCTCGCCAGGGTGGGCCTACCAGGTGCCCGTTATGGCACACATTCATTTCGTATTGGGGCAGCCTCTACAGCAGCTGCTTTTGGGTACTCCGGGGCTGACATACGCAGCATGGGGAGGTGGGGCTCGCAATGTTTTCAGTTTTATGTGTGCCCACTTCCACCGTGAGTACCAATCCTATCACCTTACCTTCCTTTTTTCTTAATTTTTCTTACAGACCCTGGGTGTCGTGTTACACCGGTGACAGTATGGCTGGTGGGCCACAGCTATGTGCACAGGGCAGCGCGTTACGCTGCGGCGACAGAGTGGGGACCCCGACTGGGACTGGGTGAACACGCCAGTCTCACATGGCATGGTAAGCCTGGGATGTTGTGGCGGGAGCTGCTGCCTTTCCTGTTTTCCAGCAGGAGTGCTGACCCGCCTGACATTCTCATCATACACCTTGGGGGCAATGATTTGGGTCAGGTCACCGGCTTATCGCTCAAGCATGCGATTTGCGGGGACCTTGCTTACTTGCACTACGTCTGGCCTGCCACAACCCTGGTTTGGTCGGACTTGATCCCGCGCCATTCTTATAGAGGGGGCATTGACCTCCTGGCCCTTGACCGCGCTAGGCGCGCGGTCAACGGGGCGGTGGCGCGGTTCCTTGCCGACAAGGCTTGGGGACGGGTCAGTCGTCACCCCGCTATTAGCCTACGAAATTACGACTTGTATGCAGGGGATGGGGTCCATCTGTCGCGAGGAGGTATGGACCTCCTGTTGGGTGATTGGCGAGCAGGCCTGTTGACCGAGCTGACGGTCTGGGGGGGGCGTCAGGCCTTCTTTGAAGCCCCTCCGTGTGGCGGGTAGCACTGGTAAGGTAAACAGTATGACCCACAGGTATCCGGCAGGTTCGCAATTGACTGGACAACACTAGACAGGAACAAATTAGTTAAACGTTGTCCGGTCAACGACGAACCAGGCGACGGGGTGATGGCGATAGCTAGCCAGCATGCATCACCCCGTGATTTTACGGATACGAGTCAGAGGGTGGGGTCATGAGTTAGATATTGACTACGGTCAACAATTTGTTTGTTGTCAACAAACAAATTGATACAAATTGATACATTGTAACCAACTGCCGTTGGCAATTTTGGGGTGGTACCTTACCAGTGTTACTTCGGCCTGCTTGCCTTAAGAATTATGATTGGTCGTTTTACCAATACAAATTTATAATTCGGATTAGGGCATTGAATCAATAAATGTGGCCCTATGCTGTTATCCACTTTCAATGTTGTCTGAGTCCGTTATTGGGGGGGTGCGCCTGCAATGCAAGCGCGGCGCCAAAATGGCCGCCGCGCTCTTTGCGGGCCCCCCCACAGGACGAAGAATCCGGGTAGTTTAGGGCGTGGCCAGCTCCCTTATAAAAGGGGTGGCCACGAGGCAGCCGCGCTGCCATTTTACCTAAGCGACGGAGCGGAGAAGTTTTTCCCCTCCACCCCCTCCCTAGTTAACAGTGTGATATTTTGGTCGCTTCGGGGCCGGGTGGGAATTTTTGGTTGGGACCCACATTGGCTTTCGGGTCCTGGCTTTTTTGCCCATCCCACACTGTTGCTATGGTTTGATATAGGGGTTCCTTTCATTTCTACTGTTGACTCCGGTCACATTGGCGGGTAGCACTGGTAAGGTAAACAGTATGACCCACAGGTATCCGGCAGGTTCGCAATTGACTGGACAACACTAGACAGGAACAAATTAGTTAAACGTTGTCCGGTCAATGACGAACCAGGCGACGGGGTGATGGCGATAGCTAGCCAGCATGCATCACCCCGTGATTTTACGGATACGAGTCAGAGGGTGGGGTCATGAGTTAGATATTGACTACGGTCAACAATTTGTTTGTTGTCAACAAACATATTGATACAAATTGAAACATTGTAACCAATTGCCGTTGGCAATTTTGGGGTGGTACCTTACCAGTGTTACTTCGGCCTGCTTGCCTTAAGAATTATGATTGGTCGTTTTACCAATACAAATTTATAATTCGGATTAGGGCATTGAATCAATAAATGTGGCCCTATGCTGTTATCCACTTTCAATGTTGTCTGAGTCCGTTATTGGGGGGGTGCGCCTGCAAAGACCTTATAAGAAGATTCGTTTATCATTATCTTCATCATTTTTGGGCATACACAAACAGTACATTGTGTTTGTATCCTTTTCTCCATTTGGCCATTTTTCGCTGTGCTTGGTTGTTGTTTTCAGCAGCTATAAACATTTGCTGATTCAATTACCAATTTATTTAGTTTTATTACTTATAGGTACTTAGAGTTTACACAAGGAAAACATTGTTTTGCCTAAGAGCAGCACATGTAAAATAGTTTTACGAAAAGAGGAGAAAGGAAAAACAGTTCTACACAATGTTTTCCAAGCATGTTTTCTATTTGCTTCATTACAATATAGGCTGCTTATGGGTTAAATGTGTGTGTTGAGGCCTTATTTCCCCATCTGTTATGTATGTTAACTGTGTTTTCTGACAGGAGCGGAATGTATCTTTTCTCATGTATCTATTCTTATGAAAATAAGTGGATCGAAAATGTGCACACTCTGCTAGCCAATTGGCTTGTTGTATTATTGTTACTGTTACTGTTTATAGTGTATATAAGTATAAGTTTTGTCCCATCCAAACTGTGTTCAAACCCCACTAATAAAAAGCTGAATTTCACTACTTCACTCGTCTGCTTCTTCATTCCCTGAACACCAAACCATCTCAAAACAGCTCTCTCTCTCTCTCTCACACACACACACACACACGAATCTGTACCATTTAGCGACATTACAGATTAACCAAATCTGGTTTTTCATCATCTATTTCTAGAAAGAAGTAAGCTGCTGCTACCACTTTTCTTCTTCTCTCCCTTTCAACATACTATTTTGGCTGCAGCTCGTATTCATTTACTTGAGAATAAGCCTTATTGAACTCATTGGGGCTTAAGCAGTGATCTGATAGAGCAGGGGTTCCCAACCTAAGGCCTGCAGGCTGGTTCCGGTCCCCAGCACCATTTAACGTGCCCCCACCCCTTCAAGGGCATTTGAGAAACAAAATGGCCACCTCTTTAAAGTTATTGGGACAAAATGACCATCCCCATTGTGCAGGTAGGGCAATATGGCCATCTGGCCCTCAAAACTGACTGAGAGAGTGTGACCCGGAGCCCCGGTTTGAAAAGGTTTGGAACCCCTGTGATAGAGAAATATCTCACATTTTGGGTCTCTTGTGGCATGGCCACAAGCTATTTCCCAGAGATCACATGATATGCAGGTACAAGACTTCCAGCCTAAACCCCATCCATCCAATACTGCAGGGGGGCCATTTGTAACGCAGATGCCTCAAACCAGACCCTGGTGAATTTCCCTTATCTTTGCATCTGCCCTTCATAGATGAGTCCAAAGACCTCGATATGTGGTGTCTGAAGACAGCCCTTTTCCAGCAAGCTAAATCTCAATTGTCTATGGCTGTCCAGAAACTGTCCAACCATCATGATTTGGGCCGGGCAATGGCCATGCCCCACCACCAGTGCACTCCTCATCCAGATAACCAAATCATTGGGATGAGGATTATGGAGATGTTCAGTGAAGAAGAACCCCCAATGTCCTATAGGAACTCATTGTTACTCACTTCCCTTCCACATTACCAGCAGCAAGCCCTATTTAACACAACACCACATCTGATCTACCATGCGATCAGGAGCCCTGGGCATAATCAGTATGGGATAGGCAAAAATTTCCTGGCCATCTTTTGTTCAATAGACCAGTCAGGGATTGCAGAGGAAAAATTTCTATCTGGCCCCAAAGCAACTAACTATTATCTGCCCTCTGAAAAAGACTGGCTTGAGGGAGGGACTAAACTGTTAAGGTTGCAAGTCCCTCCCATAGCTAGTAATATGGTGAGCACTAATAGGTTGTCCCATAGGTGCCTTCCAGTCTTCCAAGCTGGGGGAGAAAAGAGGCCCCAGCCTACAGCTTTATGCCATGACAGAGTCAAACTTTCTTTAAAAGTGAGAGAATTTGAGTTATATACAAGCTAGACCCTAACCCATAGCCAGAAATGTATCCCACTCTCCTGGTAACTTCTGGAAAAGTATCGGGTCAAGTCCTAAGGCATTTTTATGATAAAGTGTCCATACAGTTTTCATACTTGAGGGAGACTGAATGAATAGTATAACATTAACTTTCTTGAAAGGTACCTCTATAGGTGTTCCATGAAAGTCTGTCATATCTGTAGAAGTGGGCTGCAGTTCACAAAACCTTGATTCAAAGAAAACACTTTTGCCTTTAAGGTGTCAGAAAACTCTGTAGTGAAAGGGATTATAGCATGTGGATTTTGAAATGTTTCTGGCAGATCCATAGACTTGTCCAGACCAAATTTGTTGATCTATATATATATATATATATGGGGGGGGGGGAATGGACCACCCGATCATCGGCACCTGGCCAGCAGGAGCACCACTTCAAAAGCGCCCCTGCCACCACCCAGAGTCAGCCTTGCTGCCTCGGCTGGGGGCAGGGAATGGACCACCCGACCATTAGCACCTGGCCTGCCGGAGCACCTCCTCAAAATCGCCCCTGCCACCATCCTGGAGTCAGCCTCACCATCCCAGCTGGGGGTGGGGAATGGACCACCTGACCATCGGCACCTGGGCCGGGGAAGGCTCTGCACTTCTGGTAGGCTCTGCGCTTCACCAGTCAGCCGGGAGTGGCAACAGCTGGGTCTCACGACTCTCCCTTTGGACTGGCTGGCCATGGGAGGTGATAGCATTTATGGTGGTTGCTCCTGTGGCCAGGATGTTGAGAGCTGTTGCCAATGCGGCTCCACCCGATATTGCAGCTGCTGCCTGGCTTCGGAGTCAATTGCAGCTGGGTGGAATGTCCCGACCTCAGTGTGCTGATTCATACCGCCCTGCTGGGACTTAGAATTCGGGTGACCTGGCTGGATTTGGGCCCACTGTTTGGGGTTCCTGTGGTGGAACGGAGCAAGACGGGGTTACTTTCTCCCCTAGTTTTGACTCCACCTCGACGGGATCTCAAGGACTGTGTTGTCGAAGGCGATTGAAACTTTCTACCCTCTCTGTGCTTTATAGCAATTGTAGACAGGGAGACTAAGGGAGTACAGTAATATGATTTTGTTTGGTTAATATGCTGTTTTGAATTTATTGTATCTAAGGGAGCTTTTACTGTATTGCTATTTTTCTTGTTACATTTATGATTACTGTTTACTTATGCTGTTGTGTTTTTGTTTACTTATGATGTGCTCTGTATTTTATAACTATGTTGTTACCCACTTTGAGTTGTCAGTAGACAAAAAAGCGGTATATGAGCACAAAATAATAATAATAATAATAATAATAATAATAATAATAATAATAATAATAATAATAATAATAATAATAATAATATCCTTAGACAGGGTTCAACTATACATCAAGGAGCTTTTAAACCTGCTGTGAATCAGGATTCTTCAAATTCTAGGCCTACAATATAACAAGTCTGATGGTGAGGATAGTCCCCACATAACCCCTATCTGCTTTCTCTCACCTAGGGATGCCATAATTCCCTCTCACAAAAACAGGACAGAAGTAAAGGTTGCCCTTGCTAAAAAGCCAGTCGTATCCGACTCTAGGATTCAGTGCTCATCTCTGTTTCAAAACCAAAGAGCCAGTGCTGTCTGCTTCTGCAGACGTTTCTGTGTGGTCATGTGGCAGCCATGACTTGCTTTTGAACTGCTAGGTTGACAGGAGCTGGGATAGATTACTGGAGGTCTTTCTGTCACATGCAGTATTCTTCTGCACAGATGCCACCTGCTGGTGATTTAATAGAATCGCCGCTCTAAGGTAAGAAAAAGGTGGGTTTTTTTTTTCTTTTGAAACCAAGCTTGGTTTAAAAAGCGGGAATTATCACTGTTTTTAATGGGACCGGGTGGGACAGTTACAACCCATGAAATTCCCAGGTTTCCGTGATGTATGGCAACCCAAATCTCACCATGTTAACCCCCATTGTATTCGCTCTTATTTCCTTTGACCCTTCTGTAGTACTAATTCCTTGCCTTTGAATGATTTCCTTCTGAAGACATTGGGATTATCTTATTTACCCCATGGTTTAGGCAAAATTCTTCCATTTTCCTGTCCCTACAACTAACAGTTTCTTGTTAGCTCCTCACCCAAGTCTTGATTTGTTCTGTGGGCAGGGATTATATTATTTCTGCATTCCACACATCTAATGATGCATAATGGCAGTAATTAGGGTGCTTGAGGGTTTTCTTTTAATCCAAGTGTTTAGGTATATTAACTTGATTTGCCCTTCCTAAACTAAGACACCAAACACAACACAGTGATTCATCAGATTATACCCTCCTCTGGACTCTTCAGTACAGAAATGTGTTATTTTATTTGAAATGTGAAATCAAATGTGCACACATTAGAACAAAATGTACTCGGCAGTGCCTCTTGGTTGACTCATTTCTGTGCCATTTAAAACTTAAATGTTTGTTGTTTGAAACACAAAATGAGTAGAGCAGACTTTAAAATGCAACTCCAGACTCTTTAGCCAACATGTGATTTATTATTATTATTATTATTATTATTATTATTATTATTATTATTATTATTATTATTATTATTATTATTATTATTATTATTATTATTATTATTATTATTATTTTTATTTTTATTATTATTATTATTATTATTATTTGGGGGGGTCTATGAGTTACAGTTCCCAAAATAACTATTCCAAATTTAGGTTGGAATAAGGTAGAGACACCCATCTTTAGAATTAATGCCATGGTATACTGATTAGGACTGGAACTGAGGTGGCTTAGTGGTTAAAATGCTGAACATGATGACTGGAAGGTAGGCAGGTCAGCAATTTGAGACCTGAGTGCTGCACAACAGAGTGAGCCCCCATCTCTGTCCCAGCTCCTGCCAACCTAGCAGTTCAAAAGCAAGAAATTGCAAGTAGATAAAAAGGTACCACTTCAATGAGAAGATAAACAGCGTTCTGTGCAATCCGATGTCTAGTCATGCCTGCCACTTGTCCATGGAAATGCCTGCAGACACAGATAACGCTGGCTCTTTGGCTCTAAATGGAGATGAGAGCCATGCCCTAGAGTTGGATACAACTGACTTTCAAGTAAGGGTGACCTTTACCTTTACTATACTGATTTAGGAGATGAAGCTGCAGTGCCACCTGATCTTGAGAATATCAACAAGTTGAGCAGCATTCTTAGTAGCGGCATCATCAACGTTTAAAATAATGACTTCTGGGCACAATTACAGAAGCCATGACAAGGCAATGAATTGAAAAACTATTTTGGAGATCACAGCCCCTTCCCATGCCATTTTTACAAGTTGGCTACATGATGCCACCATGAAAAATTATTCAGTGCAAACTTAGTCACTCCTGAGAGCTTTGATTTTGCAATAAAATAAAGATAAAGAGAGATAAATCTTTATTGTCATTGTCCTGCACAGAACAACGAGATTGGGGGGGGGGGGCACTTATCAACCCAACAAAGCCTAAACAAAATACAACTATACAAAATTATCAACATACTCCCACCCCACATATACACATTTAACCCCTAAAAGCTCTGAAACTCTAAAAACTCTAAAACTCTAAAAACTATATACAGAAGCTCCCTCATAGACTGCATTGCACTGCATTCAAAGCCAGAACCGCTTTTGGGTAGAAACTATTTCTCAAGTGGCTGGTCCTGGTCTTTATGACCCTATACCTTCTTCCAGAAGGCAGAAGCTGAAAGAGATCATTTCTGGGGTGTGTACTATCTTGCACAATCTCTTCAGCTTTCTTATAACACCTGGTGGAATAGATTTGATCTAGAGTGGGACGAGTACGCCCAATTATCCTCTCCACAATCTTTACGACCCTGGACAGCATTGTTCTTTCCCTAGCTGTACAACTCCCAAACCATACACACAGACCATAGGTTAACACACTCTCTATGGTACAGTGGTAGCATGCCAACAGCAGGTCCTTTGAAAGATTGTTCTTCCTGAGGATTCTCAAGAAGTATAGCCTCTGCTGTGCTCTCTTCATCAGATCTTTGGTGTTTGCTCCCCATGTTAGATCATCCCTCAGCTCCATTCCCAGAAATCGAAACACCGAGACCTGTTCCACACAATTCCCTTCAATAATAAGTGGCCGGATGTTCAATTTGCATTTTCTAAAGTCCACAATGATCTCTTTTGTCTTTTTTACATTGAGGAATAAATTGTTTTCCCAACACCACTCCATCAGCATCTCAACCTCCTTCCTGTAAGCCGACTCCCCCTCCCCAGCTGTAATCAGACCCACCACTGTGTCGTCTGCAAACTTGATGATCTTATTGCTGGGGTAACTGGGAACACAATCATATGTGTAAAGTGTGTACAGAAGTGGGCTCAGCACACACCCCTGCAGCGTCCCCGTACTTATACTGAGATCCGCAGAGACATGAGAGCCCATCCTGTCCCGTTGGGAACGATCTGATAGAAAATCTAGTATCCACCTACATAAGCATGGCAGAAGCCCTAGATCTAATAATTTGGGCACCAGTCTATGCAGAAGAATAGTATTAAAAGCAGAACTAAAATCTACAAATAACAGTCTCGCATAAGTCCCTTGTTTCTCCAAATGGGTCAGAACAACATGTAAGGCCATAGCCACAGCATCCTCCGTGGATCTCTTTCTCTTATATGCAAATTGACATGGGTCAGGTCCAACTGGTAAACATGCCATAAAGAGGGTCTCCAACACCACACACACACACACACACACACACACACACACACACACACACACACACACACACACACAAAGCTAAAATGGAAAATGTGTTTGAACATTTTTGCTAGTGTAACAATGCCACTACATACAATTCTTTGTTTCTTAGGGTCATTAAGAGATATGATCTTCATTAAAAAGCTGAATGCTTAAAAGAGTCAAAAAGCTAGATAAAACCTATATATACTGTTCCTATTTGATAAGAACTGGACATTATCAAGAAACATCTCATGGTACCCAGGTACAACTAGATCCATACCACCTAGCTAGTAATTATAATTACGGTATTCACATTTTTCACACAGATGGTAAATAAATTGATCTCAAAGAAAATCTCTACCAATTTCTTAAGATCCTATGATCTTCAAAGAATAACAAAGACAACAAATAACATGTTGTCTCTTGTTGCAACCAACATGTTCACATTTAGCAGTGGTACAGAGGCCATCTCAATTGAATTTACTTAATTATTTGATTTTTATTCAATTATTTGATTTTTATTCAAACTTTTCTCCCTTCTGGGAGCTCAAGGTGGCATATAAGGATACAATGGTTTAGTGGGTAATCTCTCCTTTGCAGTACCCCAGTCCTTCTTATGCTTGTGCAGTATCAGATTGTGAATATTGGCGAGCATCATGGCAATCAACCATGAAGACTGTCCTGTGAATATAGTATCGTGGCCTTTTGGATACTTCCCACATCGCAGTGTGAAACCCATACCACTTATCCAGCACCGCAAGTCACTTTCTGGTCCTGAGCCCTTTTGCCACTCAAAGTCCTCCTCAGCCCCAGGCCAGTATTAATGAAGCTGCTGCCCTCCATCAAGATGGATTCATGTGGGATTTAATCTTCTTGGGATCATCACCATTCCCTGTGGACTTCACCAAGGTCACTAGTCCTCAGTGTTACCTTAGCCCTGGAATATTTTAAACATATATTTTTTTAAAAAAAACCACACACACCACTATATTTCTTGGTATTCCCCCAGCTGTTTGAAGGATCTCATATTGTAAATTTGAACTTTCTATTGTTTCTTTTTATTCTTTATGATGTTGTCACAAATTTCTTAAGGATTCAGACAAACGCAAAGCAGTAAAGAAATATTTATGTATTAAAATAGATAAGTTGAAAAAAAAACCTGATGTATAGAAAACGTTCTCACTGGAAAGTTGGACTACTTTATCTATGAATCCCTAAGTTTAAAAAGTTACGCTCTTCACATTTACTTACTGGAAGAATAATGTTCTCCTTTTCTGTGACAATAATTTTATTTTATATTTTGCTTGTTTATATACATAAATGAATGTGTGTGTATGTGAATTATATGCATATATATTCTTGCTCACAGAGGAACATGCAATTTATTATGGTATCAAGTTTTTATTAAGTCACACAAGTTAAAATGAATGAATGTTTGAGTAGAGGAAGCTTTCTCAAAGCTGCACTATCTGAGGTAAAAGTAAGGAGGGGAAATGAAATGTGTAGGATGATTAGGACAAATCAAGTATAAATACCAATTTCCTTGAGTAGCACATGATATTGCTGATTTAAACAATTGAAGCTAAGTTATAAACCTACTGGTTGTAAAGAACCAAATGGAGGCAGTTTTGTAGCTTGAAAGTAATGGTGTGTTTGGAGCTTCTCAGAGAACCAATTATATAAAGAGAAATTAAGGCCCCAAATAATAACATTGATTTTAACCCCAATAATTGGAATAAATGCACTGTGGTGGGAATAAAAATGAGCCAGCCCTGGTAAACTGGCTGCAGACTTCATGCAGGAATTATTTTGAAATAGTAAAGGTAAAGGTTTCCCTTGCTTGAAAGCCAGTTGTATCTGACTCTAGGGTTCAGTGCTCATCTCTGTTTCAAAGCCAAAGAGCCAGTGCTGTCTGCTTCTGCAGACATTTCCGTGGTCATGTGGCAGCCATGACTAGACACTGGAGCGCATGGAATGCTGTTTCCTTCCCACAGAAGTGGTCCCTATTTATCTACTTGCAATTTCTTGCTTTCGAACTGCTAGGTTGGCAGGAGCTGGAACAAAGACGGGAGCTCATTCCGTCCTGCAGTACTCGGGAATCAAACTGCTGACCATCCACCTCCCAGTCAGCATCTTAGCCACTTGAGCCTCCTGTTTTATATGACCATTTCTGAGACAAGAATCTCCCCCCCCCCCAACCACCTACTCTCTCTCTCTAGGAATGATTGTTATATTTGTACCAGCTTTGAGGTTGAATGTCATTAAAAATGGAAAGTAGATTTGGAATTTGAACTGGATGGTTGGTATAAAGAGATATGGAATATAGCTATAAATTATAAATTAACATGTGAGTTAAAGATAAAAAGGGATTAGTAAAAATCTGATATGGAGATAATTTTTAGATAATGTTTTAGTGAAAGGGAGTAAAGCCGGAGCAAGATATATTATATATTTGGAATGAGGGGACAGATATATTTTAAAAATGTAAAGATATTGAGAATACTTAATCTAGAAGGTTTATAAATCTAACTAGTGCATGTAGTAGTTATATGTTATTTTTTTAAGATTATTGTGTGATGTGTTTTTGTAGTTGTTATTTTTCAATGTTTTTGTTTTATGTACATTTTTTGTATTTTAATTAAATAAATATTAAAATAGTGTGAAAATGTCTTAGCATAATAAGAATGTCTGCATCTGTCAATTAAGCAGCACACTGCAGACTTTTGTTGAAGAAGGCTTTAGCCCATGAAATTGTATGTCACAATGAATACATTAGTATTCAGAAAGTCACCATGACACTTTATTTGGATAGTGCTGAACTGGAAAAAGTGCAGAGGAGGACAACCAGAATGATTAGGGGACTGGAACACCTTCCTTACCATCTTCACTCTTGAACGACAGCATCTAAGAGGTGACCTGATTGAAGTTTATAAAATCATGCACGGTGTGAACAAAGTAGATAAGGAAAAACTGTTTTCCCTATCACACAACACTAGATCTAGGGGGCACTCCATGAAACCTTTGGGTACTAGTTCTCAAACAAATAAGAGAAAGTACTTTTTTACCCAGAGGATTACTGGTCTATGGAACTCCCTGCCAGAAGAAGTGGTGACAGCTGTCAGTCTTGACAGCTTTAAGAAAGGATTAGAAAAGTTCATGGAGGACAAGGGTATCGATGGCTATAATTATGGATACCTAAGGACAACCTCTGGGTTGGAGAGAGAGGCAGGATATCTCTCAATGCCATTTCCAGGGAATCCTAAACAGGTGAAGGCATCTGCTTGGGAATACCCTGAAGCAAATGTGAGCCACTGTGTGAGACAGAATGCTGGACTGGATAGGGTGTGGCCTGTTCTAGCAAGGCTGTTCTTATGTTCTTATGAAAATGTTTTTGTTATGTACTGTCAAATCACTTCCAACATAACGACAAGCCTATGAATTAATAATCTCCAAAAGGTTGTATAATTAGCAGTCCTGCAATGTTCTTGCAAATAAAAGGTCATGGCTTACTTTATTGAATCAATCCATCTGATGTCTTCTTTCCTTTCTACACCTGTCAATGTTTCCCAGAATTATCTTTTCCTGTGAGTCTTGTCTTCCCACGGTACAAAAGTGAAATGTTTTTGTTTCTATTGAGAAACTTTTAAGACTTCTTCAGAAGTTATTTAAATTATATTTTAACACTATGATTTTCAGCTTTGTCTTAAATTTTGATGTTAATCATCTGTTTTCATTTCCCAGAATACAAAACAACTGTGTCATGCAGCTCATTTCTTCATGTTTACATTTTGAACATGAACATGTTAAATGTCCATGCTCCCAGTGAGTTTCCATAGCTGAACAAGGATTCTAGCCCAGGCATCCTGAGGCATAGTCCCTCATTCTACCCACTACACCACATTGGGTATTGTCACAAACAGGCCCACTGAAGCAATAGGGATTTGTTGAATCAACTCTCAGTTCCGTTGATTCAATCAGCCTACTACAGTTGTGACTTACTATGCTAAAGCAACAAGACAATTGGGGCAAGGGGGGTGGGGGGGAGACACTGTGAGGAAAACAAATCAATCCAATACTAGTTAATTGCCATTTTGCCAAATTTTAAAGAGTTATGTATCACTTTAAAGATTAATGTATTTATTGTATTTTGACCTTTTCTAGAAACGGATACAGTTATCTATAGCCTGAAAAAAATCACAAGTCTTAATGCTCATTTTGTTTTCCTGGCTGAATATAGATCAAATACCTGAAGAATCAGAGTGTACGATCTGTTCAGTTGACTTTACAGTCCTCCTAGGGGGAAAATAACCTGAATCTTTTCTCAACAGGATGCAATGTTTCTATGTCCTGTCTTTAATGAAAGCTCACCTGCACTACTGTTTTAAGGGAATGAATATCAAATGCTGGATCTTAAGATCCATCACCAACATCAGGAGTTCTCAACCTTTTTAAGCAAGGGGCCGGGTCCTGCTCCCTCAGACAGCTTTGGGGGCTGGACAGCCAATTTGTCCTTCTTCCACATGGCACTTCCCTCTGTGGTAAAATGGCGCTGTAGGCCACATTCAGCCTGCAGGCCACAGGTTGAGAATCCTTGTTCTACATTTACAGCCATCAGCTGCATGTACAACATTAGAAATGCTGAGGACTCACCACTTTTAAATGCAATTCTAGGAGACAGCCCCTAGATGGAGACTAATGGCCCTTAATGGGGAATATCACTGGATGGAAAATCTATCCAATTAATTAATTAAAATAAACATTGTTGATTTGCACCAATGGATGCATCAGTAATACCATGGGGATGAGTAAGATGTCCACTCACTAATATGTTTATCCTCCCATGTGATTTCTATTGTCCACAGCTGTATCCAGAGCCACTGCAGTAATTTTTTTCAATCTTAGGAAAAACTTGCATTCCTTCCATCACCTCCATGTTTTTGTAATGAGTCGTGCCACCACCCAGCTATTGTAATGCCCCCCTTTTCTGGTGGAGCTAGAAATTCTGGTGTTCCACATTGGATTGTACTGCCACAATGATCAAACAGAAAGGAAGGATACCATCACAAGGTAGCTACAGAATCAAGATGGCTCTTAAATTCAGTCTGGGCTGAGTAGAGATGACACACAAATGTTGCTTCCTGAGTCCAAGATGCCACCTCCAATTCATCCCACTCCACCTGCAAAAACCAACTGGATTGGCAGAGGGCTTTAATTACTGGTGACAGGACCAGTAGAAAATGCATGGGAAATGGCCTGGAACCAGTGTTAAAAAATGTTACTTCTTCAGATTACATTTCTTAATTTCTGTTTTTTCCCCCTTTCTTTTCTTTTTCATGTCCTGATCAGACCCTGGACTGCCAAAATGAAGCCACTTTCTTCCCTTTGTCATTGCCCAAACACAAGTCCTCATTGGTGCATGTCTCTGGCAGCAATCAGCAGACCAGCAAATAGGCCAGACTCTGTGTCTTTCCACATTCACACCGTGTGTTGTTGTCCACCGTGTGTTGTTGTCCACCAGCAGTCCCCACTTGAGCATGTTGGTCTTGCATTTAGGGACTCCAACCCTCAGTCTATTCAGTGTCCTCCAGGTGACATAGGGGAGTTTGAGATCTTCAGCTATAGCCTCCTTTAATGATGTTCCTTTCCCAGTGAGCTCCTTCCTCCATCTTCTAATTTGTTTTTGCTCTTGTGTACCCTCAAGAATGTTTGTTCTTGCCATAAAGCTCTTCCTGCATCTGAGCTGGCGGACTTGAGGCTCATATCTGTTCAGAGGGTATCGAATGTCATTCTCTTGCTTAGTTCTCTCAGCATGTGTTGCTACTTCTCTCCTGATCTTAGGTGGAGCAATTTCATTTCATATTTCTATACTACCTTTCTCAGACCGATGGCCGACTCAAGGCGGTTTACAAAAACATGAAATGACAAAGCACAAATTGCACATACAAAGTTACATAATTCAGTTAATCAATTATACACAATAGAAATTCAGTTACAATAGGAAACAAAATAACCCCATAAAACAGAGACAACAGCAATAAAAAATGACAGTAATACAGTACATTTTAAAAAACATTTCAAAAACATTTCAAAAAAAAAAAGAGAGAGAGAGAAACCTCATTCTGGTGTCTCAAACAAAGTCCGGTAAACAAAGCCAGGAGGGGCGAATGTGGCATCGCAGCAGCGGCATTTTCAGAGCTCCCCGAGGCCATGAGAGCTCCCTTTATCCTCCCCCCACCAGTGGAGGGGGCAGGGGCACAGCAACACGGCATTGGCAGTGGCAGTGTCTTCAGAGCTCCCCGAGGCCATGGGAGCTCCCTGTATCCTCCCCATGTGGTGGAGGGGGCGTGGGTGTGGCAACGAGTCATCAGCAGTGGCGGCATCTTCAGAGCTCCCCGAGGCCATGGGAGCTCCCTTTATCCTCCCCCCGCCAGTGGTGGGTGCAGGGGGGCGGCAACTTGCTGTTGGCAGCGGTGGTGTCTTTAGAGCTCCCTGAGGCCACGGGAGCTCCCTTTATCCTCCCCCTGCTGGGAGAGGGAGCGGGGAGCAGGGAGCAGGGAGCGGCAATGCGGCGGTGGCGGTGGCATCTTTGGAGCTCCCCAAGGCCATAGTTGCTTCCTTTATCCTCCCCATACCTGTCAACCTTCATGGATTGGCCGGGATTTCCCATTTTTCGGCACCAATTTTTGCCATTTTCCGCCGGGAGCTGCCGAAACCCCAGAATTTGGCAGCGGGGGGGAAAGGCGTTACTGTGCATCCCTTCTGCACAGCTCACTTCTACGCATGCGTAGAAGTGAGCTGCGCAAAACGGTTTTTGCACAAGTCGCTTTTACGCATGTGTAAAAGTGAGCTGCGCAAAACGGTTTTGCGCAAGTCACTTTTATGCATGCATAGAAGGCTTTTACACATGCGTAAAAAGCAACCAGCGCAGAACCATTCTGCACAGGTCCCGGATTGTCCGGAGCTGCGGTTGACAGGTATGATCCTCACCCCACCGGGACCTGAAAAATGGCCTCAGAACACTATGCTTGCCCACCCCTGCCACATTTGTCCTGATTATCATGTGAATATCATTCACATTTTGTCCCCAACACACATTTTATACCCCCAACAAGGGTGTATATCTTCTCAACTGGTGTGGGTTTAAAGCATCCTGTCATTATTTCTTAATAACACCCAGCTAAGACGGCCACTGAGCAAACTGGCTTGTGGATTCTGGGACTTGTAGTCCAAAGAATTAATACTTCCAAGTTCTGTGGAGAACACTCTGCTGTGTCCTCCAACAGAGAATGGCCTGGGAGCTGTTACCACTGCTACTTCTATACCACTCAGTAGCTGCCATTGCAGGCGCACCCCCCAATAAAGGACTCAGACACTGGTAAAAGTGGATAACGGCATTGGGCCACATTTATTGATTCATGCCCTAGTCCGAATTATAAATTTCTATTGGTATTCAACCAATTATAATTCTTAAGGCAAGCAGGCCGAAGTAACACTGGTAAGGTTCCACCCAAAATTGCCAACGGCAATTGGTTACAATGTATCCATTTGTATCAATTTGTTTGTTGACAACAAACAAATTGTTGACCGTAGTCAATAATCTAACTATTGACCCTACCCTCTGACGCGTATCCGTAAAATAACGGGGTGATGCCTGCTGCCCAGCTCGTGCCATCACCCCATTGCCTGGTTCATCGTTGACCGGACAACGTTAACCAACTTGTGCCTGTCTAGTGTTGTCCAGTCAATTGCGAACCTGCCGGATACCTGTGGGTCATAAATGTTTACCTTACCAGTGCTACCCGCCACACGGGGAGGCTTCAATGAAGGCTCACCGCCCCCCCCCCCCCAGACCGTCAGCTCGGTCAACAGGCCTGCTCGCCAATCTCCTAACAAGAGGTCCATACCTCCCGGTGACAGATGGACCCCATCCCCTGCATAAAGCTCACAATTTTGGAGACTGATAGTGGGGTGTCGTATGACGCGCCCCCAACCCTTGTCCATAAGGAACCGGGCAATAGCCCTGTTCACCAAGCGCCGAGCCCGATCAAGGTCCCGGAGGTTAAACCCTCCCCTGTAAGCGTGCCGCGGTATCATGTCCGACCAAAGCAGGGTTGTGGCGGGCCACACATAATGCAGGTAGGCCAGGTCACCGCAAATCGCATGCTTCAGCGATAGGCCCGTGACCTGTCCCAAATCATTACCCCCGAGGTGTATAATCAGGACATCAGGCGGGTCAGCATCCCTGATGGAGAAAAGGAATGGCAACAGTTCCCGCCATAACATTCCGCGCTTACCGTACCACCTGAGACTTGCGGATGCACCTAGTCCCAGTCGGGGTCCCCACTCTGTCGCCGCAGCAAACTGCGCTGCCCTGTGCACATAGCTGTGGCCCACCAACCGTACTGTCACCGGTGTAAGACGACACCCAGGGTCTGTCAAGGAAAAAAGCAAACAGAGCAGTGACTTAACTGGTACTCAGTGTCGAAGAGGGCGAACATACAACTGAAAACATCGTGATCCCCACCATCCCATGTTGCATATTTCAGCCCCAGAGTACCCAAACGCCGCTGCGGTGGAAGCTGCCCCTATCCTAAATGAATGGGTGCCGTAACGAGCCCCAGGGAGGCCAACACTGGCCAGTGCTTTACCGGTCACCTTCCAAAATTGAAATTTAGTAAGGGGAGACCCATCTTGGTGACAGAAAAACGGGCCAGGGTGCGTACCACGTAGTGCAAGGAACTCCTGTAGGGCACCAACCGGACAGATGTCAGCCATGGAACATCGTAGCAGTCTTACACCACTGCCTACACCGTGCTGATCAATCTTAGAGGAGCGTATCCTCAGCTGAGCCCAATCATTGGAAACATAGACATCTTCAAGTTCCAGTGCCCTACGACTTGCATCCGCCTTAGATAGTAGCACCAGCTCATTGATGCGGAGCGCTCCAAAAAAGGCCACCGTAGTAGCTGCGTGAAACAGGGTCGCCTCATACCTGTCGAAACACAGGTCATGCCAACCCCGTGCAAGGTGAGTAAGTACCCCTGGAGAAATAGGGTGGCGGTCGTCCGGGCTGCGCCCACGTTCCCGCGCCCACCCTTCCAAAACATGTTGTATGCGAAAATCATTAGTGTTGTCAGCAAAACCAGCCACCTTGGCCATGAATGCCAGCGCTGACAGCCTGGATGCTATGGTGCGGGGGGCTAAGCCCTGGGCATGTAAGTAAACCATAAATTGGAGGACGTGAGTCACTGGGATGGGCCAACTTTCAGGCAGCCGTGATTGGGCACAAAAGGCCCTGAATGAACCGAATGCATGGTCATACGCCTTACGCGTGCGGGGGGCGAGCGACATGCCGATCGCCCGGTTCACCTCTCCTTGCCAAGCGTCCATATCTCGTCCGGGAGCGGCGAGGGAAATTCCTCTGCATCCGGGGCCAAGGCACGGAACCAGGGGATCTGCAGGCGGGACAAAGCGTCAGCAATATCGTTATTAATACCTGGAACATGTCTCGCCCTAAAAAGCACATTGAGGCGTAGGCTGCGCAACACAAACTGGCGAACCAGTTCCATAACCCTTGGAGATTTAGACATCTGTGAGTTGACAATGTGGACAACTGCCGCATTGTCACACCAGAAATGGACGACCGAATTGGCCCACTCCTCGCCCCATAGCATCAAAGCTCCCAGAATGGGGAAAAACTCAAGATACATGAGATCACGCAAGCGGTCCGTGCCCCACCAGGCTGGCGGCCATCTGCCGTAGGCCCACTTCCCTTCAAAGTAAATCCCATAACCCAGGGACCCAGATGCATCCGACTGAACCTGAAAACGAGGGGAAACCAAAAGGTTGGACCTCCAAAAGGACACCCCGTTGAACTCCCTCAGGAACTGGAGCCAGATGAGCATATCAGCCCTCATGCCCTTGTTCAGTCGGACCCTGTGGTGGGGCCTGGCCAAGCCAGTCATGGCATCGCACAAGCGTCGAGCAAATGCTCTGCCAGGTGCGACGACCCTGCAAGCGAAATTGAGGTGACCATGTAACACCTGGAGCTCCCGAAGGGACACCTTACGTTTTGCCAGCAAGTCCAAAATGAGTGCAACTATCCGTGAAACCTTATCAACAGGTAACCTGGATGCCTGCACAACTGTGTCAATCTCCACCCCCAGGAATGTGAGCTTGGTTGAAGGGCCCTCGGTCTTTTCGGGCGCTAAAGGGACACCGAGTTCCTTCATTAGCGTCTGAAATGTATTCAGGAGATGTGTGCACGTGTCCCAGCCCCGTTCACCCCCGAATAAGAAATCATCAAGGTAGTGGGCTACAGACCGGGACCCTGACCTGCGAACAAAGGCCCATTGGAGGACGGTGCTGAAGCGCTCACACGCCGAGCATGAAATGGAGCAGCCAAAAGGCATGGCCTTGTCGAAATAAAATCCACCCCGGAACTTGAAACCCAGCAACTCAAAGTCGCCCGGGTGAACTGGCAGGAGACGGAACGCGGACTTTATGTCGCACTTAGCTAGTAGTGCACCTGGGCCACATGAGCGCACCATGCGCAGGGCCTGGTCAAAAGATGTATACCTGACCGAACAAAGGTCGTCAGGGATAGCATCATTGACCGAACGGCCAGCCGGGTAAGACAAGTGGTGTATCAAACGGAACTCTCCCGGTGACTTCTTGGGCACCAACCCCAACGGGGAAACCTTGAGGTTGGGAAATGGTGGAAGAGGGAAGGGGCCAGCGACCCTGCCAGCAGCAACCTCCTTAGCAATGCTCATGGCAGCCACATCCTCCCTTCCCCTGAGTGATAACAGGTTGGGTGCATCTTGAGGGGACCTGACCCCTGTGAAAGCAATGTGAAACCCCTGCTGGAAACCCTCAAGCAGGTAAGCTGCGTCTGCCCTCCTAGGGTACATCGTGAGCCAACGCTCCAACATGTCCACATTAATTGGGGAGGGGGCCTTTTGCCTGACCAGCTCCCTCAGCGGCAGTTCTGCCCGCTCCCTGTCCACCTCTACCTCTGCCCCGCAGTCCGCCTGCCCTAGGACACGCGGAGGCGGCATGGGGGCCAGCACAAGAGGGACACTCATGCCTGTATCGGCACTGCTTCCTGTTGCACGCACCATTGGCCGAGAAGCTCCAACACAGCAGGCGGGCTGGAACCCCCTGCCCCGCCACCTGGCGGGGTGCCTGGGCTGGAGCAGCTCGCTGGACCGCATGTCCACAATGGTACCTCTCCCCTGGGTCATGTACAGAAGCCACAGCTTCTGGCAGGGCTCATCCCACCTCATCTCTGGGTGTAGGGGCACTCTCATACTGAATTCCTCGTCGTAAGCCAACCACGACGGGCCAGGGAAATCGACCTTCGCCTGGTATATGTTGTCCAAATACTGGACCATCGGAATTGCCAGGTCAGGCCGGGCCCTGAGGTACACCGCCATATATATAAGGTACGCGGGTAACCAGTTGGCCCACGTGCGTGGCGGCTTACGTCGACGAGATTGCTCCTTGTCCTTCTCGTCCTGCCCCTCCCTCTCCTCCTTGGTGGGTTCTCTATTCAAGAGTGAGAAAATGTCCACATACTCCCCCCGCCAGATCTTTTCCTTGGTGGCCTGGGCCAGGTGGTCCCCGAGGGGCAACGAATAACCTGCTGTCGGCAAGGCCGACACCGGAACAGTGACAGTACTGGGCACCCTAAAAGGAGCCTGGACCAGCCCCGCCACCCCCAGTAAGTTCCCCGCGGGACAGGGTACCCCGCCCCAAGAGGGGCCCTGGAGTGCCGGAGCCGTTCCCAGATGGGCCGGCTGCGGCTGACCCGCCGCCCCAGCCAGGCGAGTCCACGGCCACTGCAAACCTCCCCCCGTTGTGAGTTGTGGTGTGGGTGCACTAGTTTGGACCGTATACTCACAAGCTGCACCCCCATGGGCCGCCCCCACCGGGGGTTCCGGCCCACTGTGGGCGTCGGAGCTCGCGACCGCAACCGAGCTCATAGACAGGGCCTGACCACTACCTGCCGGCGGCATCTGCTGCGTTGGGAGCTGCGAGGCTGCGGCTGGCGCCGACCTACTCGCCCCAGGCAGCTCGACCCTTTCGGCCGCCTGCCGAGGACCTGCAGGTGCTGAATTGTCCTGTAAACCAAAAGGTGCCCCGGATGGATTAACTACCCCTAAAGACGCCTCCAGGGCCACTACGCGGGCAAGTAGGGCATCCACGTTTACATAGCCCCCAACGCTGATGGGGGCAAAGGGCCGGCCGGCCCACCGGTCACTGGCGCCAGGCCAGGTCCCTGGACCCCGGGGCCCGAATATGGCCATGCCCCAACCACCGGCCCTTGGGGGGCCGGGGGCATGCCCTGCCAGGGAAGGGAACCCAGCCAACCCCCTTGGTTAAAGCCCACCGCTGGAAGCTGCATGCTAAGGCCCGAAGGCCCAGCTTGGCTGTGCGCCAAGCCCGGGCCGGTGGCCGCTAATTGCGGGCTGGGGGCCGCATCCCCTGTAGGGGCGGTCTGAGGCTGCCCAGCCTTGGGCCAGGGCGCAATCGACCCCATCCCGCCGGTCCCGGCGGGCGCCCCCGGAAAGGGGGCCTGCTGAGGGGGCGCAGTCGCGGTCCTCCGACCCGGCTGGCGCCTCTGCGAAGTGCGAACCGCGTTCGCCATGGCCTTCTTTTTAGAAGGCATCGCTGCAATTCGCTGGAAGCCGAAGAAAAGAATCGCAGAAGAAACCGCTGCCAAAAGAGGCTTCCCAGCTAAAAGGAAGAGCGATGGAGCAAAAGGGGGAAAAACTTCTCCTCTCCGTCGCTTCGCAAAATGGCAGCGCGGCTGCCTCGTGGCCACCCCTTTTAAAGGGTGCTGGCCACGCCCCCTAACTACCCAGATGTCCAAGTCTGGTGGGGGGGGGGGCGCAAAGAGCGCGGCGGCCATTGTATCAGGCAGTTCCTTCCCTCTGCCAGCTTTAATACTGGCAAAGGGAGCTTGGCACAGGCAGAGATACTCTGGATGTGACTAGTGCATGTGTATTACTGGTGCCCTTATACAGATTATTAGTCTCTGTTTAGGTGAATAAAACTATTATTCTGTACAAATATGTCCATATAAGAGGCTTTTAAAAAGTAATTGTTTTTAGCATACTACTTTACAGAAATAGCAGTAATAACTGATGGTGTTTATTGGGCAGACAAATCACCATGCCAAAGCAACTTCTTTGTTCTTTGGGGGTTCTCCCCCAAAAAATATCTTAAGTGGAGGAATAAAGATTGGTAGATGGGCTGACAGCCACAGAGTCTGTAGCTGTATCTGGCCCGCATTCAGCAACACTTGACACATCTAATAAGATCCATCTCCATGAGCAAACACAGCTTTAAAAGGTTAACAAACCTATAGTTGCATAATGTTCTAATTCCCTGGGCAATTTTTTTTTCAACTCTGTCACATGTGCTTGTCCTCTGCGAAGATTAGCTGTGCAATAACTTTGAAGTGTTAAAACAAGCTGTGTTTGAGTTCTGGGAAAGCAAACTCTGTCTCCGGTGTCCTCAACAAAGCAGGAAATGTTTGCTGCTTCACAGATCAGATCTGGATTGACATGTTCCTTGAGACTTTCCCAGACCTGTGGTACAGGCTGAAGAAGGTCATTCTCAAGGGAATTCTAAACAGGAAAGCTACAGTGAGGGAGAAAAAACAGACCTTAAAACTATATTGTCACTTCTGTCTCACGGTATAAACATGAAAGAGCACTCCTGCATTCTTGGTTATCAGAATTGCCCCACAAGCATAATAGCTTCAGAGGATACTGCTGGGAGATCCTGAAATAGTCCAACGTGGACTAATGTTATTGATTGAAAATACAGGTTGTTAATTAAATTATGCTTAACTCTCAACCTAATTACTAATAATACTGATAGCAATGTAGCACACTTTCAGGATTCCCCAGCAATATAACCTGAGGTTGTTTTGCTAGTAGGGCATTTCTGCGAAGTAAAGTCCTAAAAAGTAACTTTTCCAAGTTCTCACATTAAAGATGGATATGGATTTTGTTTTGGTACATTCTCAAATTTCTAAACTGGCAAAGTTTTTCACAATCAGGTAGAAATGACTAGAGATTAAATAAATAAATGTGAGAAATCTCAAATTTAACAATTTAAGCTAAGCCTGGGGCTTGCAGTATTTAACTGTTAAAAGGTTGGGTTTGAATGATTGTGTATTCATTCACATGACTGCTGAATAATTACTGCCATTATCACTATCTCAAGGCTCCTCATTTTTAATGCTTGATGGCAGGCAGGTCCTGCCCATGCTGGGAAGTATTGTGTGCAAAGCCAGGAGAAATTAAATTTAGTTTGTGTTTTTTTTAAATGTGATCTTACAAAAAAAATGAAAAGAATGAAAAGAACATGAGATTCTAAACATTCAAATAGCAAAGAAACAAATTGATGTGATTTTCCTAAATCACATTGTAGATAAAGTGACATTTGTAAAAAGGAAAAATATCTGCATTTGTTAGCCATACAGTTCAGGGGCCTCCACATTCTTTACCATGCAGGGATTAAGACTATGTAAAGAACACACATAGAATCATAGAATGGCTGAGTTGTAAGGGGCCTATGAGACAATCAAGTTAAACCCCCTCCTCAATGCAGATCTGATTGATTGTTTTCCAATTCTCTTTTGAATGCCTCCAGTGCTGGAGCACTCACCAAGGTAATTAATTCCATTGTCATACTGCTCTAACAGTTAAGCATTTTTCCTGATATTCAGCCTATATCAGGCTTCATTATGGGGTGCAGTTGGCAAAGTCTGGCACTGACATAATTTCTACACTGGTGGCATACCTTCATCTATCATTGATATTACTACAGGGCTCTATCCATGCAGAGCCTGAATGGGATTAGATTGGGGAAAGCTTTGTGGTTTTGAGAATTGTAGTTTAAAAAGTAAAACCCTTTCCCTTCTAACTTGATTCTACCAGACGTGATTCAACCCAATCCTATATCGGAGGTTGATTGAAGAGGATCAGTCAGCTGAGCACAGCTATAAACATGTGTTTCACTTTGTCTGATTACTCGTAAAGTATTACCTACTTGGTTTAGATTCATTGAGAGTGGGCTTCCTCAAGCTTCTTTGAATATGGACTATGCAAAATAAAACTGACAGACCAAGTTCCTTTTCAGGACATATGCTAATGCTAGGTCTAGGAAAATCAGTATTTTTGGACCACTTTTGTCCCTAGTAACATGACTAGAAGATCCAGTAAAACAAGATTCTTTTCCTGTAGAATTTGTACTCTCTTGCATTATTCTCTGAGAAAGACCCAGACTGTTGTTCCCAGCCATACAGTTTGGTTATTTGAGGTCTCTACAGCTGAATAATGGATAAAAAGCTCTCAAGAGGCCACATTGCCTAAGGGATTCTATAACCTGGAATAGTTCTAAAAAGAGCAATACTTCAAACCACTGGTTAATCCAGATCAAGCATAGGAGCCTAAAATCAATAGGTAGGATCCCAAGCAAAGTTGCAAGGACTGGCTATGCTTTGGTGCAGGAAGAAGGGAGCAGAAGGCACCGCTATGGTCTATGTAGTCCCCACTGTGTATTTTATTGGATCGCAGTCTGTTCCTTTAAGAGCCTCTCTGTGCTCTGCCCCAGCTGAACCGAATCAGAGAGTGTCTCAGCAGTTTTGCTACTATAAAGGAAATGCACTCTGAGCATTCTTTTGGGAATATTATCCAGGGGTATATTCTCCAATGGCTATACTGCTATGCTGTTATACTGCTGGAAGCTATGGTAAGCTTTGGAACTAATAGCTATGAGGCTGGATACTGAAAGACTGTAATGATACTGCTAAAGACTTCTGAGGACTGAACTCTGTTTGCCTCATGCTTGCAACTGAATAACTAAGATGCTTATTGCAACTGGAAGGAAACTGCTCTTTGCATCTGCCCAGAAGTAATCTCTGTAAATACTTTTATTTGGACATTTGCTATCTTTTTGGACTGCTGCCAACTGTTCTGAGAGCTGCTTATCTCAGGCATGTGTTTTTGCTTCTCCTGTGTTTTTTGCTGAAAAGTAAAGCTGTTTTCTTTTCCTTATATAACCTGCTTGTCTGTGTGGAAGTTTCTCCCAGCTGTTGCTGCATACACAGCTAGCCGCTTTGCTCTGCTAAACATAGCCAGGCCTCATTGGGGTACCCCCAGCACCCCAACATCTATCACTGACCAAGGTAGAAGGCTATGTTTAATGTATTTATACAAGGTATAGCCAATCCCAGTTCTGTCTGCCAAATGCAAATATTAGGTTTGCACTCTTGCATGCACTTTACAGTATGGAGAAGAATGATCGAAAAGACCTAACCTTAGATCACAAAACACATTGTCCAAGCAGTAGAGCAAGGGTGGCCAACCTTTTTCCATTGCAGGCCTGACCACACACCCGGACAGCATCACAGGCTGGACCATGTCCTCCAGAAGCAGAAACATTTACGGCTGACATAAATGCGCTCTCTTCTGTTTTTATGCCAGCCGTAGGCACATTTGTGCATGCATGGGCACGTTTTATGAATGAACATAAATAGGCTTGCTTCCACTTCCAAGTGCTGCAGAGGCAGCAATGGGCCAGATGTGATGTGTCAGGGGCTGGGACAAGCCCATGGGCCATAAGTTGTGAACCCATGCATGAGGGTCTTTGAACCACTATACTGCAGATTTTAGTAGGGTCAAGATGCTTGCTTGCATGCTTGCTTGCTCGCTCGTTCTCTCGCTCGCTCTTGGTGACTTCCCCTTTCCCACTCTGCAAGATTTTCACTGCAATATTTCTCACTGCCACCCCAAGAAAAATAAACTTTTGACTACTTTCTCTGTCTCTGTTGTATTCTTTGTACACAAAGCAAAATACTATGCAGAATCAAGAAGGTCCTCCACATAATTGTGCATCTTCATTGCAGGACTGGAGGTAGGCTGCTTCATGTGAGAGAAACATATTTAGTGGAGTTTTCAGTGAAAACCTGAGCAATATAAAAGCATATCCTTATAGCAAGGAGTTTTTGCTACTGTGTCACCCATTCCTGCTGCTGGAGAAAGCACCAGTTTTCTGGCTGAGGTAGTGCACAGAAATGATGAGGTTGATGTGGTTGCCCAGCAACTTTAGGGAAGCCAGTAGAGCAATGGAGGGAAGGGCAAGCAGATAAAAAGATAAAAGGAGAGAGGAAGAAAGGGAAACATCAGAGGAAGAAGAGAAATGAAAGGGAAAAGCAAGGAGAAGAAATAAATAATGCAGAGATGAAGTGACTGTGAGAATGGAGGTCAGACAGAGACCAGCAAGGTACAAGGACTAGGCTGGGATCCCATTCCTTGGAGAGGATGCCCTAACAGGTATAGGGAAAGGAATTCACCCCAAGAAGAGTGTGTGGAGCTGGGGTATCTCACGTTGAATCCCCTGGCAAAATTAGGAAAGCAATGTCCTGGGGAATAAGCTACCATCGAGCAAGGGGCTAGGAGTAAGAGAGTTGGGGACAAGGAGGAAGGTTTAGGTTCCTAGAATTGAGAGCTTTCTTGGGGGAAACTCACACAGTGCCGCCAAAATGGAGAGGAGCCCAGAAAGCACCATGGTGAACTTCAATGAAGATATCATACAAGAGCATAGCAAAGTGGTGGGTTCTTCATCCTGGCAGCACTTATTGCAGTGGCAACTCGCATCCAACTTACACTGCTGGCATTTTCCATCCTGACATCTTCTCCAGCAGCAACCTCCAATCTGAAAGCACTTACTATAGAAACAGCTTTCATCTTTACAATGTTTACCTTGGAGAATTTATTTATTTATTTTATTCCATTTCTATTCTGCCCATTTGAGTGGTGTCCCACACTGGCCAGTGTACAATCAGATAACAAATAACAACAGAACACACAGGAAATCAAAACAAACAATTGACAAATATGTCACAAACTAAACTAAACCAAAATAAAATAAAGTAACTGGTGTCTGAGAGCATAGAGACTCGACCTGACTGGCTAATTTATCATTAAAGCGACAACATCCTGAAAAGCCTTCTTGAAGAAGAGAGCTTTTAATTGCTTTTTAAAGATAGCCAGTGATGGGGGCCTGGTGCAGCTCTATTTTGACTCTGCATGTGCTCTTAAGCAGAGCTGCTGCTGAGGAGAGCCAAACAAAGGAAGTGAGCACTGGTAAGTTTTGCAGTTGGAGTAGAGCTGCTTTAGAGGCCTCTACTAATTTAAATTGATAATTGAAACTGCTGAGAGCCACCTCTGTTCAAACAGAGGAAGCAGTTTGAATCTTCCAGAAGCAGGGGGGCAGGGCCACACCAGGCCCTTCCCTGAACTGTGACTCATAGGGGCGGAGCCACACTAGCCTTTAAAAGCTCTGAGCTCTTTCAGGGTCAGCCATTTTGATTCCCTAGATTACAAACTAGGGAAAAAAATTTATAGTCTTACTAGGTAGAAAGGTAGTAAACGTGTACATTTTTGAGGCCCAGAATACTGCACTTGTTAAAATGGATTCTGAGGGAACAGCTGTAGTTACCTGCAATTCTTGTGCCATGTTTGTGTTCTTGCCAAAGCATATGGAGAACTACACTTGCAGCAAGTGCAAGCTGGTTGCACTACTAGAAGAGAAGGTCCAGCAGCTAGAGGCCCGCATTTCTAACCACCAACAAATTAAGGAGCTTGAGCTGTTCTTGGACAGAGCGGAGCAGACTATGCTGGACAAAGAAGTGACAGGGCACAGTTCTGAGGGAGAAGGCCCTTCACTAACTCAGGAGGGAGATGGTTGGAGGAATGTGACTCAAAGGAGGAGAAGAGTAGGGGATCACTCTGAGAGTCTGAAATTACAGAATAAATTTGAGGCTCTTTCCCTTATCACACCTGATGAGGAACACACAGAGGAACAACTGGTTCCACCTGACGATCTCTCCTTCATCACACTTGATGAGATCCAGGAAGATGAACAACAGGAACAAACTGAGGTTCTCTCCCTTAATATGGTTGATGAGGTGCATGTAGATGAACAGATTGCAGGAGAGAGGCTCCTTGTACTAGGCGATTCAATAATTAGAAATACAGAGAAATGGATTTGTGATGCACATGATAACCGTATGGTGACTTGCCTGCCAGGTGCAAAAGTTGCAGACATTACAAGAAATCTAGATAGATTGTTAGAGAGAACTGGGAACGAGCCAGTTGTCATGGTACACGTTGGTACTAATGATGTTGGGAAGGCCAAGCGGTCTGTCCTGGAAGCCAAATTTAGGTTGTTAGGAAGAAGATTGAAGTCCCGGACTTCCAAGGTAGCATTTTCAGAAGTGCTGCCTGTCCCTCGCGCAGGACCTACCAGGCAGGCAGAGCTCAGAAGCCTCAATGCGTGGATGAGGCGGTGGTGTCGAGAGGAGGGCTTCAGATTTGTCAGGAACTGGAGAACATTTTGGGACAAGCCAAATCTGTTCAGGAGGGATGGGTTGCATTTAAACCATGATGGGACCAGATTGCTGGCACTCAACATCAAAAAGGCTGCAGAGCAGCTTTTAAACTGATAACTGGGGGAAAGCCGACAGGAGCTGGGCAGCATCCGGTTCGGGAAAGTGTGTACTTGAGTAGTGAGGAGGATGCAAAAATTACTGAGCAGAGCAAGGAGCTAGTCACCAGCACTCTAGCAGAAGGATGCAAGAGGCAGTCTAACAATGCAACTGGACACAAAAGACTGTGTCAGGAAAGCATATATAAATGCTTGTATACAAATGCCAGAAGCCTCCGGAACAAAATAGGGGAGCTGGAATACTTAGCAATAGATAAAAATATTGATATTATTGGTATCACTGAAACCTGGTGGACGGATGATAACCAATGGGATACAGTTATCCCAGGCTACAAACTGTACAGGAAGGATAGGAAGGGGCAAATGGGAGGTGGTGTAGCCTTGTATGTCAAAGAAGTGATAAAATCGTATGAATTGGAATATCTAGGTGATTTGGAGTCACCATTAGAAGCTCTGTGGGTAAGAGTACCAGGCCACAAGGATGGTCTAACAGTAGGCATATACTATCGGCCTCCGACCCAAACTCTTGAGGGAGACTGGCAGTTGGAGAATGTTGTAAAGGAGGCATCCAAGAAGGGAAGCCTGGTTATAATGGGGGACTTCAATTACCCTCACATAGACTGGGTGAACTGTTGTTCAGCACATGATAAAGAGATAAAGTTCCTAGATATGCTCAATGATTGTTCCCTGGGACAGATGGTTGAAGACCCAACTAGAGGTTCAAGAATCCTTGACTTGATTCTGAGTAATACTCAGGATCTGGTGCAAGATGTTAATGTGACTGATCCAATAGGGAACAGTGACCACAACTCAATTATGTTTAACTTGATCATAGACCGCAAGTCACTGATAAAATCTAACACAGAGACCTTAAATTTTCAAAAAGGAAATTTCCCAAAGATGAGGAAACTAGTAAAAAAGAAACTGAAAGGGAAAATTGAGAGAGTCCAAACACTCCAAGAGGCATGGAGGCTGTTTACAAAAACAATAACAGAGGCTCAATTGGAATGCATACCCAAAAGGGAAAAGGGCACTGCCAGGTCCAAGAGGACTCCGATGTGGCTTACAGGAGCTGTTCGGGAAGTGATCAAGAGCAAGAAAAGCTCATTTAGAAGATGGAAGGCTTGTCCAAATGAGGACAGCAGGCAGAAACATAAATTCTGGCAGAACAAATGCAAGGCAACAATCAGGAAAGCAAAGCAAGACTTTGAGGAGCGTATAGCTAAAAATACTCAGAGAAATAACAAAGTCTTCTTTAAGTACATTAGAAGTAAGAACCCAACTAGGAAGGCCATTGGACCATTAGATGACAATGGAAGGCAAGGGGTTATTAAAGAGGAAACAGAGATTGCAGAGAGACTCAATGAATTCTTTGCTTCAGTATTCACTGAAGAAGACAGAGACCACATGCCCAAAACAGAGCCTATCTTCGTAGGGAGGGAAACCGAAGAATTAAGCAAGATAGAAATAACCAGGGAGGAGCTCCTTGCATGTCTTGTTAAGCTAAACACTAACAAATCCCCAGGACCAGATGGCATCCATCCACGAGTTCTCAGGGAACTTAAAGATGAAATTGCTGATATCCTAGCCAAAATATATAATCTTTCCCTCAAATCAGGCTTTGTGCCTGATGACTGGAAGGTAGCGAATGTAACACCAATTTTCAAAAAAGGATCCAGGGGTGATCCAGGAAATTACCGGCCTGTCAGTTTGACATGTGTCCCAGGTAAAGTGATGGAAACCATCCTAAAAGATAGAATTAATAGTTACATAGAAGAGAAGGCGCTGCTAAAGGAGAGCCAACATGGCTTTTGCAAGGGCAAATCATGCCTCACTAATCTGTTGGAATTTTTTGAGAGTGTCAACAAGCATGTGGATAAGGGGGATCCAGTTGACATTGTTTATCTGGACTTTCAGAAGGCTTTTGACAAGGTCCCACACCAAAGGCTCTTGAATAAACTTACCAGTCATGGAATAAAGGGACAGGTCTTGACCTGGATCAGCAACTGGCTAAGGAACAGGAAACAGAGGGTAGCACTAAATGGACACTTCTCCAAGTGGAGGGAAGTAAAGAGTGGGGTCCCCCAAGGTTCAGTACTGGGACCCCTGCTTTTCAACCTCTTCATAAACGATCTAGAGGTAGGAGTAAAAAGCAAGGTAGCCAAATTTGCTGACGACACTAAATTATACAGGGTAGTGAAAACTGTGAGAGATTGTGAAGAGCTCCAGAGGGATCTCTTGACACTGGGGGAGTGGGCAAAACAGTGGCAAATGAGCTTCAACATCAGTAAGTGCAGAGTGATGCATGTTGGGGCAAAAAACCCCAATTACATTTATAAACTGATGGGGTCTGAACTCTCTGCGACAAACCAGGAAAGGGACCTTGGTGTCCTGGTGGACAGCTCAATGAAGGTGTCAACCCAGTGTGCCTCAGCAGTGAAAAAAGCAAACTCAATGCTAGGGATCATTAGGAAGGGTATAGAAAATAAGTCAGCAAGTGTCATTTTGCCTCTTTATAAATCTATGGTGAGGCCCCATCTGGAATACTGTGTACAGTTCTGGTCGCCATACCTCCAGAAGGATATTATGGAGTTGGAGAAAGTACAGAGGAGGGCAACTAGAATGATTAGGGGACTGGAACACCTTCCTTACCATCTGAGGCTGCAACGTTTGGGCCTTTTCACTCTTGAACGACGGCGTCTAAGAGGTGACCTGATTGAAGTTTATAAAATCATGCACGGTGTGGACAAGGTAGATAAGGAAAAACTGTTTTCCCTATCGCACAACACTAGAACTAGGGGACACTCCATGAAACTTTTGGGTACTAGTTCTCAAACAAATAAGAGAAAGTACTTTTTCACCCAGAGGATTACTGGTCTATGGAACTCCCTGCCAGAAGAAGTGGTGACAGCTGTCAGTCTTCACAGCTTTAAGAAAGGATTAGACAAGTTCATGGAGGACAAGGCTATCAATGGCTATAATTATGGCTACCTAAGGACAACCTCCGGGTTGGAGAGATAGGCAGGATATCTCTCAATGCCATTTCCAGGGAATCCTAAGCAGGTGAAGGCATCTCCTTGGGAATACCCTGAAGGAAATGGTGAGCCACTGTGTGAGACAGAATGCTGGACTGGATGGGCTGTGGCCTGTTCCAGCAAGGCTGTTCTTATGTTCTTATGTTATGTTATGTACTGGTAGAGTGTTCCACAGTGTTGGTGCCACCACCAAGAAGGCTCTATTTCTAGTTAAAGACTTTCGAGGCATCCTCGGGATTGGCACCTGGAGCTGCGCTGACTGTGATGAACGGGTGATGTGGAGAGCTGTTCTGAGGGAGAGACATTCTGACAGATAACACAGTCCCAAGAAGATGTCCTGATAGCTACCAGGGAGAAGGAAGTCACCCAAGGAGTCCCTCACTTCCCACAAAACCCCAGCCCTGGGGCCAAAAAGAGTTACCACCATGCTCAGCTGGCCCAGAACAGAGAAAGTTAAGAAAACATAGGAACTGTTGAATAGTGATGGTGCAAAGGCAACCATGGTTTTAGGATGAAAGAAATAATTTATTGGGATGAAATTGTAACAAGCCTGACAAGTTTTGGCTCTGAGTTTTAGGCCTACTTCATGGCTGTTTAAACATATTAAAATGTGTCAAGCTTTTTAATAATTTCATTCCCCAAAATTATTTCTTACATCCTGGAATTATGGTTTCCTTTGCATCATCACCAGAATAGAGAAGGCTATTACACTAGTGCAGGAAATCTGAGGAGAAAAGAACAAAGACTGAGTCTATTCTGCAGATCCAAATTACTGTGTTCAATTCAAAGCAAGGTGTGTGATCTGCCACCTGAGCCATGAACATTTCTTGCAGTGGGCCATGATATCTGGAGAGTTTGTCATATCCCTTCACATGGAAAATAGAACTTCTAATAATCCTGCATATGTCTGGTCTTTTCAACAAGAAAGAAAGGTTGTCACAACTATATTAAACCATGCTGCATTTGTAAAATTATGGATGCATCACAAATTTCCTTCCTTATACCTGAAAAGATAAACATTCCACAGAAGGCATTTTCTCACTGAACTTCATCAACTAACACTACATGCAGACAATCTTCAGTGTTTTTCTGCCTATAAATAGTTTGGAAAGGTAGTTCCAAGAAAGTTGAAACAGCTTTTCTCTTGAATGCTAACCCCTAACTCCACTATCTTTGATGGGTTCCTACATTTGTTTTTTTAAGGTCTTTGGCAAGCAATGATCTCCTTTATGGTTTTCAAACAATAAAACAATATTTCAGGTGCTTGTGATTTTTGCTGCAGCCTTTTATGACTTAGTATATACATATCTTCCTTGGTTCAACTAGATTGGTTTTATGTCTCAATGGTTGTAAAAGTAAGAATTTACTTTGATTTTCTCCATGCTTTGTGAGTTCAAGTAGCACTTGTTCTGTGTGCTTCAGTTTTCTCTAATTTCTGCCTTTATTCATTTATTCCCTATACTTTGAAACAGACGATGAATCCAAGGTGCTCAAACAAAGGAAAAATCAAGGGCAAAAGAAAGTTTTGTTGTAGGAAAAAAGAGTCTTGCTTTGGACAAACAAAATTGTACAACACTTTGCGGCATAACCTGGATGCTCACTGATTTCCCAGAGATAGTGTTCATTTGGCTCTTTTATGGTTTACACCCTCTCCTTAGGTGTTGTGTATGTAACTGTATCACTTTAAGAATGTAAGAATGTAACCTGACAATGATTACAATGTAACCCAGCTGTTAAAGGAATGCGAGCCAGCTACCAAGCTACGACCGTTCAGCTCACATGGTTCAAATTCCCCCAATCACCGGCAGCTGCGGGAACCTTCCCGTGCAAGGAACACCTGGAGAAGATGGGCGTGACTCAGAATGACATCACGCAGGTAGCAGCCAATGAGTTACTGTGCAACCCTTTTCAAATGTATTGTTGCAGTATAAAATGAGCTGTACCTCCACCATTACCACGTGTTCATCCTGACCATCATGCAATAAAGCTGTGTTTTAGCCCTCACTGCAGCTCCTTCTTTGTCTTCCGTGCAAGATACTAAATTGGCGACGAAGGTGGGATCCATGGCGTATCCCAAGATCAAGCCTCACCAGTTCGACATCAGCGATCCCAAGCAATGGGAGCTGTACGAGTGCCAGTTTTGGCACGCGATGGACGCTGCAGGCATCGACGACGAAGGGAAGGTGTGCTCGCACTTCCTAGCCCAAGTGGGGCCGGCCACGCTGCGCATCCTGATGAACCTGCTGGCTCCCCGGAAGGTCGACGTGGTGCCCATTGACCGCATCCTCACAACACTGAGGGATCACTTCCAGCCACCCGTCTCTATTTTTCTGGCCAGGGTCACATTCCACAGGTGGGACCAGCACCTGGGAGAATCCGTGTCTGCCTACGTGGCGGCCCTCAGGCTGGCGGCTGTCCACTGCCAATGGGAGGACCTGGACATAGCCCTTCGAGACCGTATGCTGTGTGGCCTGAGGGATGAGGAGGTCCAGAGAAAGTTGATGACCCGCAACCATCGCCTCACGTTCAACGAGGTACTGCGAGAGGCCCAGGCGGCTGAGGTGGCGAGGAGCGGGGTCAGAGTCTTCAAGTCCTGAGGGGCCACACCTGAGAGGGCCAAGTCACCCGTGCAAGTGGCCCAGCAGACTTCGGCACAAGCGGCCTGGCGGGCCCCCCGACAGCCCACAGGCACCCCAGCAACCTCCGAGGAGTCGTCCACGACGGCAGACTCCTGCTCCAGCGAGGATGACGATGTGCAGAGAGTCAAGAGGCATGGAGAAAAGCACTGAGCCAGTGAGAGAGGAAACCACCATTGCGACGGCTGCGGGGCATCTCATGACCAAGTGCCACAACTGTGGGCGGAAAGGCCAGATCACCAGGGTCTGCAGGTGTGGGCGAATGGAGGACAAGGGCTCATCGAAACACCCTCAAGCACACCAACGCAAGGCGGCCAGCATTGGAAAGGTCTCAGCCAACGACGACGCGGCGGCCGTGAAACGCGTGGGCCTGGAGCACCGGCATGTTTTTGTAGAGGTACTATTAAAAGGGGTCCAGGTTAGGATGGAAATAGACTTGGGGTTGTCCTACTCCATCCTGTCCCAGAAGGAGTTCCTGCACATTCCCCCAAATCCACGGCCCAAGTTGTGGGCCATGAAGTCGAACTTATGGGATGTGCAGGGTTATGGGATCCTGGTGTTGGGGGTGGGAAACTTCACGGTGAAGTTCAAAAGGTTCACAGAAAAGCTGCCCTTAGTAGTTCTCAAGGGGGGAACCTGTTGCCTTTTGGGAACCCAGTGGTTTGCTCCCCTGGGAATCGAACTGTCCGGGATAAACGCCATAGAGACTGACCCAATTCGGGACGTGTGCGATGCGCACCCGGACGTTTTCAAGAAGGGGCTCAGGACTTACAAGGGACCCCCAGTTTCTTTTGAGTTGGACCCAGAAATCTGGCCCATACGTCTCAAGCCAAGAAGAGTCCCCTTTGCCCTCAAGGACAAGATTGAGGCAGAACTGGACAAATTGGTGAGGCAGGGGATTTTGGTCCCAGTTGATTCTGCAGAGTGGGAAACTCCGATTGTTACAGCTTTAAAATCCAATGGGGAGGTCAGGATTTGCGCTGACTACAAATGTACAATCAACAAGGCCATTCAGCCAAATGCTTATCCGGTGCCGGTAGTTAGCCACTTACTGGCCACTTTGCACGGGGGGAGGTGTTTTGCCAAGCTAGACCTAGTGCAGGCGTACCAGCAGCTCATGGTAACCCCAGCTGCTGCCGCTCCGCAAACCATCGTCACGCATAAGGGGGCATTCAAGGTAACGTGCCTACAGTTCAGCGTAAATTCGGCCCCTGGAATCTTCCAGTCCCTTGTGGAACGCCTTTTAAAGGGGTTTCCAGGCGTGCTCCCATATTTTGACAATGTTTTGATAACAGCGGGGAGCGAATCAGAACTAGTGAGAAGACTAGACAAGGTCCTCTCTGTATTCGAGAGAGCAGGACTGAGGTTGAGAAGGGACAAATGTGTGTTTTTCGTGAGGGAGGTTGAGTTTGTCGGGTTCAAAATAACCCCGGAGGGGATCAAGCCATCCGAGTCGAAGGTTGTGGCTGTGCAAAACGCCCCTCGCCCCACCGCAAAACCGGAGCTGCAGTCATTTCTAGGGCTCCTGAATTTTTACCATTCCTTCTTGCCAAGGAAGGTATCCATTGCGGAGCCACTGCACGGGCTACTTAAGAAAGATGCAGTTTGGCGGTGGGGAGATAGGCAGGAGAAAGCGTTCAAAGAGCTCAAGGCGCTCTTGTCCTCGGATGCCATCCTGACGCATTTCAACCCGAGGAAACCGGTAGTTTTGGTCTGTGATGCATCACCAGAGGGGGTGGGGGCGGTTGTAGGAATCCGATTCATGTAAAGATCTCTAATCAGCCTCATTAGCAACAGTTTATAGCCCCAGATAAACAGAGGAAGAGTTAAAAGCTAACGAAGTCCAGCTTCATTAGGCGAGGAAGAAACAGAGATAGAGAAGATACATACACACACACGACTGCAGTTTTGGCTGAACAAAGGAATTATCATGGCGTCTCTTTATTCCAGCAGAGTATATCAGAAACAAAAAAGGCACATACAACCAATTAGAAGTGTCCTAACCAAATAAGGAGAATTCTTTCTCACTATTCTACGCATGCCCACAATCAAGCGTTGTCTCTCATGAAACCAAGGAGGCCTTTGTTTACAAAATGTGTCAGAGACAGCCTGACAGAATCCAGATACATTCCCACATGTCCTCCTTTTTCATTTAAATTTGAGAGAGGGACGGCTAATCATACCCCTGCATGTCATCATACTCCATAACTACTACTACATATACATCATCACTGTCCTCCTGGACATCGTACCCCTCCTGACTCCTGGTACCTTGTTCCGGAGGATGATACCTCATTGAGTACAATTGCCGTCGTGCAAAACTCGATGTCCCTCTTCTACGCCGTGGGCATGTGTTACACATAGAAATAAGATTAGGAATACAATAAATGCAAAAACACAAAGGTATAAGGCAGATAATAATAATGAACCCATAAAAGAAAACTTGTCTAAGGACGGACAAATCAGGCAACCAAGAAGTCACCCAATCAAAGAGATTAACATCAGTGCGTACATTTTTAGTAATGCTCTCCAGTAAATTCTGAAGTTCTTTCTCAATAGTATTATTCAGATCCTGGAATTTTACCCGACATCCCTGGTTCCCGACCAGTTTACAAAATCCTCCAGATTTTGCTAACAGGTAATCTATGGCCAGTCTGTCCTGCATTTGGTCTTGATGAAGCTCAGTGATTTCCATTTGAAGATCCCGTATGACCCTCCCTGTGGCGTTGATTGATTTCTCCAGCCTACAGGTGAGTCCCAAAATGGACCTTCTATTCTCCTGGGAAATGACACCTGGGTATGATCCCAATGTGAGTGCTCCAGTGATAACACCCCCTACAGCTCTCCCCCAGGAGCTACCATCAGAAAGCTGAACATTGATTATCACTTCATCATTGCAACCAGAACCCATCGGGCTGGCAACAGCACTCCGGCTCCGTGCATCTGCCTGAAGCGGCATTTGCACTTGTACGGGTAAGGTAAAATAACCCAATGCTGCACATTGATATTGTCCTGGATGGAAATTAGTGGCAACTCCATTAAAAAAGAACCACATGTTGGGATCCTTGATTTGCCATCCATTGCAAATTGAACCACTATCTATAGCAGAATAATCAGGAGTAAACATAGGAAACACATCATATATATCTTCAATAGTAGTGTTAAACAAGGTATAATTAAGCTTATAAGAACTGTTATAACTACCCCATAACCAAAAATAATCATCACAACCCGTATAATTGCCTACATTCCGCAAAACCCTTTTTGCTTGAGTCCAGTGCTTCCATTTACTATTCCAGACTCCAGAACTATGACAGCAGAAACAAAGCCCTTTAGTGTATTTCTTGAATGTCATGCTTCGCCAGCGGGTGTTGTTAAATTGTTCTGGGGGATTAGAGAAGAGTGTAGACCTATCAAGATGTTGCAAGTGTCCAATAACCAACTCAGGAGTGTTGAACAATGCCGGAAGAAAGGCCATTTGAGACACTGCCAGTGGATGCTCATAGTATAACGTTGCATTCTTACCATGAACCTCAAACATATAGTTAGCATGACGAAGCCAAAAGTTGGGGTTGCCCCCATGAGGCATTGTTCTTACAGCTGGAAGCACAGTAAGAAAGAAAAGAACAAATGTCAGCAAACTTAGTCTACTGGTGAACCACCATCCTGGAGCTGAGTAACCTTCTTCTCTCTCCATGGGCGGATCGCACGAGCAGGAATCCACACAGGTCCTGAGGTCGTAGAAACCGCTGCGTATCCTCGTCCCCAGGTGATTAGAGGCACAGGACCTTTCCACTCAGGATCCGGTTGCTGCCGATAAATGACCAATGGCTTAGGAAGACACTCCTCGGTCCTGAAATGCAATTCGACTGGAGAGTGTGACCTGTTATGGGGAGCAAGAAGAAAATTAAGAGTATACAGTACTTTAGCAACAGCTGTAGGTATTTCAGCCACAGGAACCCCTCTATCTCCCACTTGCTTGTGTAACAAATTTTTGAATGTCAGGTGGGCTCTTTCAACAATCGCCTGTCCAGTCGAGTTATAGGGTATTCCATGGGTTAGCTTAATGTCCCAATGACGGCAAAAGTCCTGAAAGGCAGAAGAAACATATGATGGCCCATTGTCTGTCTTAAGGCTTTTAGGTTTACCTATTACCGCAACCGAACGAATGCAATGTTGTATAACATGTCTGGATGTTTCCCCCCGTAAGGGTGTAGCCCATATAAATCCAGAGAAGGTATCAACAGTCACATGTAACTTAGAAAGCGGAGCCAAAGCAGATACTTGCGTGACATCCATCTGCCACAGCTGATTGGCTTCTGTTCCTCGAGGATTAACAGCATCAAATGGCAGGAATATAGGAGACTTCGTACAGGAAGCACAGGATGACACAATGTCTCTAGCCTGTGACATAGGAATGGAAAATCGTTTATGCAAAACCTTAGCAGATTGATGAAACATTGCATGACTGTCAATGGGGTTGTCAAAGAGAGAAAAAACCTCAGCAGAGTCCCGGAGAGCAGAATCTGCTCGTGCATTGCCCTCCGTCAAATAACCTGGGATCCTTGTGTGAGAGCATATGTGGGCAATGAAGAATGGGACCGTACGGTTGGAAAGAAAACCTTGAAGCTGTTGGAATAAAGCAAAAAGATCCCTATCCATCGATGGAGACAAATAAGCTTGAGCTAAAGTAAAAATAAGGCGGTAAACATATTGAGTATCCACAATCAGGTTAAAAGGCACATCAGAAAACATAGAGAAAGCAAGTATGACTGCTGCCAGTTCCGACCGCTGGGCCGATGCTTGAGGTCCTGTAAAAACAACCTCCCATTCCCCAGTAGGACCCTGCCATGTAAGTACTCCACGGGAGGGGGAGCCATCTGAGAAAAGAGTAACGGCATGCAAGATAGGTTGCATGCAAAGCGGGGATGACAGGGAGTAAGAAGTGAGATTCAGCAAGGTAAACCGCTTATCTTTCGGGGGGTTAAATTTAACTTGTCCCACAAAGTCCGCCATGGCCACCTGAAATGCCTCAGAATGCTGTAGCAAGGCAGTTAGCTGCTCCTGCGAAAAAGGAAAACAAACAAAGTCAACGTCATTGCCAGTCAAATGCTTTGCCCTAGTACGGCATTTGAGGAAAAGATCAGCAATCGCATCAGGTAGGCGATAACAGTTTTTCGAGGGAGTGTGCGCCAAGTGTAACCATTCCACGATGGCCACCTTCTGAGCGTTGACAGGCGCGAACAAAACAGCAGTGGGCAGCCTCGGTGTGGGAAGAAGAGCGCATGCCAGCGCAATGGTGCCTGAGGGCACCCGATCCACAGGGATGGTATGCAGCTTTTCGTTGAGGCGTTGAAGAGCTGTACGCATCTCCGTTGTGCAGGGAATGATGTCCGCTGGAGAAGTGTGTCCAGAAAGAGCAGCAAAGAGTGGTGACAGTTCCTCCGTGCTCAGGGCCAAGAAGGGACGAGCCCAATTTATGTTCCCTAGCAATTGTTGCAATTGTACAAGAGTGAACTGCTCTGGAATAGCTATTGTTGGCAATACGGAGTTGAAGCGGTAGCTGAGAGCCTATGTCCCAGATATTGGAATGGATACATCCGCTGCACTTTTTCAGGAGCTATGATCAAGCCCGCTTGTTGCAAAATGTCTGCTAGGTCCTGCAGTTGTTTCTCCGTGACTTGTGGGCCATGCAATAAAATGTCATCTGTGTAATGATAGACTTTAACCTCTGGATGACGTAGCCTGAAAGGTTCCAAAGCCATGTTCACAAAATGTTGGCATAGAGTCGGCGAGTTGGCCATACCCATAGGCAAGACACACCATTCAAACCGTTGAGTAGGATGTTCATTATTGTATACTGGCAATGTAAATGCAAATTTTTCTCTGTCTTGTGGCGCTAGCAAGATTGTATAAAAACAGTCCTTCAAATCTATAACCATGAGTTGGTGATCTTCAGGAACCATGTTCGGATTAGGAAGTCCAGATTGTAGAGGTCCCATTGGCAAGATGTGCTCATTAACTTTTCTCAAATCATGCAACAATCGCCATTTTCCAGACTTCTTTTTCACCACAAAAATTGGAGAGTTCCAAGGACTAGTGGTTGTTTGAATATGTCCCAGATTTAATTGCTCCTGTACAAGGGCCTCCGCCGCCTGGAGCTTTTCTCTTGAGAGCGGCCATTGATCCATCCACACTGGCGGGGTGTTTTTCCATTGTAGTGGAAGTGCATGCAACGGCACTGCAGGGGAGGCCCGTATCAAAAATTTGTCTGCAAGGTACACCCTGTTTTAGCCATGAGATCCCGGCCCCACAGAGTAATAGGAATATCCATAATCAGGGGGTGAAGAGAAACTTTTGTTCCCCCTGAGGTCTCAAAGACGATTGGATGAACACTTTGCTGTGCAGGCTTGTACCCGCCCACCCCAAAAACTTCCCTACAGGGGCGGACGGCCCATCCAGTTGGCCAATCTTTTTTTGCCACCACTGAAATATCGGCTCCTGTATCGAGTAGTCCAGACACTGAACGTCCACCCATAATCAGTGAGCGGGTCGGTCTATCCTCGGTGATTTGTATCACTGCCATAGCCGCTGTTACAGTCCCCTCCTGGGATGGAGTTACAGTTGTCCCTAGTGGGAGCAGATGAAGGCGTCCTACAGGTTGTCCCTTAGGCAGGGTGAGATGTTGCGTGGCTGATGCAGGGATGACAATTTCTTGGTGACCCAATGTAACTGACCCTGCTGCAATGTGTACAGAAGCGGGCAAGGCGTCTGGGCAAGGAAGAACAATGCCCATCATGCCCTGGGGAATAACATCATCAACCAGTGTGGGAAGAGCCTCCACACACTCTGGCACAGTAAAAGTACAGTCCTTAGATAACCTCAATAATAGCCCTTCTTTTAGAGGATGGTTTTTTCTATATCGTGAAATCATTTCTTGGGCAAGTTCCATATCTTCTTCCATCTCTTCCAAAACCTCCGCTATTGCTTCCTCCCTGACCTCTGGTAGCCCTATTATTTTGCCTGGGCCCGAGCATGGCCCGCACTCCCATTTCCCTGCTGCTGTGGAGAAGAGTCAGAGTCTTTGTGCTGAGCAGCTGAGGGGTTGGCATTAGGATTTGAGCGGCACTGATTGGCCCAATGGTACCCTTTCTGACAAATGGGACATTTCCTTGAAGGGCGTGCTGCCGGCTTATGAGAGGAGCGACATTGTGCTTTAAAATGCCCTTCTTTTCCACAACCAAAACAACGTTTGTTTTGAGCCTGAGTTGTGGGCAACTGAACTGCAGCTGCCAGAAGTTGAGCCTTGTAACTGTGAGTCCCCACATTTTGACAAACTTTCATCATGTCTGCTATCGATGTGCCTGGCCGAGCATAAACAGCTGTCAGAGCACCCTTACAATCCTCATTGGCATTTTCAAAAGCCAGTTGTTTCATGAGCATTTCCCGTGCTGGGACACTTTCCACCTGGCGGCTGAGGGCAGTCATGAGTCTGTTAATGAACTCAGTGTAATTCTCTTTAGGGCCCTGCCTTATTGCTGCAAACCCAGCAACTGAGCTATCCCCTTTGGAAGGAATCTTACTCCAGGCACGCATGACTATCTGTGCAATATCTCCCAACTGGGCATCAGTGAGTGCCAACTGCTGTGTGGGGTTGGCAAAATTTCCCTCCCCACATAACATATCCATCGTGAGTGCAGGGCGTGTGTGATGAACCTCCCAAGCCACATCCCTCCACTCCTGCAAGCAGAGCATGGCTTCTACAGGAGGCAGGAGTGCTTTGATCATCTGTTTCCAATCAGCTGGTTTCAATTTTTGAGAAGCAATGGCTTCCAACAGAGCTTTTGTAAAAGGTGCATTAACCCCATAGTCACGTATGCTGACTTTCAGTTCCTTCAGATATTTGTAATGGAGGGTTTCATATCTATCTGGGATTGCCGGCGCATTGGCAACAGCCGGAGCCCCCCGATCACTGGGTATATCTGAGGAGATTCCACATCCAGCACAGCTGCAGTTAAAGCAGCAGAGAACAGGTCTTTTGTAGGGCTAAAAGTGCTTGATTGCTGCAAGGCAGGATATAATGTCCCATCTCCTTTTCCACCCCCATCCCCATCAGGGGGCTCATGCTGTTGTTTCTCATATGATGGAGGGGCAGTTGCCATAGTCCCTCCCTTGGCTGGAGGCAAAAGCTGTGGAAGGGGACCAGCAAGCCGCTGGGAGAACAAAATATTTTTTGGAGTAAGTCTTTGAAGGCAGTTTCTAACTTCACTCCACGTATATTGCACTGATACAGAAATCCCATCATGCTTCTGCAATTCTCTCCCAATCTTTTCCCACTCTTTTAAGTTCAGACAATCATATTTAAATGAAGGACAGGTTTTTCCTACAACTTGGACCAGCTGCTGTATTTCCTTCTTATCCGCTCGTTTCCCATTCTTATGCAAAAGATATGAGATATCTTTACAAAACTCCTGTTCTGGCGAAGCTAGCACGCACCCCATAATTATTGTTTTTCACTCACCCTTTTGAATTTCAAGTGCTTGAGTTGACCGTTCCTCTGGTCGGACCTTCTGGTCGTAGGTGAATGAAGACCTTGCCCTGGTCGCAATGAGGTGCTAATTAGGTGCTAATTGCTGATTGCTGAAGCAGATATCTTCAAAGCATTCCTTTGAATTTCATTCAAACGCCTCGCGACGGGGCACCACTTGTAGGAATCCGATTCATGTAAAGATCTCTAATCAGCCTCATTAGCAACAGTTTATAGCCCCAGATAAACAGAGGAAGAGTTAAAAGCTAACGAAGTCCAGCTTCATTAGGCGAGGAAGAAACAGAGATAGAGAAGATACATACACACACACGACTGCAGTTTTGGCTGAACAAAGGAATTATCATGGCGTCTCTTTATTCCAGCAGAGTATATCAGAAACAAAAAAGGCACATACAACCAATTAGAAGTGTCCGAACCAAATAAGGAGAATTCTTTCTCACTATTCTATGCATGCCCACAATCAAGCGTTGTCTCTCATGTAACCAAGGAGGCCTTTGTTCACAAAATATGTCGGAGACAGCCTGACAGAATCCAGATACATTCCCACAGGCGGTGCTGTGCCACATGTTAGAGAGTGGGCGGAAAGCCCTGGTTGCCTTCTATTCCAGGTCACTTTCGAAGGCAGAGCGCAACTACGTGCAAACAGATAGAGAGGCCCTGGCCATAATCGCGGGAACAAAGAAGTTCCACAATTTCCTATACGGCCATGAGTTCACGATTGTGAATGATCAAAAGCCCCTTTTGGGATTTTTTACTACAGGCAAGCCCACCCCACAAATCCTGTCCCCCAGAATGCTACGTTGGGTGATTTTCCTCAATGCCTACCAGTACGAGCTGGTCCATCGCCCAGGGAAGGAGATCTCCCATGCAGATGCGCTGTCCCGATCTCCCCTCCCTAGTTTAGGAGACCCCGAATGCGAGGTAGAGCAGGAGCACCAAGTCCTGCTGATCGAGTCTCTCAACTCGCCCCCCATAGTTCCTGCAGACCTCACCAAAGCCACGGCGGCCGACAAAATCCTGTCCCAAGTCAGTTCCTGGGTGAGAAAAGGGTGGCCCACAACTCCCCCCGAGGAGAAATTCAAATCATTTTTCAGGCGCAGGGTAGAGCTTTCCCTTGAAAGGGGCTGCCTTCTCTGGGGCCAGAGGGTGGTCATCCCAGAGAAGTTTCAAGCAAAGGTGCTGAGGTTATTGCATACCAGCCACCCGGGAATAGTGCATTTCAAAGCACTAGCCAGGAGCTACTTCTGGTGGCCCCAGATAGATGTGGATATAGAGCACTTGGTGGGCACATGCGAGAGCTGCCAGAGCTTTTGGCCCGAGGAGTCCCAGCTACCCCATAGGGAATGGGACACGGCCCGCAGGCCATGGTCCCGAGTACACGTCGACTTCACTGGCCCCTTTCGTGGGTCCATGTTTCTGCTGATAGTCGACTCATATTCCAAATGGCTGGAAGTCATCCCCATGTCTAACACCTCATCTGCCGCAACCATTAAACAATTGCACAAGGTGTTCTGTTGTTTCACCCTGCCGGACATCCTTGTGAGCGATAACGCCAGTACTTTCACGTCTGTGGAATTCAAATCGTTCATTGAGAGGAATGCCATCTGGCACATTACCTCTGCCCTGTTTCACCCCACCACAAACGGTCAGGGAGAGTGCCAAGTGCGCACTACGAAAGACGCACTGCAGTGCATGGGTCCCGGTGAATTGAAACTCCAACTGTGACAGTTCCTCATTTGTTATAGGGCACCTCCCCTAGCTTCAGGACTTTCGCCGGCTGAACTCCTCATGAGGAGGAGGCCGGTAACACTTTTTGATCGGTTGGATCCGACCAGGGTGGAGGATGAGGGGAGAAATATAGAGATAGAGAGCTTCAAAAGTTTTGTGGTAGGGGACCCGGTTCACTGCAGAAATTACGCAACCTCGGGACCAACGTGGGTTCCAGGAATGGTCATTGAGCAAACGGGGCCAGTGTCTTACAGGGTTGAAACTAGCACAGGTCTACTGTGGAGAAGGCACGCTGACCAGCTCAGAAGGCGAGTCACCAGGGAAAGAGAATCAGCATTAGGGTTCTCCCCCACCCATTTAACCCAAGGGGGAGACACGGGGACGTCCTCGGGTACAAATGCATACCCTGGATTCTCAAACGAGGAGGAGGATACTTTGAAAGAGTGGGATGAGTTTGATTTTATGTTGCCGTACCAGGGGGATGTCGCGGAGTGGTCCCCCACCCGTCCAAGCGAGAAGAGGGGTTTTAGTTCAGCCCCTGGTACCTCCAGCCCTCCCAATCCTTTTGTTCTAGAGTTTACCCCATCACCAAGACCCCCAGCCCAGGCAGCAAGGGGAAGTTCGTTCTCTCCATCCCCAAGAACAGGCAGCAGGGGGTAACATAAGTACACCAGTTGCAGGCGCAAGAGACCGGGGCGAGACAACAAGGGTCTCCTCATTGGTTCTGAGATTCATGCTGGGGGGGTCGCCGGGCGCCACGAGTGACAGGCAGGGGTTCACATCCCAGTTACATGTTCCATTCCCATCTCCAAATGCAAGGTTGTCACAGAGTCCCCGCCAGCTGACTAATGAGTCCCCTCTTTCCGTTGCAGGATGAGAGTCTGCGGAACTCAGAGCCCCTAGTTCCCCTGAGCTCAGGCAAGCAGTCGTATGCCCCAAGCGCACATGCGGGAAGCCACAATGGTTGAGGGATGGTTAGTGTGAGAGTGCTGCAGTGGCTTACTGGTTAAGTTGCTGAACTTGACTGGAAGGTCAGCATGTCAGCAGTTTGAGACACAGGTGCTACACGATGGAGTGAGCTCTCGTCTGTCCCAGCTCCTGCCATCCTAACAATTCGAAAGCAAGAAATTGCAAGTAGATAAATGGGTACCATTTTGGTTGGAAGGTAACAATATTCTGTACACTCCAGTGTTTAGTCACGCATGCCACATGGCCACAGAAATGTCTGCAGATGTAGACAGTGCTGGATTTTTGCATATAAACAGAGATGAACACTGATCCCTAGAGTCAGATACAAGTGGCTTTCGAGCAAGGTTGACCTTTACCTTTACCTACATTAACTGACTTGAAAGTAATGAATCTTATGGAATTGTTAATCAGGCATCATATTTGACTGAAAAGGGCTGTAAAAACAACTGTAAAGAAACCTTTATGTATTGATTCTCGCAGGAATGAATTTTAATTAGACCTATGTGAATATTGCCGATGTTCAGTTTGTAGGCAGACAGAAGGGGTTCTGGTATGGTAGACTTCTCTCCATTTCATTTATGTTAATATTTACTTTTCAGATATTTTTTCAAAATCACTCATTTTCCTCTGTTGCTGATTCCTCCTTCCTGGATTAGTGACACAGATGACCATGAGGAATCTGGACTGATACAATAAATGGGATCATATCACTATGTAGCCAATCAGACTTGGCTATCAAATGATTATTGCTCAAGACAATTTAAACCAAAATCAGTGAATATTCTATTTATTTATTTATTAGAGTTGTACCGCTGCCCCCTCACCAGTACCCCCGCTTTTTTATGGAAAAGTATCACTCAAGCATACATGAACAACGTAGGAAGTCCTTTATTGAATTCTTAGATGAACCTAAGCATGTGGGAAGTGGGAAGAGGCTAGCAAGATAGCTGCTGCCTGCCTGCCTGCCTGGACACAAAGTGGATCTGTACTGAAGGGAAGACAAAGGCCATCTTTGAGATCTCATCCATGGCTGCTCTGGGTTTTCCAGAGGTCCCAATATGAATGCATCTTTGGCCCTGAACTTCAAAGTCTCAAAAAGGAGGGATGGTGTTGAGAGACTATTTTACCTTTTGTTGAATAGTACACAATCCTGTAGGAAATATCGCTTCCTGGCCTCCCTAGCTGCTGTTGCCATTACACTATTTTTATCTTGCACAGATTAAGTAGCTAGATTCTCAGAGGTAGTTCACTTCTTTGCTAAAATAGTAATGGTATATTATCTGTTTCATCTTATACATGAATCCTCTACAAAAAAGAGATGATCCAGCCCAGTATGATTAATACTGGCCATTCTCCAAGCCACTGTCTTTTCCCACCTGTTCCCAAGGAATCTTTGCCTGCTTGGGAGGTGGCATGCTAGTTTTTACAAAGCAACAAACTCATCCAACAATATGCTTGGGGTGGAAACCTGCAGAACATAACAAGTGCCATCTTTTAATTCCAGGAGGACCTTCAACTTGTAAATGAAGCCAACTTGAAGCCAAATGTATAGGATGAAGTAGCTGTACCAGACTGTTTCAACCATCACAAAAACAACAAATGAAAAAAAAAAGTCTTGTGGTAGCATTAACATTAATAAATCTGTTTCTGAAGGAATGGATTATTATTTATGAAAGCTCGTACTGCAAAAAATATGTTGGTCTTAAAAGTGCCACAGGACTTTTGTTTTGGGTTTCTTTGTTTTTTGTTACCATCTAGAATTCTCTATATCAGTGATGGCCAGCCTCGGCACTCCAGGTGTTCTTGGACTTCAATTACCGGAAGCCCAAGTCAGCACTCCTACTGATCAGGGCTTCTGGGAATTGAAGTCCAAGAACACCTGGAGTGCTCTGCGGTAGACATGTATGAACATTTTACAAAGCAAACCTTGTGGTGACCGACTGTTCTGCACAATAGCTTCAGCATTTTTTAAAGAGAAAAATGAAAAAGTAGCTAATCTTACTCATGTGTATTTGATTACCTCCATGTGTTTTAGTCAACTCTGTCACTGCATCCTAATGTGGCCTGGAGATCCAGAGATAGTCTGGCTGCCACTCTTTCTAGCTCTTTAGCGTTGCTCAGGGTGCACCACAAAGGCTCAGGAGGCAAGTTAGATTTGCACCCTAAATCTAAGTACCAGTAATTCCTTGAGAGTGGAGAGCCTGAAATACCAGACAAACTATTACTCTCTTGACTCAGCACATAGAAAGAAGTGGATTGAGACAATGGTAGAACTTTACTTTAAACACTCATGTAAAAAAAAAAAAAACCAACCCTAGAGCCTGCTTTAATAACTTGGGGCTAATAATCCTGTACAACATGAGTAACCAGAAATAAGCCCAACTCAATTTGCTAACCATATAGTTTCCCTATCAAGAGCCCTGAGAATATTAATTACAAAGATTAAGCAAGAACTAAGGGATTTGAAGAGCACATGTCCTGATAAATGCCACCTTTCAAGACCTATTGATGTCAAAGAAATTACTCAGATAGTAAGGTAAAGGTAAAGGTTTCCCTTGCTCGAAAGCCAGTTGTATCCGACTCTAGGGTGCAGTGCTCATCTCTGTTTCTAAGCCGAAGAGCCAGCGCTGTCTGCTTCTGCAGACGTTTCCGTGGTCATGTGGCAGGCATGACTAGACACCGGAGCGCGCGGAATGCTGTTACCTTCCCACTGAAGTGGTCCCTATTTATCTACTTGCAATTTCTTGCTTTCGAACTGCTAGGTTGGCAGGAGGGAAATGCAGTACGTTTTGGCAGCAAATTGTTGCTTATCAACACATGAACGAGCAACTGGTCAGACACCCAGGAATGTCACCAGTACCTCCTTATTGAGTGATAATTTGTTGCCAAGACAGACTGGATTTCTCTTGCTCAAGTGTAAACTGGCAATACATTCTAACCATGAAGTCTTAAATAGATGGTAAAAGAGTGATGAGAAGCACAGTAAAACTATATATAGAAATTATATATAGAATTATATATATATAGAAACTATATATAGAAATTATCCTTAGTCGTTCTGTAATTTTTATTCTGATTATTGCAGTAATTTTTATTCTGATTATTGCAGTTACACAAAGGGCTACTGACTTAGTACAAGAAAATTCATTCTAGCTTGAAGATTTCATCCTCAAACTAGAAATTCATGCTCTACAGAAGACAAGTTTTAAAATAAAGATGCCCATAATGTTCAATGGAGACATCCATATCACTGGGGTAACTGCAATTTTGCATGCAAAAACATTGGATATGAATGGAAAGGGGCTTTTACAGTTAATGTGGTAGTCCTTTGCCACTAACTTGAATAGTGTGTGTGTGTGTGTGTGTGAGAGAGAGAGAGAGAGAGAGGTTTTTTTTAACCTCATGCTCTGCTGATCAAAAAGGAATAACCAGAATTCCTCCAAATATGTGTTGTGCAATGGAGAAGTAAGCAATTAAATCTTCATTAAGTTACAAACCTAGTTGCACTTTACAGAGCTGTGTAGGTCCAGCCGAACAATAAAATGCGGAAATGTTCCTTTGCCTTCTGAACCACCCATACTTGACAGAACTGCTGGATTCACTGTTTCGCTTTAACTTTCCTTCTTGCATCTTTGTGTTTCTTTCTACAATCCTCAAGTAACATTTGGCGCGTGGTTTCCCAATAATCTCTGTCTTCATCAAGGTCGGAGGATTTACAGAAGAGCTTTGGGCACTCTTTCAATCTATCATCATCTCGAGAAAAGAAGAAGAATCTAACACCAGACTGTGGTTGAACTGGCAACGTTTCTTTAGCATCTCAACTCAGATACTGAAGAGTATTAAAATTGGGAAAACTGTGATTTGATGAACTTCACAATGAATTAATTATAAATACTTGTAGTAATGATATATTAGTTTGTGTATTAATTATATATTAGTTTGACCCCATGATTGCCTTAAATTTATAATCATTGTTATTTAGCATTAGCAAGTTCCAAAAGGTGGAGACAGAAATGCCATCTGGCATTACTGGAACTCCTGGCACACCAGGAGCCTACAACGTTTCTTTTCTCCAAGGACACTTCCTAGCTGAACTTGTGATCCAGTACAATGGTTCTTTGAACATTGTGTGGAAGAATTTCGGACCTTGATATGGGGCTTTACTAATCTTCCTCCCCAGAACTCCTTACCCTAAACATATGTATCTCTTTTGGTACAAACTCCCTGGCCATCTGAAGCCAGGCATTCTTATCTGAAGTATGTCAGTGAAATATGACAGAGATTCGTCATGTAACTATAGTTCCTTTGTTAGAAGAGTAGGATTGCTGATTCTAGGTATAGCCAGGTTTTATGATAAATAATAGCTGTAAAATAAAGGAGACAGCCATCTCACTTTGGACCCTCGAAGAAGTTTATGCGTGTCTTTATTTTTACACCGCTGCAGTAGGCAGATCACAACAAATGCTGGCATACATACTAGACCAGGAGTTCCCAACCTAAGGCCCGCAGGCTGGATCCAGCCTGTGGCACCATTTCATGTGGTCCTCCACCCCTCCAAGGGCATTCAAGAAACAAAATGGCCACCCCTTTGAAGCTGTTGGGACAAAATGGCTGCCCCCATTGTACAGGCAGTGCAAAATGGCCATCCAGCCCTCAAAGGTGACTGAGAGAGCGTGACCTGGCCCCCGGCTTGAAAAGGTTGGGAATCCCTGTACTAGACAATGGTTGGCAGACTTCTTCAGAGTCATACCTAACACTGGAATCCTCCTCAAGGAGTTTAAAAAGGCAAAAATCATAGTTATATTAAAACCTGGCAAACCAAAAGATAGAGCTGAGATTTCACTCCTGAGTTCATGCTATAAACTGTTATAAAGATTAATCCTGGAAATAATAGTGGACAGAATAAATGAACAAGTTTCAAGCTATCAAGAAGGCTTTCAGTCTGCCTGCAATCAATACTGAGCCTCACAACATTTTTAGAGGCAAGTTTTCAGGAAGGCGTCAAAACATCACTTGTTTTTATTGACTTAACCGCAGTTTATGACACAGTTTTCAGGCTTGGTCTACTGTATAAGGCAGGGGTTCCCAACCACAAGGCCCATGGGCCTGATCCGTCCTGTGGTACCGTACCATGCCATGTTGCTCCACCCCTCTAAGGGCATTTGAGAAACAAAATGGCTACCCCTTTGAAGCTGTTGGGACAAAATGACCACCCCCCATTGTGCAGGCAGGGCAAAATGGCCATCTGGCCCTCAAAGGTGACTGAGAGAGCATGAACTAGGCCCCAGCTTGAAAAGGTTGGGAACTCACAGTATAAGGTCTAACATATAATTCCTTACAAACTTTTGGGACAGCTGATAAATCATAGAATCATTGAGCTGAACAACATGCTTTGTGATCAACTGTTCCAGGTGGTAATGGGAGACCAAATCAGCAAAGTGAGGATTTTTATTTTATTTTATTTATATTCAAATTTATATGCCACCCAATCAAGTAAACCCGACTCTGGGCGGCTCACAACAAGTTAAAACACACATAAAACAGTACAAACAATTAAAACCAATTAAAACCCAACATACCCACCCACCTACCCCATTCCCAGGATGCTGCACAATGGTTTACCTCAAGGCTTCATTCTGGATCCAATAATTTTAAATCTATATATAGTTGATATGCCAGAAAGGTGCCTTCATTTTGGCAGTTTTATGTCTGGCTTAGCCAGGGAAGAAGAACATAAAAAAAAGTTTACATATGCAGATGATATGGCACTAGCCATCAGATGGGATGCCATGTCTCTCACAGAACAAATTTTAGCAAATGATCTACAAGTTTTAGAGGAGTATTACCATAAATGGAGACTGACCCCCAAATCTGACTAAAACTGAATCCAGCTTCTTCCAGTTAAATAATAATCTTATAAACCAGCAATTTACAATCTTCTTTAATGGTACACAGCAAAAACATAATTTCAGTCCAAAATATCTGGATATCACTATGGATCATACCTTTTCCTATAAACAATTCAACATTGTGACTAAAGTCTGAAATAGAAATATTATACTACAAAAACTCTGCAGTACTACGAGGGGTATGACAGCAACTATGATTCACTGTATGGAATTAAGCCTTATTTACCATGCTGCAGAGTATGGAGCTGCTCACCTGTCTTTTGAGAAATCTGTATACAGGTAAGGAAGTGATAGTTAGGACAGGATATGGAACAACTGATTGGTTTAGAAAAGGAGTACAACAAGCTGTATATTGTCAACCTGTTTATTTACCTTATATGCGGAGTACATCATGCATAATGCAGAGCTGGATGAATCACAAGCCAGAATTAAGATTGCTGGGAGAAATAACAACAACCTGAGACATGCACATGATACCACTCTAATTGCAGAAAGTGTAGAAGTTCTAAAGAGCCTCTTGATGAAGGTGAAAGAGAAGAGTGCAAAAGCTGGATTGAAACTCAACATAAAAAAGCAAGATCATAACATCTGGCCCTATCACTCAGACAAATAGAAAGGGAAGAAATGGAAGCAGTGATAAACTTTACTTTCTTGGGATTTAAGATCACTGTAGATGGTGACTACAGCTATGAAAGAAAAAGATGCTTACTCCTTGGGAGACAAGCTAAGGCAAACCGAGGCAGCATAATAAAAAGTAGAGGCATCACCCTGCCAACAAAAGTCCGCATAGTTAAAGTGATGGTCTTCCTAGTAGTAATGTATGGCTGTGAGCAGTGTTGAGCTCCAGCTGGTTCAGACCTGTTCAAGCAAACCAGTAGAAAAATTGGCTGGCTCCACTCACCTGCCCACCCCACCCTGCTCTGCCCACCACCTCCTCCTCCTCCTCTCACCCCCACTCTGGGTTCCTGGACCCAGCATTTCCAGCTCATCCTTGCCACCAACCCCAAAACCTGATGCCAGCCCTCCTCTCACTCTGCCTAACCGCGACAAGGAGGAGCAGACTGTCCGTCCCATTCCCTTAGCGCGCTGGGCAAGGAGGAAGAAGGGGAGGGAGAGAGAGGTTTGGAGTTGCTGTGTCTCTCTGCCCCATGTCCCTTTTCACTAGTGGCTGAGGCTTTATGATGCTGGTGCAGCTTTTTGCCACAGAGCGATGAAAATAGTGAATAGTGATGCTAGTGAAAAGGAGTATGGGTAGCGCAGAAGGACACAGTGACTAATCCAAACCTCTCTCTCCCTCTCCTTCCTCCTCCTCTTTGCCCAGCGCACTGAGATAATGGGACAGTCTGCTCCTCCTTCATCATGGTTAGGTGGAGTGGCAGCCAGGAGCCTGGGGAGCCAGGCGGTGAACGCCGGGTGAGAGGAGGGCTGGCATCAGGGTTCAGGTTCAGTGGCAAGGGTGAGCCAGTCTCCCTCCCTCTGCCTGGTGGGTGGGTGGGTGGATGAGTGGGTGGTGGGCCGAGCCAGCAGGCAAGTGAGTGACCTCTGCCCCAAAGAGCTACATATTCCTGGCTCCTTGTACTGCCCCATAGCACATAGTGCATTTTCTGGGCAGTTCACAAGTTAATTAGCATTTTGCCCCCAACATGCTGGGTCCTCATTTGACTGCCCTGGGAAGGATGTTTACTCTCAGATATGCTTGCAGACTAACATGGCTACCACTTCAAACATTTAATTGTTGTGGTTGCATATTTTTTTTGTTTTAAAATGCCTGTCCAGTCACATGGCCAATTGGCCATGCCCACCCAATCACATAGCAAACTGGCCACGCCCACCCAGTCACCTGGTCATGCCCACAGAGTAGGTCATGCCCACAGCATAGGTAGTAAAAAAATTGAATCCCACCACTGGCTGTGAGAGCTGAACCATAAGAAGGCTGAGCACAGAAGAATACATGCCTCCAAACTGTGATACCGAAAAAAAATGTCTGAATGTCCCCTGGACTGCATGGAGATCAAGTCAACCCTTACTGCTTCTGAAAAGGACAGATACAGAAGCTGAAGCTCAAATACTTTGGCCACCAAATGAGAAGAGAGGACTTACTGGAGAAGGCCCTGATGCTAGGAAAGATTGAAGGCAAAAGGAGAAGGGGGCAGCCGAGGTTGATTAGACAGCATTGTTGACATGGTGGCCATGGATCTGGCCAGATTCCAGAGGATGGTGGACAACAGAGGAGCCGGTGTGCTGTGGTCCATGATGTTGCAGAGGGTCAGACTCAACTGTGCAACTGAACAACAACAAGAAGGTTCATTGGGTGTTATGTATGCATGTACAATGTTACTTTAAATATATGAATGTAACCAGTCCACAATCACAATGCATCTCAGCTGTTAAGGAACGCGAGCAAGCCGCCCATAGAGGGCAGCTGCGAGCGTTCAGTCTCACATGGTCCACATTGCCCAAATCACAAACAGCCGCGGGAAATTCCCCACATGATCAGGAGCTACAGAAAACAACTGCAGAAGAGAAAACAACTGCAAAAGAGAAAACAACTGCAGAAGAGAAAACAACTGCAGAAGAGAAAACAATTGCAGAAGAGAGGCGTGACCTGGGTGAGGCCACGCCGGTAGCAGCCAATGAGCTACCGTGCAACAAGATTCAAATGTATTGTGTTATGGTATATAATGAGATGTATCTGCCCCATTACCTCATGTTCGTGCTGAGCATCACTGAATAAACCTGTGTTAGTCCTTCCTGCGACTCCTTCTTTGTCTTCCGTACAAGACACTAAATTGGCGACGAGGATGGGATCGATGGCGAATCCCAAGGTCAAGCCGTACCAGTTCGATGTCAGCGAGCCCGAACAATGGGAGCTCTACGAGTGCCAGTTTCGGCACGCCATGTAGGCTGCAGGCGTCGCCGCCGCCGCGAAGATGCGCTCCCACTTCCTGTCTCAGGTGGGGCCGGCCACGCTGAGGATCCTGATGACCCTGGTGGCCCCCCGAAAGGTGGACGAGGTGCCCATCGACCGTATCCTGGAGAGGCTGCATGAGCACTTCCAGCCGCCCGTCTCTATCTTCCCAGCCCGGGTCGCGTTCCACAGGCGAGACCAGCGACCGGGCGAATCCGTGTCCGCCTACGCGGTGGCCCTCAGGCTTGCAGCGGTGCATTGCCAGTGGGACGACCTGGAACAGGCCCTCCGTGACCACATGCTGTGCGGCTTGAGGGACGAGGAGCTTCAGAGGAGGCTCATGACCCGCGACCATCGCCTCACATTCAACGAGGTACTGCGGGAGGCGCAAGCAGCCGAGGAGGCCAGGAGCGGCATCCGGCTATTCAAGTCTCGAGGGGCCACGTCCGAGAGGGCCAAGTCACCAGTGCAGGCGGCCCGGCGGACACCAGCGAAGACGGCCTGGCGGGCCCCCAAGCCGCCCGCCGCCACACCAACGTCGTCCGAGGAGTCCTCCACGACAGCGGATCCCTACTCCAGCGAGGACGACGACGTCCAGAGGATCAAGAAGCGAGGTGAGAAGCGGCAGACCCATGAACGGCAGGACTGCCGCTGCGACGGTTGTGGGGCGGCCCACGACTGCACGAGGTGTCCGTTCCGGAAGGCCGAGTGCCACAACTGCGGCCGAAAGGGACACATCGCCCGAGTATGCAGGCGCGGACGAGTCGAGGACAAGGGCAGTTCCAGCCATTCCCAGACGCACCAACGAGAGGCGGCCGGCACCAGGAAGGTCTCAGCCGGCCACAGCGAGGGCAGCGTGAACTGCGTGGGCCTGGAGCACCGGCGGTTCTTCATAGAGGTACTGTTGCAGGGGGTCCCAGTGAGGATGGAGATAGACTCGGGGTCTTCTTATTCCATCCTGTCCCAAAAAGAGTTTATGTGCATTCCCCCAGAGAAACGTCCCAAACTGCGGGCCATGAGATCCAACCTACGGGACGTGCAGGGAAATGGGATCCCAGTGTTGGGGGTGGGGAACTTCAAGGTGAAGTTCAAGAACTACTCCGAGAAACTGCCCCTAGTGGTCCTAAAAGGGGGGAGGTGCTGCCTTTTGGGAACGCAGTGGTTTGCTCCCCTGGGGATCGAACTGTCCGGCATTAACGCCATCGAGACTGACCCAATGCGGGACGTGTGCGACGCACACCCGGACGTTTTCAAGAAGGGGCTCGGGAAATACAAGGGGCCCCCGGTTTCCTTTGAGCTGGACCCAGAAATCCGGCCCATCCGCCTCAAGCCAAGGAGAGTGCCCTTCGCCCTCAAGGACAAGATTGAGGCGGAACTGGACAAATTGGTGGGGCAGGGGATTTTGGTTCCAGTTGACTCGGCGGAGTGGGATACGCCGATTGTTACAGCCCTCAAGTCAAATGGGGAGGTCAGAATTTGTGCGGACTATAAATGTACGATAAATAAGGCCATTCGGCCAAATGCATACCCGGTGCCCGTGGTCAGCCATTTGCTGGCCACGCTACATGGGGGGAGGTTTTTCGCCAAGTTAGATTTGGCCCAGGCGTATCAGCAGCTCTCTGTAACCCCGGCTGCTGCCGCCGCGCAAACGATCGTAACGCACAAGGGGGCGTTTAAGGTAACGCGCCTTCAGTTTGGCGTGAATTCGGCCCCCGGAATTTTCCAGTCCCTCGTGGAATGCCTTTTAAAGGGGCTTCCAGGCGACCTCCCATACTTCGACGACGTGTTGATAACAGCGGGGAGCGAATTAGAGTTAGCCAAGAGGCTAGATGGGGTTCTCTCAGTGTTCGAGAGGGCAGGACTTCGACTGAGGAGGGACAAGTGCGTATTCTTCGCGAGGGAGGTAGAGTTTCTAGGGTTTAAGGTAACCCCGGACGGAATCAAACCCTCCGAGTCCAAGGTAGCGGCCGTGAGAGACGCCCCTCGCCCCACCGCGAAACCGGAGCTGCAGTCATTCCTAGGGCTCCTAAATTTCTATCACTCCTTCCTGCCTCGGAAGGCATTGGTCGCGGAGCCACTGCACGCGCTACTTAAGAAGGACGCGGTTTGGCGGTGGGGGGACAAGCAGGAGAGGGCATTCAAGGAGCTTAAGTCACTCCTGTCTTCGGATGCGGTCCTGACCCATTTTGATCCGAAAAAACCAGTGGTGCTAGTCTGTGATGCGTCCCCGGTGGGGGTGGGGGCGGTCCTGTGCCACGTGTTGGGGAGCAGGAGGGAAGCCCCGGTGGCGTACTACTCAAGGTCCCTCTCGAAAGCTGAGCGAAATTACGCGCAAACAGATAGGGAGGCCCTAGCAATAATCGCGGGAACCAAGAAGTTCCACGATTTCTTATACGGCCGCGAGTTTACGGTAGTGACGGATCACAAGCCGCTGCTGGGGATCTTCACTACCGGCAAACCAACCCCACAAATTCTATCCCCCAGGATGCTGCGTTGGGCCATTTTTCTCAACGCCTACCAATATGAGCTGGTCTATCGCCCAGGGAAGGAGATCTCCCATGCGGACGCCCTGTCCCGATCCCCTCTCACTAGTTTAGGGGACCCCATGTATGAGGTAGAGCATGAACACCAAGTCCTGCTGATTGAGTCTCTCGACTCACCCCCAATTGTGCCGGCCGACCTCGCCAAGGCCATGGCGGCCGACAAGATCCTGGCCCAAGTTAGTTCCTGGGTTAGAAAAGGGTGGCCCACCTCTCCCCCCGAGGAACATTTCAAGCCGTTTTTCAGGCGCAGAGTAGAGCTTTCTCTGGAAAGGGGCTGCTTACTCTGGGGCCAGCGGGTGGTTATCCCAGAGAAGCTGAGGGCCAAGGTGCTGAGGCTACTGCACACCAGCCACCCCAGGATCGTGCGCTCCAAGGCTCTGGCCAGGAGTTTCTTTTGGTGGCCCCAGATAGACGGGGACATAGAACGCCTAGTGGGCACGTGCGAGAGCTGCCAGAGCTCTCGGCCCGAGGAGTCCCGGTTACCCCATAGGGAATGGGATACGGCCCGCGGGCCATGGTCCCGGATCCATGTCGACTTCGCCGGCCCTTTCCGCGGGTCCATGTTTCTCCTGGTAGTCGACTCCTACTCCAAGTGGTTGGAGGTAATCCCCATGAACAGCACGTCCTCTGCCGCAACCATTAAACAGTTGCGAAAGCTGTTTGCCTGCTTCGGCCTGCCAGACGTCCTCGTGAGCGATAACGCGAGTACCTTCACGTCGGCAGAGTTCAAGACGTTTATGGAGAGGAACGCTGTCAGGCACATAACCGCTGCCCCGTTTCACCCCGCCACAAACGGTCAGGTAGAGCGCCAAGTGCGCACTACGAAAGACGCACTGCGCCGCATGGGTCCCGGTGAGTTGAACCTGCATCTGTGCCAGTTCCTCATCTGCTACAGGACAACCCCTTTAGCGTCAGGTTTCTCCCCAGCCGAACTCCTCATGAGGAGGCGTCCGGTAACACTGTTTGACCGGATGGATCCGTCCAGGGTGGAGGATGAAGGGAGAAACATAAGCATAGGGGGAGAGAGCTCCAAAAGTTTTGCGGTAGGGGACCCGGTTCACTGCAGAAACTAGCGGCCTCGGGGCCAGCGTGGGTGCCAGGGACAATTGTTGAGCAAACGGGGCCGGTATTCTACAGGGTCGAGACTAGTTCAGGTCTACTCTGGAGAAGGCACGCCGACCAACTCCGAAGGCGAGTCACCGGCGAGGGGGGATCAGCGTTAGGGTCCTCCCCCACCCGCATTACCCAAGGGGGAGACACAGAGGAGGATACTTTCAAAGAGAGGGATCAGTTTGATGATGATTATGAGTTGCAGTACCAGGGGGATGTAGCGGAGTGGTCCCCCACCCGTCCTAGCGAGAAGAGGGGTTTCAGTTCAGCCCCTGGTACTTCCAGTCCCCCTAGCCCTTTTGTTTTGGAGTATGCAATAGCTCCTGCCCCCCAGAGACCAACACCCCCAAGACAGGCAACAGGGGCGAGTCCGCCCACCACAGTCTCTAGAACGCCCGGACAGGCAGCGGGGGGTGGCGAGGCCACGAGGGCCTCTTCGTCGGTCCCGAGATTCGTACTGGGGGGGTCCCCAAACTCCTCAAGCGGCAGGCAGGGATTCACTTCCCAACTATTCATTCCATTCCCGTCCCCCAATGCAAGGGTACCTCAGACGCCACACCGAGCCGCTAATGAGTCCCCCCTTTCCATTGCAGGGCAGGACTCCGCGGAACCAGGAGCCTCCGGCTCCCCTGTGTTAAGTCAGGCGGCCGCACGCCCCAGGCGCACATGCGGCAAGCCACAATGGTTGAGGGACTTCGTCCCATCCTAGGGGGGAGGGATGTTATGTATGCATGTACAATGTTAGTTTAAATATATGAATGTAACCAGTCCACAATCACAATGTATCTCAGCTGTTAAGGAACGCGAGCAAGCCGCCCATAGAGGGCAGCTGCGAGCGTTCAGTCTCACATGGTCCACATTGCCCAAATCACAAACAGCCGCGGGAAATTCCCCACATGATCAGGAGCTACAGAAAACAACTGCAGAAGAGAAAACAACTGCAAAAGAGAAAACAACTGCAGAAGAGAAAACAACTGCAGAAGAGAAAACAACTGCAGAAGAGAGGCGTGACCTGGGTGAGGCCACGCCGGTAGCAGCCAATGAGCTACCGTGCAACAAGATTCAAATGTATTGTGTTATGGTATATAATGAGATGTATCTGCCCCATTACCTCATGTTCGTGCTGAGCATCACTGAATAAACCTGTGTTAGTCCTTCCTGCGACTCCTTCTTTGTCTTCGGTACAAGACACTAAATTGGGACAGTGTGCAAAGGCTCTGGCTTCCTTTACAAGACAAAAGAACAGTTTTGTTTTTGTTTATTTATTTATTTATTTATTTATTTATTCAATTTATATCCCGCCCACTCAACACAAGGCCGACTCTGGGCGGCTAACAACATAAAAAGTAACCCCAGGGCAACCCAAGGAGTTTACATACAATTCACAAATACAATAATAATCCTAAAAACAGTTAAAACAGTAAAAAAGTTAAGACAACCCACCCCCTAAAAAGCAAGGGCTGCAGGATCGAAAAGGCACCATGGGGAAGGGTTCCTCTACACCAACCACCCCATGGTGGTTACCCTTCCACCCGCACCCCACACTTGACCTGCCAGCCAGGTTTTAAGATCCCTTCTGAAAGGCAGCAGCTCCGTCCGAAGACGTAGCTCTGTTGGCAGGAGGTTCCAGAGGGCCGGTGCAGACACGGAGAAGGCTCTCCTCCTTGTGCCAGAGAGGCGAGCCCCTCTGGCTGATGGAACAATTAGAGAGCCCCTCCGGTCCGCTCTGGTTGGACGGACAAACGTCCTCAGGGCGATGCGGTCTCTTAGGTAACCTGGCCCACTACCATATAGGGCTTTAAAGGTCAAAACCAGAACCTTGAATTGCACCCGGAGACATACTGGCAACCAGTGCAGCTCCCGGAGCAGTGGCGAAGCATGAGCATAACGCCCACACCCCATCACCACCCGGGCAGCCGCATTTTGGACCAGCTGTAGCCTCCGAATGGTCGTCAAGGGCAGCCCCATGTAGAGCGCATTGCAATAGTCTAGTCTGGAGGTAACCAGAGCATGGGTGACCATGAGCAAGGAGTCCCGGTCCAGGAGTGGGCGCAACTGGCGAATCACCCGAAGTTGGGCGAAAGCCCTCCTGGTCACAGCCGCCACCTGTTCTTCTAGCAGTAGCCGTGAATCCAGGAGGACCCCCAAGTTGCGCACCGGGTCTGTCTGGGGCAAAATAGCCCCATCCAGAACCAACGATGGTAACTCCCGGATTAACGCAGGACCCCTTATCCATAGCCACTCAGTCTTGCTGGGATTCAGCTGTAGCCCGTTAGCCCCCATCCAGACCCCCACAGCTTCCAGGCATCTGGAAAGGACTTTGACGGCATCACTGGGGTCCCCATGGGCCGAGATGTACAACTGAGTGTCATCCGCGTACTGATGGTACCGCACCCCATGGGAGCGAATGATCTCACCCAGCGGTTTCATGTAGATGTTAAATAGGAGAGGAGAGAGCACCGAGCCCTGAGGAACCCCCCATTTGAGGGGCCTAGGACTGGACCTCTCACTCTCCAACCACACCGACTGGGACCGACCCTTCAGAAATGAGGAAAACCAGGACCACACAGTACCCTGGATTCCCAAACCTCGGAGCCGTTCCAGAAGGATACCGTGGTCAACGGTATCGAAAGCCGCTGAGAGGTCAAGAAGAGCAAGGACGGATGGATGACCACCGTCCCGCTCCCGCCAGAGATCATCCATCAGTGCGACCAATGCCGTCTCGGTACCATATCCAGGCCTGAATCCTGACTGAAAAGGGTCCAGATAATCCGCTTCATCCAGTACCCCCTGCAGCCGACACGCCACTGCCTTCTCCAACACCTTCCCTAAAAAGGGAAGGTTTGAGACAGGCCTATAGTTAGTTAGGACAGCTGGGTCGAGGGAAGATTTCTTCAGGAGGGGGCGCACCAAAGCATGTTTTAAAGGTGCAGGAAACACCCCCTCCCGCAATGATGCATTGATCACAGCCCCAACCCAGCCACCTGTCACTGCCTTGGAGGTTTTCACCAACCAGGTGGGACAGGGGTCCAAAGGGCAGGTAGTGGCGCGCACAGCTGCAAGGAGCCTGTCCACTTCATCAGGGGCAACTGGATCAAACCGGTCCCAGATGGCATGGCAAGACTGTGCTCCGGCCCCCTCCGGACTCTCCCCATCCACGCCAGGATTAAACCCAGAACGAATTGTGTTTCTAATCAAGGCCATCCATGTGTACAAAATCTCACCCTCAACCAAACTGAAAGTTCCAATTCAAAATAAAGCAAATTTAAGTGATGATACAGAAAAAGTCAACATAACCATCTTTGAAGGGCAAGACTCAGGAAAACCAGATGCTGATTACTTTTGCTGTTGTCCATGAGAAATTATGTGTGCATGTATTGGGGAGAGGGGGAGGGGGAGAGAAAGAGAGGGAGAATATGTGTATGTATATGATTTTTGGAGGATTTTCTGCTTTTAGGCTATATGGTATTATTGCTTATTCTCTTGGTGTGTCTTTTTTTGACTGTTATGAAAGTGTGGAATTAGTTTTGTTAATCCCATTAAAGATGTTTTTTTCTTTAAAAATGTTCTTCGCGGATATTCAGATTGCCACATCAGGCAATGCATTGCAGAACCCTGCTTGCTTAGAAAAACAGCAATACTTAGTTTCACCTGCCTGCCAGAGGGAATGTGTATCATTTCCTCCTTCTGCGAAATGTTATGTCCTGTTATAAGATTTGTTTTATGACTGAACAGCAATATTTGGGATTCTTTCCATTTGAAGAGACTTTCCAGGAATTTCCTTGCTGTTGATGTTATTGCATTGGATTCGGGCTTAGTTCCACTTAGAGTAAACCCACTGTGCTTAACTTAACTTAAAACTACTAGCAATTAATTTATATTTCAGTAGTTTCAGTGGATCTGTTCTAAGCATCTAGAGAAATTTGAATCAATCTGTTTTACTTTCCACAGAGTTCTACTTTTTAAAAAGCACATGTTTGTTTCATGCTGCTCCTGCATCCAGTTGTGCCATTTAGAAACAGAAGTCTGCATAAAAAGTCCATAGAAACATTTAAGGATTGATTTAATCTGTTGATATTCTGTTCAACATTAAAATAACACCATGGTATATAAACTAAACCTCACAGAAACAAATATGCACGGGGAAAAATGAAAATAGCTGCATGAATAGTAACAGCAGTGTATCCAGTTAGATTACATGTTATGGAAAGTGAGAGTGAAAAAGAAAAGAAAAAGTACATAAAGGTTAAAATTCAAACAGATAGACTCATAACACACCTGATATAACTTATGGAAAAGAAGAAAGTCTGGTTTATTGACATTGCAATACCAGGAGATGTATGAATTGAAAACAAACAATTGGAGAAAATCGCAAAACATCATGATTTGCAAATTGAAGTTGAGTGTCTATGGAGGAAGAAATCTGTTGTTGTACCCATAGTGATTGGAACCCTTGGAGTAATACCTAAAGGACTCCCTAAATATTTGGAAATTTTGGGTCTATTAGACTTGAACATCCTAAAACAAAAACAACTTTACTAGGAACTGCCTATATACTTAGACGTTGCCTTAACTGTTATTAGGTCCTTGGTTAGGTCTTGAACTGTTAATTTCATACCAATCCTCAACTTGTATCAAATGTTAGATTAGTATAATAATGGTAAATCACCTTGGGGAAACACCAAAATTTGTCAGAGTGTTTTCTCACTTGTATTTCAGAATTTTTGTAAAAAAAAATACTATTTCTTGACTTTGGGGTATACGTTTAATAAAACATTAAAACCAAGTTTGTAGTAGCATTTGCATCAGCCAGCATTCAGGATCATATTTTTTGTCACTATTCACTGAAAACAAATTTCCCTAATGGTTCTTAGTCATCTCTAACTCACTATCTGTTCTTCGGCATCCTTAATTCCCAGCAGCCTAGACAATGTCAAGCACTGCTTTGTAACCATGACTAGCTCTTTGGCAGCATGTCTGTCATCAGAAAACCAGGCTCCAGATTTGAAAGTATTTGACAGATGGTTAATTATGGCACATGTAAAGGACGCTGAGAAGAGTTTTTAAAGCAGATGATTTCACAGGGTGTCCTACTGCAAAGTGGGAATGTAAGAAAAGGAAGTTTGCTTCGTGGATACCAATGTTCATTAGATTTCAGATTTGACAAATGTTGGTTTAATTTAGTAGATAAAAGATAGTTACATGCTTCAATGAACAGGGAGTTAAGGTGCATTCGCACATAAAATGCTTATGTCACAATAATTATTTGAATATTGACTAGAAAGACCTTAAAGACCAAGAAATATGAATATGGGAAGCTTATCAAAATGGTAATGATGTCATTTAGTCTGTGCAAAAGAGAATTTTTCTCTTCTCTCTGCATCCTGCTCTCTAAATTTGGCATCTATACATGAATGAGAAACTGTATTTCAATAGTCACTACTGTTGTCAAGTTTCATAAAGGCTCACTTGATCCCAGCTATGGTATAACTTTGTGGAAGAACTGTAATTTCTAATTATTTTTTATTGTTTTATTTTCTTATCATTGTAGTTTTAGTGCTCAGTAGTGGAGGAGGAATATCATGGACCAAGTCCTGGTTCCCATGATGCCCCGTGCTGTTGTTCTATTCTCTGTCATGGGTGGAGAGGTGAATAATGAAAATATCCCAGCTACACACAGTGCTAACATCAGTAAAACCATTTCAGTGAAGATAACTTTCATTTCCTCATATCAATCATTGCCAATGCCACTTCTGGAAGGTCATTTCTGTCGCAAATTGCTGCTGTAGCACTCATTTTCTTTGGGAGCATTACTGGAGAGGATATGCTTAAACCTATCCTCACCACATATCATAATACTTGCTTCACGTATCTTGGATTTAAAGAGAAAAATTGTATAATTCCTAAAGGTCATATATAGTAAAAGTAAAGGTCTCCCTTGCTCAAAAGCCCTGTCTGACTCTAGGGGGTGGCACTCATCTCTGTTTACTGAGAAAGAGCCAGTGCTATATGAACCTGCAGAAGTTTACGTCGTCATGTGCCAGGCATGACTAGATGCCAGAGCACATAGAATGCTATTACCTTTCCCACTAAAATAATACCTATTTATCTCCTTGCAAACTCTTGCTTTCCAACTGCTGTAGTTATGGCTTCAAAGCCATCCTGGAAATGATTTCCCTTTCAGAGAAGTTCATGCCCTTAAACTGAATCTCCAAACTTCACAAAACAGCCAAGGTTCTAGATGTAAGAGATCTGTGCTCGAATGGAGTAGAAGTGAACAAACAAAAGGTCTCCAGATATTATTCAAGAACAACACCATGCAGTGCTAGTTAGCATAGCAGTGGTGAGGAAAAAGCCTGGCATTGTGAATCCTACAGCATCTGGAGGAGGCAAAAGGGCAGTCAAGATTCTTCCTTCCTGAATGTCTAAGAACAAAATCTTTTTCTTGGTAAGAAGGAAAGACATTCCGCTATGAGGAATCCACATTTTTATAATAATTATTTTCATTTCAAGCAATAATAGCTCTCTGGTGACTTTAACTACAAAAGGTCAAAATATTAAATTTTTTTAAAGCCACAACAAACTATTCCACCTTACTAATCTACTGAAGGCAAGCACAGAAAATAAAACATCCAGTGAATGTACAATAATAGGTTATATTTGAAAACTACTTATTATACAACATAAACTAAAATAACTGCTAATATAATTTTGTCTTCTCTATAAAAGGTTTGGCATTTCCAAAGTCTGAGCTATTTTGAGATATTCTTTTTTAAAAAGCTCCTTTTTGACTCTGGTTTATTTCCAGCACTTTTAATTTCCAAACTGAGCAAAAAAAAATGTTCAAAGATGGAACTTTTATTTTAAAGTAGCCGTAAAAACCTTGTAATGAGAACTAGAGCCGCATGTTAATCAATATTTTTTAAAAAGAAACCCAGAATAGAATTCAAGTAACAGAAGATGGAGAGCTGCAATCTGGCACTCAAATAAATTCCTAGTCCTGAATGCCAGACAAATGCTGGTTATTCCACCAAATCAATGGAATACAATTACTGGGTGCTTGAAGAAAACCAAGAAACATATTTATATTCAAAATGAGACATGGATAATATATTAGCAAACCAACTCTCATCATGACAAACAATATAGGAAGTTTTATTTTGTTTTTTTAAAGTACGGATATCACATGCCAACATAGACGGATAGTTCACAGGGCTGCCCAAGACCAATGAGCATTTCTGAAAGAGTGAGATTGCAGCACAAGAGTGGGTGACAATCATGCTTTTAGATGGGGGAACCCAGAGGCTGCTAGATAGCTCAGGAACCTGAGGTTGGGAGTTTGATTTCAAGTGTGTATTTCAAGATAATAATAATAATTTCATGTCAGAAATTATTCTGGGTTGAAAGGATTTTTGTGGAAGAAATTCCTCTCAAGGAACGTCCAAATGAGGCTCCTTTCATGCCGCTAGAGCTGGGACAGAGACGGGTGGTCAATCTGTCATGCAGTACCCAGGTCTCAAACTGGTGACTTGCTAGCCTTCCAGCTAACAAGGCAAGCTTCTTAACCATTGAGCCACCACAGCCCCTGCACTTCAGGATAAGAGCCAGCCTGTGCAATCATGGGTAAGCTGCATGGTTCCAGAGTGCCCCCAGCCCAGAAGGTGGGAACAGGAAACCACTTCTGAGTACTGTCTGCCTAGAAAAGCCTGGAAATGATTGTCACGAGTGAGAATTGAATTGATGGCATATAATTATTATTTACTGCAGGAATCAACTCTGCTCCCTTTGCCTGCTGGCCTCTGTTATTTAGAATCAGTGGTGGGCTTCAGCAGGTTTGCCCCAGTTTGCCAGAACCGGTAGCAGAAATTCTGGCTGGTCCCACCCATCCAAGTTTTGAAATAAAGTAGTCCTAATTTGGGTGCAATGCAGGGCTTTCCCCCTGGCCATGTGTCCACCATGCCATGCCCACAGAGTAGGTGGTAAAAAATTTGAATCCCACCACTGGGCAGGCATTAATAGATCACCCACCAAGTCACATGGCCACACCCACAGAGTAGGCCACACCCACAAAGTAGGCCATGCTCACAAAGTAGGCCACACCCACAGTGTGGTAGTAAAAACTTTTGGAGCACAGTACTGTTTAGAATCATCTCTTCTCTTAGCCCCAAACTGTTTGAACTTTTGCTTTTGCTTTTTTTCTCCTTGGGCTTATTCCAGTTTCTGGTCCCACTCAGTCATCTACCATGAGCCACAAATGGAATAGCAACTAATCTTCCATACTTCAGGGGTGGTGCATATTTGTATAGGTGCATGTACAGTCGGCTCTCTTTATTCGTTTATTTCATTTATTACATTACATTTTATACCACCCAATTAACTAGAAATCCATTTCTTTCTTATCTGTCCACACCTCTGGCATAGGATAGCCATGTGTAGTATCAGCCTTTCAGGGGCAGGGAGGTTGTGGCCTTGACGGGAGCCAGAGCTTCTGGGAATTGAAGTCCAAGTACACCCAGAGGCCTGAAGTTGAGAATCTCTGGCCTAGAGAAAATAGGCTAGTCCTCCATGTGTTCTGGAACTTCAGTTCCCAGAAGCCCAAGCTCCTCTCAAGGCCACAGGTACCCCACCCCTGTACTAGATGTTGGACCTCCTTGCCGTGGATTCAGGGAGCAAGGTGCTTTACTGAAAAGACTTTGAGCATATTTCAGCCACATGGGGAAAGTTTGTTCCTTCATCCTTTGCCCGCCCCTCATAGTATATCCAAAGTCATGGATTTGATTGTTTCCTAAAGTGGTTCCATCCAAGGGACAAGGAAATGCAGACCTCAGAAGTGACAGCTAAGAATAACTTTTGCTTTCCTCTTTCCTGTAGTATCAATTTATTTTTTAGGGATGTGAATTGTAAAATTCCCTGAGCATGGTAGTTCTGGCTATCTCAGCCTAAAAAACAGAGCCTTGTGAGGTTTTTCACCTGCTGCTAAAGCAAAGACACAGGACTTTCATTTGCTTTGTTGAAGAGCACCATATTTTCTGCAGAATTATTTCTCACTGGAAAAACAAAGCATGAACTGCATGCATGGAAGGACTGATTGAGAGACAGATGCAAAGATCTCAGTTCAAGACTTTAACTAGTCATATCTCTAAAACTATGGTTCAGTCTTTCCAGTTTTGGATGATTAAGTGTCGCAGATTTCGAAAATGTGTGCAAATGAAACAAAATGTGAACACAATTTGAAAGCAACAGAACATCTTGACTAGTCATTGTGGGCACTTAGAAAGAAGTGGGTTTTTTATTTGACTGTGAGGAAGAGAGAAGGCAGGATTCACATCTCTAATTCATTCACACCCACATTGCATTTCCCCCAAAATGTGAAGCAGTTGTTTCAACCCATTGTGCTCCAGGGGTTCCCAACCTTTTTATGTGTGGGCCTGACCATGGCCCCCAGACAGCTGAGAGGGCTGGACCATGCCCCCTGGAAGCAGAAGTAAATGCACCGGCTCCTGCATTTACGACAGCCGCAGGCACATTTACACATGCATGGGTGCATTTTACAGCTGTCGTAAATGCATCCACTTCCAAGCGTGGCAGTGGTGGCAGCGGGCCACATGACTGAGTGCCATTACAGCACAAGAGTGGGTGACAACCACTCCTTTAAACGGGGGAAACCAGAAGCTGCTACATAGCTCAGGAACCTTAGATTGGGAGTTTGATTCCCAGTGTCCATTTCAGGATAAGAGCTAGCCTGTGTGATCATGGCCTTAGGTTGGGAACCCCTGGTGTAGATCTTCTCTACCTCTCACTCCCACCTTTAAAAATGTTTATGTGAGCCTCTTTAAGAAGTACAGGGGGAGGTAATTTATGCAAGTTCATCTCCATTTCTGCCAAAACATACATCACTGATTTACTGAATTTCAGTAAGGTGAAATTAAAAATATTAAATATCTCTACCACAGGGAAGGAAATCCATGAGGTATATCCAGTCTTTGGCCTGCTTACAAACTTTGGAAGAAGAAAGGTTTATGTTGTGGTGCTCCTTGCACAATGGGAGTTCTCCTTTTTTAAAATAGCATTTGGGCTATTCCTGTGCAATGCCATGACATTGTTGGTTTGTTACATCAGGAGTCTCTCTCTCTCTCTCTCTCTCTCTCTCTCTCTCTCTCTCTCACACACACACACACACACACACACACACACACACACACACACACACACACACACACACACACACTTATACAAACAGTACACTTATACTTAAGAAAACTGCATATAATGACATTCTGAAGCCAGCCATAACTAAACAATGGTCGGATGATACTCCTGGGCTGTTTTCCCAAGGCAGGAAAGGGTCAGGGAAAGACTTCATTTGATCTGTCTAGATTTGGGGAAATTGACTTCCTGAAATAATAGGACTGCAAAGAAGCTAGAAAAATAATGAAAACTTTCACCTTTTTTCCTCCAAAAAAGATTCTTGAAAGTACAAAACCAATTCCAATCACACTTCTTTTGTTTTGTCTCTTCCTCATACAGGGGATGTGGGTGAAAGTCATCTAGTTCTGATTTTAATGTGAACCAGCCTACTTTACTCTGAACTAATATATGAAATGGAACACAATTCTGCATTGGTTTTTGCACTTCTCTGCATTTTGCAATGCAGTTCAAAAATGTATAGTAGAGAACAGAGAATTTTTGATAAAAAAACCAAACAATATAAGAAACTGTTGTCCAGGAAAGTGAATATATAAAACAATACTGTATATAAAATGTATGAAAAGGGTCAGGTGGAATTAGAATAATTCTGAATGGTACAGAATGTGAAGCACACAGATTCATCCATCTTTCATCTATCTTTGGAGGATCTTCCTATGTCATACAGGCTGTGCTCTAAGCAGTTCAGTACAGTACTTCCACTTTGACTTTTAATGTCTATGTGTGTGACAAGGTCAGTGGCTTTTTGCAAGGAGACAAAGAGGTCTTTTTCTGCCTTTGTTCCCTTCCATCCTTTACTCCTTCAAAAAAGCTCAGCAATGAAAACAGGCTTCTATCACAAGCCCAAGTCACAACAGAAAACCTTTTCTCTCTCTCTCTCTCAAGAAAACCAGAAGCATTTCCATTTCTGTGGCTCTTCCAGGCTTGAACTAAAGAGTCAGATCTTGGTGGTCCAAGAGTGTACAGGGAGAAAGAACAGCAATATTTTAGTGTTTGAGAACCAAGACAATAGAAACAGCCGAAAGCCTGGCTTAACACATCTTTATTGCATGATGGTCAGGGGGAACATGTGGTAATGGCGGACGAACAGCTCAATATATACAGTGGCTATACATTTGAATGTGGCTCCTCGGTAGCCCATTGGCTACTGTCTGCGTGACGTCACTCTCAGTCACGCCCTTCTTGTCCAGGTGAGGTAGTGGCGGGAATCTTCCCGCGGCTGTAGGTATTTGGGGAATTGGAACCATGTGAGCTAGGCGCTCGCTATTGCCCCCTAGTGGTCACTAGCTCGCGTCCTCATACAGAAGGTTACAGTGTTACTGTTGGTGATTGTTACATCCACTCATTCGAGTGTTACATTACTTAAAGGCACATTACTTCAAACACAACATCTATGCAGTGATCGTGTTGCATAAAAATGAAGAGACCTTGTCAAAAGTTGGTAAAGTGATCAAATTCTACACAAAATGTCTGATGCAACTGTGATGAGTAGCAGTAGCAGAGCTTCCATTATTCATTGGACATTTTGTGTGAATTGGGATGCTGATTTTCCGAGATCTTGGCTCACATGGAAACCCCAGAGATAACAGAAGCTCTTCTCTTTTAGGCTTGTCATGTTTTATGTGAAGGACACGGAATCACACCTGTCTTGAAAACCCTATTATGGTAACAAAAAGTTGGACACAGCTTGACTGCAACACAATTTCCCTAAATCCTATATCATTCCTGCTAAACAGAAGATAAGAGAAATGGGACACTATAGATCCAGGGACATTTGAAGACAAATGTTTTCTTTAGCAACTCTAACAGCAATTCCACTTATATACTGCCCCATAGCACATAGTGGGCTCTTGACAAGGTAATTAGCATTTTGCCTCCAACATGCCGAGTACTCATTTTACTAACCTTGGAAGGATTGGAAGGATGAGTCAACTTTGATCCCCATTAACCACTGCATACCTGTCAAGTTTTGGGAAATTTCTGCCAAATAAGGGAAATTTCCCGGCCAAAACAGGAAACTGGACAGCTATGCTTATCCTGTGTTGGCCTCCAGTCTAACTCCAGTCTAATTGCAGTCTAACTAATATGGGATGACAGCAGGAAAGAGTTTAAAAAATGGGGAGTTTACACAAATTTCCTGAAACTTGACAGGTATGAACCACTGCTTCTTTCTAATGCACTCTTTTCTACTTCATTTTCTACATCACTATTTGGACAAATAGTGAGTTAAATCCAATTGTTAAAACCAACTGGAGTAGCCAATTGAAACAATGGGATGCTTAGCATTGGCTCAACAAAACAGTTCTACTATAGCTGGGACTCACCATTCAATTGAGCTGTTTACAAAGGATTGGTAGCTTTTTTTTTTTATTTCTTAAAAAAACCTCACAAAATTCCTCCCCAAAATGGTATTTCTTACTCAGTGCCACGGTTTTCATAATATGAATTGGCATTTACCTTCTTTCACATTTTATAATATATGTCACTATCCAGCACAGAGTCCAGCTGTTAGAACATTGCATTGAATAATTGTCATCCTGACAGCAATGAGATAGGACAAAGTGATTATTATTTGCCAAGGTTTGACACATTCAGCTGTCAAGACCCATGTGAGTTTGAATATTTTTGTCATAGTCCAGAATGTGGGTGGTTGGCAGGTAACACAAACACTAGAACACTAAGAAGCCAATCAGTAACTGTATGTCAGTCCAGAGGCCAAGTGAAGCCAGAGTTACAGAATCAGTCCAGACAATCCAGATGTACAGCGATCAGACACAAAAAAGAACTCTCAGGGGGCTATAGCAAAGCAAGGACACAGTTCAAGGATCCAAACAAGGCACAACAACAGTCCACAGGAATAGGGCAAAGGCTCTGCAGAATCAGGAATAAGGCAGGATATCTTCTAGTGCAGGAATCAGAAGCAAGGCAGAGATCTTGGAAAGCCAAAAACAAGGTACAAGATCCAGTAGCCAAGCAACTGCAAGTCTACTGACCTTGATTGATTAATGCAGCCTATGGGAGGAAGGGCCAGTTCTTATTTAGCTAAGCCACTGGGTTTTCCAGATATAGCTTATGATTTTCCAGAACCTTCCCCAGGGATCTCAGATGGGGCTTAGCAACTGTAGGGGGAAGTGAGGGTCCAGTCCTGCAGGACTTAAAGCAGCTGCTTCCAGACTGACTGCTCCAGTTCTGAAGGACTTAGAGCAGCAACTGCAAATCCTGGCAATATTTAAGATTCTGGAATAGCTTAACGTGAAAATCTGTGAAGATGCCTGAGGAATTAACACAATAGTTTTGAGAAAACAGTAGCATTTCTGTCTCCCACTAAAGCTTTGATGGCACAAACTGCAAAAAGAGCAGTCTCAGCTATGGCAATTATAACTGAATTCACGTTAGCGTAACAGACAAAGCTGCTGTATCCATCATTTAAAAAAAAGCAAAAGCAATCACACTTATATACCACCCCATAGTGCTTAGTACACTTTCTGGGTGGTTCACACATTAATTAACCTTTTCCCCCAACATGCTGGGTACTAATTTTACCAACCTTGGAAGGATGGAAGGATGAGTCAACCTTGACCCCTGGTCAGGATCTAACTTACAACCTTTTGGTTGCAGGACAGCAGTTTAACCACTGCGCCACCAGGGCACCTAAATACCCCTATTCAGGCGTCCTACCAACCAGACTTATCAACATGATTAGACGACTAAGCTGGTGAAACAGGATGGAGGATACCAGCAGGGCCACTTTGCATGTTCTGGCAGCTGGAGTGGAAAGGGAATTGTAGAGCACCCCACAGAAGTCAGAAGATTAGCCAGACAGGAAGTGAGAGGCAGTACCAATCAAGGAAGGTACAAGGGAAGGGCAGGAAGAAAGCAGAAGTTGGAGGGTGAAAGGAGACACAGAGAAGAGAATGAAGTCAATATAGAGCAGAGGAAGGCTTGGGTAAACCAGCTTGGCAGTCTGGTGAGCAAAGGAAGGCTTGAAGGCATGATTTACCAAGGAGGAAAAGTCAGGCCAGAAGGAAAGGCTGCATACAATCCCCAGAAAGAGAGTCTGTGTCCCACAGCCAGCACCCTCAGTGACTCCAGTTGAAACCTGTGAGATTTCAAGACTAAGAATGGTGGGCCAATTCTTCCCATATCACATGAGTGGGACCTTATAATATGACTGAGGTGGGGCAGATAAGGGTAGAGAATGAGGTGAAAACTCCTTCTGGACCAACTTATTGTAAAAAAAAAAAAGGGTGCAACGTGAATATGTTTATATGGGACTTAAATCCTTAAACTCAGCTGACCAGGTAATATGGACACCCAACTGTGTGCGTGAGTTGTGATGCTGATACTCCACTCTCTGTTCTGCAAATGGCATGATGAGACTCAGCTCTTCACACAAGCTACAACCCTTGCTCCTGGCATTGGGATCACCAGTACAGTAGAACCTCATACAACAATTGCCCCTTATAGCAACGAAATCACATAATAATTAGGTTTTGGGGAAATGGCGTCCTGCATAACAATTTTTCCTATGGAAAAAATCAAACAACAATTTTTCAATGGCAAAACCACTTAGCAAAAAAAATTGTTGTACCATTGATTGGCAGCAGGCTGTTCACCATATAATACTCTGTACTAGCAGAGTTGCCCAGGCCCTCGCCGGGAAGGGATAAAGACCTGCTGGGCCTCCCGGCCAGCCGAAGACTGCCGTTACCACCGCAGCTGCCCAGGCCCCATCCTTCTCTCGCCAGGAAGGGATAAAGACCTGTTGGGCCTCACGGCCAGCCAAAGACCGCCATTGCTGCTGTAGCTGCCCAAGCCCTGCCCTTCCATTGCTGAGAAGGGATAAAGACCTGCTGGGCCTTGCGGCCAGCCAAAGACCACCATTGCAGCCGCAGCTGCCCAGGCCCTGCCCTTCCCTTGAAGGGATAAAGACCTGCTGGGCCTTGCGGCAGGCCAAAGACTGCCATTGCCACCACAGCTGCCCAGGTCCCACCCTTCCCTTGCCGGGAAGGAATAAAGATCTGCTGGGCCTCACCATTGCTGCTGCAGCTGCCCAGGCCCCACCCTTCCCTCACTGGGAAGGGATAAATACCTGCCGGGTCTTGTGGCTGGCCAAAGACTGCCATTGCCACTGCAGCTGCTGCAGGCCCCACCCTTCCCTGGATGGTGAGACAGCCCACTGCTGAGGCTGAGGATGCCTGCCACCCTACCCCCATACTTCCAACTGGCCAGGGATTGACAAAAGCCATGCCAGCTTGTGTGGCAGATGACGGCCCGCCGCTAAGGCTGAGGATACCTGGCACTTGTTTGTAAACTTTTTGTGTGGTTTGTGACTTTATTATTTTTGATCAGAAATGTGTACTGTTTCTTTTCACGGTTTTTGTAATGTTATATTGTTGTTATGGTATTTTATTGTATTTTAATATATGCTATTGTATTTTATTGTATGCCTCTGTATTTTGCTGTACTGTAGTATCTGACGTTGTGGTTCTGTGAGCCACTCTGAGTCACATTTGTTGATTAGGGTGGCATACAAATCTCAACAGTGTACAAGATATTGTGATTACCATTACATAGTCATTCAAGGGGTGGCATGGTGTAAGACATCTCCAGCAGTGGTGGGCTTCAGCAGGTTTGCACCAGTTCACCAGAACTGGTAGCAGAAATTCTGGCTGGCCCCGCCCATCCAAGTTTTGAAATAAAATAGTCCTAATTTGGGTGCAATGCATGGCTTTTCCCCTGACCACGGGCACCATACCATGCCCACTAGGTAGTAATTTTTTTTTTATCCCATCACTGATCTCCAGTGCTTAAGAATGTGTTAGAGAAGTGAGCAAACGACAGACAGCGAAGGAAAGCCTTTCATGGACATAACCTTTAGTCATTATTAAGGCATCAATTTTAATGATCATATATTTATCTCAAATTAAAGAGATGTTTGTTACTACACATCTACACACAACCTTCCTTTATAGTGGAAGTAGATTTTTCATAACACTTTTTAAAATACCATGGAGAGCAAAGGGAAATTCAGCCAAGAATCTTGTGACAGTGAACAAAACAAAAATTGTCCATATATAAACAAACAACTTGTGACTGTCAGATAACTGCACTTCATAATCCATCTGTTCTGTGGTCTTCCAGGTAGTTTCCTAGCCAATGAATGAAATAGACCCCCTCATCTTACCCTCACAAGCAATTCCTTCAGCTCCCTGAAAATATTAATTAGGATAAGGTGTGATGAAGACAGCAGAGAAACCTCAAAATAAGACAGACGTGCTGTGTGAATATTTGCATCCTTAGAAGGCAAATCCTGGATCCATTTTGTATATATTCATGAGCACAGGAAAAATTACTTTAGAATGGGATAGGATTAATGCAGGCCAGTGTGGACAATGCAAAACAAGCAGGATTTATATTTTCTGAATATAAAACCTATTTATAAGCAAGGCACAATACAGATTACTTTCAGTTATAAATGAAAGTAATTACTGTTTCTAGTTCTGTGACATTCTGTTACAGATCAGAAAACAAACTATTGTAGGCAAGGTTGTAAAGGCAAAACAGAAAAACATGGGAGCTACAGAAAATTGCATCTACGGCTGATTTATAATATCAACACACTATTGTATTAAAACAAAACAGATGGTTGTAGCCTTCAGTGGTCTGTTCAATTAAATCCCATTAACAGTCCTTTCCAAACCTATTAGGTTATGCAAAAGCCAGTTACAGATCTTATTGGGATCAGAAGTCTCTCCTAAAACAAACCAATTATGATATATGGATGCATATGAAAGACAGCATAAAAGAAGGAAGTTTTTAATAAAGGTCAGAAGAGAAATTGTAATACAAAGAAATGACAGAATCACATTACTGTAGATAGAAAGTGTCCTCTCTTCTAATTGCCGTCTAATAGTTAATTAGGTACTGCTTGAGCACTTACGTCAGTTTTGAAAATCTTGAGTAAAACCTGTGACCAAGACATAATGGCAGTGACTTTTCAAATATGAGAAGGTGGGTCTGTAAAAGGATTGGCCAATTTAAAAAGAAGAGCTGTTGTACCAAAAAAATGGGAATCCTGCAAGCATACCCAGAAATAAAGGGATTTGGTAGGTTAGAGCCACAACTTACATAATCAATGGCAGGAAATCTGTCAGGTCAAAAGCTGTTTGGTCTCGCTAAGATGCAACTATTTTGGCAAATAATGAGAAATACTCCAGTATTGGGAGAGTCTGATTTGTGTTAATTTCCATTGACTGCATGATGTCAATGGAAATTAGCCAAAATTCTTTAGGGAGTGCTGATTATTTTTTACTGCTGGGGATTCTACGTTTTATGAGAATTGAATGTACTCACATTGGTTCAAGTAGTGTGATCACTTGAGCCACTGGAAACAAGGCTGAATTAAAAATTCCCTCCTGTCTCTTGCCTTGTTCTGGAAAACAGAATATAGCTTCTTCATCTTCTACTTCCAATTATATAATCTATTTTATTTCCATATTGACCACCTTGTGACATTTATGTGTACATTTACCTGTTCAGCTGTCTGAGGTATGCATTTGTAAGATACCAGTTACTGGCTTCATAGAACTCTTAGTACCATGCTTTTCCAGGGAGTTCATGATCTAGAATAGCATTTCCCAAACTATGTTCCAAAGAACACTGGGGGATTTCAATTCCCAGAAGCCTAAGTCATTACATTGGCTGATCAGTGCTTTGGTGAATTGACTTAGGCTTGCTGATCAGTGCTTTGGAGAATTGACTTAGGCTTCTGGAAATTGAAGTCCAAAAACCAAAGATTGGGAAATGCTGATCTAGAAGCACCCACCAACAAAGGGGGATGGAGCCAAGACAAATCCTTCCCTGGAGATCTTAAAACCTGAGTCCACAAAAGCTCCACCACTTCCTGGCATCAATACTAGCATATCTGCACATTGACTTCCACACCCATTTACTGCAAGGATCAAGTACAGGAGCCGACTGCCTACCACAAGGGTGGGTGATTTCAGCACTACCAAGGGTCCTTTTACAGGTCTGCCATCAACCCTAGGGCTGCATATTCTAATTTGCATATTTCAAATTTGAACTCCTTCAGGTGGTGTAACGGTTGCTACAACTGGCGTTTCTTAACTGAAAAATGGGTTTTACTAATGAAAAATGGGGACTTATCAACTAGAATAAAACCATTATGCCCTCTAGCAATTAATACATGCCATGTGTGTATGTGTGTGTATGCATACACATGTGAGTGTACACACTCTCTTGCTCCCTCACTTGTTAGAGGCATAAGGCCCCCAATCTCCCCTAAAGGGCATAAGGGAACTTTCTAATGGAAAATAAATCCAAAAATACAGTGGTACCTCACTTAAAGAGCATAATGCGTTCCACGGATCTCTCTTTAAATGAGTTGCTCTTTAAGTGAAACACTTGGAAAAAGTACTGCTGCCATGGTAAGTGACCGATCGTGATTTCTCAATGGGGGATTGCAACCCCCAATTTAGTTGTTAAGTGGGTTTTGGTTGTTCTATGAGGTGACCATTCAGAGAAAATTCTGCTCTTTAAGCCATACCTGTCAAGTATCCCATATTTTAAAAACCAAAACAGAATGATGGCAGGGTGGGTGTAATTCACAGCAAAGAGAACCACCCCAGAACGAGGAAAATTCCAAACTTGACAATAAAATCTAAGAGACCAGGCAACAATAACAATGTAGTTTATTTTAGTTGTTTTTAATCCAAGCAGCCAGAACATCCTCCAAATTCATGAACAAAAAAGGTTAATTCACCAACTGAAATTTCTTAAAGCTTCTTAAAGCAGTACAACTTGCTGGAGCACTTGCAATGTCTAAGAAGAGGATTCATAGAGTTCAGTCAAAAAATAGGAGAGGAGTTCTGAAGTGAAGGAAGGTTTCAAATTAGTTACAAGGAACAGAATACATAATTCCAAAGAGCAAAATATCCAAAGAACAAAATATAATATCCTTCCAGTAAGGGATATTTCGATCGTAATCTTCATCAGAAGTAATTATATAATGTCACCAATAATAAGATAATTGTGTTCAGTAGCCTCATGTTTGTAATTCATACTGGGCCAGAACATTCAATAATTTGGTTTCCCTCACTGCATCTTGATACTCTAAATTCCTATAAAAATAAGAAAAGAATGTGTGAGGGAAAGGAAGAAGAAAAGATAAGGTTAAAAACTTCCTTTGGTAATGCAACAAGATCAAGAGGCATTCAACAAAATGGAAGTGCAATGAGTTATAAACGTGAGGAAAGGAAATGCTTTTTTTAAAACAGCACATGCTTAACCTGTAGACCTTTAGATTGTTACAGAGACCAAGATCTAGTAGAATGTAAATGGTATTTGACTATTATATAACACAGTATATATAACCTCCAAGTTACATTAGGTAGCAAACAGAGCTGGGAAGAGATGCAAACAATTATTTTCTTTTTTTACCTGCAGGGCATTTAGAGGTTATGAAGAATACTTCCACTTTCAAGCTGTTTTTTAGTTGTTCAAAAATACAGATTCTTCTTTAAGCTTGAGACATGAATTGATGAGGCATAAAATTATGTGGCTGAAATCACATAAAAGACAATATTAGAGTCATTTCACATATTTTGAAAACATGCACACAATGTTTTAATCCAAAAACTTTATAAAGCAACTCACATGTAAATTTTATAGTATCACTAGCCGATTACCCAGCCTTGCCTGGGGGTCGCGCCTATGCTTACCTGGCCAGGTGGGGTCTGGCTCCCCCTGTCAGCCTGGATATCTAGGCCCCCGCTAAGACATCCTGGTCTGTCCGTGGCAGCAGCGGGTTAATGGGCATGGCAGCCATGCTGTTGCTGCCGCTCGCCGCTCTGTCCTCCAGGCCAGCGCTGAACCAGGGCGTGTAGTGGCTCCAGGGCCCCCGGCGTTGGCTGTGGTGGTGCTACACTGGAGCCACCGCCCAGTGGTTGCTCTTCATCGCTCTGTGCCACCACCGCTGCCCCTTTGCAGCCCTTTGGGCCCCGCTGTTGCCATTTTGGCTTGGATTGCTGGTGAGGGCATGTTGCGTGCACAGATGTTAGTGCACACACATTTCCGTATTCCCCGGCCATTTGTCCTGGTGAGTGGTGGTGCCCCCTGTGTGACCCATTTCTGGTGGTACAAACCCCAAATTGGACTGCCGGACCCTTGCAGTCGTGTTCTTGCACAATCAAGGTAGGTTCGTGCAAAGTTTCAGCCTGGTCAGTACAGGGGTGCAGTTTTGTATACATCACATACAAGATAACACCTCTGTTTTATATATATAGATAGATAGATAGATTTAGCAATTGTAGCGATGTAAATCCTGATCTCTTTTTCCATGCACAGTCAACCAAAAAATGACCAAAATTTGTTGCCTTCTTAAGTAATTGTAACCATGAAGAGACTTTGTAGGAAAATAATTTTGCTCATTTCTGTAAAGCACATTATCAAAATAAAATCACTCTTCTTTCCTGAGCCAGCAAACACTAGATGTTCAGTGTTATAATTAATTCTAATATTATTTTCCTGAAATGAATTACAAATTCAATTTGGGGCCACATGTGACAATTGCTGGATACAGCTCTGGGGTGGAAAGATACCATTTTGTTTTGGAGCTAGCTGTTTTTACTGCCACAAAACAAAAATGTGAACTTAAACTGTTCATGAGCTTGTTTTAATAAAGAATATTCCAGGTTATGAATATGTACCATATTTGTTGGTGTATAAGATGAATCAGAATATAAGATGCACTCTGTTTTTTATACACATTTTTAAGGAAAAAATAATTTCCTTCCTGGGAGAAGCATCATCCCAACCCAACAGCTCCCTTCACTCAGTGCCAGCTGGCTTATAAAACCAGCTCCAACACAATCCCATTGAAGAGCTCACCCAAATTGCTCCTGAATTCCTTTGAGGGTAGAAAGCTTCTTAAAGGCACACTGGAACTGCCCCTTCCCCCCCTCCCTTCCTCACGAGCCCCCATAACTACATAATATTACCAAAATAGCCAACTAGAGGCCACTATATACAGTGAATACTGTATTTGCTGGAACACAAGGCACACTCCATTTTTCCGGTGTATTTTAGGGGGGCAAATACAGTACATGATTTAATAATTGCCTTTCTGCATTAAATATCCCACATCTCTTCTTTACTCCTGTTCCTTAAAATTACATTCCTGTAAAGAAAAGATGTAATAAGAAGTTAATACATTATAGAGATGTGTATTCAAATATGGAAATATTGGGATCATTCTTACCAGGAAGAAACTAGCAATGTTCATAGTACTCCAAATAGCAGTACCAGCATTGGTAGTATATAGTCCAAGTCCCTCATTGCTGCAAAGGGGAAGCTTTTTGGGAAACTGTCTTCACAAGCATAGCATGAGCTTGTTATCCAAAGATACCACCCCAGAGGAAGGACATGGCAGAGGTAGACATAGAGGCAGGAGCCTAGCAAAACAAATGAGACTGACCCCTTCTCTTGCACCACTGAGAAAGGGTCTGTTTGAGGAGGTCTGGCCAAGATGGCAGCAGGAGTGCTGTCTTGATCACCAATTGGGGTGCCCAGCAAGAGAGACAGGGGACATTGTCAGTCCATACCACTCACACCTGGAACCTGGATATGTAGAAAAAATTGTCCTTACCATTGATGGGCTTCTCTGAAGTCCCCTTCAAGTAACAGAGAGGGCAACACTCTGTTCACAGTACTAGGTATGCCATGCTTCAATCTTCTGCCCTCCTCCTTCTGCCTCTTCTATTCTTCCAAACACTACTCCAAGTCTAACCAGTATAACCAGTCTGGCCAGGTTATGCTGCAAGGGTAATAGAGTAGACCATGCTGCCAGAGACTCAACACCAATCATCAGGCACTGGTTAACTAATCTGACAACCCTGAGGACTAATGGCATTGGGTGGCAAAGTCCACAGGAAAGGGTGATAGTCCCCAAGTGGATTAAATTCCTCTTGAATCCATCTTGATGGAGAGCAGCAGCTTCATCAATACTGGCCTGGGGCTGATGAGGACATTGTGTGACAAAAGGGCTCAGGACCAGAAAGTGACTCACAGAACTGGATCGGTGGTACTGGTGTCATGCTGTGATACAGAAGGCAAATGGAAGACACATTATGGCACTTTAAAGACTAACTACTGCGTTTTAATGTTAGCTTTCATAGACAAAGTCCATTTCATCAGACATAAGAGTGAGGCTTTATAGCAACAATTTATACACATGAGGTACAGGGGTATAGAATTGTTAGCACAACAATATATATATATATATATATATATATATATATATATATATATATATATATATATATATATATATATATATATATATATATATATATATATATATATATATATATATATATATATATATATATATATCAATTGGGTTTGTTTTTTTACAGCTGTAATACCTGTTCTTCAGATTAGATTTTTTTAAATTCCAAATTTTCAATCCAAAGGGCTCTAATTCCACATTATAAATCCAAATGTTGGTGCTACTGCACATCCATGATAAGTATTTCAAAAGCATTAAGTTGCTTTGTTCTCTCTCCCCTCTCCCACTGCTGTCTAGGAGCTTTTGCTATAACATATCTATAACTCATTCTCTTTATTCACACTGTTAGGTCTTTCCAAGAAATGCACGTTTCCTAAAGCTCTTGCTATTTAGGGTTTATTACTTGCAAAGATTAGTAAATATTCTTAATTATTCAATAATACTTTCATAGCACCAAATTAAGCTGCAGATGTCTTCATACCTATTCACCAAAAAAAGGTGAAGGGAAATAAAAGGAAATAAATGTTAGTTCTTCCCTTCATGCTTATTGCTTAATTTTTTTTTGCCAGCAAAGGACTTTCTGCTGGTTTGGTAAATGTATTTGGGATACAGTTGTTCTACAGTAGCTTTTGATATTTATGAGGGTGTGACATAAATGGGAAGCAGGGCAATCTGCTGTCATGAAAAAGTCCAATTCTGAGTTGTACTTTTCCCTGAGAATTATACCATGTGCTTTAGCCCCAATCTAAGATGGAGATTTCAATCCGGGGGAGACCCTTTAGTACACATACTAGAGAGAGATTTGAATTCACAACATTGGAGAATGTTGAAAAGGAGGCATCCAAGAAGGGAAGCCTGGTTATAATGGGGGACCAAAAAGAATCCTTGACTTGATCCTGAGTAATACTCAGGATCTGGTGCAAGATGTTAATGTAACGGATCCAATAGGGAACAGTGAACACAACTCAATTATGTTTAACTTGATCATAGACCGCAAGTCACTGATAAAATCTAACACAGAGACCTTAAATTTTCAAAAAGGAAATTTCCCAAAGATGAGGAAACTAGTAAAAAATGAAGCTGAAAGGGAAAATTGAGAGAGTCTAAACACTCCAAGAGGCATGGAGGCTGTTTACAAAAACAATAACAGAGGCCAAATTGGAATGCATACCCAAAAGGAAAAAGGGCACTGCCAGGTCCAAGAGGACTCCGATGTGGCATACAGGAGCTGTTAGGAAAGTAATCAAAAGCAAGAAAAGCTCATTTAGAAGATGGAAGGCTTGTCCAAATGAGGACAGCAGGCAAAAACATAAATTCTGGCAGAACAAATGCAAGACAACAATCAGGAAAGCAAAGCAAGACTTTGAGGAGTGTATAGCTAAAAACACTCAGAGAATAACAAAGACTTCATTAAGTACATTAGAAGTAAGAACCCAACTAGGAAGGCCATTGGACCATTAGATGACAATGGAAGGCAAGGGGTTATTAAAGAAGAAACAGAGATTGCAGAGAGACTCAATGAACTTTTTGCTTTGAACAACATGAGATCTGATGTGATAAGGAATGGTGAGAACATCACCGAACAGTCTTTGGTCAGCATCATATATAACTCTCTTGACTCAGGCTGGGACAACTTTTTGACTCAACTAGATAACATGAACAGTAATAATGTTACCCTTGAGCACATCACTAGAAAACTCATATCTGAGGACAATCCCAGGAGGGATAGAGCCCTCACACACAGGGAAAGTAGGCCTCCCAGAAAAGTCATTTTCATTGACCAAGCTAGCTCATCCCCAGAGTGTTACACATGTGGGTCCAACAAACATCTTAAGAGAGACTGCCCCAAGTCCAACAAGGGAAGGAGGGCCACAGAACACTCACACGATGAGGCCCACCACGACAACATGCCAAGACCCAGGCATGGATCACAGGATAGGAGTCCACACAGATATGGGAGTAATAGAAATAGGGATGCAAGATGATGGAGATCACCCAGCCCAGAGAGCTCAGAATGCAGGGAGAGCCGGGGAAGCACAAGTCTGACTCAGTTAATGGGGTCAGGCACAACAAGGTGAATTAACTCTCAAAGGACCACAGACAATGCTGGCTAATAGATTCTGGGGCCACCACTCACACATCATGCCACAGGGAAATATTTAGCTCCTTCAAGGAAGACTCTTTCAGAGTGAAGGTTGCCAACCAAGAGTATGCTCATGTAGCAGGCAGAGGCAATGTATACATTCCCGGAATTGGGGAGGTTAGAGATGTACTTTACATCCCAGGAATACCTTACGACATGCTGGCGGCCATCAAACTCTCTAGGGACCCAGGCCTGGTAATAGCTTTCAAAGACAGGAAGTCATCCATCTGCAGAAGGGGGAGGGAGTAGGGAGTGTGGAGGTCATAGGGGACCTGCCATACTTCCTGACCAGGGAAGAAACCGACAGGCAAACCACAATCAGCCTACTTGGTGGAAATGATGATGAGGGAACACAAAGCAGTGACCTGGGTACCACCGAGGAAGCTGGAAATGCAGACTCAGAAGGGGAGGAGAGCGACATCCACGACAATGCAGAAAATGAAGGGGTCACCAACACAAAACAGAAAAACCCCAGCACGCCCATAGGAAATCCCAAACATGATGAGTGCGCACACCTACTGCACAGGAAATTGGGACACATAGGTTTCCCAACAGTTTAAGAGTGCTGGAGTGCTCAGAGGAGCTGAAAGTCAAGAACTGCGAGAACTACCTGGAGTGCTCTGTATGCAAAAGCTCCAAGTCAAAGATTGACCCACGACCAAGAACATCCACAAGGAAGTCTGACCATCCATTCCAACTTGTACACATTGACCTAGTCAGGCCACTCAGGAGCTCCCTGGGTCAGAAAAGGTTCTTCCTGAAAATAGTCATGACTTCAGCAGGTATGGCTTCATTTACACCCTCAAGAACAAAGGTGAAACCTTCACCAAATTCAAGGAATTCTCCAAAAGAGTACAGACTCAACACAATACCAACATAAAGCAACTGATGACAAATCGAAGGTCAGAATTCCTATCCAAGGAATTTGAAGCTTGGACTATCAAGAAAGAGATGGTGCACTTCAAGACAGTGCCATTCTCTGCATTTCAAAATGGAGTTGCTGAGCGAAGAAACGGGGTACTCCAGACAATGATCAGGTGTGCAATTGAAGATGCAGGTCTGAGCTTCTCCTATTGGGGAGAGGCATTACTGTACTTAAACTACACATTGAACAGGCTGTGGTCCAGCATCATAGGGAAGACGCCCTATAAAGCCATGTACAAATGGAAACTCAAACTGTCCCATCTCCACATTTTTGGAGTATTTGCTGATGTGCCATACCAAAACAGTTGAGAAAAAAGGGGGAAAGGATCACAAGGAAACTGAGGTTCCTGGGTACGAACCGGGGTCGAAGGCCTACCGATTCCTAGACCATAACCTAAGAATAGTAGTTTCCATGTCAGCCACTTTCCATGAGCACAGCAACTGGAGCAGAATACAAGCAAACGAAATCTTGGCCATGGAACATACCAAAGGAGAGGCCGGAGCATCATTCACCGCTCCAAGGCCATGCAGGCCAAAAGACACACCGCATGACCAGGCAGCAGAACACCAATCGGACCAGGGCATTGTGGACACCAAAGTCACTGAGCCGCCATGCCCACTTGATAGCCTGCCCAGGAGGTCAACAAGGTCAAATAAGAACCGAACCCCTAGAGAGCTAGAGTACTTCATGATAGGCATAGACGCCTGCCCTGAAATGCCCACCTGTTACAATGACATAATCAAACTGCCTCAAGAAGAGCAAGAAAAATGGAAGGTGGCCATGGAGAAAGAAATGGAGAGCCTCAGGGCATTAAATGTGTGCACCCCCAAACAGACTCCAGAAAACCAAAAGACGATAGGAACAAAATGGGTTTTCAAAATCAAGCAACTGGAGGATGAGCAGAAATTGTACAAAGCCAGGGTGGTAGCTCAGGGCTTTTCCCAGAGGTACCCGGATGACTACAATGATACTTACACCCTGACCATGAGGACAGAAAGTTTCAAGGCTGCCTTGGTGATGCCATCAGTTCTGGGCAAACAGGCATCCCAGTTCGACGTACAAACTGCTTATCTGCATGCACAATTAGATAAGGAAATATGTCAGAGCACCGCCTGGGCTCGGATGCAGAGATGGAGAAACCTGACTGCTCAACAAGAGTCTCTATGGACTGAAACAATCAAGTAAGAGATGGTACAAATGTTTGTCTGAGGCGCTGGGACAACTGGACTTCTTTGCCACCAAGGCTGACACATGTGTATTCTTAAGGAAATCACTGGAGGAAGTAGAGAAATTATTGGTTTATGTTGATGACCAAAACCTACGGAAGCATTTCTCCCTGAAAAGCCTAGGGGAGGTGGACAAGTACCTGGGGGTGCAAATCTCCAAAATACAGAAGGGCTTCGCTATCTCTCAAAAGGAAAAGATAGTCGAGCTGCTCGAAAAATGCAACATGTCGGATGCCCATCCCTGCGGCACACCCATGCATATGGATTTCCTGAAGAACATCCATGATGAGGGAGAACCATTTGAAGATAACAACCTCTACAGATCAACCATAGGGTCACTACTGTACATTGCCAACTGGACCAGGTCGAATATCTCGTTGGTGGTGAACCTTCTTTCCAGACATTCCAACGACCCAAAGGTTCACCACTGGACTGTGATCAAGAGACTACTGAGATACCTAAAGGGCACCATCGATGAAAAGTTGCTACTCACTCCCCAGTCAACTGATGAACCCAAGCTCTCATGCTATGCAGACGCAGATTGGGCCAGGGACATAAAGACAAGGAAGAGCACATCAGGCTATCTGATATTCCTGAATGGCAGCCCCATATACTGGTGCACCGGGAAACAGGGCATAGTCTCCACATCCACGGCAGAAGCAGAGTATGTTTGTGTATCCAGTGCCACAAGTGACCTGATTTGGTTCAATCAATTGATCTCCACAAATTGGGGGAAGCTCAACCTTTCCATCATCATTCACGAGGACAACAGAGCGGCTATAGACATATCAAAGGCCGAATCCATAGGATGTAGGTCCAGGCACATAGATATACAACACCAGCATGTGAGGGAACTGTCAGGAAAGGACTTTATAGACCTGGTTCACTGTGACACCAAAGTGGAGATTGTAGATATCCTGACCAAGCCTTTCCCATTAGCTCAGCATAGCTACCAGTTCAAGAAATTGTGTCTAAGCGAATAGGAGAAACTATCCATTGCTCAACATGTGTTCAGTCAGTGTGATATTAGAAGGGGTTTTGTTAGATATAATAACAAACTGCCATGAACTACATGTACCACAATGCATTGCCCTAACTTTCTCGCTGACCATTCCCTTTGCTGACCTTTGAGACCACCACTGTACCCACCATGTGGGCAGTGGAAATAAAGACTTTTAAACATAATCTATGACTGGAGTTATTGGACTGAACCATCAGAATCTCTCTGACAAGCTCATGCCCAGCGCTGCCAGGAAAAGTGCAGATGCGCACACATGACAGATCCCACGCACACCAAAGACAAAACAGTGCTCAAGAAACACATCACATCAGCCTAACCACCATTCAACTCAGCGTCCCAAGCTGGCACCGTGGCAGGGAGAGGCAAAGCCAGGCAAAAACGCAGAACCCACAACCACGGGAGGTGAGCCACCCCTGCAAACACAGGACAACCCGTCTTCCCTTCCCCGTGCAAACTCACCCCGGCAGGCCATCTGGCTTCCTCCTTTTCTCTGGGCTTGACAACGTCACTTGGGCTGTGCAGGGAGCAGCCCAGCCCACAGCCTGCAACATCGCTGCCTCTGCACCCCACCACCTTCCCTTCCCCATGCAAACTCACCATGGCAGGCTTACCATGCCCTGTACTGGACAAACACCAACACCACCAGCATACCCGGAAGGTCACCCAGGGCATCTCCCTTCTTCCGTCCCTCCCTCCTTCTGTCCTTCTCCCCTTCTGTCCTTCCTTCATTCCCTCCTTCCTTCTTTCCCTCCTTCCTGAGTAACAGACACTCTTTCTCTCACTTCTTCCTTACTTCACCCCTTCCCTCCCTTCCCTTCTTTCTCTCCATTCTTTCATCTTCTCCCCTTTCCTCCTTCCTTCCCTCCCTCCTTCTTTCCCTCACTTCTTTCTTCCCCCATTAATTACTACATTACCTCCCAACTTCTTTCTGTCCCTTCTTTCTGTCCCTCCTTTCTGTCCCTTCTTCCTTCCTTCTCTTCCCTCCCTCCTTCCTCCTTCCCTCCTTCCTTTCTTTTTATCACTTCTTCCTTCCTTCACCATTTCCCTCTCTTTCCTCCTTCCTTCCTTACTCTCCCATCTTTCTTCCTTCCCCCTATCATCCTTCCTTTCCTCCCTCATTCCGTCCTTCTCTCCTTCCGTTCTTCCTTGCCTACCTATCTCCTTCTTTCCCTCCACGGAGCCAAGACAACACCCCCCAACTCACATGACAACACAAGCCAGGGGGGAATTGCCACCACCCCCACAAAAAAACCGGGCAAAGCCCACCAATACCGCCCAAGTAAAGGCCCCCGGGCACAGCTGGGCACCTCTGCTAGTATATTATAAAGCATGATATACATTAGTAAAGGTAAAGGTCTCCCTTGCTCAAAAGCCAGTTGTGTCTGAATCTAGATGGCAGTGTTCAACTCCGTTTACAACCAAAGTCTGCAGGCAATTCTGTAGTCATCTGGTTGGCATGACTAGATGCCAGAGTGCACAGAACACTGTTACTTTTCCTGCCAAAGCGTACCTATTTATCTACTTGCAACTTCTTGCTTTCAAACTACTAGGTTGGCAGGAGCTGGGATAGACAATGGGAGTTCACTCTTTCATGCAGTACTCGGGTCTCAAACTGCTGACCTTCCAACTTTCAAGCTCAGCATCTTAACCATTAAGCCACTTCAACCCCTATTATATACATTATTTCTGCAACGATAAGGTAAAAGAAAAGCAGGATCCTATAGCTCAAGGGTTCCCAACCTATGGGCCATGGGCCAGCCCCGGCCCATGGCACAATTTCATGTGGCCCACCAGCACCATACCAGGAAGTGGAAGCAGATGCATTTATTACAGCCATAAAATGCACTCAAGCATGCATAAATGCTGTTACGTCCACCGTAAATCTGCCCACAGCTGTCGTAAATGCAGAAGCAGGTGTGTGGTCTAGGCCACTCAGCTGTCCTGGGGCTTGGTCAGGCCCACAGCATGAAAAGGTTGGGAACCCCTACTATAACTTGTTTGAGAGCAGCGCAAGTAGAATACACGAGAGGAAAATTAAGTATGTAAAAAGTAGACCTCTGTTATTGAATTTGTGTTTAAACTCATGGTGCTGCCCAAAACATGTTCTCTCTCTCTCTAATACTTGTGGTTATTTATTCATGGGAATATCCCCAGTGTTCCCTCTTCTTGTAAGCTTCCTCATGATTAAGAATCCCATTAGCTAAAAACCTGAAAAGCAAAAGACTTGGAGCATTAACAAAGCAAATACTTGTATCACAGCCACAGGGAAGCTGCACCCACTTGTGACTACAAGATAAGCAGTATTAGGCAAGTGGCACAAAGGAGGTGGCAAAGCTACTCACATTCCTGAGGAGGGGGAACATACCCATTGGGACTAAATTACATAACAGCAGGTATTTGTAAAGATCCCATTAGGCAGAGCTTTAGTGAAAAGCAACCCAATCCAGCTTGCTCACTACTGACATAAAGCCGTTTCTCCCTATTCTGTTCAAAAGAATCTGAGCCTTAACCACTTCATTTTTCCCTTTTCCCCATCACAAGGATCATAGCCTCAAGGCTTCTGTAAGACTTATGATTTATTCAGCAGAGCAGCAATCTGTCGTACCCATGTGGTTAGGCAATAGAATTTATGAGGAAAATGGTGGAACATACAACTTAAATGTGGGATGGCAACATTCAAAATGCTGGTTATGAAGAAACGTTTGAAGAGGAAATAGACATTCCAAGGTGCACAAAAATAATAAATTACCAAAATAAACCCTGCTTAATCTGACACTGGACACTAGACACTGGAGCACACGGAATGCTGTTACCTTCTCACCGAAGTGGTCCCTATTTATCTACATGCAATTTCTTGCTTTTGAACTGCTAGGTTAGCAGGAGCTGGGACAAAGTTCTGCAGCACTCGGGAATAGAACTGCTGACCTTCTGCCTCCCAGTCAGCATCTTAGCCACTTGAGCCACTGCAGTCCTAGGCAGCACAATAAAATGTAGAGACATCACCCTGCCAACAAAAGTCCACATAGTCAAAGTAATGGTCTTCACAGTAGAAATGTATGGCTGTGAGAGCTGGACTATAGAGAAGGCTGAGTACAAAAAAAGATGCCTTTGAACTGTGGTGCTGAAGACTTTTAAGAGTTCCCTGGACTGCAAGGAGATCAAATCAGTCAATCCTATAGGAAATAAACCCTGACTGCTCCTTGGAAGGACAAATACTGAAGCTGAGGCTCAAGTACTTTGTCCACTAAATGGGAAGAGAGGACTCACTGGAGAAGGCCTTGATGCTAGGAAAGATCGAAGGCAAAAGGAGAAGGGGGTGGCAGAGGATGAGATGGCTAGATGGCATCATTGATGCAGTGAGCATAGACCTGAGTGGACTATGGGAGATGGAAGATGACAGAGGATCCTGGCATGCTGTGGTCCATGGGGTCGCAAAGGGTCAGACATGACTGTGTAACTGAACAACAAACGTATTTTTTAAAGCTAGGAAACAGATTCTGGTATGACTTTCTCCTTAACAGCTTGTTTTCTGCACAGAGGGCATTTGTTTGAAACATACCAATGGTTTCACATTAATTTATATAACGTGAGCTGAAATCAGAAGTTGTATACCTTTGTCATAGCTTTGCCATGTTGATTAGAATGAGACGTGTAAAGCAAGATGTTTCTTCTCCTGTCCTCTCCTCTCCTCATTCCATCTCATTTCTTATGTACATTCACCAGGCACTCAACAGGAAGCTTTATGTGATTCAAAAGATGGTTTGGAGAAATGAAGAGGAGGGAGGTGGCCTCTTATATATTTTAAGCAACCGACATACCTTATCTGTTAACTGCTGTAATTTAAGTCAAAACACAATGGCTGGAATCAAGAAATAAGTTGCAACTAGAGTATGACCGTTGAAATTAGTGGGGACCTGGTGCAACAATATTCATATACATAACTGTAAATGTCATTGATCCAATGGACTTAGTCTAGTTTTTTGGCTTCCTACTAGATTTCAGCCAATGCTTTTCACCACAGGAGGAGAGATAGTTTGCAGGAGGCCTGTGTGTCTGCTCATTCTGATGTCCAGGAGGAACCTGCTAATGAACAACTTCAAGGCCGCTGCTATTCCTTCTTATGGTTCGGTATCATTAACCTGGAATTGAACTGGACAGTCTTGAAACAACTCCCAACAGAGGTCTGACCTGTGATTGTAAACAGAAGCCCAGCATTCAAGAAAAGTGGGCAAGGGAAATTACTTGCTCTGCAAAGTATATTTCACAAATGGTAAAAAAAATATGATAAATGTATTATTTGGTTTGACACACAGTTGATTCTACCTAGCTTACCGAGCAAACAACTCTGTTCCTATGGGATGAGCACCGTTTTCAGGTTCAGTTCACTTGGTTCACTGTTGGCTTTAAGAGACAAGAGAGCAATACATAACAACAACAAAACAAAAGAAGGGAGTCACTAGAAAACTGAAAAACAAAAACGTACAAACGATATATACATCTATTCTCCTTTTGACTTTCATCCCTTTGTTTTGGATGTCCCATTGATTGCATTGGATCTGGTTTCATGTGACTGCAGCCAGCTCCCACTCACTGACTTCTAAAGATTATTTTTTAGAAAGCATGGAATGAAAAGTTAATGCTGCTAGACATCTGTACTCTTCAGCTAATTGTTATTTAATCACTGCTACATTGCTGTTACAATTTGATTGTGAATATATATGATATCCTTGCTATTTTCTGAAAATCATTCTCCCTTGACAATAGCAGTAATGTATAATTTTTTTCATTCATTACGTTCTTCATTCATTGAATTCTTCTCTGCTATAGCAGAAAAAGAAAGAAAAAGGTACACAAAAGCATGTGGAAAGCTGAAGGACAGCTTATTCAGAAGGTTAGATCCTACAGAAAAGGAAAGCTAACAATAATGGCTGAGCCAAAGTTACTGAGTAATAAGAGTTCTTTACACAACAGTAATGCTCAAATTTCTATTTGGTTAGCTTTTCCTCAATTTGACAGAAATTACACCAGACTTCTCCTTTTCATTTCTTCAGGACCTCTTATCAGCTGCAAGCTTGCTTACTTGCTTGTTTTTTTTGTCATCTAAGAAGTGTTTAGGATGTCTGAAGATTAACATACAGTCCAGTAAGGCAAACCAAATATTAGGACAATTAGCTCCACTCTTAGAACACAAGAACAATACCAATCAACACAAAGAAACAACTCATACAAAGCATATACTGGTACATTCCCAGCAAGCCCTATATGGTAGTGGGCTAGGTTACCTTAGAGACTGCATCACCCTAAGGACGTCTGTCCGTCCAACCAGAGCGGACCGGAGGGGCTCTCTAATAGTGCCATCGGCCAGGGGGGCTCGCCTCTCTGGCACAAGGAGAAGAGCCTTCTCTGTGTCTGCACCGGCCCTTTGGAACCTCCTGCCTGTGGAACTGCGTCTCCAGACAGAGTTGTTGCCCTTTAGAAAAGAACTAAAAACCTGGCTGGTGGGCCAAGTTTGGGGTGCAGGTGGAGGGGTGGCTTCTGTTGGGTGGTTAATATAGGGGAGAATGCCTGCCCCACGGTTTCTTCGGTTCCTGCACCCCTCTCTTTTTAGGGGTGGGTTCTTATTGCTGATTTTTATCTGTTTTTATTTGTTTTTATCTGTTTTTACCCACTGTGAAACCGCCTGGAGTCGGCTTTGGCTGAGTGGGCGATATAGAAATTTAACAATAAATAAATAAATAAGCAGGTTAGCAATACTGTCTAAATGGGACATTTCCAGGACATTTCCCGGACATTTTCAGTACTGTTCTAGAATCCCAGGATGCTCTCTTTCCCATGCTTCATCAAATTTGAGGGGTTCTGGCTGTGGCTGATTAATTGAGTGATGGGAGCCTTGGATAGCATTGCATTTATGAAGAATAAGGGGCCTTTCCAGGAGGGTAGGTTAACAGTTCCCACCTTGAAGCAATTGTCAGTACAAAGAACAATGGCCCCTTGGCAAAAAAAAATTAATATTGGCCGATCACCAGTGAACATCGGAGGCTGTTTGGGAGCATTGGCTGGCACCTTGGTGCACATTATTTCATAGGGTAGTGTCCATAGCAGCAGGTATGGGTTACGCTTCTGAGAATGTGAAAATTGGGCCACACAGGGTCCAGATGTTTCCAGAATTATGTGTATTTGTTCCTTAAGTAAGTAGAGCCAGTTCCCATGGTTTCTCTTTGTTTATCTTACAGATTGGCTAATGATGAAACAGAGGAGCCGCATCCAGTTGTTTGGTTATAGTGGGGCATAGTGCAGAAACCCCCTGGAGTGGAAAGGAGAGCTAGACAAGTTTGTAATGGATGCCTCCCATGGGCCTGTGATTCTCCCCCGATATTTGGTGCACCTGCGTGGTGAGGAGGCAAGACATGCCTGGTGCAGATGCCTTCTATGGGCCTAGGGCTGGATGCGATTCTCCCCAGATGTTTTGGTGCATCTGTGTGGTGAGGAGACAAGACATGCCTGGTGCAGATGCCTTCTATGGGCCTAGGGCTGAATGTGATTCTCCCCAGATGTTTTGGTGCACCTGCATGGTGACAAGGCAAGACATGCCAGGAGTGGATGCCTTCCATTGGCCAGGTGGTGAATGCAATTTTCCCCAGATGTTTGGTGCACCTACATGGTGATGATTTAAGGCTGGGAGGGTGCGGCTCTTATCCATGGAGATCCTAGGGATGTGATGAGAATAAAGAGTCATGGGCTGACAATTCAGTTAATTTGGTCATGATAAAGGCTCAATGATTATTACCAGAATATCGAGGGCTCAAGAACATACAGGGCAGAAGGAATGCACTGTTTGGTGCTGGAAGTGGCATAATTTGGTCCTGCAGTGTGGCCTTCAGTCTAAACTAGTCAGTCTGGTGGGGACAAGGGGCTTACTATGGGGTAACCCCTTTGCTGTGGCAGGTAGTGTGGGAGGACTGTAGCATCAGTTTGGTCCCAGGATACTTCCAGGGTACAAGGATCCCAAGGTTCAGTCCCAGGGTGGTGGTGTGCTGGTGGCTGGTGGACATTGCAGCTCACCTAACGTCCAGAGGCTTGGGTAGTGGTGATCAGTCAAGTTTAACCTGAGTTGCCCAGCCCGGACTGGGCTGTCCTTGGACAGCCTGCTCTTGGTGCTTCGGACTTGCCCAAAGCAAGATAAGGAGTTTTGGTGGAACCCACTGGCTTCACCCCAGGACCACGCACTACATGGACCCCTTTGCAGGAAAATATCAATAAAGTTATGGCCCTTATTCAACTCCAAAATCTGGCGTCTGTGTCTTTGTTCTGGTACTGGGGGGATGCAAAAGCAAATGTTGGTCACCATACAACAACAACGACAACAAGACAACAACGATGATGATGATTAAATCAGCATTTTCTCTAAAGGTCCATCTTAAACATGACACCTTTCACTTAAATAGCAATTGCACTACAGGCAAGTCTAGAACAATTGAGGGCAGTGGTGGTGGCTAAACCTTTGTTTATTGCTGTCCAACTCCAGTTTGGATCCTGTCCCCTCCTCACTGTTTGTAGTAGAGGGAAATTTTCCATTTCTATACTGGAAACATTCTTTCCAGTACTGTATGTTGCCCTCAATCTACATTGAACTTCAGAAGGTGGAGGGAAGAGGTAGGTGTGTGTGTGTGTGTGTGTGTGTGTGTGTGTGTGTGTGTGTGTGTGTGTGTGTGTGTTTTAAACCTTCATGGATATTTTAGAATTTTAGTTCACCCCACCTGTGATTGACACTTTAGAAACCATCAATGCAATTCTGAAGTACAGTGAAACCTTGCATAATGAAAATAATTCGTTCTACGAGGCTGTTTGCTATACAATTTTTTGCTATGTGGTTTTTTTGTATGATGAAAATCCCTATGGAAAACATTTTGTTATGCGAGGCACCAAGGTTTTTCCAAAAAAATCATTATGTGATTTTTTTCACTATATGAGGCATTTATTATACGAGGTTCCACTGTATGTATACATAGTGTCATGTTTACTTTGGCCCTCAAGTCTGTTTTCTTACAGTGTGAAATGCAGCCTTCCTTGTAGAAAGTAGTCTTATGAGGTATTTTCTGCTAGAGAGCCATAGTGTGTTCCCTGAACTATACAGCACTAGAGCGATCTAGCATGGAATTCTAAGTGAGCATCTAAGTGAACATCCATTGCAAACTCTTCATTCTCATCGCATCCCTAAGGTCTCCATGGATAAGAGCCTCACCCTCCCATCCCTAAATCATCACCATGCAGGTGCACAAACCCAGAATTGTGTAAGATGGAGTCATGACAATTGAAGTTATAAAAACTGCAGCTGAGAGTGTAGTCCAGATGCTCACTAAAAAGTCAAAGTTCAAACAATCACTGAAGCCACAGCACCAACCTCCATATTTGCTGTGACAGCCTGGAGTTTTAGATGATGTTTTCATCTGAAATTTCAGGAGAGGTGAGATATCTTAATCAGTCCTGTGGCTCCAGAGGAAAATCCCCTAACCATCAGCCTCTTGTCTTCAGAATGACTGACTTTATGTCTAGCCTTGTCTTGTTAGTGACAATGTTGAAAATTTAAACTCAGAAAGGCCAGTTATACATTTTGCAAATCATGTGGAGAAATACTATATGGCCGGTGTGATTTGCTGTAATGATATATTTATTAGAAGTTTTTCATTTTATCTGCCGCACAACTGGATGCCATTAATCTGCTGCAATGATTACAGGAAAATAATTCAAAACTGTTCAAAGAGCAGTAGCCCAGCACTTTATTCCTGTGTTGTGATAGCTATCTCTGATCTTAGCATAAAGTTCAAATTCTTAAAAAGAAAAGGTGGAATAAAAAGTACAACAGTAGAAGCTGGAAATTTCAAGTAATGGCGAAAGTGTTCTGATGACATAAAAATACAAGCCATTTTACTACTCACCACATAGTATATTTCAGGAAGAAATGATTTTAATGAATGGTTTGTGGACCAAATGTCCCTGGAAATTCAGATGATTTAAAATATATGTATATAATAAGCTTTTCATTAAACAGTCATAAACACAAACCACATATATTGGTTGGTGAATGATTCATACTAGTGTAGATGAATTGGGTTAATGTCTTTCTCCAAAGGGAGCTTTTTTAGAAGTCTTCCAGGAAGTAGGACATTCTTTATAATCAAATTATCTGCTTTAGGATAAGCGATCCCGCCCCCCCCCCCCCCAATATCATTGAACATTGTTTCATGGATTGCCCTAAGTTCCACTCCATTTTCTTTCTATAATAACATAATGAATGAACTCAAAGTCCTTGGAGAACTGCACAATATGAATCATACAATCATTTAGTTAGAAGGAACCTATGAAGTCATTAAGTCCAATCCTCTGATCATTGCAGGAATCCTAATCAAGCAGATCTGACATTTTTATTCTTGAATGCTTCCAGCACTAGAGTGCTTACCACTTCTTGAGGTAATTGGTTCCATTGTTGTATTGCTCTAACAGTTAAGACATTTTTCCTGATAGTCAGCTGATACCTGACTTCCTGTAACTCCGATGTGTAATTACATGTCCTGTGTTCTGGAATGAGAACAGATCCTGTCCCTCCTCTTAATGACTATCTTTTTCAAGTATCATATTCCCTCTTTAGCCTCTGTTCTCAAGGTTAAACATGTCCAGTTCTTTCAATCTTTCTTCACAGGGCTTAGTTTCCAGTTTTGTGACCATCCTTGTTGCATCCCCTGAACTTGTTCCAATTTGTTACAACACTTCCAAGCTCCTTTTCATTTGTAGTATTACTAAGCCATGTATCCACCCTCTTGTAACTCTTCAGGAAACACCAATGGATTTATTTGATATCGAGCTCATACTGGAGAGTGTCATAAGGGCTGTCAAGTACCCTCTCAGATATTGCAATCTGAGTGACTGAGGAAGAACATGCTGCCGACACTGTGAGACCTCCAGCCATTGTCCACCAGCTGGAGTTGAAGAAGCTGCCGTGGAGGGAAGGCGACTGAAAAAGAACACGCCGACACTGCTGCAGCCATTGTCGAGGTTGAGAACTGTCGGGCCAGAGGGGATGCCAGGCAGCCATGAGGTTATGCTGACTGATCCCGTCCCATGCCCTTTGGATCATCTGTAAGAAGTCTACAATGGTGAAGTGCTCCCTCCAGAATTCGTGGATGGTCAGCCTGGAATAGTCTGTGACCTGCACGCATCTCTTGAACAGTTCGCATGTGTAGAGTTTTTTAAAGTTTGAGATCACCTGCTAGTCCATGGGCTGGAGAATCAGTGTGGTGTTTGGTGGCAGGAAGAGGATTTTTATGAACTTGTTCTCTGGCCCTAGGTCTTTTTCAAGCCCTAGAGGATGGGCAGGAGCATTGTCTAACAGCAACACTGCTTTCAAGGGCAGTTTGCTTTCCTCCAGGTAACACCGTACAGCTGGTCCAAAGACAAGGTTGACCCAGGCAACAAAAATGGGCCATGTGACCTACACATTTTTTCTGGCTCGCCAAAACACACCCATGTCATCCTTGTTCACCATGCGTTTCTTAAAGGCCCTTGGGTTCAGAGAATTATACACGAGCAAGGGCTTGATCTTGAGGTCCCCGCTCTCATTCGAAGCAAACAGCAGGGTGAGGCGATCCTTGTGAGGTTTGTGGCCAGGCAATGAGGTGGCCTCCTCTGTGACAAAGGTCCTCTTTGGCATGCATTTCCAGAAGAGGCCTGTTTCATCGCAGTTAAACACCTGCTGTGGGAGGTAGCCCTCTGTTTGGACCAGTTCATAGAATGTTGTGGCAAACTCCTCTGCAGCAGGAATGTCAAAGCTGGCAGCCTCCCCATGCCTCACCACGCTATGGATGTTGGATCTTTGCTTGAAGTAGCAGAACCATCCCCTGGTCATCCAAAGACCTCCTCAGCTAATGGGCCAGGTTGATTGGCCACGAGGTCGGCATGGAGCTGTCTTGCCTTCTCACAGATTATGGCCTCTGTCATGGTGTCAGCAGCATTCTGCTTGTCCCTAATCAACAACACCAGCAATTTCTCCACCTCCTCCAACACTGATGGCCGTTGCTTCGTGATCCTGGTCACACCCCTCACTACCTCTCTTTCTATAATCTTCTCCTTCTTTTGGATGATGGTGGCAACCGTTGAGCGGGGTCTTCAAAACATCTTGGCGATGTTTGTCACATGCATGCCTTCAGCATGCTTCTTTATCATGGCCTGCTACTCTGCCACCAAGATCTGCTCTCTCTTTCTGCTGGAAGATGTTTTTTTGGATGATGCCATGGCACAACAGATGCACTAGGTCAGCAAAAGAAAACAAATTTTAGTCCATATATAACCTGGCCCCAAAATGGATGACAAAATGTCCCAGCATGCAATCTGGCCACCTGCAGCCATGTAATCAAGAATCTATTTTACAAGCAAACATTCCCTGTACTGTATAGAATCAGGCCACAAAATGGAGGAGAAAATGTCCCAGCCACAGATGAACAAACATGGGCAGTGGAATCTCTTCTTTTAAAAACCAAAGAAATCACCCAGCACCCACCAGAACAATGCATTGGGGCCAACCTTGTAAACACCCCCCCCCCACCCAACAGAGCAACAGAAGAAAAACATGGGCAGTGGAATCTCTTTAAAAAAATCAAAGAAATCAGCCAACACCCACCAAAACAATGCATTGGGGCCAACTTTGTAAACCAACCCCCTCCCCCCCCCAAAAAGAAGAAAAACAGAGCCACAGAGGAAAAAAATATGGGCATTGGAATCTCTTTTTTTAAAAAAAAGCAAGCCCCAAAATATCACTGCAAATCCACCCCCACCCCACCCCAACAGTTCCCAAAACCCCCTCAAATGAGCAAAGGAATTTCATTTAAAAACACACATATTGACCCTTCACACACACTCCTCCGTCCACCTCCCCACCCAAAAGCCAATCGGAACCAAATCTCATCTGCCTACCTTTCCACTGTGCCAAAGAATACTCCAATAATTCAAAGAATGCAGGAAAATGCAAAGAATCCTTCAAATAAGCAAATAATCCTTCCCAAAATGCTCACGGAAAACTCTAGAAACTTCCAAAACTCACTCCAAATGGCTCCAAAAACTCCACCTCCACACTGCTCGCTTCGTGCAACCCACAAGAGCAAGGCAGCCTTTTAAGCTGCCCAGGCGCAAGGCAACCTGGGGAAAAACAGATGCACCAGATAACGATGCAATGATGCTATCCGGTGCATGATTTTTCTAAAAATCTAACGTCGTTACCCAGTTTTGTCGTTATCCAGTGCTGTCGTTATCCACTGTATATACTGTAAGTGTAATTGCTATTGCTATAAGGGAATGTGTTACAAAACTGCTGGTCCATGCAACTCTTCTTTGCCAATAGAAAATATAGATCTACTAGTATAAGTTGCCCGGCGTTGCCGGGTTGTTATAAACTGTGATCAGCTTTTGGGTGGATTTTTTTGTGGATTAAAAAAAAGAACAAAGGATGATATAATTGTTTCAGATTGTTTTATTTAATAAAATAAAGTTTTAGTTTGTGGGGTTTTTTTGTTAATAGTTGTACTGTAGGTAATATTTTTTAAAATGTAAAAGTACATTTTTTTACATTCAATGTTTTTAAACTGTGTTTAGATGTTTTGAGTTTTTATTTGAGTTAAAACTCAACACAGATGTTATAAATCTTTTTATTTTATTTTTTTGACATATGTTTGTGATTTGTGTAAACTTTTGATTTATTGTTATGTTTTTACTGTTGTGGCCTCTAGGTGGGGCTGTTGTGTCTGTTTGAGTTGTTTTTACTATTCTGCCCTGCAGGTGGGGCTGCTAGTGGTTTTTTTTTAATTTTCACTGTTTTTTCTCTCCTGGCCTCTGGGCAGGGCTTCTTCCGGTAAGTCATCATGTCTGTCACAGTCGTCGTGGAGGGAGGATGTGCTGGTGAGTTGTCTGGTTTTCTTTCTTCTGGGGTTTTTCTTTGTTTTGTTTTTGTAGTGGTGGGCTCGGAGGTGTTTCTGTTTGTTCTTTTTTGTCTTGGTTGGGTTTTAGGTTTGTGTAATTGGTTTGGTTATTTCTGGTTTAGTTTAATTTTTCTTATTTCATTGTTGTTTATTTTTGTAATTAGTTGTGTAATTTGTGGTTTTTTCATGTTGTAGTTAGGTGTTTTGTATGTGGTTTTGTGGTATTGTGGAAGTTTTTGTTTGTGTATTTTGTGGTTTACCTTTTTGTTAATTAATGGGTTTTTTTAAATTATTGATTTATTTTTGTTTTTTTTTATTAATTTTGGTGTTTGTTTTTGGTGTTTACTTTAGCTTGAAGTACGGGCTGCCTATGGGTTTCTCTTTTCCCCATTCCTGCTTTGAATTTTGGTTTAGATGCAGCAATGGGGGAAAGGAGGAGGAGGCAGTCAGCCTGTTCTTCTCCCGGGAAGGTTCGTTAGGTAGGTTGGGGAAGAAGGAGGAGACAGAGAAGAGCTTTCTCTGCCTAACGATAGTTCTCTCCTCTCTGTCTCCTTTTTCTCCCGGCTTACCTAACCAGAAATTGGCAGGCAGTGATCTGTAAGGGGTGGGGCTCTTCCTTGCGGATTGCTGGCTGCTGCTTTTGTATTCAGAAGTACAAAGGCATCAGCCAGTCATCTTCCAGAGAGGGTGCTTCCCCTGATGAACTGCTGCCTTTTTTTGGGGGGGGGGGGGGTTTCCACCTTGGCTCAACTTTACTTGAGGCTGGTGGTGGTCTCACCGTGTCTTCGACAGGGTAGCGTGGAGGAGAGAACATAAGAACATAAGAACAGCCTTGCTGGAACAGGCCACAGCCCATCCAGTCCAGCATTCTGTCTCACACAGTGGCTCACCATTTCCTTCAGGGTATTCCCAAGCAGATGCCTTCACCTGCTTAGGATTCCCTGGAAATGATATTGAGAGATATCCTGCCTATCTCTCCAACCCGCAGGTTGTCCTTAAGTATCCATAATTATAGCCATTGATACTCTTGTCCTCCATGAACTTGTCTAATCCTTTCTTAAAGCTGTCAAGACTGACAGCTGTCACCACTTCTTCTGGCAGGGAGTTCCATAGACCAGTAATCCTCTGGGTGAAAAAGTACTTTCTCTTATTTGTTTGAGAACTAGTACCCAAAAGTTTCATCGAGTGTCCCCTAGTTCTAGTGTTATGCGATAGGGAAAACAGTTTTTCCTTATCTACTTTGTCCACACCGTGCATGATTTTATAAACTTCAATCAGGTCACCTCTTAGACGTCGTCGTTCAAGAGTGAAGAGGCCCAACCGTTGCAGCCTCAGATGGTAAGGAAGGTGTTCCAGTCCCCTAATCATTCTGGTTGCCCTCCTCTGCACTTTTTCCAGCTCCATAATATCCTTCTGGAGGTATGGCAACCAGAACTGTACATAGTATTCCAGATGGGGCCTCACCATAGATTTAAAAAGAGGCAAAATGACACTTGCTGACTTATTTTCTATACCCTTCCTAATGATCCCTAGCATTGAGTTTGCTTTTTTCACTGCTGAGGCACACTGGGTTGACACCTTCATTGAGCTGTCCACCAGGACACCAAGGTCCCTTTCCTGGTTTGTCGCAGAGAGTTCAGACCCCATCAGTTTATAAATGTAATTGGGGTTCTTTGCCCCAACATGCATCACTCTGCACTTACTAATGTTGAAACTCATTTGCCTCTGTTTTGCCCACTCCCCCAGTGTCGAGAGATCCCTCTGGAGCTCCTCACAATCTCTCACAGTTTTCACTACCCTGTATAATTTAGTGTCGTCAGCAAATTTGGCTACCTTGCTTTTTACTCCTACCTCTAGATCATTTATGAAGAGGTTGAAAAGCAGGGGTCCCAGTACTGAACCTTGGGGGACCCCACTCTTTACTTCCCTCCACTTGGAGAAGTGTCCATTTAGTGCTACCCTCTGTTTCCTGTCCCTTAGCCAGTTGCTGATCCAGGACAAGACCTGTCCCTTTATTCCATGACTGGTAAGTTTATTCAAAAGCCTTTGGTGTGGGACCTTGTCAAAAGCCTTCTGAAAGTCCAGATAAACAATGTCAACTGGATCCCCCTTATCCACATGCTTGTTGACACTCTCAAAAAATTCCAACAGGTTAGTGAGGCATGATTTGCCCTTGCAAAAGCCATGTTGGCTCTCCTTTAGCAGCGCCTTCTCTTCTATGTGCCTATTAATTCTATCCTTTAGGATGGTTTCCATCACTTTACCTGGGACACATGTCAAACTGACAGGTCGGTAATTTCCTGGATCACCCCTGGATCCTTTTTTGAAAATTGGTGTTACATTCGCTACCTTCCAGTCATCAGGCACAAAGCCTGATTTGAGGGAAAGATTATATATTTTGGCTAGGAGATCAGCAATTTCATCTTTAAGTTCCCTGAGAACTCGTGGATGGATGCCATCTGGTCCTGGTGATTTATTAGTGTTTAGCTTAACAAGACATGCAAGGACCCCTCCCTGGTTATTTCTATCTGGCTTAATTCTTCGGTTTCCCTCCCTACGAAGATAGGCTCTGTTTTGGGCATGTGGCCTCTGTCTTCTTCAGTGAATACTGAAGCAAAGAATTCATTGAGTCTCTCTGCAATCTCTGTTTCCTCTTTAATAACCCCTTGCCTTCCATTGTCATCTAATGGTCCAATGGCCTTCCTAGTTGGGTTCTTACTTCTAATGTACTTAAAGAAGTCTTTGTTATTTTTCTGAGTATTTTTAGCTATACGCTCCTCAAAGTCTTGCTTTGCTTTCCTGATTGTTGCCTTGCATTTGTTCTGCCAGAATTTATGTTCCTGCCTGCTGTCCTCATTCGGACAAGCCTTCCATCTTCTAAATGAGCTTTTCTTGCTCTTGATCACTTCACGAACAGCTCCTGTAAGCCACATTGGAGTCCTCTTGGACCTGGCAGTGCCCTTTTTCCTTTTGGGTATGCATTCCAATTGAGCCTCTGTTATTGTTTTTGTAAACAGCCTCCATGCCTCTTGGAGTGTTTGGACTCTCTCAATTTTCCCTTTCAGCTTCTTTTTTACTAGTTTCCTCAACTTTGGGAAATTTCCTTTTTGAAAATTTAAGGTCTCTGTGTTAGATTTTATCAGTGACTTGCGGTCTACGATCAAGTTAAACATAATTGAGTTGTGGTCACTGTTCCCTATTGGATCAGTCCCTCTTCTCCCCATTGCTCCGGGAAAGAAGGATGGTGGGTGTTTCGCGGTGGCGTTTTGTGGCTTTTTGTTTTGCGTGGCTGTGAGGCACTGAGTCTGCCTGCTGGGGACTTGCGCTCCCATTGCATTTTGTAAGTTTATTTTTCACACACTGGCTTTCTCAGCGTTTGTGTGCGCTCATGGCATGCAGGACGCTGGGATTTGTAGTTTTGCGTTTGTGGTTTGATTTCGTGCGGTGGTTTTTTTTCCTGCGGCTCGATTTCAATTGGGTGCGCCGCTTTTCCCAATGTTCTTTTTGCTCATGCCTCTCAGCCTGATTGGCTGTGGCGCGGCACAGAGAACGTTGGGAATTGAAGGTGTTTCCCTTTGTTCACATTCGTGGGGCTCTTGCCCCACTGGCGCATTTCTCAAACATTTAGTGACCCCTGTACTGGGTTCAGGAGAGTGCAGGAAGCTCGGTACGGGATAGTGTGGATGGGTGCGGGAGCCTTTGTCACACTCCCATGGTTAACGCTTGGATTTATAGGTATAGATGATCCAGAGCTGTAGTTATAGTGGGGTGACTTAAACCTGTGCATTATTTGCTGCTGAAAGGTTATGAAGCACCTCCAGTCCTTTGTCTCCTGCCTTATGCACCCATATGTCTTGGATTGGATCTTTATCTAAGTTTCCTACCCCAGAAGGACTGGAAACATACAATGGTGAGAATGGGAACTCAAAGGTTCAAAAATAAACAAAAAGGCATTCCACGTTGATAGAAGAAATTGTAAGGAATATAGAAAATAGGCAAGAGCTACCCCTAGAACAAATTATAGATGTCTACCATATGAAAAGAGTGGATGCAAAGGTCTGAAACATTAAAAATTACACATTCATGTTCAATAACTTGAACACCACCTGGGTGCTAAAGCTATTGAAAGCAGTAGCAGGAGAAAATCTCTTTGCTTAATGGTGATGAGAAGAGTGGCAGTTGAAGTGAAGGAAAAACAGAACAACAGTGGGACTATTTAGTTACATAGAGATATGCACTATTCAAGAAAATTGTATAGAAAAGAAAACAGTGGGGAGAAGAGGATTTGTGTAGTGATTGGACCGATTATTTTAAAGTGAAAGGCAATCTTAGGTTCACCCAGACAATGAAAAGTATGGCTTTTTCACACAGAAGAGCCCAACATTAAGCTAATGAATTACAGAAAAAGAGCATCCTAAGCATTTTTCAATTTCTATTTATAGCTGAAGAGCTTGGGACCTACTTCGGTAAATTAATGTTCCTGTAAATTACTGTTGAGGTTTCCTGCAAGTAAATAGCATTATACTCTACGTATTTTTCCAGACTTCTTTTACAATTTTATGATTGATGCTTGGTTCAAATATACAATTGCAATAGTTTTGCATGTTATCAGCTTATCTGGTGTTGTTTACACTGAATTCAAAATTTCACTGAATATCCAAAGGGATCCTATGGGGCAAATGCAATGTTTAGTCCCAGCTAGAGTAACTGAATCAATAAGACTTGATAGTTGACACATAAGCTAGGAATGTTGATTCAATAGGCCTGTCTCCAACAAGGAAATAAAGAAAGAGAAAGTTGTCTCAGAGAGGGGAAAGGGGAATGGAGATAGTTTAAAGATAGCAATTTATTAGATCAATGAAATAAGAAGGGTGACCCTTGGCTACATGTCTGCCTATCCCTCCATTATATATTGTTTGCTACCTGCATGTTGTTTTAGTCCAACAGTTTCAATGCTTAAAAGGATCCTCTCTGGGAGGAGTACACAGAAAGAGCCTTCTCAAAGATTGTGAAATTTTTGATCCACAATTGGGCATACCTCGGGCAATGGCAAACTCATTGCATATACTTATATATGCATACTTATATATGTTTATTTAAAAGTATATAAGTATTCATCTGTATATGCAACAAGTTTGCATACAAACTGACCTATACAACCAGAAAATGTTTCACATTCACTCTCTCGTGTCCAAGCTGAGTCCATTTTTATTTTTAGCATAGACGTCTCTGGACTATAACCCACTTAATAGTCTGTACTGTGTCAGAGAAAAATAATTAATGCTAAAGCAGTTTGTGCACTTATGCACTAATTTTAAAAAAGATGAGCTACTTCACCTCAATTTAAAATTACATTTCATATTAACATGAAGAAAGTGTTTGATAATTTTGTGAGCCTTCATGTATTTAATAAATGTAATTTGCAGTTAAGAGCAGTGTATTTATTTTAGAGGGTTTATGCACACAAATATATCCTCTCCCTTTCCTATTTTTGATGTATACATTCTTAGCAGGCAGTCTACCATACTGAGAAGGACTTGCATTTAGAAGAAAGGCTGATAAGCTATTAAGAAATAAGGAGAAGGAAATGGATGTCTGCCTGCTGAGGATTAAGACAAAGATCAAGGAGAAGGGAAAGCAGAGGAGAGGCCTTGAGAAGATTCTGTTCAATGCTTACTGTAGTTGGATAACAGGCAGAGGAGGTATATAAATCATCTGGTTAGATCACAGTCTTCTGTGTCTTCACAGTTGTATTTCTACTTGCATCACAATTCTATATGACTATATTTAAGTCTCTATATTAGCTTGCATTAGCATGCATACATTTAATTTAAATATCTGCTCTCTTCTTTGGTGATGTTTTCTCTCTCTCCCTGGACACTCTTATCAGAATCCTTTTTACTGGTAGATGTCTTGATAGAAAAGAGGCAATCCGACTGGAAAAGGTACTGTACTTGTGATTGGGGATATTTCCCCACTACTTGTGTTGTTTTTGTTGTTGCCGCCGCCTCCACCCCCGCCACCCCTGCTGCTGCTGCTGCCATCCTGTGAGTCTCTACAGGTCTGGACTTCTGGACTGGCTAGAGACATAGTGCAGCTGCAACAAGCTTTTGTGGTTCTGGTTCTTATTTCGTGTCCGGATCAAACTCTGGATTGCCAAAATGAAGCCACTTTCTTTGCTTTGTCGTTGCCCAAACCCAAGTCCTCATCCGTACATGTCACTGGCAGCAATTGACAGGCAAATAAATGGACCGGATTCTGTTGTTGCCTGCCAGCAGCCCCTACTTGAGCACCTTGGTCTTGCATTTAGGGACTCAAACCCTCAGCCTACTTGGGGTTGTCTAGATGACGTAGGGGAGATTAAGATCTTCAGCTATATCCACCTTTAATGATGTTCCTTTCCCAGTGAGCTCCTTCCTCCATCTTTTAATTTGGTTCTGGTAATAGTTGTTAATAGGTAAAGTGAAGGTAAAGATCACCCTTACTCAAAAACCAGTTGTATTCATCTCTAGGGTATGGTGTTCATCTCCATTTACAGCCAAAGAGCCAGCGATATCTGCATCTGAAGACATTTTTGTGGTCATGTGGAAAACATGACTACATGCCAGAGCACACAGAACACTGTTACCTTCCCACCAAAATGGTGCCTATTTATGTACTTGCATTTTTTTGCTTTCAAACTGCTAGGTTTGCAGGAGCTAGGACAGAGACAGGAGCTTACCCTATAGTGCAGCACTTGGTTCTCAAACTGCTGACCTGCAAACCTCCCAGTCATCAAGTTCAGCATTTTAACCACTAAGTCACCACAGTCCCTTAATAATTGTTAATAAATTTGGGCAAATCAGAGATTTTTGTAATACCTTCATTTACACGGTATTATGATATTTCATACTGTACCCCACAAATTTGTGATGAGCTGCCAAGCTGCTGGCACACTATTCTTTTCTGAAGCTTCAGCACAAACAGTCCCAGTTGGCTCACTGCTCTAGGCTCCTGTTTCATTGATCTCATGATATCTATGATTCAAAGAATCCTAGTCTGTCTGGGGAAAAAATCATGTCATATATTACTCTATTTCTATTTGGTCTTCAGCCTGTACTCTTGAAGGGCTGGTGGCTACAACTCGTTTCTCCTGGCTGCTCTCTCCTGAGTTCCTTAAACCTGCCTGGCAATGCTTCCTTGTATTTAGTTACAACCATTCCTTAGAGGGGCTTTTCTTCCTCTCACACTACACACCAATCCCTTTACTGTACAATATGCTCTATAACCAGCACATTTGATCTCTGTCCATTTCTCTTGTTCCAGGAACTGACAACCTGAGAAGAACTCCTCAATCAGATTCAGTGGCCAACTTTGAAGTCAAGTCCAAGACTGATAACATCTGCAGAAACTAAGACTCTTCAAGTTTTCAGATATTCAAGGAGAATGTCTGGCAATTTCCATCAGTGTAAATCAATCTGGCCAGGTTATCCTGCTATGGTAATAGAGTAGTCCAGGCATTCACAACCTACAGCCCATGAGCCAGACCCGGCCCCAATGCCATTCCATCTAGCCTTCCATGTGTGAGTCAGCGGAAGCATCTAAAGCAGTGATCACCATCTCTTCCGCTTACTTGCTGAATTACTGAGTGAAAGCATATTTTCAAACACAGTGGAACCTCTCCATTTCTGGAATTCCCCGCCCTGCTGCTTTTTTGCTTCATTTTCAGCAGTTTAAAAGCAGTGTATGGCATTTCTGGGATGGGGGAGAAGGAACAGCTGACTGTAAGGTCATTACCAGAGGTGTCCACTAGAGAGCACAAAGTGCAGTTTCCCATAGGAATGCACTGAAAATCAATTACATTTGTTCTAAAAAGTAAAAAAAAACTGGAGGCAGAGGCAAGCTGAGGCAGGCGAGGTAGGAAGGCTCCTTTTGTTTACCTGTGTGTGTGTTGGGAGGGAGAGTATTTTTAAAATAAGGGAGTTATTTGTTAAGGTGCATGCAAAACTTTCTGGTGAGTGCACTCCATTTTTGCAAAGCGCCAGAAAGCATTGCATTCAAAAATGGATGCACCGGTGTTGAGTTCATTGTTATTGCTTTGTGTGAGTGTCATTTTCTTTTGTTTACATGTGTGTGGGGAAGGGGGAGAGTATTTGTTTCCCTCAGACCCACACCTTTCTTCCTGTTTTATGGAGATCCATCTACAGTTGTTTTTTTCCTGTTTTCTTTTTATAAAAAAAAACCACAAAGGCTGAAGCTTCACCCCAAGCCCCCACCCACATTGATTGTATTATTATTATTTTATTATTATTATTATTTGTATTGTCTGTAAGCTGCCCTGAGTCGCCATGGCAAGTAGGCGGCAATATAAATATGAATAAATAAATAATAAACAGCAACACTTTTCCTTGCATTCTCCATAGTTTCTCTATCAGCCCCTTCTGTCTTATTCTCTATACTAGCATTTTGGCTATTCTGGGTGCCTTCTTTGAACTAAAATGCTTGGTAAAGACATCTACAGTTGAACTGGCCTTTAAGGGGAGCCATTACAAAATCTGGAATGTGTGCTTCTTGGGCCTCCTGGGAAGTATTGCCTTCTGCATGAGTCCTGAGGGAGCTCAGCAGGTTTGCCATTTTATTTTATTTATTTATTTATTTAGTATATTTTTATACCGCTTTCCTCACCTATTGGTGACCCAAAGTGGTTTACAGACAAAGATGGTAAATTACATAAAACTTAAGGCCCATGTCATGGGTAACAGCCGCTTCCACTCCCCTACAACTGGCTGAGGGGAGGAGCTAAGGGGGCTCTGTGGCAGGGACAAAGGTGGAAAATGTCCTCCTGCCATGGAGCAACGGTCACTCCCACTCCCCTACAACTGGCTGAGGGGAGGAGCTAAGGGGGCTCTGTGGCACATTTTGCAAAAGTGCTTTCTTAAAGCCTCCTTTTTCTTCTTCCACAAGGTAACAGCGGGAAGTGCCCTTCACCAGTTATGGCTATATCAAAGGTAAGACTTCACATTAAAAAACATTATATTTTATTTTATTTGGGATGTATTTCTTTGGTTGTTCTGTTTTTTATTTGTTGTGTGTGTGTGTTTTGTATTATCTGAAATTGTATGTACACTACCCAGGGTGGGAAATTTATAAATAAATAAATAAAAATTCTATTCCCTCCCTGCCCCCTGCCATCGGGCGGGGAGTTTAAGAGGGCTCCCCGTGGCTCTGAAGAGCCGAAGACGCTGCCGCCGTGCACGGACGTCCCTCCCCGCCCCCTGCCATCGGGCGGGGAGTTTAAGAGGGCTCCCCGTGGCTCTGAAGAGCCGAAGACGCCGACGCCGCGCACGGACGTTCCTCCCCGCCCCCTGCCATCGGGCGGGGAGTTTAAAAGGGCTCCCCGTGGCTTTGGGGAGCCGAAGACGCTGCCGAAGACGCTGCCGCCGCGCACGGACGTCCCCCCCCGATGCCTACCACCGGGCAGGGAGTTTAAAAGGGCTCCCCGTGGCTCTGGGGAGCCGAAGACGCTGCCGCCATGCACGGACGTCCCCCCCCCGCCCCCTGCCTCCGCCCTTCCCACCTGGGTGGAAGAAGAAGGAGATGTCGACGCCGGGACTTGCCAGCGCTCCCTGCTCGTTCCGGGAGCCCATGCATGTTGCTGGAACCAGGGGGGGGTTGTGGATGGGGTGGGAAGAGAGAGAGTTGGTCCTGCCAGCCAGGAAGGAGGGGCAGCATTCCATCTAGGGAGGTTCCAGGGATCCATATAGGTGTTGTGACGGGCATGGGGCAGTATGGCGGGTACCGTGGGGCGGGCCGCACTCGGGGAATGCGGGCCCGATGTTTAAGTGCGGTCCCTCATTCCAGCCCTGCAGGTACATCTCTGGGCCCTGAGCAGCAGATCCACAGTGACCCCACCCTTAGGCTGCTGCTGGTGAATGCCAGATCGGTATGTAATAAGGCCCCCCTGATTCAAGATGCTATCCAGGAGGGGCTGGCCGACCTGGCATGCATCACCGAAACCTGGCTGACACCTGAAGATGGAGTACCTCTTTCGGATATGTGTCCAGCTGGGTTCGGTATCTGGCACCAGCCTAGAGGTGAGGGGAAGGGTGGTGGTGTCGCCATTGTTGCCAGGGAGTCCTTGGGAATTGCTAGGGCCACTGCTCCACAAGTGTCTGGTTGTGAGGCCCTGCTTCTATGGTTGGGCCCCAAGGGTCAGTTGGGGATCTTACTCCTGTACCTGCCCCCTTGCAGGGTAAGGGATGCCCTGCCTGAGCTCCTCGAAGCCGCCTCGATGCTGGCGTTGGAGTTCCCGAGGCTTATGGTTCTGGGGGACTTCAATTTGCCATCGTTGGGGATGGCTTCTGAGGTGGCAAGGGAGTTCATGGCTTCCATGGCAGCCATGGGCCTGACTCAGGTAGTGCGGGGTCCGACCAGGGGCAGTGGTCACATGCCAGACTTAGTTTTCTTGTCGGAGCAGTGGCAGAGTGACCTGAGATTACAGGACTTAGCCATCTCACCTGTGCCATGGTCAGATCACTATCTGGTGACTCTTGACTTCCTGGGGGCGACGCTTCATCGTAGGGAGGCAGGGCCTATTAAAATGGCCCGCCCTCGGCGACTAATGGATCCAGATGGATTCCAGAGGGAACTAGGGGATGTTCCTCTGGACCGGCTCCACGATTCAACCGAGGCACTTGTCGACCTGTGGAACAGGACGGCAACAGCAGCCTTGGATGAAATCGCGCCACTGTGGCCTCTCCGCGCCCGTGGGGTTAGGTCATCCCCGTGGTTCACAGATGAACTGCGGGATCTCAAACGGGCAAAGAGACGCCTAGAGCGCCGCTGGGTGAAGACCCGGGATGACTCCGATTGGACACTGGCTAGAGCTGCTATTAGGGCCTACCTAGTGGCGATGGGGGTGGTGAGGCGTCAATACTTCACCACCCTTATTGCCTCCGCTGATAATCGCCCAGCCGCTCTGTTCCGGGTAACCAGGTCCCTCCTCGGTAGGGGGAGATCGGTGCCCGGTTGGCAGGGTTCGGCTGAGGACTTTGCTGACCATCTGGTGGAGAAAATCGATCGGATTCGTTCATGACTGAGTCCCGGCGTGGATGGGGAGGGTCGGGGGGGGGTGCCGGAGAACAGTCTTGCTGTACGATCTGGGATCAGTTTGATCCTGTTGTCCCTGATGAAGTGGACAGGCTCCTTGCAGCTGTACGTGCCACTACATGTCCTTTGGACCCCTGTCCCACCTGGTTGGTGAAAGCCTCCAAGGTGGTGACAGGTGGCTGGGTTGGGGCGATAATAAATGCATCCTTATGGGAGGGGGTATTTCCTGCACCATTAAAACATGCTTTGGTGCGCTCCCTCCTGAAGAAAATATCCCTTGACCCAGCTGTCCTTAACAATTACAGGCCGGTTTCCAACCTGCCCTTTTTGGGTAAGGTTTTGGAGAAGGCGGTGGTGCGCCAGCTGCAGAGTGTCCTGGAGGAAGCGGATTATCTAGACCCCTTTCAATCAGGATTCAGGCCCGGGTATGGTACGGAGACGGCATTGGTCGCACTAATGGATGATCTCTGGCGGGAGCGGGACGGGGGTTATCCGTCCGTCCTTGCTCTTCTTGACCTCTCAGCGGCCTTTGGTACCGTCGACCACGGTATCCTTCTGGAACGGCTCAAAGGATTGGGGATCCAGGGCACTGTGTTGTCCTGGTTTTCCTCTTTTCTGGAGGGCCGTACCCAGTCGGTGTGGTTAGAGAGTGAGAGGTCCAGCCCTAGGTCCCTCAAGTATGGGGTTCCTCAGGGCTCGGTGCTTTCTCCCCTCTTATTTAACATCTACATGAAGCCACTGGGTGAGATCATTCGTTCCCACGGGGTGCGGTACCATCAGTACACGGATGACACCCAGTTGTATATCTTGGCCCGTGGGGACCCCAGTGATGCTGTTGAAATCCTATCCGGATGCCTGGAGGCCATTGGGGTCTGGATGGGGGCCAATGGGCTTCGGCTGAATCCCAGCAAGACAGAGTGGCTGTGGATAAGGGGCCCCGTGTTATCCAGGGAGTTACCACCTTTGGTACTGGATGGGGTGGTTTTGCCCCAGACAGACCCAGTGCGCAACTTGGGGGTCCTTCTGGATTCACGGCTGCTGCTGGAAGAACAAGTGGCGGCTGTGGCCAGGAGGGCTTTTGCCCAACTTCGGGTGATTCGCCAATTGCGCACGCTCCTGGACCGGGGCTCCTTGCTTATGGTCACCCATGCTCTGGTTACTTCCCGACTAGATTATTGTAATGCGCTCTACATGGGGCTGCCCTTGACGACCATTCGGAAGCTACAGCTGGTCCAGAATGCGGCAGCCCGGGTGGTGATGGGATGTGGGCGATATGCCCATGCCTCACCGCTTGTTGTGTTCTAAAGCATGTGCCTTTAAACAATGTATCTATCCATGTGTATCCAATGTAACCTTTTCCATGTGTAACATTGTAACCTCAGCTGCATCACTATAACCCTAATAGGACGCAAGCTAGTGACCACTAGATGGCAATAGCGAGCGTCCAAGCTCATTGGTCCAAGACTCACCTAAGAGCAACAGCGCGGGAAGATTCCCGCCACCACCTTCACCTGGACAAGAAGGGCGTGACCTGAAATGAGGTCACGCGGACAGTAGCCAATAGACTGTCAAGGAGCCACATCCAAATGTATAGCCACTGTATATATTGAGCTGTTCGTCCGCCATTACCACATGTTCCCTCTGACCAGCATGTAATAAAGTTGTGTTAAGCCAGCTCTTCGGCTGTCCCGGTGTCTTTGGTCCCATACACAAAATTGGCGATGAAGGTGGGATTATGGCTGCCCACGGGACCAAGACATACGCCGGTTTCGACATCACGAAACCGCAAGACTGGGAACTTTTCGAAATGGACTTCCAAGGCGCGCTGGTGGAGTCCGAGGTGACGGACGAGGCAAAGAAGAGAGCCATCCTCACCAGAATGCTCGGGCACGACGCCAAGAGGGTATTGATTGACCTCATCGCACCCAAAAAGGCGGCTGAGTTCAAGGCAAAAGAGCTCCTGAAGGTGTTGCGAGACCATTTCCGGCCCTCGGTAGCGATGTTTCCCGCTCGGAGCGTGTTTTGGAGGCGAGTCCAAAGCGCCTGGTGAGTCGGTTGCTGCCTTCGTAGCGGCCCTGCGTCTGGCTGCCGGCCCATGCAAATGGGAGAACTTGGAAGTCACCCTCAGGGACTGCCTGCTATGCGGCCTGAAGGATGCCGAAATCCAGCGCATGCTGATGAATCAGGAGCCGCCCCCCACATTGCAGGAGGTCCTGAAAGCGGCACAGGCTGCGGAAGCCACGAAGGCCCTACAGGAGCTCCAGGACTGGCATCCGAAGGCCGACAAAACAGAGGGTTCGGTGCACGCAGCCCGGCGAATTTCGAAATCGTCCGCCGAAAACAGCGACGACGAGGACGTCCGGAGGGTCCGGAAGGAGGGCCGGCGCTGCGATAGCTGCGGAGCGGCTCACGACCGCGCCATGTGTCCCTTCAGAAAAGCCGAGTGCCACAACTGTGGACGACGCGGGCACATCGCCAAAGTATGCAGACAACGGCGCAAGGACCGGGGGAGCTCGCCCGACCGCGCGGCGAGGCCAGACCGCTCGACGAGAATCAAGGATGGTGCCCGGCCCACGAGGAAGCAGGACGGCGTGGGCCGCATCTCCGACGACAGCGATGACGACGCTCCAGTTTTCAGCGTGTCCTTGGGACACCCCCGCTACTTTGTTGAGGTACTGGTGCAAGGGGCCCCTGTTAGGATGGAGATTGACTCTGGCTCCTCATATTCCATCATTTCCCAGAGGGAGTTTTTGAGAATTGCCCCCCACGTACGGCCCAAGCTCAAAGCGTTGAGGTCCACGCTTCGGGACGTACAAGGGAACTGTATCCCGGTGTTGGGGGTTGGGAAATTCCAGGTCCAGTATAAGCGGCACGCCGCAGAACTCCCCCTAGTCGTTCTTAAGGGGGGAAATTGCAGCCTCCTCGGGACTCAATGGTTTCAGCCCCTGGGTTTATTCATTGGGAGGGTGCACGCCGTTGGGACTGATCCAATACAGAGGGTGTGCGATGCGCACCCTGAAGTCTTCAAAAAGGGACTTGGGAAATTCAATGGACCCCCAGTAACTTTCGACCTGGACCCGGAGGTCCGCCCAATAAGACTCAAACCGCGCAGAGTGCCTTTTGCACTAAAGGACAAAATAGAGGTGGAACTGGACAAATTAGTGGGCCAGGGGATTCTTGTTCCTGTTGATTCTGTGGAGTGGGAAACTCCAATTGTCACGGCACTGAAGGCCAATGGGGAGGTTCGCATTTGCACCGATTATAAGTGCACCATTAATAAGGCAATCCGCCCTAATGCGTATCCGGTGCCGGTGGTCAGCCATTTGCTAGCCAGGTTACATGGGGGAAAGTGTTTCGCTAAGCTCGACCTGGCTCAGGCCTATCAGCAACTCATGGTAACCCCTGCCGCAGTTGCTGCACAGACCATAGTCACGCATAAGGGGGCGTTCCAGGTGACGCGCCTCCAATTCGGCGTGAACTCGGCGCCTGGAATCTTCCAGTCGCTCGTGGAACGCCTCCTCAAAGGGCTGGACGGCGTTTTGCCATATTTTGATGATGTTTTGATAACGGGGGGGAGTGAGGCTGAGTTGGCTGAAAGGCTAAACAAGGTCTTGGAGGCATTCGAACAAGCGGGGTTGAGGTTGCGAAAAGACAAATGCGTCTTCTTCGCGAAGGAGGTTGAGTTCTTAGGGTTCCGAGTAACACCCGAGGGGATAAAACCGTCCAAATCCAAGGTGGCTGCCATCAAGAAAGCCTCTCGCCCCACCTCCAAGCCCGAGTTGCAGTCGTTCCTAGGGCTCTTAAATTTCTACCACTCCTTCCTTCCTCGGAAGGCTGCGGTGGCTGAGCCGCTTCACAAGTTGCTCAAGAAAGATGCGGCATGGAAGTGGGGCGATGACCAGGAGAGGGCATTCACAGAATTGAAACAACTCCTGGCGTCTGACGCCATTCTGACCCATTTCGACCCCAAACGGCCGGTGGTACTGATCTGTGATGCATCCCCTGTGGGGGTGGGGGCAGTGTTATGCCACGTGTTGGAAAATGGGAGGGAGGCCCCAATAGCGTTTTACTCCAGGTCCCTGTCCCAAGCGGAGAGGAATTACGCCCAGACAGACAGGGAAGCGCTGGCGATAATTGCAGGGACCAAAAAATTTCACGATTTTCTTTATGGCCGCCCTTTCACCATCGTGATTGACCACAAGCCCCTGCTAGGCATTTTTACCGCAGATAAGCCCACGCCACAAATCCTGTCCCCGAGGATGCTCAGGTGGGCCATTTTTCTCAATGCCTACCAGCACGCGTTGGTGTACCGGCCCGGGAAAGAGATTAGCCATGCGGACGCTCTGTCGAGGTCCCCCCTCCCCCAGGAGCACAACCACGTGGGCGGGGAGGGGCGAGACCGCCAGGTGCTCATGATTGAGGTTTTGGATAGTCCCCCCATACTACCCGCCGACATCGCTAAAGCGACAGGCAAGGACAAGACGTTGGCGGCGGTTAGCTCCTGGGTGCAGAAAGGGTGGCCAACGTCTTCCCCAGCGGAGGAATTCGCTCCGTTTTTCAGGAAAAAATTGGAGCTGTCCCTAGAGAGGGGGTGTCTCTTGTGGGGGCAGCGGGTGGTGATCCCCATGTCCCTTCGGCCGCGGGTGCTTAAACTGCTGCACGTCAGCCACCCCGGAATCGTGCGCTCCAAAGCGCTGGCCCGTAGTTACTTTTGGTGGCCCCAGTTAGACGCCGACATCGAGCACATGGTCGGCACTTGTGAGAGTTGCCAATGCTCCAGGCCGGAAGAGGCCCGTCTTCCCCACAGGGAGTGGGACGCGGCTAAGGGGCCGTGGTCCCGGATACACATAGATTTCGCCGGCCCGTTCCGAGGAACTCTGTTTCTCCTTGTTGTGGATGCTTTCTCCAAGTGGTTGGAGGTCATCCCAGTCACGAGCACCTCCTCGGCCGCGACAATTAAGCATTTGCGGAGAATTTTTTCCACGTTCGGCATACCCGACACTCTAATTAGCGATAACGCTAGTTGCTTCACGTCCGCTGAGTTCAGGGCGTTCACAGAGATTAACGCCATCCGGCACATCACCTCCGCCCCTTTCCATCCGGCCACCAATGGCCAAGTGGAGTGCCTCGTCCGCACCACGAAGGACGCGCTGCGGCGCATGGGCCCCGGGGACCTCAACCTGCAAGTGTGTCAGTTTCTGCTAGGGTACAGGGTGACCCCGTTGGCGTCAGGATACTCCCCCGCGGAGCTCTTAATGCGCAGGAAACTGACCACCATTCTCACTAGGCTAGACCCCACGAGAGTAGAAGACAAGGGAAGGAACATAGGGCTAGAGGCCACAAAGAGTTTTAGCGTAGGCGCCCCCGTGCACTGCAGGAACTACGCCAACGCGGGACCAGCCTGGGTACCGGGGGTGGTAGTGGAGCAGACCGGTCCCGTGTCGTACCGCGTGGAGACCAACACAGGTCTACTCTGGCGGCGGCACGCGGACCAGCTACGGAACCGGGTCCCGGGAAAGCAGGGCGCTGAAAGCGTGGAGCTGAATTCAGCGTTAGGGTTCTCCCCCACCCGTTTAGCCCAAGGGGGAGGAGAGGGGGGCCCAGAGTCCCCACCAAGGGGGGAGGAGAAGGAATTTGTCCTCGTAGATATACCGCAGGATCACCCAGCAGAGTTTAATTTTGAGTTACAGAACCGGGGGGGTTTCGGAGTGGTCCCCCACCCATCCAAGCGAGAAGAGGGGTTTTACGTTAGCCCCTGGTGCCCCCGGTTCACCCACAACAGAATCTACCCTTTCCCCCAAAGCTGCAAAACCGCAGCAAGCCACTAACGAGTCTCCCTCTCCCATTACAGGACAAGGGTCCAGGGAACAAGGAAACGGGAGCGGCCCCCGGGGGGGCCAACCCACATCGCGGCCCAAACGCGAGTGCAAGAAACCATCTTGGTTAAGAGACTTCGTCTCATCCTAGGGGGGAGGGATGTTGTGTTCTAAAGCATGTGCCTTTAAACAATGTATCTATCCATGTGTATCCAATGTAACCTTTTCCATGTGTAACATTGTAACCTCAGCTGCATCACTATAACCCTAATAGGACGCGAGCTAGTGACCACTAGATGGCAATAGCGAGCGTCCAAGCTCATTGGTCCAAGACTCACCTAAGAGCAACAGCGCGGGAAGATTCCCGCCACCACCTTCACCTGGACAAGAAGGGCGTGACCTGAAATGAGGTCACGCGGACAGTAGCCAATAGACTGTCAAGGAGCCACATCCAAATGTATAGCCACTGTATATATTGAGCTGTTCGTCCGCCATTACCACATGTTCCCTCTGACCAGCATGTAATAAAGTTGTGTTAAGCCAGCTCTTCGGCTGTCCCGGTGTCTTTGGTCCCATACACAAAACCGCTACTTCGGGAGCTGCACTGGTTACCAGTTTGTCTCCGGGTGCAATTCAAGGTGCTGGTTTTGACCTTTAAAGCCCTATATGGCAGTGGGCCAGGATACCTTAGAGACCGCATCGTCCCAAGAGTGTTTGCCCGTCCAACCAGAATGGACCGGAGGGGCTCTCTAATGGTGCCATCAGTTAGGGGTGCACATCTGTCTAGCACCCGAAGGAGGGCCTTCTCCGTGGCCGCACCAACTCTCTGGAACCTCCTGCCAACAGATCTAAGACTTCAAAGAGAATTGCTGCCCTTCAGGAAAGGATTGAAGACCTGGCTGGCAGGGCAGGTGTGGGGCCCGAATGGGATCACGGTCCCCGCCTGCTGGCTTACGTAAAGAATTAAGAACTCTCTCTTCCTTTTTTAGAGTGGGTGGGATGGATGGGTGGGATAAGGGGTTTTTTAAGTGGGTAGGATATGGGGTTTTTAAAGTGTTTTTATATGTTTTTAGAATTTGTTGTAATGCCGCCCTGAGTCGGGTTCTGCCTGAGCGGGCGGCATATATAAATACGACTAAATAAATAAATAAATAATAATATTTAAAAAATAGTCCACCCCACCAAACAGTCGGTGGCAGCTTAATCTGGCCCCCAGCTTAAAAATGTTGAGAACCCCTGGAATAGACCATACTGCCAATGACTCAATGCCAAGTGTCAGGCAGTGGTTAACTAACCTGACAACCCTGAGGACTAGTGGCCCTGGGTGCCAAAGTTCACAGGGAAGGGTATTGGTCCCCAAGTGAATTAAATTCCACTTGAATCCATCTTGATGGAGGGCAGCAGCTACATCAATGCTGGCCTGGGGCTGATGAGGACTTTGTTTGCCAAAAGGGCTCAGGACCAGAAAATGACTCACAGAACTGGATCAGTGTTACAGGTGTCATGCTGCGATGTGGAAGGCAGATGAAAGGCCACTGCATTATATTCTCTGGACAGTCTTCATGGCTGATTGCCACAATGATCGCTACTATTCAGATATGGCAGAAAAAGAAATCGACTTTTCAAGTTTTCAGGCTTTCAAGGAGAATGTCTGGCAATTTCCCCCAATGTAAATCAGCAATAACTGATGAAATTCAGAACAACCAAACCTGTATGAAACTAATTAAGGTGACCCAAGAACCATCATTTCAAATTTCTAGAAACAAATAACCATAGGATATATTCACTAATATTTTAAAATTGGCTTCCTCTTATAAATGCAGACCAAAATCCTATTACTGTATTCATCTTCCTTCTTGATAATATAACCACGAGCATTTACACAGAAATTTCTTCCCATAAATAATTTGACCTTTAGGACTTCTTGATTGCTATTATGGGTTGATGTCTTCATATTGATTCAACTTTTCCTCCACTTCATTCACAAAGCTGATACCAAACCAAAATTCTATAACCTTCCTAAGTCAACATTGTGCATGCTGCATTAACCAGGAAATACCAAAAGAAATATGTTTTCTTTGAGTGTTTCCCAGGTTTTCAAGGTTAGTAAAGAACAGATCATATTTTTAAGGACAGGGAAAGACATTTATGGATTCTGTCTCCTCCAAATACTTTATCAATGAATAATATACAGTTCTCTTTGGGAAAGGAAGGAAATTGTAGCTTATTAGGAAACTCTGTGTGGTCTACTGGCCTTTGGGCTGGGGGCCATGTAAAGCAACTTGCAAGCCCTCCCCTTCCTATGCATGGTCTACATTATTTGGCCATTAGCACTCCATATCCTGGGAAAACTAAAAAGCATCTCCCTAGTCCAAGTTCCAAGGTTTATATCTAGAGTTGTCCTTCCGCCAATGAAACAGCATCTGTTTGCAAAATAGATCTCCCCACCCTTTGCAGTCTAGTTCCCCAAATCTCCAGCTTGATGGGGAGATTACTGAGGCAGAACTTGGCATGTACATGGGGAAGAGGAAGAAGAGGAAGTTCTCGTGCAGGGTGAAAGTATGCTTCACTGATAATGGAATGTCGTCTGATGGTTTGGATCAAAAGCTGAACTTGGCTGTGAAAAATAGTGCTAACAGGGATATTGCTGACACATTATTATTACTGGGTCATTTATATCCCGCCCTATTGGCACACGCGCCACCCAGGGCAGCTAACATCATTTGTATCTTTGTCTAATTCTCTAATACTGTTCTCTCCTGCTAAGGAGATGGTAAAATTATTTAAGATTATTCTTGTTTGCTTGTTTTATATGCTTTGAAGGTAAAAATAACTGCAAAAACACATGGTGGTATATTGATAGGGTTTTAATTTTCTCAGTTTTGGCATATCTTATACCAAACAAGAAAATAAAATTTCAGAAGGCTGGAGGGAGTGGCCTATCCATATCAAAATGTTATATATTGACATTTTGATTGTATAGGCTGTGAAAATAAACCATATATCTGGAATATAGTTCAAGTATCTTTTTGCCTTCATATGTATTCCAGCATTCTCACTTAAAATGTTAAGGTTGAACAGATAATGTGAAAGAGAAGCAGCGATGTTCTTTGGCTTCATCAAAAAGACTAATGCAATATTTCACAGTACAGAGACACCATTTATTTATGATCATCCAAAATAATCAGAGCAATGGGATCCAGTCTACTTAGTTGAACTTAAGCCATGTCGATTTCAGTGGGAACTAAGTTATGAGTAAATAACTGATTCTAATGGCTCAAGTTGCTAAGACGCTGACTGGGAAGCGGAAGGTCAGCAGTTCGATTCCCGAGTACTGCAGGACGGAAATGAGCTCCCGTCTTCGTCCCAGCTCCTGCCAACCTAGCAGTTCGAAAGCAAGAAATTGCAAGTAGATAAATAGGGACCACTTCGGTGGGAAGGAAACAGCGTTCCGTGCACTCCGGTGTCTAGTCATGCCTGCCACATGACCACGGAAACGTCTGCAGAAGCAGACAACGCTGGCTCTTCGGCTTAGAAACAGAGATGAGCACTGCACCCTAGAGTCGGATACGACTGGCTTTCGAGCAAGGGAAACCTTTACCTTTACCTAGTCCAGAAACAGGTTTCTTTTTGGATTCAAATCTATACAAAGAGTTGTTGGGGTGATGAACTGGAAACAAATAAAGGTCTTGAGATAATATCTATCCAGCTGCATGGTGGGGAGAGAATTTACCAGGACAGACGGGAGTGCACTGCTGCTCAAAGCCCATACCTTAAAGGGAAACACCACCTCGGCATTTTCCACTTTGCTTCCTCTTGCCAGTCTCCACTCTGCTCCATGGGAGAAAGTCCAAAGATCTTCAGGCAGCTTCGGGAGAAGCTGCCAAAGCTGCCCGAAGTGCTTCGGACTTTCTCCCATGGAGCAGAGTGGAAACTGGTGAGAGGAACTGAAGAGGAAAATGCCGAGGTGGTGTTTCCCTTTAAGGAATGGGCTTTGAGCAGCAGCGTGCACCAGTCCTTCCCAGTAAATTCTCTCCCCACTACAGGCCTGGAGCTATCTCTGGAGGTCAAAAAAGCAGCATGTGAGGTTTCAGAACCATGGGGAGAAAGTAAAGACCAAAACAATGAGCCCATATTGTCTTCATTGTACAAAAGTCTGACTAAAGATTTTCCAACATTTCTAAAAAAGAATCTCCCCAAAATTCTGGTTATTTGTCAAGGGAAGGATAAGGAAGGGGGGTTATGGGCTTTGTATAAACTAGTTCTGATTGTACTCAGGAGAACTCTAGCATTCTTCCACAGTCAGCAAGAATGAGATCCATAAAGATAAACCTTCATAAAGGAAAATTTGTCCACCATTACAAACATCTCCTGTCAATGTGAGCATTTGTAGAGGGCATTGGTTGTATTGCAGGTCAAAATGCATCTGGAGGAAACTTCAGAACCTGAAGACATCGAATAGGAAACTTTTAACAAGTGATAAAAGCTTGTGGCTAATGATGGCATCAGCTTGCACAGGCATACATTTACACAATAAAACTTTGGCTATTGTATTATTCTTGGGAATTAAACAGCTAAAAAAAGGATATACAAATGATAAGAAAGCATAAAGAAAGGACCAATCTCTGTGGCTACAATATTCTGGTTTTCCAGGACTCTGGCTCTCCAATATTCTGATTGTACACAACTTTGGTTCACCAGACCCTGTAGAACATGGCTTCCCAACCTTGGGGCCTCAGATGTTCTTGGACTACTGCTTGGCCAGTACAGCCAATAGTGAAGGCTTCTTGGAGCTGTTTTCTGTGGGGAAACATACCTCTGCTTGGCTATTTTAATATCTTTCCATTTCTGTGTGTTCTTTTTTCCTGGGGTTAGAAGGAAAGGTCCAGAGGATATGCGTAGACTCAAACAATTGACCAGAAGTGACAGTTTTGTGTTAAAAAGCTGCCTTCACTTCCTCTCTTCTTTAATTAAAGAGAAATACTCCAACTTCCAATATTTATTTCCAATAGAACCTTGTATGAGGTTTTCGTGTTCAGGGAATGAAGAAGCAGACGAGTGAAGTACAGTAATACCTCATACAAAGTCCGCTTCGTACAACATCGGATTCATACAACATCACCTAATTCTTTGAAAAAAGTTGCCTCATACAAAGTCGCTGCGACTTTGTATGAGGCATTGGGGTTTTTCCCAGGTTGCATTGTGCTTGGGCAGTATAAAAGGCAGAACGCATGCATGCATTGCTCTTGTGGGTTTTGCACGAGGCGAAGAGTGTTTAGGAGTGGTTTTGAGCATGATTTTGTTTGGTGTTTGCTGCTGTTTGAATGATTAATACTGTGCTGCATGATGGGACATGTTAACTTTTAAACCTGCACTTCATAAAGTTTTCAAAAGTTAAAAACTTGTTGTATGGTTTGTCCCCTAAAATCAGGATTGTTTGACATGTTTTTGTAATGTATTTAGCCTTTAGACAATGATTTCTTAAAGTTCTGTCAGTTTCCTGTCTATTTCCTTGACTTTGCCCTGAAGTCTGTGCTGTTACAGTACAATGTATCTCTATGTATCTCTATGGAAATGATGTTGTACGAGGCATCGTAGCAAGGATTTGGACGTTGTATGAGGCATCGTGGCTAGGATTTTGCATGCCTCATACAAAGTCCGAATCCGTATAAAGTCCAAACTTGTGGAACCAAGTTTGGACGTTGTATGAGGTATCACTGTAGTGAAATTCAGCTCTTTAATAGTGGGGTTTGAACACAGTTTGGATGGGGCAAAACTCTGACTTATATACACTATAAACAGTAACAGTAACAATAATACAACAAGCCCATTGACTAACAGAGTGTGTACATTTTCGATCCACTTATTTGCATAAGAATAGATACATGGGAAAAGATACATTCTGCTCCTGTCAGAAAACACAGTTAACATACATAACAGAGGTCAAGGACTAGAAATGGTACCAAGAATTTCGTTTTGTATGTGACAAAATCTGGTTCAAAATGCTAGGATGATTTTTATGTTTTATTAAAAGAAAAATCAAAAGAATATCCTCTGTAGTTTAGTGAGGTACGGTTAAAACAAAAGTAAAGAGACTAACACTTATATGGGCATACACAGATGGAATATCCAAAGTAAGCACAACAGTAAAATTTAAAAAACCCTCTATTTTTTCCTCTATCTGGATTTACTCCAGTGTAAGTCCCCTTAGATGTTCTGGGGTAATAGAGAAGGAAAAACTTTAACCTTAATGTCCAGATAGAATATGATATGATTGGAAATGATTGTCCCATTTCATTCTAGACATAACCCTTTATTGGGATAAATGCCAGCTGTGATGAACACAGGCTTCTGACTTTTTCCCTAGAGGTCTATAAAGTTCTGTAGGGAATGATCAAGCATCAGACTCTCTGACCTAAATGGATGCTACTAAATTTTACAGTGTCTGCTGCCAAAACTGCCATGTCTACTGGCATTTTTCTGAGTTCATACCCTTTCAATTCCTCTTTGATTAATTGCCGTTTGTCTTTTGTCCAAATCTGGAAAACCATTGTTTTAGCTCATGCAAAGGTCATAGAGGTGGCATGGTTCAACAACTATAGTTAAAATTAACTGCATTTTAAGGTCCAAATGTAACATTCAACAGTGATCATCTGAAATTTCAAAGCCAAGGTTCTTATGTTGAAAGACGAAATGGAATCTACAGTGTCACAGGAGACTCCAAATGCAGTTCTTATCTACACACAGAAATGGGAAACATTCACTTCTCACATTTTCTTCCTTCAACATGTTCAGCAAATCCCTCCTGTTATTTATTACTATAACATATACAGTTGCAAAATGCATCAGGATTCAGAGGGTTTATGGCATCAAGAAAAGAAAAACTACTCTGTTAAGAAAAATGAAAGCATTGCAAAAAAAAGTAGTGATCAGTATCAAATTTTCTTCCTTTAAAAGCTATGTTTTGATTTGCAATGTGCAGCTAAACAGAGGATAAATGTGATGCATATTTATACTGTACATTCTATGAGTACTTCTAAATCCACAGTCTCCTGCCAAATTAGCAGTTCGAAAGCAAGAAATTGCAAGTAGATAAATAGGGACCACTTCAGTGGGAAGGTAAACAGCGTTCTGTGCACTCCGGTGTCTAGGAATGCCTGCCATGTGTCCATGGAAACATCTGCAGATGCAGACAGCGGTGGCTCTTTGGCTATAAACAGAGATGAGCACTAAACCCTGGAGTTGGATATGACTGGCTTTTGAGCAAGGGCGACCCTTGACCTTGACCCTGAAATTTACAGCATATTAGAAAAAATGTTAAAAATAATTATCAATTGCTCAGGTGCTGCCAAATAGAGAGAAATATTCTAAAATATATGAATTATATTAATATAACCCCATCGGTAGCCCTTTACAAAGTTGTTTTTTTAAATTATCAAGGTTATTTGCAGAGGTAGAGAACTGGAGAGATAAAAATGAAATAGGCAGATTTCTTCCTAAAAGACCTTGGCTCATGATGTCTGTGCAAAAAGAGAACAAAGAGATAAATGCACTGCAATTTATAAAACCTGAAAGGTTGGGCAGGACATTACCAAATGGAAGGAGAAGACAAAAGTCAATCTGTAGTGCTCTTCTACAGTAGACCATCAGTTCAATAAAACGGCCAGAAAAACAAGCGTAACTATTCTAAACTAATGGGAAGCATGTGGAGTTTCTCATATTAATACTCTTTTGGAGCATTTTGCTGTCTTCCCAGATTGACACTTGGCTACAAACTCAGACTTTTATTGAGGTTTTTTTTTACTCCAGTTTGCTTGAGTTAAAGGGAACAAAAAAGGATCTGCATTGAATCCTACAGTCTGCTACTTTACTCCCCCCCTCTCAGGATGTATGTCCCACTTTGATTCATAATGGTGTGCTAAAAAGAGAAATGCAAAAGAAGAAATAGCACAAAGTGTTCACAAGCAATGGATAGGTTCTTTTCTCAGATAGAATTTGCACTCTTCATGAATTTCCTGTAATTTCGCAAATTAGAAAGCTAGGCTAATTCCATCGTGTTCTTCTTAGAAGAAGAAACACTGCAAACTTTGATCATATCATTAATCACAGTCAAACCCTCTTTTTGTGCTCAGTATGTACATATATGCTTAGTTTGACAAATATATATATATGGTGGACATTTTTTGTAAATTGCACAAAAAACAATGGAAAGATTCATTTTGTTTCAGTCTTGCATAAGAAACAAAGATCTTTGATTGATCCTGAACAGCCTGCATCCTTATGTACAGATCACCTTTGCCCCCTACCCACCCCCCACCCACCTGGAAATAAGAGACTGACACAGTTCTGGAGTTTAACTAGGGCTACAACCTTATTAATTGTTCACTGAAACTGTTTGTTTGTCAAGATGGCGGCGCGTTCAGATGCTGCGGCTGAGAGCTCCTTGCTTTTGAGACAGGGTCAGTTAAGTAGGGTTATTTATAGCCATCAGGAATTGTTGTTTTATAGAAGAAGAAGTGAAGACAGTGTTATGTGTGGAAAACTGTGTGAAAAACTGTGGGCTTGCAAGATTCCAGAAATCATAAATCATCGAACCTGGAGGAAGACGAGGAGGAGGAGAGAGCGAAGGCAAAAAAGAGGCTGTAGAGGTAATAGCCATGTGAACACGAGGGCAAAGATAAGAAAACAACGCTTTAAATTGCCTCTCCCAAGTATTTTCTATTCCAATGTGAGGTCTTTGGTGAACAAACTTGATGAGTGGAGGCTGCATGTTGGAGCTGAGGGAGACTTTCGGGATTGCTGTGCATTGCTACTCACAGAGACATGGCTTAACTCTTTCATTCCCAACACAGCTATTGAATTGCAAAGCTATACTACACACCGGTTGGACAGGACAAAGGATTCTGGCAAGAAACAAGGTGGGGGAGTGTGTATCTTCATAAATCACAACTGGTGCAAGGACTCGGTCAGGTTGGATAGCCACTGTTCCCCGGATATAGAGTTTTTAATGATTAAATGTAGACCTTTTTATCTCCCTTGGGAATTTACAGCAGTAGTATTAATGAAGGAGTATGTGGCATCAACTGTAAATGCACGCATGGCCATGGATATTTTGTATGGAAACATCAATACTAAACTGAGCAAATACCCAGAGGCCATGCTGATCATTGCAGGAGACTTCAATCATACAGACTTGAAGGCAGTATTCCAAAAATTTAATCAGCACATTAAATGTACAACTAGGGGGGGGGAGAATACTCTTGACAAGGTGTATACAAACATTAAACAGGCATATGAGGTTAAGCCCTTGGCACACCTTGGTAGGTCAGATCATGTGTCCCTGCTTTTGACACCAGCATACACACCCTTTAGGAAACAAGCCCCGATACAAACACGGACTGTTACTGTGTGGCCTGATGGAGCCTCTCAACAGCTGCAGGACTGTTTCCAGGAGACCGATTGGAATTTGTTTGACCATCAAGATCTGGAGACCTACATATCAACGGTCCTGGATTATATTAGATTCTGCACCACCAATGTCACCAGGGAAAAGCATGTAAAGATGTATCCAAACAGGAAGCCCTGGATGACGAGTGAAGTTCAGAGACTGTTGAAGGCCAGAAACTTTGCTTTTAGAACTGGAGACCAGGTATTGTATAGTATAAAAAGGGCGAACCTGAAGAGGTGTATAAGGAAGGCAAAAGCTGTATATAGAGGAAAAATTGAAGATCACCTGAGTAGTCACGACACCAGGCAAGTGTGGCAGGGGGTCCAGCACCTTACAGACTACAAACCCAGGAATTCATTGCCTGTAGAGAGCAGTGCTTCTCTGGTGGAGGAGCTGAATACCTTCTTCGCCCGATTTGAGGTGACACCAGCAATGGATCCAGCAGTGTTGCCAGAGTCATCGTCATTACTCCCCTTAGGGAATGTTGCCAGGGTAGAAGAGGGAGAAGTGAGGCGAATATTAAAAGGAATAAATGCCAGCAAGTCTATGGGTCCTGATGGAGTGGCTGGTAGGGCACTGAGAGACTGCTCAGAACAGCTGGCAGAAACTTTTATGAAGATTTTTAATCGGTCTTTGGCCCAAGCCACTGTCCCACCTTGTCTGAAATCCTCTACTATTATACCTCTGCCTAAAAAGCCTAACATAGTCTGAATGACTTCCGCCCTATGGCGCTTACACCTGTCATAATGAAATGCTTTGAAAAGTTGGTGCAGATCCGTATTATGGCTTGTTTACCAGTTGGACTTGACCCTTGTCAATTTGCATATAAGAGAAAGAGATCCATGGAGGATGCTGTGGCTACGGCCCTACATGCTGTTCTGACCCATTTGGAGAAACAAGGGACTTATGCGAGACTGTTATTTGTAGATTTTAGTTCTGCTTTTAATACTATTCTTCCGCCTAGACTGGTGCCCAAATTATTAGATCTGGAGCTTCCGCCATGCTTATGCAGGTGGATACTAGATTTTCTATCAGATCATTCCCAATGGGTCAGGATGGGCTCTCATGTCCCTGCGGATCTCAGTATAAGTACGGGGACGCCGCAGGGGTGTGTGTTGAGCCCGCTTCTGTACACGCTTTACACATATGATTGTGTTCCCAGTTACCCCAGCAATAAGATCATCAAGTTTGTGGATGGCACAACGGTGGTGGGCCTGATTACTGCTGCGGAGGGAGAGTCGGCTTACAGGAAGGAGGTTGAGATGCTGACGGAGTGGTGTAGGGAAAACAATTTATTCCTCAATGTAAATAAGACAAAAGAGATCATTGTGGACTTTAGAAAATGCAAATTGAACATCCAGCCACTTATTATTGAAGGGAATTGTGTGGAACAGGTCTCTGTGTTTCGATTTTTGGGAATGGAGCTGATGGATGATCTAACATGGGGAGCAAACACCAAAGATCTGATGAAGAGAGCATAGCAGAGGTTATACTTCTTGAGAATCCTCAGGAAGAACAATCGTTCAAAGGACCTGCTGTTGGCATTCTACCACTGTACCATAGAGAGTGTGTTAACCTATGGTCTGTGTGTATGGTTTGGGAGTTGTACAGCTAGGGAAAGAACAATGCTGTCCAGGGTCATAAAGACTGCAGAGGGGATAATCGGGCGTACTCTTCCCATTCTAGATCAAATCTATGCCACCTGGTGTTATAAGAAAGCTGTAGAAATTGTGCAAGATAGTACGCACCCTGGAAATGATCTCTTTCAGCTTTTGCCTTCTAGAAGAAGGTATAGGGTCATAAAGACCAGGACCAGCCACTTGAGAAATAGTTTCTAGCCAAAAGCGGTTCTGGCTTTGAATACAGTGCAATGCAGTCTATGAGGGAGCTTCTGTATATAGTTTTTTAAAGAGTTTTTAGGGTTTTAGAGTTTTTAGAGTTTTAGAGTTTTTAAGGGTTAAATGTGTATATGTGGGGTTGGAGTATGTTGATAATTTTGTATAGTTGTATTTTGTTTAGGTTTTGTTGGGTTGTTAAGTGTTTTTCCCCCCAATCTCGTTGTTCTGTGCAGGACAATGACAATAAAGATTATTATGTTATCTATCTATCTATCTAAACCCTTCCCCCATCTTTGCCTTGGGGACTTTTTTTGGTGCAAACTTACTGTAAATTGTGAGGGATGCTCCACTGCCACTGCCCAGCTGACAGGAAGGCCAGTAGACCTCCTAAAAGCCTGAAATATGTTGCATGACAATGCCAGGTGCTAGGGCCAATGGTCATATCTTTAGCCCTACTACTTCAGTTCTAAGATTCCATACCTTGGGGACTTCCAGCTGGGTGTACAACCTTGGGGCCAAAGGCCAGAACTAGACAATCTGTTCTCAGGACAGGGCTTCATCTATAGAGTTATCATCACCAGAAAACAAAATATCATGACAAAGACACCTCAAGGTAAAGGCCCTAACCACGTCCATAACCCTAGCAGATTTGGAGGTCAAGGAAATAACCACATAAACAATAATCAAACAATAATCAAATTGGCTGCCGCCTCCAGCTTTCCTGGCAAGGTGGTGAGGCCCCTCCGAAGACAGACATCGAACGCAAAGCCAGCCCATCACCGCCGGCATCCCAAGCACTGCCTCCGGCCAGAACTTTAAAAGGCTGTTGAGGCAGCAGAACTTTCACTGCCGCTGCCTCTGCCTTTCCCAGCAGGGCGGGGAGGCCCCGTGAAGATGGACATCAGACGCCGAGCCAGCCCATCATCACCGGTGTCCCAAGCACCACCTCTGGCCAGGACTTTAAAATGCCATTGAGGCAGCAGAACCTTTGTCGCCACCTCCAGCTTTCCCAGCAGGGCGTGGAGGCCCCCGCGAAGACGGACGTCGGATGCTGAGCCAACCCATCAACACCGGCATCCCAAGCACTGCCTCTGGTCAGAATTTTTAAAGACCGTTGAGGTGGCAGAACTTTCACTGCCACCTCCGGCTTTCCTGGCAGGGTGGGGAGGCTCCCGCGAAGAAGGACATCGGATGCCGAGCCAGCCCATCACCGAAGCACCACCTCCAGCCAGGACTGTTTTCCATTGTATTTGGTACTGTATTTGCTACATTGTATTTTGCTTTTTGCCACACTGTATTTTGCCCTTTGTTATACTGTATGCTATATTGTATTTTCCCTTTTTGTTATATGCTTAATTTTGTATATTATATTGTATTTTGATATGTTGTTTAGCAGCCCTGAGTCGGCGTAAGCTGAGAAGGGTGGGATATAAATTAAAATCAAATCGAATTGTTGCACCAGAAAAAGACAGAGGAGTTGTAATAAAAAATAGCCAGCAACACAAGGTTGCATAAATAAAAACTTATCCTTTTAAACAGAATTTCTGACCAATCGTCATCATTTCTTTTTGAGTAAATGAGCAAACAAGTAAGGGCCAGAAGGTCGGCAGATCAGCAGGTCAAGACCAGAGTGATGTGTGATGGCAGGAGCACCCATTGTCTGCCCTAGCTCATGCTAACCTAGCAGTTCAAAAATAAGAAACTGCAAATAGATAAATAGGTACTGCTTTGATGGAAAGGTAACAGTGTTTTATGTGCTCCAGCATCTAGTTCTTCCTGTCACATGACCACAGAAACATCTACAGATGCAGATAGAGCTGGCTCTTTGGATGTAAATGATGATGAGCACCACCCCCTAAAGTCAGACACAACTGGCTTTCCAGCAAGGAAGGCATTTACATAAATGAGCATGACCAGGACATGCAAGAAATCAACCCGTAACAGCTTTGTGTTCCAGCAAGCATCTCTGCTGCCTTGGTACCTGTGCCTGTTGAGTAAGAGATGCTAAGAAACTAATTTTTTTAATATGCCTCAGTCTTTACAAGAATCTTCTCAAGGCCACTGGAAGTTAGGGCCAGTCTGTTAATAACTGATCATACCTGAGAGCAGAACTGAGAAGATTCATGCGAACATATTTATTAGATAGATTTATGCATCTATAGCAGCAGCAGGCTTATTGCACAGCACTTTGCTTCCCAGATTATAACGTGACTACAAAAAACTCAAATTTGGCTGAACCATGAGAAATCTAAAGTAGAGACAGAATTCTGTACGTTATTTATGCCGCTTCCTGTTTTAAAATAGTTTTATTGGTTTTTTAAAACATAATCATACAAATGACAACATACAAATGAAAAAGGTATAAAAAGATCAGAAGGTACCAATCTTCCAACCTGCAAAAAATGTTTTTTTCTTAAACTCTTTAATTTTTACTTCTTAAATTTCCTCTTTAGCCTTTTTTACATTCTGCAGTAAGTTATCTTCATATCACCCTGTGCTGTACATATTCGGAATTTGCTTTGCCCTTTCTATTTGTTTTCACCTTTCCCAGAATATGAACATTTCGGACATTGTCTTAATACCTCTATCATTCTTTATTCCGTATTCAATGTAGGGTTTCCAGATTTCCCAATACTTGTTATATACAATTATACCCTTCTTCTGCTTCATTACACATGTTAATTTATTATTTAGGGCTAATTGTCATACCTCTTTCCTTCCTTATCTATCCTTCCTTATTTCAAACTAGCAGATTTTGCCCGGCGGTGCTGGGCTGTTTTAAATTGTGTTGGAAGTTTTTTTTGTTAATGTTTGTAAAAAAGAGGTTAGTCTCTATTTGTCATTTTAAAATGTTTATTTATACACAGTTTTGTTTTGCTGGGCTGTTATAAACTGTGATACATTTTTTGGTGTTTTTTTGGTGGATTAAAAAAATTACATAGGATGATATTTTGGGATTTTTTATTTATTTAACCAAATAATTTTTTGACATATGTTTGTGATTTGTGTAAAATTGTGATGTATTGTTATGTTTTTGACCTGTTTTTACTTTTGTGGCTTTTTTGGGGGGGCTGTTGTGTCTTTTTGACTGGTTTTAATATTGTGCCCTGCAGGTGGGGCTTAGTGGATTTCTTTTTCTTTGACTGTTTTTTCTCTCTTGGCCTCTCGGTGGAGTTTCTTCTGGTGTAATCTCTTTGTTTCTTCATTTGTGTTCCGGGCGTTGTTGAGGGCGGACATCTGCTGGTGAGTTGGCTAGTTTTATTTATTTTGGGGTTTTTTCTTTTTTCTTTTTTTGATTTTGTGCTGTTTGGCTGGGTGGTGTTTGTGTTTGTTTTTGTTGTGTAATTTGTGGTGTTTTTGTTTGGTTTTGTGTAATTTTGGATGTTTTTGTTTGTGTTTTTGTATTTTACTTAATTTTTTTCTTTAAGTATTAAATAATTTTTTAAATTTTTTTAACAAGTTTGTTTTTTGTTTTTGCATTGGGGGATTTTTTTTCCGCGGCCTCGCCTCGATGGCCGGGCTGTGGGAACCATAGTGGCGGGGGCTTTTCTTTTTGTGGCCTGGCCTCACTGACTGGGCCGTCGGAACCGTAGTGATGGGGGCTTTTCTTTCCATGGCCTGGCCTCGCTGGCCGGGCTGCAGGAACTGTAGCAGCGGGGGCTTTTCTTTCCATGGCCTGACCTCGCTGGCCAGGCCGCAGGAACCATAGCAGCGGGGGCTTTTCTTTCCACGGCCTGACCTCGCTGGCTGGGCCGCGGGAACCATAGTGGTGGGGGCTTTTCTTTCCATGGCCTGGCCTTGTTGACCGGGCTGCAGGAACCATAGCGGCGGGGGCTTTTCTTTCCCTGGCCTGGCCTCGCTGGCCAGCCCGTGGGAACTGTAGCGGTGGGGGCTTTTCTTTCCGCAGCCCGGCCTCGCTGGCTGGGCTGCGGGAACCATAGCGGCGAGGGCTTTTTTTCCGTGGCGTGGCCTGTCCTCGTTGGCTGGGCTGTGGGAACCGTAGCGGTGGGTTTTTTCTTTCCATGTCCTGGCCTCACTGGCCAGGCTGTGGGAACCGTAATGGCGGGGGCTTTTCTTTCCACAGCCTGGCCTCGCTGGCTGGGCTGCGGGAACCCCAGCGGCGCTTCAGGCAGTGTTGGGGAGGGGGGCTTTGCTTCCCGGGGAGTTGCCTTGCTTTCAAGGGGGGAGGCACCAGTACCTTCTACCCCTCTTGAACCCCCCCCCCCATTTTATTGTGTGTGGTTTTCCCCACCCCAGCTCAATCTTTCTTGAGGCCGGTGGTGGTCTCGCCGTGTCTTTGGCGGGGTAGTGTGGAGGAGAGGGAGTCCCTCTTTTTCCCGTTGCTCCGGGAAAGAAGGACGGTGGGTGTTACATGGTCTAGTTTTGTGGTGTTTTGTTTTGCATGGCTGTAAGGTGCTGCGTCCACCTGCGGCGGACTTGCACTCCAGGTGTTTTTTATTTTTATTTTTTGCATGCCGGCTTCCTCAGCGTTCTGCACACTCATGGCAAGCAGGACACTGGGGCTTGCAGTTTTGGATTTGTTTTTACCATTTGTGCAGCGTTTTTTTTCCTGCGGCTTCATTTTGATTGGCTGCGGTTTCCGAACGTTCCTTTTCCTCTCGCCTCTCAGCCTGATTGGCTGTGGCGCAGCGCGGCCCAAGGAACTTTGGGAAATGGAGTCCTTTCTTTTTGTTTGCGATCGGGGGGCTCCTGCCCCACTGGCACAAAATTCAACCTGACAGTTACCTGCGAACCCCAGTCGGGCGAGTGCCCGGAGGCTCGGACGGGGCTAGTGGGGCCTGGCTGAACATCCTTTGTCACATTCCAATGGTTAATGCACAGATTTACAGGTATAGATTAATTCTCCATTCCTTATGCAGCTTCCAGACCAGCTTCACATTCTCCTATCAAGACCATTCCCATTGCTTCTGGATTGTTTTACCTGTTATATCAGAGAACAAACAAAACAAAACAAAAACGCTGTAGCACTTTAAAGACTAACTGTTATATTTCAATGTGAGCTTTTCTGGATTAAGTCCACTTCATCAGATATGGGAGTGAGACTTCATGACATCAGTTTATACACATCAGGTACAGAGGTCAGGTACAGAGTGATTGGTTAGCATACCAATCAATGTGGTTTCATACAATTGGTAATGGCAGATGATCTCTGGCTGTTACTAAGATTAGCTGTGAATGTCCCCTTTTCAATTGCAAACAAAACAAACACCTAGCATTGAACATATGCAATGAGTTTAACCTTTGTAATGGTGTGTGAGCACATCCTTTGTTCTGTGAGATAACCTATGCTGTGAAAGAGAATTTTTCAGGAAAGATTTTTTTTTGTTAACTTATGGTATGAATAATGTGAGCCACAGTGTCACCATCTCTCACAATGCAAATGGCATTTCAAATAACAGTTGTCATCCAAGTGGCACATTTTCCTGTGCAACAAATCAGTCTTTCCGATGAAATTGAATGGAACCTATGATCTAAAACTGGAGACTGTTTAAATAAATGTTTGATAATTTGCATTTATGAACCCTTTTATTCTGATTGCTTGTATTCAATTCAGCTCACCTATTTGGAGACACATGCACAATTCAATGAATGTTTTTAAAAAATATTGGTTTCCATTAAGTTTCTGAATCATAAATCCCTGAAATTGTAGCTTAAATAAGATGAGTACTTGAGTGCGAGTTTTTGATGATCTCCCATAGAGTTTGAATAATTAAATACACTTAGATTTACCACCAAATAACTGTAAAACAAATACAACTGTTAAAACTGACATTAAACTCAAATATATATCTATAACATCTGATAGTTTCTATGGTGTAGAATTCAGAATCAGGTATTAGGCAATAAAAAAACTATAATGTGATGTAAGTAGCAACATAATTTATGACTACTGTACCTTTGTATCTCTAACTTCAAAATTGCAGTTCTGTTGTTTTCTATGAGTTTCTTAAAGTGATAGTAAAGTGAAGAATATTGTTGTTGTCATCTACTCGTGTCCAAGAATACATTTCCCCTGAAAATCATTTTCACATTTGATGGGTGTGTGAAAGAAGAGTGACAAACAGGAAAGATGCCATTGGCATGAATTTGTTTAAGGTGGATCCCAGCTTGCCATGAAGTGACCTACACACTATGATCATGGAGCCATCTCCTGCAGCACGTAGACATGTATGATTTGACTGCAATGGACTGGCAAAACATTGAGGATATTGACAAGGTCTGCCTTCACAGCCAGTCCATCTAGCATGGCCTCTTCTGCCTCCATGACATTTTGAAATCAGAATAGTGAAGTGGTTCCTCCTCCGCTCATTTTGCTCTTGGGCCCAATTGAAGAATATAAGTACAGTGGAACCTCATACAACAATTGACACATATAGCAACAAAATCACATAACAATTAGGTTTTGGGGGAAATGGCATCCTGCAAAACAATTTTCCCTATGGAAAAAAACATACAACAATTTTTCAATGGGAAAAACCGCTTAGCAAAAACAATTGTTGTACGATGCATCCGTATAGCAATTTTTTCATATAACAACGAGCCCTGTGGAATGGATTAAAATTGTTGTATGAGGTACCACTGTATGTGGAAAGAGGAGAAGGATAAAGATCACAAGGAAGACCCAGGGGAAGGTTGAGAGATAACATCAAAGAGATATTACAAGGACACTAAATAACACAAGTGGAAGCTGCTATAAGTGCCAGAACAAGAACCTTGCATCTCCCTCGACACCCAATGGGGTAATAGAGGAAGCAAAGAAGATTTGAAGAATTGGTGGGTACTAATCAGACAAAAAAACCCAACTCTTATCCAGTCCAATATACCAAGACAGAATTCTCTGCATAAACAAATGTGCATAAGGTAAGTCAACACAACCCTTTGTAATGTGGCTAGCACTATATTTCTATGCACAAGCCTTTTGCCAACCCAGGATATCTTGTCCTTGAAAGGATTCATGCATCTGAATGCTCTATCAAAAGTACAAACTATGAATAATCTTGATAGGTAAGGTAGCAATGTGTGCAGTTATAGCTTACACATGAGACTGACATCAACTTTTTCATATGCTCACATGGATACTGGCTGGGTTAGTGTTGAAGCTAGTCAAATATATAAGGAGGAAGGGGTATTGAACCAACTCTTTCTCTATAACCTTCACCATAATCCACATATATTCAGTTTAAAGACTATGTAGTCCCTCATTCTCCTTCTTAGCCCCTCATTCTCCTTATCCTGACCCTTTTCAGGTTTCCTACCTCTAGAACTAGTATCTCTCTTTTAGCAACTGCATGCAGTGGGTTTATGCTAATCCATGTGACCTTTAGCTTTGATTTTGCACAAATTTTAAAACATCATTGTTTAATAATTGAGGGTTTTTAGATTGATTGATATTGCATATTTCCGCTAGAATTGGGATTCAGGTGGGCTATGATTAAAAGAGATACAGATGAAAGCAAATACAGATAGAAACCTACAAAAGGTTATTCTTAAAATGTCATTAAACTAGCTATAATATTAAAACATGATTTTTAAACAAAAATTAGAACATGGCTAATTAAAAAAATCATATGAAACCACAGGTCTATTAAATACCTTTTCTTTAGAGCAGAAAACTACTTTCCCGTTGTATTTTCTTCTATGAGGAAAGAAATGAAGACTGTTTGAGGGAAAAGCCACACTTGTCTCAGAGTCTTGTGGGCTACAGAGACAAAAACTTTAGTAGTTAGACTCACTCTTTTTTGAGCAAGCTCAGCTGTCTGGGGGCATGGTCAAGCCCATGGCATAAAAAGGTTGGGAACCCCTGCACTTGAATGTCAATAGGTTCAGGGCAATAGTGTGAGACTAACCTCAAGAGGCTCATTTGAATTAGATTCAAATCCCCATTCAAACATTTTCTTTCCTAACCGTTCTCACAGGGTTGGTGTGTTGATAAAAATGTGGTTGGCAAAACTACAGTATGTTTGCTGCCTTGAGCTCCTTGGGGGAAAAACTGATGAGGGGAATCAACTTGGATTTGTCAGAGTGTAAATGATGCCATTTGGGTTCTATAAGGATCTGCACTGAGATAATGATTTCACTCTCACTGAAAGTAGACAGGGAAGTAATTTACACATCACTAAAAGCAAAGGAAAGATTCAGTATACAAGAAATGACACGGATTCATGTGCTTCTGTATCTGTTGTATAAATGCAGATATAGAAATCATCAAGGTTATTTAAAGAAAAATGCAAAAATGATTACACCATTTTGGAGAAGATGGAGGGCTGAAACAGGTGTTATAGACAGCCTACTGTATATTAAAGGAGGAAGATTCTAAGAATTGATAGTGTCTAAGTGAAACTCTTGTCACTTCCCAGAGACTGAAGATTAGTCTCCTTTATTTTCTGTTTGGTCTTCAGGACTACTGCTGCAAATCCCCCCTCATACTTCAATGTCGTACACCAGTGACCCTGGCCATCTGACAACTATGGTAACGAGGGTGTATTCCCCCAGTAGGTTCAACCATGCCACAAATGTGTCGGCCAGTGATCAGGAATGGTGAGTTCTTCATTCTGTAACCACAGGTCAGCTAAGTGGGGTCAGATATTTGAGCATAAGTAGCTGCTACCATTTTGTAAGAGTGTTTCAGATGGTTCGGCCCAATAACTCCAGAGACAGTATATTATAATTAAAGTCTTTTATTCTCACTGCCCGCATGGCGGTCAGTGGCTGCATCAAGGGTCAAAGATTGTTATGTATGTATGTACAATGTTGCTTTAACAAATGTATGAATGTAACCGGACCACAATTACAATGTAGCCCTGCTGTTAAGGAACGCGAGTAAGCTGCCCATAGAGGGCAGCTGCGAGCGTTCAGCTCACATGGTTCTCATTCCCCAAATCACCGGCAGCCGCGGGAACCTTTCCCGCGCTAGGATCACCTGGAGCAGATGGGCATGACACAAATGATGTCACACCGGTAGCGGCCAATGAGCTACCGTGCACATGATTCAAATGTATTTTGCTACTGTATATAATGAGCTGTACCTCCGCCATTACCTCATGTTCATCCTGATCATCAACCAATAAACCTGTGTTAGTCCTTACTGCGACTCCTTCTTTGTCTTCCGCACAAGACACCAAAAAGATGGAAGGGAAGGGTATGAGGTTGAGGTGGTCCTTTAATAGGGTCGGATGAGGTCAGAGGTATAAGGCTCAAGGGAATAGGGTTACAGTGGCAAGGCATTATGGTACATGTAGTTCAGGTCAGTTTGATATTACATCTGATAAAACCCCTTCTAATATCATATGGGCTGACTACATTGAGTACATACTTGAGCGTTTCATTTTCTAAGACACAAGCTGCCAAACAAGTACTAATGCTGAGCTGAGGGGAGTGGTTTGGTCAGTATGTCTGCCACTTGTTCCTTTGTCTCACAATGTGTTAGTTCTATAAAACCTTCTCTTATCATCTGTCTCACATTTCTGCACTTGTTATCTATATGTCTAGATTTCCGGTTTATAGTGTCACCTTTTGCTATCTATATGGCCGCCTGGCTATCTTCGTGGATGGTGATGGGGAGCTTAGGCTTTTCCCAAATAAGGGAGATCAGTTCGCCGCCGCCGGGCAGCCACCCCCAGCTGGGGGGTGAGGAGGAGGGCGAGGGCCAGGCGAGCGGCGAAGAGGCTAGCCGCTGCCACTGCCGGGCAGCCACCCCCAGCCGGGGGGTGAGGAGGAGGACAAGGGTCAGGCGAGCGGCGAAGAGGCCAGCCGCCGCCGCCGGGCAGCCACCCCCAGCCAGGGGGTGAGGAGGAAGATGAGGGCCGGGCGAGCGGCGAAGAGGCCAGCCACCGCCACCGCCGGGCAGCCACCCCCAGCCAGGGGGTGAGGAGGAGGACGAGGGCCGGGCGAGCGGCGAAGAGGCCAGGCGCCGCCGCCGCCGGGCAGCCACCCCCAGCCGGGGGGTGAGGAGGAGGACGAGGGCCGGGCGAGCGGCGAAGAGGCTAGCCGCCGCCACTGCCGGGCAGCCACCCCCAGCCGGGGGGTGAGGAGGACGACGAGGGCCAGGCGAGTGGCGAAGAGGCTAGCCGCCGCTGCCGGGCAGCCACCCCCAGCCAGGGGGTGAGGAGGACGATGAGAGCCGGGCGAGCAGCGAAGAGGCCAGCCGCCGCCGCCAGGCAGCCACCCCCAGCTAGGGGGTGAGGAGGAGGACGAGGGCCGGGCGAGTGGCGAAGAGGCCAGCCGCCGCCGCCGCTGGGCAGCCACCCCCAGCCGGGGGGTGACGAGGAGGACGAGGGCCGGGCGAGTGGCGAAGAGGCCAGGAGAAGACCAACTGACAGAAGGGCAGAGGAGGAAGAGCAGGGGGAGAGACTCAGAGTCCCAGGCAAAGGATAAGTAGCTGATATGCAAATATAGAAGACTTAATATAACAACTGACATAGAGACTTTATACTGACTAAACATAGAAACTGACATAGAGACTGTGTTTTAAAGTGTGATAATATGCATGATAATATGTTGTCTTAAATGTTTTAAACTTTTAAAAACTGTGATAAAATGTATGAGGAGAGAAAAATGGCGTAGACACCGGCAAACCACGCCACAAGGCTTGCCAAGAGAACCCTATTGACCAAAACAAAAGGCAAAACAAAGGGGCAGGCTAGGTGATACAGGATGCTTAACACCACAGAGTGGAGGAAGGGGAGGGACAGGAAAGAGGGAGGGGAAATGCAAGGTTGCAAGGAACAATACTGCATAGGGACATGGAATGTGAGATCAATGAACCAAGGTAAACTGGAAGTGGTAAAAAATGAGATGGAAAGAATAAGCATTGACATCTTAGGCATCAGTGAGCTCAAATGGACAGGGATGGGGGAATTCAGCTCTGGAAACCATCATATCTACTACTGTGGGCAAGAAAACCTTAGAAGAAATGGAGTAGCCATAATTGTCAATAAAAGAGTGAGAAAAGCAGTAATGGGATACAATCTCAAAAATGACAGAATGATGTCAGTCAGATTTCAAGGCAAACCTTTCAATGTCACTGTGATCCAAATATACGCACCAACCACTGGTGCAGATGAAGCCACAATGGACCAGTTCTATGAGGACCTAGAATACCTCATAGAACAGACACCAAGAAATGATGTCCAAATTATATTAGGAGACTGGAATGCCAAAGTAGGAAATCAAAAAGTTGAGGGAATAACAGGCAAATTTGGTCTTGGAACACAGAATGAAGCAGGGCAAAGATTGATAGAGTTCTGCCAAGAGAACACACTGGTCATAGCAAACACTCTCTTCCAGCAAAACAAGAGGTGACTTTACACATGGACATCACCGAAGGCCAACACCGAAACCAGATTGACTACATACTCTGCAGCCAAAGATGGAGAACCTCCATACAGTCAGCAAAAACAAGACCTGGAGCAGACTGCGGCTCAGATCACAACCTACTGATCGCAAAATTCAGGCTTAGACTAAAGAAAATAGGGAAAACACGGAGACCAGAATGATATCACCTAGACAGCATCCCTAAAGAATACACGGTGGAGGTGATGAACAGATTTAATGGCTTAGACTCGGTAGACAGAGTACCAGAAGAATTATGGACGGAGATGAGGGACATCATGCAGGAAGCAGCAAAGAAAACCATACCAAAAGAAAAGAAGAGTAAGAAAGCAAAGTGGTTGTCTGACGAGGCTCTTAAAATAGCAGAGGAAAGAAGGAATGCAAAAGTCAAAGGAGAAAGGAAAAACTACAATCATTTGAACACAGAATTTCAAAGAAAAGCAAGGAGAGATAAGGAAAACTACCTAAAAGAACAGTGCAGAGAAATGGAGGAAAACAACAAAAGAGGCAGAACCAGAGATCTTTTCAAAAAAATCGGGGAAATCAAGGGAACATTTAAAGCAAAAATGACCATGATAAGGGACAAAGACGGAAAGGAGCTACCTGATGCAGAATAAATTAAGAAAAGATGGAAAGAGTACACAGAGGAACTTTACAAAAAGGACCTCAACACTCCTGACAATCACAATGATGAAGAAATTGAACTTGAGCCAGACATCCTGGAGAGCGAAGTCATAAAGGCCCTAAAGAGCACTGCAAACAACAAAGCTAGTGGAGATGATGGTATCCCAGTTGAATTTTTCAAAGCGCTAAAAGATGACGGCGTCAAATTACTGCATTCAATATGCCAGCAGATTTGGAAAACAAAACAGTGGTCACAGGATTGGAAAAGATAAGTATACGTCCCAATCCCAAAAAAAGGGCAATGCCAAAGAATGTTCAAATTATTGAACAATCATGCTCATCCCACATGCCAGCAAGGTGATGCTCAAGATAATACAGGATAGACTTCAGCAGCATGTGGAGAGAGAATTACCAGAGGTGCAGGCTGGTTTCAGAAGAGGCAGGGGGACTAGAGACCACATTGCCAACATACGCTGGATCATGGAGAAAACAAAGGAATACCAGAAACAAGTTTACTTTTGTTTTATTGACTACACTAAGGCATTTGACTGTGTGGACCACAACAAGATGTGGCAAGTAATTAAAGAGATGGGAATACCAGAGCACCTCATATGCCTCCTGAGAAATCTGTACATGAACCAAGAAGCAACAGTTAGGACAGAACAGGGAATGACAGAGTGGTTTGGAATAGGAAAAGGAGTAAGACAAGGCTGCATTTTGTCACCATGCCTATTCAACCTATACACAGAGCACATAATGTGCAGTGCAGGGATGGAGGAATCACAATATGGGATTAAAATCGCGGGGAGAAACATCAACAATCTGACATATGCAGACGATACCACCCTAATGGCAGAAAGTGAGGAAGACCTAAAGAATCTCTTGATTGGGCTGAAGGAGGAGAGTGCAAAAGCTGGCTTGAGACTCAATATCAAGAAAACCAAGATAATGGCAACAGGCCCAATCAGTTCCTGGAAAATAGACGAGGAAGAAGTAGAAGCAGTGACAGATTTTACTTTCTTAGGATCAAAGATCACTGCAGATGGGGATTGTAGCCATGAAATAAAAAGGCGACTGATTCTTGGGAGACAAGCAATGAGAAACCTGGGGAACATAGTGAAAAGCAGAGACATCACATTGCAAACAAAAATTAGAATAGTCAAAGCAATGGTTTTCCCAGTAGTAATGTATGGATGTGAGAGCTGGACAATTAGGAAGGCTGAACGCAGAAGAATAGATGCCTTTGAAATGTGGTGTTGGAGGAGGGTTTTGAGAGTCCTCTGGACAGCGAGGAGAACAAATAGGTCAATCTTAGAAGAAATTAACCGTGACTGCTCATTGGAAGGTCAAATAGTAAAGATGAAGCTAAAATACTTTGGACATCAAATGAGAAGGGAGGATTCACTTGAGAAGGCATTGATGTTGGGAAAGGTGGAAGGCAAAAGAAGAAGGGGGAGGCCAAGGATGAGATGGCTAGATGGTATTGTAGACACAATGGGCACAGAGCTGGGAGGGCTGAGGGGGATGGTGGAGGACAGAGGTGCCTGTAGAACAATGGTCCATAGGGTCGCAAATGGTCGGAACCGACTGTGCGACTGAACAACAACAACAAAGCCAACTTCAGCATGAGCCCAACCTGCTGTGTCATAGTATTTAAAATACAAAGAAAAGGCCAAACTGGAAAATTATACAAACGGGAGGAACAACCGTTTGAGGCAAAAGTCGTGGTAACCACAGTAACATAAATTCTTCAGCAATAATAAAAGAATAAAGTCTTTAAATCCAAAGTTGTCTCTTTAATCTGTAAGTTTTATCTTTTTTCAGAATTTAACCCAAATACAGATAGCTTCTCTTGATGCTATCTATAGACTAGAGACTATACTGTTTCTATACTCCAAAATCAAAGTTTCTCAATGTTTCATAAAGTATTGAACAACATAAAGATGTAGTGGCTGCAGAGTAAACAACTGAATAATATCCACAAAAATAAGAACCAAATGGTCTCAATGCACCATCAGATCCTGCTACGGTAGCGGTGGGACCTCACAATGGCAAGAGGCTTCTAAAATCTCGAAACAGTGGGTGATGATGCTTTGATCCGCCATGTCAAACTAACGTGAAGCATGCGTCACCCAAGTACAGTGAAACCTCAAGTAATGGGCACCTCTACTTACAAAAAACTTGAGAAATAAAAGGAAATCCCAGAAAAAATAATGCTTCAAGATATGAAAAAAAATGAGATATGAATTTTTTTGTCTTCCAATGCATCCCTCTGTGGTGGGAGGGTGTTTGGAGCATTTCCACTCCATTTTTAGAATTTTTATCATGTTTTGATACTAGCAGAAGCTCTGAACACAACCAGGAAGTGCCAAAATCCCCCCCTTCCCCAAAACAGCTGATAGCCGGGAAATAGCCCTGCAATTACCAGAGCTGGTCACTACATGGTGATGTCAGAAATGTACCAAATATGCATTGAAATGCATTGAAAATCTTCCAGAGCTTAAAAAAAGTGAAGGGCGGGTGTCTTTTGTCTGTTCAGAACTCTTTCTACTATGGAATTTTTCACCATGTTTTTGCCACTTTGGAAGGAGTTTTGAACAGAGGGGGGGGGGGTTGGATTGGGGCAGCGAGGCGGCCGTTGGGTCCCGGAGGAGACTGGTCAAGCAATGAGACACGAGACAAGATGGAGCGAAGACCAGTGATTTATTGAGGGAAAATCATCATTATATATCGAGTAAGAGGGCTGCGTGTGATGAAACTGTCATCTGACAAGATCCACGTACCATATTCACACGAGTTAATTGGGAACCTCTCCCGGGGAAGTTAATTAACCAAATTAAACACTGACAGGGGAACTCCATTGTTCCATGCTATCTTGGGGTAAACACTGGCTGATGTTGGTTTAAGGCTGGAAGTAATCCGCGGGTGCGATATTACCTATTACATGACTAGTGAGTTAGTCATCCAATTTCCTCTTGCCCGAACTGTTTGTCAGGTCAGCTGTGGGTGAATTAAACTATGGCTATTAATCCGCTCCCCAATTTCTGTCCCCTCGCAACCAAAGCTCAAAGGAGCAATCTCCCAAACGATGGTTCTGTCAGGGACAGTATGCCAATTGCGTGCGCGGAACCTGCACTCCCCCTTTATTTGTTTGATTGGACCTGACAGATGGCTCGGCGTAGGATTGGCATCAGCTGACGTGGAGAGAGGACATTCCGGGGTTCTCTCCATGGGGGACATCTCGACATCAGTGAGGGAATACATTGCACGAAACAACACACAGCTGTTCCCAGTATTATCACCCCCACAATCACTTTGATTGTCATTTGTAGCCATCCCCATGGGAACCAGGACCATAATGAATTCCACCACCCCCATGTAGCGTCTTCCTTGATGTTTTTAACCAAGGTATGGAGATCTGTGAGCTGATTCTGTACCTTATGTGAGTTGTCCATGAGGTTAAAACAACACATGCCATGGACGGACTCGCAACCCAAATGATGTAACAACAGGAGGTAATCGATGGCTGCTCGATTGTACAGTATGGCATGGCGAAGCTCTGTCTGCTCTTGATTAAGCAGCGCCATCGCCGAGGAGGTGTGGTTAATGGCTTTTGCCAAGGCGCAAACCAATTGACCAATTCTCTGAGCGTTGCCTACGGCTAAGCCTGGCACGCCGAACAAGCTGACTGCTAACGAAACATACTCAGCTTTACTTAGAATCCTAATGTTACTATCACATGAGCTGACTAACTGGGTGGCACGAGCGTGCCGTGTGTGAAGGTACATTCGTGCTTGGTGCAACCATGTCTCTAGTGGGAAGCAACAATGTCAAACGACTGATACAACAAAGGGAATCAGATACATTTGCGGGAATGTAGTTCCAAGTATACTGGTTACATGTAAAAAACCATCCTGAAGGCAAAGTAACATGAACATACATTGAGTCAATAGTCTCTGGGTTATCACAAGTCCAGTTGTTGCTGCCGGGGTCGAGGCAATGGCGCTGTGGCCCTTTGACCGCAGAACAGCCGGTCATTCGAGCACAAGTAGAGATCGGGCTGACCGCCACTCGGGGAGTGTAGAGAGTGGCTGCATCAGCCGGCAAGACTTTGGTGACTTGGGTTCCCCAGTGCACATACATTGAAAAGCCAGTCTTGTAAAACGGACCGAATATCCACTTCATCAACCAGTCACCGTTCCTGATGCGCGCATCTGGGGAGTGACACACCGGGATGAGGCATGTGCTCAGAATTGAGGCAGAAGTGGTGGTCTGCCTAAGGCAAAAATCGGACTGATTGACGAGGTTCGCCAATCTTTCCCAAACGTTGTACTGCAGCCGGGCAGAGAGATCTCCACCTGGCATCAGGTTGTTGGCTTCCAGTGAAGCTGCTTGAATGCCTCCCCCCACAAGCAGGGAAAGGATCAAGATGATGGTGGTCATCATGGAATTAGCTGTGATCAGGGAAAAGGCTGCAATCAAGCTGTTCTCTGGTGTCGGCTCCTTGTCCTCGCGCCAGACGACCTCCGCCGCCTCCTGGCATAGGGACTTGGCCATCCCCCAGGTGATCTTCGGCGCTGTCATCTGCTGTCGACGCCTCCTCTGCTTGGCTCCCCCCGTCAGGATGAGTTTCTCCATCTCCGGGATCGGGTCCGGAACGGCCTGGGTCCACGCCATTGGGCTCGGAGTGAGGCTTGACACACCGAGCTGGAATCCAGACAATGCCTATAGAAGACATAATTGCAGCATACCCTCTTCCCCATGTTATGAGTGGCGCTGGGCCCTTCCAGGAAGGATCCGGTGGCACTCAGTAATGCACCATCGGCTGTGGGAGAGCTTCCGAGCGACGGAAGTGCTTCTCCTGCGGAGTGCAATCCGAAAAAACATTAAGGTGATTGTACGTAAACAATACCTTGTTCAGACAATGCTGTGCCTGACCCTGATTTTTGGGGAGGGCAGGTGATTCCCCCCTTTCTGTTTGTTTGTCAATGTAGGACTTAAGCGTCCGATTGACCCGTTCTACAATCGCTTGCCCTTGCAGATTGTACGGAATGCCAAAGGTGTGCTTAATGTCCCAGGTGGCCGTGAAGGTGGCCAGCTGCCTGGAGCTATAAGCTGGAGCGTTATCGGTTTACACGTGCTGTGGTTTGCCCATGGCCACGAAGCAGGAAAGGAGATGCTATATAGAGCACTTTGGTGCGGTTCTGCAAGTGAAATTGAGTTGTGAGAAACAGTCTCAACAAATTGTTGTCTATCGCGGGAGTGATGTATGCTCCCGGTACACTGTGAAGCAAATTCCTAACATACAGGCTGTCAGTTATTATGTTTAAGCGTTCTTTGGCAAAGGTGCGCAAAGCGAGGTTCACCGCTGCCAACTCCGCCCACTGCGCGGACTTCTGTGGAAGAGTTAGAAGCGTGCACCAAGCTTGGTCCTCTTGCCAAGTAAGAACACCATATTTATGACTCCCATCCGTGAAAACTGTCCTAGCCCCCTGAAGTGGAACCAGCGACATCAATTCACACAAACTGACTGTCTGCATTTGAAGCGAGACGAGTCTGGGGTCTTTCAGCAAATGGTATGCCAAGCATCCAGTGAACCCTTCCAAGGCGATTGGAAGCGAGTCACCAAGCTGCATCAGTTGCTGAACTTGCTCTTTCGTGAATGGGACCACGATTTTTGCTAAATCGTGCCCTGAGATGTCCCTTGCTCTCAGCCTTCCTTGGTAGATCACCATGGAGACCAGTTCCTGCGGAGCAACAATGTTTCAGGAAGAGGTGTGTGGTAAATACACCCATTCCACGATACTCGCCTCTCGCTCGGAGTCCACCCCTAGGGCTCCGGTGAACATGGATCCGGTTCGGACGATGTACAGGTTTAGGATCGGAGCATATGGCCCCTGACTAATCCTGTCCACCCATCTCTGGCTGAATACTTGGTTGACTTTCTCGAGAGTCAAGCGCACCTCTCGAGGAATTTGTATCCGGTCTGCGGGCTGCTTACCTAATGTTAGCAGCGAGAAGAGCGGTTTCAAAAGATCCGTATCTAATCTGAAATACGGTCTGGCCCAATTGATATTTCCCAAAACCTGTTGTAATTCTACCAGGGTGACTGAATCCTTTAAGTTGATTTGTGGCAAAACTGATATTGCGAAAGAACGGAGAAGCCGATGGCCCAAGTATGAAAACGGCTCGGTTCTCTGAACTTTCTCTGGGGCAATGAGTAACCCTTTTTTCCCCAGGGTGGCCTGGAGGTTTTTAAACATTTCGCTGCCGAGTTGCGGCACCGCGACCAAGATGTCATCCATGAAATGACACACTAAAGCTGTGGGGTGAAGGTTTCGGAACTTTTCCAGTGCATTGTGAACGTAAATTTGGCACAGGGTGGGCGAGTTGAGCATCCCCTGTGGCAAATATTTCCACGCGTAATGTTGCGTAGGCTCTCTGTGGTTCACGACTGGCACTGTAAAGGCGAACATTTCCCTATCCCTAGCATCTAGGGGAATTGTATAAAAGCAATCTTTAAGGTCTACGACCAAGATCTCCCAACCCTCGGGGATCATATTCGGATTCGGGATGTCGCATTGAAGAAGACCCATTGGCTGGATACATTTATTGATCTCTCTGAGATTGTGAAGGAGTCGCCACTTCCCTGACCTTTTCTTGATGACAAATATGGGCGAATTCCAAGGACTGGTGGACTGCTCTATATGTCCTGCGTCTAGCTGTTCTTTTACCAGCTGTTTCAGGGTGACTAATTTCTCCCCCACTACCAGCCATTGCTCTACCCAGACTGGCGTGTTGGTCAGCCATTTAAGCGGCAGAGCCATTACCCGAAGGTAAGAGTGGCACGGTACTGCTGCAGAAAGTCTCACCCCCAAAGGTTGACGTGCACGTCCAGAATGTGCGGCCGGATGACCACTGTGCCGTCAGCTTCAGGGATCGTGACCTCTACCCAATCCTGGCTTCTAAACACCTACCCCACACACATCGGAGACCGGCTCGATAGCTCACTCATGTGGCCACTGACTTCCGGCTAACCACGCTGACGTCAGCTCCGGTGTCCAGCAACCCAGTGAAAGGTTTTTTATTTAAAAATACCTTTATGACTGGCCGCTGCTTCCACTCTATGTTGGTCTCCACTGCTGCTAAGACCTGGTATCCTTGCACTGCCCCTCCTGTGCTCGAGCGGTCTTCCGACCCGGACTCTGAGCTGTCCCTGAGCCCTTCCTGGCTGCCTGCTGGCGAGTTACAAGGAACCATGATCAGTTGCGCTAACGTGTCTCCCTTGTGAATGGTTTGGGTAGGTGTGTCCAGAGTTGAACTTGGAGAACACCCGAAAAATTGGAGTCAATGACTCCTGGAATTACAAGAATTCCTCGTGCTCCTGCAACACTATGAGGCAAAACTAAGCCTAGTTAGCCTTTAGGCAGGGGTCCCATGTACTGGGAATCGACCAGATAGACTGTGCCTGGCAAGTCGCATGTGACTTCTGACTGGCAAGTCAAATCTAGCCCCGTGCTGCCTTTAGAGCTGGCCTGTGCCTTCGGAATGCCGGGAATGTGATCGGAATTTAATCCAGCTCTGGCTCTCCCAGAGCGATTGAGGTCTCTGTTTGGACCGGGGCCAGAGACATGCCTGTGTTCCAGTTTCCCGAATTCGGGCAGTACCTGGCCCAGTGGAAGCCTTTATTGCATCTCAGACACAGGGTGGTAAGAGCCTTGGGGTGGCCAGCATGTTGGCCGCTGCCCTTGCTGGATCGGCATTCCCTAGCGAAATGACCGTTCTTGCCACAATTGTGACATACTCCTTGGCCTTTGTTCTTGGGTTTCCTACAGCCTTGTACCGCTGCTGCCAACAGACCCATTTTGTAGGAATCTGTACCAACGTCGGCACAAGCCCTAATCATATTCCATGAGAGTCAGATCGGGACGATTGCCCAGTGACTGCAGGATCTTACGGCAGTCAAGATTGGCGTTGTCCTTGGCCAATTTCATCATGAGCTCTTGTTGGGCCTGCTCATTATCGATCTGTCTGCTGACTGCTTCCTCCAGTCTATTGATAAAGTCCATGTAGGACTCCTGGGCACCCTGTTTGACTGCTGTGTAATTTTTTGCTGCTTTGCCAGCTGTTGGGACCTTGAGATAAGCCCTGAAGGCTGTCTCAGCTGCCAACTGAAGGGTGGCGATTGGTAAGGCAGTCTGCGCATCGATGGATTCGAATGGACCTGAGCCATATAGCTGGTCAGGAATTACTGCTCCACCCATCCTGGCAGCCCTTGCCTGCGCTTCGAGACGATACTCGCTGTCCCATAGCAGATACTGGCTGGGGTTGAGCATCATTCGCATGACAGCTTTCCAGTCATGCGGAATGAACATCATGGTTTAGCACACCTGCTGAAGCGTGCCCCTAGTAAAGCGACTCTGAAGTCCTGTCTCTGTGATGGCCTTCCGTATAGCCATGAGCAGCTTGTATGGAACTGGCGAATGAACTACTTGCTGCAGGCCCATGAGGGCATCTATCTCTAAGCGAATCGGGCAAATCTGCCTAAGCTCAGCTAGTTCTTCTGCTGGCAACTCCCCCTTTCTGATCTCTTCCTCAACCATGCGCTGAAGGGAACTCTTGGTAGCTTGGGAACCCGTAGCTGTCAGAGAAGCGCCAGCGCTTCTCAATCCATGCGTTCCGTCAGTGACGTCTGCAGCTGTCACTGAGGGAAAGCTCCCTACGCTACCCTGCTTGGGCTGAAATGATGGATAGAGAGCCGTTGGTGCTGATGGCTCTGATTGTGCTGGGGGTTCCTGGGTCTCTATCCGGACTGGGTCTACCTCTGCTAAGAGCTTCCTACACTTGCTCCATGTGCGAATTATGCCAACTGGAGCTCTCGGGGCTTGCTGAATGCAGGCTCCTATCCTGTCCCAAAGCTGAAGGTTTAGCATGCCTACTTCTGGGTAAAACAGACAATGGTCCCTGAAGTACACCAAAAGTCTCCCTAACTCCCCGCTGTGAATGTGTATCTGGTATACCCTGGCCAGGGTCTTGAATGCCATTAAGTGAATTCTTTGGTTAGCGGACGGACGTTGCTACTGAGGACAAGTCCCCATATTACCTGCCGATCCTTTGAAGTTTCCTTCTCGGGATGAGTCGACGCGTCTGAGCCCAGGTAGTACGTTTTGCGTGATGAATCTCTGGGAAGGAGCTCGGAGCGTGGGCTGCTGCCACAGGCCCTCGGCAGCCTCTGCGCTGAAATCAGGAGTTCACAGCCTGACCCTGAGCGGAACGCATTTCCGCGAAGCAAGCTGCCTCGGAGCTTTGGAGCATGCTGTAGGATGCCTTTCTGGAATGCCTCGCCGCGTAGCTGTCACTCTGACCGTATGGCTTCCGGCCAGAGCTGCCGCGCTGTCCTCCAGGATGATTCGGACACGGTTCTAGCGTAGAACCAGACCGTGAAGATCGCTTACTCATGAGTAGAATCACGTCGGGGTCACCAGATGTTGGATTGGGGCCACAAGGCGGCCGTTGGGTCCCGGAGGAGACTGGTCAAGCAATGAGACACGAGACAAGATGGAGCGAAGACCAGTGATTTATTGAGGGACAATCATCAGTATATATCGAGTAAGAGGGCTGCGTGTGATGAAACTGTCATCTGACAAGATCCACGTACTATGTTTACACGAGTTAATTGGGAACCTCTCCCGGGGAAGTTAATTAACCAAATTAAACACTGACAGGGGAACTCCATTGTTCCATGCTATCTTGGGGTAAACACTGGCTGATGTTGGTTTAAGGCTGGAGGTAATCCGCGGGTGCGATATTACCTATTACATGACTAGTGAGTTAGTCATCCAATTTCCTCTTGCCCGAACTGTTTGTCAGGTCAGCTGTGGGTGAATTAAACTATGGCTATTAATCCGCTCCCCAATTTCTGTCCCCTCGGAACCAAAGCTCAAAGGAGCAATCTCCCAAATGATGGTTCTGTCAGGAACAGTATGCCGATTTTGTGTGCGGAACCCGCAAGGGGGGGAATTCCCTTTTTTCTGAGCTCCGGAACCCATCATTTGATTTTCAATGCATTCCTATGGGAAATCACATTTCGAGGTACAAATTTTTCAAGATACGAAAAACCTCGAAGAACGAATTAATTTTGTATCTCAAGGTTCCACTGTAAACATGTAACCTTCAGTTGACTTAACTGATTGCTACCTCCAAGCCTCAGGAACTTTAGTGGACAGCACCATCAGCAGGCCACAGAGCCACCAGTCATGCCAGAATTACATCCTGGATGTTGGGCTTCCTGGGATGCACTCCCAATTCTGCTGGAACCTCACCTATGCTACTATTTGTTATTGTAGCAGCAGCACAGCAAAGCAGGGCAGGTTTTTAGGCAATTTTAAGTTTGGATGCAAGTCTCCCAGGTCACCCCTTTTTTAGCCCAGCTAATGGACTAGATACTTGAAAGAAAGAAAAATATGATTTACTCACAAAATGAGGTCAGAAGACACAGGTGCTCAGGATTCTATGAAAAGTTGGTTTAGTAAGAAGTAAAGTCTTTTTGGAATATGGAAGAGCCCAAAGGGACATCTTTCCTTTTCCAAAGAAAAACAAGAAAGAGAAGGCCAGAGCAAACCAAAGCCTTAAGACATGTAAATAGGGTCCTGAGCTCTGAGACAAGAAATTATCTTTCTAATTGTAATTGCAGGCAAATAACGGAAAACAAATTCATTTAGGTCATCAGGCTAGTCTTTACTGTCTCTCTAGTTACTGCATGCTGGGGTTGGACTATAATACACAACGCTATTCTCCCGCACTACTCACCAGTTGCGACCTATTTGAGTTACCCCCCTCCACCAGGACAGCACTTTAATCCCCTAAGCAGTAACATAGTGGGATAGGAAAAAATAAAAATCACCTGCCCTTATGGCCAATCCAGGACAGGTGCAAAAATTCATATATGCCTCTAAAACAACCAGCTACTCTCACATTTTGACTTCCAGGTGAGATAATCATTTGCACCTAACTTGAAAGAGGCTGGGGGGAGGGGGGAGCTGTAGCCTGTCTACTTAGATGATGTCCAGGATACTGGAGACCTCCCCCGCCCCCCCGCCCCCCGCTCAGGGCAGCAGGGACCTTGAAGGGCCCTTCATATTTCTAATGACTGTTCGTCAGGGCAATATCAGCCACAGCAGGTTAGAAGTCTGGGTTTTAGAACAGACCACTATTTCACTTATTGAAGACCCACTGACCAAGAATTATTGATAGATCACTTTTTAAATTAATCCATTTTTCTTCTTCCTTTTTTAAAAAATAAGAAAACATGCTTGTATAACCTTTTAAAAGTACCATAGCACGATGAAAAACATGCTTGCAAAATAGGTTTTTTTTTTACTCTCCTAAATTGTTCCTAAAATGCACTTGGAAATCACATCCGAAATCAGTCTTAACATAATATTCCCTATAAGAGATGATGCTGTAAACATGTGTAATGAGGCTGGATACACAGCACTGTTTCATGAATTGGCAGTACATTTAAAAAGTTGGCCTTGGTGCAGTCAGAACAAATTGCTTGAATATATAACATCTACCTTATCTTTGTATACCTTGCTTGGCATACAGCAGAACATAAATTGATGGGAATTTATATCTTACCTCCCAGACCTGGCAGGATGCTTAAACAATTGCAATTATTTTTTTAAAAAATGATTTTTTAAGAGGAGTACATCTTTGATTGATTGTACGCCAAAATTTCAGAGAGCTGTAATGAAATCTGCTTGGCCTACTGTGGAAATTATGTTCCCAACATTCTGAATGTGCTATGTTCAGATGTATTTTCTCTGAATTTAGTCTTCTATTTTTCTTTCCCTATGAGAAGCTCCATATGAACGTCATTAAATAATTCCATTTATCTTTTATTTATATCCCCAGCATCTTCCCCTTTCATGTATGGGTCCCCCATGCCAAGGTTGTTTGTCAAGCTGCAGTCAGGTAACAACTTATACCAAAACATGATCAAGTGGGTTGAAGAGCCATTGGCCAATGCTTTGCTAGCTTATAGCCCAGGCTTCTTCAAGACAGCATGGGTTACCCAAGGTTGCAATGGCACTGACGTATTGATTTTTCAGCCTACAACATGACCAGCTCTGTCCTTATATAGAGTAAGAAGGCGGCAATAGATAGAAGACACATCCGCTGTATTAAGCCTTCATAAAACAACTGCAGAGAAAACAGGAAAGCCCAAAATAGCTGTTTTGGGAGATCCATGATGTGTTGTTTAATTGCTTTGAGATGCACATTTAATATGTCTTCATAGTTTGTTGATACTGCAGTGGCTCAAGTGGCTAAGACACTGGCTGGAAGGCAGCAGGTCAGCAGTTCGATTCTTGAGTACTGCAGGACAGAATGAGCTCCCATCATTGTCCCAGCTCCTGCCAACCTAGCAGTTCGAAAGCAAGAAATTGCAAGTAGATAAATAAGGACTACTTCATTGGGAAAGTAAACAGCATTCTGTGTGCTCCGGTGTCTAGTCATGCCTGCCACATGACCACGGAAACGTCTGCAGAAGCAGACAGCGCTGGCTCTTCGGCTTTGAAACAGAGATGAACACTGAACTCTAGAGTCAGATATGACTGGCTTTCAAGCAAAGGAAACCTTTACCTTTACATAGTTTGTTGTTGTTGTTTACTAAAACTCAGGGGCATCTTGTATCATTCAGGTTGAGCCCAAAGCTCTATTTGTTTGTTGGGGTTTTTCCCCAGAAGGAAGTCCAATCATTTTGTGCAATTGTGCAGTTTTGTTTAATTTGAGTCAACAAACTGTTCTTTCCAATTAGAGAACTAGCCACAACCTATCTGAACAATTCATGAGGCAAGGGAAGTAATTCCACCATACCTCATCCTTGCACAAAAGGATGATACAAGCAAGGATTTGCATCACTATACAAGGGCTTATTTTTGATTCAGTGTTTGGCATTATCAAAGAAAGGATACAATCTGGCTATTGACATAAAAACTAAATTTGGTCACAAGATGTGTGTGTGTGTGTGTGTGTGTGTGTGTGTGTGTGTGTGTGTGTGTGTGTGTGTGTGTGTGTGTGTGTGTGTGTGTGTGTGTGTGTGTGTGTGTGTGCGCATGCATGTTAGTCTGTGAAGCCATAGATAACTTTGGAGAACAGTTGCTGAACCAGTTAGATCAGGGGTTCCAACCCTTTTCAAGCCAGGGGCCGGGTCACACTCTCTCAGTCAGCTTCAAGGGCTGGATGGCCATTATGCCCTGCCTGCACAATGGAGACATCCATTTTGTCCCAACAGCTTCAAATGGGTGGCCATTTCATTTCTTGAATGCCCTTGGAGGGATGGGGACCACATGAAATGGCACTGTGGGCCAGATCCAGCCCATGGGTCTTAGGTTGGGAACCCCTGAGTTAGATTGCTCTGAGCTTGAACTATTATGCTCCCAAGAATATTTCAGAGGATCAGTTTCACAGCTGCTTCCATTTGTAACATAAAAATATCACAAAGATCACAATAAAGGAAGAATGTATTAGAGCATATTTGAAGAGGAGGAGGAATGCATTTCAATCTTACTCTTAAAGTCTTCGAATGACACAACTGGTTATAGCTTTTTTATATGACTAATTACTCCCACTAGAAATGAGTTTGCAGTAATAAATATCTTCAAGATTAGTGGTATTTTTAAACCATGCATGCTAGAAAAAGTTTGCCATTAAAAAGACAGCAAGTTTCTCTTGTAATTCTTTTAAAAAATCTTTTAAAATTATTTTTAAAATATTCAAAAATGGTACAATTGAAAGAACTACTTATGGAAAATAGATTAATATTCAAACAATAAGAATTATTTATATGCCTTCAAAAATAAAATTGTGTTTTAGGATTCTTCCATAAAACTTGATGAAAACAGATAAAAACATGAAGAGTCTGTAAAATGTGCAGCATCTGATAAATGTGCTGTGCTCAACTCAATCTTTTTAAGGAAGAATTGTTAAACTCAGCTAATAATGGGCTAACTTCAATGTCAATGCAAGGTCATAACAATTCCTCAGAAATGAATGTGATGAAACTCATATTATAGCTCAATATAAATAATATAATTGAAAATATGAGCTTACTTTTTTTTTTGGGGGGGGGGAGATTAATTAAAATAATTTCCCTAGGCTTTCTCTGGATATCTATAGTATTTTCTGTACTCCTTTCATCATAAATCCTGCTCTATTAAATCTCCCCCATTACCATTTGCAAATGGGAACATTTTTAAACTTGTGCTTAAGTGAGTGAAACATTTTAGTTAGGTGAAATGACAGGGATTCTCTATCTGCAGCCCGTGGGCTGGATGTGGCTTGCTGTGCCATTTCATGTGGCCCCTTACTGCCTCCACCACACCAGGAAGTGCCATGTGGTGGAGGAAGAGCAAAATGGTCATCTGGCCCCGAAGCTGTCTGAGGGTTCGTGACGCCGGGTTTAAAAGGTAGAGAACTCCTGTGCTATGAGCTTCTAATTGACTAGCAGTTAAGAGAACTGGAAGGTGCTAAAGTTTTAGCTTTATTGCAAGGATCTTCTCTCTCTGTCCCCTGGTACCAACTATGGCTGCCCTTGCCCTGAAAATAATAACCAACATATTCGTAGACGTTGAAGGTGATAAAATGAACTAAAGCGAAATAAAATACCCAGCTGGTGAGATAAAGGTTCATCTCTGTTTACAGCCAAAGAGCCAGCACTGTCTGCATGTGCAAATGTTTCTGTGGACATGTGGCAGGCATGCCTTGACACCGGAGTGCACAGAACGCTGTTTACCTTCCCACCGATGTGGTCCCTATTTATCTACTTGCAATTTCTTACATTCTTGGTTCATGGATGTAAGGTGTTGTTGTAGTTCCTTAGCTGTACTTACTATCAATGCCTGATCATCTCCATTCATGGGTTTAGCCTTTTCGCTTATGCTGCATATATAGTGTTGAGAAATAGAGTAAATCCTTGTGTTGCAAGGGTGTGTCAGCAGAAGTCTGAGAGTACAATGAACAATACAGCAACTAGACAGATACACTGCATTGTAAAAAAAAAACTGTTTTAAGTTTCTCTTGCTTGAAAGCCAGTCATATCCGACTCTAGGGTTCAGTGCTCATCTCTGTTTCAGTGCTCATCTCTGTTTCAAAGCTGAAAGAATTGAATTTTTTAAAAAATGAAGAGATGCCCAAAACTAAAGATGCATTTTCAGACCACAATAAATATATTAAAAACTATCTAGGGTAAAGGTAAAGGTTTCCCTTGCTTTGAAAGCCAGTCGTATCTGACTCTAAGGTTCAGTGCTCATCTGTTTCAAAGATGAAGAGCCAGCACTGTCTACTTCTGCAGACATTTCCGTGGTCATGTGGCAGGCATGACTAGACACTGGAGCACATGGATTTTTACTTGTAGCAAAATCAGAGTCCAAATTCCTTCCAAGTCATACACAGTAATAGCAGAAAGTCACAATTTTGTTTCAGGGTTAAAGCAGAATAATCTTTTCTTCTTACCATTCTTTGTCAATCATGGGAAAAGACTGTCTAGTAGAGGTTGCAAAGCAGTAAGCAAACTGAAAGACAAATCTCCATCAAACAGTGACCAGCAAACAGAGAGCAAGAGTAGTGAAAGAGTAATGAGTGAGTTAACTGTGGCTGCAGTCTTCCTTTTAACCACATTACTGACAGAATGAACCAATGAGATAATACAGTAACCATGCAACATCAACACAATACTCTTAAAGCACCATAATACATTTTACAACAGACATGATATATTGGTTTATTTATTGTCCTACCCAACAAGTTAGGCAGTGACCCAATTCCTAACATGTAGGTGATGAATAACAGTTGCAGTAGCATGCATCCCTCACTCACTCCAAATGTTACTGCAAAGGGTTCCGATATTCTTTGACTTGTTCTAACTACACTTCCACAGTCATTATATAAACTTTTAGATTCTTCCAGTCAGGGAGTTCAGCGTCTTAATCTCTTGAGCCACCACAGCCCCTATATAATAACATACAAAGCTAAACTTAACATGTCTAAAAACAAAATAGAATTTAAAAGGGCTAGATGACATCTGCCCAATACTGGGCCACATCAACAGCATTTCCTCTTGTCAACATAAGTTCCTCCTCAGTGCATGTTGAGGAACATTATGTGTATTGTATCATATAGGAGATAGTTGGTACTTCTCCACATTCACACAGGCTGTCATCTACAGGGAAACTCCACTTTCTGAGATTAGTCCTTGATCTTCCTATTCCTGCACACAGTCTATTTAAAGCAGAGATTCTCAACCTATGATCCCGGTCCATGGCACCTTTTCATGTGGCCCACTGCCTAGGGTTACCATAATTCCCTCCCACAAAAATGGGACAGAAGTAAAGGTTTCCCTTGCTCAAAAGCCAGTCGTATCTGACTCTAGGGTTCAATGCTCATCTCTGTTTCAAAGCCGAAGAGCCAGTGCTGCCTGCATCTGCATATGTTTCTGTGGTCATGTGGCAGGCATGACTGTACACCGGAGTGCACAGAACGCTGTTTACCTTCCCCCAAAGTGGTACCTATTTGTCTACTTACCATTTCTTGCTTTCGAACTGCTAGGTTTGCAGGAGCTGGGACAGAGACAGGAGCAAATGTTTCTGTGGTCATGTCATCTAGTCATGTGGCAGGCATGACTAGACACCGGAGTGCACAGAACGCTGTTTACCTTCTCCCCAAGGTGGTCCCTATTTGTCTACTTGCCATTTCTTGCTTTCGAACTGCTAGGTTTTTAGGAGCTGGGACAGAGATGGGAACTCATTCTGTCCTGCAGTATTCGTGTAACGGATGCTGCTACAGCCACCACAAGAAAAAGGCACATTTCCCTTTTCTTTCTTCCTTATTCAACAAGCTGCTGCTGCTGCCACCTGCTGGTGGTTCCAATAGAAGTGCAACAAAAAATGCGTGACACACACCCCCTCCAAAAAAAAAATCAAGTAGTTTGAAAACCGTGAATTTTCAAAAAAAAATTATGGAACCGTGCAGGACAGTTACAAAACGTGAAATTTACGGTTTCCGTAACATATGGCAACTCTACCACTGCCCTCGCTCCTGCTGCCATGACCACCAGAAGCAGCGAAAACAGCTGAAAACACACCACCCTTGCTCCTGCCGCTGCCACCAGAAGCAGCGGAAACAGTGAATACAGCTGAAAACACACTGCAAATCCACCCGCAGCTGTCATAAACGCATTTATGACAGCCACGTACACTTTTTACGGCAGCTTTTATGGCGGGGGAAACACGTGTCCAGCCCACTCAGCTGTCTGAGGGGGTGTGGTCCAGCCCACAGCACAAAACGTTGAGAACCCCTGATTTAAAGCTTTCCACACAGGCCGTTGTTGTTCCTGGCCAGGTGAAGATGTTCACTTACTCCATATTGGGCCAATGTTTGCCATAGCATTTTCCTGTCAACTCTATCAAATGTCTTCTCTTGGTCTACAAATGCAATATAGAGATTCACATGCAAGAACTAACATCATCGAAACCCTGACTATAGATAAATGCTTCATCTCCCTTCATGGTGCATTAATGCATCCACACAAGAAGGAGAAAAATCAAAAAGTACTGGCAAGTACCACCACCACCCCCAGCAGCACAGGAAAAAAAGCCTCTTTAGATGAAAATAAAACCATGAGTGGATTCAATTCAGCCTTTGCATCATGTAAGCAGTTTTAAAAAATTCTTCAAATTTACCCATAGTAGAAGAGGACCAAATACCAAGGGTTTTTTATGATGTAGTCACCCACTCAGTAACAACTGAATCAGACTTATGCGTGCATTTGCTACACATTCAGCCCAGTTCTTTCTGAGGAATATATAAAATAAGTGTGCTGATGTACTACAAAGTTCTAACATACCAACGTTTGCTGAGTTACCAAAGACGTAATCATATTTATAAGTCAATATATAATCTATCATCACAGCAAAGTTATTGGTTTGATCAAATTTATAATACAGATTTAGTAAGCACTCATAACATTTTTATTGTCTTATTATTATCACTTTGTCTATGATCGTTCAAGGAAGTTGTCATTTTTCAGCTTTCTTAGAGGGAGAAACTTTAGCACTTTAAAAGCCTTAGAATGTAAAGTGTTCTGTTTGATCTTTCTATTCCATTTGAACTTATGAATTTGCTCTGGAAAAAAAATGTTACTTGGTTCTCTTTCATAGCTCCGACACTGGCAGATGCCATTAATGGCACCTTTGCAATTTCCTTCCCAAAGCTTTAGATTTGTCTTGTGAATTAAATGCAGACCCAGACCCAGTGCATTTAATTTTATGCAAGATTTCCAATTAAGGTCTTCTGTCTTGATTCCCAAGGTACTTCCTCAACCCAAGCAATATACACATTAGATTCAGGGGACACATCAAAATAATAGAAAAGAAATTGAGTAAGTTGAAAAGTACAGATTATGCTTCCAGAGTGTTCCTGTTCAACATATTATTCCCTCTAACAGCAGCTATGTAGACAAAATGGAGCCACTGAGGAAACACTTGAGGAAAACTTTCAACATTTTAAACAAAAACCTAAAGATCAAACTCAACAGCCCAAAGTAGACAAATGCAAGCGCGGCGCCAAAATGGCCGCCGCGCCCTTTGCGGCCCCCCCCCCACAGGACAGAGAATCCGGGTAGTTAGGGGCGGGGCCACCTCCCTTATAAAAGGGGTGGCCACGAGGCAGCCGTGCTGCCATTTTGCCTCAGCGACGGAGCGGAGAAGTTTTTTCCCCTGCGTCTCCGTCGCTCGTTGGTACTAACGGGAAGCCTTTTTGGTCAATTTTGCCTAGCTAGCTTCCCTTTCTGCTGCGGTGAGATGCCTTCCAAAAAGAAGGCTGCTGCGAATTCAGCTCGGGCTGTTAGGAGGCGCAATCCGGGTCGGAGGACCGTGGTGCCGCCTCCTCAGCAGCCACCTTTGCCATCCCCGGCCGGGGCTGGTGGCATGGGGTCTATCGCCCCTTGGCCCGATCAGAGTGCGGGCGCGGAGGGCGCTCCGGCCCGCGGCCCGCGAGCAGTGGACACCGCTCATCCTCCTGCTCAATCCGTTGGGCCTATTCCTTTCGGGCCGCAGCCTCTCCCGGGGCCCTCTAGCCTTGGGGGGTGGCCCGGCTCCCTGCCTTGGCAGGTTTCTTCACCAGCCCTACTGGGCTTTGGCGTTGGCCAATGGCCATATACGGCCCCTGGGGTGCAGGGACCTGTCCCCATGCAAGGATCAGGTGGGCCGGCCGGCTCGTTCCCCATGGTTAATGTGGACACCTTGCTGGCCCGTATTGCGGCCTTGGAGGCGTCTTTGGCCCGGGCCAGTCAGGCAGGCGCCCCTTTTGGGGTACCTTTTGAGGCGCTAGCGGCAGCAGGACAACAGCCGGCGGGGAGGGTTGAGCTGCTGCAGGCGGGTGGCGCGGCTCCGGCCACTGCCTCGCAGCTCCCCAGCCAGCAACCTGGTGCGGGTCAAGCCCCGGCGATGAGCTCTACATCGGTCGTGAGCTCCGACGCCCCCAGTGGGCCAGAACCCCCGGTGGGGGCGGCCCGCGGGGGTGCAGCATGTGAGTATACGGTGCAAACGAGTACATCTACACATATTCCCAATATAGGGGGGGCCTTTCAGTGGCCTTGGCCTCGCGCGGGTGGTGCGGGGACTACCCCTCTGGCGGCCCACCCGGCGACAGCGACTGCCACCATGCCCACTGGGGTGGGCCTAGGTTCTTACGCTGCTGGGAACGTCCTCGGGGTGGCAGGGTTAGCTCAGGCTCCCTTTACTAGGCCTGCTGTCCCCTTTTCGGCTTTGCCGACGGCAGGGTATTCCTTGCCACTGGGTGATCACTTGGCACAGGCTACCAGAGAAAAGATATGGCGAGGGGAGTATGTAGATATCTTCTCACTCCTGAACAGAGAGCCCACCAAGGAAGAAAGGGAGGGTCAGGATGAGAAGGACAAGGAGCAGGCACGCCGCCGTAAGCCGCCGCGTACCTGGGCTAATTGGCTCCCCGCTTATTTGATATATATGGCGGTATATTTGAGGGCGCGGCCGGATCTAGCTATTCCCATGGTCCAATATTTGGACAACATATATAGGGCGATGGTAGATTTCCCGGGCCCCTCATGGCTAGCATATGATGAGGAATTCCGTATGAGGATTCCCCTCCATCCCGAGATGAGATGGGATGAGCCCTGCCAGAGACTGTGGCTCTTGTATATGACGCCCACACGCCCTGCCCCGGGGGATAGATACCATTGTGGACATGCTGTCCAGCGAGCAGCTCCAGCGCAGGTTACCCGCCAACCGGCGGGGCAGGGGGTTCCAGCCCGCCTGCTGTGCTGGACTTTCTCGTCAAATGGTTCCTGCAGTCGAAAGAACTGCAGATACAAGCATGAGTGTCCCACATGTTCTGGTCCCCATGCAGCCTCGGCTTGTCCCAAGCCTGGGGGGGCCCGAGGCAGAGGGAGGGGCGGACAGTGGGCTGGCAAGGCTGCCACGGATGGAGCTAGTTCTCCAAAAGGCACCCTCCCCAATTAAGGTGGACATGCTGGAGCGCTGGCTCGCATCGTACCCAAGGGGGGAGGACAGAGAGTATCTCATTCAAGGTTTTAATCAGGGATTTCGTATCCCTTTTATGGGTGATAGATCCCCTCAGGATGCTCCCAACCTGTTATCCCTCAGAGGAAGGGAGGAGGTGGCTGCGGCCAGCATTAAAAAGGAATTAGACGCGGGCAGGGTCGCTGGACCTTTTCCCGCACCCCCTTTTCCCAACCTTAAGGTTTCACCATTGGGTTTGGTTCCCAAAAAGTCCCTAGGTGAGTTTCGCCTTATTCATCATTTGTCCTACCCAGCCGGCCGATCGGTCAACGATGCTATACCTGATGACCTTTGTTCGGTCAGGTATACATCGTTTGACCATGCGCTGCGCATGGTGCGCTCGTGTGGCCCGGGTGCCTTGCTGGCCAAGTGCGACATTAAGTCAGCTTTTCGCCTCTTGCCGGTGCACCCGGGTGACTTTGAATTGCTGGGTTTTAAATTTAAAGGGGAATATTATTTTGATAAGGCCATGCCTTTCGGCTGCTCCATATCATGCTCGGCTTTTGAGCGTTTTAGTACCTCCCTAGAGTGGGCTTTTGTCCGCAGGTCAGGGTCCCGGTCTGTAGCCCATTACCTGGATGACTTTTTATTCGGGGGTGAACGGGGCTGGGACACGTGTGCACGTCTCCTCAATACATTTCAGACGCTAATGCAGGAACTTGGTGTCCCTTTAGCGCCCGAAAAGACCGAGGGCCCATCGACCAAGTTAGTATTCCTGGGGGTTGAGATTGACACAGTAGCGCAGGCTTCTAGGTTGCCGGGTGATAAGGTGTCCAGGATAGTGACCCTTATCTCGTAATTGCTGGCCAAGCGTAAGGCATCCCTGAGGGAACTGCAGGTGCTACATGAGCACCTTAATTTTGCCTGCAGGGTGGTCGCACCGGGCAGGGCTTTTGCCCGGCGCTTATGCGACGCCATGGCAGGGTTATCCAGGCCCCACCACAGAGTTAGGCTTACCCGGGGTATCAGGGCAGACATGTTCGTCTGGTTGCAATTCCTGAGGGAGTTTAATGGGGTCTCATTTTGGAGGTCGGACCTCCTAGCATCCCCCAATTTCCAGATCCAGTCTGATGCCTCAGGATCCCTGGGTTATGGGATGTACTTCAATGGGAAGTGGGCCTATGGTGGGTGGCCACCGGCATGGGCAGGCACAGGTCGCCTGCGGGATCTCACATACCTGGAATTTTTTCCCATTCTGGGGGCTTTGATGCTATGGGGCGAACAGTGGGCTAATTCGGTGGTGCATTTTTGGTGCGACAATGCTGCCGTGGTACACATTGTCAATGCACAGACTTCTAAATCGCCCAGGGTTATGGATCTAGTGCGCCATTTTGTGCTGCGCTGCCTGCGCCTCAATGTATTGTTCAGGGCCAGGCATGTCCCAGGGGTTAATAATGATATTGCTGACGCTTTGTCCTGCCTGCAGATCTCCCGGTTCCGCGCCTTGGCCCCGGATGCGGAGGAATTTCCCTCGCCACTCCCGGACGAGATGTGGACTATTGGCAAGGAGAGGTGAACCGGGCGATTGGCCTGTCACTAGCGCCACGCACCCGTAAGGCGTATCAACAAGCACTCAGTTCATATAGGGCTTTTGCTACTCAATTTCACTTGCCAGAGACCTGGCCTATCCCGGTGGACCATGTTCTGCGGTTCATGGTCCACCTCCATGCACAGGGCCTTGCACCTCGCACCATAGCATCCAAGCTCTCGGCGTTGGCTTTTATGGCCAAAGTAGGGGGTCATGTGGATACCACCTCTGACTTCCGTGTGAGACACGTTTTGGAGGGGTGGGTGCGCGAGCGCGGGCGTTGCCCGGACGACCGGCACCCTATTTCCCCAGGGGTTCTTACCCAGTTGGCCCGGGGCTGGCCAGGCCTCTGTTTTGATCATTATGAGGCAGCCCTTTTTCATGCAGCCACAACGGTGGCATTTTTTGGAGCGCTCCGCGTCAGCGAACTCGTGATGCTGTCTAAGGCGGATGCAAGTGGTAGGGCACTGGAACTCGGAGATGTCTATGTTGCCAAAGACTGGGCCCAGTTGAGGATTCGCTCCTCTAAAACAGATCAGCATGGCGTAGGCAGTGGAGTAAGACTGCTACGGTGTTCTTTGGCCGACATCTGTCCGGTTGGTGCCCTACAGGAATACCTGGCACTGCGTGGCATGCACCACGGCCCGTTTTTCTGTCACCAAGATGGGTCTCCCCTTACTAAATTTCAGTTTTGGAAGGTGACAGCCAGAGCCCTCACCAGGGTGGGCCTACCAGGTGCCCGTTATGGCACACATTCGTTCCGTATTGGTGCAGCCTCTACAGCAGCTGCTTTTGGGTACTCTGGGGCTGACATACGCAGCATGGGGAGGTGGGGCTCACAATGTTTTCAGTTTTATGTGCGCCCACTCCCGCCATGAGTACCACTTCAGTCACCTTACCTTCCCTTTTTCTCAATTTTCTTACAGACCCTGGGTGTCGTATTACACCGGTGACAGTATGGCTGGTGGGCCACAGCTATGTGCACAGGGCAGCGCGTTATGCTGCGGCGACAGAGTGGGGACCCCGACTGGGACTGGGTGACCACGCCAGTCTCGCATGGCATGGTAAGCCTGGGATGTTATGGCGGGAGCTGCGGCCTTTCCTTTTTTCTGGCCTGGGGGCTGACCCGCCTGACATTCTAATCATCCACCTGGGGGGCAATGATTTGGGCCAGGTCACCGGCTTATCGCTCAAGCATGCGATTTGCGAGGAACTCGCCTACTTGCACTATGTCTGGCCTGCCACAACCCTGGTTTGGTCGGACATTGTTCCGCGCCACTCTTACAGAGGGGGCGTTAACCTCCTGGCTCTTGACCGCGCTAGGCGCGCGGTCAATAAGGCAGTGGCGCGGTTTCTTACCACCAGGGCTTGGGGACGGGTTAGTCATCACCCCGATATTAGTCTGCAAAATTATGACCTGTATGCAGGGGATGGGGTCCATCTGTCGCGAGGAGGTATGGACCTCCTGTTGGGTGACTGGCGAGCAGGCCTGTTGACCGAGCTGACGGTCTGGGGGGGGGGCGTCAGGTCTTCTGTGAAGCCCCTCCGTGTGGCGGGTAGCACTGGTAAGGTAAACAGTATGACCCACAAGTATCCGGCAGGTTCGCAATTGACTGGACAACACTAGACAGGAATAAATTAGTTAAACGTTGTCCGGTCAACGACGAACCAGGCGATGGGGTGATGGTGATTGCTAACCAGCATGCATCACCCCTCTGATTTCACGGATACGCGTCAGAGGGTGGGGTCATGAGTTAGTTATTGACTACGGTCAACAATTTGTTTGTTGTTGACAAACAAATTGATACAAATTGATACATTGTAACCAATTGCCGTTGGCAATTTTGGGGTGGTACCTTACCAGTGTTACTTCGGCCTGCTTGCCTTTGGAATTATGATTGGTCGTTTTACCAATACAAATTTATAATTCGGACTAGGGCATTGAATCAATAAATGTGGCCCTTTGCTGTTATCCACTTTCAATGTTGTCTGTGTCCGTTATTGGGGGGGTGCGCCTGCAATGCAAGCGCGGCGCCAAAATGGCCGCCGCGCCCTTTGCGGGCCCCCCCCCCACAGGACAGAGAATCCGGGTAGTTAGGGGCGGGGCCACCTCCCTTATAAAAGGGGTGGCCACGAGGCAGCCGTGCTGCCATTTTGCCTCAGCGACGGAGCGGAGAAGTTTTTTCCCCTCCACCCCCTCCCTAGTTAACAGTGTGATTATGGTCGCTTCGGGGCCGGGTGGGAATTTTTGGTTGGGACCCATATTGGCTTCAGGTCCTGGCTTTTTTGCCCACCCCACACTGTTGCTATGGTTTGATATAGGGGTCTTTCTGCATTCCTACTGTTGACTTTGGTCACATGGGCGGGTAGCACTGGTAAGGTAAACAGTATGACCCACAAGTATCCGGCAGGTTCGCAATTGACTGGACAACACTAGACAGGAATAAATTAGTTAAACGTTGTCCGGTCAACGACGAACCAGGCGATGGGGTGATGGTGATTGCTAACCAGCATGCATCACCCCTCTGATTTCACGGATACGCGTCAGAGGGTGGGGTCATGAGTTAGTTATTGACTACGGTCAACAATTTGTTTGTTGTTGACAAACAAATTGATACAAATTGATACATTGTAACCAATTGCCGTTGGCAATTTTGGGGTGGTACCTTACCAGTGTTACTTCGGCCTGCTTGCCTTAGGAATTATGATTGGTCGTTTTACCAATACAAATTTATAATTCGGACTAGGGCATTGAATCAATAAATGTGGCCCTTTGCTGTTATCCACTTTCAATGTTGTCTGTGTCCGTTATTGGGGGGGTGCGCCTGCAATGAGAACTGTTCATTCTTAATTTTCATGGAACCAGTGAGAAGCTAGTGAATAGTAATAGCAATTACATTTAAGCACCCCATACTGTAGGGTTGCCATAATTCTCTTCCACAAAACTTACTTAGGTTTCCCTTGCTCGAAAGCCAGTTGTATCCAACTCTAGGGTTCAATGCTCATCTGTTTCAAAGCCAAAGAGGCAGTGCTGTCTGCTTCTGCAGACATTTCCGTGGTCATGTGGCAGGCATGATTAGACACCAGAGCACATGGAACACTTTACATTCCCACCAAAGTGGTCCCTATTTATATACTTGCAATTTCTTGCTTTTGAACTGCTAGGTTGGCAGGAGCTGGGACAGAGATGGGTGCTAATTCTGTCATGCAGTACTCAGGTTTTGAACTGCTGACCTTCTGCCTCCCAGTCAGCATCTTAACCACTTGAGCCACTGCAGTGAAAGGGTACCGCAAAACAGGTGCATTTCTTCTGGCTTATATTCAAATGTGCCCTAAGATCAGGAAACTTCATTACCTTCTGGGAGTGTGGTGTGTTGGAAAAACAAATACTGTACAGAGATTAAATAGCTAGGAATCCTTAAGCATCCTTAAACAATGGGGCTTACTTCTAAGGAAATAAAGGCTTCAGCTTTTGGTCTCACTCACTCCCCCACTTCAGTATGAGCAAAGCATACCTACAGAGGGGTCCCACTTATTTCAATTGGAGCTCCCTCCCAATTAAAAGGGCACAGGATTGCAGCAAGGAAAAAGGCAGGTGCACAAATGAAAGCGCGGCGCCAAAATGGCCGCCGCGCTCTTTGCGGGCCCCCCACCCACCCGGACTCAGAAATCCGGGTGAGTTAGGGGGCGTGGCCACCCCTCTATAAAAGGGGTGGCCACGAGGCAGCTGAGCTGCCATTTTAAAATAGCGACGGAGAGGAGAAGTTTTCCCTCCACCCCCTCCCTAGTGAACAGTGTGATATTTTGGTCGCTTCAGGGCCGGGTGGGAATTTTTGGTTGGAACCCACAATTGGCCCTTGGGTTCTGGCTTTTTTGCCCATCCCACACTGTTGCTGAGGTTTGATATAGGGGTTTTTCTTGCTCTTGACTTTGGTCACTTAGGCGGGTAGCACTAGTAAGGTAAATATTTATGACCCATAGGTATCCGGCAGGTTCGCAATTGACTGGCTAACACTTCGACAGGTACAGGTGTAATAACGTTGACCGGTCAATGACGAACCAGGCAAGGGGTGATGGCAGGAGCTTTTCAGCATGCATCACCCCGTGATTTGACGGATACACGTCAGAGGGTGGGGTCAGTAGATAGTTTATTGACTACGGTCAACAATTTGTTTGTGTCAACAAACAAATTGATACAAATGGATACATTGTAGCCAATTGCCATTGGCAATTTTGGGAGGAACCTTACCAGTGTTACTGTGGCCTGCTTGCCTTAAGAATTATAATTGGATGAGTACTAATTGAAAGTTATAATTCGGACTAGGGCATTATTCAATAAAAGTGGCCCAATGCCTTTATCCATATACCGGTGTCTGAGTCTTTCTTTGGGGGGTGCGCCTGCAAAGCAGTTCTCTCTTCTCTCCCTTCCCACGGTTGCTTCTCTCTTCTCCCCCCATGACTCATTCCACTCACGCTCTTCCCTCCGTGGGGCACGGGGCAGGAGGGAATTTGAGGGTGGGCAAACTGCTAACTCAGGGTGGGCAAAGCCCACTCTGGCCATCCCCTGGCTAAGGCCCTGCCTGAAACACACACAAACACACACTCCTCCTTCTTTGGCCACCAGGCTGCTGCGGCCTCTGCTACAGACGCTAGCTAGTGGTTAAGCAGAGGCACCGCTCTAAAGCAGAAAGAAAAAGGTGTGATTTCCCCTCCCCCTTCAAACTAAGAGCATGCCCCTTGGTTTGATCTGGGAGTTTTCAGTGATTTTTACAGAACTGGACAGGACAGTTACAACCCGGGAAATTCCCGGTTTTCTGTGACGTATGGCAACTCTACCATAGTGCTTAGTGCACACTCTGGGCAGTTCAAAAGGTAATTAGCATTTCCTCCTCAACATGCTGGGTAATCATGATACCAACCTTGAAAGGATAGAAGGTGAGTCAGCCTTGATTCCTGTCAAGATCAATCTCACTACATCAGCAGTTTTGGCTGCAGAACAGCATTTTAATAACTGTGCCACTAGTATTATATATTTCCAGAAGACCTGGGTGGATGTGCCTCAAACCCTATAATTCTTCCCTTCAGTTACAGGGATGGGGATGGGGAGAGACACAGGAATGAGTTTATATTGCATGTCATTATTCAAGATACTAATGAAAATGTATTTTTGTTTTATCTGTGTGCCCATTGGCCAAATATTGTAAGATTTCCTGGAGGAAATCAGAAGCTGTGTTAAAGCAGAATGGGCAGCATTCTAAAGAGATAAGAGCCCTGTATGGACATTTAGACAGAAATTGTTGAGGGCTACACTCAGGGTTGAAAATTAGGGTCATGCATGTAAGACCAGTGCTACCTGCTCAACCCCCTGGAAACAAGCCAATTTTCTGCATGTTCAAGGTGAAGGTCTACAGAAATAGTAATGAGCTCAATCAAATATGCATACTGTGCTTCTGTGATTGAGAGCACTGATAAGACAGGACTCTTGATCACCAACTGCTGTAAGCATGTTTAGCTGAACATATTCAGAAATCCTGCTGCAGACTTTCACAATAGTCTGCTTGACTTCTGAGTATGATGGAGATGGGACCCTATGCTACTAACATGTGTTTAGCCTTCCACAATTTCAACAAATTGCAAGTAGATAAATACATACCATTTCATCAGGGAAGGCAACATATTCTGTGTGATCCAGTCAATTGGACTTATCTAGATAGGGTTGTCATGGGAGGATTTATGCTCTGGTTTTAGCCTCATCCAAGATGGATATTTCAATGTGTGGGAGACCCTTTAGAACATACCAGAGGCATTGGAATGTGTAAACATGCTGACCCCAGGAGTTGGAAGAAATGGAACCTAATGTGTGATTGACATGTTGTGCTGTATGATCATTGGCTGGATTCCTTTAGGGGAAGGGCAAGGAGGTGGACCCTGAGGGAGGAGATATAACCCAGAGGGTGAACTACAATCATGTAGGTACTTAAGCCAGAAGGGGGGCCCTGAGCTTTCCCATTTGAGCAGTTATATTTATTTTGATACACTTTTTGAACTTTTGATAAACTTTCTTCTGTAACTTACTCTGATTACAATATACAGTACTTTTAAAATACCTGAAGATGCCTGGAGTGTTTACTTGGCTCAATGCTACCTTATCTACACTAATCTAGAAACCTGGGTTGCTTAGCTAGGAGGAGGCAGCTTGGAAGCAGGAAGCAACCACTGGTGGGCTTCCTACTCATGAGTAAACCCATTTCCTGACTGGGGTCACATCCCAAAGATCAGATTCATGATCTGGACATTATACTAGACCCTCCTCTTACAATGGGGAAGCAAAAATATGCCATGGCCAGGTCTGTCTATTACCCTTTTAGGCAGATCACTCAGCTACATCCATTCCTGGATAAGAAAGCCTGATGATACTTGTTCACATATTGGTAATCTCAAGAATCTATTACTGTAATATTATCTACATGGATTTGTCTTTGAAGAAGTATGGAAGCTGCAACAGGTTTGCAGCAGCACAGCTGGTGTTGGGGATGCAGTGATACGACTATAGCTTTCCCACTCTAGTTCACCTGCATTGGCTTCATGTAAGCTTTTGTTCCAGAATCAAGTGTTTAGAACTTACATAGAAACCCCTACATTGTTTGATACCTGAGTACTTCTCAGAGTCATACCCATCAAGCGCAGCTCCGGAAAATACAGGACCTGCGCAGAACCCTTCAGGGTTCAGGGTTCTGCGCATGCGCAGAAGGGTTCTGCGCATATGCACATGCACAGTAACTACTTTCCCCACTGGTCAGATTACAGGATGGTGGCAGGGAAGTGTAGGAAGTGGTGTGGAAATACAGGAAATCCCGGCCAATCCGGGATACTTGACAGGTACACTCAGAGCATCTTCTCTGGTTAAATACTGCTGGGGCCTTGAGGCTGCAGGTTCCCACCCCGCAGAGGCTTAAAAAGCTTCTACAAGAAATTTGGCCTTCTCTGTGGTGGCCCCTTCTGCCTGGAATTTCCAGTTCAAGTTTGCATGCCCCTTCATTGCTAACATTCTCCAAATCAGTAAAGGAAGAACTCTTCAGGGATATCTCCTTTTGGAGATATCCTGCTTCAAGTAGAATACACACACACACACACACACACACACACGCACGCACGCACGCACGCACGCACGCACGTGCGTACGCACGCACACACGCACGCACGCACGCACGCACGCTTTATTGCTTTATGTCCTGCTGTTCCAGATTTTGGTATCATTGCTAGAAGATTGTGGTATTTTTGAAGATTTAGTTTTTATTCTATGGGTGGATTGTGTCAATTATTTATTGTACTAGCAGATTTTGCCCGGCAGTGCCGGGCTGTTTAAAGTGGTTTTGGAAGGTTTTTGTTTTTTGTTTATGGAAATGAGGTTAGTCTGTTATTTGTGTTTGTGAAAATGTTTATTTATACACATGGACTGTTTTAAACTTTGTTGTTGTTTTTGTTTTTTTGGATTTTAAAAAGAGGACAGGTTGTTATTTTTTTAATTATTGTATTTTAAAAAAAGAATGTGTTACTTTGTGAATTTTTGTAAATAGTTGTACTTTGGATAATAATTTTAAAAATGTGTAAATATATGTTTTATTAAATTCAAGGTTTTTTTACTGTGTTTATATGCTTTTTTATTGAAAATTTATTTATTTATTTGTGAATTATTTTTGATTTTTTGGATATTTTTGAATGTTTTTGGAATTGATTACCCTAATTTTTGGGATTAATTGAATTTTTGGAAATATTTTGGATGTTTTTTCTCCTTTGGCCACTGGGTGGTGGTGTTGAGCAATTTTTGTGTATTGCTTCTTCCGGTGAGTCTCTTCCTATCTTCATTTCAGTTCCGGTTATCGTTGAGGCAAGACGTCTAATAGTAAGCTCTCTTCGTTGTTGTTTTTTAGGGGGGTTGTTTTGGGTTTGGGGGGCGTTATGTGTGTGTTTAGGGTTTTGGGTGGGGTTTTCTGTGTGTGTTTTTGAATGTTCTTGGTTTTTTAAAAATGTTTTTGCATTTTTATGTGTCTGTTTTTGACTTGTGTTTTGGGTATTTTCGTGGGCCAGTCTTGATGGCTGGCCCGCGGAAATACCATCGCCGCTTCATGCAGTGTTTGGGGGGTATTGCCGTGGCCCGGGCTGGGTTGCGGTGTGTGTGTTTGTGGGGTGGGGGTTTCCTTTACCGCTTCATGCGGCGTTTGGGGGAGGGTATTGCCGTAGCCCAGGCTGGGTTTGGGGTTTGTGTGTTTGGGGGGTGGGGGTTTGCTTGCTGGCCTTTTATTGTTTTGTTTTTGGTTGCCGCTGCCACGGTGATTTTTGCAGCAGCTGGGGGGGGGGGTGTTTGGATTTTTCCAGTAAGTTTGTCTTGCTGGGCTCGCCGTGTCTTCGGCGGAGCAGCGTGGGGGAGATGGTGTCCCTCTCTTCCCGTTGCTCTGTGCAAGAAGGCCGGCGGGTTTGCATGGTTTAGTGATGTCAGGATTTGCGTGGTGTTGGGGTTTGCTTGTTTTCAGGGTTTGGGTGTTTTTGGGGTGCTGCTTCTGCCTGTGGCGGACTTGCGCTCACGGTGTGGGTTTGTGTTTTTATTTTTCGCGCACCGGCTTCTTCAGCGTTCTGGCACACAGGACGCTGAGGATTGTAGTTTGGCGTTTGTGTTTTCCGTTTGTGCGGCGTTTTTTCCCCTGCTGCTTCATTTTGATTGGCTGCACCGCATTTTTGAACATTCCATTTGCTCACGCCGCTCAGCTTGATTGGCTCTGGCACAAAAGGAACGTTGGGAATTGAAGTTCCCTTTTTTTGTTTGTGACTGGGGGCTCCTGCCCCTGGGTCGAAAATTTCAACCCGACAGTTACCTGCTAACCCCGTTCAGGCGAGTGAACGGAGGCTCGGACGAGGCTAGTGGAGCCTGGTGCAACATCCTTTGTCACATTCCAATGGTTAACACACCATTTTATAGGTATAGATTTGTGTTTGTATGGTGTTTGTAAGTCACCCAGAGTGGCTCAAGCTAGATGGGTTGTGGAGGGATAGATCCAACCCATCTAAGCAAGAGCTAAGGATGAAACCATACACCTAACCTTCAAAAGAAAAACCAACTGACAAAAAGTCATATAAAAGGTACTGGTGGTCCATATCCCCCACTAGGTGAGAGCCATGTTGGGGTACAGGGGCTTGAGTGACCTAACTAGGCATCTCTTGTTGCCCATCTCTTGTCAATGTTGTTAGGTCGGGACTAAAACCCACCAAAGAGTTCTCTGTCAGATCCCTTGGGCAAGGGGAAAGTGGAGGGCACACGCCATGGTCCATCTAGATAGTAGGTGATGTGACATTCAAATGGCTAAAAGAATGCATGCAGGTGGACTTGATTTCTCAAGTCCATTTGCATGTGCAGAATGTTATCGAGGAGACGTCCACCAATGTATGGACTCCTCGCTGAATAATGACTCCAAGGTATCCAAAGTTGTCCTGATGAGTTACTCTCTAGATATTAAATGTTAGGAAAGACCTGTGATTTTTATGAATTTACGTTCTGCATTCTTTCTAGAATACCTGCAGGTTTATTTTTCAAGTAATCAGGGAAATAATTATATCATGGAAACACTTATGCAAAACAATGTTCTCTTCTGTTTCCTATAATATTTTAGTGGGAATCACTATGAGTAACATAGAAAATAGGTAATTAAATTTAGTTGGTATTAGCATTTTGACAGCTTCTGAACTCTTCTCCCATCATGAGAAAATCTCATTTCCCCTACCAATAGCTAGACTCCCCTGAAATTGCATAATAAATGGTATAATATAGTTCAAAAGCATAGAGGGCTAAATGGAAAAGACTCAAGAGATAAAATCAGACATCACCCCACTGTAACTGGGAAAGATTTGAACCATGGCATTCATTTCTGGTGCCCTGCCTTATTTGGCATTGAACTATCCAGATCCATAATTTATGCCCATAGGCTGCATAAATTATGAATTTGTTAATTCATGAAAAATCTAGGAGAAGCTTCTGTTTTTGTCCATTGATAATTGATAATATATTGGAATATATATTATCCAAAACATGCGCATTCATAACAGCCCAAATCCAGTTGTGTAAATGTTTATAGCCTTTAAATGGAAATCTCTCTATTTTGGAATTTCTCAGTTTGTGGTTTTTTCGTTAGTTCAGAAGTCTCAAAAATTGTATACGTCTATGCCCATCTTCCTTTATGCAGGCATTTTATAGGAACATTTCCCCAATATATGCATTTTTAACAAGCAGTTTCTACATAGATTGTCTTGTGCATATGCAATTTGTCTGGACTTCCATGTGTCTGTCTCTCTGTCCATCTGTCTCTCCGTCCATCTCCCTCTCCCTCTCCCTCTCTCTCTCTGTGAAGTACTTTTCCCTCTAGTTCATATTTCTGCATGCAGTTTTTTGTTCAGAGCGCTGCATTGTGAATTTCCCAGATATGAAATAGTAAAAAAATAACTGCAGTCCAATTCATATTTTGATCCTGAAAGTGTGAATTTATTACATTCCTATTCAAACCATGAACCAACTTTTTTCTTCCATATCCCTATCTATAAGATATATGCATTTCCTATGTCGAACCTTTCCAGCAACATGGAAGAGAAAAATGTATTGTGTTTTACCTTCTTTTGCAATGGTGCACTGAATAATTTTGAAACATGGGCATTCATTATGCATATGGATGTAAAACTTATTTACAAATAGTCTACTCTTCCATGAAGAATCATGTTTTGACACAAGAAAATATCAGGCTATCCCACTGAAAATATTGTCACAACCACTACAAGAGTTTTTAACTCTTTAGCTGCACAAAGGACCAGTGTCTTTCTACAGCAACAGCAGCACAAACAAAACACAAACTTGCACATAAAAATCAAAGGGTTTTTTTCTCAATGAAACTATTGTGCTCTGCACATCAAAGACATTTGAGTATAACATCCAGTATTTTCTGCTAAGTACAGAGCATTTCCCCCAAAATGGAAAATCTTGATACATGAAAGAAACAAAGAAACCTTTCTAATGTCATTGTAGAACCAGGGAATCATTGAGTTGAGTTAAATAAAGAGTCCCCATACTGCAACTTCAGGAGCCCTGAGCTCATTCTGCTGAGATCATGTAAGACAGCCTACTCACATCCACGGTAGCACTTAACGGTCTACTCAAAAAGGGTGATTTTTCAGCAGTCCATCATGTTATTAACCAGCATGCAACCCAGGGGTGCCCAAACTTTTTGGGCCACGGGCTGGTCACATGGTTCAGGGGACACATTTTATTTCTGCTTCCAGGAGCAACAAGGGCTTTGTGGGCTGGATGAACTGGCGCCAGGGGCCAGATCTGGACCATGGGCCATAGTTTGGCCACCCCTGATGCAACCTAACAAAGGATTTGATAGTCAACCAGCAGCAGAACAATCCTCTCTGTCTGTCTGTCTGTCTCTCTCTCTCTCTCTCTCTCACACACACACACACACACAACACACAAATGTATACAAATATGTTTTCATCCAGAAACCTGTAAGTTAATCTCAGGAAACAATGAGATGATGCTATATCTGATTCTATTTTATCTGCAGGACAAGGTGATTTGGATCAGTTGGAAGCATCTGCAGAAAAACCCAGTAGAAGAAAAGTGTGGGAACATGACTGTCAACAACATTGGTTCTACCTGCCATCAGATCCCATCACAAGTCGAGTGCCTAAATTCTGTCAGTTTTTAAAAATGATTTTTTAAATCCTATTAAACTTTTACTCTGGTATATCACACAATTGATATCAAATTTTATCTTATCCCACCTTAGCAGTTCAACACCATTTCCTTGGGTTGGAGTTTTCACACAGACACGAATGGCTGGATCATTTGAAGGCAGAAATATTGCAGAGTGTCGTGGTCCTTCAAACACTGCAAGGTTTTCAAGGGACAGTATTGCCAAGGTGTAAAGCTGAGAGAAGATAGTGCCAGTCACTGTGATCAGGAGCTATGCTGGGATCCGGATGGAAATTTTAACTGCTGGGCTTGTGTGGGAGGGCAGTGAATTATAATACTTGCCTCTCTGGCACATGAAGGAGGGCCTTTTCTGTGTCCGTACCAGCCTTGTGGAACCTCCTGCCAGTAGAGTTGCGAGAGCAGATGGAGCTGCTGCCTTTCAGAAGAGAATTAAAAACCTGGTTGGTGGGGCAGGTGTGGGGCCCGGATGGAAGAGTGCCTCCGGCCTGTTGGCTTATAAAATGAAGTCTCCCCATCTTTTTAATGCGGGCAGATTTAATGTGGTTAGTTTTAATAGGTGGGTGGGTATGTTGGGGTTTTAATTGTTTTTAATATATATGTTTTAATCCTGTTGTGAGCCGCCCTGAGTCAGGTTCGCCTGATTGGGCAGCATAGAAATTTGAGCAATCAATCAATCAATAAATAAATAATACAAGGATAAGCGTGTGATCTGGAAGCTTTTCTCCTTGGAATTATCAACTGCACGGCTTAGTGATTAAGATGCTGAACATGAAAACTGGAAGGTGTATGTCAGCAGATTGAAACCCGAGTGCTGCATGATGGAGTGAGCTCCTGTCTCTGCCCCAACTCCTGCCAACCTAGCAGTTCAAAAGCAAGAAGATAAATAGATACAACTTTGATGGGAAGATAAACAGTGTTACTTGTCTAGTCATGCCTACCACATGTCCATGGAAGACAGCGCTAGCTCTTTGGCTATAATCAGAGAACAGCACCAAATCCTATAGTTGGATACGACTGGCTTTTGAGCAAGGGCAACCTATGAGATAGCTTAAAGGGACAGAATTGCCTAAAAGGAACTCTTCCAAGCTGTGGTGAACAAAATTGAAAGGTTTGGCTAGGCTGAGGAGAATGCAAGCGCGGCGCCAAAATGGCCGCTGCGCTCTTTGCGGGCCCCCCCACCGGACTTGGACATCCGGGTAGTTAGGGGGCGTGGCCAGCACCCTTTAAAAGGGGTGGCCACGAGGCAGCCGCGCTGCCATTTTGCGAAGCGATGGAGAGGAGAAGTTTTTCCCCAATCGCTCCGTCGCTCTCCCCTTTAGCTGGGAAGCCTTTTTTGGGCAGCGGTTTCTTCTTCGCTTCTTTCTTCGGCTTCTCAACAATTTGCGGCAATGCCTTCCAAAAAGAAGGCGATGACGAACGCGGTTCGCACTTCCAGGAGGCGCCAGCTGGGTCGGAGGACCGCGACTGCACCCTCTCAGCAGGCCCCCTTTCCGGGGGCGCCCACCGGGACTGGCGGGATGGGGTCGATTGCTCCCTGGCCTGAGGCTGGGCAGCCTCAGACCGGCCCTGCAGGGGATGCAGCCCCCGGCCCGCAATTAGTGGCCACCGGCCCGGGCCTGGTGCATAGCCAGGCTGGGCCTTCGGGCCTTGGCATGCAGCTTCCAGCGGTGGGCTTTAACCAAGGGGGTTGGCTGGGTTCCCTTCCCTGGCAGGGCATGCCCCCGGCCCCTCCGGGGCCGGTGGTTGGGGCATGGCCATATGCGGGCCCCAGGGTCCAGAGACCTGGCCCGGCGCCAGTGACCGGTGGGCCGGCTGGCCCTTTGCCCCCATCAGCGTTGGGGGCTATGTAAACGTTGATGCCCTACTGGCCCGCGTAGCGGCCCTCGAGGCATCTTTAGGGGTAGTTAATCCATCCGGGGCACCTTTTGGTTTACAGGTCAACTCAGCGCCTGCTGGTCCTCGGCAGGCGGCCAAAATGGTTAAGCTGCCTGAGGCAAGTAGGTCGGCGCCAGCCGCGGCCTCGCAGCTCCCCACGCAGCAGATGCCGCCAGCGGGTAGTGGTCAGACCCCATCTACGAGCTCGGTTGCGGTCGCGAGCTCCGACGCCCGCAGTGGGCCGGAACCCCCGGTGGGGGCGGCCCATGGGGGTGCAACTTGTGAGTATACGGTCCAAGCTAGTGCACCCACACCACAACCCACAACGGGGGGAGGTTTACAGTGGCCGTGGCCTCGCCTGGCTGGGACGGCGGGTCAGCCGCCGCCGGCCCATCAGGGAACGGCTCCAACACTCCAAGGCCCCTCTTGGGGCGGGGTACCCTGTCCTCCATGGAACTTACTGGGGGTGGCGGGGCTGGTCCAGGCTCCTTTCATGGTGCCCAGCACTGTCAATGTTCCGGTGTCGGCCTTGCCGACAGCAGGTTATTCATTGCCCCTCGGGGATCACCTGGCCCAGGCCACCAAGGAAAAGATCTGGCGGGGGGAGTATGTGGACATTTTCTCCCTCTTGAATAGAGAACCCACCAAAGAGGAGAGGGAAGGACAAGGAGCAGTCTCGTCGACGTAAGCCGCCACGCACGTGGGCCAACTGGTTACCCACGTACCTTATATACATGGCGGTGTACCTCAGGGCCCGGCCTGACCTGGCAATTCCGATGGTCCAGTATTTGGACAACATATACCGGGCGATGGTTGATTTCCATGGCCCGTCGTGGTTGGCTTACGACGAGGAATTCCGTAAGAGAGTGCCCCTACACCCGGAGATGAGGTGGGATGAGCCCTGCCAGAAGCTGTGGCTTCTGTACATGACCCCCACGCGCCTGGCACCAGGGGAGAGGTACCATTGTGGACATGCGGTCCAGCGAGCTGCTCCAGCCCAGGCACCCCGCCAGGTGGCGGGGCAGGGGGTTCCAGCCCGCCTGCTGTGTTGGAGCTTCTCGGCCAATGGTGCGTGCAATAGGAAGCAGTGCCGATACAGGCACGAGTGTCCCTCTTGTGTTGGCCTCCATGCCGCTTCCGCATGTCCTAGGGCAGGCGGACTGCGGGGCAGAGGTAGAGGTGGACAGGGAGCGGGCAGAACTGCCGCGGAGGGAGCTGGTCAAGCAAAAGGCCCTCTCCCCAATTAATGTGGACATGTTGGAGCATTGGCTCATGATGTACCTGAGGAGGGCAGACGCAGCTTACCTGCTTGAGGGTTTCCAGCAGGGGTTTCACATTCCTTTCACAGGGGTCAGGTCCCCTCAAGATGCACCCAACCTGTTATCACTCAGGGGAAGGGAGGAGGTGGCTGCCATGAGCATTGCTAAGGAGGTTGCTGCTGGCAGGGTCGCTGGCCCTTTCCCTGTCCCACCATTTCCCAATCTCAAGGTTGCCCCGTTGGGGTTAGTGCCCAAGAAGTCACCGGGGGAGTTCCGTTTGATACACCACTTGTCTTACCCGGCCGGCCGTTCGGTCAATGATGCTATCCCTGACGACCTTTGTTCGGTCAGGTATACATCTTTTGACCAGGCCCTGCGCATGGTGCGCTCATGTGGCCCGGGTGCACTACTGGCTAAGTGCGACATTAAGTCAGCGTTCCGTCTTCTGCCAGTGCACCCGGGCGACTTTGAGCTGCTGGGTTTCAAGTTCCGGGGTGAATTTTATTTCGATAAAGCCATGCCTTTTGGCTGCTCCATTTCATGCTCAGCATTTGAGCGCTTTAGCACCTTCCTGCAATGGGCCTTTGTTCGCAGGTCAGGTAGCCCACTACCTCGACGATTTCTTATTCGGGGGTGAACGGGGCTGGGACACGTGCACGCGTCTCCTAAATACATTTCAGACGCTAATGAAGGAACTCGGTGTCCCTTTAGCGCCCGAAAAGACCGAGGGCCCTTCAACCAAGCTCACATTCCTGGGGGTTGAGATTGACACGGTTGTGCAAGCATCCAGGTTACCTGTTGATAAGGTTTCCCGGATAGTTGCACTCATTTTGGACTTGCTGGCAAAACGCAAGGTGTCCCTTCGGGAGCTCCAGGTGTTACATGGTCACCTCAATTTCGCTTGCAGGGTCGTCGCACCTGGCAGAGCATTTGCTCGACGCTTGTGCGACGCCATGACTGGCTTGGCCAGGCCCCACCACAGGGTCCGACTGAACAAGGGCATGAGGGCTGATATGCTCATCTGGCTTCAGTTCCTGAGGGAATTCAACGGGGTGTCCTTTTGGAGGTCTAACCTTTTGGTTTCCCCTCGTTTTCAGTTTCAGTCGGATGCATCAGGGTCCCTGGGTTATGGGATTTACTTCGAGGGGAAGTGGGCCTATGGCAGATGGCCGCCAGCCTGGTGGGGCATGGATCGCTTGCGCGATCTCACGTATCTGGAATTTTTCCCCATTCTGGGAGCTTTGATGCTATGAGGCGAGGAGTGGGCCAATTCGGTCGTCCATTTCTGGTGTGACAATGCAGCAGTTGTCCACATTGTCAATTCACAGACGTCAAAATCTCCAAGGGTTATGGAACTGGTTCGCCAGTTTGTGTTGCGCAGCCTACGCCTCAATGTGCTTTTTAGGGCCAGACATGTTCCAGGTATTAATAACGATATTGCTGACGCTTTGTCCCGCCTGCAGATCCCCCGGTTCTGTGCCTTGGCCCCGGACGCAGAGGAATTTCCCTCGCCGCTTCCGGACGAGATATGGACGCTTGGCAAGGAGAGGTGAACCGGGCGATCAGCATGTCGCTCGCCCCCCGCACGCGTAAGGCGTATAACCATGCATTCAGTTCATTCAGGGCCTTTTGTGCCCAATCACGGCTGCCTGAAAGTTGGCCCATCCCAGTGGCTCACGTCCTCCAATTTATGGTTTACTTACATGCCCAGGGCTTAGCCCCCCGCACCATAGCATCCAGGCTGTCAGCGCTGGCATTCATGGCCAAGGTGGGTGGTTTTGCTGACAGCACAAATGATTTTCGCATACGACATGTTTTGGAAGGGTGGGCGCAGGAACGTGGGCGCAGCCCGGACGACCGCCACCCTATTTCTCTGGGGGTACTTACCCACCTTGCACAGGGTTGGCATGACCTGTGTTTCGACAGGTATGAGGCAACCCTGTTTCATGCGGCTACTACGGTGGCCTTTTTTGGGGCGCTCCGCATCAGTGAGCTGGTGCTACTGTCTAAGGCGGATGCGAGTCATAGGGCACTGGAACTCGAAGATGTCTATGTTTCCAATGATTGGGCTCAGCTGAGGATACGCTCCTCTAAGGTTGATCAGCACGGTGTAGGCAGTGGTGTAAGACTGCTACGATGTTCCATGGCAGACATCTGTCCGGTTGGTGCCCTACAGAAGTTCCTTGCACTACGTGGTACGCACCCTGGCCCGTTTTTCTGTCACCAAGATGGGTCTCCCCTTACTAAATTTCATTTTTGGAAGGTGACCGGTAAGGCACTAGCCAGTGTGGGCCTCCCTGGGGCTCATTACGGCACCCATTCATTTAGGATAGGGGCGGCTTCCACCGCAGCGGCATTTGGGTACTCTGGGGCTGAAATATGCAACATGGGACTGTGGGGATCACGGTGTTTTCAGTTGTATGTTCGCCCTCTTCAACAGTGTACCAGTTAAGTCACTGCCCTGTTTCCTTTTTTCCTTGACAGACCCTGGGTGTCGTCTTACACCGGTGACAGTATGGCTGGTGGGCCACAGCTATGTGCACAGGGCAGCGCTGCGGCGACAGAGTGGGGACCCCGACTGGGACTGGGTGCATCCGCAAGTCTCAGGTGGTACAGTAAGCGTGGAATGTTATGGCGGGAACTGTTGCCATTCCTTTTCTCCATCAGGGATGCTGACCCGCCTGATGTCCTGATTATACACCTCGGGGGTAATGATTTGGGACAGGTCACGGGCCTATCGCTGAAGCATGCGATTTGCGGTGACCTGGCCTACTTGCATTATGTGTGGCCCGCCACAACCCTACTTTGGTCGGACATGATACCACGGCATGCTTACAGGGGAGGGTTTAACCTCCAGGCCCTTGATTGGGCTCGGCGCTCGGTGAACAGGGCTATTGCCCGGTTCTTTATGGACAAGGGTTGGGGGCGCGTCATACGACACCCCACCATCAGTCTCCAAAATTATGAGCTTTACACAGGGGATGGGGTCCATCTGTCGCCGGGAGGTATGGACCTCTTGTTGGGAGATTGGCGAGCAGGCCTGTTGACCGAGCTGACGGTCTGGGGGGGGGGGGCGGTGAGCCTTTATTGAAGCCTCCCCATGTGGCGGGTAGCACTGGTAAGGTAAACATTTATGACCCACAGGTATCCGGCAGGTTCACAATTGACTGGACAACACTAGACAGGCACAAGTTGGTTAACGTTGTCCGGTCAACGATGAACCAGGCAATGGGGTGATGGCACGAGCTGGGCAGCATGCATCACCCCGTTATTTTACGGATACGCGTCAGAGGGTGGGGTCAGTAGTTAGATTATTGACTACGGTCAACAATTTGTTTGTTGTCAACAAACAAATTGATACAAATGGATACATTGTAACCAATTGCCGTTGGCAATTTTGGGTGGAACCTTACCAGTGTTACTTCGGCCGGCTTGCCTTAAGAATTATAATTGGTTGAATACTAGAAATTTATAATTCGGACTAGGGCATGAATCAATAAATGTGGCCCAATGCCGTTATCCACTTTTACCAGTGTCTGAGTCCTTTATTGGGGGGTGCGCCTGCAATGCAAGCGCGGCACCAAAATGGCCGCCGCGCTCTTTGCGGGCCCCCCCACCGGACTTGGACATCCGGGTAGTTAGGGGGGCGTGGCCAGCACCCTTTAAAAGGGGTGGCCATGAGGCAGCCGCGCTGCCATTTTGCGAAGCGACGGAGAGGAGAAGTTTTTCCCCTCCACCCCCTCCCTAGTTAACAGTGTGATATTTTGGTCGCTTCGGGGCCGGGTGGGAATTTTTGGCTGGGACCCACAATTGGCTTTCGGGTCCTGGCTTTTTTGCCCATCCCACACTGTTGCTATGGTTTGACATAGGGGTTTCTTGCTCTGATGTTGACTCTGGTCACATGGGCGGGTAGCACTGGTAAGGTAAACATTTATGACCCACAGGTATCCGGCAGGTTCACAATTGACTGGACAACACTAGACAGGCACAAGTTGGTTAACGTTGTCCGGTCAATGATGAACCAGGCAATGGGGTGATGGCACGAGCTGGGCAGCATGCATCACCCCGTTATTTTACGGATACGCGTCAGAGGGTGGGGTCAGTAGTTAGATTATTGACTACGGTCAACAATTTGTTTGTTGTCAACAAACAAATTGATACAAATGGATACATTGTAACCCGTTGGCAATTTTGGGTGGAACCTTACCAGTGTTACTTCGGCCTGCTTACCTTAAGAATTATAATTGGTTGAATACCAATAGAAATTTGTAATTCGGACTAGGGCATGAATCAATAAATGTGGCCCAATGCCATTATCCACTTTTACCAGTGTCTGAGTCCTTTATTGGGGGGTGCGCCTGCAATGTTGGAGCATCTGCTTGAAGGAAGAAAGGAAAGGAAAGGAAACGGCTGATTTGGTTCCCTGCATTTGAAAAGCATTTTTAGTCCAAATGTCTGCCAGACAGTAGTATGTGAAAAGTGAGATCTGTTACCAACTGTGCTTCTTCTGGCTGAACATTACAGAAGCCAGCCAGAAATACAGACTCCTGTTGTAAATCCCCATGTGTAGAGAGAAATAAAAATGGTTTATGGAGCAGTAAACAAAACAGAAAAATGGCCTTGAGTTACAAAGCTCATATATGCATTGTCATACCCTTTGAAATGGAAGTGCTTGCATCTGGATTTTGGCATGGAACTCATAATATGCTGCATTTTATATTACTTTCCATACACAATATATTGCCTCTCTTTTCACCCCTTCACCCCTTTCTGATAATTGTGACAAACAGACTCTTTGAAACAGGGTGAGCATTTGTAACATGATGGCGATGAAGCAAAATGGATTCGTGTGAAATGGATTAGCTATTCTTAGTCAACAAAGTAAGGTGTGCGAGCAAACAAAACTCGTTTAGCCAACCTTCTTCCGGTAAATTCAATTTATAGCCTTTTGATGAAAGTGATGTCATTCTTAACATACTTTTGTCAAGTATCCATTGAAATCAATTGTCAGCTGAGCCAAATTCTCAGCATGTTTATTGCAAAGCAAGTTTTATTGACAGGGCAAAGATTAGAGGCTATAACTACATGCCTCTGAGCCATAGAATGTAGATGGCAGTGGATGGAACCTACCATTTTAGGTTGTCTACAATGTCTTTGAAGCCCTAAAATTGAGCCAAGGCTATATCAGAGCCCCAGAAGCTCTGTAGGAGAATATGAATAGGACAGGATAGTTTGTTTGTTTGGATCTTATTGCATCTGTTCATATCTCCCATCATGAAGCATCAAGGAGAATGCTACTGCTCTTATTGAGCAGCCCTCCCAGAAGAAAGCGAGGGAGAAAGATACACCCCGAAAATGGAAACAAAAACTAAGAAAATGGATGAATTTAATGTGTGGTATACAAAAGATAATAATCAAACACGAACAAGCCAACCAGAACAAGGCTAGTAACACACAAGCACTATAGAAGCTAGGCACACACCAAGGAAAAGTCCAAAAGGTACAATAGACAACTATTGAGAAAAAGGATTTATGATATGAACTTTTTATATGTCACTTCGGAACTTGCCCTCCAGATATGCTCAATTTTGTTATGACCTTTACATGGATTCTATGACTAGGCTCCACTATTTTGTTACATTGTAAACTTAAAGGTAAAGGTAAAGGTTTCCCTTGCTCGAAAGCCAGTCGTATCCGACTCTAGGGTGCAGTGCTCATCTCTGTTTCTAAGCCGAAGAGCCAGCGCTGTCTGCTTCTGCAGACGTTTCTGTGGTCATGTGGCAGGCATGACTAGACACCGGAGCGCACGGAACGCTGTTACCTTCCCACCGAAGTGGTCCCTATTTATCTACTTGCAATTTCTTGCTTTCGAACTGCTAGGTTGGCAGGAGCTGGGATGAAGACGGGAGCTCATTTCCGTCCTGCAGTACTTGGGAATCGAACTGCTGACCTTCCGCTTCCCAGTCAGCGTCTTAGTATTTTTTCAGATCTCCCTTTTTCTCGATAGTTGTCTATTGTACCTTTTGGACTTTTCCTTGGTGTGTGCCTAGCTTCTATAGTGCTTGTGTGTTACTAGCCTTGTTCTGGTTGGCTTGTTCGTGTTTGATTATTATCTTTTGTATACCACACATTAAATTCATCCATTTTCTTAGTTTTTGTTTCCATTTTTGGGGTGTATCTTTCTCCCTCCCTTTTTATCTTACACCCTTGCCGCTTTTCCTCCCTCCTTGCTTACTCAGCATGACTGACAAAGGGTTCGCGTTTTCTACCTTGGAACGTGACCGTATCCTCAATAGCACCAACTCTATTTTTTCTCCCGGGGATTCCTGTGATGATGATGCTTTCAACAATTTGGAGGCTCTTGAGAAGAAATGTATCAGAATGAACCTCCACTCATATTTCTTACTAGAATACTATAAGTCTTCCATCATACCCCGTGGTTTACGCATGCCCAAGGGTCCCACTCTTTTTTCACATAACAAACAGTTTTTAGATAAGTGGACCCTCATTTTGGACAGATGTTCGTTCGATCTTATTCTTCTCATTATCAACCAATGCAACCAAGAAGTGGAAAATTTAAATACAGAGATGCTAAAGATTAAAGATTCTATTACTTCTTCCAACGTCTCCTCTTCTGCCAGCAAAATGAGTACCCTGGAGAACAAGATCAAGGAATTCAAAGATGGGTTACTGGCTTTTAAAAACAAAAAGCTCAATCGTGACTGCAATGATTATAAGAATTCTCGGATTTACAAATGGCAGTTTGCCCGCCCTACCAATTATAAACAGGTTACTTGGTGTCGGCCCCTGGAAGATACCGATTTTGAAACTACTGATTCGGACATTGCAGATTCATCAGCAGATGAAAGGACTCGTGATCCTTATAACACCAGATACCATCGCAATAAACAGCTCACCAACAAGCACAACTCTAGTAATGATTTTTTAGGACAGCGCAATATTCGCAAGAACAAAAAGAAATAAGACCTTCTTTGGTCTTTAATTTATCCCGAAGGGTCCTCACTGTAAGGGAAAACCAACTTTTAGATCTTGGTTTAGGTTTTGTCCCCACTCCTAAGTATTCCTCTTTTAAGACACGTATTGATATCTTTAAGTTGATCCACTTACTCAAATTACGAACTTTCTTTAAAGATTCCCCTAGCAGTTCCAATCCTTTCACTCCCCGCTCTACCTTCACCCCAACTGTTGACAACCCTGCCATAGAAGTGTTTCGTAGAGTTGTATTACGGGACATTTCTATCTTAGAAGATCGCTACCACTCTTCTCATAATTTATCTCGAGATGACATTCACCTTCTTGAAGGCTTAGGTAACGATCCAGATATCATCATTAAGGCGGCTGACAAAGGTGGTGGGGTAGTTGTTATGGATAGGATTAACTATATCGAGGAAGCTCATAAACAACTTTCCAACCCCCATTTCTATAGCACACTTGACAGGGACCCTACAGCACATGTGTCTAATATCATCAAAATAGTACTACAGGAAGGACTTGCTTTTGGGATTTATTTCTGAATCCACTTTTCGTTTTCTCTTCAACACACACCCGCGAGTACCCATCTTTCATCTATTGCCAAAAATTCACAAACTTCAGCCTGGTTCTATCCATGTACCTTGCAGACCCATTATAGCTGCTAATGATGCCCTTTTGGAACCTATTGCTATCTTTATTGATCACTTTATATGCCCTTTTGCTTCTGACACTCCTTCTTACGTTAAGGATTCCTCCCATTTTATTCAACTTTTAGAACACACTTTTGTTCCTGATGATTGCATTCTTGTTACCATGGACGTGGCTTCCCTCTACACCAATATACCTCTCCAAGAAGCTCGGATTCTCATCGAACATCTTCTATTATCTCGTACTAATCCCGATCCTCCTACACATTTTCTTTTAGACCTTCTTGACATAGCCTTTGAGCACAATTTTTTCCGGTTCATAGACACATTTTATTTGCAGATACAAGGTGTGGCTATGGGCTCAAATTTCGCCCCCTCAGTTGCTAATATTTTTATGAATAATTTTGATCATACTTTCATTCTTAACGCCTCTGTCAATCCTTTTTTTGCAGACATTTTAATTTATAAACGTTACATTGATGATTTGTTTTTTGTTCTTTCCAATCCGGCTTCTCTTTCTGGTTTTTTTACCTGGATTAATTCTTTACATGCTCATTTATCTTTTACTCACACTGCTAGCTCTGTTTCTGTATCTTTTCTGGACTTAGAAATTTTTGTTGTTGCCAATCAACTCAACATGCACCTCTTTAACAAACCCACAGATAGGCACGCCTATTTACAGTTTCATTCGTACCATCCTTCATCTTTGAAAAACAACATACCCTACAGTCTATTTCTTCGGGCTAAAAGGAATTCAACACTTGATTCTGATTTTCAATCAGCTGCTACCAATATCCGACAATCATTACTTATTAGAGGGTACCCCATCCATGTGATTAACAACGCATATAAGAAGGTGACCCATAGATCTAGGTGTTCCATGTTTCAGCGCAAGGCCAAGAATACACAGAACAATATTTTTTGGTCTGTAGACTTCACTCCCCTAGCGCAACAAATTAAGAAGACCATACATCGACACTGGCACATATTAGATTCTGTCTCTGGGTGCAAAGAAAAACCCATGATTGGGTTCCGCAAAACTAGAACCATTGCTGGTATTCTATCCAAAACCGATTGCCTACTCACCTCAATAACCCCTTCTGCATTTCCTGTTGGGCACCATCCTTGTGGACACTGTAAGTTTTGTCGTTACATGTGGAAAACGGATGTAATTCTTATTCCAAGTAGTACTTTTAGACTGCAACTTTCCCGGTTCTCAAACTGCAATTCACGTGACATCGTGTATATTATAATCTGTCCTTGTGGTTTGCCTTATGTGGGACAATCTTCAAGACCCCTTAAAACTAGACTTGGGGAACACATTTCGCGTATTCGAAATAACGTTGTTACAGCACCTCTTGTTTCTCATTATGTTGACAAGAAGCACACCCCACTGATCTCAAAGCTGCTGTACTAGAATCTTTTTCCCCCCGTCAATTTCATTCCATTAATAAGGAACATTTTTTGTTACAACGTGAAGCATTTTACATCCACCGTTTTTCTACTCTTCATCCCACAGGTTTGAACACAGAACAAGATTATTCTGCTTTCCTCTAAGTCTCTATTCTCTCCTGCCCCTTTAACAGATTTTTCCTTCTTACTTATGATTTCATTGCTTATTACAGTCATCAATTTCACATGACTCTACCTGGGAATTATATGTAGCTGTTACATTCTCAACTTTTTTAATGCTCCCACCCTTTATGAGTATTCTTTCTGAGGTGATTGCAGCGCGTTCTTACAGGTACTATTGTTATGTTTTAAATTTTTCAGATTTGGTGCTTTTTGGCTTGTTACTGTTCTTTGTATATAACTGTTTTTTGTATGTTACTGTTTTCGTGTGTATATCATTGTTTTCTGTTTATTATTGTTGTCACTTGAGGTCTTGGTTTCCTTTGCAGATCTTGATAAAGAGTACGAAATATTCTATACCGGAAGAATATCGACCTGATTCTGCCGCTACCACGTTCCTCTTTTGTGACGTTTGCATAGCCCTCCCGGCTGCCTGTACTGTACATCGTACCTCTTCTGCATGTTACATGATTGTTTACACGTATTCTTTATGGACTTTTGATACTGACTTTGGACTTGTTCCCGTCGCTACCACGTTCCTCTTCTCGACGTTTGCATAGCCCTCCTGGCTGTCCTTATTGTACATTGTACCTTTTTGCGAATTTTACATGATTGTCTACACGGACTCCAAACGGATTTATGATATGAACTTTTTATATGTCACTTCGGAACTTGCCCTCCAGATATGCTCAATTTTGTTATGACCTTTACATGGATTCTATGACTAGGCTCCACTATTTTGTTACATTGTAAACTTAGGACTTACTATTTTTTCAGATCTCCCTTTTTCTCGATAGTTGTCTATTGTACCTTTTGGAATTTTCCTTGGTGTGTGCCTAGCTTCTATAGTGCTTGTGTGTTACTAGCCTTGTTCTGGTTGGCTTGATTATTATCTTTTGTATACCACACATTAATATTCATCCATTTTCTTAGTTTTTGTTTCCATTTTCGGGGTGTATCTTTCTCCCTCCGTTTTTATCTTACACCCTTGCCGCTTTCCCTCCCTCCTCCCAGAAGAAAGCAGCACTGAAACTGCTGGGAGGTTGCGCACAAGATAGTTCTTCTCCTGAGAAGCACAGAGAGGAATCGAACTACCAGCCTCTGTCTCCTCAGACAGATACCTAACTTGCTGAACTAGAAAATCTTCATTTATCTCATTCCCACAGAAGAGAGCATAATTTTTGGAAGTTTTCTTCCCACTTGGTGAAATTATCAGAGTGTTTGTGCATTTTGGCATGTTGGGCCTTTTTTGTACAGAATTCACAACAATTCTTCTTGTGTAAAACCTTTTTGTTTGCTTTTTTTACATCTGCTGCTGTACATGGGGCAAACAAAAGAGAGAGCCCTCATCTAGTCACTCTTGTACAAGAGTAAAACACTGCACAGGAGTTGACAAATCCTTCAAGGATGTGTTTCAATGTTCCCTTGATTTTTTAAATAAGTTTTTAAAAATGCAAATATCCTAACAACTGGGTTGCTGTGCAGAAGTGCAGAAGAAAGTATGGCTACCTTGTCTAGCAATAGCAAGCAATAGCAATTACACTTACATATTGTAAGGCATGGGTTCTCAACCTGCAGCCTGTTGGCTGGATACAACCCACAATGCCATTTCATGTGGCCTTCCACCACCTCCACCACACCCAGAAGTGCCATGTGGTGGAGGAAGGGTAAAATTGCTATCTAGCCCCCAAAGCTGTCTGACCCCTGGCTTTAAAAGGTTGAGAACTTCTGCTGTAAGGAATGAATATACTTAAGGCAAATGGATGTGCATAGTGTTGGATAAGAATGGATAGAAAGTTGGCTTTGTAAAAGTGCAGGCAAAAAAAGTAACAACTGCCAGTGTGCTGACCTACCCAAGCGGGCACAGCCACCACACAGTGGCACTAACAGAGAGTTTATTCAAGGAGAGTCCAGATAGCAAAGTTCAAAAGGCAAGGTGAGGTTTGGTTATCAGTAGTCAAAGCAAGCATCTAATCCAAAGGATGTCCAGGGACATCATCAGAGTTGGCAGAGAAGTCAGTGTCATGGCAGACAGGTCAGGGTCTAGGCCAGTGGTTCCCAAAGTGGGCCCTACGCCCCACAGGGGACTTCAATTCCCAGAAGCCTAAGTCAGTATATTGGCTGATCAGTGTTTTGAGGAATTGACTTAGGCTTCTGAGAAATGGAGTCCAAGAACCAAAGTTTGGGAAACACTGATCTAGACAGACAGTCTTGAGTTGAGCAGGGTGTCGTTTTTTGCACTAAAGAGTTGTACCAATGCTGGCAGGCTGAAGCAAGCTTGCTTATAAGCCTCCCAGCCAATCGATATTGAAGTTCAAGAACAGCTGGAGGGCCAAGACTGCCCATCACTGTCCTAGGAGAAACGGAATTGGGCCAGGCACAGGCTGAGATACCTGGCTCAGGACATCCACAGGTTTGGGTGTAGGCAGAACTGGGCTGGGCATAGGGAATTCCCCCTGATCCAGGCCTTCATCAGAGTCCGATGAGGACTGGATCACAACAGCCAGCTGAGTCAACCTTCATCCACACCAGGATCGAACTCACAACCCTTTTGGTTGCAGTACAGCAGTTTAACCACTGCACCACCAGGACTCGTCACTTTGTATCTCCATACATGGTCCCCATAGCAGGAAAATGCCTGAAAAGGACTTTCAAAAAGGCAGTTTTGGCATATTGTTCCTTACAAGAATTTCCTTAGCATAAAAAATGGTGTGTGTGAAATCTTCTACTATTTAGTTACCTCAGGAGAGTGGGACCGAAAAATAGCTTCATTTCCAGAGAGCTAAAAGGGCCTCGTTTTCACAGCATCTCTAAATATCCTTTGAAGTCAAAGAATTGGAATCAATTGAGCTTGAAAACATTTATAAAGCTCAACAGGAAAACCATCTTCACCTGGAGCTTTATTGGAATTTAAACACTTTTATTGCCTTCGCTATTTTAGCCTCTTTGATAGGCATTTTTATTGTCCTGGAAGAAGAAAGGATTTCAAATTTACTTTACAAATATAGCTTTCCCCTATCATATCAACAAAGTCAGATTAGTAGAAAGTCAGACTGTGCTCAACTAGTCCAGAGGATTGCTCTTATTAATCACACCCATGGCACTGCTGATTGCTCAAATTGCTTATCCCATCCCTTGTCACACCTCAAACAGGGGAAAGACTGGCCTATTTTATAGCCCCATTTTTCATAGGAGGACTAAGGCCAAGAATTTAGCTTCCTTAGAGCCATCCAGAGATCGTATGGTGAGCAATTATTTGAGCTTGAGCCTCCCTGGGTTTAGTCCAACAGGATATATGGGGAAACAGGAATAGTTTCTGCTGATTGCTACTACAGCATATTTCATCATGCTGTTCTTGAAGATGAATGACTGAGAATGGAGGATGTTGAAGCCACGAATTTCTCCCAATAATTCCTTAAGAATGCTTTTGTTAGTAACTAGAAGGAAGACACAAACAGAAAGAAGCCTCATCTAGGGGGGAAAGGTAATAATGAGGATGTCAGTTTAGAAAGTTCAGTAGGAACCAGATTAAAAATAATGCACCTTGTACAATTTACTTTCTTCCTCTTGATCTCCTTTAGGTTGTTCCACATGCAAGACAAACAAACTGATTATCCAAAACAATATCCATTTTTTCTCCTCTTATTGAACAAGCATTTGCAGGTAGATGTGAGTGTGATATTATTCTGAAAATGTTATATTTACAAACTTAATACAATATCTCAACAATTTTTTATTTCATGTCCTGATCAGACCCTAGACTGCCAAAATGAAGCCACTTTCTTCACTTTGTTGTTGCCCAAATGCAAGTCCTCATCGGTGCATGTCTCTGGCAGCAATCGGCAGACCGGCAAATGGGCCAAACTCGGTGTCTCTCCACATTCACACCATTTGTTTTCCCCACCAGCAGCCCCCACTTGAGCATGCTGGTCTTGTACTTAGGGACACCAACCCTTAGCCTATTCAGTATCCTCCAGGTGACGTAAGGGAGATTGAGATCTTCAACATAAAACAATAGGAATTGAAGTATCTCAAGTTTCAACAAAAGTAATGCAAAAATATTAACTATGTTAAATAGCTCCCAATTGTTGCATTAACAATATTATCTAAATAAACTAAAGCATAAGCAAATAAAGATCATATCACCTTTGTTGTGTCCAAATCCTAATTCTGGTTTAAAAGACAAACCATGCCAAAGCGGAGGGAACAGATGCGCACCATTTCTAAAGGTGCAACATTCAAATAACTGTCAAAGCGGGAAATGTTGAACTTTGCTTGTCCTCCAGAAGTCCGTCTAAATATATCTTGTTTTGTAATAGTCAGATAACTGGATATATAGAGGCCACCCCTGTACATATTCCCCAGTCCGAGTTATGAGATGAATAAAGAATCACTGAGTTTAACCCAATCCTGCTGGTTAGAATACTTCTTGCGCCAGACTCAACAACATTTGAGGAAGAAAACCTTGCCCCTCCCCAGAAGAGTTTCCCCTGTACAGGTGCTTCTGTCAAGCCATTCTCTTTGACTGTAATTTATACTCTTTTATCACTCCTTTTCAACCACCAACTGTCAACATTTTTCTCTGTGTCAGTAAGTTATCAAGCTATGTATATGATTAGCTATGTATATGGTTCAAATATATTCTATAGAAAACTATTAAAACTATTAATTTTACATGGATAACAAACCATGACTTTTGTAAATTGTGAGGCTAGCAAATAGCCACTGAGGAAGATAGCAGACTTGCACTTGTGAGGTAAGAGTGTTATTACTGATATTATAATTTGCCATGCCAGTAAATGTAATCTGCTGGTTATATAGGCATATTACAACATTTAATCTAGACAATTTAAACTAGATACAGTATTATTATGCAATTTCCACACTATGGCATGTATTCCTCGATTGACCAGACTATCAAGGGATGAATTCCTGCTGATCACAACTTGCTTTCCATTCATTTCACTGCTATGCTATTCTTCTCCAGGTTTGACCAAAACTTTTCACAATTGGGTGAAAATCATCTTTTGGGGGGCCTCCCAAGCAGTCTTTTTACTCCTCTGGGATACCATTCAGTGACTGCTGCTGTCCAGCACCTATATATCATTTGTAAACTTGACAAGTAACTGGACCCCTTCATTTTTCTGTGATTGGTAATGCAAGTAAAGAGAACCTAAAATTCCAGTAATTCAGTCCAAACACTTAATGACATTTTAATAACATGCTGTTCTAAAATAAAATAAAAAGTCCAGAAGGGCTGAATATAGACAATGGATCATTTTTGAGCTATTGAAGAAACTGACGTGTTTCCTATATTTTTCCCCTTATGGATCTTTCTCTCCCCATCTAACAGTAGTAAGTTCCAGGATGAAAACAAAGTCCTTTATTTGCCCCAATGGGCAAAAGGTGTAACCAGAGATGATGTGAAGCTATTCATGGGTGCAATTAATTAATTTGAAGTTTTATTTAAATCACAGCAAATAAACATGGAATAAGATCTATGAAATGAAGGCACCGCATAAAAGAAATTAAATGTAAATTAATGAATTTCTAATAGTACAAGGTAATGATAAAATGAAAAGTATAACGAAGAACTTGGATTTAAATATCAATAGAAATTATAACTATGCAATTTATAACCCTGGGATAAATTCTTAGCCATTTTGACTAGGAAACAGTGAATCATACAGTTTACGAAACAAGTGAAAGATTTCCTTGATGCTATTTCTTTGGCATGTCTTCCACAGGTTGTAAATCCAGTCCATAGGCCATATACCTGTAAGCCAGTGCAGTCCACATATTTACAAGCCTGTTGTCCAGTGCATCCTTGTGCCCTAAAAGTAAGACCTGATTAACACAGTAATTTTTCCTTTATATTATAGAAGCAGATTGTGCTACACTAATTCTATTAATGAAAGTGCGGCGCCAAAATGGCCACCGCGCTCTTTGCAGCCCCCCCCACCCGGACTCAGACATCCGGGTGAGTTAGGGGGCGTGGCCACCCCTCTATAAAAGGGGTGGCCACGAGGCAGCCGAGCTGCCATTTTAAAAATAGCGACGGAGAGGAGAAGTTTTCTCCGTCGCTGTTCCTTTGATTCTTCGGCTCTTTAGCCCTTGGCTTTCCCGGCTGGGAAGGAAGGAGTTGCACAGGGCCTTCGGCGTGCTGGCTGCTCTGTGCTTTTTGGCATGGGTTGATCCCTGGACAGGGATCCTGCTATTTCTATAGATATGCCTCCCAAACGGAAGGCCCCGGTGACGAAACCGCGGCCAACGGGGAGGACTATTGCCGGCCCTGCGCAGCGCGGGGGGCAGCCCTCAGGTCGGAGGACCAGGGCTGCGCTCACGCGGCAGGGCACTACCCCCACTGATACTGCTGGGGCGATGCAGGCTGGTGCTTGGCCTTCGGCTGGCCAGCCTCCGACCGGCCCTTCCGGGGCTTCAGCCCTCGGGCCACAGTTGCCGGCCACGGGTCAGGTCATGACAGGGGGCCCTTCTCTCTCTGCCGGGGGCCCTTCATGTCCACCGGCTACCTCGACGGCCGCCACACTGCAACAAGCGGCCAGCCGGGTTGAGCTGCTTGAGACGCTCCGGCCTGCGCCTGCCGGTGTCTTGCAGCTCCCTGTTCGTCCAGAGCTACAGCAGGAGAGTGGTCAGGTGTGGCCCCAGAGCTCGATTCTGGTCGCGAGATCCGACGCCCGCCATGGGCCGGAACCCCCAGTGACGGCGGCTCACAGGGGTGCACCTAGTGAGTATCAGGTTCAAGTTAATGCACCCACATCACAGTCCACTTCCAGTGGTGGGGTTCAGTGGCCGTGGCCTTGTCAAGTCGAGGCGAGTGGGCATCAGTTGCCAGCCTATCCCAGTGCCCCTTGGTTCCATACTGGCACAATGGTGGGGGTGGGGGTTTCCGCCCCCGGGGCAGTGCCGGGCATTGCAGGGGCTGTTCAGGTTCCGCTGCGTATGCCCCGTGTACCTAATGTGCCGGTGACGGCCTTGCTGACGGCTGGTTATTCATTGCCCCTTGGTGATCATTTGTCCCAGGTCTCGAGGGAAAAGGTTTGGCGGGGGGAGTACAGTTGATGCGAGCGGGCATCAGTTACCATCTTATCCCAGTATCCCATGGTGCTAAATGGTCCCTCGTTAAGGGTGGGGGTGTCCGCCCCCGGGGCAGTGCTGAGCATCGCAGGGGCTGTCCGGGTCCTGCTGCGTATGCCCTTGATACAGAACGTGCCGTCGATGGCTTTGCCGACGGCTGGTTATTCCTTGCCCCTGGGTGATCATTTGCCGCAGGTCACGAAGGGTAAGGTCTGGAGGGGGATATGCAGATATTCTCCATATTGAATGAACTGTGAGCCCACTGAGGAGGAGAGAGAGGGACAGGACGACAGAGACAAAGAGCTGTCCCATCGACGTAAGCCACCGCGCACCTGGGGACAACTGGTGGTCGGCATACCTTATATATATGGTGGTATGCCGCAGGGCCCGGCCTGGTTGGGCCATCCCGATGGTTCCATCTATTGCTAATATTACAGGGCGATGGTTGATTTGATGGGCCCATCGCAGTTGGCTTACGACGAGGAATGTGGATGAGGGTGGCCCTACACCCTGAGAGGAGGTTGGATGAGCCCTGTCAGCACTTGTGCTCATGTACATGACTCCCACATGACTGGCGCCTGGTGATAGGTACCATGGTGGTCATGCTGTGCAGCGGGCTGCTCAGACACAGGCTCCACGCTAACTGGTCGGGCAGGGGGTTCCAGCCCGCCTGCCGTGTTCGACCTGCTCAGCTGGCGACGTGTGTACTAAGCGCCAGTGTCGTTACCGACTTGGTGTCCCCTTTTGCGCTGGCCCTTACGCCGCCTCCGTGTGCCCGTGGGTTGGTGGGTTACGGGGCAGAGGTAGGGGTGCACAGGGGGCAATCAGAGCTCTGTCTGAAAGAACTAGCCTTGTCAAAGCCCCCCCTCCCCAATTAGTGTACTCAGGCTGGAGCGATGGCACTCAGCTCATCCAAAAAGGGATGATGCGGGGTACCTGCTGGAGGGTTTTCAATGGGGCTTTTGTATTCCATTCGGGGGTGTTAGGGGTCCCAGGATGCTACTAATCTGGTTACCTTGAAAGGTAATGAAGAGGTTGCTCCACTGTGCACAGCTATGGGAATTGGGGCTATGAGAGTAGCGGGTCCCTTCTTGGAACCACCTTTCCTAAGTTGAACGTCTCCCCTATGAGGCTAGTACCAAGGTAGAACCAGGGTGAATGTCATTTAATCCTCCATTTAGCTCACCCTGTGGGTTATCCAGTTAGGGATGCCATTCCTGATGACCTTGTTCAGTCAGGTATTCGTAGCTGGTTCAGCCCCTATGGGTGGCTAGCTCATGCAGTCCCGGTGCTTCCCTGGCACAGTGTGCTATGCACTCGGCTTTCAGATTTCTGCCAGTGCACCCGATGGATTTAGAGCTATTGGGTTTTTAGGTTCCAAGGTGAATTTTATTTAGATAAGTCCAACCCCTTCTGACTGAGTTAATTCATTTTCAGCATTCGAACGATTTGGGACTTTCATTCAGTGGGACTTTGCCGCAGGTCGGGGTCTCGGTCTCTAGCCCATTACCTCGACGACTTTTGGTTCGGGGATGAACGGGGCTCGGACACATGCACGCATCTCCTCACTACATTTCAGACACTCAGGTGGGAACTGGGTGTCCCCTTGGTGCCTGAAAAGACCGAGGGCCCAGCTATTAAGCTCACATTTCTAAATCGACTCTGTCGCACGGGCATCCGGGTTACCCATGAATAAGGTGCCTCGGATCTCCGCGGCGATTTTGGCATTGATTGCCAAACATAAAGTGTTCCCTTGTGACCTGCCGTTACTTCATGCAGGGTGGTTCCACCCGGCAGAGCATTGGCTAGGCGCCTGTGTGACACCATGGTTGGCCTGTTAAAACGTCAACACAGGGTCCGGCTGATCGGGGGCATACGGGTGGACCTTCTGGTCTGGCTCAAATTACTCCTGGGTTTTAACGGGGTCTCTTCCTGGAGATCAGACCTGATGGTCTGCCCTGGATTTCAAGTACGGTCGGATGCCTCCGGCTCCCGGACTTATGGGGGGTTTACTCTGAGGGTAGGTGGACTTACGGCTGATGGCAGCACCCATGGCTTGGCACAGATCGCCTCCGCGATCTTACCTTCCTTGAGTTTCTTCCCATTTTGGGGTGCACTAATGCTATGGGGCGATGAGTGGGCCTACTCAGTGGTCCATTTTTGGTGTGATAATGCGGCAGTGGTGCACATTGTCAACACCCAGACATGCAAATCCCCCAGGGTCATGACACTAGTTTGTCTATTCTTTTTGAGAAGCCTATGCCTAAATGTGCTGTTATGGGCCAGACATGTTCCAGGTATTAATAACGACATTGCTGCTGCTTTATCCCGCCTGCAGATCCCCCAGTTCCGTGCCTTACTCCGGAAGCAGATGAATTCCACTCGCCACTCCCGGCCGATATTTGGACGATTGGCGAGGAGAGGTGAACCGGGCATGTCATTGGCACCTCGCACGCGTAAGGCGTATCACTATGCGTTCATGCGTCGTGTTTTGGAGGGGTGGACACGGGAATGTGTCCGCCGCCCAGACACGTGTCACCCCAGTTCCCAGAGTTTCTGACCCACCTTGCACGAGGCTGGCATTATTTATGTTCGGATAGGTGTGAAGTGGCTCTTGGTCACGCAGCTACCACGGTAGCCTTTTTGGAGCGCTCCGCATCAGTGAGTGGGTGCCAGAGTTGGTACCATCTGTGCAAGGCGGATGTGTCTCGTAGGGCACTGGAACTCGACGATGTCTCTGTCACACATGAGTGGGCTCAAGTGGGGATACGGTCCTCACAGGTTGTTCAGCACGGCGTAGGCAGTGGAGTCAGACTGCTACGAAGTTTTATTGGAGACATCTGTCCGGTTGGTGCCCTACATGAATTTTCAACAGTGCCTGCTGCACGCCCCAGCCTGTTTTTCTGCCACCAGGATAGGTCTACCCTTGCCAAAGTAATGTTACTGAGGGTGACCGGTGCCGCGCTTCGCGGTGTGGGGGCCCGTTTTGGCACCCATTTATTTAGGATAGGTGTCGCGTTGGTCGCGGCTACGTTTGGAGTACTCGGAGGCGGACATGCGTGTACGCGTACTTTCTTATATGTACGTGCCCTCACTGTACGAGTACCTAGTTATGTCCTTAACCTCTTCTCCTCTTTTACAGATCCTCTGTGTCTCTACACACCGGTGGCAGTGGGGCTAGTGGGCCGCAGCTATGTACACTGGGCAGCAGTATATGCTGCGGCGACAGAGAGTGGACCCCGACTTGAGCTGTGTGCATCCGCACGTATGCGATGGTATGGTATGCGCGGCACAAGGAGGCGGGAACTGTTGTCATTCCTGATGTCCGTCAGGGATGCTGGACCACCTGATGTTCTTAATAGGCACCTCGGCGGCAACGATCTTATACGGATCACTGCTGTTACTAAACTGTCGAGGGGCTGTGACCTGGCATTTTATATCACGTATGGCTTACACACGGTCGCTATGGTCTAACATCGTGCCGAGACACCAATTTAGGGGAGACGTGGATCTCCATGGTTTGGACTATTCCGGCAGTCAGTGGACAGGGCTGTTGCTCAGTCCCTTGCTGAGCATGGCTGGGAGACAGCCATTGGACACCTGAGGATAGGTTTACAAAAATTTTGCCGGTAGGCAGGGGAAGGGGTCCACCTGTCGGCTGGAGGTATGTACCTCGTTCTGGGTGTGGTGCAAGCAGGCCTGGCGACCGAGCTGACGGTCTTGGGGGGCGGGGCGGTGAGTCATCATGGATGCCTCCCCATGTGGCGGGTAGCACTGGTAAGGTAAATATTGATGACCCATAGGTATCCGGCAGGTTCGCAATTGACTGGCCAACACTTAGACAGGTACAGGTGTAATAACGTTGACCGGTCAATGACGAACCAGGCAAGGGGTGATGGCAGGAGCTTTTCAGCATGCATCACCCCGTGATTTGACGGATACATGTCAGAGGGTGGGGTCAGTAGATAGTTTATTGACTACGGTCAACAATTTGTTTGTGTCAACAAACAAATTGATACAAATGGATACATTGTAGCCAATTGCCATTGGCAATTTTGGATGGAACCTTACCAGTGTTACTGCGGCCTGCTTGCCTTAAGAATTATAATTGGATGAGTACCAATTGAAAGTTATAATTCAGACTAGGGCATTATTCAATAAAAGTGGCCCAATGCCTTTATCCATATACCCGTGTCTGAGTCTTTCTTTGGGGGGTGCGTCTGCAAAGAAGATGTGCCAGAAACCAGATATTGAGACCTACACAGTATTACCTGAGTGACAGACTACATCTTTCTTTGTTCTGTTATAACAACAACAACAACAACAACAACAACAACAACAACAACAACAACAACAACAACAACAACAATAATAATAATAATAATAATAATAATAATAATAATAATAATAATAATAATAATAATAATAATAATAATAATAATAATAATAATAATAGCTACCAAGTCAATTCTGATTATTACAACCCTTTCCAGGGTTGTCTAAGCAATGGAAGAATACATAGAAACATTTTACTACTCCCTTTTCCTGGTGGTGCCCTAAACCTGATTCTTCTCTCAAGAGGCACAGTGGGGAATTGAACTTCCAACCTCTGGCTCTGCAGTCAGCTAACTAAACCACTGAGTTATCTAGCTAGCTAAATTATGCATTATGTGTGATTAAATCCTCTGCTGCTGAACACATCTGACTGTCAGAGAAAGAATTTTTGCACAATTCTGATAGTTTGAAAGTTGGCTTGCATTGTGATTACAGCTCTGGGGTTGGATCTGACTTCTTAGCTTAAACGTCTGCTGGAATCACATCTCAGAAACACTTAAGGAGATTTCATCTCAAATGATGGGCTGTCTGTAACAAATAATTTCAGAGAGTTTGGGTTTTTCTGCACCTGCTTGACACTCCACTGCTTTATGGCCTGCACCTTATATTTTCCAGTTTATTTTCCAGTAGAAGACCACCTAGTCACTAAACCTAAGGGAAAAACATCACAGCTGAAATAGATATTTCCTGTCCCCTTAAACAGAAGACCTTGTGCCCACGTAAGAAATACATTTGACTGCAGCTACTGTTTCAGTAGCTGCCATTGCCAATCCCAAGCCCAGATGAGAAAGGATTGTTGGGCATCTCCCAGAATACAAGTCTTTCTCATTAACTGGATTCAAAGTCTCAGTATCTCACTCAATTTCTCACTCTGAGACATTTGTAGGAGAAAGGATAAAAAAGTTTGCTTACTTTCAGTTATCTGGAATTACAGCTGTGTGCATGCTACTTTTTAACTGCATGCATGCTAGCAATCAACCACAGATCAACAGCAGCTGAAAACTAACACCAACTGACAAAAGAGAGGGAAAAACACAGAGAAGAAAGATGTAGGGATCTCTTTGAATTCAAAGGTGGGGAGGAACAATTGGTTAATGATGGACAGATAGACAGTCACCCCAGCCCAGAGAGGTTCATCCCAGTCCATCCAACTACAAGCAACATGCCAGGTTTTAAATAATTTTCCCCCAAAAGCTAGCATGACTGGGGCCATGCTAGCTTGGGTTCTATTGGCAGTAAGTAAAATTGTGTCTCTGCCTAATATAAAATAATCCTGAACTCATCCGCCACCCCTCTCATTGTTATTTGCAGCATTGGATTAGGAGTTCTTTAAACGAGACAATTTAATTTTGGTCAAGGTGTCATTTTGGCTATGTGATTTCACTAGTACATGTTGGTTCCAAAACTGTCAGATACATTCTAGAGGGGTAGCAATGTTAGTCTGAGTCAGTTAAGTACCATAAAGACTAACACATTTTATTATCATGAATGTTTATGACCAATAAAAGATGTTAGTCTACAAAACACCACAATATTATTTATTTGTTTGTTTGTTTATTTGTTTATTTATTTCACAATAAGAAAAACATTTCCAGGCACTACTATCTACATACTGTTGCTATAACTCCCACTTGCTATCTTCTCAAGTCCTTTCATTCAAGGCTTCTGATACTCTACTTCATATTCTGACCTGTCACTAGTCATGCTTCCTACATTTGAGGAAACTACAGGAATCAGCACACCCAGTGAGCAACAAATAAGTCTCACCCTAGGAAAATCACCTTCATGAACATGACATTTCTTCTGGCAGATGCTCTACTGGGTACCCTAATCAACCTAGATAAAGAATGCCATCCTACTATGTAGTAAGATTTTCCACTGTCTAGAATGGCCTTCCTCCTCGTGCTGATCAACTTTTGAGGACCGTATCCTTAACTGAGCCCACTCATTAGAGACATAGACATCGTCGAGTTCCAGTGCCCTACGAGTCGCATCCGCCTTAGACAGTAGTACCAACTCACTGATGCGGAGCGCTCCAAAGAAGGCCACCGTGGTAGCCGCGTGAAAAAGAGCCGCCTCATACTTATCAAAACACAGATCATGTCAGCCTCGTGCAAGGTGGGTAAGCACCCCAGGTAAAATTTGGTGGCGAGTGTCCGGGCGGCGGCCACGTTCCCGTGTCCACCCCTCCAAAACATGTCATATGCGGAAATCATTCACGCAATCAGCAAAACCCCTCACCTTGGCCATAAATGCCAGTGCCGACAGCCTGGATGCTATAGTGCGAGGAGCCAAACCCTGACTGTGTAACTAAACCATAAATTGTAAAACTTGTTCGACTGGAATGGGCCACACTTCGGGCAACTGAAGTTGCACACAAAAGGTTCTAAATTGAATGAAAGCATGTTGATACGCCTTACGCGTGCGGGGTGCCAAAGACATGCCGATCGCCCGGTTCACCTCTCCTTGCCAAATGTCCAAATCTCAGCCAGGAGTGGCGAGGGGAATTCCTCTGCTTCCGGAGCCAAGGCACGGAACCGGGGGATCTGGAGGCGGGATAAAGCATCAGCAATATCATTATTAATACCTGGTACATGTCTGGCCTTAAAAAGCACATTCAGGCATAGGCTACGTAGCACAAATTGATGGACCAACGCCATCACCCTAGGTGACTTAGACGTCTGAGCGTTGACAATGTGCACCACCGCAGCATTGTCACACCAAAAATGGACCACTGAGTTGGCCCACTCCTCGCCCCATAGCATCAAAGCTCCCAGGATTGGAAAGAACTCAAGGAATGTAAGATCGCGGAGGCGATCCATGCCCCGCCATGCTGGAGGCCATTGGCCGTAAGCCCACCTCCCCTCAAAGTAAATCCCATATCCCAGGGAGCCGGAGGCATCCGACTGTACTTGGAATCTAGGGGAAACTAAAAGGTCGGATCTCCAAAAGGAGACCCCATTAAATTCCAGCAGGAATTTAAGCCAAACCAAAAGGTCAGCCCGCATGCCCCTGGTCAGTCGGACCCTATGATGGCGCTTTGACAGGCCAGACATGGCGTCACATAGGCGCCGCGCAAATGCTCTGCCGGGCATAACCACCCTGCAGGCAAAGTTAAGATGGCCATGAAGTACCTGAAGCTCACGAAGTGACACTTTACGTTTGGCCAGCAAGGCCAAAATCCCGCATTAGCGTCTGAAATGTAGTGAGGAGACGCGTGCACGTGTCCGAGCCCCGTTCACTCCCGAACAAAAAGTCATCGAGGTAATGGGCTACAAACCGAGACCCGGACCTGCGAACAAAGGCCCACTGGAGGAAGGTGCTAAAACGTTCGAATGCTGAACATGAAATAGAGCAGCCAAAAGGCATGGCCTTATCTACATAAAACTTCCCTTGGAATCGAAAACCCAATAGCTCAAAGTCCCCCGGGTGCACTGGCAGTAATCGGAATGCCGATTTAATGTCACATTTTGCCAGGAGGGCACCGGGACCACAAGAGCGCACCATCCGTAGGGCTTGGTCAAACGACGTATACCTGACCGAACAAAGGTCATCAGGAATAGCATCATTGACAGAGTAACCCGCCGGGTACGATAGATGGTGGATTAAACGAAATTCCCCCGGAGCCTTTTTAGGTACTAACCTCAGAGGGGATACCTTCAAGTTAGGGAAGGGTGGTAAAGAAAAGGGGCCCGCCACCCTCTTGGCCTCTACCTCCTTGGCAATACTCAAGGCAGCCACCTCCTCCTTACCCTTCAGAGATAGCAAATTGGGGGCATCTTGGGGTCCCCACACTCCTTTGAATGGGATACGGAAGCCCCACTGGAAACCCTCCAGGAGATACCTCGCGTCCTCCCTCCTTGGATAAGTTGAGAGCCATCGCTGCAACGTATACACATTAACTGGGGAGGGGGTCTTTTGACTGGCTAGCTCCATCAGCAGAAGCTCTGCCTGCTCCCTGTCCACCTCTACCTCTGCCCCGTGACCCACCAGCCTGTGGGCACGTGGCGGCGGCGTGGGGGCCAGCACAAGAGGGACACTCGTGTTTATATCGGCACTGCCGCTTATTGCACACGCCATTAGCCGAGAAGCTCCAACACAGCAAGCGGGCTGGAACCCCCTGCCCCGCTGGCTGGCGGGGAGCCTGTGTTGGAGCAGCTCGCTGCACGGCATGGCCACAATGGTACCTATCCCCAGGCGCCGGACACGTGGGGGTCATGTACAAAAGCCACACTTTTATAGAGGGGTGGCCATGCCCCCTAACTCACCCGGATGTCTGAGTCTGGGTGGGGCGCCCGCAAAGAGCGCGGCAGCCATTTTGGCACCGCGCTTTCATTTGTTTTGTATATGGATCACACAGCTATCTTTGTTTATCTATGACAGGGGTGTCCAAACAACACCCGTGGGCTGAATCCAGCCCATGGCACCAAATCATCCAGCCCACGGGCCTGCTGCTACCAGAAGTGGATGTGCCCTGCACATGTGCATGTGCAAAAACTGCCATAAATGCACCCACAGCTGTTGTAAACGTGTTTATAACAGCCACAGACGTATTTTATGGTGGGAGTGTCCACATAACTGTCCCACAGCCTGAAAAGTTTGGCTATCCTGGTCTATGATATCTGCTAGTGTCTTCCTTCAAATGCAATGATACAAGGACAACAGGTTACTTAAATGCTATTGGTTCATTGGCACCTAGACTGTTAGTAGGCTTGGAATGTCTGCAGGAAGGAAAGCAGGCTTATGTGTTTTGTAAACTAAGCTCTTTTTCTCATTTTGAACTTCCTGGAGAAGATTCATGTTGATTATAGGTCTAAGCTCCCCTATTGCAAAATGTGCCCCATATTCAGCAATATGGGCAGGTTGTGGTCCTTCAGGTGTTTTTAAGATTACAATGCTTGTAATCACTTATGCCAGGCAGGGCAGGTGAAAATTGCTACTGAACAACATTCAGAGGGCAACAAATTGCTCTATAGCCAAGAAAAGAGTCATATTGTCTGCAAAGCTACATGTAACACAAACACACATCCCAAATGATTTTTTTTCTTGGGCCTTGGGATTATTCTTAGTCACTCACTGTCTGAAATCCAGCAGTAAATTGTATCTTGGCAAGGCCCATTGATTCAGTCACAATTTGATGAGTTAAAACCCGTGTAACACTGATTCAATGAGCCTATTCTAGTTGTAACTTGCTGCTGGATTTCAGAGTGTATCTGAAAGATTAGAGACTCAGCCAGAAAATCACAGCTGACATTCTCAAATCTGAAGAATGTTACTGAATAGGTTAGGGAGCATGTAGGAAAGGGGATAAAGAAAAATGTGAAAGGTAGAGAAAAATTAAACATCTCCTCCTGCTCACCATATCCGTCTTCCAGTGCCTCTGTTTCTGTTTTCTCCAGTGGCATTGAACATGGAGACCAAGCCTGCAGTGCGGCAACATAAATGTAACCTGCTACTGGCAGCACCATGTGTAGAGAAATGTGATTTTGCTATCTGATTATGGCAGCAAGACTTATAAAGTATTAAAGAAGGGATGGAAAAATGGAGAGCAATGTTTGTGCTACATTTAGGCAACCAAATGATGCCCTGACAATACATAAATTTATACAATCTAATTGGACCTAGAAGTGGCAGACAAAGAGCAGTTCCTTGCCAGACACTTTCTTCAGATAAGCATCGATCTAGTACAGATTTCCCATTTATACAGGAATGGGGAAATACAAAGCTGTGAATCAAGCTATTTATCCTACAACAGAGACAAACTTTCCTTCCCAAATAAGCTGCTTGTTTCATATACAGCCACCTCGAAAGATTGAAAGAAAGCTATCCTCCTGCAGTATTCAAAATTTTCCTCACTGAGAGAAGGAATTTAAGAGTATGATTTCCAGTACACCTTATTATGGGTTCTGTGTTGGAAATGTAAACAGAGCTACTGTGAAACTAGACAACACACTGTGATACAGTTGAGATCTATTACTTGAGGTGATCTCAAAGCACCACTGAAAAGCTGATTTCCTCCACTGAATTTTCATCAGTTCTGTATACTTGGAAGAACAGAACGTTGTGGAATTGTCCATCACTCATTGCAATGTCACCATGGAATGCCTTTGCTTTCATGAGATGAATACGCTTTATGCATTCCAAGAACATTGCATAGGCCAGGTTAGCTCTGAAGCCTCAGAGAAGCTGTCAAATACTGCTCCCAGCCAAGCATTTCAAAATTTCAAAAGTAGGAATCTATTCCTTTCCCTTTGCCAAGTGTGGGACTGAAGCCCAGATCATAGACATTCTCTAAACCATTCAGTGTCATTCCATTCTTCTTCTATGCACAATAGTATATTTACAACAATCCTAGAGCATGTCCAGGCTGCCCCTTATGGTCTGAGCGTGTTCATTTTCAGGTTGCTTTGTAAAGAGAAGGGGCTAAATAACCTTTAGCCTAATCCCTCCCATACAAACATCCAAAGCAACCATTTGCCACATTCACCATGTGGGCAAATGAGACACTTTACTTGCTCCTCTACAGTCAGGAAGGGAAATTGTAATTGTCCCAGCCCACTAGCTAAGCATTGTAACTCTAGATCAGTTAAGTGCGATAATTTCTTTCCCTTTCCCCCTTTTTATTGCCAATCAAAATTGTGGTTGTCCCCTCCAGTCCAAAACATGTTTTTTTGAGCAACCACTGCCTGAAAAAACATAACTACTCACATTTGTGGTAGGCCAATCAGAGTGATCGCCTGAACAGCGAATGGACAAAAGGATGACATGAGGGCAGGGCTGCCTTATCTAAGACATACTGTAACTGCCCCCAGCCTGTCCATGTGGTCAATGCACTGCCATCTCCCTTTCCACTCTTCTCAATCCAAGTGGGAATAGCAAAAAGCCCCGTCCATACAGCTCCAAATGTTAATGAAGCTGAACCTTATCACATGGCTAGTATTGATACACAACTGCTATTCCAATGCTTTTCTATATATAGTAGAACCTCGGATAAAGTCCAAACTCCATTCCACAAGTTTGGACTTTATCCGATTTTGGACATTATCCAAATCAAGTGGGCGATGCATTGGATAACGTCAAAAAATGGACTTTATCCGAGGTTCCTATACCAAAAACCTCGGATAACATCCATTTTTTAGTGGTTTTGGACTTTATGCGATGCACCACGTGTGAATGAAAACCGCAACTTTATCCGAATCAGACTTTATCTGAATCGGACTTTATCCAAGGTACCACTGTAAATACTGTAAATCTATTTGCAGGGAGTGAACATCTTATATTTTTACTTGGGCAGCAAAACCTCATGGATTGGCTCTGCTTGCCAAACCACCTCTATGTACACCTTTCCAGGGCAAATCAGGCTGGATCTGTTTTCAAACAATTGTGTTATGATTAAAGGTGCCTTTTGATCTTATTTTGTTTATATTTTCAATTTTACTTCTTCAGTTTTCCTCTTTTACTCAATTGTAGGGATATAAACCTTTGCTTGTCTTGCCCTCACATGGGAAAGCAAGAAAATATACATTGATTCTCATCTCTCCAAAAGAGGATAAGTAATTTTGACATGGCAAAAAGATTTTTTTTGCACAAATTTCACAAATAATGCAAATTCTACAAGGTAGTCTGACAAATAAACACCACAAATGACCCAAAATGATGAAAAGTGCTGCTTTGTTGCATGGAGTATAAAGAAAAACTGGAAGGATGTTTTGTTTATATTTCAAACATCAGCCACCTGTTCTATGCTTGCTGCGTAGAAACATGTTCTGCTTCTGAGAAGGAAAGGAAGAGGGGTTTGTGCACTTTCTAGGTGCCTTGGAAAGACAAAATAGCACTTTTGCTAGAGGAAAGGGATTTTGCAGGCCCTGAAAATCCCTCATCTACATATTTCATTTAGCTGGGAGGGACAAAATCAAGGAGAACCAAGTCCAGTATCTTAGTCAGACCCCCAAAGTGATCACACAGGCATGTCTCCATTATAAATGACCATGACCAATGTCATAAACTCTGCAAAACCATATATTCAAAGTCAAGCCTGCTGGAATAGGCAGAATGCTTATGTGATCATCCTTCAGCAGTCATTTGACACAACTGGATACTGGCCAAAAGGTATTCTCTATTCCCTAGTTCTCCAGCTCAGCAAGGTTTCTACTCTTAGTAGAAGAGCCAGAAAAAGAATAGGCTATTGGTTTGTACTTTAAGCCACTGCCTGGCCTCATTAGAGCTGAATGCTAGCAGTGGCAGGAGCCACTCACTGGGGTGTAGCAACAGGAACTTCATCATCTGCATCTCTTCATTATCCCAAGGATTGGAACAAGATCTTGGCACTGAGAGAGGGCACCTATCACCAGATTTGCCATTCACCAGTTGAGTTTCCCACCTTGACATCATACCAGTTCTGTTAGAGCTTTCCTTTAGTAGCAAGGCAAGCTGGGTTCCTGAAGCAGAAAGTCAAAGAACCACAAGAATGCGAGCGCGGCGCCAAAATGGCCGCCGCGCCCTTTGCGGGGCCCCCCATCGGACGAAGGCATCCAGGTAGTTAAGGGGCGTGGCCAGCACCCTTATATAAGGGGCGGCCATGAGGCAGCCGAGCTGCCATTTTGCGAAGCGACGGAGCGGAGAAGTTTTTCCCTCTTACCTCCGTCGCTTTTACCCTCACCGGGGAGCCTCTTGGCTGCTGATTTTCTCCCTTTTCGGCTTCCCATCGGCTAGCTACAATGCCCTCAAAGAAGAAGGCGACTCCGAACGCGGCTCGTTCTGCGCGGAGGCGCACTCCGGGTCGGAGGACCGCGGCTGCGCCTCCCCAGCAGCCTCCTATGCCCACCGGGACCGGTGGGATGGGGTTAATTCCCCCTTGGCCGGAGGCTGGGGGTCCGCGTACGGGCCCAGTAGGGGCCGTGGCCCTCGGCCCGCAAGTGGTGGCCACCGCTCCCCTTTGCCCCCCCTTTGGTTTAGGTGGCTATGTCAGCGTGGAGGCCCTCCTGGCCTGTGTTGCGGCCCTTGGGGCATCCCTGGCCCGGGTTAGTCACCCTGGGGCCCCTTTTGGGGTGCAGGTCGATGCATCGTCTGCTGGGCAGCGGCAGGCGACGGGACGGGTCGAGCTGCCTGAGGTGCGTGGCCCGGCTTCGGCCACTGCCTTGCAGCTCCCCAAGCCACAGGCCGGTGCTGATCAAGCCCCGTCGACGAGCTCTATGGCGGTCGTGAGCTCCGACGCCCCCAGTGGGTCAGAACCCCCGGTGGGGGCGGCCCATGGGGGTGCAGCATGTGAGTATGCAGTCCAAACTAGTGCACCTACACACATGGCCACGTTTGGGGGGGCTTTTCAATGGCCTTGGCCTCGCACGGGTGGTGTGGCGGTTCAGTCGCCGACGCTCCACTCGGTGACTTCAACTATCACCCAGGGCCCCGTGGTGGGGGGTGCTTCTTACCCAATCGGGAATCTTCTAGGGGTGACCGGGTTAGTCCAGGCTCCTTTACAGATGCTCGCAGTTTCCACCGTACCTGTGTCGGCTTTGCCGACAGCAGGGTATTCCTTGCCACTGGGGGACCATTTGGCCCAGACCCCAAAGAGAAGATCTGGCGGGGGGAGTATGTGGACATCTTCTCCCTCCTTAACAGAGAGCCCACCAAGGAGGAGAGGGAGGGGCAAGATGAGAAGGATAAGGAGCAGGCGCATCGTCGCATGCCACCACGTACGTGGGCCAACTGGTTGCCGGCCTACCTCGTATACATGGCGGTCTGCCTCTTGGCTCGGCCAGATTTGGCGATTCCGATGGTCCAGTATTTGGACAACATTACCGGGCGATGGTTGACTTCCCGGGCCCGTCGTGGTTGGCTAATGACGAGGAATTCCGTATGCGGTTTCCCCTGCACCCCGAGATGAGGTGGGATGAGCCCTGCCAGAGGCTGTGGCTTCTGTACATGACTCCCACGCGCCCAGCGCCCGGGCAATGATACCATTGTGGACGTGCGGTCCAGCGAGCGGCCCTAGCACAGGCACCCCGCCAGGTGGCGGGGCAGGGGGTTCCAGCCCGCCTGCTGTGCTGGACTTTCTCGTCCAATGGTTCCTGCAACAGGAAGAATTGCAAGTACAGGCATGAGTGTCCCTCCTGTGCTGGCCCCCATGTGGCCTCCGCCTGTCCCAGGCCTGGAGGGATGCGGGGCAGAGGAAGGGGTGGACACGGGACTGGCAAAATTGCCGCAGAGGGAGCTGGTTCACCGAAAGGCCCCCTCCCCAATTAATGTGGACATGTTGGAGCGCTGGCTCGCATTGTACCCGAGGGAGGAGGATGCGGTTTACCTCCTTCAGGGTTTTAGATGGGGGTTCAGTATTCCTTTCGTGGGTGATAGGTCCCCCCAGGATGCCCTCAACCTTTTGTCCCTTAGGGGGAGGGAGGAGGTAGCTGCTGCCAGCATTACTAAGGAGGTCGATGCGGGCAGGGTCGCTGGCCCTTTCCCGACACCCCCGTTCCCTAATCTTAAGGTATTACCCTTGGGCTTAGTGCCCAAAAAGTCACTGGGCGGGTTTCGCCTGATTCATCACTTGTCCCACCCAGCCGGCCGATCGGTCGGTGATGCTATCCCTGATGACCTTTTCTCAGTCGGGTATGCATCTTTTGACCGAGCGCTGCTCATGGTGCGCTCATGTGGCCCGGGGGCGCTGTTGGCTCAGTGCGACATCAAGTCGGCGTTTCGCCTCCTGCCGGTGCACCTGGGCGACTTTGAGTTGCTGGGTTTTTAAGTTCCGGGGTGAATATTACTTTGATAAGGCCATGCCTTTTGGCTGTTCCATATCACGCTCGGCCTTCGAGCGTTTCAGTACATTCCTACAGTGGGCTTTCGTCCGCTGGTCAGGGTCCCAGTCTGTAGCCCATTACCTGGATGAATTTTATTCGGGGGTGAACGGGGCTGGGACACGTGCACACGTCTCCTCAACACATTTCAGACGCTAATGGAGGAACTCGGTGTCCCTTTAGCGCCCGAAAAGACCGAGGGCCCATCTACTAAGCTAGTATTCCTGGGGGTGGAGATTGCCACGGTAGCGCAGGCTTCTAGGTTACTGGGGGATAAGGTGTCGAGGATAGTGGCCCTTATCTCGGACTTGCTTGCTAAACGCAAGGCATCACTTAGGGGACTGCAGGTGCTACATGGTCACCTCAATTTCGCTTGCAGGGTCGTCGCACCGGGCAGGGCATCTGCTCGGCGCTTGTGTGACGCCATGACAGGCTTATTTAGGCCCCACCATAGGGTTAGACTCACCCGGGGTATCAGGGCAGATATGCTTATCTGGCTCCAGTTCCTGAGGGAGTGCAATGGAGTATCATTTTGGAGGTCTGACCTCCTGGCTTCCCCTCGCTTTCAGATACAGTCCGATGCTTCGGGATCCCTGGGTTATGGGATGTACTTCAATGGGAAGTGGGCCTATGGTGGGTGGCCACCAGCCTGGGCAGGCACGGGTCGCCTGCGTGATCTCACGTACCTGGAATTTTTCCCTATCCTGGGGGCTTTGATGCTATGGGGCGAGGAGTGGGCCAACTCGGTTGTCCATTTCTGGTGTTACAATGCGGCCGTTGTACACATTGTCAACTCACAGACTTCCAAATCGCCCAGGGTCATGGACCTAGTGCGCCAGTTTGTGTTGCGCAGCCTGCGCCTCAATGTCCTCTTCAGGGCCAGGCATGTCCCGGGGGTCAATAATGATATCGCTGATGCTTTGTCCCGCCTGCAGATCTCCCGGTTCCGTGCCTTGGCCCTGGATGCGGAGGAATTTCCCTCGCCACTCCCGGACGAGATATGGACCCTTGGCAAGGAGAGGTGAACCGGGCAATTGGCTTGTCACTAGCGCCACGCACGCGTAAGGTGTATCACCACGCATTCAATTCTTTCGGAGATTTCTGTACCCAATTCCGGCTGCCAGAGACCTGGCCAATCCCAGTGACCCATGTACTTCGGTTCATGGTTTACCTGCATGCCCAGGGCCTTGCACCTCGCACCATAGCATCTAGGCTGTCAGTGTTGGCTTTTATGGCCAAGGTTGGCGGTCATGTGGATAGTACCGCTGACTTCCGTGTGAGACATGTTTTGGAGGGGTGTGTGCGGGAGCGTGGGCGTTGCCCGGACGACCACCACCCGATTTCCCCAGGGGTTCTTACCCAACTGGCCCGGGGCTGGCATGGCCTCTGTTTTTGATAAGTACGAGGCAGCCGAATTCATGCGGCTATGACGGTGGCCTTTTTGGAGTGCTCCGCATCAGCGAGCTTGTGATGCTGTCTAAGGCGGAAGCAAGTCGTAGGGCACTGGAACTCGAGGATGTCTATGTTGCCAAAGACTGGGCTCAGTTGAGGATACGCTCCTCTAAGGCAGATCAGCATGGCGTAGGCAGTGGTGTAAGACTGCTACGGTGTTCTTTGGCAGACATCTGTCCGGTTGGTGCCCTACAGGAGTTTCTTGCACGGCGTGGCATCCACCATGGCCCGTTTTTCTGTCACCAAGATGGGTCTCCCCTTACTAAATTTCAATTTTGGAGGGTGCCGGGAAGGCACTAGACAGTGTTGGCCTCTCTGGGGCTCGTTGCGGCACCCATTCGTTCAGGATAGGGGTGGCTTCTACTGCAGCTGTTTTTGGGTACTCCGGGGCTGACAAACGCCGCATGGGAGGGTGGGGATCACAATGTTTTCAGTTTTGTGTTCGCCCTCTTCAACCGTGAGTACCAGTTTAGTCACTGCACTGTTTCTCCCCCCCTTTTTTTCCTTGACAGACCCTGGGTGTCGTATTACACCGGTGACAGTATGGCTGGTGGGCCATGGCCACGTGCACAGGGCAGCGCGTTACGCTGCATGGGGCAGCGCATTACGCTGCACAGGGCAGCGTGTTACGCTGCTCAGGGCAGCGCGTTACGCTGCGGCGACAGAGTGGGGACCCCGACTGGGACTGGGTGCATCCGCACGTCTCAGGTGGCATGGTAAGCGCGGCATGTTATGGCGGGAACTGTTGCCATTCCTTTTCTACATCAGGGATGCTGACTCGCCTATGTCCTGGTTATGTACCTTGGGGGCGATGGCTTGGGACATGTCACTGGCCTATCGCGGAACCTTGCGATTCGCAGTGACCTGCCCTACTCACATTATGTGGGGCCTGCGACAACCCTCAATTGGTCGGACACGATACCGCGGTACGCTTACAGGGGAGCGTTCGGCCTCGGGGCTCTTGACTGAGCCGACGCTCCGTGAACGGGGCTATTGCCCGGTTCCTTTTCGACAAGGGTGGGGGACGCATCATTAGCCTCCCCGCCATCAGTCTGCAAAATTACGAGCTTTACTCAGGGGATGGGGCCCATCTGTCGCAGGGAGGTATGGACCTCTGGTTCGTGGACTGGCGAGCAGGCCTGGTTGACCGAGCTGACGGTCTGGGGGGGGGCGTCGAGCCTTCTTTGAAGCCCCTCCGTGTGGCGGGTAGCACTGGTAAGGTAAACATTTATGACCCACAGGTATCCGGCAGGTTCGCAATTGACTGGACAACACTAGACAGGCATAAGTTGGTTAAACGTTGTCTGGTGAACGACGAACTAGGCGATGGGGTGATGGCTACAGCTGGACAACATGCATCACCCCGTGATTTTACGGATACGCGTCAGAGGGTGGGGTCATTAGTTAGATATTGACTACGGTCAACAATTTGTTTGTTGTCAACAAACAAATTGATACAAATAGATACATTGTAACAATTGCCGTTGGCAATTTTGGGTGGTACCTTACCAGTGATACTTCGGCCTGCTTGCCTTAAGAATTATGATTGGTCAATTACCAATAGAAATTTATAATTCGGACTAGAGCATGAATCAATAAATGTGGCCCAATGCCGTTATCCACTTTCATCAGTGTCTGAGTCCTTTATTGAGGGGTGCGCCTGCAATCCGAGTGCGGCGCCAAAATGGCCGCCGCGCCCTTTGCGCCCCCCCCATCGGACGATGGCATCCGGGTAGTTAAGGGGCGTGGCCAGCACCCTTATATAAGGGGCAGCCATGAGGCAGCCGAGCTGCCATTTTGCGAAGCGACGGAGCGGAGAAGTTTTTCCCCTCCACCCCCTCCCTAGTTAACAGTGTGATGTTTTGGTCGCTTCGGGGCCGGGTGGGAATTTTTGGCTGGGACCCACAATTGGCTCTCGGGTCCTGGCTTTTTTGCCCATCCCACACTGTTGCTATGGTTTGATATAGGGGTTTCTGTTGCTGCTGTTGACTTTGGTCACATGGGCGGGTAGCACTGGTAAGGTAAACATTTATGACCCACAGGTATCCGGCAGGTTCGCAATTGACTGGACAACACTAGACAGGCATAAGTTGGTTAAACGTTGTCCGGTCAACGACGAACTAGGCGATGGGGTGATGGCTACAGCTAGACAGCATGCATCACCCCGTGATTTTACGGATACGCGTCAGAGGGTGGGGTCATTAGTTAGATATTGACTACGGTCAACAATTTGTTTGTTGTCAACAAACAAATTGATACAAATAGATACATTGTAACAATTGCCATTGGCAATTTTGGGTGGTACCTTACCAGTGTTACTTCGGCCTGCTTGCCTTAAGAATTATGATTGGTCAATTACCAATAGAAATTTATAATTCGGACTAGGGCATGAATCAATAAATGTGGCCCAATGCCGTTATCCACTTTCATCAGTGTCTGAGTCCTTTATTGGGGGGTGCGCCTGCAATGTGCTTTGAAATCAGAGTTTTTAGATTCTTATGCAAGCTTTAAAAATATGGTGGGAGAGGGGCTCTCTATAGTGATGGAAATGTGACATTTCATGTTTCACACTGCTCACTCTGTGCAAATGCAGTTAAGTTGTTATTTTCAATAAGCCTCCCCCTCCTTTTTCCCCTTTTAGGGACTGCAGTGGCTTAGTGGTTAAGATGCTGAATGTGAAAACTGGAAGGTTGGAGTTCAAGACCCGAGTACTGCATGATAGAGTGAGCTCCCATCTGTCCTAACTCCTGCCAACCTAGCAATCTCTCTCTCTCTCTCTCTGCAAATACAGTTAGACAGTTGTTATTTTCAATAAGCCTCCCCCTCCTTTATTTCCCTTTTAGGGACTGCGGTGGCTTAGTGGTTGAGATGCTGAATGTGAAAACTGGAAGGTTGGAGTTCGAGACCTGAGTACTGCATGACAGAGTGAGCTCCCATCTGTCCCAGCTCCTGCCAACCTAGCACTCTCTCTTTTTTTTCTTTCTCTCTCCTGTGTTTTCCAACAATAAGTTAGCACTACCCAAACAACACTTCAACTGCAGCAATGCAAGCGCGGCGCCAAAATGGCCGCCGCGCCCTTTGCGGGCCCCCCCCACAGGACAGAGAATCCGGGTAGTTAGGGGCGTGGCCAGCTCCCTGATAAAAGGGGTGGCCACGAGGCAGCCGAGCTGCCATTTTACCTCAGCGACGGAGCGGAGAAGTTTTTTCCCTGTGTCTCCGTCGCGCTTTAGCCTACCAGGAAGCCTTTGGCGGCGATTTTTTCCTTTTTGGCTTCCCTTTACTCCGGTGGAGATGCCTTCGAAGAAGAAGGCAGCTTCGAGTGCGGCTCGCGCTGTCAGGAGGCGCAACCCAGGTCGGAGGACCGCGGTGCCGCCTCCTCAGCAGCCGCCTTTGCCCCTGCCGGGATCGGCGGAATGGGGTCTATTGCCCCTTCGCCCGGAGCGGGCGAACAGAGTGCGGGCGCGGTAGGGGATCCGGCCCGCGGCCCGCGAGCGGTGGACACCGCTCCTGCATCTGCCCACCAGGTTGGGCCTGCTGCTCTTGGGTCGCCGCCTCCCCCGGGGCCCTCTAGCCTTGGGGGGTGGTCCGGCCCCCTGCCTTGGCAGGTTTCTCCACCGACCCTGCCGGGCTTCGGTATTGGCCAATGGCCATATTCGGGTCCTGGGGTACAGGGACCTGTACCCGCGTCTGGACCGTGCGGGCCGGCCGGCCCTTGGCCCCAGGTCACCGTGGAAGCCTTACTGGCTCGCCTTGTGGCCCTTGAAGCGTCGTTGGCTCAGGCCAGTCAGGCGGGCCCCCCCCCCTTTTGGGGTTCCTTTCGAGGCGCTGTCGGCAGGAGGACAACAGCCGACAGGGAGGGTTGAGCTGCTGCAGGCGCGTGGCGCGGTTTCGGCCACTGCCTCGCAGCTCCCCAGCCAGCAGCCAGGTGCGGGTCAAGCCCCGGTGATGAGCTCTACGTCGGTCGTGAGCTCCGACGCCCCCAGTGGGCCGGAACCCCCGGTGGGGGCGGCCCGCGGGGGTGCAGCATGTGAGTATACGGTGTAAGCGAGTACATCCACACACATCCCCGGGGCCCCGTGGTGGGGGGTGTTCCCTACCCTGAGGGGCATGTTTGGGGTGGCCGGGTTGGTCTAAGCTCCTATTCCTTACTGCTAGTGACCACTTGGCACAGGCCGCCAGGGAGTAAATTTGGCGGGGGGAGTACATGGATATCTTCTCACTCCTAAACAAGGTGCCCACCAAGGAGAGATGGAGGGGCGGAATGAAAAGGATAGTGGCAGGCACGTTGTCGCAAGCCACCAAGTATGTGGGCCAAATGGTCGCCGGCCTGCATCATATGCATGGCGGTGTACCTTAGGGCCCGGCCGGATCTGGCAATTCCGATGGTCCTGTAGTTGGACAACATCTACCGGGCGATGGTTTACTTTCCGGGCCCAGCGTGGTTGGCTTGTGACAAGGAATGCCTAGGCGGATTCCCCCACACCCTGGGGATTAGGCGGGATGAGCCAGGCCAGAGCCTGCGGCTTTTGTACTTTACGCCCACGCGCCCTGTGCCCGGGGAGATATACCATTGTGGGCATGCGGTTCAGCGGGCGGCCCCAGCATAGGTCACCTGCCATGGGGCGGGGCGGGGGGTTCCAGCCCGCCTGCCGTGCTGGACTTTCTTGTCCAATGGCTCCTCTAATGGGAGGACTTGTATATACAGACAGGAATGTCCCACCTGTGTTGGCCCCCATGCGGCCTCTGCCTGTCCCAGGCATAGAAGGATGCGGGGCAGAGGGTGGGGCAGACAGGGGGCTTGCAAGACTGCCGCAGATGGATCTAGTTCACCGAAGGGCTCCCTCCCCATTTGAGGTGGACATGTTGGGGCGTTGGCTCACATGGTATCTGAAGGGAGAGGATGCGGGTTATCTCCTTCAGGGTTTTAGGCAGGGGTTCCGGATCCTTTTCATGGGTAACGGGTCCCCTCAGGATGCCCCCAATCTTTTATCCCTTAAGGGGAGGGAGGAGGTGGCTGCTGCCAGCTTTGACAAAATGGTCTATGCGGGCAGGGTCGTGGCACTGTCCCTGCACCCCCGTCCCGGGGAGCATATTATTTCAATGATGCCATGCCTTTTGACTATTCCATTGGGGCTCGGTATTCGAGCGTTTCACCATTTTACTAGATTGCGCTTTTGTCCGCAGGTCAGGGTCCCGGTCTGTAGCCCATTCCCTGGATGGTTTTATTCGGGGCTGAACGGGGCTGGGACACGTACACACGTCTCCTCAACACATTTCAGACGCTAATGGAGGAACTTGGTGTCCCTTTAGCGCCCGAAAAGACCGAGGGCCCATCTCCACAGCTAGTATTCCTGGGGTGGAGAGCAACACGATAGCGCAGGATTCTAGGTTGCAGCGGGATAAGGTGTCAAGGCTAGTGGCCCTTGTCGCGGTCTAGCTGGCAGAGTGCATGGCATCACTGAGGGAACTTCTGGTGCTACATGGTCACCCCAGTTTCGCTGGCAGGGTCGTCGCACCGGGCAGGGCATTTGCTCTGCGCTGGTGCGACGCTATGGCGGGATTATCCAGGCCCCACCACAGGCTCAGATTTACCCGGGGTATCAGGGCAGACGTGCTTGTCTGGCCATAGATCCAGAGGTAGTTCAACGGGGTGTCATTTTGGGGTCTGATTTCCTGGCTCCCCCTTGCTTTTAGATGCAGTCCGATGCCTCAGGATTCCTGGGTTTCTGGGATGTACTTCAATTGGAAGTGGGCCTATGGTGGGTGGCCACCATCCTGGGCAGGCAAGGGTCGCCTGCATGGTCTCACGTATCTGGAATGTTTCCCTATCCTGGGTGCTTTGATGCTATGGGGCAAGGGGTGGGCCAACTCGGTTGTGCAACTTTGGCATGGCAACGCGGCTGTTTTCCGCATCGTCACTGCACAGAATTCCAAATCGCCCGGGGTTATGGAGCTAGTTAGTTGGTTTGTGTTATGCAACCTGTGCCTCAACGTTCCCTTCAGGGCCAGGCATGTCCCAAGGGTTGATAATGATATTGCTGCTGCTTTGTCCCGCCTGCAGATCTCCCGGTTCCGTGCCTCGGCCCCCGGATGCGGAGGAATTTCCCTCGCCACTCCCGGATGTGAGATGGACCGTTGGCAAGGAGAGGTGAACCGGGCGATTGGCCTGTCACTAGCGCCATGCATGAGTAAGGCGTATCACCACGCATTTAGTTCCTTTAGAGTATTATGTACCCGATTCTGACTGCCAGGAACCTGGCCTTTTCCAGTGGCCCATGTTCTGCGGTTCACGATTTACCTGTATCCCCAGGGCCTTGCACCACGCACCATAGCATCTCAGCTGTCGGGTTGGCTTTTAGGGCCAAAGTGGGAGGTCGTGTGGACAGCACCAATGACTTCCGGGTGAGACATGTTGGGAGGGGTGGGTGCGCGTGCCCGGGCGTTTCCTGGGCAACCGCCACCCCATTTACCCAGGGGGTTTATGACCCAGTTGGCCCGGGGCTGGCCTGGCCTCTGTTTTGATAGATGAGGCAGCCCACTTCATGCGGCTACAACGGTGGCCTTTTTGGAGCCCTCCGCGTCGGCGAGCTTGAGATGCTGAGTAAGGCGGATGCAAGAGTTTCCCAGGGTTTTTACCCAATTGGCCCGGGGCTGGCCTGGCCTCAGTTTTGATAAATGAGGCAGCCCACTTTATGCGGCTACAACGGTGGCCTTTTTGGAGCCCTCCGCATCGGCGAGCTTGAGATGCTGAGTAAGGCGGATGCAAGATTTTCCCAGGGTTTTTACCCAATTGGCCCGGGGCTGGCCTGGCCTCTGTTTTGGAAATGAGGCAGCCCACTTCATGCGGCTACAACGGTGGCCTTTTTGGAGCGCTCCGCGACAGCGAGCTTGAGATGCTGTATAAGGCGGATGCAGGTGTAGGGCACTGGAACTTGAGGATGTCTATGTTGCCAAAGACTGGGCCCAGTTGAGGATACGCTCCTCTAAGACAGATCAGCATGGCGTAGGCAGTGGTGTAAGACTGCTACGGTGTTCTTTGGCAGACATCTGTCCGGTTGGTGCCCTACAGGAATTCCTGGCACTGCGTGGCAAGCACCACGGCCCGTTTTTCTGTCACCAAGATGGGTCTCCCCTTACTAAATTTCAGTTTTGGAAGGTGACAGCCAGAGCCCTCACCAGGGTGGGCCTACCAGGTGCCCGTTTTGGCACACATTCATTCCGTATTGGTGCAGCCTCTACAGCAGCTGCTTTTGGGTACTCTGGGGCTGACATACGCAGCATGGGGAGGTGGGGCTCGCAATGTTTTCAGTTTTATGTGCGCCCACTCCCGCCATGAGTACCAATCCAGTCACCTTACCGTCTTTTTCTCAATTTTTCTCAATTTTCTTACAGACCCTGGGTGTTGTATTACACCGGTGACAGTATGGCTGGTGGGCCACAGCTATGTGCACAGGGCAGCGCGTTACGCTGCGGCGACAGAGTGGGGACCCCGACTGGGACTGGGTGAACACGCCAGTCTCACATGGCATGGTAAGCCAGGGATGTTATGGCGGGAGCTGCGGCCTTTCCTTTTTTCTGGCCTGAGTGCTGACCCGCCTGACATTCTCATCATCCACCTGGGGGGCACTGATTTGGGCCAGGTCACCGGCTTATCGCTCAAGCATGCGAATTGCGGGGACCTCGCCTACTTGCATTATGTCTGGCCTGCCACAACCCTGGTTTGGTTGGACATTATCCCGCGCCTTTCTTATAGAGGGGGCGTTCACCTCCTGGCCCTTGACCGCGCTAGGCGCACGGTCAACAGGGTGGTGGCGCGGTTTCTTGCCAACGGGGCTTGGGGACGGGTCAGTCATCACCCCGATATTAGCCTACAAAATTATGACTTGTATGCAAGGGATGGGGTCCACCTGTCGCGGGGAGGTATGGACCTCCTGTTGGGTGATTGGCGAGCAGGCCTGTCGACCGAGCTGACGGTCTGGGTGGGGGCGTCAGGTCTTCTTTGAAGCCCCTCCGTGTGGCGGGTAGCACTGGTAAGGTAAACAGTATGACCCACAGGTATCCGGCAGGTTCGCAATTGACTGGACAACACTAGACAGGAATAAATTAGTTAAACGTTGTCCGGTCAACGACGAACCAGGCGACGGGGTGATGACGATTGCTAACCAGCATGCATCACCCCTGTGATTTCACGGATACGCGTCAGAGGGTGGGGTCATGAGTTAGTTATTGACTACGGTCAACAATTTGTTTGTTGTCAACAAACAAATTGATACAAATTGATACATTGTAACCAATTGCCGTTGGCAATTTTGGGGTGGTACCTTACCAGTGTTACTTCGGCCTGCTTGCCTTACGAATTATGATTGGTCGTTTTACCAATACAAATTTATAATTCGGACTAGGGCATTGAATCAATAAATGTGGCCCGATGCTGTTATCCACTTTCAATGTTGTCTGTGTCCGTTATTGGGGGGGTGCGCCTGCAATGCAAGCGCGGCGCCAAAATGGCCGCCGTGCCCTTTGCGGGCCCCCCCCCACAGGACAGAGAATCCGGGTAGTTAGGGGCGTGGCCAGCTCCCTGATAAAAGGGGTGGCCACGAGGCAGCCGAGCTGCCATTTTACCTCAGCGACGGAGCGGAGAAGTTTTTTCCCCTCCACCCCCTCCCTAGTTAACAGTGTGATATTTTGGTCGCTTCGGGGCCGGGTGGGAATTTTTGGCTGGGACCCATATTGGCTTCCGGGTCCTGGCTTTTTTGCCCATCCCACACTGTTGCTATGGTTTGATATAGGGGTCTTTCTATGTTCCTAACGTTGACTTTGGTCACATTGGCGGGTAGCACTGGTAAGGTAAACAGTATGACCCACAGGTATCCGGCAGGTTCGCAATTGACTGGACAACACTAGACAGGAATAAATTAGTTAAACGTTGTCCGGTCAACGACGAACCAGGCGACGGGGTGATGACGATTGCTAACCAGCATGCATCACCCCTGTGATTTCACGGATACGCGTCAGAGGGTGGGGTCATGAGTTAGTTATTGACTACGGTCAACAATTTGTTTGTTGTCAACAAACAAATTGATACAAATTGATACATTGTAACCAATTGCCGTTGGCAATTTTGGGGTGGTACCTTACCAGTGTTACTTCGGCCTGCTTGCCTTACGAATTATGATTGGTCGTTTTACCAATACAAATTTATAATTCGGACTAGGGCATTGAATCAATAAATGTGGCCCGATGCTGTTATCCACTTTCAATGTTGTCTGTGTCCGTTATTGGGGGGGTGCGCCTGCAAAGCCCTCATGTTGCAAGTCACCCACAGTAATGGTATTCTCAACTTGCATTCCATACACGTTTGGTGCTCATAGTTAGCGTTCAACAAATGTGACCTTTTCCTGTGTGTTTAGGCAACTTCAAAACAGTAAATACTGCCATTTGGAAAGCTTAATATAGTTTGTTACTACCTGACATTCTAGTTAAATAACATATCTTTAGACTATTAATCGATTCTATTCATCCACCAAAAATATTTCTACAAGTTTCCTTCTACAAGAATTCTTGCTATCTCTCACTTCACATTTCAACTTTGTTTGTTGTCAACTTCTTATGACATGGTCTCATTCAAGAAATGTGTTTTACCTAGTAAATAAATATCTGCAAAAATAAATGATGTAGACACTCTCCGTATTAGCAGATAGTTTTTGCCAATAATGAATACAAATTATCAGGCATTTTAATGACTTTTTGTTAACTAGGGGTCAAATTATACATTATAGATACCATGGTATTAGACAGCACATCAATAGAAAAGGCATTCCATAATTTCTGAAATACGTCAGATTGTCACAACAGCTGTTTTACTGTGGTTTGTAAATTATTTCACTTCATTTTGTGATTTGTCATCAGGGTAAGCAAGGACTCTTCTGCAAATATAATTGCTCAGATATAAAGCTCTGCTAGAACAATGTTCCTTGAGTTGCAATGATGCAGTATCTGTAATGTGCAATTTGACCCTATAATACTGTGCCGGTGATAAAACAGGGCCTGGAAAATCTTGAAATAGTTCCTAGCTGCCTCTTCAATAGCTATATCAGAGTTACAATTTAAAAAAGAAAACCGGCCAATTATTTTATAAATAATACACTTCATAGTATGTAACAGTTTTTAATAAATTAGTAGGTATGACACTGCTATTTTACATGAAAAGATGGAGGGTACACTGCACAAATTTCAGTCTACAGCTCATTGGAATCCAAGTACTGCACTTACAGGTAGATCTAAATGAAGATTCTGGAAACAAGGTAAGTTAAGCCTTGCTCTACCACACTCCATTTAAATTTCACTGAAAAGCTAGCCTCAAAACCAGCCCAACTCTAGACTTTTGATTTTTAAGTCACCTTCCACAAGTGTGTGTGTGAGAGAGAGAGAGAGAGGGGGGGGGGAATAAAGACAAAAACATTAAAGACTACTCTATTTTAATGTGAGCATTCATGGATCACTTCATCAGATAACTCACATTACTTGCAACTCATGCCTGAGGACGTTTGATCCACAAAATCTCACATTAAAATATAGCCATTAATCTCTAAGATGCCGCAACATGTTTGCTTTTATTTTTTCATTTTTTGTTTTTGTTTCTTGCTTGATATGTTTCCACTAGTGCATAAATCTACTAGTGTGTAAGAAATAATGTGTTTCTGGTGTCATTAGTCTAACAAAACGAAGATAATATGTGGTGCAGAACACTACTTTCACTCCTGATCAAGTTGTTGTTGTTCAGTCACACAGTTGATTCCGACCCTTTGCGACCCCATGGACCATTGTCCTCCAGGCACCTCTGTCCTCCACCATCCTCCTCAACCCTCCCAGCTCTGTGGCCATTGCATCTATAATACCATCTACCCACCTCATTTTTGGCCACCCCCTTCTTCTTTTGCCCTTCACCTTTCCCTGCATCAAGGCTTTCTCAAGTCAATCATCCCTTCTCATTTGATGTCCAAAGTACTTCATCTTCATCTTTACTATTTGACCTGATTAAGTACAGGCCTTTAAACAGTCTACAAGCAGGGCATATTTGACCCCTGGAAGTTTACCGACAGTTTGTCAAGAGCTGCTTTGCCACTCTTCACAGTTCAGCAATTGTTGTACAGTTTTCTGTGCCTTTAAAGCTTGCAATGTTTCATCAGAGAGTGTCATGGCGAGTGGCTCAATAAATATTTGGTACCTGAATTAGTACGATGAGGATCTGTGACACTGAAAAGTTGGGCTTTCCGAGGGGATATTAAGGTAAGAATATGAAACAAAAGCGTTTTGGTGACAACAGCGGTGTGAGTACAGCTCGAGACTGGAAAATCATGGTGAGATTGTATTTCATTTTGCTGTTGCCGAAATATATGAAACCTGATCCAGCTATTGCAATTCAGATCATGTTATTTTAAAGTAAAGGATTTGGGGAGTGTGTACCAGGAATGTAATGAAAAGAATGATTCACAAATCCAATTATCCTATACCAAACCTATCCATATTTAATGCTTTTAAATAATAATATATAAACAACATAAAACATCCCTATTTAAATCAGACTAACAAATAAGAAACCTATAAAATTGGCATGCTGATATATTATAGTTTCTCCAGACCAACATGTTTTCCTTGAAGCCATATATTCTTATTAATGGGAATATATTCTTCAGAGGGATATTGTGTCTGCTATTAGAAGCAGTAGCCATTAGGACTAGTAGCCACTGACCAGTATGCACTATACATTGTACATTGCAGGCGCACCCCCCAAAGAAAGACTCAGACACCGGTATATGGATAAAGGCATCGGGCCACTTTTATTGAATAATGCCCTAGTCAGAATTATAACTTTCAATTGGTGTAATCATCCAATTGTAATTCTTTAAGGCAAGCAGGCCGCAGTATCACTGGTAAAGTTCCTCCCAAAATGCCAATGGCAATTGGCTACATGTAACTATTTGTATCAATTTGTTTGATCTGACACAAACAAATTGTTGACCGGAGTCAATAAACTATCTACTGACCCCACCCTATGACGTGTATCCGTAAATATCAAGGTGATGCAGGCTGTGAAGCTCCTGCCATCACCCCTTGCCTGGTTCGCCCTTGACCGGCCAAACCTTTTTCACCTGTACCTGTCTACGTGTTGGCCAGTCAATTGCGAACCTGCCGGATACCTATGGGTCATAAATCTTTACCTTACCAGTGCTACCCACCACACGGGAAGGCGTCCATGATGACTCACCGCTGCCTCCAGACTGTCAGCTCGGTCACCAGAAATCCTCAAGAAAGAGGTTCATACCTCTGGCCGACAAGTGGACCCCATCTCCTGCATAGAGATCTCATACCACGCTTACCATACCATCGCATACGTAGCCCGAGATGGGGTCCCCACTCTGTCGCCACAGCATACTGCACTGCCCAGTGCACGTAACTGTGGCCCACCAGCCATACTACCACCGGTGTGCGGGGACACACAGGGTCTGTAAAAGAAGGAAAAAAGGAATAATGATATAACTGGTACTCATGTATGGAGGGGGCGTACATACAATGCAAAGCGCATGGATCCCCACCTACCCATCCTGCGTATATCAGCATCAGAGTACCCAAACGCAGCCGCAGTAGACGCGGTGCCTATCCTAAATGAATGGGTGCAGTAACGAGCCCCAGGGAGGCCAACACTGTTAAGTGCCATGCCAATCACCTTCCAAAACTGGAATTTAGTAAGGGGAGACCCATCCTGGGTGGCAGAAAAACGGGCCAGGGTGCGTGCCATGCACTGCCAAAAACTCATGTAGGGCACCAACCGGACAGATGTCTTCAATGGAACATCGTAGCAGTCTGACTCCACTGCCTACGCCGTGCTGATCAACCTTTGAGGACCATATCCTCAACTGAGCCCACTCATATGCAACATAGACATCATCGAGTTCCAGGGCCCTACGAGATTAATCCACCTTAGACAGTGGTACCAACATGACGTATACGGAAATCATTCACGCAGTTGGCGAAGCCCCGCACCTTGGCCATAAATGCCAGGGCCGAAAGCCTAGAGGCTATAGTACGGGGGGGCAACCCCTGACCGTGAAGATAAACCATGTATTGTAAAATCTGGTCTACTGGTATTGGCCACACTTTGGGTAACTATAGTTGCCCACAAAAGGTTCTAAATTGTATGAAAGCATGTTGATACGCCTTACGCGTGCGAGGTGCCAAAGACATGCCGATCGCCCTGTTCACCTCTCCTCGCCAAATGTCCAAATCTCAGCCGGGAGTGGCGAGGGGAATTTCTCTGCTTCCGGAGCCAAGGCACGGAACCGGGAGATCTGCAGGCGGGATAAAGCATCAGCAATATCGTTATTAATGCCTGGTAGTGTCTCGCCTTGAATAGCACATTGAGGCGTAGGCTTCTCAAAACAAATTGACGGACCAATGCCATGACCCTAGGAGATTTGGACATCTGGGCGTTAACAATGTGCACCACTGCAGCATTGTCACACCAAAAATGGACCACTGAGTTGACCCACTTATCGCCCCATAGCATTAATGCTCCCAAAATGGGGGAAAATTCCAGGGAAGTAAGATCGCGGAGGCGATCCGTGCCCTGCCATGCGTGAGGCCATTGGCCGTATGCCCACCATCCCTCGAAATAAATCCCATAACCCAGAGAGCCGGAGGCATCCGACTGTACCTGAAATTTAGGGGAGACCATAAGATCCGATCTCCAAAAAGAGACCCCATTAAATTCCTGGAGGAATGTGAGCCAAACCAAAAGGTCTGCCCATATACCCCTGGTGAGCCGGACCCTGTGGTGGCATTTTAATAGGCCAGCCATGGCGTCACACAGACGCCTGGCGAAAGCTCTGCCCGGTGTCACCACCCTGCAGGCAAAGTTGAGGAGGCTGTGAAGGACCTGTAGCTCACGAAGGGACACTTTACGCTTGGCAATTAGTGCCAGAATCGCCGCGGAGATCCAAGTCACCTTGTCCATGGGTAACCTGGATGCCTGTGCGACAGTGTCAATTTCGATGCCTAAAAAGGTGAGCTTGGTGGCTGGGCCCTCGGTCTTTTCAGGTGCTAAGGGGACACCCAGTTCCTGCATAAGCGCCTGAAATGTAGTAAGGAGATGCGTACACGTATCCGAGCCCCGTTCACCCACGAACAAAAAGTCATTGAGGTAATGGGCTACAGACCGGGACCCTGACCTACGAACAAAGGCCCATTGGAGGAAAGTGCTAAATCATTCGAATGCCGAACATGAAATAGAACAGCCAAAAGGCATGGCCTTATCTACGTAGAACTTTCCTCGGAAACGAAAACCCAACAGCTCAAAGTCCTCGGGGTGCACTGGCAGTAATCGGAATGCTGATTTGATATCGCACTTTGCCAGGAGGGCCCCGTGACCACAGGAGCGTACCATCTGTAGGGCCTGATCAAACGACGTGTACCTGACTGAGCAAAGGTCATCAGGAATAGCATCATTGACCGAGGAACCCGCAGGGTAAGAGAGATGGTGAATTAAATGAAATTCACCTGGGGTCTTTTTCGGGACTAGCCCCAGAGGAGAGATCTTCAAGTTAGGGAATGGTGGTTCAGCAAAGGGCCCAGCAACTCTCATAGCCTTCACCTCCTTAGCTATGCTTTGTGCAGCGACCTCCTCATTACCCTTTAGAGAAATCAAGTTTGGGGCATCCTGCGGTCCCCGAACACCCCTAAATGGTATACGAAAGCCAAACTGGAAGCCTTCTAGCAAGTACCTCGCATCATCCCGTCTAGGATAAGCAGAAAGCCAATGTTCCAGCATGGGGATATTAATTGGGGAGGGGGCCTTTTGCATGGCCAGCGCCATCAGAGGGAGCTCTGACCGCCCCTTGCCCGCCCCTACCTCTGCCTCGTGACCCACCAGCCCGCGGGCACGCTGAGGCGGCGTGAGGGCCAGAGCAAGAGGGACACTCGTGCTGGAAACGACACTGGTGCTTGTTGCACACGCCGCTAGCTGAGAAGCTCCAACACAGCAGGCGGGCGTGAACCCCCTGCCCCACCAATTGGCGGGGAACCTGCGTCGCAGCTGCCCGCTGCACAGCATGGCCGCAATGGTACTTATCACCAGGCGCCGGATGCGTGGGAGTCATATACAAGAGCCACAATTGCTGGCAGGGCTCATCCCACCTCATCTCAGGATGTAGGGCCACCCTCATCCTAAATTCCTCATCGTAAGCCAACCACGACGGGCCAGGAAAATCAACCATCGCCCTATAAATGTTGTCGAGGTATTGGACCATCGGAATGGCCAAATCAGGCCGGGCCCTCAGGTATACTGCCATATATATAAGATATGCCGGCAACCAATTGGCCCAGGTACACGGTGGCTTATGACGATGGGACAGTTCCTTGTCCCGGTCATCCTGTCCCTCCCTCTCCTCCTTGGTGGGCTCACGATTCAAGAGGGAGAAAATATCAACGTACTCCCCTCGCCAAATCTTATCCCTCGTGGCTTGTGATAGATGATCACCCAGGGGCAAGGAATAACCAGCTGTCGGCAGAGCCGCTGTCGGCACATGTTGGATGAAGGGTATGGGCAGTGGGCCCTGAATAGCCCCTGCAACGCTTGGCATACCCCCAGGGGCGGACACCCCTGCCCTAACTGAGGGGCTATTTGGCAACCAGGAGTTGACAGGGCTGTGTGGAAGCAACTGCCCACCCACAGTAACTTGCCGTGGCCATGGCCACTGGACCCCCCCAGTGTGACTGGACAGTGTCGGTGCACTAAATTGAACCGGATACTCACTAGTCGCACCCCCGTGAGCCGCCCCCACTGGGGGTTCCAGCCCACGGCGGGCGTCAGAGCTCGCAACAGGCATCGAGCTCTGGGGCCACACCTGACTGCTCCCCGCCGGCACGTCTGAACATGCGGGGAGCTGCGAGGCGCCAGCCTGGGCTGGCCTGATGGCCTCAAGCAGCTCGACCCTGTTGGCAGCCCGCTGGAGAGTCACGGCCGACGTGTCTGCTGGGATCGACGAAGGGGCCGTAATAGAAGCAGCAGCTAAACCCCCATCGGGAGGTGGTTGGGCAATGCACAGTGATGCCTCTAGCACCGCAATGCATGCAAAAAGTGCATCAACAGTCTCTGAGCCCCCAGTATAAGGTGGGCCAGATGGGCCGGACGGCCCGGTGGTCAATTGCTGGACAGGAAACCCGAATGGGGATCCAGGGCCCGAGTAGGGCCATGCCCAAATCTCCGGCCCGTGGGGGGTCGGAGGAATGGTGGGGTGGAAACCAACACCAGGTCCTAGTGGGCCACCCTGTCCCGAGCCCAGAAAATGCCCTGCCGGGGCAGGGGTTCCCGATGAACCAGCCTGTGCCATCCCGGTCTGGAAGCTTGTGCCAGGCAGACAGGCAGAAGCCTGCTCAGCCCCACTGGCAGCGGTGGGCAAGGCCATCCCATTGCCCAGCTGGAGGGGTGCAGCCCGAGTCCTCCGACCCGAAGGCTGACCCCCAGTAGAGGGAGGGGTAGGGAAAGTCCTTCCCCTCAGCCGCAGCTTGACCGCTGGAGCCTTACGCTTGGGAGCCATGTCTCCCAAAGAAGCTGCCTCCTGATGGATCCCTGGCCAGGGATCAGTTCCTGTGCCCTGAGTACTGCAGTAGCCAAGAGGAAAAGAACTCCATTTGAAGGAAAAGATACGAAGGGCAAAGAGAGCGAGGAACGTGGCAGAAAAATCTTCTCCGCTCCGTCGCGTTCTAAAATGGCAGCTCGGCTGCCTCGTGGCCACCCCTTTTATAGAGGTGTGGCCACGCCCCCTAACTCACCCGGATGTCTGAGTCTGGGTGGGGGGGCTGCAAAGAGCGTGGCGGCCATTTTGGCACCGCGCTTTCATTTGCTGAATCCTCTTTGAAAGTTAACTAATCTGGTGGCCATTACTACAAGCTACCGTTATTATAGCTTCCAGAAATGAATGTCAAAATTAAAAACAAAGGCTGTAGGATTAATATCTCTAGTGAACGTTTTCATCTCTGGCTTAGTGGTTAAGATGCTGAGCTGGAAACTGGAAGGTCGGGGTTCAATACCTGAGGGCTGCACTTGGAGACACAAAAGGAGCCTCATTCGGGCATCCCCTGAGGAGAGTTTCTCCAGCAAAAATCCTTTCAACCCAGAGTAATCTCTGACAGCTTTACTGTGTGACTCCATATTCTAATATCATGAGATGGAAAGCAAAGCTTTTATCTCTCTACTCTTTCCACACAATGTGTATGGCTATACAACTTTATAATGTCCCTGGTTTAATTCCATTTTGCATTTCACCTAATAAACCCCAAATATTGTAAAATCTGCCATGACTAGTCTCTTAATCTGCACTGTTTCCAACTCTACAATATTCTGTTCAAATTTTTGTGATGAAATTGTACCTAGCATTCCACATGGAAAGAGGAAAACCAAATATCAGATAGACTGACTCCGTAAAGGAAGCCATAGCTTTGAGTTTGCAGAAGTTGATCAGGTCAGTTGAGGGCAGGACATTTTGAAGAACACTCATTCATAGGGGCACCCTAAATCAGAGGCCATTTGATGGCACATAACAACACAGCAATAACATGTTTAAAAACTTGGTAATGGCAGTATTTAAGATTTTGGTTTTGGTAATGTTTAGTCCCTTTTGTAATGATATTTAATAGGAAATTTGCCTTTTTCACATTAACTGTATACTGGAGAGACAGTTTCAAGTTCTCTATCATATCTCCAAGAACATTTTCTGGTCAATCAATTCTGACTGAGGCATCATCAAAATATACATGATTTGGGGGGGAAATTTTCCCATGTCCATCACTTTCAACATGGATACATTCATCTGCATTTTCAAGTTTTGAAGCTCTTTCCCCTACTTTGAAAAAGATTAAAATAGGATCTATCACTTCTCATTTTAACCACCCTCAAGAAAGTGACACATATAAGAAATATGGTCATCTCACTCCCTGGCCTCGTAGATAATTCATGAATACATTGAATGGAAAGGGATGAATATATAGCTCTTTGCTTGCATCTCTCCATCACGCAAAAAGTATTTATACATAAGGAGGGATTCCTGATTTTTAATGAGCTACCAACCCATAGAACAGGAGTTTTCAACCTTTATAATCTAGGCGCCAGGTCACGCTACCTGAGACAGCTTTGGGGGCCTGGGGGGCATTTTCCCCTTCCTCCACCACGTGGCACTTCCTGATGTGGTGAAGGTGGTTGTGGTGGAGGGAGGCAAATGAAATGGTGCTATGGGCCCAATCCAGACCACATACCACAGGTTGAGAATTCCTGCCATAGGATCCTCTTATCCTATGGCTGCTATGTTTGTTCATGTTTTTATTTTTATTAAGTGATTTTGGGAAGTATCTTTTGAAATTTCTAATATACACTATCAGATCACCCTTTATGCTTCTTGAAACTTTCAAAGACTGAGTGACATATGTGTTGAGACACTGATCCCTCTTCAACAAGATTTGGCCTTCCTTGTGCTTTGCTTTGTTTTCTGTATGAACGGTTTCAACCAAACTATCAAAACAGAAGTTAATCTCATCAAACAATAATTTCCTCCTCCCATTTTTTCTAAAACAGGCAGAAATAACACAAGTACTGTACTTCAATCACCTTCTTTCTTTTTTCCCTTTCTTGATTAGATTTTATAAATTCATGTGATTTTGGCTGAAGATAAGGACAGTTGTTCAAATGACTACTCATCTACATTACAGCCTAATGTGATTATCCTTTGTCACTAACTTGATCATCACTGGCATTTCAGACAAGCCTCCTCTCCCTCGTCCAGTATGTTTCTTGTTTCCTTTTTGCTTCTTCTTCTGTGTCTAGGCCAGACATGAAATGGCCAAAATCAAGCCACCTTTGAATGTGAGAAAGATTGGCCAGCAACACAAGGTTACAATTTCCATTGTTTTACTGATAGTTCCCTCTTCTTCCTTCTCTGACCTTCTTCCAAGGAACAAGCTGGAAACTCAATTTCTCCCTTTTTCTTCTGATTGTAACTAGAGATAGTAATTGTAAGTAAATATACTTTTTTCTATTTTAAATTTTTCTAGAGCAAGTTTGTGTGCAAAAAACACCAAAAGGGAGAGAGAACTGAACATCCACCTCAACCCGCCCAGTTCTGTGCCCATTGTGTCTACAATAACATCTAGCCATCTCATTTTTGGCTGCCCCCTTCTTCTTTTGCCCTCCACCTTTCCCCACATCAAGGCTTTCTCAAGTGAATCGTCTCTTCTCATTTGATGTCCAAAGTACTTTTGCTTCATCTTTACTATTTGTCCTTCTAAGGAGCATTCAGGGTTGATTTCTGCTGAGATCTACCTATTTGTTTTCCTCGCTGTCCAGGGGACTCTCAAAACTCTCCTCCAACACCACATTTCAAAGGCATCTATTCTTCTGTACTCAGCTTTCCTCACGGTCCAGCTCTCACAACCATACATTACCACCAGGAATACCATTGCTTTGACTATGCGAAGTTTTGTTTGCAAGGTGATGACTCTGCTTTTAACTATGTTCCCCAAGCTATTACAAGACCTATTAATATAAGGTCCTTCGATAACTTATGTGAATACCTGTCAAGTTTCGGGAAATTCCTGTCAAAGAAGGGAAATTTCCCATCCAAAATGGGAAACTGGACAGCTATGCTTATCCTGTGCTGGCCTCCAGTCTAACTAACTCCAGTCTAACTAATGCGGGATGACGGCAGGAAAGAGTGTAAAATACGGGGGGTTGACAGAAATTTCCCGAAACTTGACAGGTATGCTTATGTGTAACTGAGTATGTGCAAATTCTGGAACAGATCTTGGCATGCACGTTTCAGAACTAATTTGCTAATGTTAAATATTGTAAACTTAAAGATTAATTAGTTACAGTTAATGTTAAAAACTTGGGGGAGTGGAGTTGTCCACACTAAATGATGTTATTAATTCATTAGTCAAATTGTTAGTTCTGAAATAAACAAGGGAATTCCCAAGGCCCTTAACCGCTGACCCATAATGGAACAGCTATTAGTGGTTCCATCAAAAGTCCTATTTCATTCCTCTAAAATCGCCTTCTCATTCTGGCACTTTTATAAAATGGACCAGAAATTATATAAAGCAACAGTTAATTAGGATAATGGGAACCTGCATGTCTGGAGAAACCATGCAGTTCTGAATTTGTTACTACACCATTGTTTAACACCAACACATGTGGTTTTGTGCAGAGCCACTAATGTCTTCAACCACTTTCAACTCTACTTCTTGAGCACAATCCTGTAATATCCCCTGTTGAGAAGTGTAATGTTAAGAAGAAGTGGAGGGGGGGGGGACCTCCCCAGCCTTGTAATTCAAGCACAGCTGTTCAAGTGAAACAGTGAACAGTTTTCCAACCACATCCCTCACTTCTACAGAACAGTCCTGCGACTGGAAACAACCGGCACCCGGTTTCCAGTGACTGTTTTAATTGGAGAAATCCTTCTAGATGTTTGTATTGCACAACAAGGGAGCTTTGAAGACCTGGAAACTGTGGCTCAGGGAGTGAAAGGGGTGGTGAATTGTTAGGTCTAGGGCAAAATAAGGAAAGAACAGCCCTCCAGATGTTGCTCAGCTGTCATTCCCATCAGCCTTAGACAGCATAACCTATGATAAGGAATACTAGTCCAACAGGTATTTGGGAGAGGCTACTCTTTGCTCACTCTGCCCTCTGCTCTGTTCTAACAGGGAAGTTCTAACAGGGAAGTTCTACTTTCAGGAAGTTGCATAAAAGCAGATTTATTTCTCACTGGAGTTTTGCACGCTTGCAGTCCTTTGAGGGCAATGATGGCCAGTCAGCCAATTCACTGGCTTCACACTTCTAGTCTCCTTCTAATTGACAATCCACTTTCGAAATCTCTCTCTCTCTTCATTGTCTTCTTAGATCTGAAGACATAGTAGTTATAATAGGTTCTTAGATTAAACAATTCTTTCAAAAAGCTCTCTCTTCACTACATTGAAACTTATTAACTTCTTTGGGACAGTTTTGGCGATATTGCTTTTCTAGCTCTTTTTAAAATCTCTCTGCTCCTCTTGTTCGTGAGTCTCACCATTGTTTAACTTCAATATTTTCCCCCGCATGACAGATCTTGAGTTTGTTCAGCCCCACATCTGCATCCGTTTGCTAAATTTGCTTTTGAATGTCCATTCAAATGTCTTTATGCATTTCTGTCAGCATTAGACATTCTTGCATAACATTATGCATACTTTGTTTTCCATTAACACATACATTTTTATCTGGAGATTTCATTACAACATTCTGCAAATAATAACTACCAAAAGATAACAGCCTTTGGATGAGCATTGTTTTGGAAAGCATAACATAGGCAAGTTTGCATCAAATGAATACATTATGTGCCACACCCAGTTGGTACTGATCATGAAGGGTGAGTCAGAGATAGAATAGACCAGTGATAGCAAACCTTGGCACTCCAGCTTTTCTTGAACTTCAGTTCCCAGAGGCCCAAGTCCCTGTGAATCCACATGAATACATGTAGTAAACCCATTCATGTACATTCACAAGGACTTGGGCTTCTGGGAATTGAAGTCCAAGAACCTAAGAACATAAGAACAGCCTTGCTGGAACAGGCCACAGCCCATCCAGTCCAGCATTCTGTCTCACACAGTGGCTCACCATTTCCTTCAGGGTATTCCCAAGCAGATGCCTTCACCTGCTTAGGATTCACTGGAAATGATATTGAGAGATATCCTGCCTATCTCTCCAACCCGGAGGTTGTCCTTAAGTATCCATAATTATAGCCATTGATACTCTTGTCCTCCATGAACTTGTCTAATCCTTTCTTAAAGCTATCAAGACTGACAGCTGTCACCACTTCTTCTGGCAGGGAGTTCCATAGACCAGTAATCCTATGGGTGAAAAAGTACTTTCTCTTATTTGTTTGAGAACTAGTACCCAAAAGTTTCATGGAGTGTCCCCTAGTTCTAGTGTTATGCGATAGGGAAAACAGTTTTTCCTTATCTACTTTGTCCACAACGTGCATGATTTTATAAACTTCAATCAGGTCACCTCTTAGACGTCGTCGTTCAAGAGTGAAGAGGCCCAACCGTTGCAGCCTCAGATGGTAAGGAAGGTGTTCCAGTCCCCTAATCATTCTGGTTGCCCTCCTCTGCACTTTTTCCAGCTCCATAATATCCTTCTGGAGGTATGGCGACCAGAACTGTACACAGTATTCCAGATGGGGCCTCACCATAGATTTATAAAGAGGCAAAATGACACTTGCTGACTTATTTTCTATACCCTTCCTAATGATCCCTAGCATTGAGTTTGCTTTTTTCACTGCTGAGGCACACTGGGTTGACACCTTCATTGAGTTGACACCTTCATTATCCTTTTGACTCTGCATGTGCTCTTAAGCAGAGCTGCTGCTGAGGAGAGCCAAACAAAGGAAGTGAGCACTGGTAAGTTTTGCAGTTGGAGTAGAGCTGCTTTAGAGGCCTCTACTAATTTAAATTGATAATTTAAACTGCTGAGAGCCACCTCTGTTCAAACAGAGGAAGCAGTTTGAAGCTTCCAGAAGCAGGGGGGCAGAGCCACACCAGGCCCTTCCCTGAACTGTGACTCATAGGGGCGGAGCCACACTAGCCTTTAAAAGCTCTAAGCTCTTTCAGGGTCAGCCCTTTTGACTCTGCATGTGCTCTTAAGCAGAGCTGCTGCTGAGGAGAGCCAAACAAAGGAAGTGAGCACTGGTAAGTTTTGCAGTTGGAGTAGAGCTGCTTTAGAGGCCTCTACTAATTTAAATTGGTAATTTAAACTGCTGAGAGCCACCTCTGTTCAAACAGAGGAAGCAGTTTGAAGCTTCCAGAAGCAGGGGGGCAGAGCCACACCAGGCCCTTCCCTGAACTGTGACTCATGGGGCGGAGCCACACTAGTCTTTAAAAGCTCTGAGCTCTTTCAGGGTCAGCCCTTTTGACTCTGCATGTGCTCTTAAGCAGAGCTGCTGCTGAGGAGAGCCAAACAAAGGAAGTGAGCACTGGTAAGTTTTGCAGTTGGAGTAGAGCTGCTTTAGAGGCCTCTACTAATTTAAATTGGTAATTTAAACTGCTGAGAGCCACCTCTGTTCAAACAGAGGAAGCAGTTTGAAGCTTCCAGAAGCAGGGGGGCAGAGCCACACCAGGCCCTTCCCTGAACTGTGACTCATAGGGGCGGAGCCACACTAGCCTTTAAAAGCTCTAAGCTCTTTCAGGGTCAGCCCTTTTGACTCTGCATGTGCTCTTAAGCAGAGCTGCTGCTGAGGAGAGCCAAACAAAGGAAGTGAGCACTGGTAAGTTTTGCAGTTGGAGTAGAACTGCTTTAGAGGCCTCTACTAATTTAAATTGATAATTTAAACTGCTGAGAGCCACCTCTGTTCAAACAGAGGAAGCAGTTTGAAGCTTCCAGAAGCAGGGGGGCAGAGCCACACCAGGCCCTTCCCTGAACTGTGACTCATAGGGGCGGAGCCACACTAGCCTTTAAAAGCTCTGAGCTCTTTCAGGGTCAGCCCTTTTGACTCTGCATGTGCTCTTAAGCAGAGCTGCTGCTGAGGAGAGCCAAACAAAGGAAGTGAGCACTGGTAAGTTTTGCAGTTGGAGTAGAGCTGTTTTAGAGGCCTCTACTAATTTAAATTGGTAATTTAAACTGCTGAGAGCCACCTCTGTTCAAACAGAGGAAGCAGTTTGAAGCTTCCAGAAGCAGGGGGGCAGAGCCACACCAGGCCCTTCCCTGAACTGTGACTCATAGGGGCGGAGCCACACTAGCCTTTAAAAGCTCTAAGCTCTTTCAGGGTCAGCCCTTTTGACTCTGCATGTGCTCTTAAGCAGAGCTGCTGCTGAGGAGAGCCAAACAAAGGAAGTGAGCACTGGTAAGTTTTGCAGTTGGAGTAGAGCTGCTTTAGAGGCCCGCATGCCTAACGGCATGCGAGATTACAAACTAGTAACAAAAAGAAGAATATAGTCTTACTAGGTAGAAAGGTAGTAAACGTGTACATTTTTGAGGCCCAGAGTACTGCACTTGTTAAAATGGATTCTGAGGGAACAGCTGTAGTTACCTGCAATTCTTGTGCCATGTTTGTGTTCTTGCCAAAGCATATGGAGAACTACACTTGCAGCAAGTGCAAGCTGGTTGCACTACTAGAAGAGAAGGTCCAACAGCTAGAGGCCCGCATATCTAACCACCAACAAATTAAGGAGCTTGAGCTGGTCTTGGACAGAGCGGAGCAGACTATGCTGGACAAAGAAGAGACAGGGCACAGTTCTGAAGGAGAAGGCCCTTCACTAACTCAGGAGGGAGATGGTTGGAGGAATGTGACTCAAAGGAGGAGGAGAGTAGGGGATCATTCTGAGAGTCTGAAATTACAGAATAAATTTGAGGCTCTTTCCCTTATCACACCTGATGAGGAACACACAGAGGAACAACTGGTTCCACCTGATGATCTCTCCTTCATCATACTTGATGAGATCCAGGAAGATGAACAACAGGAACAAACTGAGGTTCTCTCCCTTAATATGGTTGATGAGGTGCATGTAGATGAACAGATTGCAGGAGAGAGGCTCCTTGTACTAGGCGATTCAATAATTAGAAATACAGAGAAATGGATTTGTGATGCACATGATAACCATATGGTGACTTGCCTGCCAGGTGCAAAAGTTGCAGACATCACAAGAAATCTAGATAGATTGTTAGAGAGAACTGGGAACGAGCCAGTTGTCATGGTACACGTTGGTACCAATGATGTTGGGAAGGCCAAGCGGTCTGTCCTGGAAGCCAAATTTAGGTTGTTAGGAAGAAGATTGAAGTCCCGGACTTCCAAGGTAGCATTTTCAGAAGTGCTGCCTGTCCCTCGCGCAGGACCTACCAGGCAGGCAGAGCTCAGAAGCCTCAATGCGTGGATGAGGCGGTGGTGTCGAGAGGAGGGCTTCAGATTTGTCAGGAACTGGAGAACATTTTGGGACAAGCCAAATCTGTTCAGGAGGGATGGGTTGCATTTAACCCATGATGGGACCAGATTGCTGGCACTCAACATCAAAAAGGCTGCAGAGCAGCTTTTAAACTGATAACTGGGGGAAAGCCGACAGGAGCTGGGCAGCATCCGGTTCGGTAAAGTGTGTACTTGAGTAGTGAGGAGGATGCAAAAATTACTGAGCAGAGCAAGGAGCTAGTCACCAGCACTCTAGCAGAAGAATGCAAGAGGCAGTCTAACAATGCAACTGGATTCAAAAGACTGTATCAGGAAAGCATATATAAATGCTTGTATACAAATGCCAGAAGCCTCCGGAACAAAATAGGGGAGCTGGAATACTTAGCAATAGATAAGAATATTGATATTATTGGTATCACTGAAACCTGGTGGACGGATGATAACCAATGGGATACAGTTATCCCAGGCTACAAAATGTACAGGAAGGATAGGAAGGGGCAAACAGGAGGTGGTGTAGCCTTGTATGTCAAAGAAGTGATAAAATCGTATGAATTGGAATATCTAGGTGATTTAGAATCACCATTAGAAGCTCTGTGGGTAAGAGTACCAGGCCACAAGGATGGTCTAACAGTAGGCATATACTATCGGCCTCCGACCCAAACTCTTGAGGGAGACTGGCAGTTGGAGAATGTTGTAAAGGAGGCATCCAGGAAGGGAAGCCTGGTTATAATGGGGGACTTCAATTACCCTCACATAGACTGGGTAAACTGTTGTTCAGCACATGATAAAGAGATAAAGTTCAAAGATATGCTAAATGATTGTTCCCTGGGACAGATGGTTGAAGACCCAACTAGAGGTACAAGAATCCTTGACTTGATCCTGAGTAATACTCAGGATCTGGTGCAAGATGTTAATGTGACTGATCCAATAGGGAACAGTGACCACAGCTCAATTATGTTTAACTTGATCATAGACTGCAAGTCACTGATAAAATCTAAAACAGAGACCTTAAATTTTCAAAAAGGAAATTTCCCAAAGATGAGGAAACTAGTAAAAAAGAAACTGAAAGGGAAAATTGAGAGAGTCCAAACACTCCAAGAGGCATGGAGGTTGTTTACAAAAACAATAAGAGAGGCCCAATTGGAATGCATACCCAAAAGGAAAAAGGGCAGTGCCAGGTCCAAGAGGACTCCGATGTGGCTTACAGGAGCTGTTCGGGAAGTGATCAAGAGCAAGAAAAGCTCATTTAGAAGATGGAAGGCTTGTCCAAATGAGGACAGCAGGCAGAAACATAAATTCTGGCAGAACAAATGCAAGGCAACAATCAGGAAAGCAAAGCAAGACTTTGAGGAGCGTATAGCTAAAAATACTCAGAGAAATAACAAAGACTTCTTTAAGTACATTAGAAGTAAGAACCCAACTAGGAAGGCCATTGGACCATTAGATGACAATGGAAGGCAAGGGGTTATTAAAGAGGAAACAGAGATTGCAGAGAGACTCAATGAATTCTTTGCTTCAGTATTCACTGAATAAGACAGAGACAACATGCCCAAAACAGAGCCTATCTTCATAGGGAGGGAAACCGAAGAATTAAGCCAGATAGAAATAACCAGGGAGGAGCTCCTTGCATGTCTTGTTAAGCTAAACACTAACAAATCACCAGGACCAGATGGCATCCATCCACGAGTTCTCAGGGAACTTAAAGACGAAATTGCTGATCTCTTAGCCAAAATATATAATCTTTCCCTCAAATCAGGCTTTGTGCCTGATGACTGGAAGGTAGCGAATGTAACACCAATTTTCAAAAAAGGATCCAGGGGTGATCCAGGAAATTACTGACCTGTCAGTTTGACATGTGTCCCAGGTAAAGTGATGGAAACCATCCTAAAAAATAGAATTAATAGGTACATAGAAGAGAAGGCGCTGCTAAAGGAGAGCCAACATGGCTTTTACAAGGGTAAATCATGCCTCACTAATCTGTTGGAATTTTTTGAGAGTGTCAACAAGCATGTGGATAAGGGGGATCCAGTTGACATTGTTTATCTGGACTTTCAGAAGGCTTTTGACAAGGTCCCACACCAAAGGCTCTTGAATAAACTTACCAGTCATGGAATAAAGGGACAGGTCTTGTCCTGGATCAGCAACTGGCTAAGGGACAGGAAACAGAGGGTAGCACTAAATGGACAATTCTCCAAGTGGAGGGAAGTAAAGAGTGGGGTCCCCCAAGGTTCAGTACTGGGACCCCTGCTTTTCAACCTCTTCATAAATGATCTAGAGGTAGGAGTAAAAAGCAAGGTAGCCAAATTTGCTGACGACACTAAATTATACAGGATAGTGAAAACTGTGAGAGATTGTGAAGAGCTCCAGAGGGATCTCTTGACACTGGGGGAGTGGGCAAAACAGTGGCAAAGGAGCTTCAACATCAGTAAGTGCAGAGTGATGCATGTTGGGGCAAAAACCCCAATTACATTTATAAACTGATGGGGTCTGAACTCTCTGCGACAAACCAGGAAAGGGACCTTGGTGTCCTGGTGGACAGCTCAATGAAGATGTCAACCCAGTGTGCCTCAGCAGTGAAAAAAGCAAACTCAATGTTAGGGATCATTAGGAAGGGTGTAGAAAATAAGTCAGCAAGTGTCATTTTGCCTCTTTATAAATCTATGGTGAGGCCCCATCTGGAATATTGTGTACAGTTCTGGTCGCCATCCCTCCAGAAGGATATTATGGAGTTGGAGAAAGTACAGAGGAGGGCAACCAGAATGATTAGGGGACTGGAACACCTTCCTTACCATCTGAGGCTGCAACGGTTGGGCCTTTTTACTCTTGAACGACGGCGTCTAAGAGGTGACCTGATTGAAGTTTATAAAATCATGCACGGTGTGGACAAAGTAGATGAGGAAAAACTGTTTTCCCTATCGCACAACACTAGAACTAGGGGACACTCGATGAAACTTTTGGGTACTAGTTCTCAAACAAATAAGAGAAAGTACTTTTTCACCCAGAGGATTACTGGTCTATGGAACTCCCTGCCAGAAGAAGTGGTGACAGCTGTCAGACTTGACAGCTTTAAGAAAGGATTAGACAAGTTCATGGAGGACAAGTGTATCAATGGCTATAATTATGGCTACCTAAGGACAACCTCCGGGTTGGAGGGATAGGCAGGATATCTCTCAATATCATTTCCAGGGAATCCTAAGCAGGTGAAGGCATCTCCTTGGGAATACCCTGAAGGAAATGGTGAGCCACTGTGTGAGACAGAATGCTGGACTGGATGGGCTGTGGCCTGTTCCAGCAAGGCTGTTCTTATGTTCTTATGTTGTCCACCAGGACACCAAGGTCCCTTTCCTGGTTTGTCACAGAGAGTTCAGACCCCATCAGTTTATAAATGTAATTGGGGTTCTTTGCCCCAACATGCAACACTCTGCACTTACTAATGTTGAAACTCATTTGCCACTGTTTTGCCCACTCCCCCAGTGTCGAGAGATCCCTCTGGAGCTCCTCACAATCTCTCACAGTTTTCACTACCCTGTATAATTTAGTGTCGTCAGCAAATTTGGCTACCTTGCTTTTTACTCCTACCTCTAGATCATTTATGAAGAGGTTGAAAAGCAGGGGTCCCAGTACTGAACCTTGGGGGACCCCATTCTTTATCTCCGTCCACTTTGAGAAGTGTCCATTTAGTGCTACCCTCTGTTTCCTGTCCCTTAGCCAGTTGCTGATCCAGGACAAGACCTGTCCCTTTATTCCATGACTGGTAAGTTTATTCAAGAGCCTTTGGTGTGGGACCTTGTCAAAAGCCTTCTGAAAGTCCAGATAAACAATGTCAACTGGATCCCCCTTATCCACATGCTTGCTGACACTCTCAAAAAATTCCAACAGATTAGTGAGGCATGATTTGCCCTTGCAAAAGCCATGTTGGCTCTCATTTAGCAGCGCCTTCTCTTCTATGTGCCTATTAATTCTATCTTTTAGGATGGTTTCCATCACTTTACCTGGGACACATGTCAAACTGACAGGTCGATAATTTCCTGGATCACCCCTGGATCCTTTTTTGAAAATTGGTGTTACATTCGCTACCTTCCAGTCATCAGGCACAAAGCCTGATTTGAGGGAAAGATTATATATTTTGGCTAGGAGATCAGCAATTTCATCTTTAAGTTCCCTGAGAACTCGTGGATGGATGCCATCTGGTCCTGGTGATTTGTTAGTGTTTAGCTTAACAAGACATGCAAGGAGCTCCTCCCTGGTTATTTCTATCTGGGTTAATTCTTCGGTTTCCCTCCCTACGAAGATAGGCTCTGTTTTGGGCATGTGGCCTCTGTCTTCTTCAGTGAATACTGAAGCAAAGAATTCATTGAGTCTCTCTGCAATCTCTGTTTCCTCTTTAATAACCCCTTGCCTTCCATTGTCATCTAATGGTCCAATGGCCTTCCTAGTTGGGTTCTTACTTCTAATGTACTTAAAGAAGTCTTTGTTATTTCTCTGAGTATTTTTAGCTATACGCTCCTCAAAGTCTTGCTTTGCTTTCCTGATTGTTGCCTTGCATTTGTTCTGCCAGAATTTATGTTTCTGCCTGCTGTCCTCATTTGGACAAGCCTTCCATCTTCTAAATGAGCTTTTCTTGCTCTTGATCACTTCCCGAACAGCTCCTGTACGCCACATCGGAGTCCTCTTGGACCTGGCAGTGCCCTTTTTCCTTTTGGGTATGCATTCCAATTGGACCTCTGTTATTGTTTTTGTAAACAGCCTCCATGCCTCTTGGAGTGTTTGGACTCTCTCAATTTTCCCTTTCAGCTTCTTCTTCTTTTTTTTTTACTTGTTTCCTCAACTTTGGGAAATTTCCTTTTTGAAAATTTAAGGTCTCTGTGTTAGATTTTATCAGTGACTGATAAAATCTAATAGAATAGAAATAGAATAGACTGATATTGCTACTTATTTTGTTCCACAAGTGATTTACTTACTTTTTCATGTTTCATGGATTCCATTTTTCTTACATTCTAATTTAACTAGAAGAAGTTTAAAAATAAGTAACAGTGAATATATGTAGAGATTTGGGCTAGTACTATTATGTCATAGGTTGTAGAGCAGGGATGCCCAAACTACGGCCCATAGGCTTTATCAGGCCCCCGACGCCAATTCATCAGGCTCATGATGCCCTTGCTGCTCCCGGAAGTGGATGGGGGATGCATTGCCAAAGCGCATGCATGTCCGGAGCCTCTTCTGGGAGTGGCAAAATCACTTCCAGAAGTGGTGAGGATGAATTTGTGCATGCACAGAGAGGTCCGGAACCACTTCTGGGAGTGGCAGAACCAGTTCTGGGAGTGGCACAGATGCATTTGTGCATGCACAAATGCATCCAGAGCCACTACCAGAAGTGGTTCCTTATGCATATATGTTCTGGGGGCATGGCCAGTCCCCCAGCACAAAAAGTTTGGGCACCCCTGTTTTAGGGAGTGTACGGTCCATACTAGATAAGACCAAAGGTCTAGACTTGGAGAAGAAAAATTCATGCATAACACAGGAAGCCACTAAACAGTGATGACATGGGAAAGGAGGGGAACACAGAAAGTCATCAACCAAGGCTGTAATGAGGAAGGAGATATGGTCATTGGTGAATCTCAAGGGCCATTTTGAGACCCCCAGAAGGGTCAGAATCAGTCCCAGGGTCTGGGGGTCTGTACCTCTGATCTGTAACAAAAATACTGCTTCTTTCACCAATAATTTCCTTCTACTAGTCCTATTGCTTACAGAAGAATGGCTCTGTAAAGACGTTGGTTAAGGGCCTTGGGATATGTGGAAGAATTTTCCGGTTCTTCATTGAATGTACAAATATGAATGTCCTTTAAAATATCAACCTTCACATTAGTAAAACCATTCAAAAATAGTTGACCTTCTCTGCCTCTTCTCTTACTTTTAACCATTATTCATAGAAGGCATATTCTGATTAGAATATCTCATCTCATTGAATACTGCAAGACATGCAAAGGCCAACTATGAGAAACTGTTGTTTAATTAATTTCTGCGCAATTTGATCACGCATACCATTTCACCCCAGAAATTGACATAAATTAACCCTAGGAATTATTTTTATACAAATGATTCTGTCATTGTTATGCAGAACTAGAGAAGAGGTTAAACATGTGGATAACCTTCCATACATCCAGTGAATGTGTTTTTTCCCCTGTTTTCTGAGCAATAAAGCTCTTTTGCCTCTTCATAGGTGACCTTGCAAAAAAAATTAAAAAGAAAGAAAAACAGAGCATTAAACAATGCATTTTTATTAGGGCTGAAAAATAATGTTGTTAGATTTGGTAGTATCAAAGGAGTGTTTTACTTTTGCACCTGTCAAACCCAGCACAGGAAGAAAATGCACTTTGCCTTGCAAATTCACCCCTTTCCTTGCAGAGTGTTCCAGGGGAATTTTAAAACAAGACCAGGTAAAAATGCATATAACTGTACAAAGACATTTTTTGCCAATGGCAAACATTTCTGTAAATTAGTTATAATGTGAACATGAGTGTGCTCATTAGGAAATGTTATTAAAATGCACTGCATTTCAGCATGGAGAGAAAACCCATTACGTGTCACAACCAGGCAGAAAGTAAAGACAGGAAGAAAATGCAGGCAGGATTCAGAAAAAAAACGATGAAATGAGCAGCTTTTTCACATCAGAATTTTTACATCTAAATGTCTAGTTATTCCTACTTCCTGGGAAGAAGGCTCCTTATTAACGCTCACAACTTACCTGAGCCCCTTGTACATCTTGAAATAAACCTGGATAAAAATAAATTATAACTCACAGCTAGCAACCTTTGTTACTGTTCTGATTCTTACTTGTTCCTGATGACCTGTCCTGAAGTGCTGCTGCCTGGTTGCACATTCTTCTTCCTAGGATTTTGACAGCCTGGAACACAAGGGTGCCTGAATTTTAAAAAAAACAACTGTAATTGTTTCTTATGGGTAAAAAACACTACCCACTTGAAGAAGTTTGATAGCACTGTAACTGCCCTAGGGAACCCTGGGATCTGGAGTATGGTGAGCTTCATAGAATTCTCTGCTGTAATTCAAGGCAGCAAAGAAGTCTAAGAGCTTGAACAAACCACAAATCCCAAAATTCTATACGACAGGGCCCTGGCAGTCAAAATCTTGCCAGGCTACTGGGAGTGGATTGACCTCTGTAAATCTGGAACCTCTCCTCATGTCACTCAGAGAATGGGCCTCATGCTCTTCCACACCCATGACATCCCCTCCCATACATTTGTTTCCACTAAACATTTATTTATTATTTCTACTTGCATACGATCCCTTTATACGTTGCACTCTCTGGGCAGTTAATGATGTATTAACACAGTAACAAATTAATGCAATACAAAAAATAATAGAAAACGAAAGTAATACAGTAAAAACATATCATCAAATAGAAAGCAAGGGGGAATCAATAAACCACTGAACTAGCAAAAACTATATTTAGATAAAACAAATTAAACCCACAGAAGGACATCAGATGACAGGCACACAAAAGACAGCTTCAAACAGTTTGGTTTTTACTAACCTTGTAAACACTGAAAGGGAGGGTACCTGGTGAGACTCTACTGAAAGTTTATTCCAGAGGTGTGGAGCTGCAATTGAAAAAGCCCAGTTTCTGGTGTTGACTTTTTCTACAGCATGGACTATAAAGAGCAGGTTGAATGGGTGGCTGACCCACCCCCTGCTCACTAAGAGGTATGGGAAATGTGTTTTCCGTGTCCGTCGCCTGATGTACACAAACAAGACATGCATTTTCAAATCTGTAAATAACCCCAAATCACTTCCAGATTTTTTAAAAAAAGACATAACCTACATTTAAAATAGATGGGGTGAGAAATCAGTAAACCTGCAGTACTCAGGAATCAAACTCCGACCTTCCAGTCATCGAGTTCAACATCTTAATCACTTGAGCCACCACTTTTAAGGAAAAAGGAAAAAGCAGCCCTCAGGGGCTGTGGGAGGCCTGCAGATAGCACTTTGTTCACTACTCTAGTAGAAAATGAAGTCCTGCTGAGTTCACACCTTAATTCTTATTCTTGGCAAGAAGGAGGAAAGCACACATCTTCTCTTATCCTTCTGTGCTCACCCTCACACAAGGGGAAACTGAGAGAAACCTCCTTGGATGAGGAAAAGTCTAAAAACAAGTGGCTCCCGACAAAACAGTTACTGGGCTCCACATCTGCCACAACCAACTCCCCATTGTTTCATATGATGCACTAGACTTTAAAAAAATCATAAATTTAGGTGGGTGGATGAGGGGAACCATAGTCTTGTGGTTGTGGGAAAACCTGATTCCAGTGGTCCACATATGGCACATCATATGAAGCACAAGTGCCATCCTCAATAAAAAAAGATGTACAGTGCTACCTCATACAACAATTTTAATCCATTCCATGGGGCTCGTTGTTGTACAAAAAAATTGTTATACGATACATACATTGTATAGCGATTTTCCCTATGGAATGCATTGCACAACATTTTTTTTTGCTATGTGGTTTTTTCCCATTGACAAATTGGTGTATGATTTTTTTCCATAGGGAAAATTGTTATGCAGGATGCCATTCCCCCCAACCTAATTATGCAATTTCGTTGCTATACGGGGTGATTGTTATATGAGGTTCCACTGTATTTATCTTCAAAACAAGTCAGGGTATTTCTGCACTTTGAACAAGCAACTGCACTATACCATAATAAGACTTGCAGGTGGCATTGTATGGGTTTAAATTTCTTGCACCTATATGTAAAATCTAATTACAAATCAACAAAATACTGTATGTTTGAAGGAAAGGGCTTTATTTCACACCCAAAAGAAAATCAAGCCTGGAAATAACTCTCTGTAGAATTCAAGACGATAGAAATGCAATGCTGATGCAGCATCTGCCTATACAATATTTTCCATTCTGTTTCTTTCAGATTAATGACAATACGCCTACATTTATTTTGGATTGACATTTACTCTAAGCAGCTGCACATGGATATGGCACAAGTATGAAAACCTCAAGATGGGTTTTGAGTTAGCAAATTTCATTTTGGGGCTGTGGTCTTTTAGTTAAACAAGTGAGGAAGACTTTTATTTGAGCCGTGTATTGGCTTTGTGGGAAGAATATTTTTATGGCTCTAATAATATTCAACTGCTTATGGGTTTTGATCAGCTTGTATTGATTTGCTGTGTATTTGATTAACATCTTTTTTAATCTAAACTTTTAAAATAGGATTTGGCCATGGGTTAATTTTGGTGCAAGTCTCTGAAAAATCCATGCATCTCTGGAGCACAACTCTTCCTGCATTGCCAGCAGTAATGTTTTAAAATAACAGTGATTGTTACAGCGATTAATCTCTGCCATTGTAAAGTACTTACCCTATTTGTGTGACTTTAGCATCTGTTTCCACAGGAGCAGCAGCCCATGAGAAAATTTAAGAGTTCTCTGGGTTGTTGTGTTGTTGTTGTTTTTTGGGGGGGGAGATATTTTAAACTACTTTATTTCTTCACTGGAAATGTTTCAGGCATCAGCTGAGAAAAGGATTTCATCATGCACTGAATCTGAAGCCTCTACAACTCTCTATTAGATGACAACAAAGTCATGTGAAATCTTTTCCAACATCATGGACAGAAAGAAGTTCAGCATTTATTTTGTCTCCAACATCTCTCCTGTTGGGTAGAAATGAATGTATATATATTCTCATGACTTCAGAACTAAGATATGGAAGATATGAACATGTTTGTCTAAACCAATGAATATTTGAAAAATGCCCTGAATTCATGTCCTCCCTTCTGAAAAAGAGTGTAAGACAGACATAAATCACCACAAACAGAGTCTAATTGACATGATAAATGAATGCCATCGGGAATGCTATGATTCTGCTGCTAAGCAGCATCAAATTAATTCAACAAGTTTGGCCAAAAAAGTGCCATCACCCATATGTCTGTTGCTTTTGTTTAAAAATTAAAAGTAAAAGCTAAATGAATAGAAATAATTCAACATTTCAATCCAGAGCTTCTTGTACAGAGACTAGTGACTACAATGGCATGGGTGCTGAAAAGATACTTTGGGTTTTAGACTGAACTTTAAAAGAGTTTCTTAAGGTGCCAAACCTATTTAGGAGAATAAGGTTCAGCACTCTGGATAGCTCTTGTAAATTTGCCATATCCATCAAATCAAAGTCACCAGCCCACAGGGTAATATTCAGCAACACTTAACCTACTGCAGGCAAGTATATCTGGCTGCCACAGATGCTGCATGCTATCAGTTTGGCTGACACTGATTATATTCCTACAGCTCCAATATTTGTTTTCTCTGTATCTCTTCCCCCGAGGCTGAATGTAATGTAAGCATATATTTACATCTAATAGGATTCTTTAATATTTAAGCAGGAGAGCTTGCTTGCTTTTGTAAGAAAGGAATTTTGAGGAATGGGCAAGGTAAAAATGTTGATTGATTAACTAACGAGCAGGCAAGTCAACAACTAAAAATAATGTGGCATACAAAGCACCCAATGAAATTATTATCCACTATGCCAACCCCATATGGGGGAGGGGTGTCCTTGAGCGAAGTGCCATTCAGCAGTTTTTGCAGCCTATTAGTGGACTTTGGTGGACATTTTTTTGGGGGGGCGGGGCTAGTTATGGCAGCAGTGCTAGAAGTCATGGCAGACATTTTTGTCTAGTTACTGCTTTAATCTCCTTCAGTGCCCCAATATATTGTCAGTGTCACTCTGGTTTGTCTTGAGAGCTTCTTTAAAAAACAGAACTGTCTTAAGACAAGAAGAGATCCTCTGTTTCTCCAGTAGAACAAAAGTGGCTATAGCAGGCCAGAAATGAACACTTAAATATGCTGATTCAGCATTCACCTGAAACCAGCTACAAATATTTGGACTAAAAACAAGGTATTCTACTCTTGAGGAGACATGGTTTCCACCACCTTGTGATTGAACCATCGGTCCTGTCGGAACAATGGGAATTGTAGTCCTGACTAGTATTGTGCTGGAGCGCATTGTTCCTTTAAGGGTGACTCCCTGCTGAGTTACAGGTTCTTACACTAGCCATCAGACTCAGCAGCTTTCAGCTATTTAGCCAGCCCTGCAAATCAGCATCTTTTGTGGCGAGGAAAGGTGAGGAGAAGAGTTGTGGCGAAGGCTTGTGTATTTGGACTGACTCTGTTGCTGTGGACACTCTGTTCCATTGGACTTTGTTGCTGCTGGCACTAACTCCATTGACTTCCATCCCTGGTGTTTGGACACACCACTGAAGATGCCTGCTGTTGCTGACACTGTAGCCTGAGTCTCTGCCTGGAGAAGGAATAGACTATCTCTCACTGATACAGTACTGGCCGTAAGCATAGTTATCTGTAATCTACTGTTCGGCCAGTGTGCCTGCATTTGCTTTGACCTTCACTGTTGCCTACCTCTTGGACTTTGGCCAGCTTCATTTACAACTGTAAAGCTATTTTGTTTGGGACTCAGTTTATCTCAACCAGTTGTATCTGTTGAAGTAAAGCTCTTTCTGTTCTGTCTGTCTGTGTGTAGAAGTTTTTGAACCACACCCAGCTTCTGCTGTGTTTCAATTTAACATGTTGTCTGCTCTGCTGCAACACACACAGACTCAATACTAGCAGGTGATTTAACACACCCCTAACAGGTCCTGCAGGCTGAAGACAAATATTGGCTAATTAAAATCAAATAGTCAATTGTAGTTTAAAAAATTAATCCTAAGAAGCACACCCTTAGTATTGCACATCACATTTGAATTATCTAGGTTTCACATGATGAGAACTATGGCAGAGATTCTCACACATAAACACAGACATGTATTATTACAGCCTGGAAGGCCAATAGATTCTCTGTGAAGAGTCATTTTTATCTGTAACTCCTTTTATGTTGTGTAAATAAGTATTCTGATTTTCTCAATTCAGAAGTTTAAAAAATTAATCACTTCTTAAATATGTTTAATCAGTATTGTGGTTTCCAAAAAGTAATGGCAATTATACTCTTGGTGGAAAACTGGTTTTTTTAAAAAAAATTATTTATACAGTGTAAATAACCACCAATCAAAAACAGAGTCAAGACTGCAAAAGCTGTCTTGAAGCTTATGAGCCATGTCAAAACAACAAAGAGTAGCTCCCACATGTATTGCAAAACTGATCATGTAAAATGAAATAAATGCTTAATGTCAGACTAATTTAAGCAGCACACACTACTTCTGATGGAGAATTCGCGTTCTTAGCAGTGAGTTGAGATCAGAACAGAGAGAAAGGTTCACTCTTGCTGCTAATGAGCAAACAGGCAAAAGTTTGAATCTTGCCGTTGTTTTGTTTCTAGTCTAATTTAAATTTATATCACATCTCCAAGTATGCAGAATAGCTTATAAAAAGTTAAGTTTCTCAAGCATCACCTAAAATTCTAGGTGATTCAGGAAACAAAATGTAGCATTCCAAGTTAAACAAGACTGTTAAAATGGCCCTGTGGATTTCCTCAGCTGCTAATTATTTTCTCAAATTATGTTTCTTCTTTGTTCTCCATTGCTAAGGTGTAGCTAAGCATCGTTTCATTTTATGCATGCAGCTGCTATTGAAAATAGCAATTTAGCTTCTAGGTCTTTCCTCTTCCTACCCATAACACCTGGTAGAAGCAGAATTTGGAAAAGCAGCTTTTGGACTTTATTTTTCAGATAAGTCTCACCACCAACACCAACCACCATAGCAACTCACCTATACTGAGTAGAGGTGTTATAGTTCAGAAATGGCATTTCAAGCTCTCAGCACAAATTGTGGGGACAGGATTTGGGACATTTCTCAATTTCTTCTCCACTTTTTTAATGGCAATGGCTGTGAGGTAAACTATCCAGAATCACAAAGCAGGCCATGGACAAGTTGTAGTAAATAATGGGCAAAAACCTGTTGTGCAACTTGGTATCAGAAACAAGCCAGCAGCCCCTTCTCTTCTCTTCTCCTCTCTTGTTTTGTGCTGCTGTGGCTACCACAGTGTTGTGTATTTAGGCAGAATTGCAAGTTGCTCAAGCAACGCCTTGCAAAGACAAAATGGAGATTTCCCGTCATCAGAATTAGGAGCTAGATTTGGCATGCAATCTCCCCTTCAGAGCGCGCCTATTGTGATAGAGTTCTGTGATTGGTTACAATTTTGGATCCTGTTCCTGATTGGTTAATACTCATATAGCATGTTATGATTGGTTAGTTATGATTGTCCAGCAGGTTACTACATTGTAGCAAGGAGTCACCACTGGGGAGACACTATATAAGCCCCACAGGTAAACAAGGGTGGGGCCGGGCTGGATCTATATTTCACATTACTGCTGCAGGTTAAGCTACAGAGGGCTAACCTGGAGTCTTCTCTGTACGCACATCCACAGGGTGTAACTCAGGGCATCATCTGCTACAGCAGAATTCAGAGAGACCAATTACATCGGACTTGTGTAGCCAGTTTATGTCCGGATAGCCTTGTAAGAGTAGCCCGAAGGACTTTACAATAAAACCTTGTTGTTGTTCAGTTCATCATTCCCTGGACTATTCTCTACAAAGGGCCAGGCACGACACACAGTCATTGCATGGCAGGTTTGAAGTCCAGCACAAAGTTACAGCTCTCTAGGACACACAGTCAGAATTACCCACAACCTAAGCCAAACTTCCATATACTGCATGCTGTCTCCAGCTGCTGGTGTAATTAAGGTGCACCTTCCTGTTAATTTTTGTTGGGAAGAAATAAATAGATCTTTTAATATGAGTGCAAGTCAGGAACTAAGCTACAAGAAAATCAGAGAAATGAGAGAACCTTGATGGTCTTGAGGCTTACAGATTTTTTCACATTCCTGATTTAGATATATGGACTTAGTATGTAATGCACTGGATCTGACTCTTAGTATAGGGCTCCTTCTGTTTCTGTATTCCGCTCAAATCAAAGTGCAAACTCAAAAATATGTCCAAGAAGAATCCAAATGCATAGTAAACTGCAAGTATATCCTGCAGTCAGGCATAAAACATCTCCAACTAAGGGTCATTGCTTATTTGCCTCTCCAACTAAGAGCCCTGGCGGTAGAGTGGTTAAACAGCTGTATTGCAGCCCAAACTGTTGACATTGCAAGTTCACTCCTGACCAGGATCAAGGTGGACTCAGCCTTCCATCCTTCTGAGGTCAGTAAAAAGAGTATCCAGCATGCTCGGGGCAAAATGCTAATTATTTTGTAGAACTGCCCAGAGAGTGTACTACGTACTAAGGGGTGGTATATATGTGTAATTGCTATGCTATTGCTATTGCTCTTTTGTTCTATCAGATCACACACGAGGGGCTTAAGCTTTTGATGGCTTTTCTCCGAAAGACACATGCCATATCCCCTTCTTCCATTTATGCTTAAAAAAGCACTTATGTTGGAAACTAGAAAGCCACCACTACATTAACTTCTCAATTGCTTCCATAATGCTATTTTATGTGTTATGAACCTGTTTTGCATTGCATGTATGTAGCTATTAACCCAGGAAAATTGCACGTGTGAATGATTATGTGAGAAGTGAATTGTGTCAGTCATCAGCCTAATAATTTGAGGAAGATAATGCTGCTTGAACACTTCCCAGCCTTCCCATTCCAAGTACCGTAAATGATTCCCTTGAGATTTAGTAAATGACATGGTATTATCTCTTCAAAATATGTATGCCAAAGGCATAAATCCAATTGCTTCATAAATGAAGAGTAGGAAAAACATTCTATGTGGAAAACAGTTTGATTCTTATTATGAGTTGTGCAAATGAAGATCTTCAGAACAAGGAGTTTAAGCTCAGAGTTCTGGAAGGACCATCCCAGAAAGTAGTCATCAGGCACTGTCTTTCCTGAGTTTCTAATGGTTAGTGTTTTGTTTTGTTTTGTTTTAAAGGTGCTTATTCCACCTGTCCTTTGGATGACCACGCAACTGTGTTTACCTTGAAAGTGTGAGGGTTTGATGTCTACAATTGTTGCTACTTTCTTTTCATAGAAAAGGAGATTTTTTTTAGATTTTTAAAATAAAAAGGGAAATTTAGTAAAAGTAGGCAAATAATCATATTGTGTATTACTTCTTTTCCAAATATATTTTCCTCTCTTGTTATCCCATTTTTATTTCCCACCACTATGGTGAGGATCAGTGAGATCAAATATATTAAAGAATTCTGTATTGTTCTAGTTTATTGCAATAATGAGTATAATATTATAATGATTTCACAATTGTCTCCACCCACCCTTGGAGAGAGAGGAAACATGATCATGGAAAACTGCTGGGTAAACTGAATTTCTGCAAAACAATGACAGTCATGACAAACAGATCATCAATCATAGGTATTCTAAACCTAGCTATTTCCCATGCTCCCTGGGTACCCGACTCCTTTTAATGGTAAAGCCAACTCCACTATAGGTTGTTTCAGGATTTAGAAAATATCTTTCTAACTTCTTCCTCTAAGAGTTCTATTCTTTTTCCTTGGTCATCCAGCTTTATTTGATTATTAGAAATGTCCAGGAGAAGGTACCGGATCAGCTTAAATCTAGAATCCTAAATTGATTGAATGACTTAAAATAAAGGAAGTTTGAAGATGAAGACATAGTGAGTGTTTATAGACTAGGTTCCAAAAAAAATTAGAACTGGTAATAGAATTGTGCTTTTAAAGTTCACAAATGAAAGAGTTAAGACAAATGTGATGCAGCACATTAAAAAAACTGGTGCAAATGCACTGAAATTGGTTGGGACCACTATTGAGATATACAATGACATTTCAATCGAAGAAAGGACATGGAGATCTCAAATTGTTATGGAATACTGAACTAGACAAAATCACATTCCACACGCTAAGACAGATTTTGGAGTTTTATTATCTCATTATTTGGCCAAACAGATTCAGGAACACTTTACCAAGCTAATAGTCCCTGAATGAATATACATTTTCAGAGCCATCTTTTTATAGCATAAAAATTGGAAATTTTTACACATTACATCACTATGGGATAAGCCAAAATTATTAATTAACCTTCTGACATTTTCATTCATATCAGGTCAGAACATTCAGAATATTTGTTCATGTCATGTAAGGAAAATATCATGTCTCATGTCACATCATGTCATGTCACACAAATATTATTTACGGTTCCCTGTCAGCTGTACAAACTGTGCTGAGCTTGTGGACACAAGGCCTTCTGTTTACTTTAGCCTCATCATCAGTTCTATATGATAGGTCAATCTGATCTGTTTAACTTTACAGAGTACTGAGAAAATAATTTTTACTTTTTTAACCAGAATTAATATTAGAATTCTTTCACCCCTATTTCAAAATCAAACCACTCACAAAAAAATTAAGAGAAAAAGGAATTGTATACAACTGGATGTTTTCAAAAAAACTGAAATTTACCAACTTAGGAAAAACATTTGTAATAAGATGCTAGATGTTCTAGTGTAAGCAAAAGTTATTGAAAATAACAGCAAAGAATGGGAAGATCTCAAGGAAGCTTTTTTTTTAATTTTTTTATTAATAATCATAAAATACAAACAAACATAAACATATAAATACTTAAAACTAACAATAAAGAAAAAAAAAACACCAAGAAAAGAGAAAGGAATAACAACAATATATCAATATCTTGTTCACTCTTTCATTCTTTCAACTTTTAATCCGTGCAAAACCCTATTCTGCAGCAATTTCAATTGGCACAATATACTTAAATCTTCCAAAATTGAATCATGTCAGGGCCAGGCTTACTTCCTTCTTCACTTGTTAACGCGTGCTGTATGAAAGGTTTCCAGATTTCCCAAAATTGTATTTTGATTTTAAAACCCTGTTTTAACCGAATTTGGCTAGTTAATTTTTCATTTAGTGCCAGTTGCCAAACCTCTTTATACCACCTATCCTTATTTAGATTTTCGTTACTCTTCCATTCTTGGGCTATCAGCTGTCTAGCAACCAGCAACAATGTCAAAATTAATTCTTTATTACCCTCACTCAATCTCATTTTTCCTATTTCTCCTAATATAGCTAGTTTGGGTTCTAAAATCATTGTTATGCCAAGAATCTCGTTTATCTCCTTCTCTATCACTTTCCAAAATGTATTTGTTTTCTTACAAAACCACCACAGATGCAAATATGTCCCCTTTTGTTCATTGCATCTCCAACACAAATCAGATTTATTAATATCAATTTGCTTGAGTCTGATTGGGGTAAGGTACCACCTCCAAAGTACCTTACAAACATGCTCCTTTTCCTTGATTGACATAGTTTTTGTTATTCTGTTTCCCCACTTTTTCCTCCACTCTTCTTCTTCAATTTTAATATTTAAATCTTCCTCCCAAATTCGTTTAAGTGTATAGTGTGATCCTTCCCCTGGGATAAGCATTTGGTACAGTTTACCTACTAACCCCTGAAATCTTATCTTCCCTTTCCTTATTTCCAAGACCAATTCTTCAAAGGGTGTCTTTGCCCTAGGTACTCCTATAATCCCCCTTATCGATTTGTCCCATTTCTCCATCCCCAATTCTTGTAGCCAATTTAATTTTAATTTATTATATACCTCCTTCCTTTTCTGATATGTATTGCAATTTTTAATCCATTCTGTTATTAACAACACTTTTTCTTGCAATAGAATAGGTCTTATTTTTTGTGAGGATAATAATGGGCAACTCTGGAAATCTAAAATTTCTAAAATTGGGGAAATGTCTGGTGCCAATTTCCTCTTAACCCCTTTCCATACATTATAAATATTCTTTATAGAAAAGCAGTTAATCTCTGTTTTATTATTTATTTGTGCAAGAAATGTTTCACCTTTTAATTTTTTAAATTCTTCTTGATCCCCTTCACCTATTACCTCATTTTGCTGAATTAATAATTTAATTAATTTCTTTATATGAAAGGCTTGAAAATACACTTTAATGTTTGGAATGTTTAACCCTCCCTGTTTATTCTTCATGTACCATAATCCTTTACTAATTCTTGCTCTTTTATTATTATTGCAAATTCCGTTTATCAATTTTTGCCATTTATTTAGTTCTGACTCTTTGATTTTAATCGGTAAATTTTCAAACAAAAAATTCAATTTGGGTATAACTTTCATTTTACAAATATTAATCCTTCCAAACCATGAAGTCTTTTCTCGTTTTATCTGTTCTAGTAATGGTTTCAATTTATTTCTTAATTTATTGAAGTTAATATTATATAGATCTTTTGGATCGTTCGTCACAAATATTCCCAAATATTTCAATTCATCTCTTATTGTGATACTAAATCTATCTCCAATTTTTTCCTTTTCTGCCTGGGTTAAATTGCATGTGATAGCCTCAGTTTTCGTCCAATTAATTTTTAATCCTGTTACTTCTTCAAAGGCTCTTAAATGTTCTTGTATTTTGTTTAAATTATTTAAAGGATCTTTTACAACTAATAGAGTATCATCCGCAAATAGACTTATTTTTTTATTTTCTATTCCTACTAATTTCTCATTTTGCCTTATATCATTTGCTAGCAATTCCATTGCCAATATAAATAGACATGGGGACAGTGGACATCCTTGTCTTGTCCCCGCGTTTATATCAATTTCTTTCCCCAGACAATTATTCATTTTAATTTTAGATTTGCTTTCTTTATACAATTGTCCTATCACATGATTAAATTTAGGGCCGAATTGTAATTTATGTTTATGTTTATGTTTATTGGATTTATACCCCGCTCTTCTCGGCACAGGCCAACTCAGAGCGGCTTACAGCAAGTTAATACAAATATAATGATACAGAAAATAAATAGTCAATACGTTTACAATAAATTCCACAATAATGATACAATATCTCAGCACATGTCAGAATAATAAAAATCAATATACCAAAAGGGCACATCCAATATGAAAATACAATGCAATACAAGTACAGTTCCAATATCACAAAAGCAAAAAATACACTATAGAAAACACGGTGCAAAATACAATAGATACAAAATCCAGTACAGTACATTTATTTATTTATTTATTGTTTGTATTTGTATCACCGCCCCCTCACCGAAGTGACTCCGGGTAGCTAACAGATAAGGTATAAAAGACATAAACAAGAAATGCCACAGTAAAATCATTTAAAACCATCAATATTAAAAAAAAACCCACCCACCCTATCCTTAAAGGGGGAGGATCTAGGTTATTTATATGAACCAGCGGGCAGGGGTCACCTCCCCATCAGTGCCCCACATCTGCCCTGCCAACCACTTTATCTCTCTCTCCCCCATTACCTAGAGGTAGCAACTGATTTCCGAAGAACAACAAGGACTAGGCAAATGCCTTGTTGACAATAAACAAGGTTCAGAATTTCACAAATTACAGCTTCTGTGATGTGCTTTGTATTTCCTGCTTTGTATTGAGTACACAGCTAAAGAACATGAGTGTGTGGTGGAATGTGGGGGGAACACACACAGTTCTTCGCAAAGATTCTCCAGTTGGAGCCCACTCCCAATATCAGCATCCAGATGGCTTTGGGATGTTCATCAGAAGCCAAAATGAAAAGGTGAGAGGATGTCTGTGTTCTGCCACCAGGCTGTTGAGTTCCCTCGCAGTGGAGCGAAGAACAAGAGATCATCCTTGGGACACACTCTTGTTTCAGTAGCACCTCAGGAGTCTCTGGCGAAGGTCTCATCTTGGTAAGGAGCTGCTGAGGATGTTGTGTCTGGGAATCAAGCTGAAGTTTATGGAGCATTGTAAAAGCGGGCAGACTTTTTCATGGTTCCTCAACACTTCGTTCAAGTGTTTCAGCTCATCAGTCAACTTCCCAATCTCTCTTTTCAGGGACGTATTCTCATGCTCAAGGCTCTCATATTCCTCGTGGAGTATATCTGCTTTCTGTGTTTGTTTCTTTCTGCTCCTCTGGGCAGCCACTCTGTTCTTCTCTCTCCGCCTCACCTTCCTCTCATCATCTTCATGACTCTGGCCAACAAAATCAGAACACTTTTGGTTAGTCAATTTTTAATCAACTTCTGCCAATAAGGGTCCACTAAGACTCAGACAATAAAGAAATCATCTCCCTGAGAAATCTACTCTATTACCACAAGCAGGATAACCTGGCCAGACAGCAAGGCCTATAGAATTTCTTTTTCTTATATTTTTAAAATTACTGTAACATTCTAAGGTGGCATTTTTTTGTTTCCCCCTCCCCCCCCCCCCTTTCTACTACACATCTCCTCGTCACTCTACTACTTTCTCACATATTCCTTTTATTGTTTTCCATTGAATTGAATCAAATGCTTTATATATGTCTAATGCCACTATACATACTTTTTGTTTATTATTTTTTAATTTATCAATAATATTAATTAACCGATTTATTAATTTATCCATTTGTCTTAAATTAAATTAAGGAAGCTTTGATAATAGCAGGAACTTATACTACTCTCTCCACAGAAATTTAGGAATAAAGAAATATAGTATGTGGCAGAATGAAATTAGTTAATTTAAAAAGACGACAGCGAAGACAGGACAAATTTCTTATAAGAATGTTCATTTATTACATTCCCCCCTCCCCTCCTTGTTACTCAATGGTGAATCCTTTTTGTATGAAAAAGGTGGGGAGGGTAATGTTTTTTTGTGTGTGTGTGTGTGTGGTTTGTCTTTTTCTTTTATGTTGTTTTGTAAATGGGAAAAGAAATGTTTAGATTGTAATATTTCATATGCCCTGTTGGTCAGAAACAAAGAGAAACTGGTTGATTAAACATTAAGAACATTAAAATATTATCATGGAATGTAAAAGGCACAGGAAATCAATTAAAGAGAAAATGTTTAGAATTGGCCATTAGAAAAGATAAGCCCGACATCATTCTATTGCAAGAGACTCACCAAAAAGCGGACAATGTTAACAACATAAAATTGGGATGGGTTGACATATATGAGAAAGCTTTTGGAAACTCTAAAGCAAGGGGAGTGGTGGTGTTAATTTCTAAAAGATTAATAGATTAATAGTATAGGAAGATATCTTATTGTAAACGGTTTGATTGAAAATGAGAAAATAACTCTGGTAAACGTGTACACCCCAAATGAAAAGCAAAGTGAATTCTTAGAGAAACTGTATCAAATTTTAGAAAAAGAAAAATTTGGGAAATAATAGTTGCAGGGGATTTCAATCTTATTAGATTGGATCAAGATACTACAAGTACAAAAAGACAAATAGGTGGAAATAAAAAAATTATGGATACATGGATTAGAAAGTTAGGGATTAAAGATGTATGGAGAGAAATTAAAGGACAAAAAAGCTATACATTTTACTCACAAGTACACAACTCTTACTCAAGAATCGATTATATCTTGATGTCAGAAAATTTGATTGTTAAAACAGAGAATATCAAAATTGATGTAATAAAGGAGTCAGATCATGCTAAATTAATTGCTGAATTAAAATTAGAAAGTGAAACCATTAGAAACATTAATTGGAGTATGATGAGAAGCTAAAGATACGGTAATAAGAAATTGGGAGGAGCACTGGAGATTGAATGATATGAATGATGTCCCAGGTGAAGTGCCATGGGACTTGATGAATGCAATGTTAAGGCGGGATTGTATTACAATATCTTGTTATAAAAATAAACAATTAAGAGGTAACCAGAAGAAATTAGAGAATGAAATCAAGCAACTTCAGGAGGAACATGCTAAAACAAATAACAAAAGTACTTTGGAAAGATTACAAAGATTGAAAAAGGAATCAATAGGTAAAGACATTGAAAAAGTTAAAAGGAATCTAATATATCTAAAAAGGGATTACTTTGAATTCAGCAATAAGGATTCAAGGATGTTGGCAAGAGCTGCAGAGAGTAAAAAAGAAAAAGGGAGATAGGTACCTTGATAGATAAACATGGAAGAAGATGTAATAAAACTAAAGATAAAGTTAAAATAGCAAAAGAATTCTATCAAGAGTTGTATGCTGATAAAAAAGTGAAAAAGAAAAATTAGAATACTATACTAATAAATGGGCCGCTATTAAAGTAGATTCGGAACACATAAAGTATATGGAAGAAAAAATAAGAGAGAAATAAATCTCCGATGTCATTGATAAATTAAAAATTGGAAAAGCACCGGGAGAGGATGGGTTACCGGGGGATTTTTACAAATAATTTAAAGAAGTAGTGCTACCTAGTTTAATGAGAATTTTTAATCATGTAATGGAAGACGGAAAGATACCACCATCATGGTATAGATCTACTGTAACATTGATCCCAAAACCAGGAATTTTTAAAGAAAAAATAGAATCGTATAGACCAATAGCACTTATAAATCAAGACGCAAATTTTTTTACAGGAGTTCTAATGAACAGATTGAATAAATTTATGAATAACTACATTAAAGATGGTCAAGTGGGATTCATGAAAGTTAGGAATATGTCGGATTTAACAAGAAGGGTAGTGGATCTATTGAGTAGTATACAGCAAAATAAACAAAAAGTAGGGTTAATATCTCTTGACATATTTAAAGCCTTTGATTCCCTCCAATAGATTTCAATTAAAAAGATAATTGATAGTTATGGATTTGATATAAAATTTAAAAGAGTGATTGATCAACTATATTCAAAGGGTATGGTTAAAATGAAAATAAATGACATGACTACAAAAGATATCCAATTGGGTGCAGGAACCAGACAAGGGGATCCATTATTGCCTATGCTTTTTATTATGGCAATGGAACTGCTTGCCAACGCAATAAGAGAAAACAAACAATTAGAAGGGGTGGAGGGGGTTAAAATTAATCTTTATGGAGATGATATGCTAATTATTATTAAGAACTCGCGAAAATCCCTGGCATTGATTCAGCAACATTTAAAAGAATTTCAAGACGCAACTGGTCTAAAAGTAAATTGGGATAAGTCCGAAGCGATGTTCTTTAATGAAAATGAAGAAGAGTTGGAAAAAATTAAGGATAGGTTTAAAGTACAAATTAAGAATAGTATAAAATATCTGGGGATAAACATTACGAATAGGTATGAAGATTTAAAGAAATCGAATTATGATAAATTAGAAGTAGTATTGAAAGAAAAGATACGGCAATACAAAAAATTAAACTTGTCATGGTTTGGACGAATAGCACTTTGCAAGATGAAGCTGTTGCCTAGGTTAAGTTTCCTGTTTGTAACTTGCAAATTCAAATTAAGGAGAAAGAGTTTTAAAAATTCAGAATCTTATTAATAATTACTGTAACAGAAGGAAGAGAGCAAGAATTTCGAAAACTCTTTGGTATACTTCACAGAAGTCAGGTGGGCTAGGAATACCAAATGTTAAAACCTATTATACAGCATTCAAATTATGAAGCATTTGTAAAATATTAATGAGAGAAGAAGCGATATGGGAAAGATTAGAAATGCGAGAATAATTAGATGTGGGAAAAGCAATTTTTCTAAATAAAAATAGGGGTTCACGTAATAAAAAAATTAACTATTAAAAGAACTATTAAAACATGCTCAATTCTAAAGGGAAAACTGGCATGATTATTGAATTGAAGGATGTTAAAGCTTTTCCAATAAATATTGATAAAAACATAGAAGAAATTTTAGTTAGAAATGATGTTCTATTGTTAAAAAATTGGTTAGAAAAATGTAAAGATGAAACAAAAAAATCAGAGTTGTTTTCTCAGTTAAAATTAAACTGGTTACAAAGGGTCGGGGTTAATAATTGGAACAAAAATATATAGGGGGATTTAGTTCGGGGAGAAAAAGGACTTCTTTTGAGGATTTGATACATAAGCTAAAAATGGGTCAAACAGTCATAAAAGGACTGGTTAGTAAATTGTATAAATTATTAAATCAGGATGACAAATCACAAGATGCTTTAAAGATGGTGTGGGAACAAGATTTAGGCATAAAAATTGATAGAACAAAGTGGGTAAATATGAGGAAGAAAAGAATAATGAGAACATTATCCATTAGGGTAAAAGAACACAATTATAAACTCCTGTGGAGATGGTATTTGACACCGGTCCGTTTAAGTCAAATAGACAGAACAAAATCGCAATATTGTTGCAGATGCAAAAATGTCACAGGTTCTTATTTGCATATGTGGTGGCAATGTGAAACTATAAGACATTTCTGGACAAAAGTTGAAAATGAAATAAGAATTTTTTTTTGTGCAGACATTAAGTTGAATTAAGTTGTTTAGTACTGTTGACGGATGTGGAAGATGTAAAAATAGATAAGTATGAAAAAGAGTTACTATCATGTTGACAATGGCAAGACAATGTATTGCCTGAAAATGGAAAGAAGAGAAAATGCCAACAATTGAGGAGAGGTATAATGAAATGTGGACAATTGCACTTAATGACAAACTTACCTTGGAATTACATCAAAAAAGGGAATGATTAAAGAAAACACATTTTATGAAATTTAGAAATGTTTTTTGGAATATACATTAAGTAAGGGTCAGGGAATAAATCCAGTGCCGGATCAACTTGGATTTTGGAAGTAAAGAAAGAAATAAAGGATTTACTTAGTCTCCAGGGCATTGTAAATATCACCAGGTATTATAATAGTATTGTAAGTTTTCTTTCTTGTTCTCTGTTTTTATTAGACATGTATGTTAGAGTTGCTTATTCATTTAATGGTTGTTTGTGTTTATTGTACTGAAGTGATGTTTGTTTGTATGACTAAAATTTGTAATAAGTTTTTTTAAAAGAAAATATCTTTCTCTTTGTCCATTTTTCTGTCCCTTTTCTTTTAGTGACCATGCTAAACCAGAGACTTACTGTCTTTTCAAATGAGTCTTGTTTTTTCATGATGTGCCCAAGTACAATATTCATTTTGCTTGTGAAGAGAGTTCAGACTTGATTTGATCCAGAACCCACTTTTTTACTTTCTTTCTGGCAGTTCACAGTATTCATAAAGTTCTCCTGAATGATTTGGTTGCTTTCCCATCAGCTTTCTTCAACACCCACCTCCCACATCTGTGGTAGCATCTGCATATCTTAAATTATTGATGTTTTTCACTCCACTAATTTTCCTATGAAATTCTTTGGCACACTTTTTGATTGATAACTGCCATTATTATATTGGCAAGCTGGTCGACATATGTTTTGATGTTGTGATGTTGCTTTTCAACATTATCTTTACTAAAAACCACAGAAAGTAGCATTTGTTCTCATGATAAATTTTGGCCATCGGTTATCTCATTCTGGGTTGACTTTAAAATTTATCCAAGCATTGCCAGTTAAGGAGACTGTCATTATGTTTTGGGAGGCTGCCTGGTGCATCTGGCTCTATTTTTGAATGTGGCTATTCCTGATGCAATTTTGTGTTTGCGTAGCTTCTTTGCAGGCGCACCCACCCAAATAAAGACTCAGACACCGGTATTGGATTAAAGGCATCGGGCCACTTTTATTGAATAATGCCCTAGTCCGAATTATAACTTTCAATTGGTGTATCATCCAATTGTAATTCTTTAAGGCAAGCAGGCCACAGTAACACTGGTAAGGTTCCACCCAAAATGCCAATGGAAATTGGCTACATGTATCAATTTGTATCAATTTGTTTGTTGACACAAACAAATTGTTGACCAGCATCAATATACTATCTACTGACCCCACCCTATGACATGTATCTGTTCAAATATCAAGGTGATGCAGACTGTGAAGCTCCTGACATCACCCCTTTCATGGTTCACCCTTGACCGGCCAATCCTGTTTCCCCTGTACCTATCTACATGTTGGCCAGTCAATTGCAAACCTGCCGGATACCTATGAGTCATAAATCTTTACCTTACCAGTGCTACCCGCCACACGGGGAGGCGTCCATGATGACTCACCGTCCCTCCCAGACCGTCAGCTCGGTCACCAGGCCCGCTTGCACATCCTCCAGAAAGAGGTTCATACCTCAAGCCGACAGGTGGACCCCATCTCCTGCATATAGATCAAAATCCTGCAAGCCTATCCCCAGATGTCGAATGGCTGTCCCCAAGCCATTCTCAACAAGGAACCGGGCAACAGCCCTGTTCACCGACCGCCGGGCACGGTCCAAACCACGGAGGTCCATGCCTCCTCTATAACACTGTCTCGGCACGATGTCAGACCATAGCAACCGTGTGTATGGCCATAAACGATGTAAAAACACCAGGTCGCTGCACACCGACATTTTTAAGGAAAGGCCAGTGATCTGTGCTAGATCATTGCCACCGAGGTGCAGAATCAGGACATCAGGTGGTCCAGCATCCCTGATGGACATCAGGAATGGCAACAGTTCCCGCCATCTCATGCCGCGCATACCATACCACCGCATACGTGCAGATGCACGCAGCCCGAGATGGGGTACCCATTCCATCGCTGCAGCATACTGTGCCACCCAGTGCATGTAACTGTGGCCCAACAGCCATACTGCCACTGGTGTGCGTAGACACACAGGGTCTGTAAAAGAAAGAGAAGGAATTAAGGACATAACTGGTACTCATACAGTGAGGGGACGTACATATAAGGAAAAACGCGCAGACCCCCACCTGCCCATCCGACATATATCAGCCTCAGAGTACCCAAACACAGCCGCAGTTGAAACGGCGCCTATCCTGAATGAATGGGTGCCATAACGAGCCCCAAGGAGGCCGGCACTGTGAAGTGCCATACCAGTCACCCTCCAGAACTGAAATTTGGTAACGGGAAACCCATCCTGGTGGCAGAAAAACGGGCCAGGGTGCGTGCCACGCACTGCCAAAAATGCATGTAGGGCACCAACTGGACAGATGTCAGCAAATGTACATCGTAGCAGTCTAACACCACTGCCTACTCCATGCTGATCGGCCTTTGAGGAACGAATCCTCAACTGAGCCCACTCCTGGTTGATAAAGACATCGTTGAGTTCCAGTGCCCTACGAGACACGTCCCCCTTTGATAATGGGACCATCTTGCTGATTCGGAGAGCTCCAAAGAAAGCTACGATGGTGGGGCGTGGCCAAGTTGGCCGACGAGTAACATCTTGATCTGGGCGCTCGCGCTTATCAAAGTTCGGGAGGTATCCCCGGTGGGAGAGGCGCGCGACGGAAGCTGTGGCTTCCCCTGCCGAGGAGCCGAGAATGGGACCAGCGAGATGGCGGAGATCCGAGGAAGTAGTAAAATCGGCAAGAAAGTGAGTTAATGAAAGTTTATGTTGACGGGAGCTAAAGGCAATTGGGGATTTTGCTTTGAAGAGCCTGGACTTGGCAGGGTGTGCAGAAGGGGGGTAGTTGAAACGATAATGGCGGCGGTCCTGGAAAACGAAAGTGGTTGCTTTTTGGACAATGGCTTTCTTGTGTCCCAGGAGAGCCGCGGCATGGTTTTGAGACAGTGAGAAGTGGATAAAGAAGAAACTGACTGGGCTTAAGTTTTTGATTACTCCAGTGCTTTTCGAGGTCAAAATAAGGGAGAGGTGTCCTTTAAAAAAAGAGGGGAAAGTTTGCTGATTTGGAGAGGAAGAAGGGGGGGTTTCCCCCTGAAGCCGCCGCAGCCGCTGGGAAAAGGGTGCTTTGTTTCGTTCATTCCAAGAGAAGGACTATCAATTTTTGTTTTTTTTACTCCTTCGCTGTGTGGATTACAACTCTCAATTTATTTTTTATATACACTTCTCCTCTTCTCTTTTTTTTTTTATTACTACAAGTAGGAGTTTGGGATTTTTGGCTTCCCTTCCCTGCGGTCTCGACTCAAGTGGATATATTTGGGCGTCTGTCTCCTTGGAGTTCCTGTCTTTGCGGTTGGGAGCGTTGATACCTGGGCTGATTATTTTTGGGAATGGGCTTCCTGTGGATTAAAATATTTTTTGTCTGGGTTGTTTTTGGTTCCTGCTCCTTTATGGATTACAATAATTAAATTCTTTGCTGGACCTCTTCTTTTCTTCAAGCTCTAACAGAATTAATGGGACTGTTGTTAGTTTTGGCTGCATCGGAACAGGTTTAAGTGGAGTGTGTAACGATCTTACAATACGCTGCAGCATTAAAACTCTTTAGGGGTCGCTACTATGGATAAGGGCACAAGAGGAAAGGCAGGAAGAGCCAGTGGTGAAATCTAAGAGGAAAGAAAAAGCACCAACGGAAGAGGTCCCTCAGTCATCATCACCACCACCCGAACCCTATGATCATACTCAAATTATGGTGGAAATTGGCAAATAGTTTCAGAAGATGGAGAAAAATGAGGATTCAAGGGTGAAAGATAGAAATGAAATGATGAAAAAACAGGGTAAGGTGGTAACATCTGTTATGGATTTTACAAAAAAAGTGGAATTAAGTTTGCAAAAAAATAGAAGGAAATGTTAACCAAAATGAGGTGAATGTCATGAAAAGGGAAATAAAAGGGACTCAGGAGGCTGTGAGGGAGAATAAGCTGAAAATGGATGAACATGAGAAAAGGATTGATGCTGTGGAAGATATGATGAGAAAGCAGAACATTGTGATCCGTCAGGTGGTTGAAAGGACGCCAGACCAGCTTAGAGAAAAAGTGGTTCAGTGGTTAAATAATTTGAGCATGGGAAAGGAATTTGTACAGGAGGACATTGTAAGTGCATACAGGGTGGGTCCAAGAAGAGGGAAGGCTCAAAGAAATGTTTTGGTAAAATTTGCAAATTGGGGAGACAAACTTAGAGTAATGGCTTTCTTGAAACAAGCTGGTTCTGGCGCCCTGAAAATTGATGGTTCTGATGTGGAAGTATATAATGATATTTCAATGAATGAAAGAATTTGGAGATATAAGATGAGACCGGTAACTAAATTGTTGATGAGTAAAGGTACAATTGGAGATTCCCACAGCAATTGCGTTTCTTTTATGAGAAAAGAATGCAGGCTATTGATGAGGGGACTGACCCACTGGAATATTTGAGTCTGCTGGAGCTTGTTAAAGCGGGTTCGGAAGAGTGGTTAACTCTTAGGAAAGATTTGTTGGAATCAGGGGCTATAAGAAGGGAGTATGAGGGGGGAGATGCCAGTGGTGGTACAGGTGAAACCCCGCAGGGAAGAGAAGAAGAGGAGTTGTCATTGATCATGGTGGAGGAGGAGGCAAGTAAGGAGCATTGAGCAATAGATTAAGATGAAAAATTTTTTTAATATAACTTAAGTACTATATAAAGGTGGGTGGCGCGAAGCACTAATCTGTACGTACATCTTCCATGTCCCCCCCTCTCCCCTCTTTGGTCATCAAAGGCATCTTTTTTTCGGAGAAAGTGGGGAGAGAGATAGTGTGTGTTTTGTGTATAATTTTGTGTTTTTGTGGTAAGGGATTGGTGGTGGCACGCCCAATGTAGAGTTTAGAAGTTAGAAAGGAAGAAATAGTAATAGATTATGGGAAATATTAAAGTATTAAACTGGAATGTAAAGGGTACAGGCTCTGTTCTTAAGAGGAGGAGGTTGGAATTGGCTCTGAAGAAAGATAGACCTGATATAGTGTTCTTACAGGAAATGCATCAAAAGTCAAAAGATACAAACAAACTTTTCTTGGGATGGATACAACATTATGAGATGGCGTTTGGTACTTCAAAAGCAAGAGGAGTGGTAATTATGATTTCTAAAAGATTAGGATTTGAGATAATAAAAAGCGTTGCCAACCAGGAAGGTAGATACTTGATCGTAAGAGGAAAAATAGACGATGAGGAAATAATGTTGGTGAATATTTATGCTCCAAACAAACACCAAGCGGAATTTTTAGAAAAAGTTCGAAAATTTTGGGAGCTAAAAAACGTTGCAAAAATGATTGTGGCTGGAGATTTTAATTTGATAAGGTCAAATTTAGACTGTACGAATTTAGCAAGGTGTGGAACTGGACTGAAAGGGAAGGTTTTAGATAAATGGATGGTTGTGATGGGATTGAAGGATTCTTGGAGAGAGATCAAGGGTTCGGAAAGGGCATATTCTTATTTTTCACATGTTCATGAATCCTATTCTAGAATAGATTATGTTTTGTTAATGGAAAATTTGATTAAAAATATTGAGGGAACGGAAATAGGGATTTTCAAGGAATCAGACCATGCTAAAGTACTTTTGGAATTGAGATTACAAAAGGATAATTGGAGAGGAAGAAGTTGGAGGTATGATCCCAATTTATTCAAAGACCAAAAATGTAAAGAACAAATTATGGAAAGTTGGATGGAAAGCTGGCAGTGGAACGATAACGAAGAGGTAAATTTTAATGTGGTTTGGGATGCCATGAAGTCGGTTTTTAGAGGGGAAAGTATAAAGTTGGCGAGTATAAAGTACAGAAGATATAAGGCAGATCAGGTGGAAAAAGAAAAAGAAATAAAACAATTACAGGAAGATCACTCAAAAAAGAAGGATAAAAAAACTTTCGCTAAATTACAAAGACTTAAGGCAGAATTAATGGGTAAGGATATAGATAAAAGAGATTTGATATATCTAAATAGAGAGTATTTTGAATTTAGCAACAAAAATTCAAGATTATTAGCAAGAGCGGCCAAAGCTAAAAAGGAAAAAAGAGAAATTGGGGTGTTGGTTAACAAACAAGGGATAAGGTGCAATAAGATTAGCGACAAATGTAAAATTGTGAAGGAATTCTATCAAGCATTATACGCAAAAAAAGAGATAGACATTGGGAAGCTTAAAGGGATATTGGAGAGGCAGTTAGGGAGTGGAATAAAACAGGAACACCGGGGGAAAGTGGAGGAACGGGTTACTGATAAAGAGGTAAAAGAGGTAATTAGTGGCCTGAAGTTGGGGAAAGCCACGGGAGATGACGGATTATCGACAGAGTTTTACAAGGAATTTAAAGATGTTGTGGTTCCAAAGTTAGTGAAGTTACATAACTATATTTTAGATGGTGGACAAATTCCAACTTCATGGTATAGGACTATAATCGTTCTGCTGCCAAAATCGGGAAAGAATCTGGAAAAGGTGGAATCATATAGATCAATTTCTCTTATAAATCAGGGTGCCAAGATCTTCACAGCAATACTGGCTAATCGGTTAAATAGATTTATGGGGGAATATATAAATGTTGATCAAGTTGGTTTTTTAAAAGGAAGGCATATGGCTGATTTGACTAGGAGGGTGTTAGATTTAATTGATAATGTTAATCAGACCAAGGAAAAGGTGGGTTTATTATCTTTAGATATTTTTAAGGCATTTGATTCATTACAATGGTCTTCGATCAAGGAAATAGTTAGAAATTATGGATTTGGGGACAGATTTAGAAGGGTAATTGACCTATTATATCAAAAAGGGAGCGCTAGGATCAGAGTAAATGAAGAGGTTACGGATGAGGTAAAGCTTGAGGCAGGCACTAGGCAGGGTTGTCCACTATCTCCTATCTTGTTTATTATGGCAATGGAAATCCTAGCTAAAAATATAAGGGAGGATTCAAGTATAGAAGGGATATCGGGTAATAAAGTGAGTATGTATGCAGATGATACGTTGTTAATGGTGAAACACCCAGAGGCGGTAATGGATAGGATTAAAGAACAAATAGAGGAATTTGAGGCTATAACTGGATTGATGATAAATTGGGATAAATCAGAAATGATGTTGTGCAATATGGGGGAAGAGGAGAGGGAAAAGATGGCGGGGTTATCTAATATACAAATTAAAGAAAAGTTGAAATATTTGGGGATAATTATTTCAAACAGATTGGAAGAATTTAAAAGACTGAACTATGACAGCTTGAAAGCAGAATTTAAGAATAAAATACAAAGTTTTCAGAAGTTGAAGTTGTCATGGTTTGGGAGGATTGCAATTTGCAAAATGATGATGTTGCCGAGGATCAATTTTCTATTTGATGCACTTGCAATCCAATTGAAGGAAAAGCAGATTAATGAGTTCCAAAAGATGTTCAATAATTTTTGTAATGGAGGTAAAAAATCTAGACTTTTAAAGAAACTATGGTATCTGCCTCAGAAAGAAGGGGGTTTGGGAATGCCAAATTTGTTAGCATATTATCGAGCATTTCAAATTAAGAATGTTGTGAAGATCTTGGCAAGAGAAAAAGTAATTTGGGAGGAAATGGAGATGAAAGATTATAAGAATATCGGTAAAATGATTTTTTGGGGGGCTAAGGTTAAAATGATAAATACAAGTAACACTCATGAGGGTGTGGAAAAGATTAAAGAAAGATTTGATCCCAGATCTCTCTCCAATTTTGGAATTGGCAGATATGGTGTGTTTTCCGATAAAAATAGACAAAAGAAAGGAAATATTGGATAAATATGAAGTTTTCCTGGTGAAGGAATGGCTAAGGGTTTGCGAAGATGAAATTAAGAAGAAAAAATTATTTGAACAGTTAAAATTGGATTGGTTTCAGATACTGAAGGTTGATAATTGGAATAAAAAATATAGAAGAGAACTAGGTATAGACAGAAAAAAGACCGAATTTGAAGAATTGGTTTTAAAGATTAGAAAAGTTGAGAAAAGTGTCAAGGGTCTAGTAAGTAAACTTTATATTCTAATAAACAAGGGTAGTGATCCACAGGAAGATTTGAAATTGAAGTGGGAACAGGACTTGAATATAAAGCTAGGAAATGATGAATGGAGAAATAAGTGGAAATAGAGGATAATGAGAACAATGTCAGTAAGAATTAAGGAACATAACTATAAAATGTTGTGGCAATGGTACTTGACACCACTGAGGTTGCATCAGATTGATAATAAAAGGGATAATTTATGTTGGAGATGTAAAGAAACTGTTGGAACTTATGAGCATATGTGGTGGAGTTGTAAAATGATAAATGAATTTTGGAGAAGAATAGAAGGAGAGATAGGGGAAATAATGGGTAAGAAAATTAAGCTGGCGTCAGGTACCATTTTGCTAACAGATGTGGAAGGTATGTGTTTGAACAAGATGGGAAAAGAGCTATTAGAAATAATGTTAACTACTGGTAGACAATGTATCGCTAGGAATTGGAAAAATGATGTAACTATACAGACGGGAGAGTGGTACAAGGAAATGTGAAATTTAGCATTGAATGACAAATTGACATGGGAGATAAAAGTAAAAAGGGATAAATTGAAGGAAAATAGATTTTGGAGTATTTGGAAGCCGTTTGTTGATCACTCTCTTATGGGTAGGGATAGTTTTAGACTTGTACCATCTCAAAGTGGTTTTTGGAGATGATACAGACACTAAACTCTCCGGGGCAATGTAAATATTCACTGGGTGATTTGTAATTTGAAAAGAAGGAGTTTGATGGTTGTTAACAAATAATTGTAATATTGATAGCTTTTATGAAGGTTATGGTTACAGTACTAACGTACAATGTGGACATTTAATTGTGGGTGTACCATGACAAATAATCAGTTCAGCTATCATGTATGTGCTATTTTTTATGAGTTATATGTATTATTGTCATGATGTATTTTTTTTGTATGTTTGTTTTTTTCATTTGAAAATAAATAAAAAACATATTTTAAAAAAAGAAAGCTACGGTGGTAGCTGCATGAAAAAGAGCCTCCTCATACCTATCGTAACACAGTCTATGGCAACATCAGGCAAGGTGGGTCAGAACACCTGGTGAAACAGGGTGACGTGTGTCCGGGCGGCAGCCACGCTCACGTGTCCACCCTTCCAATACGTGGCGTATGCGGAAGTCATTCACGCAGTCAGTAAAGCCCCGTGCCTTGGCCATAAATGCCAAGGCTGACAGCCTGGTGGCGATAGTGCGTGGGGCTAACCCCTGATCATGAAGGTGCACCATATACTGTAAAATCTGATCGACTGGTATCAGCCACATTTTGGGCAATTGCCTTTGCCCGCAAAAGGTCCTAAATTGGAGGAGTGCATGCAGATACGCCTTACGCGTGTGAGCTGCCAAAGACATGCCGATGGCCTGGTTCATCTCTCCTCGCCAAATGTCCAAATCTCAGCCGGGAGTGGAGAGGGAAGTTCCTCTGCGTCTGGAGCCAAGGCACGGAACCGGGAGATCTGCAGGTGGGATAAAGCGTCAGCAATATTGTTTTTAATGCCTGGCACATGTCTGGCCCTGAATAGCACATTAAGGTGCAAGGACCTCAAAACAAATCGGCGAACTAAGGCCATGACTCTGGGGGATTTAGATGTTTGGGCGTTGACAATGTACACCACTGCAGCATTGTCACACCAAAAGTGAACTACCGAATTAGCCCACCTGTCCCCCCAGAGCATTAGGGCCCCCAAAATGGAAAAAAACTCCAGGAACGTAAGATCGCGTAAGCGATCCGTGCCTTGCCATGTCTGAGGCCATTGACCATAGGTCCGCCGTCCCTCAAAGTAAATCCCATAACCCAGGGAGCCGGAGGCATCCGACTGCACTTGGAAATGAGGGCTGACCATAAGCTCAGATCTCCAAAAGAAGACGCCATTAAAGTCCTGTAGGAATGTGAGCCAAACCGCCAGGTCTGCTTGTAAACCCATGGTCAGCCGTACCCTGTGGTGTCGTTTTGAAAGGCCCGCCATGGCATCACACAGATTGAATTTGAATTTGAATTTGAATTGATTTTTATATACTGCTTTCCTCATCTAGCAGACGACCCAAAGCAGATGCCTGGCAAAGACTCTGCCTGGTGTCACTACCCTACAGGCGAATTTGAGGTGGCCGTGAAGCACCTGTAACTCTTGGAGAGACACCTTACGCTTGGCAAGCATTGCCAAAATCGCAGCAGAGATCTGAGTCACCTTTTCCATAGGCAACCTGGATGTCTGGGCGACGGTGTAGATTTCAATACCTAAAAAGGTAAGAGTGGTGGCTGGGCCCTCAGTCTTTTCAGGTGCTAGGGGGATGCCTGGTTCCCGCATAAGCACCTGAAATGTGGTGAGCAGATGGACACACATGCCCGTGCCATGTCCACCCCCAAACAAAAAATCGTCAAGGTAGTGGGCTACAGACAAACAAAAGCCCAGTGGAGGAAGGTGCTAAATCATTCGAAGGCCGAACATGAGATTGAACAGCCAAAAGGCATGGCCTTGTCCACATAAAACTTGCCCCGAAAACAAAAACCTAACAGCTCAAAGTCATCTGGGTGCACTGGTAACAATCGGAATGCCGATTTGATATCACACTTTGCCAATAGCGCCCCGGGACCACACGAGCGTACCATCTGTAAGGCCTGGTCAAAGGACGTATACCTGACAGAGCAAAGGTCGTCCGGTATAGCATCATTGACCAAGGAACCCGCAGGGTAAGAAAGGTGGTGAATTAGACGGAATTCACCCGGGGACTTCTTAGGGACTAAACCTAGAGGGGATACCTTCAAGTTAGGATATGGGGTGTTGACGAATGGCCCTACCACCCTCTGTGCCTTGACCTCCTTGGCTATCTGCTCCGCAGCAATGTCCTCATTACCCCTGAGAGAGAGTAGGTTCAGGGCGTCCTGAGGCCCACGAACACCTTTAAAGGGTATGCGGAAGCCAAACTGAAAGCCCTCAAGTAGTTATCTCGCATCATCCTGTCTAGGATAAGCGCACAGCCATCGTTCGAGCACCGGGACATTAATTGGGGAGGGGGCCTTTTGAATGGGTAGCAACATCAGAGGGAACTCTGGCCACCCCCTGAACACCCCTTCCTCTGTCTCTTGACCCACTGGCCTGTGGGCACGCAGAGGCGGCATGAGGGCCGGAACAAGAAGGGCACTCGTGCCTATATCGACACTGCCGCTTGTTGCACACTCCGTTGGCGGAGAAACTCCAACACAGCAGGCGGGCTGGAACCCCCTGCCCCGCTGGCTGGTGGGGAGTCTGTGTAGTAGCAGCTCGCTGTATGGCATGGCCACAGTGGTACCGGTCACCAGGCGCCGGCCACGTGGGGGTCATATACAGCAGCCACAACTGCTGGCAGGGCTCGTCCCACCTCATCTCAGGGTGAAGGGCCACCCTCATCCTAAATTCTTCGTCATAGGCCAACCATGACGGGCCAGGAAAATCAACCACGGCCCGGTAAATATTGTCCAGGTACTGGACCATTGGGATGGCCAGATCAGGACGGGCCCTCAGGTATACTGCCATATAAATCAGATAGGCCGGTAACCAATTAGCCCAAGTGCGAGGTGGCTTACGACGATGGGACAACTCCTTGTCCCTGTCGTCCTGCCCCTCCCTCTCCTCCTTAGTGGGTTCACGGTTCAGGAGGGTGAAAATGTCCACGTATTCCCCCCACCAAATCATCTCCCTCGTAGCCTGGGATAAATGGTCACCCAGGGGTAAGGAGTAACCGGCCGTCGGCAGGGCCGCCGTCAGCACGGATTGAATTGGGGATGCCCGCAGTGGGCCCTGTAGGACCCCCAAGAAATTAGGCATACCCATAGGGGCGGTCATCCCTGCAATAACCGGGGGATAATTGGGCAACCAGGAAGTAACAGGACAGTGTGGATTAAACTGTCCTTCCGCAGTAACTTGTTGCGGCCATGGCCACTGTACCCCCCCAGCGGTATTAGCTAGTGTCACTGGTGTGCTAACTTGACCAGGATACTCACTCGGTGCACCCCCATGGGCCGCCCCCACTGGGGGTTCTGGCCCGCGGTGGGCGTTGGAGCTCGCGATAGCTATCGAGCTCTGGATCCCGATGCGTCCCTGCCAAGCAAGACCGGTCCCCGGTGGAAAGCCTTGTTGTAATGGCCTGATGGGGAGCTGCGAGGCGCCATCTTGGGCTGGCCTGATGGCCTCGAGCAGCTCAACCCTGTTGGCGGCCCGCTGTGCAGCTGTGGCCAGCGTGTGGGCCGGAACTGCAGAGCTGGCAAGCCCACCATCTGAAGGTGGTGGAGCAATGCCCATTGATGCCTCCATCACCGAAATGCGGGCAAGGAGAGCATCCACAGCATCAGACCCACCGGGATAAGGTGGGCTGGATGGGCCGGATGGCCCACAGGGTAATTGATGAGGGATAAACCCATGTGGCAATCCCTGGCCAGAATAGGGCCATGCCCAATAATCTGGCTCATGAGGGGCCGGAAGAACGGTGGGGCAGAAACCCGCACCGCGCCCGAGTGGGCTGCTATGCCCCAAGCCGGGCAAAGGCGCAGCAGGGGTAGAAACCCCAGGGGAGCAGGCCCATGCCACCCCTGCCTGAGTCCCCAGACTGGGAGGGTAGGCGGAGGCCTGGTCACCCTCATTGGTGGCAGTGGGTATCATAACCCCGCCACCCGCCTGTGGGGGTGCCGCCCGAGCCCTCTGGCCCGGTAGCAGCCCCGAGGAGGTCGAGGGGATAGGCCAAGCCCTCCCCCTAGGTCACGGCCTAGGGGCCACCTGGGCCTTGCGCTTGGGTGCCATGGCCAACCAAGCAGACGCTGGTCGGAGGAGGAAAAACCCTCCGATCGAAGAAGCAACGTCGGAGCGATATCCTCTGAAGATCAAGGATATCCTCCGATAAAGAGGCGAAGCCGAGGGAAAGAAGCATTGGAGCGAACTTCTCCGCTCCGTCACTTTGTAAAATGGCAGCACGGCTGCCTCGTGGCCACCCCTTTTATAGAGTGGTGGCCACGCCCCCCTAACTAGCCTGGATGTCTGCGTCCGGGGCACGCGCAAAGAGCGCGGTGGCCATTTTGGTGCCGCGCTTGCATTGTAGCTCCTCTTGTGCAACCATGGCTGCCTTGCCTGTTGTTGACTGTTCTATTCATTTTAAATACATAATTGCATGAAGCTTTATTATATCATCAAACCTTGAAGAGAGGAATTTTCAGGAAATTATTTGGAAGCAGATTCTTCTTCTTTCTTTGCCTTTAATGACATGGGAAGAAGACTGCATTTCAGTATTCCTGTGCATCTCTCAATCCTATCTGTACTCTCTGTCTATAGTGCTTTTTCAACCCAGCTTCAAACTCTCAAACTAACCCATTTTATTTAAATCTGTGTCCGCACTGGCCCTTTGGAACCTCCTGCCAATAGAGCTGAAATTGCAGACAGAATTTCTGCCCTTTAGGAAAGGCTTGAAAACATGGCTGGTAGGGCAGGTGTGGGGTCCAAATGGATATACGGCCCCCGCCTGTTGGCTCACACCAAGATAATTTGTAATCAGGAGCCCTTTCTGTGTCTCTTTTTATGCATAGGGTAGGGTAGGGTAGGGTGGGGTGGGGTGGGGTAGGTGGGTGAGATAACTGGGGTTTTTATCTGTTTGTATATGTTTTATATGTTAGCTGCCCTGAGTCAGGTTCACCTGAGTGGGTGGGTGGCATAGAAATTTGAAATTAAAATTAAAAAAAAATCATTTTATGACCAGACCTTCACATTATTACCAAACAAAAGGGTGGAACTTGGAAGGTTTTAGCTGGTGAGGTTTCCCCCTCATTCTTCTTTGATAAGATTTTGTACACTCAAGCCACTGTTGCAATAATCTTCTTGGGCCTAGTGCACTGAGACAGATTGGCATTCATACTAGCATTCACAGCCATAACTCAAACAAATGGCTTACATGAGGGTCTATTCCAAGATTGAAATTACTGCGTACAGGACAACAAGAATTAATTTGCAAGTCTAGTACAGAGAATATAAGTTGTGTGGTGTCAACATGCTGACTCTAATGAAAAACATCTCCATAAAACACATAGTGACCCAGACACACATTTGAGACATTTTAAGACCGCTATCAAGAAGCTGCTGAATCTTGTGTTTGATGTGTCTCACTCTTCCCCTAACTCTCCAGGCATAAATAAAGCACAGGCAAGGCAGGTGGGGGCATTCAAGAAATAAATGGCCCACTTTGATGATGATGTCTAAACCCCAGCTGTTAAGAGACAAGAAAATGTATTCCAGAGTGTCTTTGCAGGCGCACCCCCCCAATAACGGACACAGACAACATTGAAAGTGGATAACAGCATAGGGCCACATTTATTGATTCAATGCCCTAGTCCGAATTATAAATTTGTATTGGTAAAACGACCAATCATAATTCCTAAGGCAAGCAGGCCGAAGTAACACTGGTAAGGTACCACCCCAAAATTGCCAACGGCAATTGGTTACAATGTATCAATTTGTATCAATTTGTTTGTTGACAACAAACAAATTGTTGACCGTAGTCCATAACTAACTCATGACCCCACCCTCTGACGCGTATCCGTGAAATCACAGGGGTGATGCATGCTGGTTAGCAATCGTCATCACCCCATCGCCTGGTTCGTCGTTGACCGGACAACGTTTAACTAATTTATTCCTGTCTAGTGTTGTCCAGTCAATTGCGAACCTGCCGGATACTTGTGGGTCATACTGTTTACCTTACCAGTGCTACCCGCCACACGGAGGGGCTTCAAAGAAGACCTGACGCCCCCCCCCAGACCGTCAGCTCGGTCAACAGGCCTGCTCGCCAGTCACCCAACAGGAGGTCCATACCTCCTCGCGACAGGTGGACCCCATCCCCTGCATACAGGTCATAATTTTGTAGGCTAATATCGGGGTGATGACTAACCCGTCCCCAAGCCCTGGTGGCAAGAAACCGCGCCACTGCCTTATTGACCGCGCGCCTAGCGCGGTCAAGAGCCAGGAGGTTAACGCCCCCTCTGTAAGAATGGCGCGGAACAATGTCCGACCAAACCAGGGTTGTGGCAGGCCAGACATAATGCAAGTAGGCGAGTTCCTCGCAAATCGCATGTTTGAGCGATAAGCCGGTGACCTGGCCCAAATCATTGCCCCCCAGGTGGATGATTAGAATGTCAGGCGGGTCAGCACCCAGGCCAGAAAAAAGGAAAGGCCGCAGCTCCCGCCATAACATCCCAGGCCATGCGAGACTGGCGTGGTCACCCAGTCCCAGTCGGGGTCCCCACTCTGTCGCCGCAGCGTAACGCGCTGCCCTGTGCACATAGCTGTGGCCCACCAGCCATACTGTCACCGGTGTAATACGACACCCAGGGTCTGTAAGAAAATTGAGAAAAAAGGCGGTAAGGTGACTGGATTGGTACTCATGGCGGGAGTGGGCGCACATAAAACTGAAAACATTGCGAGCCCCACCTCCCCATGCTGCGTATGTCAGCCCCAGAGTACCCAAAAGCAGCTGCTGTAGAGGCTGCACCAATACGGAATGAATGTGTGCCATAACGGGCACCTGGTAGGCCCACCCTGGTGAGGGCTCTGGCTGTCACCTTCCAAAACTGAAATTTAGTAAGGGGAGACCCATCTTGGTGACAGAAAAACGGGCCGTGGTGCATGCCACGCAGTGCCAGGAATTCCTGTAGGGCACCAACCGGACAGATGTCTGCCAAAGAACACCGTAGCAGTCTTACTCCACTGCCTACGCCATGCTGATCTGTTTTAGAGGAGCGTATCCTCAACTGGGCCCAGTCTTTGGCAACATAGACATCTTCGAGTTCCAGTGCCCTACCACTTGCATCCGCCTTAGACAGCATCACGAGTTCGCTGACGCGGAGCGCTCCAAAAAATGCCACCGTTGTGGCTGCATGAAAAAGGGCTGCCTCATAATGATCAAAACAGAGGCCTGGCCAGCCCCGGGCCAACTGGGTAAGAACCCCTGGGGAAATAGGGTGCCGGTCGTCCGGGCAACGCCCGCGCTCGCGCACCCACCCCTCCAAAACATGTCTCACACGGAAGTCAGAGGTGGTATCCACATGACCCCCTACTTTGGCCATAAAAGCCAACGCCGAAAGCTTGGATGCTATGGTGCGAGGTGCGAGGCCCTGTGCATGCAGGTGAACCATGAACCGCAGAACATGGTCCACCGGAATCGGCCAGGTCTCTGGCAAGTGAAATTGAGCAGCAAATGCCCTATATGAATAGAATGCTTGTTGATACGCCTTACGCGTGCGTGGCGCTAGTGACAGGCCAATCGCCCGGTTCACCTCTCCTTGCCAATAATCCACATCTCGTCCAGGAGTGGCGAGGGAAATTCCTCCGCATCCGGGGCCAAGGCGCGGAACCGGGAGATCTGCAGGCGGGACAAAGCGTCAGCAATATCATTATTAACCCCTGGGACATGCCTGGCCCTGAACAAGACGTTGAGGCGCAGGCAGCGCAGCACAAAATGGCGCACTAGATCCATAACCCTGGGCGATTTGGAAGTCTGTGCATTGACAATGTGTACAACGGCAGCATTGTCACACCAGAAATGCACCACCGAATTTGCCCACTGTTCGCCCCATAGCATCAAAGCCCCCAGGATGGGAAAAAATTCCAGGTATGTGAGATCCCGCATGCGACCTGTGCCTGCCCATGCCGGTGGCCACCCACCATAGGCCCACTTCCCATCGAAGTACATCCCATAACCCAGGGATCCTGAGGCATCAGACTGGATCTGGAAATTGGGGGATGCCAGGAGGTCAGACCTCCAAAATGAGACCCCATTAAACTCCCTCAGGAATTGCAACCAGACGAACATGTCAGCCCTGATACCCCGGGTAAGCCTGACTCTGTGGTGGGGCCTGGATAACCCTGCCATGGCGTCACATAAGCGCCGGGCAAAAGCCCTGCCCGGAGCGACCACCCTGCAGGCAAAATTAAGGTGCCCATGGAGCACCTGCAGTTCCCTCAGGGATGCCTTACGCTTGGCCAGCAATTCCGAGATAAGGGCCACTATCCTGGACACCTTATCACCCGGCAACCTAGAAGCCTGCACTACTGTGTCAATCTCAACCCCCAGGAATACTAGCTTGGTCGATGGGCCCTCGGTCTTTTCGGGCGCTAAAGGGACACCAAGTTCCTGCATTAGCGTCTGAAATGTGTTAAGGAGACGTGCACACGTGTCCCAGCCCCGTTCACCCCCGAATAAAAAGTCATCCAGGTAATGGGCTACAGACCGGGACCCTGACCTACGGACGAAGGCCCATTCTAGGAAGGTACTAAAACGCTCGAAAGCCAAGCATGATATGGAGCAGCCAAAAGGCATGGCCTTATCGAAATAATATTCCCCCTTAAATTTAAAACCCAGCAATTCAAAGTCGCCCGGGTGCACCGGCAAAAGGCGAAAAGCCGACTTAATGTCACACTTGGCCAGCAGGGCACCCGGGCCACACGCGCGCACCATGCGCAGCGCCTGGTCAAACGATGTATACCTGACTGAACAAAGGTCATCAGGGATAGCATCGTTGACCGATCGGCCGGCTGGGTAGGACAAATGATGAATAAGACGAAACTCACCTGGGGACTTTTTGGGCACCAAACCCAGTGGTGAAACCTTAAAATTGGGAAACGGGGGTGCGGGGAAGGGTCCAGCGACCCTGCCCGCGTCTAACTCCTTTTTAATGCTGGCCGCAGCCACCTCCTCCCTTCCTCTGAGGGATAAAAGGTTGGGAGCATCCTGAGGGGACCTATCACCCATAAAAGGGATACGAAATCCCTGCTTAAAACCTTGAAGTAGATACTCCCCGTCCTCCCCCTTCGGGTACGATGCGAGCCAGCGCTCCAGCATGTCCACGTTAATTGGGGAGGGGGCCTTTTGGAGGACTAGCTCCATCCGCGGCAGCTTTGCCAGCCCACTGTCCACCCCTCCCTCTGCCTCGTGCCCCCCCAGGCCTGGGACAAGCAGAGGCTGCGTGGGGGCCAGAACATGTGGGACACTCATGCTTATACCTGCAATTCTTTCGATTGCAGGAACCATTTGACGAGAAAGTCCAGCACAGCAGGCGGGCTGGAACCCCCTGCCCCGCCGGTTGGCGGGTAACCTGCGCTGGAGCCGCTCGCTGGACCGCGTGTCCACAATGGTATCTATCCCCCGGGGCAGGGCGTGTGGGTGTCATGTACAAGAGCCACAGTCTCTGGCACGGCTCATCCCATCTCATCTCGGGGTGGAGAGGAATCCTCATACGGAATTCCTCATCATATGCTAGCCATGAGGGGCCCGGGAAATCAACCATTGCCCTATATATGTTGTCCAAATATTGGACCATGGGGATAGCTAAATCCGGCCGCGCCCTCAAATATACCGCCATGTATATTAAATAGGCGGGAAGCCAGTTAGCCCAGGTACGCGGCGGCTTACGGCGGCGTGCCTGCTCCTTATCCTTCTCATCCTGACCCTCCCTTTCCTCCTTGGTGGGCTCTCTGTTCAGGAGTGAGAAGATATCTACGTACTCCCCACGCCATATCTTTTCCCTAGTAGCCTGTGCCAAGTGATCACCCAATGGCAAGGAATACCCTGCCGTCGGCAAAGCCGAAAAGGGGACAGCCGGCCTAGTAAAAGGGGCCTGAGCTAACCCAGCCACCCCCAGAACATTCCCCGCAGTGTAAGGACCAATGCCCACCCCATTGCCCAAGGTGGCAGTTGTTGTCGCCGGGTGGGCCGTAGACAGCGTGGCCCCCGCACCACCCGCGTGAGGCCAAGGCCATTGAAAGGCCCCCCCTATATTGGGAATGTGTGTGGATGTACTTGCTTGCACCGTATACTCACATGCTGCACCCCCGCGGGCCGCCCCCACCGGGGGTTCCGGCCCACTGGGGGCGTCGGAGCTCACGACCGACCTAGAGCTCATCACCGGGGCTTGACCCGCACCAGGTTGCTGGCTGGGGAGCTGCGAGGCAGTGGCCGAAGCCGCGCCACCCGCCTGCAGCAGCTCGACCCTCCCCGCCGGCTGTTGTCCTGCTGCCGACAGCACCTCAAAAGGAACCCCGAAGGGGGCTCCCGCCTGACTGGCCCGGGCCAAAGACGCCTCCAGGGCCGCAATGCGGGCCAGTAAGGTGTCCACGTTGACCATGGGCAAAGGGCCGGCCGGCCCGCCTGAGCCAGGCACGGGTACAGGTCCCTGCACCCCGGGGCCAGCATATGGCCATTGGCCAGCACCAAAGCCCGGCAGAGCTGGTGGAGAAACCTGCCAAGGCAGGGGGCCGCCCCACCCCCCAAGGCTAGAGGGCCCGGGGAGAGGCTGCGGCCCAAAAGGAACAGGCCCAACGGAGTGAGCAGGAGGAGGAGCGGTGTCCACCGCTCGTGGGCCGCGGGCCGGAGCGCCATCCGCGCTCACACTGTGCTCGCCCGCAGCGGGCCAAGGGGCAATAGACCCCATTCCGCCGGCCCCGGTCGGGGCTGGCAAAGGTGGCTGCTGAGGAGGCGGCACCACAGGTCCTCCGACCTGGGTTGCGCCTCCTAACAGCGCGAGCTGAACTCGAAGCTGCCTTCTTCTTCGAAGGCATCTCCACCGAAGCAAAAAAGGGAAGCCGGCAAGGCAGAATCGCTACCAAAAGGCTTCCCGGTAAGCTAACGAGCGACGGAGACACAGGGGAAAAAACTTCTCCGCTCCGTCGCTGAGGTAAAATGGCAGCTCGGCTGCCTCGTGGCCAGCCTTTTTATAAGGGAGCTGGCCACGCCCCTAACTACCCGGATTCTCTGTCCTGTGGGGGGGGGGGGCCCGCAAAGGGCGCGGCGGCCATTTTGGCGCCGCGCTTGCATTGTCTTTCTCTGAAAGGAAGAAGGGGGAAATGTTCCATAATATTCAAGGAAAGTAATTGCAGCAGATTTACTATCTCAAGAATATTGAGCCTATCAGATTTGTAGAGTTGCATGTTAAAACTTGTACAAACATCAGGAAACCTTGTAAAGAACATCTGGTCAAGGTCAGGGAGCAATGTTTTACTTCCAACTGGAGTTCTTTATGTTCTCTAGGCAGATGATGGTCCTGTTTTCAGTCCAGTCCCTCTGAATCCTGAGCTATGCAAGATAAAAGTTTCTTCTCAAAAATGAGTTTGATTGCAATTTAGAGCTGCCAAACAGAGACAAATCTTTCAATATGTTTTGCTGGATCCTTTGCAGGTGCACCCACTCAAAGAAAGACTCAGACACCAGTATTGGATTAAAGGCATTGGGCCACTTTTATTGAATAATGCCCTAGTCCGAATTATAACTTTCAATTGGTGTATCATCCAATTGTAATTCTTTAAGGCAACAGGCCACAGTAACACTGGTAAGGTTCTACCCAAAATGCCAATGGCAATTGGCTATTATGTATCAATTTGTATCAATTTGTTTGTTGTCACAAACAAATTGTTGACCGAAGTCAATATACTATCTATTGACCCCACCCTCTGATGTGTATCCGTTAAAATATCAAGGTGATGCAGGCTGTGAAGCTCCTAGCATCACGCCGTTCATGGTTCACCCTTGACCGGCCAAGCCTGTTTCCCCTGTACCTATCTACTTGTTGGCCAATCAATTGCGAACCTGCCGGATACCTATGGGTCATAAATTTTAACTTACCAGTGCTACTCACCACACGGGGAGGTGTCCATGATGACTCACCGCCCCCCCCCCCGACTGACAGCTCGGTCACCAGGCCCGCTTGCACGTCCTCCAAAAATAGGTCCATACCTCTAGCCGACAGGTGGACCCCATCTCCCGCATACAGGCTAAAATCCTGCAACCCTATCCCCGGGTTTCGAATGGCTGTTCCCAAGCCATTCTCAATAAGGAACCGGGCAACAGCCCTGTTCACTGACCGCCGGGCATGGTCCAAACCACGGAGGTCGATGCCTCCCCTATAACGGTGTCTCGGTACGATATCTGACCATAGCAACCTAGTGTATGGCCACAAATGGTGAAGGAACGCCAGGTCACTGCACACCGACATCTGTAAGGCAAGGCCAGTGATCTGTGCAAGATCATTGCCGCCGAGGTGCAGAATCAAAACATCAGGCGGTCCAGCAAATCCCGCCACCTCATGCCACGCACACCATACCACTGCATACGCGCAGATGCATGTAGCCCGAGATGGGGTCCCCACTCCGACGCAGCAGCGTATTGTGCTGCCCAGTGCACATAACTGTGGCCCACCAGCCACACTGCCACCGGTGTGCGGAAACACACAGGGTCTGTAAAAGAAGGAGAGAGAATTGAGGGCATAATGAGGCACTCATGCACTAAGGGGACATACATACAAAGAAAAACACGCTGATCCCCACCTGCCCATCCGACGTATATCAGCCTCTGAGTACCCAAATGCAGCCGCTGTTGATGCGACACCTATCCTAAATGAATGGGTACCATAACGAGCTCTAGGGACGCCCACACTGTGAAGTGCTGTCCCGGTAAGCCTTCAAAATTGGAATTTGGTAAGGGAAGACCCATCCTGGTGGCAGAACAACAGGCCAGGGCGTGAACCACGCACTGCCAAAAAGGCATGTAGGGCACAGATGTCAGCAAACGTGCATCGTAGAAGAGTCACGCTACTACCCTTCCCTTGCTGATCGGCCTTTGAGGAACGAATCCTCAACTGAGCCCATTCCTGGTTGAGAGACAATCTTCCAGTTCCAGTGCCCTACGGGACAAGTCCCCTCTTGAAAGTGGGACCAGCTCACTGATTCTCAGAGCTCCAAAGAAAGCTACGGTGGTAGCTGCATGAAAAAGAGACTCCTCATACCTATCATAACACAGGCTATGCCAGCCCCGAGCAAGTTGTGTGAGAAGACACGGTGAAATAGGCTGACGTGTGTCCGGGCGGCGGCTGCGTTCACGTGTCCAGCCTTCCAACACATGGTGTATACGAAAATCACCCATGCAATCAGTAAAGCCCCATGCCTTAGCCATGAATGCCAAGGCCGAAAGCCTGGTGGCAATGGTGCGTGGGGCCAAACCTAGAGCATGAAGGTGCACCATGTACTGCAGAACATGGTCAACTGGGATCGGCCACATGTCAGGCAGCTGCCTTTCCCTACAAAAGGTCCTAAACTGAAGGAGCATGTGTTGATACGCCTTACGTGTGCGAGGTGCCAAAGACATGCCAATCGCCTGGTTCACTTCTCCTCACCAAAGGTCCACAGCTTGACCGGAAGTTCCTCTGCGTCTGGAGCCAAGGCATGGAACCGGGAGATCTGCAGGCGGGATAAAGCGTCAGCAATATTATTAATGCCTGGCACATGTCTGGCCCTAAAGAGCACATTAAGGCGCAAGGACTGAAGAACAAATTGTCGAACCAAGGCCATGACTCTGGGAGACTTAGATGTTTGGGCATTAACAATATGCACCACGGCAGCATTGTCACACCAAAAAGTGAACTACGGAATTAGCCCACATGCCCTCCAGAGCATAAGTGCACCTAAAATCGGAAAAAACTCAAGGAACGTAAGATAGCGTAAGCGATCTGTGCCTTGCCATTCCTGGGGCCATTTACCGTAGGCCCATCTACCCTCAAAATAAATCCCATACCCAAGGGAACCTGAGGCGTCCGACCTGACCTGGAACTGAGGGGTGACTATACACTCGGCCCTCCAAAAGGAGACGCCATTAAAGCCCTGTAAGAACGTGAGCCAAACCGACAGGTCAGCCCGCAAACCCCTAATCAGCCGGACCCTGTGGTGCTTTTTAGAAAGACCCACCATAGCATCACAAAGACACCTGGTGAAGGCCCTACCTGGTGTTACCACCCTGCATGCGAAGTTGAGGTGGCCGTGGAGCACCTGCAACTCCCGTAGAGACACCTTACACCTGGCGAGCATTGCCAAAATTGTATCCGAAATCCGAGTTACCTTTTCCATGGGTAACCTGGATGTCTGGGCAACAGTGTCAATGTCTATACCAAGAAAGGTGAGGGTGGTGGCTGGGCCCTCTGTCTTTTCAGGTGCCAGAGGAACACCAAGTTCCTCCATGAGCCCCTGAAACATGTTAAGCAGGTGTCCACATGTGCCCGTGTCGTGTCCACCCCCGAACAAAAAATCGTCGAGGTAGTGTGCCACGGACCGGGATCCCGACCTCCAGACGAAAGCCCAATGAAGAAAGGTGCTAAAGCGTTTGAAGGCCGAACACGAAATGGAGCAGCCAAAAGGCATAGCCTTATCCACATAAAACTTGCCACGAAAACAAAAACCTAAAAGCTCAAAGTCATCAGGGTGCACTGGCAACAATCGGAATGCCGATTTGATATCGCACTTTGCCAGTAGCGCCCTGCGACCGCATGAGCGTACCATCTGCAAGGCCTGGTCAAAGGACGTATACCGGACCAAGCAAAGGTCATCTGGTATAGCGTCATTGACCGAGGAACCCGAAGGGTAAGAAAGGTGGTGAATCAGACGAAACTCACCTGAGGACTTTTTCGGCACTAAGCCAAGAGGGGATACTTTTAAATTTGGATACAGGGGCGTATCAAACGGTCCAGCAACCCTACCCTCTCTAACCTCTTTGGCTATCTTCTCCGCCACCACGTCCTCATTACCCCGAAGAGTCATCAAATTTGGGGCGTCCTGAGGTGCACGAACACCCCTGAAGGGGATGCGGAAGCCAAAAGTAAAACCTTCTAGCATATAGAGCGCATCATCCTGTCTAGGATATACGCATAGCCATCGTTTAAGCATGCTAAGATTAATTGGGGAGGGGGCCTTTTGAATGGGTAACGGCGTCAGAGGGAGCTCTGGCAGACCCCTGGTATTCCTTTCCCCTACCACGGGACGCACCGGCCCGTGGGCACAAGGAGGCAGCATGAGGGCCGGAATAGGAAGGGTATTCATGCCTAAATTTACATTGGCGCCTGTTGCACACTCCATTGGCGGAGTAGCTCCAACACAGCAGGCGGACTGGAACCCCCTGCCCCGCCGGCTGGCGGGGAACCTGTGTAGTGGCAGACCACTGCACGGCATGGCCACAGTGGTACTGGTCACCTGGCGCCGGTCATGTAGGCGTCATATACAGGAGCCATAGTTGCTGGCAGGGCTCGTCCCACCGCATCTCCGGGTGTAGGGCCGCCCTCATCCTAAATTCCTCATCATAGGCCAACCATGATGGGCCAGGGAAATCAACAACGGCCCGATAAATATTGTCCAGATACTGGACCATTGGAATGGCCAAATCAGGACGAGCCCTAAGATATACTACCATGTATATTAAATAGGCCGGTAACCAGTTGGCCCACGTACTAGGGGGCTTACAACGATGGGACAATTCCTTGTCCATGTCATCCTGCCCCTCCTTCTCCTCCTTGGTAGGTTCACGGTTAAGGAGGGAGAAAATGACAACATATTCCCGCCACCATATCTTTTCCCTAGTGGCCTGGGATAAATGCTCACCCAGGGGAAGGGAGTAGCCGGCTGTTGGCATGGCCGTAGTTGGCACAGAGTGAAGAGGAGGAACATATAATGGGCCGTGTTTCCCCCCAGGTACTTGCGCTGGAACCGGTGGAGTGGTAATCCCCGGCAAAACCTGGGCATAATTAGGAGCCCCGAAGATCAGAAGGTATTGCACAGTGAACTGGCCACCCGCAGCAGATTGGTGAGGCCAGGGCCACTGCACCCCACCAGTAGCATGTGTAAGTGTCGACGATGTGCTGACTTGACCAGCATACTCATTTGTTGCACCCCCCTGGGCCGCCCCCACTGGCAGGCGTCGGAGCTCACGATGGAAATCGAGCTCTGAGCCGCTGGATATCCAGGCCAAGTTGGACCGGTCAACGACGGGGGCGGCCGGACGGGGAGCTGCAGAATGGCAGCAGGCGTTGGCCTGGCGGCCTCCAGCAGCTCAACCCAGTTGATGGCCTGTTGATATGCCGGAATAGGCCTATGGGCCACGGCCGAAGGATAGCCGAACCCACAGTCCAATGGTGATGGGGTGATCCCCATGGATGCCTCGAGGGCCACTATGCGGGCAAGCAACGTATCCACAGCGTCTGACCCACCATGATAAGGTGGGCCGGGTGGGCCGAATGGCCCACCATGCAATGGTTGATGAGGCGGAAGGGAAAACCCTTGCGGCAGTCCCTGGCCGCAATATGGCCAGGCCAGATAATCCGGCCCATGGGGTGCTGGTGTGCCGACAGGGTGCGATGCCACGCCATGCCTGACTGTGCCACCATGCACCACGCCGGGCAAGTCAATGGGGGCAGAAACCCCCAGGGAGCAGGCCCGCACAGCACCCGCCCGAGTCCTACGACTGGGCAGGGGGGCAGGGGCCTGGTCTCCAACATTGGTGGCAGTGTTCAAAGGAACCCTGCCACTCCCTCTTGGTGCCCTCGCAGGAGCCCTCTGGTCTGATGGTAGTGAGGTGGTCAAGGGGGTAGGGCGAGCCCTTCCCCTTGCACTCGGCCATGGGGCCAAGGGAGCCTTTCGTTTGGGCACCATGGCCACCCAAACACTGAGCACTAATCGGAGAAGAAAAATCTCCGATCAAAAGATTCAAGTTTCCAATTAGCAATAATCGCACCTCGGAGTCAAAAAAGCAGCGTCGGAGTGAACTTCTCCGCTCCGTCGCTGTTCTAAAATGTCGAAGGGGCCGCCTTGTGGCCACCCCTTTTATAAGAGGTTAGCCACGCCCCCTAACTACCCGGATGTCAGAGTCTGGGGTGGGGGCCCCCCGCAAAGAGCACGGTGGCCATTTTGGCACCACGCTTGCCTTTCATCTTGTCTCTAGTTTATTTTAGGAACTGTGAGCAATACCCTTTTAGCCTCAATCAGAGCTAACTGTGTAGGAGACTTTAAGAGACTTGAGTATGCCCAACTCAATTCAGAATGCCTTTGAGCAGTGTCTGTATGGGTTGCCTAGTGGGCCAGATGAATTTCTGCGCATTCTCAGAACTGTCATAGAATGAGTGGTTATTTTAATTTGTTTTATATTTCCCTTCTTGTTGCATTTGGAGTGAGTCCATTTGAGGATGTGGCTACTTAATGTATGTATTAAAAAAACACTTCAGATAGTCTCCAAATCCTGTTGTTTAGCACAGTTAATCATACTACTTTAGGCCCATTGAATCAGTGGATATTTAGTAAGTCAATTCCTCTGTAATTTCCATCCCCATTGATTTAATGGGCCAACCTGTTTACTGTGCAAAGCAACATAAGGGCTATATGAGCTTGGAAGAGGCGTGCTGAGGGACTTAAAATAGCTCTTCCTTCAGGATTAAGGTTGAGTTTTCCAACCATTCCCTTGTCCAACACTACAGGATGTAAATAAAAGCTATTGTGGTTATAACATTATAAAATAGCAAGGATCTTCCTGATACCTCTGCATTGTGGGCTGGCCACGGAAAGTACTGGTCAGATAGAAGCCTCCATCAGCATTTAAAACTAAGATAGTCTCACAGTGAAACTTGTTGAATGTACTGTATATTTTTGGAATCCAATTATTCCTTTTGTGGCTAGCAAAGCACAAAGCAGAAAAACACAAAAACAGCAAGGGGTGGGGAAAGGCATGAGAGAAAACAACACACATTTTCTTTAAACAGTATTTAAGCTGCTTTTAGACTGCTTTTTACTTTTTTAAGAAAAATGCATTTTACTTATACTTATGTTGCTCAGTTACAATTACAAGGGTAAAAAGGGTGTGTGTGTGTGCAGTCTCTATATAGAGTAAACTTGCTTTGGTGTATGAGAACCAAGACAATACGAACAGCCGAAAGGTTGGCTTAACACATCTTTATTGCATGATGGTCCGGGGGAACATGTGGTAATGGCGGATGAACAGCTCAATATATACGGTGGCTATACATTTGAATGTGGCTCCTTGATAGCCCATTGGCTACTGTCTGCGTGACGTCATTCCCCGTCATGCCCTCCTTGTCCAGGTGAGGTGGTGGCGGGAATCTTCCCGCGCTGTAGTTGTTTGGGGGATGGAACCATGTGAGCTGGGCGCTCGCTATTGCCCCTAGTGGACACTAGCTCGCGTCCTGATACAGAAGGTTACAGTGTTACAGCTGGTGGTTATTATATCCACTCATTCGAGTGTTACATTACTTAAAGGTATAATATTCAAGACACAACATCCCTCCCCCCTAGGATGAGACGATGTCTTTCATCCAATATGGTTTATTGCAAACGCGTTTTGGGTGCAAGGCTGGCTGGCTTGTCCCGGGGGCGCTATCACTTCTGTGTTCCCTGGTCTCTTGTCCTGCAATGGGAGAGGGAGACTCGTTAACGACTTGCCATGGTTCCGCGGCTTTCGGGGTAGGGGTAAACTCCATTGTGGTAAAACCGGGGACACTGGGGGCTAACGAAAACTCCCGCTTCTCGCTTGGATGGGTGGGGGACCACTCCGAAAAAAACCCCCGGTTTTGTAACTCAAATTCAAAATCGTCTACTGGGGAATCTGTGGGGGTATCCCTCAGGATGTCTATGGGGACAAACTTATTCCCTTCCCCCCTTGGTGGGAACCCTTCCCTCCTTGGTGGGGACCACTGGTCCCCCTCTCCTCCCCCTTGGGCTGAACGGGTGGGGGAGAACCCTAGCGTTGAATCCTGTTCTGCGCTGTCCGCGCTCTGGTTTCCGGAGACCCGGCGCCGGAGTTGGTCTGCGTGCCGCCTCCAGAGTAGACCTGTGCTGGTCTCTACGCAATACGACACGGGACCCGTCTGCCCAATGACTATGCCCGGAACCCAGGCTGGCCCTGCGCTAGCGTAGTTTCTGCAATGAACCGGGGTGCCTATTTCGAAACTCTTCGTGCCCGCTACCCCGATGTTCCTCCCAGTGTCTTCCAACCTCGTAGGGTCTAGCCTGGTCAGTATCGTAGTCAGCTTTCTGCGCATTAGGAGCTCTGCGGGTGAGTACCCTGACGCTAGGGGGTTACCCTGTATCCCAGCAAAAACTGACATAACTGCAGGTTTAAATCCCCGGGGCCCATGCGCCTCAGCGCGTATTTGGTGGTACGCACGAGGCGTTCTACCTGGCTGTTCGTCACCGGGTGGAAGGGTGCGGAGGTGATGTGCCGGATGGCGTTGATGTCGGTGAATGCCCTGAATTCGGCGGACGTGAAACAACTAGCGTTATCGCTAATAAGGGTGTCGGGTATACCGAATGTGCTGAACACCCTGCGCAATTGTTTAATTGTTGCGGCTGAGGAGGTGTTTGCAACTGGGATAACCTCCAACCACTTGGAGTAAGCATCCACTATGAGGAGAAAAAGCGAACCTCTGAAGGGGCCCGCAAAGTCAATGTGTACGCGGGACCACGGCCCCTTTGCCGTATCCCACTCCCTGTGCGGAAGTCGAGCTTCTTCGGGCCGGGAGCTTTGGCAACTCACGCAAGTGCCCACCATGTGCTCGATATCGGCGTCCAACTGGGGCCACCAGAAGTAGCTCCTGGCCAGTGCCTTGGAGCGAACAATTCCAGGGTGGCTTACGTGCAGCAGTTTAAGCACCCTAGCTCTCAGGGATTCAGGGACGATGACCCGCTGGCCCCACAGGAGGCACCCCCTCTCTAAGGACAGTTCTAGCTTTTTCCTAAAAAATGGGGCGAACTCCGCCGCCGGGGAGGACGTTGGCCACCCTTTCTGCACCCAAGAACTGACCAGGGCCAACGTCTTGTCCTTGCCTGTCGCCTTGGCGATCTCTGCGGGCACTATGGGGGGTGAGTCTAAGACCTCTATCATGAGAACTTGGTGGTCTTGTTCCACCTCACACACGTGGCTGCTTGTGTGGGGGAGAGGTGACATCGACAGGGCGTCCGCGTGGCTTATGTCCTTTCCAGGGTGATACACCAGCGCGTTCTGGTACGCGTTTAAAAAAATGGACCACCTGAGCATCCTAGGGGACAGAATCTGTGGCGTGGGCTTGTCTGCAGTAAAAATGCCTAGCAGGGGCTTATGGTCAGTCACGATGGTAAAGGGGCGGCCATAGAGGAAGTCGTGGAACTTTTTCGTCCCAGCAATTATCGCTAACGCCTCCCTGTCTGTCTGTGCGTAGTTGCGCTCTGCCTTAGAAGGGACCTGGAGTAGAATGCCACCGGGGCCTCCCGCCCATTTTCCAACACGTGGCACAGAACCGCCCCCACCCCTACTGGGGATGCATCGCATATCAGAACCACTGGTCTCTTGGGGTCAAAATGGGTTAATATGGCGTCTGAGGATAAGAGTTGCTTCAGCTCATTGAATGCCCTCTCCTGGCTCTTGCCCCACTTCCACGCCTCGTCCTTTTTTAGTAGCTTATGAAGCGGCTCTGCTACCGATGCCTTCCGAGGCAGGAAGGAGTGGTAGAAGTTTAAGAGCCCCAGGAACGATTGCAATTCGGGCTTGGAGGTGGGGCGAGGGGCATTTTGAATGGCGGCCACCTTTGATTTGGAGGGTTTGATGCCTGCAGGGGTTACCCGGAAACCCAAGAACTCAACTTCTTTTGCGAAGAAGACGCATTTGTCTTTCCGCAGCCTCAACCCCGCCTTTTCGAATACCGTCAGTACTTTGTCTAGCCTCTTAGCCAACTCGGACTCGCTCCCCCCCGTTATCAACACGTCATCAAAGTATGGTAATACCCCCTCCAGACCCTTTAAGAGGTGTTCCACGAGCGATTGGAAGATGCCTGGCACCGAGTTCATGCCAAATTGTAGGCGCGTCACCTGGAACGCCCCCTTATGAGTGACTATCGTCTGCGCAGCAGCTGCAGCTGGGGTTACCGAGAGCTGCTGGTATGCCTGCGCGAGGTCAAGCTTTGCAAAACACTTCCCCCCATGTAACCTGGCCAACAGGTGGCTGACTACCAGCACCGGATACGCATTTGGGCGTATCGCCTTATTAATGGTACATTTATAATCAGCGCATATTCGAACACCCCCCCCCCGTTGGCCTTCAGCGCTGTTACAATCGGAGTTTCCCACTCCGCGGAATCAACAGGAACAAGGATCCCCTGGCCCACCAATTTGTCCAGTTAGCCTCTATCTTGTCCTTGAGTGCAAAAGGCACTCTGCGCGTTTGAGTCTTATTGGGCGGACCTCCGGGTCCAGGTCGAACGCAACTGGGGGTCCCTTGAACTTTCCGAGTCCCTTCTTGAACACTTCGGGATGCGCGTCACACACCTCCTGTATTGGGTCAGTCCCAACGGCATGCACCCCCACCCCAATGAACAAACCCAGGGGCTTAAACCATTGAGTCCCGAGGAGGCAATAACTCCCCCCCCTTGAGAACAACCAGGGGAAGTTCCGCGGCGCATTGCTTGTATTGGACCTTGAATTTTCCAACCCCCAACACCGGAATGCTATTTCCCTGCACGTCCCGCAGCGTAGACCTCAGTGCTCTGAGCTTGGGCCGCACGTTGGGGGAAATTCCCAAAAACTCCCTCTGGGAAATGATTGAATATGAGGAACCCGAGTCTATCTCCATCTTAACGGGGGGCCCTTGCACCAGTACCTCAACAAAGTAACGGGGGTGTCCTAGGGACACGCTGTGGACTGCGGTGTCTTCGCCGCTGTAGTCGGAGATGTGGCCCACGCTGTCCTGCTTCCTCGCGGGGGACGCCTTCCTGGATCCTCGGTGAGCGGTCTGTTGAGCCTTTCTGGTCTCTGCGCCGCTGTCTGCAAACCTTGGCTATGTGCCCTCGGCGCCCACAGTTGTGGCACTCGGCCTTCCGGAACGGGCACTTGATGCGGTCATGGGCCGCCCCGCAACCGTCGCAACGTTGGCCATCCTTCCGCACCTTCCGGATGTCTTCGTCCTCGCTGCTCTCTGTGGAGGATTGTGGTGCCCGCCTGGCCGCTTGCACCGAGCCCGCTGCCTTGTCGGGTTGTGGGGGCCTTGCTCTGAACCCCTTAACCCCGGCTCTCATGGGTTCCGCCGCCTGCACCTCCTTCACGACATCTTGCAGTGTCGGGGGTGGCTCCTGGTTCATCAGCTTTCGCTGAACCTCCTCGTCCCACAGGCCGCACAGCATGCGGTCCCTGAGGGCGATTTCCAGGTTCTCCCATTTGCATGGTCCGGCGGCCAACCGGAGGGCCGCTGCAAAGGCAGCCACGGACTCACCAGGTGCTTGGACTCTCTTCCAGAACGCGTCTCGAGCCGAAAACATTGAAACCGAGGGCTGGAAATGGTCGCGCATCGCTTTAAGGAGCTGCTTGACTGGCACTTCATTCACCTTCTTTGGAGACACCAGGTCCACCAGTACTTTCATGGCAGGGAACCCGAGCATCCTGATGAGAATGGCCCTCTTCTTCCCCTCGTCTGTGATATCGGACACCATCAGTGCGCTTTGGAAGTCCATTTCGAAGAGCTCCCATTCTTCCGGTTTGTTGATATTGAAACCGGCCTGCGTTGTCTTGATTCCGTGGGGATCCATTATCCCATCTTCGTCGCCAATTTGGTGTATGAGAACCAAGACAATACGAACAGCCGAAAGGTTGGCTTAACACATCTTTATTGCATGATGGTCCGGGGGAACATGTGGTAATGGCGGATGAACAGCTCAATATATACGGTGGCTATACATTTGAATGTGGCTCCTTGATAGCCCATTGGCTACTGTCTGCGTGATGTCATTCCCCGTCACGCCCTCCTTGTCCAGGTGAGGTGGTGGCAGGAATCTTCCCGTGCTGTAGTTGTTTGGGGGATGGAACCATGTGAGCTGGGCGCTCGCTATTGCCCCTAGTGGACACTAGCTCGCGTCCTGATACAGAAGGTTACAGTGTTACAGCTGGTGGTTATTATATCCACTCATTTGAGTGTTACATTACTTAAAGGTATAATATTCAAGACACAACACTTGCTTCCTTTCAACCATAGCATTGGAGACCAAAATAAAAAAGAGATTCATGCTTGCTACTTCTCTGGAGCACACTGACGACAAGTAACAAACAAAGAGCAATGGAGGATGCAAAGAGCAGACAGGAAGCCAAAGGGGCAGAAGTTCATGGGCTTGCCTCCAGAGCCAGAGGTGAGGAGGTGGAGGACTCTGCTAATTGATTAGTGGCAAAAAGAAAGACAGTTACTTTAGCCCAAAAAACATTCATTTCAATTATAGTCATAGTAGGTAAGCACACAAGGTTGTCATTTGTTGTTGTTGTTGTTGTTCAGTCGCACAGTCGAGTCCAACTGTCATTATCCCAACATATGAAGATAGGGAGACCTCACTGTCTGTCTGCAGCAACCTCCTTCTCTCAAGGCTTTGTTAAGATAAACAACATTCCCTCTGTACATTCAACTGCAATGCAGCTGGATGAAGGAGGGACTTTTGCCCCTTCTGGCTGAAGAGGCAGGAAGTAGCCTGGGATGCTTTAGCATTCCTGCTCTGAGGTCTGGGAGGGAGGAGGAGAGGCTTGTTTTAAGGCCTGCCCTGCCCTAATCGGGCTTCTTTGTCTGTTTGCAATGGCCTGTTTTCCCTCCCTGTGCCTAGAGCAGGGGTTTGCAACCTACAGCCTGCGGGCCAGCCCCAGCCCCTGACACCATTTTATCCAGCCCGCAGTATCCATGTGGACATGTATCCATGTGGACATGGATACACATGTGCAAACGTGCCCACTGCCATTACATCCTGTCTGCTCAGCTGTCTGAGGATGAGTAGTCCAGACCTTGGGGTGAAAACCTTGAGAACCCCTGACCTAGAGTGTTAGGGTTGCCTTTGGATAGGAATTTTTTAGCCCGTCTTTTGAATTGGCATGTCTGCAGCAACATAGGGGTATTTTTTTCACCTATCCCACTCTGGGGGTGTGGTCAGTTAAATAGGTCACATTTAGGCAGGTAGTGCTTGGTTAGGGTGGTAGCAGTGAATCCCTTAGGGCATCATTGGTCAAGGTAAAACCTGGGTGCTTGGCACAGTTCAGGTCAATCAGTTGGGCACTTAGGGGACACCATGAGCCATCTCTGTTGTATGTCTAACATCTGTTCAGGCAAATAAAGTTGGAAATGCCCACAAGGATACCTCCCCATCCTAGCTGGCCTGGGTAGTATTGTCAAAGTACAACACTGCACAGGGGCAAGGGATTTGCCCATCCGATCTGGAGAGAGGACAAGACGTCTACTGCTCTGGTTTCAAAAATCACACTACCAGCTGCTCTGCAGGCTAAGGGGTTCAATTTATTTAACAAATGTGACCCATGCCTTCTACCATAAATATGTGTCTTGCCTCTTTATTTGATGAGTAAGGAGGTAAAGTTGCACCTTCTTTGAATTCACATAATTTTCTATTCTCTTCATCTACCCTATGGCAGCAAACATGCTGGAGTTCCCTTTAAAGGCATATGATGTTCCTAAGGTAGAAATAGTTAGTTCACATATTCTTTTACTACAGCTATTATAAGAACTTAGAAAAATATTTTTTCCAGACTCTTCCAGGTAGCAAAGCCATTTGCCCAATACACATAGTTAACTTTTCCAAGCTCTGCTTCTCATCAGTGGATTCAGAAATGTATAATCGGTCCTTTCATTTTGACTCTTCATGAAGTTATCACTCAGTACAAGCAGGAAGGTGGGACAGGTTGAAGCTCTTTCTGCCTTGAAGCACAGGCCACCAAAAAAGAGTTATGTTTTCTCTGAATAGGTGGTAAGAATGTGAATTGTTGCTATGTTTTTGCATATACTGTACTATGAATGTTAAGACCTTAATTTGCTTTTTCAATAATCAGTTTTACTGAGGCTGTCCCTTTGTACTTTTTGTTATTAGTCAGATAACCATCACAAATGTGATACTGTTTTAAATGTACTATAATTATTGTACACATCTAAGAGACAAAGCCTGGCTGAATATCATTGCCATGAACCTTTGGGACTTTCCTTTATAATGTTTCTACCCTATCCACAAAAAATTGATACATGCCTGAAGAAGTGATTTTGAATCACGAGAGTTTGTGTAATGTTTGATTTTTTTAAAGTGAAACTATAAAGCAGGGGTGGCCAACTTATGGCCTGCAGGCTGGACCTGGCCTGTGATACCATTTCATGTGGCCCATGATGCCAATGCACCAGAAGCAGAAGTGGACACATTTACGACAGCTGTAAACGAGCCCATGCCTGTGCAAACATGCCTATGGCTATCGTAAATGCATTTATGACAGCCATGGGTGCATTTTACAGCAGTGTTTACAGTGGGGGGAACCACGTGACTAGCTCACTCAGCTGTTGGGGGGCGTGGTCAGGCCCACAGTATGAAAAGGTTGGGAACTTGTTGTGTCCAAAGCCTAATTCAGGTTCAAAAGACACACCACGCCAAAGCGGAAGAGCAGACGTGCACCATTTCTAAAGGCGCGAATTTCAAATAGATGTCAGAGCGGGAAATTTTGAACTTTGCTTGTCCTCCGGAAGCCCGCCTAAATTGTAATGGTCAAATCACTGGATATATAGAGGCCACCCCTGTACATAGTCCCAAGTCCGAGTTATGAGCTGAATAAAGAATCACTGAGTTTAACCAGATCCTGCTGGTTAGAGTACTACTTGCGCCGGACACAGAACCCCTAGGATAAAGGTATCACCTTCCTCCTGCATTTACAATTATTAAGATATACAATACTGTTCTTTATTCCAATTCTTGAAGCCTGGTTGTAAGGTTCCTTTTCATCAAATTCCAATTCATAATAAAATCTCTTTGTATGCTGAATGGGAAAACCAAACAAACAAATCTGACTTTATCTACACATCCTCATGAAGTTTCAATGACAGCTTTTGACCCCTTCTCCCTTTGATATTCTCTCCTCATCCTGTTTGGGTGCAGAGACACATTAACAACTGCAAGAGACATCTTCAGTCTGCCAGCTTCACAGACAATGCATAGGCACATCATAACAAAGCATCTGACACATATCATAAATAATACCCACCACATTTTACAATATGAATAGCAATGGCACAATAGCCAGTCACACATTGTTTTCAGCAGTCACTAATCATAGCAGGTAAAAGATTGAGATACAGTTAAGATGATAACAGATGTCCTACATCTAATCTTCCCTTGCCTTGATTGAGATGTGAAAGAGCATGCTTTTTTATTGTGATTAAATGGGTTTTTTTAAGGCTAAAGCTTCCATATTTTGTTAATCGACCAATCCCACTTTCTGAAGCTAGGCAAATAAGAATTGTATCTTTGTGAAACTGAGAGTTAAGGATAGAACTTGGAAGTCACTGATTACAGGTAAAAAAATTGAAATTAATCCCTTTTTTCAATGACAAAGTTATAACTAAATAATTGCATTATAATTGTAACTTAGTGAATGTCAGTCCTTTTTTTTAGAATAAGTATAAAATTTTGGTTGTTTTGAGGTATGGCTTCACTGAGGTGACTGATAGTGCTGTCTTGTGCCATGGTGTGGGTGTTAAAATAGATGGTCATAAGAAGAGTGGTTTTGTACCATAGGCTAGCAGCTATTACCATTCAGAGAACTGGTCAAGCTGGAGTTAGAAAGGAAAGAGATATCAGAGATCATATTGTATTCATTGGCTAGTGAAGAATGCAAAAGATTTTCAGAAGAAACCCATTTTGTTTTTCAAAAATTAGAATAAAGCCTTCAACAATATGGATCAGGAAAAGCTATAGACTAAAGCATTAAGAATAAATTGGTGGGCCATAAGATCTCATTGTTCTCATCTGTAACTTATATGCTACACAAGAAGCTACTGTGAAGATAGAATATGGAGAAGCAGAATGGTTTCTCATTGGCAAAAGTATCAGACAGAGATGTATTGTAGCTCCCTATCTGTTAAATTAATATGGAGAACATACGGAAATCTGGATTCAGATGGAAAAGAAGTAAAAAATTAGCAGAAGAAACATGAATAACAAGATATGCTGGTGACATCATATTTCTGGCAGAAAGAAACTATTTCAAAAACTAGAAACTATCTTCAAACAACTATTGAGGAAGTTTAAAAATTGCAAAACCAGGATTATAGTTGAACAATAAGAAGACAAAGCATAACTACAGAAAAATTATTGATCTTTAACAATGACAATGAAAAAACTGAAACTGTTAGAGATTTTCTATGCCTTGGTTAAATCGTTAATCAAAATGGAGACTGTAATCAATAAATTAAAAGGAGATGGTGACTTGCAAGGGAAACCATGAAAGAGCAAGAAAAGATGCTGAAACATAGGAATGTAACCAGTATTGGTAACATTTCTTCAGTTTTGGGTCTCATGATGCAAAGGATACCTGTTGAGACTTTCCCTAGTTTTCCCTTTTTATTTTTGTTTTTCATCCATAGTTATGAGTAGGAAAGTGCCAAATGCTTCAAGGCTTAATGGCCTTTCTACTGAATTCTGTATAAGAAGATGTTGTTCTGCTCAGTGGTTGTAAAAGATTGTACAGCTTGGAATCTCTTCTGCGGCTGCCAGATGAATCCTCCACAGGCAAGATGCTTTTCTGTGAGGAAATCCTGGGCATCTTAGCATTTCTTACAGAACAAATGACCATGAAATTCCTGAGAGATCCTGTGAGATGTCCCTGGGATTTATCTGGTGAAAGAAAATCTTGTGAAGAGAAACCTCACTAAAAGGAAGAAAGAGTGATTTCTCTCCCCCACTCTCATTTCTTTTTCCACGACAGTGAGTGGCTGCAAGAATCACTGAAAAATAAGTATGTCTCTCGAGAAATCCAGGATGAAACCACAGTCTTCTCAATTACTAGATACAGACATGAAAGCTGGACAATGAAGAAAACTGTAAAGAATAAATTGATTCATTAGAAATGTGGTGTGTGAAGAAGAGATTTAAGATACTATGGACTGCCAGGAAGATAAATGAATGAGGCTGGATCAAGCTTGAACTCTCATGAAAAGCCATAGTGACTAAACTGATGCAATTGCTCTTTGAGCAAAACTCACTGGGGAAGATAATCATGCTAGGAAAAGATAGTAAGAAAAGGATGACCAGATGTGAGATGGATTTACACAGTATAGAAAGCCATAACCATCAGTCTAGAAAGCATGAACAGGGCTGTTAAGAACACACTATTTTGAAGCCCATAATTCATGAAGTTTCCATTAAGTTGGAAATACCTTTATGGTATCTATCTATCTATCTATCTATCTATCTATCTATCTATCTATCTATCTATCTATCTATCTATCTATCTATCTATCTATCTATCTATCTATCTATCTATCTATCTATCTATCTAAAAATACATAATATAAATTATTGCCACTTTCTGCCAGTAAAATGATCCCTTCTGCATATCTTCAATTATAGATGTTTCATCCACCTATTTTCACTCCTGCTTCATTTGAATCTAGTCCAGTTTCTATATGATATGTTCTGCATACAGACTGAACAGATGAGGGGATAAAATTCTGACACTTTTGCCCAAGGCCGCCATCAGGGGGGGGTACAAGTAGGAGTTCCATCCCGGGCCCGAAGCTGACAGGGGCCCGGCGGCGGACAGCCTATTAGCTCTGTGTGATTTTTTTTTAACTGCGGCGCACAGCTCCTTGCCACGAAGCCGGCAGGTGGGCGAGCAGGAAATGCACATGCACAATTGCCCTTCAGTCTTTCTGCTTCTGGCGCGCAATGCGCAAGAAGCAGAAAGATGGGGGCAATTTGCACATGTGCAGGATTCCTCCTCCCCGGCGCTCTCCTGTTCATACTCGTGCTCGCCTGCCTGCCGGCTTTGTGGCAAGGAGGCAATGCTGGAGAGAAAACAGAGAGAGAGAGAAGAAGAAAGGGAGTGAGAGAGAGAGAGAGTGGCCAGTCTCTGTGTGTGTGCCACCTGCTTTGTGTGTTTGTGTACCCTCCGTGCACATGCGTGGGAGGATGGGGGCTCCATTTGTGCCAGGTGGAGTCTCGCAGGGAAGGGCAAGGCACCTAAGAGATGCCTGTCCCCTCCGGCCAGGTGAAGGATCGCATGCAATGGCGGTGCACAAAAGGCCAGTGCCGGGCGTGCGTGATCCGGCTACGGAGGGGAGACTACAAAGTTCAAAATCCCCAACCAGGTGCCCGCTCCAAAGAGGAGGAGGAGGGACTTTTCCGGACACTCCCCCCCCCACACACACACACACCTCTTTCCAACGCTGCAGTCGTCTGGAACTAAGAGATCCAACGAGAGCCGGAGATAGAGGTGGAGGAAGTTTTCTTCCTTCCTTCCTTTGCAAGCTGCAACCACCCCTTTTCCCCCACCCCTTCCTCTTCTGCCGGGGGGACATCTGGAGGGATCCCCCTCTTTCTTCTCCTGTGCGATTTCCTGCCTCTCTCACCCAAAGAGGCTTTGCAAACAACCCCTCTCTTGCTCTCGATCCCCCCTTTGCCTTCTGCTTCCACTTTCTTCCTCTCTCTTTCTCTCTCTTTTCCTTCTTTTCTCTGCCTTCCCTATTCCCAATCACACCCTCCCCATTTCCAGGAAGGTTTCCTTGCTCTCCCCTTGGTTGTGGGAAGCAGAAAAGAAATTAGCAATTACACTTCTACACCTCCTCCATGGGGCTTAGTGCACTCTCTGCCGCAGTTCACAAGGCAATTTAGCAGTTTTGCCCCCCCCCCCCCAACATGCTGGGGACTAATTTTAGCGACGTCAAAAGGATGGAAGAAGCTGAGTCAACCTTGATCACCGTCAAGATCAAACTCACACTGTTCTGGCTGCTGGACATCAGTTGGAGCTCTGCAGATGTTTCCATGGTCATGTGGCAGGCATGACTAGTCACCGGAGTGCACAGTGTGCTGTTTACCTTCCCACCAAAGTGGTACCTAGTTATCTACTTGCGATTTCTTGCTTTCGAACTGCTAGGTTGACAGGAGCTGGGACAGAGACAGGTGCTCAATCCATCATGCAGTACCTGGGTCTTGAACTGCCGACTTGCCAGCCGTCCAGCTAACAAGGCAAACTTCTTAACCACCGAGCCACTGCAGCCCCTTGGTTCACAAGTGAATTAGCATTTTGCCCCCCCCAACATGTTTGAGTGAGTATGGGCATGCGGTGCACACGCCGGTCTGCCCCCTCAGGGGAGTCCTTCGGCTCTATCGCCACCTCGGCTCGGGCTCACTTATCCCGCTGCCTCTGGTGGAGCTCCCCGGGAGGGATCCACCCTCACTCACTCCCCCACCAGACTGAGACCATCAGGGAAGTGACTTCGCTTTGTAAAGTTGCCAGGAGTCGATCTCACTGCAAAATGGAGACTGGGTGACAGAAGCTCTGTGCTCTTCCACTCCACCTCTGCCCATCGATTTCTTTTGGGAAATTGTGTATTCCACCCACCACCACCATCCCAATGCGAGGAGAGAGAAAAGTATGTGTTTGTGTATGTGGGGGGAGGGGGGCAATAGGATTGCTCAGTACGGAGCCCAGAAATTTCTGATGGCGGCCCTGCTTTTGCCTGTTGGAAACCATCATGTCTCTCCATATTTTGTCCTAACTTTAGCTTCTTGTCTACAATACAGGCCAGAGAGATATAGAATCCAACTCATTTATTGGTCTGCCGATTACTACCAGAAACATGCAAAGATGAGGACTTCTGTTTGGCCAATGACAAAGTCAAAAAAGTAGCTTCATTTTGTGTTGTGTTCTAATAGTGTAACCGTCTCATGTGATAACAATGTATCTCAACCAATGTAACCTTTCCTACGGGTAACAATGTAACCTTCAGCTGTATCACTATAAACCCTGTAATAGGACGCGAGCTAATGACCACCAGCTGGCAGCAGCGAGCGTCCAAGCTCTCTTGGTCCAAACTCATCAAAGTGCCACAGCGCGGGAAGTTTCCCGCCACTGCCTACACCTGGACAAGAAGGGCGTGACCAGCTATGACGTCACGCGGACAATAGCCAATGGGCTATCGTGGAGCCACGTTCAAATGTTTTACTACCATATATATAGAGCTGTACATCCGCCATTACCTCATGTTCCCTCTGACCACTATGCAATAAACCTGTGTTAAACCAGCCCTTGGCTGTATTCCTGTGTCTTGGTTCTCATACACTAAATTGGCGACGAAGGTGGGATATGGATCCCCAAGGAGCCAGGACACAGAGCGGTTTCAACATTAAGAAACCGCAAGACTGGGAGCTCTTCGAGATGGACTTCCAGGGAGCACTGGTAGAACTCGACGTAAAGGACAAGGCAAAGAAGAGGGCCATCCTCACCCGAATGCTGGGGCAAGAAACCAAGCGAACGCTGGTGAGCATCATTGCACCGAAGAAGGTGAGCGATTTCAAAGCCGATGACATCATGAAACTGCTGCGTGAGCGGTTTCGACCGTCGAAGGCGATGTTTCCCGCTCGGAGCGCGTTTTGGAGGCAAGTCCAAGTGCCGGACGAGTCGGTTGAAGCCTTCGTAGCGGCCATGAGGTTAGCTGCCAGCCCCTGCAAGTGGGAAAACTTAGAGCTAGCCCTCAGGGATGGCGTGCTGTGCGGCCTGAAGGACAGGGAGGTGCAGCGCGCCCTGATGAATAAGGAGCCACCCCCCACGTTACAAGAGGTCGTGGAGGCCGCGGAATCCGCGGAGACTACGAATGCGGGGGTACAAGAGATGCACGAATGGCGTCCGAAGGCCGGCAGGGCAGAAAATTCGGTGCACGGCAAACCGGGGAACTCGGTGCACGCGACTCGGCGAACCTCGAAATCGTCTGCGGAAGGCAGCGACGACGAGGATGTCCGGAGAGTCCGAAAAGGGGGGCGCCGCTGTGATGGTTGTGGGGCGGCTCATGACCGCGCTAAGTGCCCGTTCCGGAAAGCCGAGTGCCACAACTGCAGCCGCCGGGGGCACATCGCTAAAGTGTGCAGAAAACGGCAAGAGGCCCGGAGGCATTCACCAGACCGTTCGTCCAGACCAGACCGTCCGACGAGGTCCAAAGATGGCGCCCGAGCCACGAGGAAGCAGGACGGCGTGGGCCGCGTCTCAGACGACAGCGAGGACGACGCACCTGTGTTCAGCGTGTCCGCAGGACAACCCCGTTATTTCGTTGAGGTATTAGTACAAGGGGCCCCTATTAGGATGGAAGTAGACTCGGGGTCCTCCTATTCTATCATTTCTCAGAGGGAGTTCTTGAAAATTGACCCCCTTGTGCGACCCAAACTTAGAGCGTTGAGGTCCACACTACGAGATGTTCAAGGGAACAGCATTCCAGTGTTGGGGGTCGGAAAATTCCAAGTGAAATTTAAGAGACACTCTGCAGAACTCCCCCTAGTCGTTCTCAAGGGGGGAAATTGTAGTCTCCTCGGAACTCAGTGGTTTCAGCCTTTGGGGTTGTTCATAGGAGGGGTGCATGCCGTGGGAGCAGATCCAATTCAAGCGGTGTGTGACGCGCACCCCGCCGTTTTTAAAAAAGGACTGGGAAAGTTCAAGGGACCCCCTGTAGCTTTCGACCTGGACCCGGAGGTCCGCCCGATAAGACTTAAACCACGCAGAGTGCCGTTCGCACTCAAGGACAAAATAGAGGCGGAACTGGACAAACTGGTGGGCCAGGGGATTCTCATTCCTGTTGATTCCGCGGAGTGGGAGACTCCAATTGTAACAGCACTGAAGGCAAACGGGGAGGTGCGCATTTGCGCTGATTATAAGTGTACAATTAACAAGGCTATCCGCCCTAATGCCTATCCGGTGCCGGTGGTCAGCCACCTTCTGGCCAGACTGAATGGGGGAAAGTGTTTCGCTAAGCTCGACCTAGCGCAAGCCTACCAACAACTCCCAGTGACCCCTGCCACGGCAGCGGCACAAACCATAGTCACTCATAAAGGGGCGTTCCAGGTGTCGCGTTTGCAGTTCGGCGTGAACTCGGCACCCGGCCTTTTCCAGTCGCTCGTGGAACGTCTCCTGAAAGGTTTGGAGGGGGTTTTGCCTTATTTTGATGACGTATTGATAACAGGGGGGAGTGAGACTGAACTAGCCAAACGATTGGACAATGTACTGACGGTGTTTGAGAGAGCGGGGTTGCGACTGCGGAAAGACAAGTGCGTTTTTTTTGCAACAGAGGTTGAGTTCTTAGGATTCCGGGTTACACCCGAGGGAATTAGGCCTTCCAAATCCAAAGTAACCGCCATAAAGAAAGCTCCTCGCCCCACATCTAAGACCGAACTGCAGTCGTTCCTAGGACTCCTAAATTTTTATCATACCTTCCTTCCACGGAAAGCGGCTGTGGCCGAACCGCTCCATAGGTTGCTTAAAAAGGAAGTGGTATGGATGTGGGGCGACGAACAGGAGAGGGCTTTTAAGGAGCTGAAGCAGCTCCTGACCTCCGACGCAATTCTGACCCATTTCGATCCCAAACGGCCAGTGGTCCTAGTCTGTGATGCATCCCCAGTGGGGGTGGGGGCGGTGCTTTGCCACGTGTTGGAAAACGGAAGGGAGGCGCCAGTAGCGTTTTACTCTAGGTCCCTGTCCCCAGCGGAGAGGAATTACGCACAGACCGACAGGGAGGCGTTAGCGATAGTAGCAGGGACCAAGAAGTTTCACGATTTTCTGTATGGTCGCCCTTTCACCATAGTGACTGACCACAAGCCCCTGTTGGGAATATTTACTGCGAATAAGCCTACGCCACAGATCCTGTCACCGAGGATGCTGAGGTGGGCTATTTTTCTCAACGCATACCAACATGAGTTGGAGTACCGACCCGGCAAGGAGATTAGCCATGCGGACGCACTGTCACGATCCCCCCTGCCCTTGGCGGGTGGCCACAAGAGTGGAGTAGAAAAAGACCATCAGGTGTTGTTGATAGAGGTTTTAGATTCGCCCCCCATAGTACCTGCCGACATCGCCAAAGCGACGGGCAAAGATAGGACATTGGAGAAAGTCAGCTCTTGGGTGCAAAAGGGGTGGCCAGCGTCCTCCCCGGCGGCGGAATTCGACCCATTTTTTCGGAAAAAGCTAGAATTGTCCCTAGAGAGGGGGTGCCTTTTGTGGGGCCAACGGGTGGTGGTCCCTACATCCCTGAGACCGAGGGTGCTTAAATTGCTGCACGTCAGCCACCCGGGAATTGTTCGCTCCAAGGCACTGGCTTGGAGCTATTTCTGGTGGCCCCAATTAGACGCAGACATAGAACAAATGATCGGCACTTGCGAGGCTTGTCAGGGCTCCCGGCTGGAGGAGGCTCGACTCCCACATAGGGAATGGGACGCGGCGAGGGGCCCGTGGTCCAGAGTGCACATAGATTTCGCCGGCCCATTCCGAGGGACCCTTTTTCTCCTGGTAGTGGATGCCTACTCTAAGTGGCTGGAGGTGATTCCGGTCACGAGCACGTCCTCCACCACTACAATTAAACACTTACGGAGGATTTTTTCTACGTTCGGTTTACCCGACACTCTAATCAGCGATAACGCTAGTTGTTTCACGTCCGCAGAGTTCAGGGCGTTCACAGACATAAATGCCATTCGGCACGTTACCTCCGCGCCGTTCCACCCGGCCACGAACGGCCAAGTGGAGCGCCTTGTGCGCACAACAAAAGATGCATTGAGACGCATGGGCCCAGGGGACCTGAACCACCAAGTGTGTCAATTCTTATTGGGATATAGAGTAACTCCCCTAGCATCAGGGTACTCGCCGGCGGAGCTGCTGATGCGGAGAAAGTTGACCACGATCCTGACCAGGTTAGATCCGACGAGGGTTGAGGACAAAGGGAAGAACATAGGGTTAGCGGTCTCGAAAGGTTTCGCCGTCGGCGATCCTGTACACTGCAGGAACTACGCCAACGCAGGCTCAGCCTGGGTACCAGGGACGGTTGTGGAACAGACGGGGCCAGTGTCGTATCGGGTGGAAACTAACACCGGTCTCCTCTGGAGGAGGCACGCTGACCAACTTAGGCACCGAGTGCTTGAGGGGCCGATCAGTGGGGCTCAGGAACAGGATTCAGCGTTAGGGTTCTCCTCCACCTGCTTATCCCAAGGGGGAGACAGCGAAGGGCAACAGTCCCAAACAAGGGGGGGAAGCAGAGGTCCAAACTCACATCCTTTTGATACACCGGTTCTATCCAATTCTTTGAAAGGGAGAAACGAGTTTGCCCCTCCAATTTCACCCAGTCCCTCGGAAGAGGGAAATGAGTTTGCAACTGTTGCCCCCGAATTAAATTTTGTGTTACCGAACCGGGGGGGTTTTTTGGAGTGTTCCCCCACCCGTCCAAGCGAGAAGCGGGGTTTTTCGTTAGCCCCTAGTGCCCCCGGTTTGCCCACATCCACATCAGAAACCTGTCCTCTCCCCTCTCCTGCCCATCCCAAAGCTGCACAACCGCGGCGAGTCACTAACAAGTCATCCTCTCCAATTACAGGACAGGAAGCCGGGGAGCAAGGAGGAGGGAGCAAAGCCGGGGCAGGGCAGCCCGCGCCGAGCCCCCAGCGTGTTCGAAATAAGCCATCTTGGCTGAGAGACTTCGTCTCATCCTAGGGGGGAGGAGTGTTGTGTTCTAATAGTGTAACCGTCTCATGTGATAACAATGTATCTCAACCAATGTAACCTTTCCTACGGGTAACAATGTAACCTTCAGCTGTATCACTATAAACCCTGTAATAGGACGCGAGCTAATGACCACCAGCTGGCAGCAGCGAGCGTCCAAGCTCTCTTGGTCCAAACTCATCAAAGTGCCACAGCGCGGGAAGTTTCCCGCCACTGCCTACACCTGGACAAGAAGGGCGTGACCAGCTATGACATCACGCGGACAATAGCCAATGGGCTATCGTGGAGCCACGTTCAAATGTTTTACTACCATATATATAGAGCTGTACATCCGCCATTACCTCATGTTCCCTCTGACCACTATGCAATAAACCTGTGTTAAACCAGCCCTTGGCTGTATTCCTGTGTCTTGGTTCTCATACACTAAATTTTGCCAGTCCAGAGTCTGATCAGGGCATGAAAGAGGAAATCAGGCCAAGCACGTGCTGAGGTATACTAATTTCTTTTAGAACAAACCATAGTATTCCATGATCACAAAAGATTATCATGCAGTGGGCTAAGTGCCTGTCTGATTGCACCCTGAATCAGCCTACTTCAATTCAAAATTTGGGAAATCCAAGGCACACACCCACTCCACATTAAACAGCAACACACAAGTAGAGAAGAACCGACTGTTTATTTTATTTTATTTATTCAATTTCTACACCGCCCACTCGGCCCAGGCCAACTCAGGGTGATTCACAATCATGGATAAAACATCATAGTCAAAACTACTTAAAAATTCATGTCTCATTTCTTAGAGCAGGGGTGGCCAAACATTTAGTGCCACAGGCCGGTCACGTGGTTCCTACCACTGGAAGCAAACACACCCATGCATGTGCAAAATGCTGCCATAAATGCACCTGCAGCTGTTGTAAACATGTTTATGACAGCTGCAGTGCATTTACGGTATTGTTTTTGCACATGCATGGGAGTGTTTTACTTCCACTTCTGAAAATAGTGAGGGTGGTGTGGGTTAGATTATTTGGTACTGCAAGACAGATTATTTGGTACTGCAGGCCATAGTTTGGCCACCCCTGTTTTAGAAAAATATACCCTGTACTCCAGTTAGAGGGGGGGGGGAGGAACTCCTCCTTCTTCTAGTGCCGTATCCCATTCCAGATATTGGCTATCATCATGGATATCATCCATGAAGATTGTTCTGGAGACCATACAATGCAGTGGCCTTCCATTTGCCTTCTGCATAGCAGCGTGACACCTATACCACTGATACAGTTCCGTGATTCACTTTCTGATCCTGAGACTTATTGGCATACAAAGTCCTCCTCAGCCCCAGGCCAGTATTGATGAAGGTACTACCCTCTATCAAGATGGATTTAAGTGGGATTTCATCCACTTGGGGACCATCGCCCTTCCCTGTAGACTTTGACACCCAAGTCTACAGGATTGTCAGGTTAGTTAACCACCACCTAATGATCGACAATGAGTATGGTATCCTGTTACCATAGCAGGATACCCTGGCCCAACAGAAGCTCCTACAGGTGAAAATACCATAGAACGGGGGTGGGGGTGGATCAGGATTACACCAATGAGGGAAGAATTATAACTTCCCTACATCTTTTCACACAGTTCTGATTTGAAAGAAAATTCCCCCCACAAACAAAAATATTCTCTTTATTAAATAAATTAAAATCTCATTCAGTACAGAAGAGAACACATTCTGTGCTATTTGCCATTAGGCTTTGGATGGTGGCTCTCCCCACTCCTACCTTAAAAATTCAGAAGGATTGATGATACCCAAGAAAAGCATGCATATAAAACCAGACAAGAGTCTGACACATAAGGTTTGAATAGCTAGCTTGAAATACTTGAACCCCTGTGAGGTTACATTATGGTATCATCTATATGGCCCTTGGAAAGGGCAAAGGTTTGAAGTGCCATTGCTGATTGGCTTCCATTATATCTGCCATTTATCACAGTTTTTCCCCATATGTAAGCTCACTGGATAATTGTCAGTTTCTCCCATGGTTTCTTCTTTACTTTACTGCATGCTTTAAATGGTTTCTCATTTTCTTATGCTGTAGTTATTACTGTTATCTCAGTGATTCTCAACCTGCAGTCTGTGGGCCGGATGCGGCCTGCAGCACAATTTCATGTCCCACAACCACCACCTCCACCACACCAGGAAGTGCCTTGTTCTTATGTTCTTAAGTGATTTCTTGAGACTTCTGGTAATGGAGGCAGATGGCACAGGGTGAAATTTGTAATTCTAAGATGGTGGCGGTGCCATCTTAGAATTTCAAGACAGTGAAACCCCTTACATAAGTCATTTTGTTGTTTTTGTTTTTTTTTGGTTTTTTTGCATAAATCGGGACACTGATTTACGCAAAAAAAACTTTACATAAGTCAATTTTACGTAAGTAGAGGCATATGTAAATCAGGGTTTTATTGTACCTCCAACTGCCTGCCTGACCCCCCCCCCCCCCTTTAGCAGGGGGGAGAGGAAAAGGCTGTTATTTTGGGCCATCAATTTGCTGCCTTTGATGATCTTATGAATTAAGTAAAGGTAAAGGTCTCATTTGCTTGAAATCCAGTAGTGTCTGACTCTAGGGAGCAGTGCTCATCAGTGTTTACAGCCAAAGAGCAAGCACTGTCTGAATATGCAGACATTTCTATGGTCATGTGGCAGGCATGACTAGACACCAAAGTGCACAGAATGCTGATACCTTTCCTGCCGAAACTTTACCTATTTATCTACTTGCAATTTCTTGCTTTCAAACTTCTAGGTTGGCAGCTTGATGGGACAGATGATGGAAGCTCACTCAGATCTCAAAGTGCTGGCCTAACAACCTTTGGGTTATCAAACTCAGCGTATTAACCACTAAAGCCACCATGGCCCCATTCATATGAATTAGTAACCTTCTAAAGGTCTCAGGAGGAGGAGACCTGCTCATGTCTTACAAACTCAGGACTTTGGCTTCTTTTACAGAATCAATCTGTCTCACGTTTGGTTCTCCTTTTTTCCTGCTACCTTCAACTTTTCCCTGCATTATTGCTCCTGTAGCTGGGCCCTTGAAAAATCAACATTCCTGACTACATAGAAATGCATTTGTAACAGCTGCTTCCCCTACAGACTGTCCCTCTCCTCAGAATAAGCAGATAGGTACTTTCTGCTTGGCTGCCCATGGGTTATGAGTGCCATTTTCCTGAAATCTTGAACAGGGCTCATGGATTACCCATCTGACTAATCCTGAAAGCAGGAAGAAGCTGCCTGCAGTGGAAAACACGACATCAAAGTGACACTCTCTGGGGGAACCAATGGAAGTTAATAGAATGGGGGGACAGGAAGACTATTCATACAATCAAAGCATTTTTCATGAAAAAAATATCTCCCATACTGCAGGCATCTGTGTGAAAATCAAGCAAAGAAAACATTTTCCCTGACACTGCCTTTTAATAATCATAACTTTTACCTGGGTTTAATAATAGTAGTAATTGTGTACTGTAAAGGCAGTTCTAACTTATGGTGACCCTTTGTAAGGCTTTCTATGTAGACAGAAACTAAGATACTGCATGATGGTTTGAGCACCCAGCTCCATCCCAGCTCCTGCCAACCTAGCAGTTTGAAAGCAAGAAATTGCAAGTAGATAAATAGAGACCACTTCGGTGGGACAACTTGGGGACATGAAAGGAGCCTCATTCGGGCGTCTCCTGAGTGTAGTTTCTCCAGCAAAAATAATTTCAACCTAGAATAATTTCTGACACAAGTTATTATTATGCAATTAAATTGTTTACCATTCCCTTCTTCTGGGGACAATCTGAGATCATGTAGTTTACCCATGGCTACAAAGGCTGGGAGGCACAGCAGGGATTCAAACTCCCCATCTGGCTCCATATCCAGTTACCTAACTCCACTTAACAATTTAAATCTAGGTTTGTTTCATTTGTACATAATGAGCAAAATGATAGAAGCATCTACCTTCTCCTTCATTCATAAAATGTTGAAGGCTTGGTATGGTTTTGAAGACATTTTCCACAATTGTAAGACTGATTTTTTTTATCATTGCTTGAAAATGTGCATCCTTGGAAATTGTGATAAATGATGCTTTATTGAATTAAACAAAAGACCTAACTGCCTTTTCATCAGACAGCTTGACTTTTCGTGTACATTATGTGGGTGTGTTGTTAGGAGAAATGCACTGATTTTTGCTGTCACATTTGGGAGAAATGAAAAAAAAGTACAATGTGGGGTGAACTTGTCCTGGTCTCATGCTAGAAGCAAGAGCTCTTATTAGTGTTGGAGAATTCTCAACAGAATGTTCCACCATGATGACTAAGCCTATCGTGATGAGAAATGAGATCTGTGTGACTTCTTCATATATCTAAAGCTGAATGCCAAAATATATTTCATAAAAGCAGTTCTATTTCCACAACATTATTTCTAAACAATGCTGTTCCTTTATAGGAAATGCCAAATTGCTAGACTTTTTCTTTAAATTTAATTATTCCACATAACCTTGACCATTAAGAGAGATGCTTTAACTTCCCCCATCTGTCTTCCAGTTCTACCTCTAGCAGTGTATACTTGTATTGTTATTTAATTGCATAGTCTGACCCTTTGCGACCATATGGACCAGAGCACACCAGGTTCCTCTGTCATCTGCCATCCTCCATGGTTTTTTTTTTGGCAAAGACACTGGAGTGGATCCCTAGTGGATTCTGTTCAGTCTGAGTTCTCTGCTATGGCCTGTCCATCATGGATGGCCCTACATGGCATAGCCCATAGCCTTGTCAAACTACGCAAGCCCCCCACCATGGCAAATAATTGCATATGTACCTTAAAATCAGGGATAATGCTTAATGCTTATGGTAAAGTGGGCTATAGTCCACATAGTCTTATGCAAAAAAAAGGGGGTCGTTATTTTAAGGGTACACAACCTGGGCAATCATCATTTTATTTCCTTCCTGTTTGCATCATGTTATAATTTTTCCTTACTGATCTTGGTTAACAGTAATTGTGGCATAGAACTGATGCTGTACCTTGTGTGTTAGTTGAAACATGATGTTTTTAACATGCACTAGCATGTGCTGTAGGAACTGCAACACAGATTTTTGAAAGCTTTCCTGTTTTGCCTCTCTTTATGCTTTCCTGTGACTTGTTTGTGGCAATGCCAGCAAAGGCTGAAATACAATTAAGCCTCTCCTAATCAGTCTAATTAACCAGACTATCCACTACAAATTTAGGAAAACAAGACAAACAAGATAAACAACCAATTACTGCTGTATTTGTTTGCCAACAAAGCCACAATTAATAAGTTTCCCAAATACTGTACTTAAATTCATTGGTAATTATTCCCCTTTTGTGTATGCAAACCAAGACACAGGACACAGCCTCGGGCTGGGTTAACTCAGGTTTATTGCATCGTGGACAGAGGGAACATGGGGTAATGGCGGATCGATAGCTCTTTATATACAGTAGTAATACATTTGAACGTGGTGCCATAGTAGCCCATTGGCTACTGACTGCGTGACGTCATTGCTAGTCACGCCCTTCTTGTCCAGGTGTAGGTGGTGGCGGGAAAGCTTCCCGCGCTGTTGCCTTTGATGATTCTGACCAAGAGAGCCTGGACGCTCGCTGCTGCCAGCTGGTGGTCATCAGCTCGCGTCCTCATGCAGGGTTCATATGATACAGCTGAAGGTTACATTGTTGCTATAGGCAAGGTTACATTGGTTCAGATACATTGTAATCCATGTGGAAGGTAAAACCCTTAGAACACAACATCCCTCCCCCCTAGGACGAGACAATGTCTCGAGCCCCTGCTTCTAGACACTCCCCCCCTAGGAGACAAAATCTTTCAGCCAAGATGGCTTGTTTCGAACACGCTGGGGTCTCGATGCGGGCTGCCTCTCCCCGGGTTTGCTACTTTCTCTTTGTCCCCTGGTTTCCTGTCCTGTAATTTGAGAGGGAGACTCGTTAGTGATCTGCCGCGGCTCCGCGGCGTTGTTGGGAGGTGTGCTCTTACTTAGGGAGGAACCGGGGGCACTGGGGACTAACGAAAAACCCCTCTTCTCGCTTGGATGGGTGGGGGAACACTCCTGAAAACCCCCCCGGTTTGCTAAATCAAAACCAAAATTCCACTCGGGGGCAGCGGTCGCGAACTCCTCTCCCCCTTCCCCGGCCTCTGACGGAACTGGCTTATCAAAAGGGTATGAGTCGGGGCCGCTGCTTCTTCCTTCCCCCCTTGCTTGGGACTGTTGCCCGCTGCTGTCTCCCCCTTGGGTTACGCGGGTGGGGGAGAACCCTAACGCTGAATCTTGTAGGAGATCCTCACTGACTGGCCCACTGACTCGGTGCCTCAGTTGGTCTGCGTGCCTCCTCCAGAGGAGACCGGTGTGGGTTTCGACCCGGTACGACACTGGCCCCGTCTGTTCTACAACCGTCCCCGGCACCCAGGCTGGCCCCGCGCTGGCATAGTTCCTGCAATGAACAGGGTCGCCGGCGGCGAAACCTTTCGAGACTGCCAGCCCCACGTTTTTTCCCTTGTCCTCAATTCTTGTGGGGTCCAGCCTGGACAGGAGCGTAGTCAGTTTCCGCCGCATCAACAGTTCCGCCGGCGAGTAACCTGACGCTAAGGGGGTCACCCTATACGCTAATAGGAACTGACATACTTGATGGTTCAGGTCCCCGGGGCCCATGCGCCGAAGCGCCTCCTTTGTTGTACGCACCAACCGTTCCACTTGGCCATTCGTGGCCGGGTGAAACGGCGCGGACGTGACATGCCGAATGGCATTCGCCTCCATGAATGTCCCGAACTCTGAGGAGGTGAAGCAACTCGCGTTATCGCTGACTAAAGTGTCGGGTAAACCGAACGTTGAAAAGACTCTCCGTAGTTGGTTAATTGTAGTGGTGGAGGATGTGCTCTTTACCGGAATGACCTCCAGCCACTTTGAGAATGCATCCACCACCAGGAGAAACATGGTTCCTCGGAAAGGGCCAGCGAAATCTACGTGCACTCTGGACCATGGCCCCCTCGCTGTGTCCCATTCCCTATGCGGGAGGCGGGCCGCCTCTGGTCGGGACCCCTGGCACGCCTCACAAGTGCCGACCATGTGCTCAATGTCCTCGTCAAGCTGTGGCCACCAAAAGTAACTGCGGGCCAGCGCTTTTGAGCGAACGATGCCCGGGTGGCTGACGTGCAGCAGTTTGAGAACCCTCGGCCGCATGGGAGTCGGGACCACCACCCGTTGGCCCCACAACAGGCACCCCCTTTCTATGGACAACTCCAGCTTCTTCCGAAAGAATGGGTCGAATTCCTTGCCTGGGGACGATGTTGGCCACCCTTTCTGCACCCATGAGCTGACTTTCTCCAACGTCCTGTCCTTGCTTGTCGCCCTAGCTATATCAGCCGGTACTATTGGGGGTTCGTCTAAAACCTCGATTAGCAACACCTGGCGGTCTCTTCCTATTCTGGCTTTTTGGTCGACCGACAAAGGCAAAGGTGATCTCGAAAGCGCATCAGCATGGCTGATCTCCTTTCCGGGCCGGTACTCCAACTCGTGTTGGTATGCGTTAAGAAAAATGGCCCATCGCAACATTCTCGGGGATAGTATCTGCGGCGTGGGCTTGCCTGCCGTGAAAATCCCTAACAGGGGCTTGTGATCCGTCACGATTTTGAATGGGCGGCCATACAGAAAATCGTGAAACTTTTTGGTCCCCGCTACTATTGCCAATGCCTCTCTGTCGGTTTGTGCGTAATTTCGCTCTGCTTGGGACAGGGACCTTGAGTAAAACGCCACTGGGGCCTCCCGACCATCATCCAACACGTGGCAAAGCACTGCCCCCACCCCCACCGGTGATGCATCACAGACTAAGACCACCGGCCGTTTGGGGTCGAAATGCGTAAGGATTGCGTCCGATGTTAAAAGCTGCTTTAGTTCGTTGAACGCCTTCTCGTGCTCGTCACCCCACATCCATGTCTCCTCTTTTTTAAGTAACCGATGGAGCGGTTCGGCCACGGAGGCTTTCCGCGGAAGGAATGTATGGTAAAAATTGAGGAGCCCCAGGAATGACTGTAGTTCGGTTTTGGATGTGGGGCGAGGGGCCTTCTTAATGGCTTCCACTTTGGATTTGGACGGCTTAATACCCTCAGGTGTGATCCGAAACCCTAAAAACTCGACCTCGGTTTCGAAAAAAACACATTTGTCCTTCCTCAGTCTCAGCCCCGCTTTCTCGAACACAGTTAGCACTTTATCCAATCTCTTTGCCAGTTCGGCCTCACTCCCCCCTGTTATCAATACGTCATCAAAATAAGGTAACACCCCCTCCAGCCCCTTCAGGAGGCGTTCCACAAGCGACTGGAAAAGGCCGGGTGCCGAGTTCACGCCGAACTGTAACCGCGACACCTGGAACGCTCCCTTATGTGTGACTATCGTTTGTGCCGCGGCCGTGGCGGGAGTTACGGGGAGTTGTTGATAGGCTTGTGCCAGGTCGAGCTTAGCGAAACACTTTCCCCCATTTAGCCTGGCCAAAAGGTGGCTGACCACGGGCACCGGGTATGCATTAGGGCGAATCGCCTTGTTAATTGTACACTTATAATCAGCGCAAATGCGCACCTCCCCGTTAGCCTTCAGGGCTGTTACGATTGGAGTTTCCCACTCCGCGGAATCAACAGGAATAAGAATCCCCTGGCCCACCAATTTGTCCAGTTCCGCCTCTATTTTGTCCTTTAGTGCGAAAGGCACCCTGCGCGGTTTGAGTCTTATCGGGCGGACCTCCGGGTCTAGGTCGAAGGCTACAGGGGGTCCCTTGAATTTTCCAAGTCCTTTTTCAAAAACGGCGGGGTGCGCGTCACACACCGCTTGTATCGGATCCGCGCCCACGGCATGCACCCCCCCTATGAACAAACCCAAGGGCTGAAACCACTGCGTCCCTAGGAGGCTACAATTCCCCCCTTTGAGAACGACTAAAGGGAGTTCTGCGGAATGTCTTTTATAACGAACCCGAAATTTTCCGACCCCCAGCACTGGAATGCTGTTCCCTTGTACGTCCCGTAGCGTGGACCTCAGAGTCTTAAGTTTGGGCCGCGCTTGGGGGTCGATCTTCAAGAACTCCTTCTGGGGAATTATGGAATAATAGGACCCCGAGTCAATCTCCATCCTAACAGGGGCCCCTTGTACTATTACCTCAATGAAGTAATGGTTTTGTCCCGCGGACACGCTGAACACGGGGGCGTCGTCCTCGCTGCCGTCCGAGACGCGACCCACGCCGTCCTGCTTCCTCGTGGTTCGGGCGCCATCTTGGGGTCTCGCTGGACGGTCCGGTCTGGCCGAACGGTCTTTCGACTGCCTCCGGCCCTCTCTCCGGTTCCTGCATGCCCTGGCGATGTGCCCGCGCCGGCCACAGCTGTAACATTCGGCTTTCCTGAAAGGGCACTTCGCACGCTCGTGGGCCGCCCCACAACCATCGCAGCGGCGCCCCCCTTTCCGGACCTTCTGTACCTCTTCGCCGTCGCTGCCATCTGTAGAGGATCTCGAGGTTCGTCGGGTCGCGTGCACCGGCTGTCCTGACTTGCCGCGCACCGAGCTTTCCGCTTTGCTGGCCCTAGGACGCCACTCACGCCACTCGTGTATTTCGTCCACTCCCGCATTCGTGGACTCCGCGGATTCCGCGGTCTCTACGACCTCGGCCAGCGTGGGTGGCGGCTCCCTGTTCATCAGGCGGCGCTGCACTTCCTTGTCCTTCAGGCCACACAGCACGACGTCCCTCATGATCATCTCCAGGTTGTCCCACTTGCAGGGAACGGCGGCTACCCTCAGGGCCTCCACGAAAGCCTCTACCGACTCATCCGGCGCTTGGACTCGCCTCCAAAACGCACTCCTAGCGGGAAACATTGCCTTCGAGGGTTGGAAACGCTCACGCAGCAACTTCAGTATGTCGTCGGTTTTGAAGTCGTCCAACGTCTTCGGTTCGATCATGCCCACCAGCGTCCGCTTGGTCTCTACACCCAGCATTCGGGTGAGGATGGCCCTCTTCCTTTCCTCGTCATCTTTGACTTTGAGTTCCACCAATGCCGCCTTGAAATCCATGTTAAAGATGGTCCAGTCTTGCGGCTTGGTAATATTGAACCCGCTCTGTGTCCTGGCCCCTTGGGAATCCATCATCCCACCTTCGTCGCCAATTTTGTGTATGCAAACCAAGACACAGGACACAGCCTCGGGCTGGGTTAACTCAGGTTTATTGCATCGTGGACAGAGGGAACATGGGGTAATGGCGGATCGATAGCTCTTTATATACAGTAGTAATACATTTGAACGTGGTGCCATAGTAGCCCATTGGCTACTGACTGCGTGACGTCATTGCTAGTCACGCCCTTCTTGTCCAGGTGTAGGTGGTGGCGGGAAAGCTTCCCGCGCTGTTGCCTTTGATGATTCTGACCAAGAGAGCCTGGACGCTCGCTGCTGCCAGCTGGTGGTCATCAGCTCGCGTCCTCATGCAGGGTTCATATGATACAGCTGAAGGTTACATTGTTGCTATAGGCAAGGTTACATTGGTTCAGATACATTGTAATCCATGTGGAAGGTAAAACCCTTAGAACACAACATCCCCCCAAAGACTTTTGTATATGATCTACAATTCAACATGGATGACAAGTGGAAACTTTATCCCCAAATGATTCCAGCATTTCTACAGCATAATCCTGCATTTCAATATGTTGAGGGCAAGATTCCATCATATCAACCTCATGTCAGCAACTGCAATAGCCAAATTCAGATGCACATCATAGCAGGGTAATCTTGTATTACAGGGAAGGAAATGACAACATCATCAAATCTAAAGACCCAAATGACAGCCTGCATCAGAATTGGATCTGGTTTCCAGACCTTTTTATGCAACTTGTCATATACAATCAGTCTCCAGCAGCACACTGAAAATTCAGGACGAAGCCATAGCAATCACTCCTTTACTGTAAGTATTGAAAATTATTCAGAGATTGGCTTTCGTCATCAGAAGCTCATCCCAGCCAGCCATCATGCTTCTAATTTAAACCCTGATTAACCTCCCCATGCCCTCAAGGGAAAATGAGATACTTGCATAATTGGGGAGTCGAGGAATTTTTAAAAATGGTCACAAAGTGTGTTTCTATAATACATAAAACATGGGTTTAATAGGGAAGGCTGTGCTATGGTAGAGCCAATGGTTCTGCTGATCATCTCTTGATGGAAACAGGAAATGTAATGCTTATTCTTCATGTGTAAGGTAAATGTAAAGGTCTCCCTTGCTTGAAAGCCAGTCATATCTGACTCTAGGGTTCAGTACTCATCTCTGTTTATAGCCAGTGAGCCAGCGTTGTCTGCTTCTGCAGATGTATTCCGTGGTCATGTGGCAGGCATGACTTGACACCAGAGTGCACAGAATGCTGTTTACCTTCCCACTGAAGTCCCTATTTATCTACTTGCAATTTCTTGGTTTCAAACTTCTAGGTTGACAGGAGCTGGGTCAGAGACAGGAGCTCACTCCATCATGCAGCACTCAGGTCTTGAACTGCTAACCTGCTAACCTTCCAGTTGTCAAGTTCAACATCTTAACCAATAAGCTACCGCAGTCCCTTTCTTCATGTGTAGTGGATACTGATTTATTTTGTGGTGTCAGTTGGTTCAGTGTGCTGCTTCTTGATCATAAAGCTCTTAAAAACTTGATTTTTTTTTTTGAACTTGGCAGATTTGGCTATCATTTTAACTGCCAGTTGTACCTAGTATCAGGGGCCGGTGCTATAAAACATTTTCTAAGACATATGTTCTTGCAGGGCAGCCAACACCAAGAATGTCCAAAATTTGCTCCTCCTTACTATGGCTGCCATAGCTTGCCAACAGAAACACACAGTGGCCAACAGAACCACGAGGATTGTTGGGGATGTAAAAAAAAAAAAAAGATCAGGGCATATCTGCATTTATGGTGGGAGTGTGATTATATGAAGAAAATATGGGGGAAAGTTTTGTGAGTATTAATAATGTATTGTCTATAAACTTGAAGATGTGTCCCAAAATTTCATTTTCATTTCATTTCATTTCAAGTTTAATTTCTATACCGCTTTACTCGACCCAGTGAGTGACTCAAAGCGGTTTAAACAGTCACAATAAAGTAATACAGTAATATAAGTAAATATATAAATCAATACAATCAATAATACAATAATGAATCCAGAATCAAATAATCAATAAATACCTAAAAATACAAAACCACATCGCATAAGAATACAAAATACCTACATCACAACAAATGCCCATCTGTAATCAGCCCAAGAACCACCACCACCACCCCCCTGCGACCCTTCATCCTGGAGGGGGTGGGAGGGCACTGTCAACGCGGCAGTGGCATGTTTTATCCTCCCACAGAGTGGAGGAGCGGGGAGGGTGTGGCAACATGGTGGCGGCATCTTTGGAGCCTCCCGGGCCAGTGAAAATAAATTGATGATCAGGAAGAAGCAACACAATTCTGAGATATTTATAGGCATTCATGATTTCATCAACAGAGAGTTCACTGCCAGGGAAAATTATGTACCCTTCTAACTTCATTATTTCTTTCTGATCACCCATCTCTGTCTGTTTTATAAGGGCAATTCTGGTGGTTGCTGAGCTGTGTTGCTTGCAAGACACCATTCAATACAGGAGATACAGGAAGGTGACTTCCATAAGGCTTTCCAACTACCAAAGTGATGTCACGGTGACCAATAATAACATTGGATATAGGGACAATGGATCATTTAGTAGCTGAGCAAATATGTCATTCCACTGTGATAGTATCTGTCAAATAGCTATTATCACCAGCAGGACAGCACAAATAGAAGGTTAAATCGGGAGCTGAGAATCATACAAATTTGTGGATGTGCCATAGAGCCAGTGCTGTTGTCCATGGATTCAATCATACAAATTGCAGAGCCTTAGATAGGATGAAAAGATTTAGGGGCTTTGACCTAGGGTACCAAAATTTACAGTGTGCAAAAATTAGAAGGGAAGCAATGAGGTGGATATTTCAATGCCAAAGGGGGAAGAGGCTAAAGTATTCAAAAGAAAAAGGAAAGCTTTTGCAGGTGCTCAGAAGGGGAGATTAGAAGGACACAGAAATAGCAGCAGGTGGGAAAAATAGATATGAATGAAGTGAATTAGTCAGCATGGGTAGCCACAGGTATTTGCTGCTGGAAACGTGTGAACTAGTTCACCCTAAGCATGTACATTGCCTCTAGCTGCTCCTCAACAGGCAGAAAACTCATTAAACAAAGCCAGTCCCACTGCTATACACCACAGATGTTTCTCCCAATTCATCTATCTTCTCCTCATGTAGGCCAAAATCTCTATCCGACTCCTTGAAGACCAGTTGCAGAACTCCCTCTTTTATCAATTTTTCCACCAATAATTTGCCAGTTCCTGTGCCCTAGTCATCCTAATCTGCAACTCATATCCTTGAATGCATTTTTTCCTGAAACAGGAAAAATGCCATTGCTGTTAATTTGTTTAAGGTGGATCCCAGCTTGCCATGAAGTGACACACACACTATGATCTCAGAACCATCTCCTGTGGCACATATGAAATGAGACATGCAGGATTTAACACTGGGACTACAATAGACTGCCGCAGCCTTGAGGATATTATTAAGGTGCGCCTTTACAGCCAGTCCATCTGGCATGGCCTCCTCCGCCTCCATGACCATTGGGAATCAGAGTTCCTCCTCCACTCATTTTTCCATTGGGCCTGTTGTGAACGGGGGAGGCATGACTCTCGGGTACCAGGCGGTCCCCAGACTTGGGGTACCCATGCGGGGTGATCCCTCTAGGTTCAGCAGCCCACCTAACCTGAGAACACCTTCCCTTGCTCCCTTTAACTGGGAATGGGAAAGATGGCACTTCTGCACATTAGGCAGGAATGTGGTAGCAAGTATGGTAACAAGGCTGAGTAACAGTCCATTATATTGCCACCTTCCCATATGCACACAGAGACTTGGCCCTGGGAAGCTGCCCTGCTCGAAGATAGCTTTTATCTTCAAAGACTGGGATGCCCCGGCAGATAAAATTCCCAGGCAGATGATTGAAGCAGGTGTTCCTCCCTTTTGGATCACCATGGCAACCTTATGTCCCCCAAAGTTAATGTCCCTTTGAGAAAGGTTGTGCCTCAAGGCTGCGCCAGTGTGAAGATGTAGCCTTTAGATTAGCCACAGTCCCTTATCTTGGCTCCTCTCCGCTCCACAACATTACTCCCTCCTGGTTCAAAGACGAGGCTTTCTCGATGTCTTTGAGGCTTTTTATTGAAGAAGTAATTTCATTCAAAAATATATCAAAATGCAGATCAAAGCAATTAATCTAACTACATGTTCAATCCCTAAATACATTATCATGTCCATAGATCGGACTCCTATATCTATCCTAACCTAAACAAGCTAAATAAAATAAGAAATAACTAACTCACTAAGAAAGCATTTCTTCTCTATGGGTTTGAAAGCCCCCATTAGGATTTCTTTAGATTTCCGTGGTCTGGAATCGAAATAACATAGGCTTGCACCTACTCCCAATTGGTGCTCCTGAACCCTCAAAACTAGGGGTTTAAATATGTTTTGGGGTCCTCACACCCCTCCTCCAGAATGTTAAACATGTGAGATTACCTCATTGTTTTGACTAAGTGTTGTTTACCCAAACAGGAGTTTATGATGTAACCAAATTCCCAGACATAAAATGATGTAACCTGAAATTCTCAGGTGTATGTGCAGGTGTTGTTATCACCCTGTCCCCAGAGGTTGGATATCCCATAATCCACTTCTATGTGAAAGTCACATTTCCCCTTTCTCTAAGGTGATGGGTGATTGACCAATTGTAACCTTGGGAATTCCCCTTGTTATGCAAATGAGAGCTCCCTCACAGGTGTTTAAGTGATTGGCATTGCTACTTAGCAACCTAAATACTTAATGTATTATTGTGTAGAATGTGTTTGGTATGCAGATGACATCAGTATCTTCCTTTGAGAGTTAGCTATCCTCAAACCTACAGAGAATACAGTAGAACCTTGGATAATGTTCAAACTCCATTCCACGGAGTTGGTCACTTTGCAATTTCCAATGTTATGCAGTTCCTATGGGGAGATGCCTCACATACAGTCCAAAAAATGGTCAAAAACTGACATTATCCGAGATTACTATATCAATACCTCGGATAGCATCCATTTTTTGAGTGGTTTTGGATGTTATGCGAGGCATCACGTGTGCATAAAAACCGCGATGTTATACGAATATGACATTACCCGATGCGGGCATTATGCGAGGTATTACTGTATACTATATGAATCTTAATACTCAATAAATGTAAAGAAAATTAAAATATGAAATCATCCCTTGTGATTACCATGACAGGGCCCAATAGGATGGTTTCCAGCGGCATTTTCTCCACTGAGGGGGACCATCACCCCACCTAAATGGGCTCATTTGCTGAAATCAGGTTATTTACTGCTGCTCAACATTTGGTGTTGAGTTGTTGGCTATACAGTCTATTCCATTACCGTAGTGGGGTGTCTAGCCAGACATGTATGTGACCTAGTGGCACAGTGGTTAAACAGCTGTACAGAAGCAAAAAGGTTGGAGTTTAATCCTGACAAGGTTGACTCAACCTTCCATCCTTCCAAAGTTGGTAAAATGAGTACCCAGCATGTTTGGGCAAAAAGCTAATTAACTTGTGAACTGCTCAGAGAGTGCGCTTAGCGCATATAAGCATGATTGCTTTGCTTTTCCTGTTCAGTAATACCAGCTCATTGTTTGGTTAGTCCTGATATTTGTAAGGATTTTTGTATATTCAATGCCTTTTTGTTCATCCTAGGTACTGAATTCCATGCTGTAAAAGCAAATTAAATTATGTAACCAAGAAGGTTACATTCTTGTGTTCAATGTTCCCTCTATTATTTGCACACCATGAATTGCAAAGATGATTCAAAGGCACGTTTTGTTCAGTTGGCTCCAGACACTGACAATGCTAGTTACAATTCTCACAAATGGCCATCGGGATCAAACCTATTGTTGCATCAAATAAATGTAGTGCTTTGTCAAAAATGTTTCCCCAGTTTGTAGTGAACTATGTGAACCTGAAGCATAGTGGTTTTCTGTGAAACAGAGAAGAAACTGGAAAAATCCATCAGATAATCAATAAGATATTGACCTTGAACAGGTAGAAGGTATTTAGTTGTATACCATGAAATACATGAATCATGAACCACAACCTGCAAGAAAAGGCACTCCTAAAAGATACTGCAGCACAATTATTCCCATCATGTGTCAGAAAAAATGGTGATGCTGCTGAAAAGCAAATCATAAAGTCTGCTTGGAAGTATGTCCTATAATTGCAGATTTTATTATTTGCTTTTTTCAACAACAGAATTTTGTTGTAGTCAAAGTTTTATACAAAAGTAACCATTTAGTCCCTCCTATACCTTATAAGACAGATAGCACCCACTTGCCTAAGGCATGTAGGCCTTTGTGAACGTTATAATGCATTTCCGAAAAAATAATTGCAAACAAAATCATTCATATCTTTTTTAAAAAATGAATGGCTAAAAATATGTGCAATTAAAAAAATGGACAAAGTATGTTGTAGTCAATAGGGTTGGTATAAATGGACCTACTCCAGCTACAACCAAATCCTTACTGATTACATGGGCCTAGGGATGCCATACTTAATGGAAAACCGGGAATTGCATGGGTTTATTTATTTATTTATTATTTCAATTTTTATGCCACCCACTCAGGTAAAAACCCGACTCAGGGTGGCGTACAACAATTAAAAACATATAAAAAACAGGTTAAAAACCCTGTCATCCATCCATCTATCAACCCTCTTACTCCAACCCCATTTAAAACTAAAAACTAAAAGGTAAAAGGGAGGGGGGAATACAAAAACACAGAAGAAGGGCACAAACTGGACTCTAGCTGGAGATGAGCCAGCAGGCTGGGGACATATTCCCATTAGGGCCCCACACCTGCCCCATCAGCCAGGTCTTCAAACCTTTCCTGAAAGGCAGCAATTCTGTCTGTAGGGTTGAACCTGTACTGTCCCGGTTCCAAAAGAATCATTTAAAATTCCAGCTTTTCAGACCAAGAGGGTTTGAAGAAAAAATATGCACTTTTTCTTGCAATAGAGCTACTCTTCTATTCAACACCAGCAGGTGGCGCAGCAATAGCAAAGGAAGACAGCAAAAAAAAACATGCCATTTTATTGCTGTATCTATTGAAGTCAGAATGGACAATGCAATCTGGCCGGACGGTAATATGCAAGAATGAAAAAAGGAAGGAAAACCGTCCGAAGCAAGTGGAAATTTCGTAGAACAATTAAAATAAGTTGTAATGAGTTATAATTATCACGTGAGTATTTGAAACTTCAAATAAAGTACTGACAACCAGTCTCTAAATAATTGTGGCCTGTATTCTTAAAAAATCTTTCAAAGAATATTCAAAATGCTTCTTCACAATATTTCAGAAAACAGTTCCAATAACTCAAATGGTGAGATAACAGGCTCTCTTATTCTTATTAGCAGTCTATAGTTGTTCAAAGAATCAATGTTATCAATGTAGTCCAATAGTCTATACAATTCTTGTAAACCAATATGATCAAAGCTGTCCTGGTTGCTTTCAACTTTTGATTCAATCAAATCTTCTTCAGGATCACTACAATAAAAATAAATGAATAATCCTAATAACAATTCATATACATTAACAACATATTGCAGCAGCTTTGTCCCATAGCTTCATTAAATGACAATATTTGCTGGTAATATTACCTTAGTATATGTTTATATCGCATCGTGCAAAGCCTCTCTAGTTAATTCCATAGGGCTCACGATGTTAAAGGTTATACTGACTAAACTGTATTTATGCAATCCCTACTGTAAATGCAGCTACTGGGAGTGTGCTGGAGCTGAGTGGCAATGTAAAGGTAAATTTAAAGGTAACATGATAGTTCAAGTTGGCTGTTTAACCCATTCGGCTCTAATGTGTGTAATTTATGCACATAAAACGCTTCTCTTTGCAAAAGACGCTTATCGATATTAAGTTTTTCAAAAGGTTTGAGAGAAATGGTCTCCAACACTACAAAATTCAATTGATTTTCGGTATGATTCATCCTCATAAAATGACTAATGAGCGGTGCGGATTCGACCTGGCCCCGTATTCTCAAGCAATGTTCAGCTATCCGCTGTTTGATCCGTCTCCTCGTGTTTCTGATGTAATGCTTCCTGCAAGGGCAATTTATCATATAAATGACTAGCATATTTGTGCCCGGCCAGCTGGGCACTTTTAAAGTGTGTGTTGGTGGTTATGGGTGTGCACAACCACCACCACCCATACAATACCACTCCAACCACCAACACACACATTAAAAATTCCTGGCAAGGCAGGAGTGTCGTGTGTGTGTGTGCATGCGTGCGTGCGTGTGCATGTGTGTGTTATATATGTGTGTGTGTGAGAGAGAGAAAAGCAGTGTATGTGTGAGAGAGAGAGCAAGAGAGAGTGAGAGAGGAAGAGAGACTGACAGTTAGAGTAGACCACCAGAGGGCGCTAGTGAGTTAGATAGAGTGAGGGACAGGGGAGGAGACAGTCAGACAGAAGAGACAGGCGAATAGGGTGCATGCAGGTATGTTTGGAGGGAAGGTTTGTTGTTAGGGGGTTGTTCTGCAGTGGGTGGGTGGGTGGGTAGTGTTTCCCGTGTGTGTGTGTGTGTGTGTGTGTGTGTGTGTGTGTGTGTGTGTGAGAGAGAGAGAGAGAGAGAGAGAGAGAGAGTTTTCTGTGGGTTGGTTGGAAATGAAAGTTTCGTCCCCAGCCCACCCAGAGAGAAGCGAATCCTTCTTTTCGGGAGGCAAAGGCACCTTTGCCTCCTGGAGAGAAGGAATCCACGTAACAGAGGGGGATTGCTTCTCTCTGGGTTGGCTGGGAACGGAACCTTCATCCCCAGCCAACCCAGAGAGAAGCGAGGCCAAGACGTAGAAGGCCGCACCTGGAGGGAAAGACTTTTAAAGACCCAGCCGGAGCCAGGAGGTAAGCGTGGTCGGTGGGGGTTAGGAAGGGGAACTAGGTGGTGGGGCCGGGGTGGTGGTTGGTATGGTTACTGAGGCCATGTCTCACCCCCCCTCCCTAACCCCTGCCGACTGCACACTTACCTCCTGGCTCCAGCTGGGTCTTTAAAAGTCTTTCCCTCCTGGCAGTTTTTTTAAAAACTGCCACACCATGCTTTCCCAGCCTCCTCTGCACTCGCCTGATTGGCTGAAGGGTTGCACAGCGCAGAGGACTCTGGGAATCATAGTTTTATTTTTGGTCGCATTCGTGGGGCTGCTGCCCCACTGGCGATGACCAAAACCCCACGGTGCTGGGAAGGCAGGGGTTACGGTGAGTGCGGAAGGCTAGGTCAGGGATGGTTGGGCCTGATGCGGGAGCCTTTGAACGAACCCAATGATTAAGAGCTCTTTTTATAGATATAGATGTTGTGGGAGTTACAGTTGGAGAAGGACTTCAAATAGTGTACATAGCTAATGGCTGGAAAACCAACTTCTATTGAAGTCACAGCAGCAACAGCATGCAGAATGAGTTCCTGTCTTTGTCCCAGCTCCTGCAAACCTAGCAGTTCGAAGGCAAGAAAATGCAAGTAGATAAATAGGGACAACTTCGGGGAGAAGGTAAGCAGCATTCTGTGCACTCCGGTGTCTAGTCATGCCTGCCATATGACCATGGAATACGTTTGCAGAAGCAGACAACATTGGCTCTTCGGCTTTGAAACAGAGATGTGTATTGAACCGTAGAGTCAGATACAAATGGCTTCCGAGCAAGAGAAACCTTTACTTTTACACATGGCAGTCCCGGTTTGGGAAGATAGGATTATGGTAACGCTACATGGGCCTACTTTTGTGTTAAGCAACAGGATTTTGGCTATTATATGGAGCTATATTCTCCATGTGTCTATCTTTGGAGAGCAGAAAATGAAAGAGAGAAATAAGGCAACTAACAGACGGAATTGCTGCCCTTCAGAAAAGAACTCAAAAACTGGCTGGTGGGCCAAGTATGGGGTGCAGGTGGAAGGGTTACCACCGTTGGGTGATTAGTGTAGTGGAAACTCTTTCCCCTTCAGTCCCTTCCAGTCCCCGCACACTTTTTAGGGGGTGGGTAGTTTTAAGTGGTTTTAATTAGTTTTAATCATGTTTTTTCCCTGCGATTGTGAACTGCCCTGAGTCGGCCTAGGCCAAGTAGGTGGTGTAGAAATCGAACAAATAAATAAATAAATAAATAACAGAGGAGCAACAAGAAGGTAGGAAGAGGTGGTCTCAAAAACTCTTGAGACACTCTTGAGACACAAGGATGCATGTGGGGGTGGTACTTGGATGTTAGTTCCAGGTTCAATGCATGTGTAACCTCTATGAAATATTTGGTTCAGCCTAATGGATGGGAAAATCCTAGGACTCAGAATTTGAGTTAGTAAGAATGGGAGAGCTGCTATTCCCACAGAGGATAATAAGGTCTTGCCAGCTTAGTTTAGGTGATACAATTTTAATATGTTTATGCAGGAGTGACACTGGAAGTGTAAATGCACACAATGCATTTGTATTTTATTGTAGGGTTTTAAAGACTATCTATATAAAGCTGAGTCCTCTATGTTGTGGATGTCCTACTTTGGTTGATAAATCCATCTTGGATTTTCTCATTTGGCTTCAAAGAGGCATTTTAATTATTTATTTCTTCAAGCAACTCTCATTCTGGTCCTGGTGAAAAGAACTGGGGGTGTACAAACTGTAGCACCCAGTTTTGTTATCTTACTATTGTTGTTGTTTGTTATATAATCATATGTAAGAAAAAAACATTGTTGTGAAGCCTGTGTTTGCGATACTCATTTGAGAGAGAGAGAGAGAGAGAGAGAGAGAGAGAGAGAAAGAACCATGCTCTCCACCTTATGTGATAAAGAAAATTAGGTAAGAATGTATTTTCTTTTTAAAAATTTATCACATTTTCAACAAAATTATGCAACAAAAAAGATAATGTATTCTCTAACCAGAAAAAAACCTGCCATCAAACCCCAACAAAAATTTTCAAATGTTTTCCTGCTACTAAGGAGCCCTTGCGGCGCAGTGGTTAAACTGCTGCAAGGTAAAGGTCACCCTTGCCCGAAAGCCAGTCATATCTGACTCTAGGGATCAATGCTCATCTCTGTTTATAGCCAAAGAGCCAGCACTGTCTGCATCTGCAGACGTTTCTGAGGACATGTGGCAGGCACGGAATGCTGAACATGTGGCAGGCACAGAGTGCACGGAACGCTGTTTACCTTCCCAACAAAGTGGTACCTTTTTATCTACTTGCAATTTCTAGCTTTTGAACAGCTAGATTGGCAGGAACTGGGACAGAGATGGGCACTCATTCCATCATGCAGTACCCAGGAATCGAACTTGACCTTCCAATCAGTGAGTTCAGTGTCTTAACAACTTGAGCCACCCTACTGCAGTCAAAAACTGCTGCTGACACTGTGAGTTATATCTTGACCAGGCTCAAGGTTGCCTCAGCAGTGAAAAAAGCAAACTCAATGCTAGGGATCATTAGGAAGGGTATAGAAAATAAGTCAGCAAGTGTCATTTTGCCTCTTTATAAATCTACGGTGAGGCCCCATCTGGAATACTGCATAAGTTCTGGTCGCCATACCTCCAGAAGGATATTATGGAGCTGGAAAAAGTGCAGAGGAGGGCAACCAGAATGATGAGGGGACTGGAACACCTTCCTTACCATCTGAGGCTGCAACGGTTGGGCCTCTTCACTCTTGAACAACGGTGTCTAAGAGATGACCTGACTGAAGTTTATAAAATCATGCAGGTGTAGACAAAGTAGATAAGGAAAAACTGTTTTCCCTATCGCACAACACTAGAACTAGGGGGCACTCCATGAAACTTTTGGGTGCTAGTTCTCAAACTGTAGGAATCCGATTCATGTAAACATCTATTCAGCCTCATAAGGAGCAGTTTATAGCCCCAGATAAACAAAGGGAGAGTTAAGAAATCTAACGGAGTCCAGCTTCATTAGACAAAGTAAGGAGGAAACAGAGATAGAGACAAAGCATACACACGACTGCAGTCTTGGCTGAACAAAGGAATAATCATGGCGTCTCTTTATTCAAACAGAGTATATCAGAAACAAAACTAAGGCACATACAACCAATTAGAAATGTCCGAACCAAATAAGGAGAATGCTTCTCACTTTTCTACGCATGCCCACAATCAAGCGTTGTCTCTCATGTATACAAAGAGGCCTTTGTTTACAAAATGTGTAGGAAGACAGGCAGACAGAAACCAGATACATTCCTACATCAAACAAATAAGAGAAAGTACTTTTTCACCCAGAGGATCACTGGTCTGTGGAACTCCCTGCCAGAAGAAGTGGTGACAGCTGTCAGTCTTAACAGCTTTAAGAAAGGATTAGACAAGTTCATGGAGGACAAGGGAAGGGTATCAATGGCTATAATTATGGATACCTAAGGACAACCTCCAGGTTGGAGAGAGAGGCAGGATATCTCTCAATGCCATTTCCAGAGAAACCGAAGCAGGTGAAGGCATCTGCTTGGGAATACCCTGAAGCAAATTGTGGGCAAATGTGAGACAGAATGCTGGACTGGATGGGCTGTGGCCTGTTCCAGCAAGGCTGTTCTTATGTAAGGTTGATTCAGCCTTCCACTCTTCAGAGGTCAGTAAAATGAATTCCCAGCACGTTGGGGGGGGGGGGTAAATGCTAATTACCTTGTGAACAGCCCAGAGAGTGGGTGGTTATAAACGTAATTGCTATTGCTGCTAGCAGAGAAGTAACATAAAAGCACAGGGAGGTGGAATATACGCACTTCACTATCCTCTTCCCCGAGCATTATAACTGGGGGATTCTGGTAAGATTTTTGCCACTGATTAGAAAATAGAACTGTCAAAATAGCCAAGTCCAGATTTCTTCCTTCCTTTCCTCTTCTTCCCAGCCTGGCATTTTCATTTTTTAGTGCTGTCTAAAACATGTTGGAATCATCCCAATTCCTGTGATAAGGCCTGTAAATCCTTACCTGTCTCATCTTTTCAGGCAAAGACAAGGACATAAAACATGTTTCTTCTCACCAAAAAAAAAAATAAATGGCAAGGATTTCCTGATAGCTTTTGTACTGTTCTTGCATCAGTGAAAATGCTTTGCACAAGAAATAATGCCAATTTTGACAAGTCTGCCCATGTTTTGAACAAAAATGTCTTTCATTCTCTCTTTTTCTCAGCCGGAAGAAAATAATCTCTTGGGCTTTAATATTTCTCACTGAGGTTTCTTGTTATACCATGACATGCATCACAATTTGACATGAGTATTTAATGAACATACTTGAATGAACTTCACTTTTTTGCCACCAGCCTTTAATTGCCCCTGTGTGTGCATTATTGTCCATTCACTCAGGCCCTTGTGACACCACCGAGATAGGTGGCCCTCAGATAATGAACTCAGCACCACTCAGTTTACACAGAAGCAATAAGTTTCATTAAAACACAGTATCAAAAGAATACTGAGTATTTCTAGGCTTAAAGTTCATTCAACACAATTTTTCATTCTCTGTCATCTTTCTCTCTGTCAAACTCAGAGCTCTTTAAAAATACTCACTCTACACTGATTTTTCAACTCCTTCAGACTGAGCTAATGCAGAAGCTTGACTGATCTTTTTCTATAATTTCCAACCTCCCCTTAGTTATTTTTTTAAAAATGCAGGTGTAATGGTAGCTTCTTATTTGCACTTTTCAGTTACTTTTAAAACTTTTCCACATCTCACTAGTTTGTGAAACAAGGCATTATCTTCTCACATCTTTCTCCTTTTTATTTCATTGCATGCAATAGAACACAAGATGAATACATTAACGTATAAAAATCTTTTGGCTATCATTTCATGAGATCTCAGCCCTTTAACTATTAACACAACTACGTTACAGTCATAGTTACACTGCAAAAAGAGTGCAACCTCATTAAACTATAGTACTGTAATGTTGTTATGCTTCTATTAGTGGGGAAAAGTTAAGCATGTACTATTATTTGTCATTATTAAAGCTTGAGGCCAAAGTATACATCGTATATAGCCTATTATTAAAAAGCTGAAAACCATTAATATTCTGGAAGTGTGCTTTGTGACTGAATATGTACCTAAATAAAACAAGCTAATTTGCAAAACAACCACTGTGAAAATGTCTGCTGTGGCAACCCAATGTTTTCAGAACTTAACCTATGGAATCCATTTTCTAATGACAGACACTCTGTAACATATAATTTGACCCCTGGAAATAAGTCATTATTTGTACTGTGTTACTTCTAAGCATTGATAATTGCCCCTGATATTCTGTGCATTGCAATCAATAGGAGTGTCCATTTGAATATACTGATCAAACATGATCAAACATGTACATTTGGGGGAAAGTGTTGAAAAGTCTTTTCACATTGCTCCTTTGCAGGCGCACCCCCCAAAGAAAGACTCAGACACCGGTATGTGGATAATGCAAGCGTGGTGCCAAAATGGCCGCCGTGCTCTTTGCGCCCCCCCAACCGGACTTGGACATCCGGGTAGTTAGGGGGGCATGGCCAGCACCCTTTAAAAGGGGTGGCCACAAGGCAGCCGCGCTACCATTTTGCGAAGTGACGGAGAGGAGAAGTTTTTCCCCAATAGCTCCGTCGCTCTTCCCTTTAGCGGGGAAGCCTTCTTTAGGCAGCGGTTTCTTCTGCGCTTCTTTCTCCGGCTTTTCAACGATTGGCAGCAATGCCTTCCAAAAAGAAGGCGATGGCGAACGTGGTTCGCACTTCCAGGAGGCGCCAGCCGGGTTGGAGGACCGCGACTGCGCCCCCTCAGCAGGCCCCCTTCCCAGGGGCGCCCGCCGGGACCAGCGGGATGGGGTCGATTGCTCCATGGCCCGAGGCTGGGCAGCCTCAGACCGGCCCTGCAGGGGATGCGGCCCCCGGCCCGCGATCAGCGGCCACCGGCATGTACCTAGCGCATAGCCAGGCTGGGCCTTCTGGCTTTGGCATGCAGCTTCCAGCGGTGGGCTTTAACCAAGGGGGTTGGCTGGGTTCCCTTCCCTGGCAGGGCATGCCCCCTGCCCCTCAAGGGCCGGTAGTTGGGGCATGGCCATATGCGGGCCCAGGGGTCCAGAGACCTGGCCCGGCGCCAGTGACCGGTGGGCCGGCTGGCCCTCTGCCCCCTGTCAGCGTCGGGGGCTATGTCAACGTGGATGCCCTGCTGGCCCGCGTAGCGGCCCTCGAGGCATCTTTGAGGGTAGTTAATCCATCTGGGGCACCGTTTGGTTTACAGGTCTACTCAGCGCCTGCTGGTTCTCGGCAGGCGGCCGAACGGGTTGAGCTGCCTGAGGCAAGTAGGTCAGCACCGGCCGCGGCCTCGCAGCTCCCCACCCAGCAGATGCCGCCAGCTGGCAGTGGTCAGGCCACATCTACGAGCTCGGTTGCGGTCGCGAGCTCCGACGGCCGCAGTGGGCCGGAACCCCCGGTGGGGGCGGCCCATGGGGGTGCAACTTGTGAGTATACGGTCCAAACTAGTGCACCCACATCACAACCCACAACGGGAGGAGGTTTGCAGTGGCCGTGGCCTCGCCTGGCTGGGGCAACGGGTCTGCCGCCGCCAGCCAAACAGGGTACGGCTGCGACACTTCAAGGCCCCTCTTGGGGCGGGGTACCCTGTCCTCCAGGCAACCTAATGGGGGTGGCAGGGCTGGTCCAGGCTCCTTTCATGGCGCCCAGCACTGTTAATGTTCCGGTGTCGGCCTTACCGACAGCAGGTTATTCATTGCCCCTTGGGGATCACCTGGCTCAGGCCACCAAGGAAAAGATCTGGCGGGGGGAGTATGTGGACATTTTCTCCCTCTTGAATAGAGAACCCACCAAAGAGGAGCGGGAGGGGCAGGACGAGAAGGATAAGGAACAGTCTCGTCGGCGTAAGCCACCACGCACGTGGGCCAACTGGTTACCCGCGTACCTTATATACATGGCGGTGTACCTCAGGGCCCGGCCTGACCTCGCAATTCCGATGGTCCAGTATTTGGACAACATATACCGGGCGATGGTTGATTTCCCTGGCCCGTCGTGGTTGGCTTACGACGAGGAATTCCGTATGAGAGTGCCCCTACACCCGGAAATGAGGTGGGATGAGCCCTGCCAGAAGCTGTGGCTTCTGTACATGACCCCCACGTGCCCGGCGCCAGGGGAGAGGTACCATTGTGGACATGCGGTCCAGTGAGCTGCTCCAGCCCAGGCACCCCGCCAGGTGGCGGGGCAGGGGGTTTCAGCCCACCTGCTGTGTTGGAGCTTCTCGGCCAATGGTGCATGCAACAGGAAGCAGTGCAGATACAGGCACGAGTGTCCCTCTTATGCTGGCCCCCATGCCGCCTCTGCGTGTCCTAGGGCAGGTGGACTGCGGGGCAGAGGTAGAGGTGGACAGGGAGCGGGCAGAACTGCCGCAGAGGGAGCTGGTCAGGCAAAAGGCCCCCTCCCCAATTAATGTGGACATGTTGGAGCGTTGGCTCACGATGTACCCGAGGAGGGCAGACGCAGCTTACCTGCTTAAGAGTTTTCAGCAAGGGTTTCACATTCCTTTCACAGGGATCAGGTCCCCTCAGGATGCACCCAACCTGTTATCACTCAGGGGAAGGGAGTGGTGGCTGCCATGAGCATTGCTAAGGAGGTTGCTGCAGGCAGGGTCGCTGGCCCTTTCCCCCTCCCGCCATTTCCCAACCTCAAGGTTTCCCCGTTGGGGTTGGTGCCCAAGAAGTCGCCGGGGGAGTTCCGTTTGATACACCACTTATCTTACCCGGCTGGCCGTTCGGTCAATGATGCTATCCCTGACGACCTTTGTTCGGTCAGGTATACTTCTTTTGACCAGGCCCTGCGCATGGTGCGCTCATGTGGCCCGGGTGCACTACTAGCTAAGTGCGACATTAAGTCCGCGTTCCGTCTCCTGCCAATGCACCCGGGCGACTTTGAGTTGTTGGGTTTCAAGTTCCGGGGTGAATTTTATTTCGACAAAGCCATGCCTTTTGGCTGCTCCATTTCATGCTCGGCACCACTAGCTAAGTGCAACATTAAGTCCGTGTTCCGTCTCCTGCCAGTGCACCCGGGCGACTTTGAGTTGCTGGGTTTCAAGTTCCGGGGTGAATTTTATTTCGACAAAGCCATGCCTTTTGGCTGCTCCATTTCATGCTCGGCATTTGAGCGCTTCAGCACCTTCCTCCAATGGGCCTTTGTTCGCAGGTCAGGGTCCCGGTCTGTAGCCCACTACCTTGATGATTTCTTATTCGGGGGTGAACGGGGCTGGGACACGTGCACACGTCTCCTGAATACATTTCAGACGCTAATGAAGGAACTCGGTGTCCCTTTAGCGCCCGAAAAGACCGAGGACCCTTCAACCAAGCTCACATTCCTGGGGGTTGAGATTGACACGGTGGTGCAGGCATCCAGGTTACCTGCTGATAAGGTTTCACGGATCATTGCACTCATTTTGGACTTGCTGGCGAAACGCAAGGTGTCCCTTCGGGAGCTCCAGGTGTTACACGGTCACCTCAATTTTGCTTGCAGGGTCGTTGCACCTGGCAGAGCATTTGCTCGACGTTTGTGCGACGCCATGACTGGCTTGGCCAGGTCCCACCACAGGGTCCGACTGAACAAGGGCATGAGGGATGATATGCTCATTTGGCTCCAGTTCCTGAGGGAATTCAATGGGGTGTAATTTTGGAGATCCGACCTTTTGGTTTCCCCTCGTTTTCAGGTTCAGTCGGATGCATCAGGGTCCCTGGGTTATGGGATTTACTTCGAAGGGAAGTGGGCCTATGGCAGATGGCCGCCAGCCTGGTGGGGCACGGATCACTTGCGCGATCTCACGTACCTGGAATTTTTCCCCATTCTGGGAGCGTTGATGCTATGGGGCGCAGAGTGGGCCAATTCGGTCGTCCATTTCTGGTGTGACAATGCGGCAGTGGTCCACATTGTCAACTCACAGACGTCTAAATCCCCAAGGGTCATGGAACTGGTTCGCCAGTTTGTGCTGCGCAGCCTACGCCTCAATGTGCTTTTTCGGGCTAGACATGTTCCAGGTATTAATAACGATATTGCTGACGCTTTGTCCCACCTGCAGATCCCCCGGTTCCGTGCCTTGGCCCCGGACACAGAGGAATTTCCCTCGCCGCTCCCGGACGAGATATGGACGCTTGGCAAGGAGAGGTGAACCGGGCGATCAGCATGTCGCTCACCCCCCGCACGCGTAAGGCATATAACCATGCATTCAGTTCATTCAGGGCCTTTTGTGCCCAATCACGGCTGCCTGAGAGTTGGCCCATCCCATTCGCTCATGTCCTCCAATTTATGGTTTACTTACATGCTTGTGATGCTGTCTAAGGCGGATGCAAGTCGTAGGGCACTGGAACTCGAAGATGTCTATGTTTCCAATGATTGGGCTCAGCTGAGGATACGTTCCTCTAAGGTTGATCAGCACGGTGTAGGGAGTGGTGTAAGACTGCTACGATGTTCCATGGCAGACATCTGTCCGGTTGGTGCCCTACAGGAGTTCCTTGCACTACGTGGTACGCACCCTGGCCCATTTTTCTGTCACCAAGATGGGTCTCCCCTTACTAAATTTCAATTTTGGAAGGTGACCGGTAAGGCACTAGCCAGTGTTGGCATCCCTGGGGCTCGTTACGGCACCCATTCATTTAGGATAGGGGCGGCGTCCACCGCAGTGGCGTTTGGGTACTCTGGGGCTGAGATATGCAACATGGGAAGGTGGGGATCCCGATGTTTTCAGTTGTATGTTCGCCCTCTTCAACAGTGAGTACCAGTTAAGTCACTGCCCTGTTTCCTTTTTTCCTTGACAGACCCTGGGTATCGTCTTACACCGGTGACAGTATGGCTGTAGGCCACAGCTATGTGCACAGGGCAGCGCAGTTTGCTGCGGCGACAGAGTGGGGACCCCGACTGGGACTAGGTGCATCCGCAAGTCTCAGGTGGTACGGTAAGCGCGGAATGTTATGGCGGGAACTGTTGCCATTCCTTTTCTCCATCAGGGATGCTGACCCGCCTGATGTCCTAATTATACACCTCGGGGGTAATGATTTGGGCCAGGTCATGGGCCTATCGCTGAAGCACGCGATTTGCGGTGACCTGGCCTACCTGCATTATGTGTGGCCCGCCACAACCCTGCTTTGGTCGGACATGATACCGCGGCACGCTTACAGGGGAGGGTTGAACCTTCAAGCCCTTGATCGGGCTCGGCGCTTGGTGAACAGGGCTATTGCCCGGTTCCTTCTGGATAAGGGTTGGGGGCGTGTCATACGACACCCCACCATCAGTCTCCAAAATTATGAGCTTTACACAGGGGATGGGGTCCATCTGTCGCCGGGAGGTATGGACCTCTTGTTAGGAGGTTGGCGAGCAGGCCTGTTGACCGAGCTGAGGGTCTGGGGGGGCGGTGAGCCTTTATTGAAACCTCCCCGTGTGGCGGGTAGCACTGGTAAGGTAAACATTTATGACCCACAGGTATCCGGCAGGTTCGCAATTGACTGGACAACACTAGACAGGCACAAGTTGGTTAACGTTGTCCGGTCAACGATGAACTAGGCAATGGGGTGATGGCATGAGCTGGGCAGCAGGCATCACCCCGTTATTTTACGGATATGCGTCAGAGGGTGGGGTCACTAGTTAGATTATTGACTACGGCCAACAATTTGTTTGTTGTCAACAAACAAATTGATACAAATGGATACATTGTAACCAATTGCCGTTGGAAATTTTGGGTGGAACCTTACCAGTGTTCCTTCGGCCTGCTTGCCTTAAGAATTATAATTGGTTGAATACCAATAGAAATTTATAATTCGGACTACGGCATGAATCAATAAATGTGGCCCAATGCCGTTATCCACTTTTACCAGTGTCTGAGTCCTTTATTGGGGGGTACGCCTGCAATGCAAGCGCGGCACCAAAATGGCCGCCGCGCTCTTTGCGGGGGCCCCCCACTGGACTTGGACATCTGGGTAGTTAGGGGGCATGGCCAGCACCCTTTAAAAGGGGTGGCCACGAGGCAGCCGCGCTGCCATTTTGCGAAGCGACGGAGAGGAGAAGTTTTTCCCCTCCACCCCCTCCCTAGTTAACAGTGTGATATTTTGGTCGCTTCGGGGCTGGGTGGGAATTTTTGGCTGGGACCTACAATTGGCTTTCAGGTCCTGGCTTTTTTGCCCATCCCACACTGTTGCTATGGTTTGACATAGGGGTTTTTTCTGGTTCTGTTATTGACTTTGGTCACATGGGCGGGTAGCACTGGTAAGGTAAACATTTATGACCCACAGGTATCCGGCAGGTTCACAATTGACTGGACAACACTAGACAGGCACAAGTTGGTTAACGTTGTCCGGTCAACGATGAACCAGGCAATGGGGTGATGGCATGAGCTGGGCAGCAGGCATCACCCCGTTATTTTACGGATACGCGTCAGAGGGTGGGGTCACTAGTTAGTTTATTGAGTACGGTCAACAATTTTTTTGTTGTCAACAAACAAATTGATACAAATGGATACATTGTAACCAATTGCCGTTGGAAATTTTGGGTGGAACCTTACCAGTGTTACTTCGGCCTGCTTGCCTTAAGAATTAGAATTGGTTGAATACCAATAGAAATTTATAATTCGGACTAGGGCATGAATCAATAAATATGGCCCAATGCCGTTATCCACTTTTACCAGTGTCTGAGTCCTTTATTGGGGGGTGCGCCTGCAAAGGCATTGGGCCACTTTTATTGAATAATGCCCTAGTCTGAATTATAACTTTCAATTGGTGTATTCATCCAATTGTAATTCTTAAGGCAAGCAGGCCGCAGTAACACTGGTAAGGTTCCTCCCAAAATTGCCAATGGCAATTGGCTACAATGTATCCATTTGTATCAATTTGTTTGTTGATAAAAACAAATTGTTGACCAGAGTCAATAAACTATCTACTGACCCCACCCTATGACGTGTATCCGTCAAATCACGGGGTGATGCATGCTGAAAAGCTCCTGCCATCACCCCTTGCCTGGTTCGTCGTTGACCGGTTAAAGCTATTACACCTGTACCTGTCTAAGTGTTGGCCAGTCAATTGCGAACCTGCCGGATACCTCTGTATCATAAATCTTTACCTTACCAGTGCATGATGACTCACCGCCCCCCCCAGACCGTCAGCTCGGTCGCCAGGCCTGCTTGCACCACACCCAGAACGAGGTACATACCTCCAGCCGACAGGTGGACTCCTTCTCCTGCCTACCGGCAAAATTTTTGTAAGCCTATCCTCAGGTGTCCAATGGCTGTCCCCCAGCCATGCTCAGCAAGGGACCGAGCAACAGCCCTGTCCACTGACTGCCGGAACAGTCCGAACCACGGAGATCCACGTCTCCCCTAAATTGGTGTCTCGGCACAATGTTAGACCATAGCGACCGTGTGTAAGCCATACGTGATATAAAATGCCAGGTCACAGCCCCTCAACAGTTTAGTAACAGCAGTGATCCGTATAAGATCATTGCCGCCGAGGTGCCTATTAAGAACATCGGGCGGTCCAGCATCCCCGACGGACATCAGGAATGGCCAAAGTTCCTGCCCCCTTGTGCCACGCATACCATACCATCGCATACGTGCAGATGCACACAGCCCAAGTTGGGGTCCACTCTCTGTCGCCGCAGCATATACTGCTGCCTAGTGTACATAGCTGCGGTCCACCAGCCCCACTGCCACCGGTGTGTAGAGACACACAGGATCTGTAAAAGAGGAGAAGAGGTTAAGGACATAACTAGGTACTCGTACAGTGAGGGAACGTACATATAAGAAATTGCGCGTACACGCATGTCCGCCTCCGAGTACCCCAAACGTAGCCGCGATCAACGCGACGCCTATCCTAAATAAATGGGTGCCAAAACGGGCCCCTACACCGCGAAGCGCGGCACCGGTCACCCTCAGTAACATTACTTCGGCAAGGGTAGACCTATCCTGGTGGCCTAAAACCAGGCTGGGGCGCGCAGCAGGCACTGTCGAAAATTCATGTAGGGCACCAACCGGACAGATGTCTCCAAGAAAACTTCGTAGCAGTCTGACTCCACTTCCTACCTACGCCGTGCTGAACAACCTGTGAGGACCGTATCCCCACTTGAGCCCACTGATGTGTGACAGAGTTCCAGTGCCCTACGAGACACATCCGCCTTACACAGATGGTACCAACTCTGGCACCCACTCACTGATGCGGAGCGCTCCAAAAAGGCTACCGTGGTAGCTGCGTGACCAAGAGCCACTTCACACCTATCCAAACATAAGTAATGCCAGCCTCGTGCAAGGTGGGTCAGAAACTCTGGGAAGTGGGGTGACGCAGACGTTCCCGTGTCCAACCCTCCAAAACACGACACATGAATGCATGGTGATACGCCTTACGCGTGCGAGGTGCCAATGACATGCCCGGTTCACCTCTCCTCGCCAAACATCCAAATATCGGCCGGGAGTGGCGAGTGGAATTCATCTGCTTCCGAAGTAAGGCATGGAACCGGGGGATCTGCAGGCGGGATAAAGCAGCAGCAATGTCGTTATTAATACCTGGAACATGTCTGACCCAGAACAGCACATTTAGGCGTAGGCTTCTCAAAAAGAATAGACAAACTAATGTCATGACCCTGGGGGATTTGCATGTCTGGGTGTTGACAATGTGCACCACTGCCGCATTATCACACCGAAAATGGACCACTGAGTAGGCCCACTCATTGCCCCATAGCATCAGTGCTCCCCAAATTGGGAAGAAACTCAAGGAAGGTAAGATCGCGGAGGCGATCCGTGCCAAGCCATGCGTGCTGCCATTGGCCGTAAGTCCACCTACCCTCAGAGTAAACCCCCATAAGTCAGGGAGCCGGAGGCATCCGACCGTACTTGAAATCTAGGGCAGACCATCAGGTCTGATCTCCAGGAAGAGACCCCGTTAAAACCCAGGAGTAATTTGAGCCAGACTGGAAGGTCCACCCGTATGCCCCTGATCAGCCGGACCCTGTGTTGACGTTTTAACAGGCCAGCCATGGCGTCACACAGGCACCTGGCCAATGCTCTGCTGGGTGGAACCACCCTGCAGGCAAAATTAAGGTGGCCATGAAGTAACTGCAGCTCACAAGGGAACACTTTATGTTTGGCAATCAATGCCAAAATCGCTGCGGAGATCCGAGCCACCTTATTCATGGTTAACCCGGATGCCTGTGTGACAGAGTCGATTTAGAAATGTGAGCTTAGTAGCTGGGCCCTCGGTCTTTTCAGGCGCCAAGGGGACACCCAGTTCCCACCTGAGTGTCTGAAATGTAATGAGGAGACGCGTGGACAGACGCGTGCACGTGTCCGAGCCCCGTTCACCCCCGAACCAAAAGTCGTCGAGGTAATGGGCTAGAGACCGAGACCCCGACCTGCGAGCAAAGGCCCACTGAATGAAAGTCCCGAATCGTTCGAATGCTGAACATGAATTAACTCAGTCAGAAGGGGTTGGCCTTATCTAAGTAAAATTCCCCTTGGATACTAAAAACCCAATAGCTCTAAATCCATTGGGTGCACTGGCAGTAATCTGAAAGCCGAGTGCATATCACACTGTGCCAGGAAAGCACCGGGACTGCATGAGCGTGCCATCCATAGGGGCTGAACCAACTACGAGTACCTGACTGAACAAGGTCATCAGGAATGGCATCCCTGACTGGATAACCCACAGGGTAAGCTAAATGGAGGATCAAATGACATTCACCCTGGTTCTACCTCGGTACTAGTTTCATAGGGGAGACTTTCAACTTAGGAAAGGTGGTTCCAAGAAGGGACCCGCTACTCTCATAGCCTCAACTCCCGTAGCTGTGCACAGTGGAGCCACCTCTTCGTTACCTTTCAAGGGAACTAGATTAGTAGCATCCTGGGACCCCTAACACCCCCGAATGGAATACAAAAGCCCCATTGAAAACCCTCCAGCAGGTACCCCGTATCATCCCTTCTTGGATGAGCTGAATGCCATCGCTCCAGCCTGAGTACACTAATTGGGGAGGGGGGGCTTTGACAAGGCTAGTTCCTTCAGATGGAGCTCTGATCGCCCCCTGTGCACCCCTACCTCTGCCCCGTAACCCACCAACCCGCGGGCACGCGGAGGCGGCGTAGGGGCCAGCGCAAAAGGGGACACCCAAGTCGGTAACGACACTGGCGCTTAGTACACACGTCACCAGCTGAGCAGGTCAAACACAGCAGGCGGGCTGGAACCCCCTGCCCGACCAGTTAGCGTGGAGCCTGTGTCTGAGCAGCCTGCTGCACAGCATGACCACCATGGTACCTATCACCAGGCGCCAGTCACGCGGGAGTCATGTACACAAGCACAATCGCTGACAGGGCTCATCCCACCTCCTCTCAGGGTGTAGGGCCACCCTCATCCACATTCCTAATTGTAAGCCAACTGTGATGGGCCCATCAAATCAACCATTGCCCTGTAAATATTAGCAATGGATGGAACCATCGGGATGGCCCAATCAGGCCGGGCCCTGCGGCATACCACCATATATATAAGGTATGCCGACAACCAGTTGGCCCCAGGTGCGCGGTGGCTTACGACGATGGGACAGCTCTTTGTCTCTGTCGTCCTGTCCCTCTCTCTCCTCCTCAGTGGGCTCACAGTTCAATAGGGAGAATATCCACATATCCCCCTCCAGACCTTACCCCTCGTGACCTGCGGCAAATGATCACCCAGGGGCAAGGAATAACCAGCCTTCGGCAAAGTCATCGACGGCACGTTCTGTATAAAGGGCATACGCAGCAGGACCCGGACAGCCCCTGCGATGCTCGGCACTGCCCCGGGGGTGGACACCCCCGCCCTTAACGAGGGACCATTTAGCACCATGGGATACTGGGATAAGATGGTAACTGATGCCCGCTCGCATCAACTTGACGAGGCCAGGGCCACTAAACCCCACCACCGTAAGTGGGCTGTGGTGTTGGTGCACTTAAATTAAACCTGATACTCACTAGGTGCACCCCCGTGAGCCGCCCCCACTGGGGGTTCCGGCCCGCGGCGGGCGGCGGAGCTCGCGACCGGAATCGAGCTCTGGGATCACCCCCGACTGCTCCCAGCCTGGACATCAGGTAGAACGGGGAGCTGCGAGACACCAGCTGAGCCGGCCGGACCGTCTCCCGCAGCTCGACCCGGTTGGCCGTCCGCTGAAGCATAGTGGCCGGCAAGGTAGCCGGGTCGATGAAGGGGTCCCTGTTGAAGAAAAAAAAGAGAAGTGCCCCCCGCTCCGGAGGAGGCCAGCATAAGGTGGGCTGGGTGGGCCGGACGGCCGACTAGGCAGTTGGAAAGGTAACCCAAAGTGGTGAGCCAGGGCCAGAATAGGGCCATGCCCAAAACTCCAGCCCATGAGGGGCTGGAGGGGAAACGGGTTATATGATCACACCAGGCCCTCCCACACTGCCTTGACCCATGGCCGGTAACGGCGGGCCGGGGGCCGAAGGCCCTGAGGGGCCGGCCTGTAGCTGGCCAGCCACCGAGCTGGAGCCCGGCTGCCAAGTGAACTGCGGGCCGAGGGCCGGAGCCCTTGAGGGGCCGGCCGGAGGCTGGCCATCCAAGGGCCAAGTACCAGCCTGAATCACCCCACCGGTATCGGTGGGCAAGGCTGTGATAGTGCCCTGCCACGGGAGCGCAGCCCTGGTCCTCTGACCTGAGGGCTGCCCCCTGTCCTGCGCAGGGCCCGTGAAAGTCCTCTCCTTGGGCCGCGTTTTCGTCGCCGGGGCCTTCCGTTTGGGAGGCATATCTACCCAGAAAAAGCAGGATCCCTCTCCAGGGATCAAAATCTTAGGGCCAAAAAACACAGCGCAAAGCAAGCTAAGGCTCTGTTAATTCTCCCTTCTTAGCTGGGAAGGATCAAGGGCTAAAGAGCCGCAGAGTACAGACAAACAGCGACGGAGAAAACTTCTCCTCTCCATCGCTCTTTTTAAAATGGCAGCTCATCTGCCTCATGGCCACCCCTTTTATAGAGGGGTGGCCACGCCCCCTAACTCACCCGGATGTCTGAGTCCGGGTGGGGGGGGGCTGCAAAGAGCGTGGCGGCCATTTTGGCGCCGCGCTTTCATTTGTTTGGCATGGTTTGATGTTTTATCCAGAAATGAAAATTGTCATTTTATATCCAGAAGGTGGCTTTTATAAATGTTAACTGTTACATTTCGAGTGGACATTTTGTTGTTCTGCTGCACATTTGCTTTAACTATTTTTTTAAATGAATGAAACAGAAATGGAGGAGTACAGCTTTTCAGAAAAAGAATGTAATATGACTACACATGTGACAGATTGCAGCCAGAGAAGCTGCATTTTTAAAACTGTCATCATGAAACCAAGTTTAGAGGTGAAGGCAATGATGTTACCACAGAGAAAGGAGAACCTTTATGGCAACTGAGCAAGGAGAGCTTCTTCAAGGCAGGTCTACACATTTGTAATTGCTTTCACCCAAAGTTCACTTAAGAGCAACCCTGCACACCAGCTAGCATGGAATGGGTGGTATGAAATACAGCAACATTTTGTGTTTTTCTCCTGAATTTACTTTAGTTCCCTGAAATTCAGGACACAATACATTTATTAAGAAATAGCAAAGCAGCTGGTTTAGACCAGAAATCTGCAGGGATCCTGAAACTTGGTGGAAATCAATTGATACAAGAGTTTACTATCTTATTGAACAACTGCTGGCAACAGGAACACATATAAGACTGGAAGTGAGGAGTAATTATTAAAGTACCGTATTTTCCGGCGTATAAGATGACTGGGCGTATAAGACGACCCCCAACTTTTCCAGTTAAAATATAGAGTTTGGAATATACTTGCCGTATAAGACTACCTCTCTTCCAATGCACACCAAATAAAAATTAACCCACACTCAACCCAAAGACGCGCAGCCCTCCGAGTCGAATGGGCAGGTTCTGGTGGAGAGCCAATCCATGCTCACGTTCTCCTCCTCGAGGTACAGGAAGATGTGTGCAGCTTGCTTCCCCTTGCTTCATACTCCCCGCACAGAGCAGGGACTCGGCCGCGGCACCCCCCACCATATGCGCCAGACATATGAAGCAAGGGGAAACAAGCTGCAGTTAAGTACCTGTCTTATAAGATGACCCCCGACTTTGGCACAGATTTTCGGGGTTAAAAAGTAGTCTTATACGCCAGAAAATACAGTACCAAAGAAAGGGAACTTTGATGATTGTAACAACTGGAGTGGCATAATACTATCAATTTCTGGAAAAGTGTTTTGCCTTGTGTTGCTCAAAGATGCAGCATCAAGTAAAGAACAAGTGGGATTCAGGAAAGGGCACTCTTATAACAACCAGATCTTGACCTTAAGAAACATTATTGAGCAGAGCTTAGAATTCTAGAAGCCAATGGTCGGCATCCAAAAATTGCATTACAATGGATACCTCTGGGAGGAAAAGGAAATAAGGGTGGCCTCAGAAAACTTGGTTTCCTAAATGCTTAAGGAAGATCTTAAAACCATTAATGTATTTTGGGACTATGCCAAAGCTGTTGCAAACAGTCAAAATTGCTGGAGAATACTTGCTGCCCAATGTGCTTTGCACAGGATAATGATGATCTACTTTGGTTCTTCCAGCTGTCTCCAGTCATTGTTCACCTTTTTGCCCTCAGAATGTATTGAACTACAAGACCAATGATCGCCACTCATGCCCACCATTGGCCATGTTGGCTGTAGATAATATGAGTTGCATTCTGACACATCTGGAGACCAGCAATTTAGGAAGTCAAGCATATATATTTCGGACTGTATCCCTCCTCACTGCCTTCACCACAGCACACACTCAACTCAACTCACAGCATTGCAAACTTGGCTGAGCTACAAGCTGCATTCAAGCAAGAAAGGCACTAAATGAATAAAGCCCTTGCAAGCTTTACTGACAGAAAGGAATTAGCATTATCACTGAGTACCTTTTCAAAAACCCGATTAACATAAAATATTAACAAAACACAGATCAAAATTAAACATTTGTGGGTTTGACAGAACATGAATTCTGTGTCAAACCATCTCTTTCCAGCCTGTCTCTGATATCCTCTGTGCACGTGTGTGCATGTGCGCACGTGCATGTGTGCATGTACACACACGTGTGTGTGTGTGCACACGCACACACACACACACACACACACACACACACACACACACACACACACACACACACACACACACTGCAGCAAAGCAGCTACATGGACTTCATTGATTTTAGTAATGAATCACTTGAATGAAATATAATTATTATGCATGAGTCACTCAAAAGATCAACTTACTCATAAATCACTCACATCTATAATAACTCTTAATTATGTTCTTAGTTTTCTGAGAGGAACACATGAAAGTGGAGTGGAAAGAAAGTAGTAGAAAATAATTTGAGACCTCCAGAAGCAACTTGCACTTCTTGAACCTAAAGAGAGCCAATGGAACTCTTCTTATGCTACTTGGGCACAAGCAGATGTTTGCCGCAGTCATGGAAATGGGAGAATATCAACTTGGGAAAAGACACTCAGGTCATTAGTCCATTTAGTTCAACAGGATTGATGCTAACTGTCTGCAACTCTCTAGTACTTCAGGTAGGAATCAATTACATCCCTCATCAATGAAGAGGCCAGAAACTGTACCTGTGACCTTCTAGAGCAGAAGTGGTCAGTGTCCGTTGACAGTGGAGCCAACTTCTTACCCACAGACTCAGAGCAACCTTCTTTTCAATATCACACCATAGTTGTAGAATCCCTCCTGCAAGACCACAGCAGAAGGAAGAAAAATAAAGTATCTTGGGAACAGCACTGGTCCCCAGCCCCACCAAAGTTTATATGAAAATGGTTAGGCAGAGATGCCTGTATTTTATGACCCAGAAGGAAGATGCATCATCAGTGGTAAACATGTCAACTATGGCTATGATATTGGGGGGAGGGGGTCCCCTCTCCTAAGAAAGAGGAAGCATGGGCACATCTTGACTGGCCAAAAACACAGTGCTAAAATTGGGGTTAAAAAACTCCAATTTTCAGATCATGAGCTATTATTGAGTTTGTGTGTGCATACATACTGAATGAAATGCAGCTGGAGCTGACAGGGAAGCCAAGAGAAATCAGGGATGTTGTTATGTATGCATATCAATGGACTGTAAAGCTATCAAGATAAAAATGTATCCATCACAATTACAATGTACCTCAGCTGAAAGGAACGCGAGCAAGCAACCCCTTAGGGCAGCTGCGAGCGTTCAGTCTCACATGGTTCACATTGCTCAATCACGGACAGCCGCGGGAAATGTCTCCGCATTCAGCAGGAAGAAGATACACGCATTCAGCAGGAAGAAGATACAACTGTGAGAGTAAGGCGTGCCTGGGCGAGGCCACGCCGGCAGTAGCCAATGAGCTACTGTGCTACAAGATTCAAATGTATAGTCCCACAGTATATAATGAGATGTACCGCCACCATTACCCCATGTTCCCCCGGATCATCATGCAATAAACCTGTGTTAAGCCAACTCTTCGGCTGTTTCGTTTGTCTTTGGTCCCATACACTAAACTGGCGACGAAGGTGGGATGATGGCAGCCCACGGGACCAAGACATGCGCCGGCTACGAAATCAAGAAGCCGGGAGATTTGGAGCTGTTCGAGATAGACTTCAATGGGGCGCTCGTCGAGCTCGAAGTCACGGACGAGGCTAAAAAGAGGGCCATTTTTGTCAGGCTGCTCGGGCACGAGACCAAGCAGACGTTGGTGGACCTGATCGCGCCGAGGAGGGTGAGCGACTTCAAAGCTAAGGAGCTCCTGGCAGTGCTACGCGCCCACCTCCGGCCCGCGATAGCAATGTTCCCCGCTCGGAGCGCGTTTTGGAGGCGAGTCCAAGCGCCCGGGGAGTCGGTCGCCGATTTCGCAGCGGCCCTGCGACTGGCCGCCGGCCCATGTAAGTGGGAGAACCCAGAAGTCACCCTCCGGGACTGCCTGCTATGCGGCCTGAGGGACACCGAGACTCGCTGATGAAACAAGAGCCGCCCCCACACTACAAGAGGTCCTAGACGCGGCGCAGGCCGCGGAAGCCACGATGGCCGGGGTGCAGGAGCTCCAGGACTGGCGGCCGAAGACGGCCAATGCTGAAAGCTCGGTGCGTGCAGCCCGGCGAGCCTCAAACTCATCTGCGGAGAGCGGAGACGACGAGGACGTGCGGAAGGTCCAGAAGGAGGGCCGGCATTGCGACGGCTGCGGCGCCGCCCGCGCCCGCGCCAAATGCCCCTTCAGGAAGGCCGAGTGCCATAACTGCGGCCGGCGCGGGCACATCGCCAAAGTCTGCAGAAAACGGCGCGACACCAGGAGGAGTTCGCCAGACCGCTCGGCGAGGCAGGACCGCACCACGAGGCCCAAGGACGGCACCCGGACCACGAGGAAGCAGGAGGGCCTAGGGCGCATCTCCGACAACAGCGAGGACGACGCCCCGGTGTTCAGCGTGTCCGCCGGACATCCCCGATACTTCGTTGAGGTAGTAATTCAAGGGGCCCCTGTTAGGATGGAGGTGGACTCGGGTTCTTCATACTCTATCATCTCTCAGGGAGAGTTCCTGAAAATCGCCCCCCACGTGCGGCCTAAGCTCAAAGCATTGAGGTCCACACTGAAGGACGAGCAGGGGAACCGCATCCCAGTGTTGGGGGTGGGGAAGTTCCAGGTCCAATTTAAAAAACATGCCGCAACGCTCCCCCTAGTCGTCCTAAAGGGAGGTAACTGCAGTCTCCTCGGGACTCAATGGTTCCAGCCCCTGGGTTTGTTCATTGGGGGGGTGCACGCAGTTGGAGTACACGCCGTCGGGACTGATCCAATACAGGGCGTGTGCGACGCGCACCCCGAGGTCTTCAAAAAGGAGCTCGGAAAATTCAAGGGCCCCCCAGTGACTTTTGACTTGGACCCTGAAATACGACCAATCAGGCTAAAACCGCGCAGAGTGCCTTTTGCACTAAAGGACAAAATAGAGGCGGAACTGGACAAATTGGTGGGTCAGGGGATTCTTGTGCCTGTCGATTCTGCGGAGTGGGAAACTCCAATTGTAACAGCACTGAAGGCCAACGGGGAGGTCCGCATATGCGCTGATTACAAGTGCACCATCAATAAGGCGATTCGCCCTAATGCATATCCGGTGCCGGTGGTCAGCCACTTGCTGGCCAGGTTACACGGGGGGAGGTGTTTCGCTAAGCTTGACCTGGCACAAGCCTACCAGCAGCTCCCGGTGACCCCGGCCGCAGCTGCGGCACAAACCATAGTCACCCACAAAGGGGCGTTCCAGGTGACGCGCCTTCAGTTCGGCGTAAATTCGGCGCCCGGGATTTTCCAGTCACTCGTGAAACGCCTCCTAAAGGGATTAGAGGGGGTGTTACCCTACTTCGATGACGTACTGATAACGGGGGGAGCTGGGCCGAATTGGCAAAGAGGTTGGGAAAGGTCCTAACAATATTCGAAAAGGCGGGGTTGAGGTTGCGGAAAGACAAATGCGTCTTCTTCACGACCGAGGTAGAGTTCCTAGGGTTCCGAGTAACTCCTGAGGGTATACGGCCGTCCCAATCAAAGGTGGATGCCATCAAAAAGGCCCCTCGCCCCACATCCAAGCCCGAGCTGCAGTCGTTCCTCGGACTGCTCAACTTCTACCACTCCTTCCTTCTGCGCAAGGCAGCCGTGGCAGAACCGCTACACAAGTTGTTAAAAAAGGACGTGGCATGGAAGTGGGGCGACGACCATGAGAGGGCATTTAACGACCTAAAACGACTCCTGGCATCCGATGCCGTACTGACCCACTTCAACCCCAAACGCCCGGTGGTCCTGATATGCGATGCATCCTCAGTGGGGGTGGGGGCGGTGTTATGCCACGTGTTAGAAAACGGGAGGGAGGCCCCAATAGCGTTCTACTCCAGGTCCCTGTCCCAAGCAGAGAGAAACTACGCCCAGACAGACAGGGAAGCGCTAGCGATCATTGCGGGAACCAAAAAATTTCATGATTTTGTGTATGGCCGTCCCTTCACCATAGTGACCGACCATAAGCCCTTGCTAGGCATTTTCACCGCAGATAAGCCCACGCCACAAATCCTGTCCCCGAGAATGCTCAGGTGGGCCATTTTTCCCAACGCGTATCAGCACGCGTTGGTGTACCGGCCAGGGAAGGAGATCAGCCACGCGGACGCCCTATCGAGGTCCCCCCTTCCCCAGGGTTGCAACCACGTGGGCGAGGAAGAGCGAGACCACCAGGTCTTAATGATAGAGGTCCTAGACTCGCCCCCGGTAGTACCGGCCGACATCGCCAAAGCGACCAGCAAGGACAAAACGTTAGCGACAGTTAGCTCCTGGGTGCAGAAAGGGTGGCCGGTATCGTCCCCAGCAGCGGAATTCGACACATTTTTCAAGAAAAAAGTAGAGTTGTCCCTAGAGAGGGGTTGCCTTTTGTGGGGACAGCGGGTAGTGATCCCCACATCTCTCCGGCCAAGGGTGCTTAAACTGCTGCATGTCAGCCACCCGGGGATCGTCTGTTCCAAGGCACTGGCCCGTAGTTACTTTTGGTGGCCCCAGCTAGACGCCGACATCGAGCACATGGTCGGTACTTGCGAAGCATGCCAGAGCTCAAGGCCAGAAGAGGCTCGTTTGCCGCATAGAGAATGGGACGCAGCAAGGGGGCCCTGGTCCCGGGTACACGTAGATTTTGCTGGCCCGTTCAGAGGAGCGCTCTTCCTCCTTGTTGTGGATGCGTACTCCAAGTGGCTGGAGGTAATCCCAGTCTCGAGCACCTCCTCGGCCACAACAATTAAGCATCTACGGAGGGTCTTTTCCACGTTCGGTTTACCCGACACCCTCGTTAGCGACAACGCTAGTTGCTTCACGTCCACCGAGTTCAGGACGTTCATGGGTCTCAACGCCATTCGGCACGTCACCTCCACCCCTTTCCACCCGGCCACCAACGGCCAAGTAGAGCGCCTCGTGCACACCACAAAGGACGCGCTGCGGCGCATGGGTCCCGGAGATCTCGACTTACAAGTGTGCCAGTTCCTGCTAGGGTACAGGGTCACCCCATTGGCATCAGGGTACTCCCCCGCGGAGCTGTTAATGCGTAGGAAGCTGGCCACCGTAATCACCAGACTAGACCCCACTAGGGTAGAAGACAAAGGGCGGAACGTAGGGATAGAGCCCACCAAGAGTTTCAGCGTAGGCACCCCCGTACACTGCAGGAACTACGCCAGCGCAGGGCCAGCCTGGGTGCCGGGCGTTGTAATAGAACAAACCGGCCCCGTCTCGTACCGCGTGGAAACCAACACAGGCCTCCTGTGGAGGCGGCACGTGGATCAACTCAGGCGCAAGATCCCCGGAGAGCAGGACGAAGACGAAAATAGCCACGAATCAGCGTTAGGGTACTCCCCCACCCGCTTAGCCCAAGGGGGAGAAAAAGGGGGACATGGGTCCCCACCAAGGGGGGAGGAAAGGGAATCGATCCTCAGAGATGTTTTGCGGGAATTTGCGGCGGAAAGGAAGAGCCCCGATCCCACACATATCCCTCGGAAGTTTCCCCAAAACACAGATTCCCCAAGAAGTTTAGACCTTGATTTACAGTACCAGGGGGAGTTAGCGGAGTGGTCCCCCACCCGTCCTAGCGAAAAGAGGGGTTTCAGTTCAGCCCCTGGTACTTCCAGTCCCAGTAACCCCTGTGAGTTAGAATGCAACATAGCGCCAATTTCCCGAAGACCGACACCCCCAAGACAGGAGGCGACGGCGAGTCCGCCCACCACAGTCTCAAGGTCCCCCGAGCGGATAGCAGAAGGTAGCAGAACCACAAGGGCATCCTCATCGGTTCCGCGGTTCACAATAGGGGGGTCCCCGGGGTCCGAGGGCAACAGGCAGGGGTTCACCTCCCAGCTGTTCATTCCATTCCCATCCCCCAGCGCAAGGCAGGCACGGACGCCCCACAGAGCCACCAACGAATCCCCGTTTTCCATTGCAGGACAAGCACCCACGGAGCCAGGGATCACAGGCTCTCCTGTACTAGGTCAGGCGCATGCACGCCCCAAGCGCACGTGCGGCAAGCCACAATGGTTGCGGGACTTCATCCCATCCTAGGGGGGAGGGGTGTTATGTATGCATATCAATGGACTGCAAAGCTATCAAGATAAAAATGTATCCATCACAATTACAATGTACCTCAGCTGAAAGGAACGCGAGCAAGCAACCCCTTAGGGCAGCTGCGAGTGTTCAGTCTCACATGGTTCACATTGCTCAATCACGGACAGCCGCGGGAAATGTCTCCGCATTCAGCAGGAAGAAGATACACGCATTCAGCAGGAAGAAGATACAACTGTGAGAGTAAGGCGTGCCTGGGCGAGGCCACGCCGGCAGTAGCCAATGAGCTACTGTGCTACAAGATTCAAATGTATAGTCCCACAGTATATAATGAGATGTACCGCCACCATTACCCCATGTTCCCCCGGATCATCATGCAATAAACCTGTGTTAAGCCAACTCTTCGGCTGTTTCGTTTTTCTTTGGTCCCATACACTAAAGATGTTGCAGTGGAACTGAACTGGATGCAGAGCTGCTAAGTGTTCCTCTTTCCTTCTCTTTCTGCCCCTAGCAGCACCAAATAAGAAAGTATCAAAGTACAGAGCACGGCCCCAACAACCACCTCTTCCCTTTTTCCATGCTCCTGCCGGCTGGTTCTTCTCCCAACTGCTGGCCCTTGCTATGTCCCTTCCCGCTGCCAGTGCCACCAAGGCAGACCCAAGAGACACAATGGGCACCAAAGCATGCATGCCTTGCCTTGCATCGTTATTGAATACAGTGATATCAGGAATTCCTGCAAAATAAATTATCCCCAGTAGGTGGTTTGAAATAACCCACATTTCAACAAGATAATACAAGCTTCAGCTATAGATCATGTATTTTTTTATCTTTGGAACCTGGCAAAACTCACAGAAATATAGAGTTTTTACTAATCAAGATGCACCCTAAGTCAGTCACCACCAGAGGTAGATCTTATTTCAACATGTGCTATATGAGAACAAAACAAGCATTTTCCTGAGACATTGATATTGTAGGACCTGGCTTCCAGGGTCCTCAGAGCCAAGCATTTGGGGAAAGTGGTTTCAAGAAAGAATCACCTCTGGGGCAGTTGGCATGCTCTTCTCCTTTATCTTCTTATGGGGGGTAGGGGGTTGCTTTCCATATCATACCTGATGGAGCTTTACATTCCTTATTAAGGTGACATATTAATAGAATCATAGAATAACTGAGTAGGGAGGGGCCTTTTAGGCCACTGAGTCCAAACCCCTGCTCAATGCAAAAATCTGAGTCAAAGCAGATATGGCAGATGGTTGTCCATATTATCTCAAAACATCCTCAATGGAAGTGAAGAGAAATTTAGCATACATTCTCCCAACCTTGTGCAGATACATAGCTATGAATCTGGCTGCAGGAGTACAAAGGCAGAGAGAACATTGTTAATGTCCACCACAAAACTGAATTATGCCTGTTGATTAGGCATAAAAGGACAGCTCAGCTTTAAGAGACACAATGGAGCTATGAAAAATTCCAAAGTATATGAAGAACAGCATAATATCTCAAGTGTTTCCATTCACCTCTAATGGCCATGGCTCAGCATCAAGAAACTCTCTGCCTTATCTTTCCTTCTTCAGCCACTGGCTTGGTGCTGCTGGTATAACTAAATCTCTCAACAGATGTGCAAAATAAGGTCAGGGCCACAGACCCAGACAAGAGTGATCCTCTCAAGCATGACAGCTGCATGGTAATGCTGAAATCTTTATCAGCTTAAAGCTTGAGGAGATGGAATGAGCAACCCATGGAATATAAATAAAAAAGTGGAAAATTCTCACAATTGTCATGTTTGAACAGGATGTGACAAAGTCTCGGTATTCGCTGGAGAAGCCAGAGGAAACTGACTAGTAAAAATGAAATGTCTACCTCCGAGTCACTGGAACATTTTTGGCCATCCTGTCATCAGCTGCTTGTAGTGTTTTTGTATAAATAGCTCCGCAGTTTTAGCTATATCAGTGAGGCACAGAAATAGTCATTCTGCAGCTACACGAGTCCCATGCCTTCCCAATACATACCAGAATATTATGAGGGTCATTCTTTGCCTATGTTTAGGGTACAGTGCTGCTAGGACCAAAAACAAAGAATGGATTATGAAATGATTTTATGGAAACATTGTTATGAAAGCTAGCTTGGGAAGGGACAAGTTGTGGGAAACATCTCTTCATCAGGCAAGTCAAGGAGTGGACAACAGAACCAGTCTGTCAAGAACCTGTCCTGTGATTTAGGCAGTTGCAATCCCATAGTGTAGACCATGAGATGATACTTACTGTATATTGCACATGTATTCTAATTATGCATTCACCCTTGTTAGCATTACAAAGTAGGTTTTCCCTCTTTTTATTTCTTGATGAATCGCTCTTCCCACCATGCCTCCATGTTATTCAGGCTGGATAGGATTGACAGAAATTGCAGTTTAGTAACATCTGCATTATGCCGGGCTCCAATTTCGTGTCAAAACAAAGTGATCTTTAACAGGAAAGTGTACTGCTTGGGATTTGGTTTTGGACCTAAAACCCAGCATTTCTTCCTTAAAAACTTGAGGGTTTGGGAGCACCAGGAGCATCAAGATTATCTTAATGCTGAGGCCCTCTGGGGAACCAGAAGCAGGTTGGTGGAGGCGGGAGTGAGATACAGTGCTGCCTTAATTAGAAGAATGACATCAATGCTTTGTCACAATAAGTGAAATTATTGTTCCTCTTGGGGATTGTGGGAGGTTCCTACTCAAATTGCCTTCTGAAAAGAGATATTCCTCATTCTTAGCCCAATATTAAGGAATTATTAAACTGGGAGAAAGGGAGAATTAAGTACTTTCACATCTATAGAATCCTATCCAATGCTTGTCCTTAGTTTCAATGGGATATTTTTGATAGTACATCAAAATGTTCTGCACAGCCATGTGGACCAGGGTCTTCACCTTGGGTGTGCAAGCTCTTTCGCTGCCTTAAGTGGGAAACAAAATGAATCCCCAGTGTTCTGCCACACCAGTACAAACATACAGTCCCCTAGGAGAAGGATGGAGACTGTGGCAATGTGTCTTGCCATAATGCTGATGGTGGGGTGCCTCCCCCCAACCCAAGGATGGGGGACAGAACAATGATCATACTATGGTGGCATTGTTGTGCACATCAGCAATCAGCTCAAATTAACTGACCTCTTCCTCAGTAGGTCTTCTGTTAGAAGTTCACAACTCTCTCATGTGCTGCAATATCCAATCACTCCTTCAGCATCTGAATTCAAAGAAAGCCCCATCTCGCTTTGGGTTGATTGGTGTCAATTGCTTGTTGCTGTTGGCCTGTTTTGTTGTTTGCTTGCATGTGTGCAGTACAGAAAACAGCATTCACACATCTGTAATACCAAGTAACTGAAAGTAAACTCTATATTCTTTCTGCTACAAATGTCTCTGGATGAGTTACTGAGACTTTGAGCATCAGTTAAGGAGAAAGAAGTTGATTCTGGGAGATGTGTAGCTATTCTCCTCTGTGGGCCTTTGCATTTCTACTGCACATCTAAAGGGAATGTTACCAGAAATGCAAAACTCTGCAATATCCTCAGAGTGGGCACCTGTAGGAGGGATGGTTACTCAGCTTATCAGTGCATGGAGAATGTTACTTGCTAAGAGTTAAATAGGATATGTCTTTGATAATGTTTGGCACTGAGGAAACTGTGATTCTGGGCAGTTGTACCAAACAGACAGCCCAGAGCCCCTCCAGTGTAGGGGTTCAGATGTAATCTCCAAACAATGATCAACCCCTCAACATGAGAAGGTATCTTAAAGTGCAGGACAGCTGCCCCCCCCCCCAACCAAAACAAAGTGCAACAAAGGCACCAATAAAGAAAACTTGAAATGTAGGGCTTTTCTTGTTATTTGTAGCAGCTGCAGAGCAAAGCAGGCAGGTTTTTGGCAATTTTGCATTTGAATGCAAGTCTCCCAGTTGTGTATTGAGGAAAATTTGCAAGTAGCGCGGGCAGCACCTTTCAAGATGAAAATGGTGGTTTCCCGCCATACAAATTAGGAGCTTAAAGTAGCGCGAAAATCCCCTACACAGGGTGCGCTAATTATGCTAATCCAAGCCCTGTGATTGGATACAGTTTTGGACCCTGCTCATCATTGGTTAAGTACATATATTCCATTTTATGATTAGTCAGCTACTGTTATCTGGCAGGTCACTACTTTGTATCAAGGAGCCACCGCCGAGGAGACAATTTTTAGCCGCACAAGTAAACAAGGGTGGGGCTGGACCAGACTACACTTCCCACTCCATACAGGAAGCCAGATATGCACAAAGCCTGGGTCTCTCCATTATGCTACGCTTCTAGGGTAGCTAGTACTTGCCAGCTATGGCAAGATTCCGGAGGGACTGATTCCTTTGGGATTGTAGAGCCGTCTCTTTGTCCGGAACATCTTGTAAGCTCATCTCTAAAAGACTGTTGAATAAAGACTTGTTGCTGTTTTGTTCATCATTGTCTGGACTGGTACTTATAAAGGCTGGACATAACATTGGCAATGAGGATGGGATTGAAGAACGACAAAATGGCTAACCAAATCCCCCTTTGGCTGAGACTGTTCAACCTCAGCAGGCCTCACTTTTGGCCATACTACGAAATCTAGCTGGAGAGCTACTTCACTGTAAGAAAACTTTATCCGGCGTTATAGGAAGGCCACGTTCTTGGTGCACTGTGGGCTAGAGACTCTCGACGTGGTTTCGAAGCTTCTGCCATCCGATTTGCTCCAACAAGTTTCTCTGCCAGCCTTGCTGCACATGCTGTGCAAGCACTTCCAGCGCTGGTCGGTCCTCAAAGATAAAGAATCCCCAGATCCAGCCACGGCCACGGCTGCTCTTCTGGAAGCCTCCGGCCATGTCCTTGACAGCACACCATAGGGAACATGGGTGCCAACGCCAATGGCAGGGTCGATTGCACCGTACCGAGGTTGCGGGAGATGCCATTTCTGTGCTGAGTGTCCCTTCAAAAGTGCACAGTGCCACCATTGCGGGAAAGTGGGCCACATCTCCAAGGTCTGCAGGCAATGCATCGTAATTCCACTGAAACTCCAGTTCTGTATAGCCAAGATCTTCACAAGTGTTGGGGCTGACAACGAGAGACGAGACCTGAAGGATGGAATCAGTGTGGACCATCACATCAAAGGGATACCTTTCCATTTTGAGGTGGACTCTAGGACTTTCCTCTCCATCATGACCGAAGCTGAGTATCGCCACAATCTGTGTGACCTCTGGCCCAAGCTCAAGGGTCTCCAAGGCAAGCTAGTGGACTTACGGGGCTGCAACATTCCAGTATGGGGAATAGGGAACTTTGAAGTCCACTATAACTGTGTCTATGCGAGTCTGCCCCCTCATTGTTGCTAAAGCGGGTAAGATAAACATTTTGGGGTCCCAATGGTTCGGGCCCCTGGGCATTTGTTTCACAGGAATCTAATTGGGGGGGAACCAGTCCTTCGAATTGAGGACAAGCCCCAAACATTGCTACTACCTGGGGAGGGTTTGTCCCAAGGCAGTGATTCCTCCATGGAAGAGTTAAGTGCATTGTTTTCACGACAAGCGCATGTTGTGCACAAAGACAGTGACTTTGCCCAAAAGGCTGCTTCTCTGGAACTATTTGAGTTGTAAGAACATTTGCCCCCTGATGCACTGAACTTTGAAAATCCTGTTTTTTGGGATGATTTGGGCATAACTTCACTCAAACTGTCCCTGAACTTTGCTGCTGCTTCTAAGGCAGATCCCTTGTTGTCTGATGTTATTGTGGGGGTGGACATTGGGTGGCTGCCACCTCCATACAGTGCAGAGGCCAGTGTGTTTTACAGGGACTGCGAGTGTTGGGAGGGTGCTTATACAGGCTTTGCAAGACAGTAATTCCTTGTGGCTTGCAGGCCAAACTGCTACAGCACATGTTAAGTGGGTCCCAGGATTTCTTCCAATCACAAACAGTCATACGTAGCTATTTCTGGTGGCCTGGGATCAAACATGCCATTGAGATTTAGGGGCTACAACATAGTACTGTGAACACACTCGATCCTGGAAGTTTTTCAGTTTCCCCAGTGGAAGGTAAGGGCTCACCGTCCCCTGGGTTTGAGGGGGGCTGCAGGTGTCACAATCACCCCCGAACATAGACTGGTACAAGAAAGAGCACCTGGGTGTGGGCTCGCTTTCCCAGGAATACGGGGGGGGGGGGGTTGCAGGAGCACTCTCAATCCCCAAAGTTGGAGGGGAAAGGGCAGGGAACGCAGGATCTCCATTCACCGAGGCAAAGGGAGCTTTCCTCGAGCAGAACTGAAGAGCATACTATAAGCCCTTCTTTGCAGGTGGCTCGGGAAATAGATTCATGTGTGGTAAGCACCATAGAAGCCACAGCTGTGGTAAATGATCAGCTCCAATCCAATGCCAGAAGTCCTGGGGTAATCGAAAAGAAGTGGGCCAGGGACTGGGAGCAAGAGAGTACATTACACACACCACACGTGGGGCTTTCGCCAGTTAATCCAGCTCGAAGAGGACATGGGTTACGTGACACAGGAGATTGGTTTGCCTTGGGGTACACACACACAAGACCCCCTTGGATGAAAGGTTCCACGAAAGCGCTGCAGAACACCAGCAAAGTGCATGAGCCATTCGTATTGAGCTGGGAAGGTGCAGAGTGTTCTCAGGACCATGAGTTAATTCATCCTTCGGATGAAGGGTCAACATTTTAGTTAAGGTGGGGGGTCCCTACTGAAAACTTAGGGGGGGAGAATGTTGTGTATTGAGGCATATTTGCAAGTAGCGCGGGCAGCACCTTGCAAGATGAAAATGGTGGTTTCCAGCCTTACAAATTAGGATATTAAAGTGGCGCGTAAACCCCCTGCACAGGGCATGCTAATTATGCTAATCCAAATCCTGTGATTGGATACAGTTTTGGATCCTGTTCATCATTGGTTAAGTACATATATTCCATTTTATGATTGGCCAGTTATGGTTATCCGGCAGGTCGCTACTTTGTATCAAGGAGCCACCGCCAAAGAGACACTATATAAGCCCCACGAGTAAACAAGGGTAGGGCTGCACCAGATTACACTTCCCACTCCATACAGGTAGCCAAATATGTGCAAAGCCTGGGTCCCTCCATTATGCTATGCTTCTAGGGTAGCTAGTATTTGCCAGCTACGGCAAGATCCCAGAGGGACTAATTCCTTTGGGATTGTAGAGCCATCTCTGTGTCCAGAACATCTTGTAAGCTCATCTCTAAAAGACTGTTGAATAAAGACTTGTTGCTGTTTTGTTCATCGTTGTCTGGACTGGTGCTTATAAGGGCCGGACATAACACCCCCTTTTAGCCCAGCTAATAAACACACTTGGACTAGATGCTTGAAAGAAAATATCATTTCCTCACAAAATTAGGTCATAAGATACATGTGCTCAGGAGTCTTGATGAAGTTGGTTTAGAAAGAAGTCTTTAATCCAGCAGTATGGCTTGGAACATGGAGGATCTAAAAAAAAAAAAACAGCTTTCTTCTTCCAAGCCAGAAAAGCAAGAGAGAGAAGTTCAGAACAAAACAAAGGCCTTAAGACATGCAAATAGGGTCAGGTGATCCCTGAGGCAGGAAAGAACCTTTCTAATTGTAATTACAGGCAAATAATGCAAAACAACTCCCATTAGGTCAGGCTAGTCTTTCCTGTCTCCTTGGTTTCTGCATGCTAGGGTTGCACTAGAGCAGGTCAGCAAACTTGGCTCGCCCGGTGTTCTTGGACTTCGATTCCTAGAAGCCCAATCAGGGCTTCTGAGAATTGAAGTCCAATAACATCTGGGGAGTCATGTTTGCTGACCCCTGCACTAGAATACTCAGTATTACTGAGGGGCTACAGGTAGGGTATGCACAGCTGCAACTCCATAAGATCCCAAATTGATTCACTGAGAGGTCCTGCTTTACCTGCTTGTTGCCTGATCTCAACATTCTTGAAGATGCTAACTGATGGGTACTCTGGCAAACACTGGACTCCTTTTGCTTCTGCCATCCTTCCTTGGACTAACAAAAACAGTAGGACTCTAATTTGAAACTCAGCTTCAGCTAGCATCATGACAATCTCTTTTATCCCCTCCTTAAAACTGCTTATTTCTGCCTTCTGTGGATGCTGATCTAGCCTAGCTTTCGGGAGCATTTTTTCTGACACTCTTAGCTGACAGTTCCCTTGTCTAATGAACTTTCTAACTGCTTCAGTACTTAATAGCCATATGTCAGGACAATGAAGCTAATGGCAGAACTGTCTGTGACCATGACCTTTGAAAACTGATTGCCAAAATATGTATATGTATTAGATAAGTTGCTACATGCTCTGTTCTTTAGCTGAAGTCTTAATTTTCAGTGGCAGTGAAATGACTGCCAAGGGAAATGGCCTCAAGAAAGAGGTGAAATCATTGACAACCCCTGTCTTAAATTATAAAAAGGCCAGAATTCTGCTTGAAAGCAGTTGGATTAACAAGAAAAAACATTTCTGGCACAAATGCACCCTTTGGAGGAATGTTAAATATTCCTTCAATCCTAGTCTGCTCATTATTATTTTTTGCAATTGATATGCTGCTGAACAACTCTGTTTTTCTTTGAAACAAAGCCCTCTTCCTTTCCAAGAAAATGACCTTAGTTAGCTGTGGATCTACTGAAATTGTTCCATAGTCATTTTCTATTTATTTAGCTGTAATCTAATTGTGTGTCATCAAGTCAATTCTGACATATGGTGATACAATACAATATAATTTTAATTTATACCCCTCCTTTCTCGGCCAAGGCTAACTCAAGGCAGCAACAACATATCAAAATCAATACAATATCACAAGATAATAAAGCACATCACATACAAGATATCAAATACAACAATGCAAAAAGATAAATACAGTAAAACTGCTTCAGATCAAGATATAAAATAAATACAATGTACATAGTCGCCCAATAGATACAAAATGCAATAAACACAATAACTCACCCCAGCCCCAAAAAAGTCCCAGAGTGGAAGAGATGGACCTATTGTCATAATGGCCCCAAGTCCTGGCCAGCGGCATGATGATGGTAATGGGGGATCCCGGAGTGCCAAGAAAGATGACCTGTGGTGGCTCCCACCTGTCTCCACTCCCCGGAGCCGGTGGCGTGGGCTTCCGGAGTGAGACAGGGAGCTCCTTGAGGTGGAGCCGGCTTCCTTTTTCTGCTCTCCAGGCAGGTGGGCCCGGAGAGGAAGGACAGCTGCAGTGGAGGTGGTGGCTCCCACCTGTCTCCACTCCCTGGAGCCCGTGGTGTGGGCTCCCGGGCAAGACAGGGAGCACCTCAAGGTGCTCCCTGGCCAATCTTTTCCCTTTTCCTCCATCCCAGGACTGGCTCAGGGTGGGTTGGGTGACTTGCCCTTCCTTGAGAAAGTTGTAACCTCTAGTCCATGTCAGAAAATAAATGAAAATATGATGGCTAATTCAGTGAGTTACTGCAACAGGAACAATGTAAGATCTAAACTTTTTGCTTTGCAGCATGTTCTCTTGCTTCCATTGTCTTTCTAGAATAAACATGAAGGTTTCTAGGTAGAGAAGAACCAGAAGTGGTTTACTATTCCCTTCTTCTGGGGACATCCTTGAACTGTGCAGCTTGCCCATGGTTACTGCCTAGGTGTTCTCTCTGGAGGCATAGTGGGGAATTGACCTAACCTCTGGCTCTGTAGCCAGACAACTAAACTACTGAGCTGTCCACTTTACTTTACTTACCTCAGGGGTGAGCAAATTGCAATTCTGGAATTTGGCAACCCCTCCAGCCCTCTACTTTCAAACCTGCAACTTGATTTCTATTTACTGCTGGCTTCATTAGCTGATATCCTGCTCTTTAATGAGAGTAAGTTACACTTAAGTAGGCCCATTGAGTCAGGTGTGACTTGGTAAGTCAACGTTTTCATTATTTCCATTCATTCTAATATGCCAGGTCTAGTTGTGACCTCCAACGCCCTCCCCCTGGTCAGTCGGGCCGGGGGAGGGTGTGAGAGAAACACCTGTGTTGATGCTGGCAGGAGGCTTAAAAGAACTTTTCCCACCACCGCTAGTGCAGGTGCTCCGAAAATGACACCGCCATGGACACCGCGATGCCGTGCCCCTACCGGTCCTGTTTACTGTATACTGGACTTTGTTTGGGATTCCTGGATGAGGTTTCCATTTCGTTTTTGGAAATGTTTTAATTGTATTGTATTTCTGATATTTTGTATTGCTGTTTGCCTCTGTTTGATGGGGTTATACTGTTGCCTATTGTAGTTGAATTTCTATTATGTATGATTGATTAATTGAACTATGTAATTATGTATATGTAATATTTGTTTTGTCATTTCATGTCTTATGTAAACCGCCTTGACTTGGCCATTGGTCTGAGAAAGGTGGTATAGAAATATTAAATGAAAAAAAATGAAATGAAAATGTAAGTCACAACCAGAGGAGGCCCAATTGAATAAATGGAACCTAGGGAGGAGCTGACTCACCAAATCCACATTGATTCAACGACCTACACTAAGCAAAAAAGCAACTCAGTCATGGTTTGCATTTCCTGCTTCCTGCATGACTACTCCAAATAACATTGGAGTAGAATATTTAATTTAATTTAATTTTAATTGAATTTTAATTTTTCAACTTGTTCCCCGCCCACTCTGACAAGCCCGACTCAGGGTGGCTTACATAATCTAAAAACCCCACAACAATAAAAACAATTAAAAAAATTGTTTTAAAACAATAAAAACAATTAAAATCCCACCCACCCCAAGAAGCAGAGAGAGGGTACATCTTATGGTAAGAGCCAGTGAGCAGGGGCCACATTACCCTCAGGGCTCTACACCTGCCCCACCAGCCAGGTCTTAAGTCCTTTCCTGAAGAGCAGCAGCTCTGTCTGCAACCGTAGCTCTACTGGCAGGAGGTTCCAAAGTGCCGGAGCGGACACAGAAAAGGCCCTTTTTCTTGTGCTTTTTCTTTATTAGCTTTTTCTTTATTAGCTTCAAGTCCCAAGCAAAGTTGCCAATATTATCACATAGCCATTTCTGATGATCTACAGGGTGGCCCGTAAGTCCCTGCTCGGGACAAAGAGAGTAGGGCTCTGCTGGGGGGGGGGAGGAAGCACACCCATTGGGCTGCCGGGCAGGGGGGTGGGGTAAACTCTGTGCTGGGAGGAGGGAGGAAGCTCTCCCATTGGGTTGCTGGGCAGAGAAGCGGGGCGAATCTTGGGGAGATGGTGCACGTGCCCACAAAGAAGATGGAGCCTTACCTTACGGGCCACTTTGTATATAAGACTGTATTTAGACTATGGGCAAAAGTTCCTTGCCTTCATTGTGAATGCTCCAGGCTTGTTTACAGCCCCCACACTGTTACATTGGCATAAACCTTCACAATAACCTGTTCCAGCACATGTCTTTAAACATTGCTTCTTTATGAAGTGAAGCCAAATTGCAAACCTATGAAAAATAATGTACCTGTTTTCAGTGGACTGGAACATTTGGGTTGCTTTGCCCTTCTCCAGCTGCTCAAAGAAGTTGTAACCCTTCAACCAGACAATTAATCAGAATTTACAACTGCTTTGCTTCACCAGGACAGCAGAAAGGAATCAGCCTGTACATGCGGATGGGGCTCTCAATGTACACTAATGATCTATTAAGTGCAGAAGGAATCTTTAAATATAGAGAGAATAACCACATTTATTCTAGCAATACCAGTGGGAAATTTTCACCTCTCTTACTTATAATTGAAAGACATCCAAAGGAAATTATTCTGGGCTTGAAATCTTAAATACAAAACAAAGGCATCCTCTAATCCCTTCCAAATGTATTAATGCACAGTCATATTAAATTCACAATAATTGGAGCTCTTGCCTTAATGGCAGAACAACAGTCCTGCAAATCTGCTTATGTGTGCTTGTGTCTCCATTAGGGAAGTTAAATCATTGCACAAAACAAGATAAAAAGTTAATGTTGCAAATCCCATTGTCTCAACGAAGCAGCATTAAAGTCAAGCTTGTATTTGATGACTATTCCCCACTTAGCAAGGTGTTCATTAAAGGTATTCATCTTGATATATAAGTTTGTTATTTTCTGGTGTGTGTGGGATAAAACTTGAGTTGGTTTGATTTAATTTTTTAAAATACAACTTAATGAGAAAAAAACAATAATGGCAAGGATGTAAAAATAGCTGGTTCCAGTATTTGGGGATGACACAAGGATGTTGCGTCTCTTATGGGTAGCTTGTGGACCAGGCTGTTGAAGTAAGCTCATTCCATAATGTCAGTCACAAGCCACCAATACCACCTCTATAACATTATAGAGGTCGGAGCACCTGTGGGCTGCCCCTCCCTGCAGCTAGAAGAAGCCCCGATGCCACCAGCATCTCGGGGGCTTCTTGCTCCTTCCCCCCATCCTGGCAAGGCGAGGGAGAAGTTGGAGCACCTGTGGGTGGCCCCTCTCTGTGGATAGAAGAAGCCCTGATGCCACCAGCATCTCAGGGGCTTCTTGCTCCTTCCCCCCGTCCTGGCAAGGCGGGGGTGAAGTCGGAGCACCTGTGGGTGGCCCCTCCCTGTGGCTAGAAGAAACCCCGATGCCACCAGCATCTTAGGGGCTTCTTGCTCCTTTCCCCCATTCTGGCAAGTCGGGGGTGAAGTTGGAGCACCTTGTGGGCAGCCACTCCCATGGCTCCTTCCCCAGTCCCACCTGGGACTCCCAGCGTGAGGACTCAAAAACTTCCGCCACCGCGTCTCGCTCTGCTCCTTCCCGGTCTGGCATTGGCCATGGGGAAGTCAAGCACACTGTATTTCAGGGTTATTATATTGTAATTAGTAGTTGATTGTTTTAGTTATGTATAATATTTTATTATTGTGATTATATTATGTTATTATTGTGATTGTCTATTGTATTTTTAATATGTTGTAATGCCACCCAGAGTCGGCCATGTGCTGAGTGGGGCGGGGTATAAATTAAAATTTATTATTATTATTATTATTATTATTATTATTATTATTATTATTATTATTATTATTATTATTATTATTATTATTATTATTATTATTATTGCTTGAAGTAAAATGTCTCCAAGGAGTCTCTGATTACTTATAAATATAAATTATTATAGCTAGTCTGCTAAGAGCAGGACAATCAATGCTTTGATCAAGTCATGATCCAGACATTAATAATAGTAGAGCAGGTGGTTTATCCAATGTCACTCTCCTGGCTTGGCTTAGCAAAACATTTTCATCTGCTGAATTGGCCAGAAGGCACCTGAATTTCAAGATATAGGAAGCAGATGCCAATTAATAAACATGAAAGAATCAAACTCTTCAGGCATTTACCTTTTGCCCACTAGGAGTGAGAAAACCAGTCTCTTCTCTGTTCACATTTATTTAAGAAACTCAAGCTTATTCAGTTTGGGAATATTTAAATTCTTCAAGAAAATATTAACCACATTCATCACCAAAGCAGTTAAAACATAGATTCTAATCCAGATTTTTAAGAACTAAAGACAAAAGCTCTTGGAGGAGGTGGATAAAAAGCCGCCAGACACGAGCTAGCTGAGGATGCTGAGCACTGTGTTCCCCCTCCGGTCACACCAATGCCTGAGGATGCTGGGCTTCGCTGCTACGACCCTGGGCCCTATCCACAGCTGGGGTCAAAGAGTTGCTGTGGATGTTAACTTTCTTGAACTTTCTTGAACTTTTTATCAGGTTGCTGTGGGTTTTATTGTGTCTTGATATCTTAGGTGATGCTTATTTGATACTTTTTGATACTTATGCGATATTTTATGTGTAACTTTGTTAGCTGCCCTGAGACGCGTGGTTGAGTGGGTGCCATACAAGTGTAAACATTTATTATTATTATTATTATTATTATTATTATTATTATTATTATTATTATTATTATTATTATTATTATTATTATTATTATTATTATTATTATTATTATTATTATTATTATTATTATTGCCGCCAGTGGCATTCGGCGTTCAGCAGCGGCGGTGGCATCATCTGGACAATTCTGGACAATTCTGATTGTTTTTCATTTTTTCTTGCAAAAAAAGAAAATTATCCCCTTCCTACTTCCAGTGGCAGAACTGCATAATGGGAAGGAAATGATCACAATGGTTGATCCTGTGCCTTTCATTGCAGCTTCAATAGAACTGATTTTGGGCCAGCTGAATGGGCACAAGGAAAGCCCAAATAAATTGGCCCAGAGTCATGACAAGGATTAACATGGCATGCAGTTTTCCCTATGGCACAGATAATATGTCGGGAGTTTCCAAGTCTTGAACTTCTGCAGGAACTTAAAGAAGACCAATTGCCAGCCAATATGAAGCTGCTTTATTGCTCATGCCACTGCTACAGGTGCAGGAGCAATTCAAAGGCTCCAGAATCACAAAGCTGCCATTCTATTCCTTTCCTTGGTCCAAATACCATGATGGTTTTCAGTCTTATAGATCCTCACATGTTCTGAGCTCTTGCTAAGATCAGACTGACACTGTTTGATTGATTTTAATTTGGATAAATAGTGTTGGCTTCATCTGATGGAAATTTGTTTTGATTACTTTTGCTTGCTTTTAGTAGGTTAAACCCCTCCATCTGCCACAAGTGCAGAGCAAGGGTGGTTTTTTTTAAAAGAAGATTCAATTTATCTGCCACAAGTATTTCTCTGCTTTTATTCATATGAACCTTTCTGCTGATGGATTGTCATTAGATGACAGGTGATTTCAGACCTCAGCAAGAATGAAGTTTGGTAAATGTGAATCAAGGAGAAGAAAAAGTGAAAGTAGGAGGGAAGAATACAGCATAGCAAAGAGATTTTTTTTAAACTGTACTTAATGTGATGTTCATTGTAGATGTTTGCTATACTCCTAGGATGAAATAAAAGAAGGCAGTTTAAAAGATTGTGCCTTGGGATATGTAAAATCAATGCAAAATTATTTAAGCCCTCGTTCTGCCTTTAATGAGGCAGAAAGCAGCACTCAGTGACATAAATAATGGACCATAAAAAGGTCAAAACTGGACCACATGAGATGAGTAATTTAAAATCTAGTGTGACTTCAGACAAGGCTTTGTAGATGATCTGCTCTCTTCTAAAATTCTTTCAGGTGAATTAGAGTAACTCAAAATATCTAGTTCTAATATCTTAATGTTTGGAGAAATAGAACAAGAAAATCTCTAAGAAGCCATGCTTATCACAATATGCTATGACTCCAGTTTGCTGCTGCTGCTTCTTTCATATCCAGATCAAACTTTTGACTGCCAAAATGAAGCCACATTTTTTGCTTTGCCATTGGTCACAATTAAATCTTCATCAGTACATGTTTCTGGTAGTAATTGGCAGACCAGTAGATAGATAGATAAATCTTTATTGTCATTGTCCTGCACAGAACAACAAGATTGGCTGATATTTAGGGAAATGCTTAATCATGCATTTCTGAACCTCAGAACTGCTGGGTTCAAAATAGATAGGACTAGCATAGGTTGACTAGCTGGGCTGTTATAAATTGTGTTTTACTTTAGTGGGGGTTTTTTTAGTTAAAAATCAACAGAGGATGCTATAATTTATTTATTTTTTATTTAACATGTTTGTTATTTGTGTAAACTTTTGATTTATTGTTTTTTTACTTGTTTTTACTTTTGTGGCCTCTAGGTGGGGCTGTTGTGTTTTTGACTTGCTTTTAATATTCTGGCTTGCAGGTGGAGCTGTTAGTTTTGGTTTCATTTCACATGTTTTTTCTCTCCTGGCCTCTAGGTGGGGCTTCTTCCAGTAAGTAGTCTTTGTTTCTTCATTTCTGTTCAGGAGTCGTGGAGGGAGGATGTGCTGGTGAGTTCTCTGGTTTTCTTTTAAATCTGGGTTTTGTTTTTTGTTTTGTTTTTTGGTGTTGGACTGGTAGGTGTTTCTGTTTCTTCTTTTGTGGTTTTTTGGGTTTTAGATGTGTTTAATTGTTTTGTTTATTTCTGGTTGGTTTTTATGTTTCTGCTTTCTTTTGTGATTATTTGTTTAATTTAATTGTTCAATGCAGGCAGTGTTTTTTTGTGCTTTCATGATATTTTGAGTGTTTTTATTTGTGGATTTTGTTGTTTATTGTTTTGTTGGTAAATGTGTTTGTTTATTTATTTATTTATTTGTGTTTTATTATTTTTGGTGTTTGGCGTTTTGGGTAAATGTTTGTTTTTATTGTTGGTGTGTACTTTTGCATGAAGAACTGCTTTTTTGTGTTAGTTCCCGAAACAGTGATGTCGGAAGTACAAATGCAGCAGTCAGTCATTCGCCAGGGAGGGTGCTTCCCCTAATGAACAGCTGCCTGCTGCTGGTTTTTTTCCACCCTGGCTCAAGGTCCCTTGAGGCCAGCGGTGGTCTCGCCGTGTCTTCGGCGGGGTAGCATGGAGGAGAGGGAGTCCCTCTTCTCCCCATTGCTCCAGGAAAGAAGGTCGGCAGTGGTCTTGCCGTGGTTTTTTGTGGGCGTTTGTTTTGTGAGGCTGTGAGGTGCTGCATCCGCTGGCTGCAGACATGCGCTCCCATTGCATTTTTTTGGGTTTTTTTACGTGCTGGCTTTCTCAGTGCTCTGCACGCTCACAGCGCGTAGGACGCTGGGACTTTGAGTTTTGCATTTTTTGTTTGCCTTTGTGCGGTGTTTTTTTTCCTGCGGCTTGATTTTAATTGGCCGCGCCACATTTTCCAACGTTCTTTTTGCTCGCACCTATCAGCCTGATTGGCTGAGGCATGGCACGGCACACAGGACATTGAGAATTGAAGTTCTTTTCCTTTTTTTGCGTTCATGGGGCTGTTGCCCCACTGGCGCCTTCGGCAACCCTGCAGTCACCTGCGGACCAGGTTCAGGCAAGTGCAGGAGGCTTGGTACAGAATAGGATGGATGGGTACAGAAACGTATATCAAGTTCCAACGGTTAACCCTTGGATTTATAGGTATAGATAAAGCCCTACACTCAGCATAGAAGCCCTTCTGTCTATGGCCCCAGTTACACACCAGGAAAATTCTAAATCTATAAACCTAAATCTCATTTCTGCAATGTTCCATCTGCAGCACACTCGAAGAGATGACATTTCAAGGGCCAAAACATCCTGGCACTTGCCAAATCCCAGGCCTCCTTAATCCTAATCCATCTCTCTATTCACTACATCACACTTCCATTCCTTCCATTCCTTCAATTCCTTCATGATTTATTAATTTTTATTTTTATTTTAAATTCAGAATTCTATGCCGCCCAATCAGGTAAACCCGACTGAGGGCGGCTCACAACAAGTTAAAACATACATAAAAACAATTAAACCATTAAAAACCCCAACATACCCACCCACCTACCCCATTCATCTTTGAAACCTACCCACATTAAAACTGCCTGCATTGAACAATTAAAAGAAATGGGGGCTTATTTTATAAGCCAACAGGCGGGGACCATCCTTCCATCTGGGCCCCACACCTGCCCTACCAACCAGGTTTTTAGGTCTTTTCTGAAAGGTAGCAGCTCCGTCTGCTCCAGCAGTTCTACAGGTAGGAAGTTCCACAAGGCCGGTGCAGACACGGAAAAGGCCCTCCTTCGTGTTCCAGAGAGACAAGCCCCTCTGGCAGATGGGACAATTAGGGAGCCCCTCTGGACCACTCTGGTTGGACGGGCGGACACTCTTGGGATGATGCGGTCTCTAAGGTATTCTGGCCCACTACCATGAAGGGCTTTAAAGGTCAAAACCAGCACCTTGAACTGCACCCGGAGGCAAACTGGTAACCAGTGCAGCTCCTGAATTAATGGTGAGGCACGGGCCATCATCACCCAGGCTGCTGCATTCTGCACCAACTGCAGCCTCTGAATGGTTGTCAAGGGCAGCCCCATGTAGAGCACATTGCAATAATCTAGCCTGGAGGTGACCAGAGCATGTGTGACCCTGAGCAAGGAGTCCCAGTCCAGGAGCGAATGCTACTGATGTTTCAAGAGACATTGTAGCTCTGCCGGGCCCAGGCTGAGCTGGTATTTTTCCTCCTCACTGGCTCTAATGCAAGAAAAAATAAGAAAAAAAAATCACTGGTGAATGAAAAGAGATTGACTGACAGAAGGTCAGACAGGAAAAAAGATAATCCAACCACCAAATGTGACTTGCCTTGGGCAATGCAAGCCAGTAGAGTTTTGAGCAGGCAGAACTTTGCTAATCCATAAAGTTGTTATCCACCCTCTGCTTCCATTTAGAATTACTATGCTTAACTTTACCTTTGCCCACTGATGAAATTGGAACTCTATTTGTAGAAAATTATGAAAACTCTAATTTTAGAAAATATGTAACACACAAAGGAAGCAGCTTCTATATGGTGGGTGTAACTATATATTTTCAAAAAGATATTGGTGGTGGCAAATAATTTGAATTTGAATTTATTCTTATATACACTTTCCTTGTTTTGTGGACAACCCAAAGCAGTTCACAGTATTCAGAAATATACAGAAATACAATAATATAGGATTACAAGGCAAGAATACAATTTACACGTACAAAATACAAAATCACATAGCGATACATCATATTACAACAACAATGTAAAAATGCAACAAGAGCAAAAACATAACTGACTGAAAAAGCCCCAGCTTCTTTCCAAGCCATCCAGGTGGATGGGGCCAGGAGGGCGAAGTCAGTAAGGTCGGTGAAGTCAGCGGCTGCCCTGGCCTTTCAAGTCCTCATGGTGGGCAGGCCCAGGAGAGCAAGGTCAGAGGCTGCTGGTGAGCCACGTCTCCCATCCTGGGCCGATGGTGTGGGCGCAGGAGAGACATGGCAGGGAGCCTCACAGCGGCATGATGACCATGATAAGATTGGAGCAACATCAACAGCAGCAACTCAGCTCTAGATGAGTCCATGAGCTCCTCAGTGCACTGACCCCCTCCACAAGCAATGTGGCATTTATATGGCCAGTGTTCCATGCTGAACTCTAAAGCAGGTGATGTGGACAAACATAGGTGCATGTATTGGGCATGTTGAAGTATTTTTAGGTACCCAGTGTGATGTAGTGAATAGAGAGATGGGTTAGGATTAAGGAGGCCTGGTTTCAAATCCCCTCTCAGCCATGAAAACTCACTGGGGAAGTGGAACTGGTAAAACCACACCTTAAATATCTCACTTACTTTGAAAGTGCTGTTTGGACTGCCATAATTCAGGTTCAACTTGGCGGCACATAACAAACTCACTGGAGCTTCACCACTGCTATTGTGTTGCTCAATTTGGATGGCATTTAAGTAGTGGGGGGTGGCTAAAAGAAAACTATCCACTGAAGAAAGTTATAAAACACCTGATCCATACTATTGTATTATAGTTCACTGGCATTTAATCATTAATAATTTGTTAATCTATTTGCTTGCTTTTTGTATCTCAACAGTAAGTCATTACTTTAACTGAAGTGTAATGTTGAAAATATTTTAATATCAATACCTTTTTAAACAAAACTTTAAAACCCTGTTACATTCTAGGAATAAACATACAGACACTCAAACTATTGCAGCTTCTCATTTTAAATGTCCTTTGAGCAGGATTAAGATGGTGTTCTTTCCACAAGAATCAAGCACTAAAACAGAAATCCACATTAGCCATGGTTAAGCAGTTTCTTCTTTACACTCATAACCACCTGAATTTAAATTAAACATAGGACTTGTACAAGCAAAGCATTTTGGGGATCTGGTTGTAAACCTTTATTGCTTTTTACAGTGTGATAAAGCAAACTTTTAATGTTAAGATGGATATGAAACTGCCTTTACCCCCACCTCCATGTGAGACAACTCCACTGGGCATCTTCTTGCTCCTCTTCTTCTTTTGCTACTTCTTAAAGGGTCATATTTTCTGCAAATGGATCTCCCAGAAGCTGTTGTTCTATTAAAGTTGTGAAAAATGTCTCTCTTTTGCCGCTTTCTTTACTAATTTGCTCTTTAATGAAACCTGAAATTTTAAACCTCATCAGATTTACAGGGAAGTTAACATGGGCACGGGTAGCTATCACATTAATTCAGTTACACAATGATCCAGCATTTTCTGTCCTATGCTTTGCCCCAACACCCAGTATGAGGACATTATAAACCATTGAGAGGAGGGTTGGGAATTGAAGCTGGCAAAAGCTATGATCTAACTGGAGTATTAACTTGGCAGGATAGGGTGTGTGTTTTGTCTGCTTGCTATTCATGCACAACAATGTTCAAAGCCAAACAGGTGCATATTCCCACACAAAAGGAGCACATGCTGTCCAAACTCTGCTTGTATTTCTGTGACAGTTGCAGCACCAGTATCACGTTGATACCTTGGGGGAGGGGGCAGGAAAGAACAAAATTAGATAATGGTCCAAACTAGAATTAGGAGCACAGAACTAGGCTGGTGAAATTGGACCTCTCCACACCATACCTGTCAACCTTCCTGGATTGGGCGCGATTTCCCGATTTTTGGTGCCGATTTGCACCATTTCCCGCCCACAGCTGCCAAAACCCCGGAATTGGCAGCGGGGGGGGAGAGGTACTGTGCATCCCTTCTGTGCAGATTGCCTTCTACGCATGCATAGAAGGCTTTTACGCATGCATAGAAGGCGATCTGCGCAGAAAGGGATCGTAGAACCCTTCTACGCATGCGTAGAAGGGTTCTACACAAGCATAAAAGCCTTCTACGCATGCGTAGAAGGTGATCTGCACAGAACCATTTTGCGCAGGTCCCGTATTTTCTGGAGCCACGGTTGACAGGTATGCTCCACACTGTCCCTCTAAAGGCAGATCTCCCAGCCCCATAACAATGCTAAACAGGGGGCTGTGGGCCTTTGGATGTTGTAGTGTTGGGAACAGATTCCCTAAATTCAGCACAGGAAACTATCAGTGAGCAGTTCTGTTTTTTCTCAGGGAAGACAGGCCCTGGACGAAACCTTTTTATGTATAACAGTGGAAGAAATGACTGATCAAAGCAAAGAACCACTTGCTTAGAGACTTACATGAAAAAGATGGGCATCGTCACAGATACTTTACTTACAAGATATATGATTTTTGAACACTTGTTTGCATTAGAGTGTTTCCTGCAAGGGTTCATAACTGCTGCACAGGCACGGACAGGGTGGCCCCACAAGTAAATGTAGTAAATGGCTTTAAAAAGGAATCAGACACATTTATGGGTGTGTCCTCCAGGAGGTATTGGCCATGATTAGAGATGTGAACAATAGTGATTTTTTTTGTCCTTGTCAACTTGTGGCTGCCTCAACCAACAGATATACCTTGATGGACAATATGGCAGTCATGTGAGGCTATTCAGTTCCTGCTGGCTTTTCTCTATTTAAAATCTCAACATTTTGTGCAGAATGCCAAAGTTGCAAGCACAGAAGGACAGTCTGGCTCTAAAAAAGATGGCAACAACCCAGATCAAGATGTTGAATTGGTGAAACTGAGCTGTGGTCCTTCCAGTTTTGCACAATTAAGTTTCAATCAAGGCTTGCAGGTGGGGAGAAGGATATCTCTATCTTGGTCCTCACTTGTGAGGATAAAACAAGCAAGTATTTACATCACTGGCCAGGTTATCCTGCTACTAGAGTAGACCATACTGCCAATGACTCAACACCAAGTGTCAGGCGGTGGTTAACTAACCTGACAACCCTAAGGACTAATAGCTTTGGGTGCCGACATCCACAGGGAAGGGTAATGGTCCCCAAGTGGATTAAATCCCACTTGAATCCATCTTGATGGAGGGCAGCAGCTTCATCAATACTGGCCTGGGACTGAGGAGGACTTTGTGTGCCAAAAGGACTCAGGACCAGAAAGTGACTGGTGGAATTGGATCAGTGTTACGGGTGTCATGCTGAGGTGTAGAAGGCAGATGAAAGGACACTGCATTATATTCTCAGGACAGACTTCATGGCTGATCACCATGAGGATTACCAATATTCAGATTTGGATATGGCAGAAGAAGAAGAAGCCAAGATGGCTCCTCCACTACCAGACACAGTATGCTTAGAACTTTGAACAGATGGCTGCTTCAAATTCGTGTCCTTTTTGTGGACTTCCTATAACCAGCAGTTGGCCATTGTGGAGTAGATGGACCTTTCTTATGCTCTCCTTTATTTCTCAGGTTGTCCCCTTCTTTTTCTCTGGTTATCCTCTGTCAAAGAAGGAGTACTTGGGCATATGGCTAACAGCCTAATGATAAAAATGATGATGGCTCCGTTTTCATCTTTGTTTTGACAATAACTGTAGCCTGGACATTTCAGCTGTGATAATTGTGCAAATGAATAACAAGCAGTGGAGATGAGGGGGAGGCAGCTGAGAAGCCTGGGAGCATAAAAGCAGACTCACTAAACAACTAGTAGATTTCCCTAAATAAGACTAACCATTTCTTTCTGGCCTGTTCTTTTTTAAAAAAAAATTGAAAAACAAAACCCTGTTCTTCTAACTTCTTGATCTCCTTCTGCTCTTAATGAGCTTGGTGAAAAGACATGATAAAATAGTTATATGCTGCTCATTTAATGTTTAGTTCTATATAGGTGTTCAAAATTAAGTATATTTAGAATCACAGCTTTCCAGTGCAACCCTGAAGAGGAGGTATCAAAATGAAGGCCTAATCATGTACAAAAAATATTTACCAAATCATTCATGTGCAATGACTGTCAGGCATCCATAGTTAAGACCAGAGGTAATAGAAAGCAAAGGGAAAATATTTAATTATTTATTTGTTAATATTTTTCATTTTTTATTTATAGTATGATATAATAGATTTTATTTATAGTATGATATATGACATGATATTAATTTTATATACTACCTTTTCACAAAATTAGGGTCCATATGGGCTCACAACATGATTAAAAGAAATAAAACATAATATAATGTTTTATACTATTTGTTTTATTTCATTTCATTCTACCTATATACCATCCTTGTGGCCCAAACAACAGAGAGGATGCAGTCCCTCAATCACAAATTCTATTCCAAAAGCAACACAGAGAATGGCAAAGAAGGTTACAACTAGGAAGAGAGCCTTGTCAGTAGAAGCACCCTTCTATGGAACAAGGGCTGTGTCTGGCCTCCTCTTTGGACATTATTTTAAATGACTTATAACTGAACTATTATTTTTTAAGAAAGCATTCAAAGATATCTCCTCTTTGATAAATTACCTTTGAATATAATTTATTTCTGGACCTGTAGTTCCTTTGGTTGTCAGTTTTTAGATTTATTTTTACCCATAGTACATCATCACCTTCGGGGTTGTTAGAATATGTTTTTTAATTGCTACTGTTTTGGCCAATTTTGTATTTTGATTTATTGCTGTAAATCACCCAGATTCGGGATCTCTTTCCTAGATCGATGATATGTAAGTGTATTGAATGAATGAATAAATAGTGCTGATCGAGAAATTGCCACTGCCATGGTTTGATTGGCACTTTGCACAAAGACAAAGAAAGTAATGCTACATCGCATCAAACAATGGGACAAATGCCCACCTGAATGAGCCTTTTCTTGTACTTGGTCCTCCTCTCCCTTCCTTAATAAATTTTCATTCATTTGTAAAGTACCCCACAAGAGAAATGCCATCAGATGCATGTACGCTTGATCTACAAGAACTGAATGAGTGAAGTGCTAGCTTATGTCTCATCTTGGTGAACTAATATTTTAGGAGACAACTTAATTGTACAGTGGGTAAAATTGCTGGAATTTGGATGCTACTCCATTTCTCTTCCCCTCAGAAGAATTTGGCCTTCCATCCCACCAAAAACTGATCAGAAAATCCCAAGGTTTGAAAAATGACCATCTTCTCTTTTTTGAAAACCACCTTTCGTGTTCAGGGAATAAAGAAGCAGATGAGTGAAGTAGTGAAATTCAGTTCTTTATTAGTGGGGTTTGAACACAGTTTGGATGGGGCAAAACTCGGACATATTTACTATAAACAGTAACAGTAATACAACAAGCCCATTGGCTATCAGAGTGTGCACATTTTCGATCCACTTATTTGCATAAGAATAGATACATGAGAAAAGATACATTCCGCTCCTGTCAGAAAACACAGTTAACATACATAACACCACCAAACTTAGTTTCTGAGAACTCCTGGGGAACTCTGCTATTGAGATTCAAGTACTCTGTACCTTTCTATTATTGTTCTTGTTTGGGGGGAAATGACTTGTCAATGAGAAGTGACATGAAGATTCATCGGAATGACAGGCTGGGTCAATCAACTGCACTATACAGCTGAAGAAGAATAAACTCTTGTTTTCTAAGACATGCCACAAAGATTTTACTTATACATCATGCCTGAGATGCCACATTTCTTAATACAAAGAATGTATCCTACACTAATGAAATTGATCCACACTTCTGCATTAAACATCTTTCACCAAGGAGGAGGATATGACCAGCTGAAGACTCATGGAAAAATTATTTAGTGGGCAAAAGTAATAAACCATTTTATTTTCCAATTTATGAGGAACTGGTGAGAAGTAAAGGGAAAGTAAATGAAGCCATTTCAGAGGTCATTCTGACTTTGGGGCTTAAAAGCTTGAAACAAGATGGCCAGCATGAACCTTGATTAAATAAATTCAGAGAGATATATACAGGATTACTGGGGGGCGGGGGGGGGGATTCTGGATTAAAGAAGCATTACTTTCTTTTTTCACTGACAACCTTGCTCACACAGCAGTTTTGAGTTTTCACTCCATTTCATTTGAATTAATGCTGCATACCTAATTTACCTGCAAGCACAAAAATGTTTTAGACTGGGTGGAATAAACACACCAAAAGGAATGAATAGCATCACTCATGCCAGAGGTTAACTCCACAACTACCTTTATTAGTTAGGGTTCCTTCCCCTTTCAGGAGCCAAAGAGTAGAGATCACTTCTCTTGTATAATTCAGTGAAAATTAAGTTACAATAAAGGTATAGCCTAACAAAAAGTGTGTCTGGGTTTTGAGGGGGAGGCAATATGTGATATTTGATATTTCCCCACTTTGGGGAAATATAATTTCAACCAATACTTAATATTTAATACTTCCCTGCTTTGGAGGATATAATTTCAACCAAAACCTTGGCTTTAAACCATTTTCCCCTTAGGAAGGGAATCTGTTTTTCTCTTACTCTGCCGCTGTTTTGATTTTGCTTTAAGCCACCTTGACAGTCCTGGGGCTCAGGTGTGATATAAATCATAAAAATAAGTGAATAATGTAAAGACATATTTCATCCTGCCTCAGTCTCATTGAAGCCCAGATGACTAATGAGGACAAATGAAAGCCTATACGGCCTACCTAGGCAGTTGTTCTCAGTTATAGCTGTATAAATATGTTTTTTTGAAATTCTCCACACTATGTGTGGCCGTAAAAACTGAGGAAACAATTCCATTGAATTTTGAAGCTCAATAGAATTTCTCCAACAGTTTCTCGAAGACAGGGGTAAACCACTGGCAGCATTTGTGGCTCAGTTTTTTTCTCCTCACCCCCAGAGAATCTTGCTTTTTCCATTTCCACTGTGAGCAGCAGGACCACTACCATTATATTGATAGCCTGCTCAACATTTTGCCTCCTCCTTCTGGTGCAGTGCCATTCTAAGGAATGGTGGTAAAGGCAGGGTGTTCATTATCCAAAAACTGGTAGGAGACATTTTGAAACTAATTTAAAAAATGGGCTTTCTGTTCCTAAGAAGACTTAGGATTTTTAAAACTTGAAATGAGGTTTGTTTGTTTGTTTTTTTAGAAAATCACATGCTGAGCATGTAATTTATCCTTCAGGGTTCAATACTTTCCCCCATCCCTTCCAAATGCTATCATTTTAATAGATCCTTCATGCGGATTCCACATGCACAATTGGCACATAAGGCCTCTGGCAGAGGTTAAACCAGTCGAGCAAACTCCTGGCCACTGGCCCTTGCCAGTATGGAAATTGGGGGAGCGGCTTAATAGTAATAATCATAGGGTTTATTCACCCACATCTGACCTGACCGGCGATTCTGCTGAGGAAGGCAAATCACTAACCTCCGTTACGTATTAGGCAATTACTGACTCACAGAAGAGCCTAAGCTTTGGTGCAAATAGTGGCCATGTTTGCTCTTGAGCAAGCCAGGAACAATGATTTTCCCCTGTCAGTGTTTGCCTTAGTTAATTAACTTCCCCAAGAGAGGTTCTCAATTAACCCGGGTAAATGGGTGATGTGATTTTCTGTCAGATGACCATTCTACCATACGCAGCCTTGAACATAATATATACTGATGATTTTCCCTCAATAAATCACTGGTCTTCGCTCCATCTTGCCTCGTGTCGCTTCTTCTGACCAGTCTCCTCCGGGACCCTAAGGGCCGCTTCACGGCCCCAATCCTACATCTGGTGACCCCGAGACGTGATCTTACCCGAGAGTAAGTGATCACACAGTCCGGTTCTACGCTAGAACCATGTCCAATCACCCCGGAGGACAGCGCGGCAGCCCCAGTCGGAAAGCCATCCGATTGGGAAGACAGCTACGCGGTGAGGCATCCTACAGCTTGCTCCCGACTTTCGCGGCAGGCTTGCAGTAACGGAAAAACGTGTTTCGCTCAGGGTCAGCTGTGAACCCCTGACAGCGCAGAGGCCACCGAGGGCCTGTGGCAGCAGGCCACGCTCCGAGCTCTACCCAGACACTCGTCACGCAAAACCTATTGCCTGAACCACAGACGCGTCGACCCGTCCCGAGGAGGAAACTTCAGAGGACCCCGCAGGTAATATGGGGACTTGTCCTCAGCGGCAACGTCCGTCCGCTAGCCAAAGAACTCATGAGGAAGAGTTCAAAATCCTGGCCAGGGTATTTCAGTTACGCTTTCACAGTGGAGAGCTAGCGAGACTTTTGGTGTTCTTGAGGGAACACTGCCTGCTTTACCCAGAAGCAGGTACGTTATCCCTTCAGCTCTGGGATCAGATAGGAGTCTGCATTCAGCAACCCCCGAAAGCTCCAGATGGCGTAACTCGCACATGGAGCAAATGTAGGAAACTCTCAGTAGAGGATGACCCAGTCCGGATAGAGACCCAGAAACCCCCAGCGCAGTCAGAACCATCAGCTCCAAGGAGTCTCTATCCGTCATTTCAGCTTAAGCAGGGCAGTGTAGGGAGCATTCCCCCAGTGACAGCTGCAGACGTCACTGAAGGAATTCATGGCATGAGAGGCCCTGGTGCTTCTCTGACAGTTAAAAGTCCCCTGCCAATTAAGAACATTCAGCGCATGGGTGAGGAAGATCCATTCACGGGGAAATTGCCAGTGGCACAATTAGCTAGCGCCCAACTGCTGTGCTCAGCCTATCTGAAGGCAGACACACGTTCAGGCAGGGCTGCTCAGCGCCCACTACTCACGGAAATCTGCACGGCCCCTGGCCACGCAGGGCTCCAGAGCAGACCCATTACCACACTCAGGCGCAGAGCAGTGCCAAAACCCCAAGGCGCCTGCTTCCAGTGTGGTAAAATGAGACACCTTAGAAGAGAAAGCCAATCTAGACCAGGCAGATCTTCAAAAGATTGTCTTAATACCAAATGGCCACGCTGGCACTGGAAAGGAGGCAGCCATCGCCCTGGCTATGCCAGAGAAACTCACCCCTAAGTAGAAGCACCCAGACGGCTGTGATAGCCAGCTGTGTATAAGTCATCTCCTCATGTGTAAAATAGAACACTGCAGATCAGGGGAGGAATGTGCGAATGCGTAAATAAATGTGTGTATGCGTGGTGCACCACTGAATGTATGACTGCAAGAACTGTGTATGATTGCAAAAGCCTTGTCTCTATGACCACAGTATGATTGAAAAAGTGTTCCTTGTGTGTAACTGCGTGGTAATGTCACTGTGAAATATGTGTTAAACAGTTTGCACTCTGCTCATGGGCAGGAACTATTTAAGGTTTGAGAAAGCATGGTGAGCAGAACCCCTTTCCCTTGCCTGCTTAGCAGCTTAAGGGCAGCGAAGGCAGGAGGGTGGAGGGGGGGAATCCTAACCTGCAATTGGGCAAAGTGACCCCCCCTTCTTCCCTTGAGACTTTTTTCTTTGTCAAAGGATTAAGCCACTCTTGGAAACCGGTTTTGCAATCCGTGCCACTCAGGAAAACAGATTTTTCTTTTCAGAAGCGCGATCTGAAAACAAAAATCACTTCTATGAGTTTTCCTCACTAAATCATAAACTATGGGGCCCCTCCCTACGTCTGTGTTCCTCAAACCCCCATCTCTGTGTTTTAAGGTTTTTTGAATGTCTCTTAGCGTCTTGGAGTCACGTATCTCACTAGGAGTGAGAGAATTGCATTGTCTTCATGTGTGTACTGTGTTATCATCTTGTAACCTCGGTTCTCAACCCTTTAAAGTCAGGGGCCAAGTTCCGGGGCCTCAGGCAGCTCTGGGGGCCCGGACAGTCATCCTACCCTTCCTTCTCCGCACAGCCCTTCTTGGCTTGGTGGAGGTAGTGGCAGAGCAACGTGGGCAGCATCTGGCCCACTTACCCACATCTGGCCGCGGGTTGAGAATCGTTCTAACTCTCCTTCATTCTCTTAAGAAAGATATTGTTCTGGTATTTTGACTTTAATCTGTGCAAGTAACTCACTCATTGTACCCCTTTCACAGGAAAAAGCACGCAAACATTCTTGCGCTCTGTATATTCAGAAAATGCTTACCTTTTTTACAGGAACAAAACTCCTCTCCAGGCCTTAATAGTAACCAATTTATTTATTTCTACAGCCTTAAATTCCTTCCCTTCACAGGGTCCAGAGTCAATTACTGGTAGGGATTTCTTAACAGGAGGACCCGGTTGCCTTAATTACCTGACCTAATCTGATTTCGTTATGATAAGAGTTGTTGCATTCTCATTGTGGTAACTTCTGACTTGTCTTTCCTCCTTTCCTCCTTTCGCCAGTGGAACTCCCTGCTGGAAATGTTTAACTTGTGTGTCTTTTCATTTTTTGTGTATTATTTCCTTACAGCTGGCACGTCATAGTTGGCTTGTTTTTAATAAGTCTTAGTCGGTCATTTTAAGTATGGCACCTGGCCCACAGCACAGACACATTTCACAAACTCCAGAGCACAGAGGAAGGATTAGTCCCTGAGCTACTGAGAATGTGCAGAGTGCCACTCATTAGCCAGGACTGCCTAGGACCATTTTAAGAGTGCAGTCAGGTCACACCTTTCAATCAGATACAGGCATTGAGAAATTTTCCCAAGGGAAGCCTGGCGCTTCATGCGCCAAGGTTTGCCATAAGACCCCAGACTCGTCTCGCTTCAAACGCAGACAGTCACCTTGTGTGAATTGATGTCACTGGTTCCCCTTCGGGGGGCTAGGACAATTTTCCCTTATGGGGGTTGCACATATCAGGTTCTTACTTGGCTAGAGGACCAAGGTTGGCGCACGCTCCTGACTCTTCCGCTAGCGGGCAGAGTTGGCAGCCATGAACCTCGCTTTGCGCACCTTTGCCAAAGAACGCTCCAACATAATTACTGACAGCCAGTTTCCTAGGAATTTGCTTCACAGTCTACCGGGAGCATACATCACTCCCGCGATAGACAAAAAGTTGCTGAGTTTGTTCCTCACAACTCCTATTCAGAGTCATGCATTCTTTCGTCAGAATGCCAAAGCACTTGCAAGGCAGTTCAACCTGCCGCTTTCCCAAGCCCAAGGCAATAGTCGGTTCCTGTCTGCATCGTGCAGGGGCACCGGTGGGGGGGCCTCGTGGGGGGTCAACCCACGAGGGACAGAGGCCATCCAGGTGTGGCAAATGGATGTCACACATGCCCCACATTTTGGCAAATGGCAGTACATGCACGTTTGCATTAATACCTTCCCACAGTTTGTTTGGGCAACAGCACAGAAGGGAGAAACGGCTCCCCATGTGGAGCAGCATCTCCTTTTCCACGGCCAAGGGCGAACCTCGGCACATGAAGTCCGATGACGCCCCAGCTTATAGCTCCAGGCAGCTGGCCACCTTCAGGGCCACCTGGGATATTAAGCGCACTTTTGGTGTTCCGTACAATCCGCAGGGGCAAGCGATTGTGGAACGGGCCTATCGGACGCTTTAGTCCTACATTGACAAACAAACAGAAAGGGGGGGAACAACATCCCATAGTTGCACAGCAATTGCTATCCTATAAGTGCAAAAACTAACTAACTCTTTCAGAATTTTTATCTCCCAAACAAGTCTCTTCCCCATGCAGGTCTCAGAGGCCAGAATCAGGCCCGGATGCCAAGTTCGGCTATTGCAAAGTCACTGCCAGTCACTGTCCTGGATGTCATCAGCTGTCCATCTTCCTTTATGACTTACATCTCCAAAGACATTTCTATGAACATTTTGCATACTCAGTGCTACTTCTAAGGACCATGCTTTTCCTCAAAACTAGACTTTTCCAAGCTCAAGTTACACATGAAAACCCCACCAAGAAGGGAAGCCTCATCTTCGAAAAGCTGATCTGTAGTTGCTCTTTATTCATTTATGCCTTGTACAATGCTCCAGTTGGGATTTGCAAGGGACACTTGAATTTCTGTATACGTAGGGTCGTATATTGTTAATAACGGCCAGCTTTCACCAAAGGAAGCCAGACCGGGCCATTACTTGCATAGATTGAGCACCCGGTAGCCGGTAATCCCCAGCTTATTTTCACACCTTCCCATAGGTGCTAGAAAGACATTTGCACAACACCAGAAGTTGCAGAGATAGCTTAGAATCACCCCAGGTCACAGTAAGAGATCAATGATTCAGCGTGCCAGGCTTAGCCATAGGCAACGCTCGGAGAATGAATTGGTCAATTGGCTTGCGGATTAGCAAAAGCCATTGACCATACCTCCTCAGCAATAGCGCTGCTCAACCAGGAGCAGGCAGAGCTTCGCCATGACATCCTTGACAATCGAGCAGCTATAGACTATCTTCTGTTGTTACATCATTTGGGTTGCGAATCTGTCCACAGCATGTGTTGCTTTAATCTCACAGACAATACCCACAAGGTACAAAGCCAGCTCACGGACCTCCACACCCTGGTCAAGAACATCAAGGAGGATGCTTCATGGGGGTGGTGGGATTCGTTGTGGTCGTGGTTCCCATGGGGATGGCTTCAGACGACACTCAAGGTGATTGTGGGGGTGATAATACTGGGCATAGCAGGATGCTGTTTCATGCAATGTATTCCCTCACTGTTATCAAGGTGTCCCCCATGGGGGAACCCCGAAGCGTCGTTCCTGTACACCAGCTGATGCCCCTCTTGCGCAGGGTCGCCTGTCAGGTCCAAAAATAACAAAATAAGGGGAGATGCGGATTCCGCATGCACAATTGGCACATACGGCCTCTGGCAGAGGTTAAACCAGTCGAGCAAACTTCTGGCCACTGGCCCTTGCCAGTATGGAAATTGGGGGAGCGGATTAATAGTAATAATCATAGGGTTTATTCACCCACATCTGACCTGACCGGCGATTCTGCTGAGGAAGGCAAATCACTAACCTCCGTTACGTATTAGGCAATTACTGACTCACAGAAGAGCCTAAGCTTTGGTGCAAATAGTGGCCATGTTTGCTCTTGAGCAAGCCAGGAACAATGGTTTTCCCCTGTCAGTGTTTGCCTTAGTTAATTAACTTCCCCAAGAGAGGTTCTCAATTAACCCGGGTAAATGGGTGATGTGATTTTCTGTCAGATGACCATTCTACCATACGCAGCCTTGAACATAATATATACTGATGATTTTCCCTCAATAAATCACTGGTCTTCGCTCCATCTTGCCTCGTGTCGCTTCTTCTGACCAGTCTCCTCCGGGACCCTAAGGGCCGCTTCACGGCCCCAATCCTACACCTTCACAGATACTTTTTTGTCTCTTCTGCAAATACTTATGTCACTCTATCGGTGCGCTACTATGCTTAAAAGGTTACATGTCATCTTGGAGTTGACATTGGTAAAATTGATTCAAATTTACTCATTGTCATGACACACAAACAGTCTTCAGGGGGTTGTTTATCTTAAACCAATATTTGTGTCACATTAAATTATACTGATTTTGTATGTGCACCCAGGTGAATTGCTGTATATTTCCCTCAGCATATTGTATTTACTGAGAAACAAATTTCAGAATGTTTGCCTTTTCTCCTACATTTAGGCCAGTGGTGGAATGTGGGTTTGTCATGTCCGGCCCTTGTAAAGAACAGTCCAGCAAACGATGAACAGAACAATGAACAATGGTTTATTGTAAAGTCTTTCTGGTTACTCTTACTCTGGTTACTCTGGGTACTGTAGTGGCTCAAGTTGCTAAGACGCTGACTGGGAAGCGGAAGGTCAGCAGTTCGATTCCCGAGTACTGCAGGACGGAAATGAGCTCCTGTCTTCATCCCAGCTCCTGCCAACCTAGCAGTTCGAAAGCAAGAAATTGCAAGTAGATAAATAGGGACCACTTCGGTGGGAAGGTAACAGCATTCCGCGCGCTCTGGTGTCTAGTCATGCCTGCCACATGACCACGGAAATGTCTGCAGAAGCAGACAGCGCTGGCTCTTCGGCTTAGAAACAGAGATGAGCACTGCACCCTAGAGTCGGATACGACTGGCTTTTGAGCAAGGGAAATCTTTACCTTTACCTTTCTGGTTACTCTTACAAGGAATATACAGACCTTCAGATGGCTATACAAGTCCCATGTACTTGGTCTCTCTGAACATGCCATTCCTGGCTACTAAGCTACCCTTGTGAGTGAGCGGATAGAGAAGACGTGGTCTAACCTGCCTTGATAATGGGAATCATAGATCTGGCCCTGGCCCCACCCTTGTTTACCCTTGGGGCTTATATAGTGTTTCCCCGGCGGTGACTCTTTGATACAATGAACCTGCCGGTGAACCTTAACTAACCAATCATAACATGAAATACCAGTTTTAACCAATCACAAACAGGATCCAAAGTTGCACCCAATCATTGAACTCTAATTAACATAAAGAGCGCGCCCGAAAGGGAAGTGTTCGCACCAAATCTTGCAGTAAATGTTAATGGCAGGAAATCACCATTTTGTCTTTGCAAATCATTGCTGGAGCAACTTGCAGTTAACCTGAATACACAACAGGGTTTCATTCCCAATTAAGCATGAATGAAATGGGACTGACATGGCCAAATTCATTTTTCATATTTAAAAAAAATATTTTGAAAATAGATACACCTCAATGATTACCAACCTTTATCTTTTTGATAAGGTTATCTTTTGATAACGTTATCTTTATCCCTCATCAGGGGGATTCCACTGTATTTTATCTGGTTCCCTGAATATGTATGGGGCAGCTGATGGACAATAGTGGCTTTTACTCCCAGGCCTGTAGCTGAGTAGTGAGTAGGAGCCCAGTAGAGACCAATCTTTGCTTGGCAATTAAGTATGTTTTATCATTTTGCTTTTTGTTTTAAATTGCAGTCGTGTACCTTAATTGTTTTAAATGTATAAGGAAGATTTCTACCAGACTCTTTTCTTCCTGGATTCTTTAGATGTTACTAGCAGGGGTACCCGGCTGTGCCCGGGTTGGACCCAATCCTGGGCAAGGAGAGTCCCGTGTCAGACACCCCCGCCCCATTCCCTGTCCTGCAGGCAATCTGTTTGTCCGGAGTCCCCTGTTGCCACAGCAACAGCAGGTCCTTCTCCACTAGGCCTGCCAGCAAGGCCACAGCCACCACTAGCTTGTCTGGGTGTGTTTTGAAAGGAGGGGGCAGTGGCTTTTCCTTCCCTCCTCCTCTTTCCCCATTCACCCTGTGTTTCCTTACTTCCCCTCCTTACTCTCCCTTCCTCCCCATTTTTGTCTTCTTCCCCTTCTCCCTGTCCGAGTGCCCGGTGGAGGTGATTCCAGTGGCTCGGTAAGACCGTATAAGTTTTGGTGTTTCACTTGGGGTTGGTAGGGGCCTTGCCGCCACAGCTCCGCACCCCTTGACTAAGGGCAGCTGAGGTTTTCCTGGCTATTTGGGGGGCATCTTCTTGGCCCACATTGCTGTGCTGGGCACGACGCATTCCGGCCATGGGTGCACTGTGTTTCTTGGCTGCGCTATGCTTTGTGGGTGGCAGTTGGTCTGTGTGTGTGCGTGACCAGTGCCCCGCTTCTCTCGCTCTCAGCCCGGCCTCCCTGATTGGCCGTGTTGCACTGCAATGTCTGCTGAGAGTTGTAGTTTTTATGTTTTGTTGTATTTGTGGGGTGCAGGCCCCACCCTCAGCCTCAGGACCATCACGCTGCTGTCCCGAGTTGCGAAAGGTACGTGTTTGCCAAGTATCACGGGATTTGCTCCAGGGGTATGGAAACGTATTCCGCATATGTACAGCCACACCTCTTCCTTATAGGTATAGATCATACATACAGGGTGGCTCGTAAGTCCCTACCTGTCCATATGTTATTATGTTATATTGAATTATGCATGTATTATTTAAAAAATTCAGAGAAATATGGACAATTTAATCCCATTTACACTTGAAGAGTGTATTGTGACAACGTGAGCACAAGAATACTGGTGACAGTCTGGATACAATAAGTGACAACTTTAGAGGGACATATTTGTTACAATTTGCAGTTTAGGCACTAGTGAATCAAATTCTTGTGGTTCTCTGACACCGTTCCTAGTGAAACATGTTATAAGAAATAGTGATTACTCTCCAAAGAAGGTGAAAGAATGTCATGTTGGAAAGTTTGAGGGGGTGAAAACATCCTAGATTTAGGATTAGGCCTCATTTAGGATTAGGTCTCATGATACTAGCCAAGCTATTGCATGATGGAAAATCTCCTTGCTCCAGTTGTAGATCCTGGCTTTGGTGGCTATTAGTATAGTAAACACAAATGTCTATGTCAAAAAATATAAATCACTTTTCCTGATCAATGGCCATATGTGTCTTTCCCCAATATATACATAGCCATATATATAGAAACAAACCTGGAAAAGTGAATGAGAGACTCTAAAATGCATGACTCCTGATAAGCTCATGTTGTTTCCAAAGCACTAACAGGCTTCCTACAGAAAACTCTTCCTAGTCATGTGTTTTGCTTACAGAAACTGCAAGAAACAAAAGCATCAAAATAAGCTATCTGCTTATTACTGGTGGGATGGCTGAGGGCATTCCCAGCCATTTTGTTCAAAAGATTCACTTGTACTCCCTTTCCAGCTCACAAGCAAACACTTTAAATAGGTTTAGCATTAAATTAGCACTCCATAATTTTCCTCAGCTATGTTCATGGCCATTGGCCTTTGATTTATGGTCTCCTAGCAATCTATGCGGACCAAGATTGAAAATGTTGCAGAAAGTGAATCACTTATACTGAATGACATTTATTATAATCCATCTACTGCAGTTAAGGGGATCTGAAGTATGAAATGTTTAAGCAAATAAAAAAGACTGGGGTGTTAGTAATCGGATATGGCTAATGTAAAGTAACAAGCATAGCATTTGAGAGCTAAATGGTTTGTTTTACTTATAATGACAAGTCTATTTCTATCCTAATTATTACATGTTACTATGAATATAATACTATCACCCCATAAGTATTCTACAGCTAACGGCCTAAACATATTAGCTTATTTGCCTGACTGGAAGCAGTTCAATTCCCAAGTACTGCAGGATGGAATGAGCTCCCGTCTTTGCCCCAGCTCCTGCCAACCTAGCAGTTTGAAAGCAAGAAATTGCAAGTAGATAAATAGGTGTTTCTCAAATGAGAAGGGAGGATTCACTTGAGAAGGCCGTGATGTTGGGAAAGGTGGAGGGCAAAAGAAGAAGGGGGAGGCCAAGGATGAGATGGATAGATGGTATTGTAGACACAATGGGCACAGAACTGGGAGGACTGAGGGGGATGGTGGAGGACAGGGGTGCATGGAGAACGATGGTCCATAGGGTCGCAAAGGGTCGGAATCGACTGTGCGACTGAACAACAACAACAAATAGGGACCACTTCAGTGGGAAGGTAAATAGCGTTCTGTGCACTCCGGTGTCTAGTCATGCCTCACTGCCACAAGACCACGGAAACATCTGCAGAAGCAGACAGCGCTGGCTCTTCAGCTTTAAAACAGAGATGAGCACTAAACCCTAGAGTCGGATACGTCTGGCTTTTGAGCAAGGGAAACCTTTACCTTTGCACTATAATTTTAAAGGTCTGGCAACACTGAGACTGCTTGTAAAAATTTCCAAAAACATTTTCTTTTTCATGCACAGTTCATATCAGTTTTTAAGTTAGATCTCAATGTGGAACAGCCTCATACAGAACAAAGAGAGAATGATAGGAGCATGGATGTTGAGAGATATCTTGAAGCTCATCTATTCCACCCCTTCCAGATGCAGGAAATCCAAAGCTGGTCCTACTGGGAAGCATTTAATGAACAAAAGTCTTTCAGCTTCCGTAGCTCATTGGCTAACAGGTTTGTGCCAGATGGAATTTCCCCCCCTAATTATTGGTTTAAATCCCCATCTAATTTGATTGTGTAGGTTATATATTAAATGCTAGAGCAAGAGAGAGAAAATGATAGCGTTAACTTTGCAATTTTGCTCTTGGACTTTAGCTTCCAGACATATTAGCCACTATTTATTGTTCAGCTGCACAGTTAAGTCCGAATCCATAGACCATATCACACCAAACTTGTCTGTTATATGCCATCCTATAGAGCAGGGGTGGCAACCTACAGCCCATGGGCCAGTCCTGGCCCAAGCCCAGGCCCATGACACCATTTCATGTTGCCTGCCACTGCTGCCACTAGAAGCTGATGCATTTATGACAGCCATAAATGCACCCGCGGCTGTTGTAAATGCACCATAAATGCACCCACGACTGTCATAAATATGCTGTAAATGTGCCCGTGGCTGTCGTAAATGCATTTACAACAGCCACAGATGCAGTTTACAGCAGCGTTTACTGTGGGGGGAACCACCAGTCTGGTCCACTCAGCTGTCTGAGGGGCCATGATCCGACCCAAGGATTAAAAAGGTTGAAAACACCTGCTTTAGAGTATACATCCCTTCAATGATGCTGTCTAACCATCTCATCCTCTGCTACCCCCTTCTGCTTTTGCCTTTGATCTTTCCTAGCATCAGGATCTTCTCCAGTGACATCTCTCTTCTCATTTGATGGACAAAGTATTTTACCTTCAGCTTCAGTAACTTTCCTTCCAAGGAGCAGTCAGGGATAGTCAAAACACATGGGAGACACATGGCAGCATCTTGGGGAAGAAGAGATGGAACTTGGTGTGTGATTGAAATGTCTTGCTGGAAAATCATTGGGGGTAAGCCCTAAGGAGGAGGGCCAAAGGGAGAATCATGATGGGAGGAGTCATGTCCGGGAGACAGACACCCTCCCAGATTCAGTCAGTAACTCTCTTGGGAAGCCTGCTAGCAAACAGCCAAAATGTAGTCTTTTGGGAAGAAGGGGGTGGCTGGCTCCCCCCCCCCCCCCCAAAAAAAGCCTGCTTTATCTGTCTGCTTCTAATTTTTTACTGGACTGTATTTTGAACCTTGCTGTGCTTTCAATACAATTGTGGAAAGCCTGGAAAAGACTTGGAGTGATTTCTTTGCTCGATGTTACCTGATTTACCTGATGGAGAAGCCTGAACTGAGAGGGCCAGATCTGGGCCAGATCTAGTACACTCTTGCAATCCCATTGCCAGGAAGCTGGAAAAGCATGGCCTGGATGTAAGAGGATTGTTACATGGATACCAGCGAAAAAAGGTATATATATTTAAGAACCCATGGTCCACAAAAGATGAAGGCATGGTGAAGAGATTTGGAGAGTTATTTGGTTCGTCATGTCCAGAATGGAGCAGCTGGAAGCCAGGAACGGTATTACTAGGCAGACGTGGATTCCTGTAAGTAATGAATGCCATGGGATGAGCTGTTTACCAGATCTGGTGGATATTCAAGGACCCATTTCCAGCCCGCGTTCTGGCCCACATGGGTGAGAAGTTTTTGTTGTTGTTGTTGTTCCTGTGCCTGGAGAGTGGAGGAAGAGAGATGGAAATGAAGTGATTCCATCATCCAAGGAAGTAGAGCTTGTCCGGCCCATGTTTCCAGCCTGCTGGGTGAGAAGCTGATTTTTTTTGTCTGTTCCTGGGTTGTTGTTTTTTTGTCCTATGTCTGGAGAGAGGAGGAGGAGAAATGGAAATGAAGTGGTTCCTTGGCGCACGTTGCCTGAATCTGCACTAGTTTCATGGGATAGTCTTTGCTCACTCCCTGATTTTTGGTCAGGAGGGACCAGACATAACTGTGAAATGAAAAGCTAATAAAGATATGAATCAGGAGGTTAAACCAGCTGAAGAGGAACTGTATCGTCTATGGAGCTGAGTTTGAGGAAGTCTGTCCAGTGGAGCAGTTTTACCCCAGGAAGGATATGGCCGGCTAGGCAGACACGTTTTCCTGTACGTCGTGCTAGGCTGGGGTGCTGTTTTCCGGATTGTTCCACCATGGATTAAAAAGGTTGAAAACACCTGCTTTAGAGTATACTCAGATCTACATCCCTTCAATGATGCTGTCTAACCATCTCATCCTCTGCTACCCCTTCTGCTTTTGCCTATGATCTTTCCTAGCACCAGGGTCTTCTCCAGTGACTCCTCTCTTCTCATTTGGTGGGCAACGTATTTAAACTTCAACTTCAGTATCTTTCCTTCCAAGGAGCAGTCAGGGATAGTTTCCTTTAGGAGTGACTGATTTGATTTCCTTGCAGTCCAGGGGACTCTCAAAAATCTTCTCCAGCACCAGAGTTTGAAAGAGTATATTCTTCTGTGCTCAGCCTGCTATATGGTCCAGCTCTCACAGCCACACATTACTACTGGGTTGACCATCACTTTAACTATGAAGACTGTCTCACTCCAGGCAGACTATGTTGTTCAATATTGGCAGGTGGGGATTATCAATAAGCTTCCAGTATGTTTGAAAGAGGGCATTTTTCCGTCTTACATCCACAGATATTATATGACTCAGAACAGGCAGCCAGTAGATCGTATTGTCCAATTAATGATGTGCATTGTCTCATGCAGTTTTATATCAATTATGCTTGTGTGCAAACTGTTAAACCACACTGGGGCACAATATTCTGCTGTTGAGTATACCAAACTGATTGTAGACACTTGTAGTGCATCCATTGGCAAGGGCCAACTAGTGCCACATAGTTTGTGTAAGATGTTATTTTGGCAATCTTCACCAGATGTTCTTTTATCAATGAGTCAAATAGTATTTCAACATGGGATTACTTGTATTAATTTATATAAGAATCCATGTCTCAACACTGTATCATATGCTGCAATCAAATCTATAAAGGCAGCTGACTTTTTGCTTCTCCTCTGCTCCGGCTTCTATGGACGTTGTTAGTGAAAGCACTCGGTCAACACAACTTCAGGCAGGTTGAAATCCAATTTATTCTACTATAAGTTTCAAGAAACTTATAGATAACACTTAACAATGTGATTGTCAGTAATTTTTGATTGATCATTTGTTTTTTCTGGTTCAAGTACTGCAATAATTTCTATGATTGCTATAATTTATATTGCAATAATTTCAATAACAACTCTGAGACAGAGTGAAGGAAAGCATGACTGTAAAAGCAGGAGAATCAGCCAGACAGGGTCAGAGGAAGCAACAGAAATCTTTTATTTAGAATTATTTCGCCCTGAGTCGGCCTATAAGCTGAGTAGGGTGGGGTACAAATTTATTAAAATCAAATTGCCAGAAAAGCAAAGAATTCAGCTAAATATCAAAAAGCAAAGTTCAAGTAGATTGAAGATGTTTAGGCCATTATAAAGGTGATTTAGGATGATGCCAGCCAAGATTTATATCAGTTCCTAAGCAAACTATTTCCACGAAGTTGTTCACACTTGTGGATTTAGTCAGGAGGAGGAATATAAAAAGGCCTTTTAACTGCTTTGCCATAGATAATTAAGCATTTAAGAAGCAAAATGCCCTTCTAAATGATGAGAGATGTAAAAAAAGGAAAAACAATAATCGAGAGTACTTACTTTATATTAATGGAACAAGCCAAAACCCTGTTGATTTATAAGGGAGCAGGATCGGCTTTATTAGTATCAAACAATTGGCATATAAACATAACTAGATAGCTGCAAGTTACTGTGTGGTAATTCTTTTCTTTTTATTGATGTTATAAAATACTGGGGGCAAATTTATGTCAGCTGCTTCTTTAAAATTTTCCTGGTTTCTTAAACATTAAAGTCACATCTGGTCAGGCCAGGAATGCAGCTGTCTATCTAGATTTCTGTCTGTTATGCTGGTTCCATACATTCCATCAAACAAGGCTCTGGACTCATCTACACTATTAAAATAAATTGGGAGTTGGCTCGGTTTTTTTAAAAAAGTCAATTTAATCTCAGCTTCATGTTGCATCTCTTTATGTTGTTGTGTGCATTCTAATGGGACAACTTGTAATTTGATTGAAAGCTGTGCTGTATTATCAGTACAGGGACTATGTGGATTTCAGATCACTGCATTTACCAGCAATTTGGCAGTTCACCATTAAAGGATGGGGTGAATAAACAATTAGCAGGGCTCCCGCTTGCAGTTTCCAGTGCCGGCTGTACAACTTTGACTCTGTGACTTTGTTGCTAGAAATGGCCACTCTAGGGCTCTGATTGTGTCCCTCTTCTTGTGGTCCTTACTGTCTGTGTAATACTTTCCGTAATTCTTTTTTCTATATATATTTTTTCTTACTGGCACGGCTCAACAGCCAGGCCTATCCTTAAAACAGATAAAAAAGAGATACAAGTTTGGACTCCAGGGTATCTGCAGTTCAGAATCCATTACCTTGGCAACAAAAAAAAAAGCCAAATCCCTGAGAAAGGCGATCACACATGCAAAAACAATTAAACATACACTGTGACCAGAATTGATTCAAAATAAACAACCCCTGCCTGGCAGAAATAATGCTCGCATAACTGTGTGCCATGCATTTCCTGGTCTTTAAATCAGTTTACATCTTGAGGATTCCAACTCAACTACAAGAGTATATTGACATCTAGATGGGCAATGAAGAAACAGAAGCCAGGAAGTTGCTGCTCATAGAGAAGCAGACTTTGAATCCAGTGGCCATTCCTTACATGCTGGTTTTGTGATTATTTTTTGTGTGATTCTTGGGACAAGAGCCCTCCTTGCCTCCCCCCACCCCCCAAAAAAAACAGTTTGCAAATTAGCTTGCTTTGTTTTCTAATTTGTCTTTAGAACAGAAGCATGTTCTTCAGTTGCAAGTCTGAATTCTCAGACACAAAAATCTAATCTAACTCACAGAAACATTAACGTGATTTATTTCTGCTTTAACCATGGTTACTTCTAAAATACAGTTTGGCCTTGATTAATTGAGGTCACCTGGAAAAAGAAACAGGTTTAGGATGTGACTAGACAGCCATTTGTTCTGTGGTTTGCTCTGGGCTGGGGACAAGTTTGTTCACCTCTTTTTCTGGCAACCGCATGAAGTCCGTGCCATCACAACCAGCCCACCCATGATCAATGCCTATTTTGGGTCCTTGCTAGGGCCCACTGTTGTTATTATGCCTATCATGAGGATTTATCTGTATTAACACATAGAAAACATATTCATAAGACCATAAGAACAGCCTTGCTGGAACAGGCCACAGCCCATCCAGTCCAGCATTCTGTCTCACACAGTGGCTCACCATTTGCTTCAGGGTATTCCCAAGCAGATGCCTTCACCTGTTTAGGATTCCCTGGAAATGGCATTGAGAGATATCCTGCCTATCTCTCCAACCCGGAGGTTGTCCTTAGGTATCCATAATTATAGCCATTGATACCCTTGACCTCCATGAACTTGTCTAATCCGTTATTAAAGCTGTCAAGACTGACAGCTGTCACCACTTCTTCTGGCAGGGAGTTCCATAAATCAGTGATCCTCTGGGTGAAAAAGTACTTTCTCTTATTTGTTTGAGAACTAGTACCCAAAGGTTTCATGGAGTGCCCCCTAGTTCTAGTGTTGTGCGATAGGAAAAACAATTCTTCCTTATCGACTTTGTCCACACCGTGCATGGTTTTATAAACTTCAATCAAGTCACCTCTTAGACGCCATCGTTCAAGAGTGAAGAGGCCCAACCATTGCAGCCTCGGATGGTAAGGAAGGTGTTCCAGTCCCCTAATCATTTTTGTTGCCCTCCTTTGCACTTTTTCCAGCTCCATAATATCTTTCTGGAGGTATGGCAACCAGAACTGTACACAGTATTCCAGATGGGGCCTCACCATAGATTTATAAAGAAGCAAAATGACACTTGCTGACTTAATTTCTATATCCTTCCTAATGATCCTTAGCATTGAGTTTGCTTTTTTCACTGCTGTGGCACACTGGGTTGACACCTTCATTGAGCTGTCCACCAGGACTCCAAGGTCCCTTTCCTGGTTTGCCGCAGAGAGTTCAGACCCCATCAGTTTATAAATGTAATTCCAGGCATATAACCCATTAAGGCTAAAATGTAATACTAATGCTTAAGGGTAATTTCTTCAACAAATGTTCTTAATAGGAAAATAACTTGGAGAGTCACTCCATACTCTAAGGATACAGGGATTCAGAAAACTGAACAGTGATTATGCAAAATGCATCAAGATCCACATTTTTAATTGGAATCTGTGCATCCTGAGTTGGATGAGAGAGACAGAGAACCCTCCTCCATGTTCATCTACTTTGCCTTTTAAATTAAATACATTTTTCCTACTGACGCCCAACCTTTTATATTAAATTAAATACATTTTTCCTACTAATGCAGTGCTTTTCTAGATAAATAAGATATACTGGTGACATTATGTACTCCATGCTATGTAAATACATTGATGTTTCACTATGTTACTTATTATTTAACAAAAAAGGGAAAGCTGTTCTGGCCCACTGAATGGCAGGTGAAGGAAAAGGCAGGGAAGGTGTAGGACAGTGATGGCCAACCTTTGCACTCCATCTCCAGGTGTTCTTGAACTTCAATTACCAGAAGCCCAAATTAGCACTCCTGCTGATCAGGGCTTCTGGGAATTGAAGTCCAAGAACATCTGGAGTGCCAAGGTTGGCCATCACTAGTGTAGGAAGAACAGGGAAGGGACGTGTCAATAACAAAACAGGGAATTAAATGGAGTTATCCAAAGACCAGCATAGACTTTTTTCAAGGGGGAATGACTTGGATCAGTATGGACAGAAAGTTTCCTCAAGTGAGAGAAAAAACAAATAGCATTAAAGATAAGAACTGTTTTAGAGCAAAGCAAAGCACTCCAAATTCCACCATGTGGACAGTCTCTCAGGTAGCAACATTTACAAAGAAATGGAAATTTTGGCAGATATAGGAAGCTATGGCTATTGAAATGCAGTGGCATGATTTTTGCTTAGGGGAGGGCACAAAAATGTCATGACATAAACTAAGGTTAACCTATCATGTTTTGTAGCCCCCTAACTACAAGACCCCTTTCCTAGTGGTCTCAAACCCAATACCATACATCTAAATGGGAGGGGAGATCCCCAGATCTATTACTTTGGCTTTCAATTAACCACGTTTGCATTTTGGTCCTCTGACAGCTGGGTGATGTCTGCAGAAAATGTCACATGAAGTGAGGTCGGGTAAGTGGCAGACTTTTTTTGAAGATCTGAGGACTGATTTTTTTGCCATAATTTCATGGATCACCCAAAATCTGGGGGTGGGGGGGGGAGAGAAAAAGCTCAACTAAGCAGTGGCTGAAAGTCAGGGGCGGCCAACCTACGGCCCACAGTCCAGCCCCGGCCCACAGCACCATTTCATGTGGACCGCCACTGCCCTTGCCTTGCTACTACTGGAAGCGGAAACGGATGCATTTGCAACAGCCATAAGATGCACCCACTTGCATAAAAATGCCCACGCCTGCTGTCAATGCTGCCACAAATGTACCCGTGGCTGTTGTAAATGGCACAAAAATATTGGGAACACCTGCTGTAAGTCCACTTTTAAAAAAAGTATATGTTTTTTTTTTCATTTTGGATAAAACATAGGAGAGGAGACTGCAACTATTTTAAAGATGATTCATTGCTTTTGGACGCTTTGAAGAGTGGCAGTTCATTTTTATTTTTTATTTTTTGCTGGGAGGAAATAGCCATTTTTGGTGTTGTGGGTGAGAACTTCACAATCCACCAGAGGAGAACTGTATTTTAGTACCTCTCTCTCTCTCTCTCTCTCTGGGTTTTTGCTCATCTCTGTTTTCACCCAAAGAGCCAGCGTTTACATACGTTCCAATGGTCATGTGGCATGCATAACTAGATGGCGGAGCATGTGGAACGCTATTATCTTTCCTGCTGAAACAGTGCCTATTTAGTAAAGGTAAAGGTCACTCTTGCTCAAAAGCCAGTCGTATCCAACTCTAGGTTTCAGTGCTCACCTCTGTGTATTGGCAAAGAGCCAACGCTGTCTGAATTTGCAGACTTCCCATGGACATGTGGCAGGCATGACTGGACACCAGAGTGCATGGGATGCTATTTATCTTCCTACCAAAGTGGTACCTATTTATCTACTTGCAATTTCTCACTTTCAAACTGCTAGGTTGGCAGGAGATGGGACAGATGACAGGAGCTCACTCCATCTGGTCTCCAACTGTTGACCTACCAACCTTCCAGTCGTCAAACTCAGCATTTTAATCACTAAGCCACTGCAGCCCCTCATATATATACTAGTGCACCTTAAATTTACGATGGGCCATCATATTATTTTTATAGCATCATTTGGAAGATGTGTCACAAAATAAATGCCTTTAAACCAAATAACAGCGAGAGACAACTGATTCTTTTTCCCTCCCATTCACTGTTGCACACATCCCACCATGTAAAATTGATTAAAATCCTGTTGCTTAGTTTAATATATCACACTAGAGCAAATGGGTCTACTCTAACTGTGAATTGGGAGGCTCAAGGAAGTCACAGTTAAGAGTACAACCATTGGAATCAATGAACTTACGAAGCGGTTGACTCACAAAATAACCCTGGCCATTTTGCTGTGTCATCTCCTGGGGCTGATAGCTTTCATGTCCCTCCATCTCTGCAGCCACTTGGGCTGACTCATCTCTGTGCTGCCCCAGCCATTCTTCCAAAGCCATGACACCATAGTAGTTCAGGAAGATAAATAGATCGTCAGTACTCAAGATGGGTAGGGAAGTCCGGTAAGCTGCCATTTGTGCTGCTGTACAGGCAGGCTCATATAGTGGTCTTGTGGTAGTTTGGTGGGGATTTGAGTAGCTGCTCCTCTCCCCAACTCACTAAGCTACAGCCAGTATTAAATAAGCATGTTCCCCAACAAAGAGGAGGATAATGCTGCCATTGTGGTGATAGCATCATCTGATGGATCTAAGCACATTGAAAATTGGAGGGGACACAGAGTGCAATCTGCCCAAAATTCCCCAAAATGTGATAGTGCTCCTGGTTACCTTTCTCACATCAGATTTTTATGTAACATTTTAATGAGTGGAGACATGTCCCAGAAACTGCATGTCAAACAGATACTTCTTAGACATATTCATAGCTAAGAAACCCATTTTATTATGATTGTGGGATATGAATTGTGAGCCACCCAGAGTTGCTACAGCAATAGGTTCAGCCATATAAATCTAAATAAATAAATAAATAAACCACAGATTCAATGTGTTTTACTACACTCAACAGCAAGATTTCAGCCATGGTGATATCATGTGTAGAGAAAAACAAAACAGCAAAGAAGGCTGAGCTGCAAAACAACAGTATTTGGTTCAGATTCAGATATTGGAGGAGTAGCTTTTCAATAAATATTTATTTTGCAATTTGTTTGGTGGGGAGAAGAGACTGTGGTGTCATGGTTAAGATGCTGAACTTGACAACTGGAAGGACAGCAAGTCAGCAGTTCGAAACCCAAGTGCTGCATGACAGAGTGACTAGCAGTTCAAAAGCAAGAAATTGCAAGTGGGAAGGTAAACAGTGTTCTGTGCATTCTGGTGTGTAATCATGCCTGCCACATGACCACAGAAATGTCTGCAAACGCAGATAGCACTGGTTCTTTGGCTATAAACAGAGATGAGCACTGAACCCTAGAGTCGGATATGACTGGCTTTCAAGCAAGGGTGGCCTTTACCTTTACAACCTTTGGAGGAAAATGATGTCATGGAATGTAAAATAGGTAAAGATAAGAAGGGGACAAAAATTTAATTTGAAGTAGGTGCACTTTGTACTTCAAAAGGACTGCTTCTGTAAAACGTGATTGCATAATCTCTGTATTTAATTTCCAAGTCTCCATTGAACAGCTCTGCTGGCAGTGTATTTACTTTAGAAGAAACTGTCTGTTAGTTTTCAGAACATCTCTGGGAAGTTAATTCCTAAGGAAGATGAAATTCATGGGTGTATAACAAGTTTGCACCTTTGATCCACTCTCCACACAGCAGTGTTAGGCTGGATTATGTAAAATCCATTCAAAACATTTCTACAAATATTTGCAGAGTTTTTAAACTCAGAAAGCTATATACATATAATAGAATCATAGAATAGTAGAGCTGGAAAGGCCCTATAAGGCCATAGAGTCTTACACACACACACACCTCTGCCTCAATACAGGAACCCAAATATAAAGTATATCTGACAGATGGTTGTCTAGTTTTCTCTTGGATGCCTCCAAGTATTGGAGCACTCACTACCTCCCGTGGTTACTGGTTCCATTCTATAATTCAGATTTAATTTGGTGCTTTTGCTAATATTTTATGTATGCAACACTATCTGGATTAAAGGAGCCTTTTTAGCTTAAAAGCAAAAGAGGTTTGAGTAGATTTTGGATCATGTTAACATTTTCAGAAGGTCAATCAGTAGAGGGCACAGTTCAGCCACTAAACATCTCCAAATCCTCTGTGTTTTTAATGAGGATTTTGTGCTTAACTTACACATAGAAATCAATGGGACTTAAATCTGTTTAACTTTTCCTTGAATTCAGTGACTGGTCAAAATAGAACATTTGCTATCTGCCCATTTTCCCTGTTCTGAAATAAGTTATATTTCCGTGTTATCTATTTATTTATTTATTTTGCAGGAAATGCATTGCGGGGTGTGTGTGTGTGTGGATCAGTCATTTGGGAATTCTACCCTAGTGTCGCAGTGGTTAAACTGCTTTCCTGCAACCAAAATGTTTTAGGTTCAGTCCTGACCAGGGTTCAAGGTTGACTCAGCCTTCCATCCTTCAGAGGTCGGTAAAATGAGTACCCAGCATGTTGGGGCAAAATGCTAACCAACTTGTGAACCACCCAGAGAGCAGGCGTGGGCCAGATGAATTGGCTTTGGGGGCCACATCCGGCACCCAAATGGGCACCCTCACCACTCCCTGTCCAGTGCCTTTCCATGGTGCCCTGCACACCCCTGCTAGACAGTGCACTAAGTGTTATGAGGCGGTATATACCTGTAAGTGTGATTGCTTTGCTTTGCCCTGATTCTGCCATAGTCTCAGGCCTACTTTCATCCTACTTGTAGCTATGCAGCAGCTATTTTCTAAGAATGGATCTCACATAACTCTGATATTTCTATAGCTGTTTAGTGATATGAATCTAACAGTGCACCCCTGTGGCATCTGGGGTAGTATCAGAGAGACCGGAGCTCAATTATGGAGATCTCATCTTGGATGAACTCCACCATTGCCGGTCCCAAGCACAGATGAGAAAGGAGGAGGGTTGGGCATCAGGTCAGCGCCCAAACCCTGTAAAACAGGAGTGCCCAAACTATGCTCCAGGGCTGGATATGGCCCCTAATGCCAATTCATCTGGCCCACAAAGCCCTCATCAATCCTGGAAGAGGAAGTAAAACGCGCCCATATGGGCGTGTTTTACTTCCGCTTCCAGGAGCGACAAGGGCTTCGCAGGCTGGATGAATTGGCATCAGGGGCAGCATCTGGCCCCTAGGTCATAGTGACCAGCTCCCTGAACCACGTGACTGGCCCATGGCCTGAAAAGTTTGGTCACCCCTGCTGTAAAACTTTATTGCTGAAGAAGCAATGAAGACCCTCTTTGCCCGATAAGATGCAGTGGCAGAGACGCTTTAGTGTATGGGACCAGAGACAATGAAACAGCCGAAGGGTTGGCTTAACACAGGTTTATTGCATGATGATCCGGGGGAACATGAGTTAATGGCGGATGGGTAGCTCAATATATACAGTGGCTATTCATTTTGAATGTGGCTCCTCGACAGTCTATTGGTTACTGTCCGCGTGACGTCATGGACGGTCACGCCCTTCTTGTCCAGGTGTAGGTGATGGCGGGAATCTTCCCACGCTGTTGTTTGCTGGTGAGTCTGGGCCAGGAGAGCTTGACGCTCGCTATTGCCACCCGGTGGTCATTAGCTCGCGTCCTATTGTAAGGGCTACAGTTAAGCAGCTGCTGGTTATAATGTTACACAAGCATGGTTACATTGGATACACGTGAATGGGTACATTGTAAAAGGTACAGTAATAGAACACAACATCCCTCCCCCCTAGGATGGGACGAAGTCCCTCAGCCAAGATGGCTTATTGCAAGCGCGTTTGGGCCGCGATGTGGGCTGACCTGCCCCAGGGGCGCTACTGCTTCCTCGTTCCCTGGTCCCTTGTCCTGAAACAGGAGAGGGAAACTTGTTAGCGGCTTGCCGTGGTTTGGCGGTTTTGGGGGAAGGGAAAAACTCCATTGTGGGCAGACCGGAGACACTCGGGGCTAACAAAAAACCCCTCTTCTCTCTTGGACGGGTGGGGGACCACTCCGCAAAACTTCCCCAGTTCTGAAAATCAAAATCTAACTCTGTTGGGGTATCCGTATAAGTGGGGAGATCCCGTGGGATATCTATGAGATCGGCTTCCCTTCTCTCTGCTGACCGATCCCGCAGGATATCTACGAGGACAGATTCCCTTTCCTCCCCTCTTGGTGGGGACCCATGGCCCCCCTTTCCTCCCCCTTGGGCTGAACGGGTGGGGGAGAACCCTAACGCTGAATCCTGTTTCCCGCGGTCCGTGCCCTGCTCGCCGGGGACCCTGTGCCGGAGCTGGTCTGCGTGCCGCCTCCAGAGTAGACCTGTGCCAGTCTCGACGCGGTACGAGATGGGACCGGTCTGCTCTAAGATGATGCCCGGTACCCAGGCCGGACCCGCGCTGGCGTAGTTCCTGCAATACACGGGGGCACCCACGTCGAAACTCTTTGTGTCCTCTATCCCAATGTTCTCCCCCTTGTCTTCTACTCTCGTGGGGTCTATTCTAGTTAGTATGGTGGTCAGTTTCCTGCGCATAAGCAGCTCCGCGGGGGAGTACCCTGACGCTAGGGGAGTCACTCTGTAACCTAGCAGGAACTGGCACACTTGATGGTTTAGGTCCCCGGGCCCCATGCGCCGCAGCGCGTCCTTGGTGGTGCGCACAAGGCGCTCTACTTGGCCGTTTGTGGCAGGGTGAAAAGGAGCGGAGGTGATGTGCCGAATGGCGTTGATTTCTGTGAATGCCCTGAACTCTGAGGACGTGAAACAACTTGCGTTGTCGCTCACGAGAGTGTCGGGTAAACCGAACGTGGAAAAAACCCTCCGCAAGTGCTTTATGGTTGTGGCCGTGGCCGTGCTTGTAACCGGAATGACCTCCAACCACTTGGAGAAGGCATCCACCACAAGGAGAAACAGCGTCCCACGGAACGGGCCAGCAAAGTCTACATGAATCCGGGACCACGGCCCCTTCGCCGCGTCCCACTCCCTGTGAGGCAGGCGGGCTTCTTCTGGTCTGGAGCTTTGGCAGGGCTCACAAGTGCCGACCATGTGCTCGATGTCGGCGTCTAGCTGGGGCCACCAGAAATAGCTCTGTGCCAGGGCTTTGGAGCGCACAATTCCAGGGTGACTGACGTGCAGGAGTTTGAGTACCCGCGGTCGTAAGGACGCCGGGATCACTACTCGCTGGCCCCACAGAAGGCACCCTCTCTCAAGGGATAACTCTAACTTCTTTCGAAAAAATGGGTCGAACTCTGCTGCCGGGGAGGACGCTGGCCACCCTTTCTGCACCCAGGAGCTAACCTTTGCTAAAATGTTGTCCTTGCCGGTCGCCTTGGCGATGTCGGCGGGCAGTATTGGGGGCGAGTCGAGGACCTCTATCATCAGCACCTGGTGGTCTGGCTCCTTCCCGCCTACGTGGCTGTTATCCTGGGGAAGGGGGGACCTCGATAGAGCGTCCGCATGGCTGATCTCCCTCCCGGGCCTGTACACTAACGCGTGCTGATACGCGTTGAGAAAAATGGCCCACCTAAGCATCCTTGGGGACAGGATCTGTGGCGTGGGCTTATCTGCGGTAAAAATGCCTAGCAGGGGCTTGTGATCGGTTACGATTGTGAAGGGGCGGCCGTACAGGAAGTCGTGGAACTTTTTTGTTCCCGCAATTATCGCTAATGCTTCCCTGTCAGTCTGGGCGTAGTTTCTCTCTGCTTGGGACAGGGACCTGGAGTAGAACGCTATCGGGGCCTCCCTCCCGTTTTCCAGCACATGGCACAGCACCGCCCCCACCCCCACCGGGGATGCGTCACATATCAGGACCACTGGGCGCTTGGGGTTGAAATGGGTGAGGATGGCATCAGATGCTAGAAGCTGCTTTAGCTCAGTAAATGCCCTCTCTTGCTCGTCGCCCCACTTCCATGCCACGTCCTTTTTAAGCAATCTGTGCAACGGTTCGGCCACGGCTGCTTTCCGGGGAAGGAAGGAGTGGTAAAAATTCAGCAGCCCTAGGAACGACTGCAACTCGGGCTTGGAGGTGGGGCGAGGGGCTTTCTTGATGGCGGCTACCTTAGATGTGGACGGCCTTATTCCCTCAGGAGTGACACGGAACCCTAGGAATTCGACCTCGGTCGCGAAGAAGACGCATTTGTCTTTTCGCAGTCTCAACCCCGCCTTTTCAAATACCGCTAGAACCTCGCCCAACCTCTTTGCCAATTCGGCCCGACCCCCCCCCCCCCCCCGTTATCAATATGTCATCAAAATAAGGCACCACCCCCTCGAGCCCTTTCAGGAGGCGTTCCACGAGTGACTGGAAAATCCCAGGCGCTGAATTTACGCTGAACTGAAGGCGCGTCACCTGGAACGCCCCCTTATGGGTGACTATGGTTTGTGCAGCCGCTGCGGCTGGGGTCACCGAGAGCTGCTGGTAGGCTTGTGCTAAGTCGAGTTTAGCGAAACACTTTCCCCCATGTAACCTGGCCAGCAAATGGCTGACTACCGGCACCGGATACGCGTTAGGGCGAATGGCCTTGTTGATGGTGCACTTGTAATCAGCGCATATGCGCACCTCCCCATTGGCCTTTAGTGCTGTTACAATTGGAGTTTCCCACTCCGCAGAATCAACAGGAACAAGAATCCCCTGGCCCACCAATTTGTCCAGTTCCGCCTCTATTTTGTCCTTGAGCGCGAATGGCACCCGGCGCGGTTTGAGTCTTATTGGGCGGACCTCCGGGTCTAGGTCGAAGGCTACTGGGGGTCCCTTAAATTTTCCAAGTCCCTTTTTGAAGACTTCGGGGTGCGCGTCGCACACCTCCTGAATCGGGTCAGTCCCCACTGCAACGGCGTGCACCCCCCCAATGAACAAACCCAGGGGCTGGAACCATTGAGTCCCGAGGAGGCTGCAATTCCCTCCTTTAAGAACAACTAGGGGGAGAGTCGCGGTGTGTTTCTTAAATTGGACCTGAAACTTCCCAACCCCCAACACTGGAATGCAGTTCCCTTGCACGTCCCGTAGCGTGGACCTCAAAGCTTTGAGTTTGGGCCGCACGTGGGGGGCAATTTTCAGAAACTCCTTCTGGGGAATGATGGAATATGAGGAACCTGAGTCAATTTCCATCCTAATGGGGGCCCCTTGTACTAGTACCTCAACAAAGTAATGGGGGTGTCCCGCGGACACGCTGAACACCGGCGCGTCGTCCTCGCTGTCGTCGGCGATGCGGCCCACGCCGTCTCGCTTCCTCGTGGCCTGGGCGCCGTCCTTGGGTCTCGTCGCGCGGTCTCTCGAGCTCTTCCGGGCCTCGCGCCTTTTCCTGCAGACCTTGGCGATGTGCCTGCAGCGGCCGCAGTTGTGACACTCGGCCTTCCTGAAGGGGCATTTGGCGCGGTCGTGGTTCGCTCCGCAGCCGTCGCAACGCCGGCCTTCCTTCCGGACGTCCTCGCTGCTCTCTGCGGACGACTTCGAAACTCGCTGGGCCGCGTGCACCGAAACGTGCACCGAAGTCTCTGCCTTGCCCGTCTTTGGCCGCCAGTCCTGGAGCTCCTGGACCCCGGCCTTCGTAGCTTCCGCGGCTTGCGCCTCCTTCAGGACCTCCTGCAACGTGGGGGGTGGCTCCCGGTTCATCAATGTGCGCTGAGTTTCGGCATCGCTCAGGCCGCACAGCACGCAGTCTCTTAGTGTGATTCTGCGTTCTCCCATTTGCATGGGCTGGCCGCCAGTCGCAGGGCCGCTGCGAAATCGGCGACCGTCTCCCTGGGCGCTTGGACTCGCCTCCAAAACGCGCTCCGAGCGGGGAACATCGCCGTCGAGGGCCGGAAGTACTCGCGCAGCATGTGCATGAGCTCTTTCACCTTGAATTCACTCGCCCTCCTCGGCGCGATCAGGTCCACCAAGACCCTCTTGGTGTCTGGCCCCAGCATCCTGGTGAATATGGCCCTTTTCTTTGCCTCATCCGTGACTTCGGATTCCACCAGGGCTCCCTGGAATTCCATCTCGAAGATGTCCCAGTCTGCCGGTCTCCTGATTTCGAAACCGGCGCATGTCTTGGTCCCGTGGGCAGCCATAATCCCACCTTCGTCGCCAATTTAGTGTATGGGACCAGAGACAATGAAACAGCTGAAGGGTTGGCTTAACACAGGTTTATTGCATGATGATCCGGGGGAACATGAGGTAATGGCGGATGCGTAGCTCAATATATACAGTGGCTATACATTTTGAATGTGGCTCCTCGACAGTCTATTGGTTACTGTCCGTGTGACGTCATGGACGGTCACGCCCTTCTTGTCCAGGTGTAGGTGATGGCGGGAATCTTCCCGCGCTGTTGTTTGCTGGTGAGTCTGGGCCAGGAGAGCTTGACGCTCGCTATTGCCACCCGGTGGTCATTAGCTCGCGTCCTATTGTAAGGGCAGCTGCTGGTTATAATGTTACACAAGCATGGTTACATTGGATACACGTGAATGGGTACATTGTAAAAGGTACAGTAATAGAACACAACAGACGCGCACTGCGCAGCTTCAGAATGAAGGATTACATCTTGGATGACTCCTTTTGATGCCACAAAGAAAGGTTTATGATGTTCACCTCTTTAATGTCCAGCTTCTAAAAAGAAGCAAGAAACAGGATTGGGGTTGTGATACTGTTGGTGTGTGGGGGGGGGGGGGGGGGGAATCTGAGGGATGGTACCTTTCAGAGCTCCCAACTGAACCATCTATGTGAAGGAAACTTCACCATTAGGCAAAGGAAGGTGGTTGCCTTAGGTGGCAGATGCCATATGAGAACAGCAAAGTCGTCGTCAGTGGCAGCTGCAACTCGACTTGAGTATACGTTTTTCCTGCCCCTGGTCTTGGAGATTGGCTGTTCTGGGCCATCTTCATCCTACAAGGAAAGCAGGAAAAATGCCACTGGCATGAATTTGTTTAAGGTGGATCCCAGCTTGCCATGAAGTGACCCACACACTATAATCTTGGAGTCATCTCCTGCGGCACATATTAAATGAGACATGCAGGATTTAACACCGGGGCTGCAATGGACTGCCACAGCCTTGAGGATATTATCAAGATGTGCCTTCACAGTCAGTCCATCTGGCATGGCTTCTTCCACCTCCATGGCCATTGGGAATCAGAAAGTGGTTCCTCCTCTGCTCATTTTGCTGTTTGGCCCAATATGATGGTTTCGAGTGGCATTTCCTCCTCTTAGGGGACCATCACTCCACCTAAAGGGGCTCATCCACCCATAGCTATTGGCCCCTTTAGGGAGTCAGGTTATTTAATGCTGCCCAACACTCCACGTTGAGTCGCTAGCTGTATGATCTACTCCATTGCAGTAGTGGGATTTCCGACCAGACATGAAAGTAATGATAGAATATGCAATCTTCCATGTGTCAGACCCTGTGCTCAGTGGTGGGCTCAAAAAAAATTATTATCACTCTGTGGGTGTGGTATGGTGGGCGTGGCCAGGGGAAAGCTTTGTATTGCACCAGAATTAAGACTACTTTATTTCAAAACTTGGATGGGTGGGGCCAGCCAGAATTTCTGCTACCAGTTCTGGTGAACTGGTGCAAACCTGCTGATGCCCACCACTGCCTGTGCTCCTTAAATTGCCTCACTAACTTCATGTATAGCTACTATTGAAGAAAGACTCATTTGACAGACTAGTCAAGTTTTCTATATGGAATGGAAAGAAAGCACCATCTTGTTCTTTTTCTTAGACAGAAAAAGATATTAGACAAGATCTGCCAAACAGGACCTGTATCAAAACAGGACCTGTATCAGAGGCCAGGTTTAAATTTTTGAGCAATTTAATTTGTTTCCAAAATTACAAGTGTAAGAGTGCGGAAGAGGAGGAGATTGGATAAGGCATGTTTAAATAAGGTGATAATACAACATGGTTTTAATTTTCTTTAAAATGAGAGGACTACTTAATTCCTATTAAGACTTCTATGTAAAGCTTTGCAACAGCAAATTTTGGACTTGTCTTTCTGTTTTTGCTTCTCAGTTTGTGTAACTCAAACTAGGCCCAGATTGTATGTGCAAATGCTAACTTTAATGTTCTGTTTCTTCTACAATGATGCAATAGAGAATGAATAAACCTTTACAGAAATCAAGACTGAAAGGAAAATCAGAACTCTTTATCAGGAAAATACTCCCAGAGACTATTTAATGGGATAATTTTAGGGCAGGAAGGCTACTGATAGTCTATATCACTGAACTAATGACTAAATTATGTTACAAATGATTCATACTCTTCTGGCAACTAATGAGTTCCCTGTTTCTCTCCCTAATCTGTAAAAACAGATAAACTACCATTCCTCCAATGTTTGGCAAAACATCAGAAGATCTGAAGAATGCTTCACCACTGCATATGCTCATGAGGGACAAAGCACATTTTGAAATATGAAAATATGTTGTTTTAATTAATGAGTGTTTCATACCTGAGCCTGAGTTATCTCTTTACTACACATATTTATGTAAACACAGATTCTGGTCAGCCTACACATAGTTTGGCAGGGGAGAGGGGATGAATTTTGACATGCCACATGATCAAAGCTTGCAGGATGGCATTTTTCCAAGGGTCACCCGAGCCAGTACAACCAATAGACATGTTTACAGGCATATGATGAAGATGAGGTTTCTTAAGTAAACATAAATGCTTTGGCTTACATGAGATTTACTGGCAAAAATGAGAGTTTCTTGATATTTTTCATTGTTCTCTGATAACACTGAGCAGCTCTCAGTTTCTTGCATCAAGGAGAAGAGGGGTAGACTATGCACCCTAAGATTACTCCCCCCCAGTTGTTTATACCTACCCTTTCTGATAAGAAATTACATTTTGCCATATTTCAGTCATTTTTATATAACGAACCTAAAGGATATTGAGACAAGAACCAAGGACTTTTTTCAGCAAGGGACAAAATGTTTTGGCATTGGTGGTCTTGCTTTAATACTAATGATAGGAAAGTGTTTTCCATGGCATCTGAGGCCAACAGGCTACCTTAGGAGAGGCTGTTTTCACAGACTATGTCATTCGGCTTCTTGACCCTAACAAATTGGGGAAATAGGCTTGGCATTCAGATGGAACTAAGTAAATGGATGGATGGATGGATGGAGTTTACACCATACACCCTTCCCCCAAAAGGCACACAGCGGATTACCAATAAACTGACAAATGCTACCTACAAATGTGCAAGTAATTTGATTTTATGCCCCCCCCCGCCCCCAACGGACTGTCTTGTAGGCTGCAGGTCACCATACATATACAAATGGTGGCAGATGAACCCTCATCAAATGCACATGGGTGAAAAACATTCATACAGTGATACCTCATACAATGTCCAAACTTGGTTCCACAAGTTTGGACTTTATACGGATTTGGACCTTTTATGAGGCATGGAAAATCCTAACCGTGATGCCTCATACAACGTCCAAATCCTTGCTGCGATGCCTCGTACAACGTTCTTTCCATAGAGATACATTGTACTGTAACAGCACAGACTTCAGGGCAAAATCAAGGAAACAGACAGGAAACTGACAGAACTTTAAGAAAACATTGTCTAAAGGCTAAATACATTACAAAAACATGTCAAACAACCCTGATTGTCCAAGAACCTGAAGAATGCTGCAAAAATCCCAGGAATGTTTCTAAAAATTCTGATGAAAAATCCAAAAAAATCAAAAATCACGCTCCAAACCACTCCTAAACATACTTTGCCTTGTGCAAAACCTACAAGAGCAATGCATGCATGTGTCCTGTCTTTTATACTGCCCAGGTACAATGCAACCTGGGAAAAACTGAATGCCTCATACAAAGTCGAGCAACTTTGTATGAGGTAACTTTTTTCAAGAAATTAGGCGATGTTGTATGAATTCGATGTTGTATGAAGCGGACTTTGTATGAGGTATTACTGTAGTAAAATATACACATTTCAAAAGTGCACAACACATGGTTTAAACACTATGTAGTCAGAAAGAAGGGAGTGTGGTGGCTCAAGTGGTTAAGATGCTGAACTTGATGACTGGAAGGTCAGAATTTGATTCCTGGGTACCGCGCATGACAGAATGAGCTACCATCTCTGTCCCAGCTACTGCAAATCTAGCTTTAGCAGTTTAAAAGCAAGAAATTGCAAGTAGATAAATAGGGACCACTTCAGTGAGAAGGTAAACAGCGTTCCATGCACTCCAGCATCGAGGCATTCCTGCCACATGTCGACAGGAATGTCTGCAGACACAGACAGCTCTGGCTCTTTAGCTATAAACAGAGATGATCACTGAACCCTCGAGTTGGATACAACTGGCTTTTGAGCAAAGGCAACTTTTACCTTTACTAGTCAGGAAGATGATGCACTCAAGCAATATATACACATTAAAACAGATGCCCAGGCCTATGTGTTTTAAAGGAAGAGAAACAAGGAAACAAAACATGATTTTTAAGACAAACAAATGGATAAACAGTGGAACTGTGCATATGCCACATGCGAAGGTGGGAAAGTGAAAAGAGCTGGGTAAGAGGACTTCATAGGTAATGGGCAACCAATTCTCTGTGCATGAGTGTAGCTTGTGATGTAGCTTACAATGCTGGGTGTGATTTTTAAAAACCATACAGAAGCAACTCTTTGTACACTTAAGTCTTGAAGAGACAAGAGATACATACATTTGCATGTGGACTGCAGCAAATCAATTTAGGTCAACAAAATGCTAGTGTGGAGATTCAGGCCATGGGGGTAAGCAATAAACGGTACCACTCTTGAGGTGGGATCTAATTTGAGCTACAAATGCTGGCTTGATGTCTCCACGTTTACTCATTGATGTGCTGGCCTGTTGTGTGTGTTTTCTAACATATTATGACTGTTGTTGTGTAGCTGGTAATTGCTATAATTTCTTTTTAACCACATACGAATACATTTACTAACCAGCACACTTCTCATACAGCTGCACTTAGATAATACATTTTGCCTCACCAGAGAAACAAGAAATGATTCATGTTCCCACTGAAATATTTTGCACACAAACCAGACCAGCCATATGTTTGCTAAAGCATTGTTATTATGGACATGACAATACCCTGCTCTCTTCTGTAGCACTGTGACACTTGAAAAACCACAAAAAATGAGCAAAAAAAAGTCTGCTGGATTGGATCAATAGTTTATCATTATGTTCTCAACAGGGTCACCCAAACGAAGTAATGACTTCAGAAAAATTAGGTTGCAGGAAACAAAGATCGTCATTGAGGAAGCAAGGATTCAAAGTCTTGTTATTTTGGACTTTAATACACTGTGAGTGGAAGCGGAGGAACATAGGAAGTAGCATGGCAAATTTTGGAGAACATTCTCATAGCTATTCACTAACTTCCTAGAGCAGTGATGGCGAACCTTTTAGAGACTTAGTGCCCAAACTCAACAGGCTGCCATCCACACCGCACAGGGGTAGGGCAAACTCTGCTGGGGGAATTATCTGTTGCTTTGCTACATGAGTTAGTCAAGAATGAACATTGAGAAGGTTGCTTCCATCTTTGCAATCAGTCAATGTATCATTTTTTTGGTTGTAATGTACATGCTTAGCTCCATAGTGTGTGTGTGGGGGGCGGGGGAGGTCAGATACAGGAGCTTTGCACTAAACATATTTCATGCAGATTATTAAAAAATACACATGCCATTTCACCATCATGATGAATAACTTTCAAGAGCACTGGAGAATCCTCCTGATGCTGTCATGCCATGTAAAGACAGCCAGTCTTCCCTTGATTCCTCCCAAAGATGAAATTTTCAGAAGAGGCCATAGAGATGATCTATGATAGCCATCATAAAATATTTGAAAGCTGTCACATGGAAGAAGGAGCAAGCTTGTTTTGTGAGGCTTCAAAAGGCAGGATTCCAATGGATTCAAATTATAAGCAAGGAGATTTATACTGAACGTTGGAAAGAATGTTTACTGACAGTAAAAACTATTCAACGATGGAATGGACTACCTCAGAAGATGGTGGACTCTCCTTCAAAGCAGAGTTTTAAACAAAGCTGATCTGGCTATCTGTAATGGATGCTATCGCTTTAGCTATCAATTTTGTGCATCAGCAGGAAGTAGGACGTGATGACTTTTGGGAAACTTTTCAGCTCTACAATTCAATGGCTCTATCATTTCTTCACATCCCTCATCCTAACATTTCCTGTAAGCAATAGAAGCACAAAGTGGCAGTGATGGAGTGTAACATCGCAGTTCCATAAAGGGGGTGCCACTTCAAGTGATCATGAAATGCAGGCATTTTACCAGCCCATATTGTGAGCCATTACACCTACTACACATGCAGACAGTAGGGAAAGGTGCTTCTTAACCAGTTCACACTACAATTGGTACATTTTCTCTTGCTACTCCTCATTGCTCTGACCAGATTGGCTATGCTGGTTCTTCTGGCTATCAATGTGCACAGTGCAACAACACTCTGGACCTGTTGCAATTTCTATATCAGGTACAAGGGTGGACCCAAGCAGAGAGCATTCCGTGTCTGATTCCAAATATTGGTGATCCTTATGGTGATCAGCCATGAAGATTGTCCTGAGAATATAATGCAGTGGCCTTTCATCTGCCTTTTGCATCGCAGCATGACACCCATATCACTAATCCCGTTCCGAGAGTCACTTTCTGGTCCTGAGCCCTTTTGGCACACAAAGTCCTCCTCAGCACCAGGCCAGTATTGATGAAGCTGCTGCCCTCCATCAAGATGGACTCAAGTGGGATTTAATCCACTTGGGGACTGTCACCCTTCCCTGTGGACGTTGGCACTCAAGGGATGATGGCACTCACTGAAGTGGTCCTCAGGGTTGTCAGGCTAGTTAACCACCGCCTGAAACTCGATGTTGATTTGTTGGCAGTATGGTCTACTCTATTACCATAGTAAATTCTTAAGACTACCAAGGATGAGGCATAGCTTATATTTGTGAGGTAGCCTGACCTGCTGAGGATGGGACACTATGCTGCATGCAACAGAGTGAGTATATATCAGAAAAGACAACAAAATGGAGATTAAAAAGAAGACAACAATGACAAACCCTTTTCTGTTAAGTGTGTAATGGAAAAAAAAATCATAGAACTAAACCTAAATCAAACCCAAAAAAAGCCTTTTTGATAAGGAGGCTGCACCAGCTAGTATGTGGGAAGTCTCAACATGGCAAAGTTTCAAAAATCAGGAACATGACATCTTCTAAAAAAACTCTTCCCCAATTATGAACAATGCCATTTTAGCTTCGCCAAGTGCACAGGACTGCCATAGTGGATGGAGGGATTCTGCAGAGGGTGGAAGATGTTCATAAGCATGTCCCAGGGCTAGAGCTTAGCATGAGTTTAAAGATCTACACTTTTATCAGAAACTACATCAGGCAAACAGCAAACCTCTTTGTTAGACGTACTCAGCTGCATTTCCAGCACCTGCACACTGCTACCTGTGTGCACATAAAAGGGAATCCAAGACTGTAAAAGAGATCTACAGTATCAAGGGGAAATTTGCTAGGATGTCACTCTATTGTTCCAGTCTCCAAGAAACCATAGTCATGATATGGGGGAAATGGAGTTATGACTTCTTCAGGCATCAGGGTACCCTGTTAAAACAGTGGCATTCAAACTGATTCTTCTTCCAAGCAAGTAATCAACCAAATAAAGAAGACAAGATGTTGCCTCAGTGAACACAACAAATGTTACTGCTAGTCACAAATGCCTATGTTACCAGGAACCTGGGACAAAGTTGCAGAGTATTATTTGATGATGCTTTCACATTGCCAAATTGCTTGCAAGCCCTTATAGAAGGGCCATGTTTTATGTCCATGAGCTGTTAAAAAGTTACAGTTTTAAATTTTTATTTTTAAAATTTTTATGCCAGCCCAGGGCATTTCACTGCTTGAGGTCTTGAAGGAAAAGACTGTAATGGAAAATTCAAAGGAAGCCATTGATTTTCATTCATTTCTGTGTGAAGTAGAAAATGTTTAGCAATTTAATGCTTTATAGCGCTTTGTGAGTTATTGTCAATTATAAAAATCGTTGAATGCCAAGGTACTAGTTAGTATGCCTTTCTCACACTTTCTCTCTGAAAGAAGTCCCAAGGATATCTTAGCCTGGGAATCTGACAGTTTGATCTGTCACATAGAGATATCAAGATGCTATCTCATAAGAATAAGAACATAAGAACAGCCTTGCTGGAACAGGCCACAGCCCATCCAGTCCAGCATTCTGTCTCACACAGTGGCTCACCATTTCCTTCAGGGTATTCACAAGCAGATGCCTTTACCTGCTTAGGATTCCCTGGAAATGGCATTGAGAGATATCCTGCCTATCTCTCCAACCCGGAGGTTGTCCTTAAGTATCCATAATTATACCCATTGATACCCTTGTCCTCCATGAACTCCATCTCAGATAAGCGCCTCACGTAATATGCAGGTGTCTAACCTTCAGCTGGATGTCCAGATGTCCAGCCAATTTGTCTTTTTATGTCATTTTTGGGGAATTTTCCCATGTTTCGTAAAGGGAGGTGTGAGTGGAAAAGATGTATAAAAACTGAGACTTTTAGCATCTCAGCAGCAGACATCCCATTTCAGGGGGTGGCTCTGCCCGATTTCTTTTTCAACATGCCATAAATGTCAGACCTCAAATCTGATATTAATGGGGGCTCACCATAGCCCAACTTTTGTCTTATTTAGCTAGCTTAGCCATTCCTATTGTTTTATGATTTATGTTTCTATTTGAACTGCCTTTATCCATATACTATTTTACTCTACTTTTGCATTAATAAAAAGCTGCTATATTTGAAGAATTGTAGTAGCGTATTTTTATTCTCCTCACACCTTAAAGAGGAGAAAGTTTAGAATCCAGCATACAGAAACCAGAAGGGAGGCCATAAATCAGGTCTTTATCAGGGAGAGTGAATTCCAGAGAGAAGAAGTCTTCATTAAGGTTTTTGTTCTTTGAAAAGGAGCGTTACCAAGTTGCTGAAGTCTCTTCCCGCATCACCATTTTAATTGCCAGATATTTCTGGACAATCAGAGGTAAGCGCATCTCAAAACGTTGCCTTCAAAAATAAAGCAGATTAACCTCTGGGAAAGGATTTATGCCTACCTCGACACTATAATAAATGGCCCTCTGTTAGGCAGTACAGAGAAGGGCCAAGAAAGTACCTTTTGACAAAGACAACACCTCCACCACATTCCTGGGGTGTGCTTATGGCTGGTGGGCTGTGCTTATGGCCGGTGGGCCGTGCTTATGGCCAGTGGGTCGTGCTTATGGAGGGATTTTGATTGGATGGCAAGGGTCCGCCAAGGGAATGTACCAATGAGACCCGTGGAGCCCCGGGGTGGTACGGGGAACGCCCCCCGCACCTGCAGCTATATGAGCCAACTGCGCGGGGGCTTGAGCACTCTGTGACTGACCTACCAAGCGAATTCTTCACTAAGCTCTTGAGCAAACTCTTCAGCAATGGCTGCTTTTGGAGATGCAACCCCTCTAAGTCACCCAAGGGAAAGGGGTGAGAACCCACCTGGAATAAAAAGAAAGGCTCTGAAAAGACATTGCCCTGAAGATGAAGGCTTTGATACTGTGATTAAGCGCCTATTTCCATCTCTCAGTGACGATGCTGATGACAATGCTATTTCTGGGTCTCCCCACATTATTGAAAATGAAGCAACAAGGCAGGTAGGTATGGATGGCCTATCGGCTACAAGGGTATAGGTTGATGGTGAAAGGGTGTGTGCGTGTGTGTGTGGGGGGGTGAAGCAGGGAGGAGAATCCCTATTTGATTTTTATTTCTGTTAATGGGTCTGTACATTTTATTTTTCAGGCTACCACAAAGGAGAAAGATTGCCATAAGCCAGAAGAGGAGTGTCGGTGTAACAACCTGTGCCCCCACTTTGAGAATGCTGAGGAATTACCTTTACACATGCAAGTAGATCAGTATCTGCAATTAGGTATCCAGCCTGGACATTTGGTCACAATCAAACAAAAAAATAATTCGGCTATGCACAGTATCGTGCGGATAATTATGTTCACAGTCATAGATTTTTGTTTCAAAGAAATATTGTTTGCTCGCTGTGAGGGATGTGTGTTAAATTTAGGAAATCAATTAGGACATGATTGTATTTCGTGGGAAAGAGAATTCCCAAATTCAATCCTAAGAAATATTGTGACTAAAATTCAAATGGAAAGGCTATTACACATGATTACCATTTATGCTATAGGATTAAAATGTTTGGCATTAAGAGGTGAGCATCTGGTAAGGGGTGTAAAAGTTCAAAATTCTATTGTCCATGTTAAAGACCCCCAGCTTGCTTTGTCACGGAAAATTAAATTCTCTGACAATAGAATGGATTGCAATTGGGCAGAAATTAATTAAACATAAACCGTATCATTTTTATTTGAATATATGCCCTGTCTGTGAAAAAACTGCATTTCCAAAAGCAGTTTAATTTTTTTACTGTCTAAAATTGTAAGACAGCTTGCTGTGTATTATATATGTATATTATATATGTACTGGAGCATATATATATATATATATATATATATATATATATATATATATATATATATATATATATATATATATATATATATATATATATATATATATATATATATATATATATATATATATATATATATGCTCCAGTACATATTTTATATATGTACTAGCATATTTTGCCCGGCGGTGTCGGGCTTTTTAAAATTGTGTTGGATAGTAAAGGGTTCCTTTTTTTCTTGAACCAATGGTACTGTGCTTTTTTAAATGGTGGTGTAAGGTTTTTTGTTTTTTTGGCTTTGAGGTGCTGCATCTGCCTGCGGCGGACTTGTGCTCCCAGTGGGGGCTTTTTTTGGCTTTGAGGCGCTGCGTCCGCCTGCGGTGGACATGCGCTCCCAGTGGGGGCTTTTTTTGTGTGCTGGCTTCCTCAGTGCAGGGCTGTTTGAAGTGGTTTTTTAAGGTTTTTTTTGTTTTTGGAAATGAGGTTAGTGTGTTATTTGTGTTTGTGAAAATGTTTTTTTAAAAAACTGTTTTAAACTGTGTTGTTATGTTGTTGTTTTTTGGATTTTAAAAAGAGGTTAGGTTGTTGTTGTTTTTTTAATTATTGTATTTTAAAAAAGAATGTGTTACTTTGTGAATTTTTGTAAATTGTTTTATTTTGGATAATAATTTTAAAAATGTGTAAATTTATGTTTTTTAAATTGAATGTATTTTACAGTGTTTTTTAATTTTTATTGAAAATTAATTTTTTTTATTTTATCTGTGAATTATTTTTGATTTTTTTGGATATTTTCAATTATTTATTTTTTTGAATTGATTACCCTATTTTTGGGGATTTATTGAATATTTGGGAATATTTTGGATGTTTTTCCTCCTTTGGCCACTGGGTGGTGGTGTTGAGCAATTTTTTGGAATTGCTTATTGCGGTGAGTCTCTTCTTCTCCTCATTTCATTTCCAGTTTTCATCAGAGCAAGACATCTTTTGGTAAGTTCTTTCCTTTTTTTAAGGTTTTTTTTTGGGGGGTTGGGGGGCGTTCTGTTTTTGTTTAGGGTTTTGGGTGGGGGTTTGTGTGTGTATGTGTTTTTTAAGGGTGGTTTTTTGGAGATGGGGGCGTTCTTTTTTGTTTAGGGTTTTGGGTGGGGGTTTGTGTGTGTGTTTTTTGAATGTTTTTGGGTTTTGGTTGGGGGTTTCTTTTTGTGTCTTTTTGATTTGTTTTTGGTGCCTTCTTTTTTGGGGGGGTGCCTTTTGTTCTCACGGGCCATGCTTGGTGGCTCGTGGGAAGGAAGGGCACTTGCGGCGGGGGTGCCTTTTCTTCCCATGGGCCATGCTTGGTGGCCCGTGGGAAGAAGGGCACTTGCGGCGGGGGTGCCTTTTCTTCCCATGGACCATGCTGGGTGGCCCTTGGGAAGGGAGCGTTGTTGCGGGGAGGGTGCCTTTCGTTCCCACGGATCATGCTTGGTGGCCCGTTGGGAAGAAGGGCAGTTGCGGGATGGGTGGGTGGGTTGGTTTTTATTTTTGGCGCGCCGGCTGGCCCTTCGAACGGAAGGGCAGCGGCGGCCGTGGTTGTATTTTTTTTCTCCACGGGCCATACTTGCTGGCCCGTGGTGAAGAAGGGCAGTTGCGGGGGTTTTTTTAACTTTTTTTTCGCGCGCTGGCTGGCCCTTCGAACGGAAGGGCAGCGGCAGCGGGGGGGGGTGTTATTTTTTCCCCCGCGGGCCATGCTGGCTCGCCTGTGGGGATGAATTGCAGCGGCGGCGGGCTTATTTATTTATTTTTTTGCTTTTATTTTTCGCGCGCCGGCTGCCTCAGCGTCCTGCGCGCTAATGGCGTGCAGGACGCTGGGGCTTGTAGTTTTGGCTGTGCGTGTTTGGTTTCTGTGGCGGTTTTTCTTTTGCGGTTTTTTGATTGGCCGCGGTGCGTTTCCGAACGTTCCTTTTGCCGCCCCGCTCAGCCTGATTGGCTCTGGTGCGGCGCGGTGAAAGGAACTTTGGGAATTGAAGTTCCCCTTTTTTGTTTGCGACTGGGGGGCTCCTGCCCCAGGGTCAAAAATTTCAACCCGACAGTTACCTGCAAACCCCATTCGGACGAGTGAACGGAGGCTTGGACGGGGCTAGTGGGGCCTGGTGCAACATCCTTTGTCACATTCCAACGGTTAATGCACCATTTTATAGGTATAGATATGTAAAATAAAATAAAAAATACATAATGTAGCATGTAAGCTCTTTATTCTGTGAAATTATAATAAACGAGTGTCTTTTCTGTGTCTTCTTTAGATAATAAGGGAGTACTGGTTCTAAACTGTTAAACGTGTTGTTTTTTCACTTTATCGCAGCACATGGCATGTTATAGGGCGGTAATATTTGCTGTTTTTTCTTACAGTAGCCAAGTACAGTGGGAGGGTAGGGGGTTAGGTCCTAGTTATCTACCCAGCCCATAAACTTCTAAAGGCTTAAAGCTAAGGGAAGATGCCCCATGAGGACCAGGGTAGGGTGGGGTGGGTGAGGGGGAGAGTGGGAGGGGGAGTAGGTCCTACTTATCTAGACAGCACATGAACTTCTAAAGACTCCCCGGGGTGGGGTGGGGGGGTGTTGAATGATTAAACTGCAATTTAGAGCAAAATTATATTGTTTACTGATTACCTTTTCAAATTAAATATTGGAGAATTCACACAAGTAAACTTCATATTTTTTACAGAATTCACTAAGCTAATTATGGTATTATGAGCCTGAAAGGCGGAGGATGTGTGTGTTAAAAATAATTACCGTATTTATTCGAGTATAACGCGCACTCGTGTATAACGCGCACCCCTAATTTTCCATAAAACCTCGGTATAAAATTTTGTTTCACACCACTCTCTAACATTCGTCTCTGGTACAGTGAATTCTCGGCTAGCTGCTCGGTTTCCATGCATTTCAGCATGATCAACAACTTTGAGCTTGAACGAAGCGTCATATGCACAACATTTACGCTTGATACCCTGAGATGCCATCTAAAGGGGAACCAGTTATATCGGTGAAAAAGAGCACGCCTTAAAATATTGAGGGAGGGGGGGATAATCAGACCCACCTGTTGCATAAAATGCAATCCGAAACGAGCACTTCCGACCCCCAGGAGCCTCGCTCGAACTGCGAGCTACCTCCGGGCCACGCCTCGTCTCCCGCGCCACCCAATCAGATCCCGTCAATTGGATGGGCGGGGGGCGAAGACGGGGGGTGGGGTGGGTGTTGGCCTTGGGAGGGGGTTGTCTTTTCTGTATAAATGGCAGAGCAGATCATCAATTGATCACTCAGGGCTATAGCTCTGGGGCAATCCTTTGGATCCCTGCTGAAGATTCCTATTGTTGCTGCAAGCTGATCGTGCTGAAGATACCTGTTACCCTGCAAGCTGAAACTATTCTGCTGACTGAATTCTGCCGTTGCTACTGGTAAGTGTATGATGATTTTTCCTGCACTCTGTGTGTGTGTGTGTGTGTGTGTGTGTGTGTGTGTGTGTGTGTGTGTGTGTGTGTGTGTGTGTGTGTGTGTACACTTAATATATATTAAGGCCTCCAGGGCAAATGGAATAAGCATGGTATGATTGTGAATAAGGAATTCTAAGTCGATATAATGCTATTATTTTAGTGAATTATATCTATTTTTTTCCTGATTCTTAGCTTTTAAATAAACAAATGGCATCAAGCAATAATCTGGACAAGTATCTTGGACTTAGTGACCGTGAGTGCAAACATTTCATTTATATTGGTGTGTGTGTGTGTGTGTGTGTGTGTGAGAGAGAGAGAGAGAGAGAGAGAGAAAGGCATGTATATTATATAGGAGTGCACATTATCTTGAATGCCTCTGCAGGATATTATTATTATTATTATTATTATTATTATTATTATTATTATTATTATTATTATTATTATTATTATTATTATTATTATTATTATTATTATTATTATTATTATTGGGGGGCATGCATGTAATTTGGTTTTGTGTCAGGGGGGTCATACCTCTGGCAATAGTTTTTTTAAAAAAAAGACCATTTTTGGCCTTGGGCGGGGGGGGGGGAGTCACAATACTAAATTTGTGTGTGTGTGTGTGTGTGTGTGTGTGTGAGAGAGAGAGAGAGAGAGTAAGAAGATATGTACATTGTATATATAGGGGGCCCCCACATTCCTTATATTGCCTTCCTTATACTGTCTTCTTAAGGCATAGGAAGACAACCCAATACCTTTTTGGTTTTTTAGATGTGTGTCTCTGAAGCCACAATATTAATTGTACTTTTAAAAAATTTCTAGGTGAGCTTTTACAAATGGCTGAAGGCATGATCAATAGTACTCCACAGCCTTGCATAAAGCCTGAAATAAAATCAAGCACTGACTCCACGAGAATTATTGGTAAGGCACTAGTGAGAACTACAGTTTTACTTTTCTTTTTTTTTACCGTCCCATGGCATGATTGATGGAGACGTATTCTGAAAGGCTTATTTTTATTTTCAGATCTGACAGAAGGAAGGCCTCAGCCTACTCCCAAAAAACCTCTTATTTTTGGAGGAAATGATAAAAAGCTCTATTTTCCCCCACAAATGTAATGTATATTCCAAAAATTAACATTAAAAGCATATATTAGTCACACTCCGTTTTACACGGATGGGGTAGTGGTAGTGGTGGTGGTGGTGATGGTGGTGATGGAGGGGATCTACCATATAACATCCACAGTAAGTTTTATTTGTATTTAATTTTATTTATTTAAAGGGGGGAGTGATACTATTCTTGTTTAAGAAATCCAAAATCATGTGTTATAATGTATAGTAAAATGCCCATTTATAAAATTAAAACTAAGTGAGTGAATCTAATGATAGCATTGGGGCAAAATAAAATAACTATGTTCTTGTCTAATTTTAGGTGTGAGAATTAATGCTGAACCAAACGACGGCCCACCTCCAAATCAAATTTGGAGCTGATGAATCAGGGGAAGAACCTTGTGGCACTTCATGCCAGCCTATGCAAGGTGGAGGAGCAAGAAGTAGTGAAGCTTCTTCCCCTGATTCATCAGCTTCAGAAAACTCAGAAGCTACTGCTGCTTCTGAAGAAATTTCCATACAGGTGGATGAGGAGGCCATCCCTCCCCAGGTATTTATAGAAAGGGTACAAAGATGGGAGTGGCCCCAACCACGTTTTAATGGCCTTGTTTATGGTGAAGAATTTAAATTTGTTAATTTAGATCAAATACAATCCTATGCAGCAGCCGTAGAAGCTTTGCATACAGCCATACAAGAAATACTGCAAGGTGTCAGAGAGCACATAGATGACGGGGATAGTGTGCAAGTACGCTTGGAAGGGGGAGGATTAGAAAATCCTATTTTCTCTGTTAGGAGGGCAAGAAATGCTTTTAATGTTGACACCTTTTTAGAATATGTGGAAAACCTTATGCAAAGCAAAGCAGAGATTTGTGGAGATACCAGTTTACGCTTAGTGGTTACCATAGTCAAACCTCCGTGGGGCACGGAGACAATTAAATTCTATACCCGCCGCCTCAATCATAAATAAAAAAGACAATTTTTAATAGATTTTAATAATCTAAGCCACAACCTTTGTTTTGTAGGGGGTCTTTTAAGAGCTATGGCCCCTGGAGACCCTTCAGATGCAGTATTGTTAAATAGGGCCAAGAAAATACATGAGGAATTAGGTTGGCCGTTACAGAAGGCTGTATCCTTTGCTGATATTCCCCAGATTGAAAAGCATTTACAGGTTAATATTCAAGTTGTCTGGTGGACTGAGAAAAAATGGTCTCTGTTTAAAACCCAGGAAGCCATATTTTCTAAAACATATTTTATGTTTTTAAACTATCATCATTATTATGGGATAAAAAATATTCAGGGCTTCTTTGGATCTCACAATTACTGCAAACTCTGTCATGCTCTTTATAGTCATGACCACAGTTGTGTGTATATGTGTAGATCTTGCAAAAGTACAGGCTGTGCTTTTGATAAGGAACCTCCTCCTTATTGTGATGTTTGTAAAGTCCAATGTAGATCTCAAGCCTGTCTACATAGACACTTGAAATTAGCTTTGGAGAATGAAGGGGTATTGCCATCCCAGGCAGTGGTGTCAGGGATGCTACACATTTGTAGAGGTGAACCATTCAGGCAAGATGTGTCCAGGGCGCCAATGCAAAATATGCAGAGAGCGCTTTTTTACCAAATCAACCCACATGTGCTATATGCAAAAACCTGAAAAACTGCCTATTAGTCCTAAAATAATCTTTTATGACTTTGAGTGCATGCAAGAAACAGGGATACATATTCCTAATTTTATTCATTGTCAGGCACTGCCAGGGGAAACACATGCTGTGTTTAATCCTAAAAAAGTGGGCCCTAGCTGGAGGGAAATGGACCTTCAAGGGGGAAACCTGCCTATCACAATTTGTACAAACAATTACAGAAAATGCAGCATTCAGGGATTGCACTTTCATAGCCCACAATGCAAAGGCCTATGACTCTTACTTCATCGTAAGGGAGCTCATCCTACAAAAACTTGACCCTGCCCTAATAACTCAAGGGGGAAAGCTAATGTCTGTTACCATAAAAAACCTAAACATAAGATTTATCGATTCCCTCAATCATCTCCCCATGGTTCTTTCCAAACTTCCCAAGGCCCTGGGATTTGAAGGAAGCAAAGGATACTTTCCACATTTTTTAACAGCTCTGAAAATCAGAATTACATAGGACCTATGCCTGCTGTAGAATTCTATGGCATTGATCACATGATGCCTAAAGACAGAGCTGATTTTTTAAAGTGGTATGAAGAGAACAAAACAAAAACTTTTGATTTACAAAAAGAACTGAGCTATTATTGCAAACAAGATGTTGACATTTTAATGAAAGCTTGCACCATGTACAGACATGAAATCATGTCAATGACAACATCTGATACTGCATTAGATGCTGGAGAGGAGGGATCTAAAAGGCAGGTAAATGCTATAGATCCCTTCCAATATCTCACTTTAGCCAGTGTATGGCTACAAATGTACCGGTTTTGCTTTCTTAAGCCCCACACAATAGCTATGCCACCCCCAGATGATTATAGGAGCCAAGTAAAAAGCTTTTCTGCCACCTCAATTCAATGGCTATTATATACTGAACATACAGAAAACATCAGAATTCACCATGCCTTAAATGGGGGGGGAGGTGCAGGTTGGGTCTTATTTCCTAGATGGGTTTGCAAAGGTAGGAAACAAGAAAATAGTGCTGGAATTTAACGGATGTTATTATCACTCGTGTATTCAATGTTATAACCTTTCAGATAGAAACGAAATGACTGGGACATCCTTTGAGTATTTATACAATGCTTTGTTGTTGTTCAGTCGCACAGTCGACTCCGACCCTTTGCGACCCCATGGACCATTTTCCTCCAGGCGCCTCTGTCCTCCACCATCCACTTCAGCCCTCCCAGCTCTGTGCCCATTGTGTCTACAATGCCATCTAGCCATCTCATCCTTGGCCTCCCCCTTCTTCTTTTGCCCTCCACCTTTCCCAACATCAATGCCTTCTCAAGTGAATCCTCCCTTCTCATTTGATGTCCAAAGTACTTTAGCTTCATCTTTACTATTTGACCTTCCAATGAGCAGTCAGGGTTAATTTCTTCTAAGATTGACCTATTTGTTCTCCTTGCTGTCCAGGGGACTCTCAAAACCCTCCTCCAACACCACATTTCAAAGGCATCTATTCTTCTACGTTCAGCCTTCCTAATTGTCCAGCTCTCACATCCATACATTACTACTGGGAAAACCATTGCTTTGACTATTCTAATTTTTGTTTGCAATGTGATGTCTCTGCTTTTCACTATGTTCCCCAGGTTTCTCATCGCTTGTCTCCCAAGAATCAGTCGCCTTTTTATTTCATGGCTACAATCCCCATCTGCAGTGATCTTTGATCCTAAGAAAGTAAAATCTGTCACTGCTTCTACTTCTTCCCCGTCTATTTTCCAGGAACTGATTGGGCCTGTTGCCATTATCTTGGTTTTCTTGATATTGAGTCTCAAGCCAGCTTTTGCACTTTCCTCCTTCAGCCCAATCAAGAGATTCTTTAGGTCTTCCTCACTTTCTGCCATTAGGGTGGTATCGTCTGCATATCTCAGATTGTTGATGTTTCTCCCAGCGATTTTAATCCCATATTGTGATTCCTCCATCCCTGCACTGCGCATTATGTGCTCTGTGTATAGGTTGAATAAGCATGGTGACAAAATGCAGCCTTGTCTTACTCCTTTTCCTATTCCAAACCACTCTGTTATTCCATGTTCTGTCCTAACTGTTGCTTCTTGGTTCATGTACAGATTTCTCAGGAGGCATATGAGGTGCTCTGGAATTCCCATCTCTTTAATTACTTGCCACATCTTGTTGTGGTCCACACAGTCAAATGCCTTAGTGTAGTCAATAAAACAAAAGTAAACTTGTTTCTGGTATTCCTTTGTTTTCTCCATGATCCAGCGTATGTTGGCAATGTGGTCTCTAGTCCCCCTGCCTCTTCTGAAACCAGCCTGCACCTCTGGTAATTCTCTCTCCACATGTTGCTGAAGTCTATCCTGTATTATCTTGAGCATCACCTTGCTGGCATGTGGGATGAGCGCGATTGTTCGATAATTTGAACATTCTTTGGCATTGCCCTTTTTTGGGATTGGGACGTATACTGATCTTTTCCAATCCTGTGGCCACTGTTTTGTTTTCCAAATCTGCTGGCATATTGAATGCAGTAATTTGATGCCATCATCTTTTAGCGCTTTGAAGAATTCAACTGGGATACCATCATCTCCACTAGCTTTGTTGTTTGCAGTGCTCTTTAGGGCCTTTATGACTTCGCTCTCCAGGATGTCTGGCTCAAGTTCAATTTCTTCATCATTGTGATTGTTAGGAGTGTTGAGGTCCTTTTTGTAAAGTTCCTCTGTGTACTCTTTCCATCTTTTCTTAATTTCTTCTGCATCAGCTAGCTCCTTTCCGTCTTTGTCCCTTCCCTCAAAGGAAAAAGCAGTTTTTGGAAAGTTGTGGCTTTGAAGTTAGAACCATTTGGGAGCATGAATGGGTCCACCAAAAAAAGACTGACCCCGCTCTTCAAAACTTTCTAGCCTCAGCTCAATTTCCAATCTGTCAGTCTTGGAAGCATGAGGAGAGTTGCATACTTTCCCCCAGGAACACCAATGTCTTCATTGCTGCCTTCACTACAGCTTATGCCTGTTTAGAATTGTACAACTTGCTTGATAAGCTTGGAGAAAGATGCCTTTACCATGACACAGATTCTGTAATATTTGTAAGTGATGAAAAATCATGGCAACCAGAGATCGGGGACTATCTTGGCAATCTTACAAGCAAAATTTCACCAGGGCAACATATTACAGAATTTGTCTCTTCTGGACCCAAGAGTTATGCCTACAGACTTTCCGATAAGGTAAAAGGAATCACACTGAATACTGTAAATAGTGAGAAGATACAGTTTGATAGTTTAAAAGATATGGTATTCTCTTATATTTCTGATAGGCAACCTCCTCGTGAAATAGTGATACAGCAAGATGGGATTGTTAGAAATTAAAGCCAATTCCGCATTGAAACAAGAGGCCTTAGCAAGACGCAGAGGGTCGTGCATGATAAGAGGGTGATTATAGATAATTTTAAAACTCTGCCCTACGGCTACTGAAATTCAGTATGGACACCAGATGGCAGCATCCGTTCTCAATGATTCTTGCTGGACCAAGCAATTGTGGAAAGAGTTATTTTATTAAGCAAATCCTGCAAAATGCTACATCTGTGCTTTCTGTTATGCCTGAAAATGTTATTTGGTGTTATTCGTGCTGGCAAAAACTGTATACAGACTTGATGTCTAGATATCCTTTTATACGTTTTATCGAAGGCATACCCCCCAGCCTTGATGATACCACTTTACTTCCAATCAATAAAGTTAATCTTTTGATACTGGATGATCTCATGGAGTCTGCTTGTCAAAGCGATGAAATTCAGAAAGCCTTTACAAAGTATGTACATCATAGAAACCTAAGCATAATTTATATTGTCCAAAATGTGTTCTGCCAGGGAAAGCAAAGCCGTACAATTAGTCTTAATGCCAAATATATGGTTCTCTTTAAAAATCCCAGAGATAAATCACAATTAGAAATTCTGGCCCGCCAAATGTATCCTAGGAATGCAAAATTCTTTTTGGAAGTATTTAATGATGCAACCTTGAAACCTTATGGGTATCTCCTAGTTGATTTAAATGTAACAACGCCTGATGCTTATAGACTAAGAACTGGTATTTTCCCTCCTGAGCTTCCTGCTGTATATACAATGAAAAAGCCTTCACAGGCTTATAAAAGGAGGTGATTCTCTCCCATCAATCTATTTTCTACACCCATACATCAAATGGCATCATATCACACAAGGTAAAGAGAAATATGGATCTCTTAAAAGTACTTGTTAAAGCCAGGCCCCAGCAGCAAAGGAGTATTTTGTGTTCAGCCTCTGATGACCTCATAGCAGCCATTGCAGAGATAGCTCTGAACACCTTGAAAGGCAATATTCCTTTGAAACCTTCACAGGTTGGCCTTTTAAAAAAGAATAGCTCAATCATAAAACAGCTGGGAAATAAAAGAATTTCTCTGAAGAGGAAAAGGCATATTATCAAACAGTCTGGAGGATTTCTTGCTCCTTTACTTAGTTTTGCTATTCCTCTCCTTACCAGCCTCTTCGCTAGGTAAAAAAAGAAAAAATGGAATTTGCTGAAAAAATGTACTTGATTCCTCGTAGGCAGTTAGAAGAACTGCCAGAAAATATTTGAACCACTACAATGAGACGTCTGGATTCTGAGATGAAAGAAATTCTTTTCAGATCAGATCTGTCTGAGTATGAAAAAGCAAAACTTCACACGGCTGTGCTGTAGAGGTTTTTATCTTTGAGCAGACATTCTGAGGTGGAGAAAGCAGATTTACTTCCCCGGTCATCTCCAGTATCCCCACACCCACAAACCCCATTCTCTCCTGATGAAAGAGATGTCATTCAAGAAATTTTAGAGGGCATCCCCAATAAATATAAGAAAAAAGCAGAGTTATTGCTAAGTAAGTTAAAACACCATAAGGACATTTCTTCATGAGATGAGAGCGGAACCTTCGTGTACCATGGAGAGGTCTTACCAGGGACAAACATCATGGATCTGGTCAAAGGGGCCACACAACCTAATACTCTTCCTGCTAAGAGGAGACCGAAGGGCTGGGATGTATCTCTAAAAGCTATGGCCGAACTAAATATGCCTTCATCTATTGTGGGGAATTCAACCACCAGAGAGCAATTAGAAAAATTAAAAGGGCCTCTTCCTTCTTCTCCCCCACCAAAGACTCGGCACCTGAAGCATAGGGGCAACCCTGAGTGGATACGTATGGCAGATCTCCCTATAACCCCTTCAAGTAGTCCCACAATGGAAACAGGCTGGCTCACTTTCTAAAGCATATCAATAAATATATCAATAAATATGAGACATATAAATCAACCAAATCTCTCTTTATTTTGTTATGCTCAAAATTTCATTTGGGTTTTACATAAGGGGTGACATGTCTGAACCTGCTGAAATAAGGTAGCAGGGCGGTAAAGGTCATTAATTTTTCTTTCCTTAACAAAACGTACAACCATGCGATCATTTCGGGAAACATTTTCAGAATATAACTTTAAAATCTGATCAAAAGTTAAGCCCCTTGTGCGATTCTGTAAAAAGAATACACAGTGGTAGCCACATGTAGTTGAAAGTGGGTGCTGTATTTGGGACTGTTGGAATCTTATCTCTTCACTCTGATGCAACAAACAGTCTCTAATGGCTTTTGGAATGAGGGGATTATCAGGTTCCACACCGTATGAATCAAAAAATTCACCGGGGCCCACGGCTGGTAAGTAGATATCCAACCAGTGTTCACCAGGCATAGTCTGAGGATGTGTGTTCCCCACTAGTCCCGCTGGCCTTTTGTCAATGAGGTTCCTTGGAAGCAGATCACAGGGGTAAACGCCTAGAAAGCTCTTATTCTGATATAATCAGTTTGATAACTGAAGAGTGTTCATCTTTACATGTAATCAAACACGATGTTTCTTGAATGGCTAAGTTTAATAACATTGTCAAACACCCCGTATAAGATCATATTAATAGTCTCTGTGAGGGCTCGAGCAAAATGGATCTCTGCCCTGAGATTTCCTGTTTTGATCAGGGAATAATGGTCGCTGCAGCTCTGATCAGGACTTAGGTCAAAGGCGCACAAGGTGTATCCTTGATTAAATTCCTTGAGATTGATCAAAAGGGGTCGGTCCTTCATTTCCTTCCCTGACACCTGGACTAATTGCATGTATTCTCTGACACTGAGTCCAATTGCATAATCAGGTTGTAGAGGCTTAGATGGAACTTGAACCCCATCAACATATAATGCTAGAAAATTAATGTTGTAGTGTTTGAAATTGAAAGGGTTTCTGCTGTAGTCTCCACTGAAAGAGGTTTTGTCAACAAATCCAATGATTAGCTGCTTGGGCAGCTGCCCCAGGAACAAGTTTTCTTGGCTGCATACTAAGCTGCCAGCCGGAATGCTAAATACTTTCATTCCAACACGTTCAATGGGGTATTTTGCATTAGAGGTGAGAAGGGGTTCTGAGTGTCCCAGACGCACACCTGGAGCTACCTTCACCCTTTTCACAAAGAGAGAAGCATTTAAAATATTCACTGTGTAATGCTCATTAGCATCTCCACTCATCACACAAATTGCATCCTTGCTGCGTATAAGCTTAATTTTCATGTCTACACCATTCAGCAGCATTTTCTCCTGAAAAAACAGATCACTATGCAGGGGTCCCAACAGATCCCATTTCCAGCTGTTTGCTGTTTGCAGTGCTCTCGCTCTAAATCCTGGATTTCCAGCCGCTGTTATGAGGGTGCTTTCCATATCCATGCCGGCATCTTTATAAAAGCCACCAGCTGTAAACTGTGTGCTCAGGGTATCAGCACCGTAGTTCAGAATCAGTTCTATCATGGCTCTGTATGGATAGAGATTATTTGATTGAGTAATCAGTCTATCTCCCAGAACAACATCCAGTTGGCTAAACAGCGACGCTATAGGGTAGTTTTCTAAGGCGACTTTTGCATCAGCAGCAATGTTTGAACCATCTGCTTTTGTGATCTTACAGACGATATAGAGCAGCGTATTGTTCAAATCAATATAATCCTCACTACTGCCGGTTATATAAAATTCAAGTGGGGCATTTGGTGCAAGGGCTGACACTGGGGGTACTTCAATGTACATGCTACTTTCAACGCTGGTTTGTGTTGGCGATATTTGAAAAAGATCTAGTTCAGATTTAGTACACTCTTCAGAAGAGGCATGGATGAATGCCATTTTAAAATATATATCTCCGGGTACGCTTCACAACCCTTCTCTTAGATGATCCTTTCTTCTTTCTCTTCCTGAGCTTCTGTAGTCTTTTATGTCTCCCTCCAGCTGCTTTTAAAGGCTGGGGAGGACCACTGTGACGAAAATAAGCTTTTCGCTTAACTCCTCCCTTTCTTTTTAAGTACGCCATCCCTGATCCCTTCTGAGGGACAATTTTTTTCATAACATGCCCTACTACCTCTCCAGCAATGTTATGTGCAGCTGTCTTCACATGGGGCTTAATAAATTCTAGACCTCTCCTTTAAAGAGGGACAGCCCTTCGTAAGAGTCCTCTAAAAATGCCCCCAAAACCGCTTCCATACATGTTGGGTGCTCCATGGAAACCTGTTAGGCCATTTCCTGCCTGTTTATAATAGTATGCCCTATAAACATTGACATCTCCATAATCTTTTAACACAACCATTTTCCTTTATCTTTATCTCTCTCTAAGCATAGGCTTTTCTAGGATGATTATGCAACCTCACGGCCACCTTCCCTACTGTGAATGGCACATGTTGGTTCTGATCCGTCTTTATTTCAATGCTTATTGTGTCAATGTGCTTCTTACTCATCAGCATGTAATGGGGCTTGTCATAGGTAACTAACACCCTCGAGGTTTTTCCCTTTGACAGGAATACAACATAACAGTGACACGGAGGAATCACCCACAATCTGATGTTCTATTATATCAGTGTATACATACAGAGATCTGAAACCTCCAGTAATGTCTGAAGCATGGATTATTTTTTGATGGGCTCATCTGGGGGTACTCCCACAATGTAGGCTAACTCCTTGCTGGCTGAAAAGCTGTAAATTCCAGGAACTGAAAATCTAACTTTACCCATTATCAGATCATAGAGCACCTGGAGGTTTGATGGGTCTATGGCTGTTTTTATAAGGTTATTCATATTTTCCACAACCTCTTCCATGTCCTTATAATATCCTTTGTGCATCTGGAATGACCACTTATTTCCTTCATGAGAAAGAATAAACCTGGCGTTTTTTGGGATTGTGTGCCAACTATGAGGGTACTGTATCTCCGAGATCAACTTCCCAAGCACCCTTCCAATCTAAAGGACGGGGCAACTGCGTTGTAAAGTTTGCATTTGTATTTCTGGGGAAAACCTCCATACTGGCATTGCTGGGGAGGGTGATGTAAAATCCTCCATCCTCCATACTGATCACCTCTTGCTGCTTCTCAGTTCAATAATGTCTTTGGCCGCTATCCAACTTGAAAATTTATGTGGCCACCCAGCCCACTTGACCTTGTGGTATTTTTTATTTCCCCGTGTTTCTATGGTTAAATTTTTTTCAATGTGAAACACCCTGTTATCACGATGATTCACTTTCTGTAATTCCTCAGTATAGAATCTCCCCTGTATTAATTCCCCATCATAATCTTTCATCTGAAATACAACCCTTTTTCCGCTTCTGAGATCTTTGTCAACTATGAAAATTTCCTGAGGATATGTTCCTTCATAACTTTTTTCAAAGATGCCTTTACTTTTTGATATCCTGACATAATCACCTTTCCTGAAGGTCACTCCCTGTTCTTTTATTTTAAAATAAGGCCCATAAACCGTTCACCATACTCTTAGAGAATTAGAAGAATTAACGTCCATTGGCCTTGCCTGTATAGTTCTATGAAAATTAGCATTATAGCTTTTAATGAGCTCAGGCAAGATATCAATATATCGATAGGTGTTGTTGGCTGTGAAATATCTCCACATTCGTGACTTTAGAGTATGGTTGAATCTTTCCACTACTGCTGCTTTGACTTCGCTATGGGTAACAAAATGGTTGATTCCATGCTGTATGAACAATTGCCTCACTTTCTTATTTAAAAATTCAGAGCCTTTATCTGTTTGCAACTTACGGGGTACCCTTCCCTCCTTAAAAATGGTCTTGAAAACTTTAAAAACTTCCTTTACTGTCTTTTCTTTCAAGACTACTGCCCATGCATATTTAGACAAAATGGCAACCTCTATTAAAATATATTCATAGCCCTTATTGTACTTCTGCAAATGTTCTAAATTGACTAGGTCAGCCTGCGACTGAGCGTCTATATTCGAAACAACTGTCTTATTTCTTTTGAAGTGGATTCTTGCGGGCCTGTGCAATGTGTAGGTATCTTGATCTCTGAGCCAGTCTTCAACATGCCTTCTAGTTAGCGTTTTGCTGTGCTTGGAAGCCTCTCGAAAGAGCGCTTCCATGCCTCCAAAACTTCCTGCTGACCCTGGATTGTAATATATCCTTTTCAGTAATTTGCTAAGTGAAGTCATCATGCCCCTGAACAAAAGACTCTAATAAAACCAACTTGGTACAACTTAGTTTTTTATTGGCACACCACATGCAATTAAAATATAGTGTTTATCTCTTCTTCATCTGACTCTTCACCTTCAGAATGTACTACATTTACACATACACATGAAAAGCACCCGCTTGAATCTGAAGTGTCAACCTTTATCTTGGCTGGAGCCACTTCCTCATTCTTTCTCTGTCAAAAAACATAAGAAATGCTTTCTTCCTCTGATTCACTGTTTGGGTGGCACATTGCTTCATTCAGGATATCTTCATCACCACTGCTTGCCTCTTCACTCTCACTGGCTGAGCTCTCTGCTTAATACCCACTGTTTTTAGGAGGGGATCCCATATAGGGGAGACCCCGGGGTTGACTGTCAGCAATCCATTTTTCCATCTCAAGTCTGAAATTTTCAAGGGAATCATAAACCTGCTTTTCAAAAATCATCTTCGTTGCAGTTTCATACATTTCGTGCACATGCCTAGTAAGCACATCGCGCTTTAACGACCTTCTTTTTATAGTTTTTGATTTAGGTCTTACTCCAGCATGTAGAGGGTCCTCCCCAAATCCCAGGCTGGGACTTAGAGGAGTTGCATCTCTAAAAGCAGCCAGTGCTGAAGAGTTTGTTCAAGAGCTTAGTGAAGAATTTGCTTGGTAGGTCCAGACACAGAGTGCTCAAGCAGTTGGCTCATATAGTTGCAGGTGCGGGGGGGCGTTCCCCGTACTGCCCCGGGGCTCCACGGGTCTCATTGGTACATTCCCTTGGCGGACCCTTGCCATCCAATCAAAATCCCTCCATAAGCATGACCCACCGGCTATAAGCACGGCCCACCGGCCATATGCACGGCCCACCAGCCATAAGCACACCCCAGGAAGGCCTGCGGCCCACCAAGGGGGAAGGCCTGTGGCCCACCAGGGGGAAAAGGCGTGCAGCCCACCAGGGGAAAAGGCGTGCGGCCCACCAGGGGGGAAGGTGTGTGGCCCACCAGGGGGGAAGGCGTGTGGCCCACCAGGGGGAAGGTGTGTGGCCCACCAGGGGGAAGGCAGGGCTTTGCTACTGGTCTAGCTGCACATTGGCTGAGAGCCCTCTCAGAAAAGGACATAGCCAATCAGTGGTGGCCCATGGTGGGAGGACCATGATGGGAGGACCATGGGGGAGGACCATGGTGGGAGGACCATGGGGGAGGACCATGGTGGGTGGTACATGGTGGGAGGAGCTTTAAGACCATTTAAGAGCGCTTCTCAAAGCTGCACAGCTCAGTCACTCAGCTCCAGACACAGAGACCAGACAGAGCCCAGGCAGACACCATGCAGAGGACAGCTAGAGACCAGAGGCTGCCAGGCAGAGGGCAGAAGCTTCCACCAGAAGCCCCCCACTGCACCTTTCAAACTCAGATACAGCTGCACCCAAGGAATCAGGTTTTGAGATGACCGTGACTAATTCTTTTTAATTGCATGCCTGTCTGTCTTTCAGAATAATAAATAAATAATATTAATATTAAACAAAACCTTGCCTGATCTCTGCTTTTGCACATTCATCAGGCACTTTCTGTATAGGAGGGGTTCCTCTAGAAACAAGGGGGTGGAGGTGAGGGTGGGGGTGGGGTGGGGGGCTCCTCTATAAATAAGGTGGGGCACTCCAGGGGGGCTCACAATCTCTACACTCAGCTCAGGGTGGTGGTGGTGGGGGGCAGGGCAAACTCATAGATGTGGTACATGCCCATCCCCTAACAAACACATGTTTTGGGGTACACCCGTGCACCTTAAATGTCCCAAGAAACCCCCAGGAAACCCCAGGAAGCCTCAGGAAGTGGGGATAACAACCAAACCCATAAAATGGGTCCCAGACAGCACACAAGAAAAGGGGCCACAAAATGTTTCGGGGTACACACAAGCACCCCCAAAACAACAACCTGCACCCCCAAAAACAACAGCCTGCATCCCAAAAAATGCCCATGAAGCTGGATGACCACTGAACCCCTAAAAACAAGAGGAATAACAACTGAAACCATAAAGGGGCGGGACTAAAGGCTGAATCCCCCAAAAGGAAGGGCCTGAACCCCTAAAAAGATGGCAGGGTAGCTGTCACTTTTAGTTTGATGGAATGTATGTCCCTAATTCTTCTAGTACAGTGGACCCTCGATTAATGACGCATTCGAATAGCATCATTTCTTCTTACCGACGCATCATCACTTGCCATGTGGCTATCTGCACAACGACGAAAAACCATCGTGTGGATTAACGACGTTTTTTAATGTCATTGTGCAGAAAATGGCAGTTTTTTGCCATTAGATGGTGCAGCTGCCATTGAAAATCACACAACGACCTTTCCCCTATAGCAACGCTAGTTGGGAAACACAGCAACGTCGTTATGTGAGGGTCTACTGTACACAAAAGTGGCTTATCATTCCCTGGGACTGTGTAGCTTGCTCAAGGCTACTCAGGCTGGCTTTTCTCCCAGGAAACACACAGGGGAATCAAATGCCCAACCTCTGGTTTTGTAGCCAGATGCCTGGCTCACGTGTACTAGATCCAACATTTCATTCATTCATTCATTCATTATTTAGACTTATATCGCCACCCGCTTGCCATGGTGACTCAGGGTGGCTTACAGTATTCAGAGTGACTTACTCAACATGATAGTTGAGTCTTACTACAGGACTCGTAGATGATGGGACAGTGTTCTCTGTTCTACCAGTGGTGGCAGGCACAGGACATATATAAGGCAGGCTATGTAGCAGAGATAGAATTCTGGTATCTTTTAGGGGGGAAATAGCTAGTAAAATGGGGGGAAGGCCAAAGGAAGACCAAACAGCCCTGCTCATAAGCATAGAAATGCTATAGCACATCTTTTGGCCTGTGATTGTTATTTAAACAACAGGTTGCCACTCCTGCCAAAAATGGAAGGACTTCTATATGGAAGTCATCAGAAATCAGTGTATTTAAAGACAAGGAAACAGCACACCATTTTCCCCTCCCATTCTCTCTACACTGTCTAGTAACTTGCAAACTAAATTTCATACCTATCTACCTTTGGCTGGACATTTTCATTATGCTCATTGTGACAGGATCAAAAGCCTTCTTCCAGCAGAGTAATTTAACACCTCCTTACAGTTAGTTATCTATATTGGGCATTCATTTGAATACAAAGCGGTAGCTAACCACATGCTTAGTAAAATTAAGCCCCCATTTCTTTTAATTGTCTTTTTTTTTAATGTGGGTTTATGTGGGTTTTAAGAGGAATGGGGTAGGTGGGTGGGTATGTTGGGTTTTAATTGGTTTTACTGTTTTATGTGTGTTTTAACTTGTTGTGAGCCGCTCAGAGTCGGGTTTACCTGATTGGGCGGCATATAAATTTGAATAAAAATAAATAAAAATAAATAAAAATAAAAATTTGTGAGCACATTTGGCATGTAACAAAGCAAACAATCAATCAATCAAACAAACAATTAAAAAAATTAAAATCTCTCATAGTAGTGGAATAAATAACACAGGCTGTCCAAGAGAGAATATTTGCTTACTACCTGTACCACACCCTGCCCCTACATGAAAAAATTAGGGATTCTCATTGTGTGGAGAGTAAAAGAAGAGAAAAATATTCCAGTTCCTTTCAATTCATATAATGTGTGGACAGATTATCTTATGGCTGCAGCTCTCTTTTGGGACTTTGGAAGTGTTATCATCACTCCTTTCACATGGACAGGATAGCATTCTATAAGCGTACAGACTCTCCACACAATGGTGAGGCACGAACATAACGCCCATGCCCCATCACCACCCGGGCTGCCGCATTCTGGACCAACTGCAGCCTCCGAATGGTTGACAAGGGCAGCCCCATGTAGAGCGCATTGCAATAATCTAGCCTGGAGGTGACCAGAGCATGTGTGACCATGAGCAGGGAGTCCCGATCCAGGAGCAAACGCAACTGACGGATGATGCGAAGCTGTGAGAAAGCCCTCCTGGCCACAGCCACCACCTGATCTGGTAGTAGCAGCCCCGAATCCAGGAGGACCCCTAAGTTGCATACCGGGTCTGTCTGGAGCAAAGCAGCCCCATCAAAGACCAAAGTTGGCAGCTCCCTGGATAACGCGAGTCCCCCTATCCAAAGCCACTCAGTCTTGGAGGGATTCAATTGTAGCCCGTTGTCCCCCATTCAGACCCCAACCGCTTCCAGACATCTGGATAGGACATTGACTGCATCACTGGGGTCCCCATGGGCTGAGATATATAACTGGGTATCATCAGCATACTGATGATACCTTAACCCATGGGAACGGATAACCTCACCCAACGGCTTCATGTATATGTTAAATAGGAGAGGAGAGAGCACCGAGCCCTGAGGCACCCCATACTGTAGGGGCCTAGCGCTGGACCTCTCACTCTCCAACCACACCAACTGGGTACGACCCTCCAGAAATGAGGAAAACCAGGACAACATAGTGCCCTGGATCCCCAAACCTTTGAGCCGTTCCAGAAGGATACTGTGGTCAACAGTGTCGAAGGCCGCTGAGAGATCCAGAAGAGCCAGGACGGATGGATGACCCTCATCCCGCTCCCGCAAGAGGTCATCAACCAGTGTGACCAATGCAGTCTCAGTACCATATCCAGGCCTGAAACCCGATTGATAGGGGTCCAGATAATCCGCTTCATCCAGGACCCCCTGCAACTGCCGCATCACCACCTTCTCCAGTACCTTCCCTAAGAAAGGGAGGTTGGAGACAGGCCTATAATTAGCTGGAACTGCTGGGTCGAGAGATTGTTTCTTCAGGAGGGGGCGCACCAGAGCATGTTTTAAAGGTGCAGGAAACACCCCCTCCCGCAATGAAGCATTTATTATAGCTCCGACCCAGCCTCCTGTCACTCCCTTGGAGGCTTACACCAACCAAGTGGGACAGGGATCCAAAGGGCAGGAGGTGGTGCGAACAGCTGCAAGAAGCCTGTCCACTTCCTCAGGGAAAACTGGATCGAACCGATCCCAGATAACGCTGCCAGACTGAGCTCTGATCCCCTCCGGACCCTCCCCATCCATGCCGGGATTAAACCCCGAGCGAATCCGAGCAACAATTGCTCAAAGGAAGGGATAGAGGCATGTCAACACACCACTGCAGCTTCCAGCCTTCAAAAACAGAGCCTGGAAAAAGTTGCTTCTTGGACTCAAAACCCCATAACTGCTGCCAGCATGGTCAAACCTATGGACAATGGCATTGCCCGTGCACCCCCCAAGGAAGAGACGTATGCAAAGAGTGGAGTTTAAAACATGGCCACTTTATTGATAACCAATTAAATGCATGGGGGGCAGAATAGTGTAGGTGTGAGGAGAATGATGTCATAAAATTAGCCAAGGGAGAAAATAAACTACAGGCTGGAATACCGAAGCACCCTGGTACCGACACCAAGTGTCGGAAATGGTAAGGCTTACCGATATGCCGAACCAGTTAGAAGGTTGATCCTGAAGCCGTAGGACACCCCCCTAAGTAATGCCCTTCCGGCCGCTGGAAAAAAAACACCAGCCCATACCCGTTGGCAATACCGAATTAGGGAATAACCCGCATTAACCACCACACAGAGGAAAGGAACAGACCTCCGACCCACCCAGTGAGAACGAGCAGACTGGGGACCCCCGTGCATGAAAAATGGGGAGCAACAGCCCCACGAGAGGCGGGGCAACACCGGACAAAGATGACATGTCCGGAGGCAACCAGACGCCAAACTCGGTTGGAGCCTGGGGGGAAAACAGCCCCCCAAGGGGCAGAACAATGGCAGGAAATACAACACGGTCAGGGAGCAACCGGACGCCAAACACGGTTGAAGCTGCAAAGTGAACAGAAGAGACAAACTGGTGAGCATGATTCAAAGTGCAGCAATCAAGCTGTAGAAGGGGGAGCCCCAGCAGGGGAAGAGCCAGAGGAAGACGGAGCTGGGCACACCGTCCCACCACTGGTACCCAGACTGAGGCGCCTGGGTCAGGAGGGAGCAGGCAGAGGCCACATGTGGCCCCAAACAGATGGGACACTCGTGCTTGAAGCGGCATTGTCTCTTGGCGCAGCGGCCCTGCATGGCAAACTCCCAGCAAAAGTGCACGGAATGGCACCGGCGGGGGTCAAGGGAGGAGGGGAGTTAAGCTCAGGCTGGGCCTGGACCAGGAGCCGGGCGGGATAGGGTCATGTACTGGAGCAAGAGAAGTGAGTTGGGCTTGTCCCACTGCATGTCGGGCCGGAGGGCGGCACGCATGCAGAAGTTCTGGTCATACACCAGCCAAGCATCACCGGGGAAATTGACATGAGCCCGCTAAATCAAATCAAGGTACTGGACCAGGGGGAGAGCCAGCGAGGGGCGAGCCCTAATGGCCACCCCCGCATAGATAAGAAAGGCCGGCAGCCAGTTTGCCCATGTATGTGGCAGCTTCTTACGCCATGCCAGTTCCTTATCGGCGTCATCCAGCTTATCGTGATCCACCTTGGGTACGTCCCGATTGAAGAGGCCAAAAAGGTCCACATATTCCCCCCAGACAATCTTGTCCCTGGTGGCCTGTAGGAGGTGGTCACCGAGGGGGAGGGATGTTTTGCTGGGTGGTAGGGCCAAAAAAGGGACAGCACTGTGATCAGGCCCAAAAGGGCTGGCCCACGGGGCACTGTGTGCCATAGGGGGCCGGTGTGGGCCATTCTGCAAGACAGGGGCTGGCATAAGGCCACAAACCACTGAAGAGTGAGGATGGAAAATGCATGGCCGAAGGCCATGGCCACCCAAAGGCCAGAGGTAGAGGTGGTCCATGGGCCAGGGGAGTGGAAGAAGTGCTTGGTACTCACCCACAACCGAGGCCATCATCCCGAAAGAAACGGTGTCCGGGTGTGCAGCAGGCGCAATGTCTCCAACCAAGGCCAGGGGCCATGAAGTTCCAGCCAGGGCAGCTGCAGCCATAGAAGCAGCAGAGGGAACAGCGGAGGCCTCCAGATCGGCCACTCTCTGCATAAGGGAGGCAGCAACCTCCCTCCAGTCAACCCTGTCGGCTGCCGAGGAGGTAGCAGGCCCAAGAGCCAGCTGGAAAGAAGGCGAGGAGGCTAGCAGAGGGGCCGCAACCCTCTGCGTGGGTGGGAGAGCGACCTTGATCCAATCATCCCATTCCGGCATGGCTGGTGGTGCCAACCACGAGGTGGGCTGCAAGGAAGCAGCCTTGAGGGCCGCCCCCCTCTGGGCAACCAAAGCGGGCCCAGGCCAGTCAGCCTTGTCCGGAGCCACCAGAGGGGCTGGAAGCCATGGCGCCGATGGAGTGTGGGCAGGGCCGTGGGGTCTGCGACGGTGAGGCATTGGTGGCCATGCCACCAGCCAAAGGACCAGGCTCGAGGTGCTGGCTCCCTGAACCACGTGACTGGCCCACGTCCCAAATGGTTTGGGCACCCATGAGTTAGAGCATCATCTCCTTTGTTTGTCAATCTGCTCAGTTTCTGCACATGCAATGTGCACATTGCCTTCACCTCAGGCTGCAAAATATTTAGTTAGCTGTGACTTAGCAGCCATGGGCAGAAAGCTAGGTCTAGCTTGATGGCATAGCCACTCTGCCATTAAACGGATAATATCTCAGATAACACCTGAGATATGCTAATTGATGTATAAATTTATTTAGCTAGCCAACTTCCCCTTTCTTCCCAATGTTTGCTCTGGCAGGTCATTCATACTACTTGCAATCAGAACATACCATAGTAGAGGATAGCAAGATATAGTTTTTTCATCAAATGTGGTAGTTAGCCATCGTTACAAAATGCAAACAAGACTCAACTCTGCCATGATTTTTTAAAATACTGTACATTTTGCCTCACACCTTCTCTATTCTGATATATTTTAATGTGAGCTTACATGGATCAAATCCACTTCCTCAGATGTGATATGGCGGGGTGGCCAACCTTTTTACGCCGCAGGCCTGACCATGCCCCCGAACATCTGAGCGGGCAGGACCATGTCCTCCGGAAGCAGAAGCAGGCACATTTACAGATGCCATAAATGCACCCACTTCTGCATTTACGCAGCCACATGTGCACATGCGCATTCGCAGGCGCATTTTACGACTGATGTAAATGTGCCTTCTTCCACTTCTGGGTGCAGAAGAGGTAGCAATGGGCTGGATGGAATGGCATCATGGCTGGGACTGGTCCACGGGCCATAGGTTGGGAACCCATTTAGATGTGGCCTCAAGATAATGCAAGCGCGGCGCCAAAATGGCCGCCGCGCCCTTTGCGGGCCCCCCCCCCCCACAGGACAGAGAATCCGGGTAGTTAGGGGCGTGGCCAGCTCCCTTATAAAAGGGGTGGCCACGAGGCAGCCGAGCTGCCATTTTACCTCAGCGACGGAGCGGAGAAGTTTTTTCCCCTGTGTCTCCGTCGCTCGTTAGCTTACCGGGAAGCCTTTTGGTAGCAATTCTGCCTTGCCGGCTTCCCTTTTTCTGCTTCGGTGGAGATGCCTTCGAAGAAGAAGGCAGCTTCGAGTTCAGCTCGCGCTGTTAGGAGGCGCAACCCAGGTCGGAGGACCGCGGTGCCGCCTCCTCAGCAGCCACCTTTGCCAGCCCCGGCCGGGGCCAGCGGAATGGGGTCTATTGCCCCTTGGCCCGATCAGAGTGCGGGCGCGGAAGGGGTTCCGGCCCGCGGCCCACGAGCGGTGGACACCGCTCCTGCTCCTGCCCACTCTGTCGGGCCTACTCCTCTTGGGCCGCAGCCTCCCCCTGGGCCCTCTAGCCTTGGGGGGTGGTGCGGCCCCCTGCCTTGGCAGGTTTCTCCACCAACCCTGCCGGGCTTCGGTGCTCGCCAATGGCCATATGTGGGTCCCGGGGTACAGGGACCTGTACCCATGCCTGGACCAGGCGGGCCGGCCGGCCCTTTGCCCATGGTCAACGTGGACACCTTGCTGGCCCGCATTGCGGCCCTGGAGGCGTCGTTGGCTCGGGCCAGTCAGGCGGGCGCCCCCTTCGGGGTTCCTTTTGAGGTGCTGTCGGCAGGAGGACAACAGCCGGCGGGGAGGGTCGAGCTGCTGCAGGCGCGTGGCGCGGTTTCGGCCACTGCCTCGCAGCTCCCCAGCCAGCAACCAGGTGCGGGTCAAGCCACGGTGATGAGCTCTACGTCGGTCGTGAGCTCCGACGCCCCCAGTGGGCTGGAACCCCCGGTGGGGGCGGCCCGCGGGGGTGCAGCATGTGAGTATACGGTGCAAGCGAGTACATCCACACACATTCCCAATCTAGGGGGGGCCTTTCAATGGCCTTGGCCTCGCGCGGGTGGTGCGGGGGCCACGCTGTCGGCGACCCACCCGGCGACGACGACTGCCACCTTGGGCACTGGGGTGGGCATTGGTCCTTACACTGCAGGGAATGTTCTGGGGGTGGCTGGGTTAGCTCAGGCCCCTTTTACCAGGCCAGCTGTCCCCTTTTCGGCTTTGCCGACGGCAGGGTATTCCTTGCCATTGGGTGATCACCTGGCACAGGCTACTAGGGAAAAGATATGGCGAGGGGAGTACGTAGATATCTTCTCACTCCTGAACAGAGAGCCCACCAAGGAGGAAAGGGAGGGTCAGGATGAGAAGGACAAGGAGCAGGCACGCCGCCGTAAGCCGCCGCGTACCTGGGCCAACTGGCTCCCCGCTTATTTAATATACATGGCGGTATATTTGAGGGCGCGGCCGGATTTAGCTATTCCCATGGTCCAATATTTGGACAACATATATAGGGCGATGGTCGATTTCCCGGGCCCCTCATGGCTAGCATATGATGAGGAATTCCGTATGAGGATTCCCCTCCACCCCGAGATGAGATGGGATGAGCCGTGCCAGAGGCTGTGGCTTTTGTATATGACACCCACACGCCCTGCCCCAGGGGATAGATACCATTGCGGACATGCGGTCCAGCGAGCGGCTCCAGCGCAGGTTACCCGCCAGGCGGCGGGGCAGGGGGTTCCAGCCCGCCTGCTGTGCTGGACTTTCTCGTCAAATGGTTCCTGCAATCGAAAGAACTGCAGGTATAAGCATGAGTGTCCCACATGTTCTGGCCCCCACGCAGCCTCTGCTTGTCCCAGGCCTGGGGGGGCGTGAGGCAGAGGGAGGGGTGGACAGTGGGCTGGCAAGGCTGCCACGGATGGAGCTAGTTCTCCAAAAGGCCCCCTCCCCAATTAAGGTGGACATGCTGGAGCGCTGGCTCGCATCGTACCTGAAGGGGGAGGACGGGGAGTATCTCTTTCAAGGTTTTAAGCAGGGATTTCGTATCCCTTTTATGGGTGATAGGTCCCCTCAGGATGCTCCCAACCTTTTATCCCTCAGAGGAAGGGAGGAGGTGGCTGCGGCCAGCATTAAAAAGGAGTTAGACGCGGGCAGGGTCGCTGGACCTTTCCCCGCACCCCCGTTTCCCAATCTTAAGGTCTCGCCACTGGGTTTGGTCCCCAAAAAGTCCCTAGGTGAGTTTCGCCTTATTCATCATTTGTCCTACCCAGCCGGCCGATCGGTCAATGATGCTATCCCTGATGACCTTTGTTCAGTCAGGTATACATCGTTTGACCATGCGCTGCGCATGGTGCGCTCGTGTGGCCCGGGTGCCCTGCTGGCCAAGTGTGACATTAAGTCAGCTTTTCGCCTCTTGCCAGTGCACCCGGGCGACTTTGAGTTGCTGGGTTTTAAATTTAAGGGGGAATATTATTTTGATAAGGCCATGCCTTTTGGCTGCTCCATATCATGCTCGGCTTTCGAGCGTTTTAGTACCTTCCTAGAGTGGGCTTTCGTCCGCAGGTCAGGGTCCCGGTCTGTAGCCCATTACCTGGATGACTTTTTATTCGGGGGTGAACGGGGCTGGGACACGTGCGCACGTCTCCTCAACACATTTCAGACGCTAATGGAGGAACTTGGTGTCCCTTTAGCGCCCGAAAAGACCGAGGGCCCATCGACCAAGCTAGTATTCCTGGGGGTTGAGATTGACACAGTAGTGCAGGCTTCTAGGTTGCCGGGTGATAAGGTGTCCAGGATAGTGGCCCTTATCTCGGAATTGCTGGCCAAGCGTAAGGCATCCCTGAGGGAACTGCAGGTGCTACATGGGCACCTTAATTTTGCTTGCAGGGTGGTCGCACCGGGCAGGGCTTTTGCCCGGCGCTTATGCGACGCCATGGCAGGGTTATCCAGGCCCCACCACAGAGTCAGGCTCACCCGGGGTATCAGGGCAGACATGTTCGTCTGGTTGCAATTCCTGAGGGAGTTTAATGGGGTCTCATTTTGGAGGTCTGACCTCCTGGCATCCCCCAATTTCCAGATCCAGTCTGATGCCTCAGGATCCCTGGGTTATGGGATGTACTTCAATGGGAAGTGGGCCTATGGTGGGTGGCCACCGGCATGGACAGGCACAGGTCGCCTGCGGGATCTCACATACCTGGAATTTTTTCCCATTCTGGGGGCTTTGATGCTATGGGGCGAACAGTGGGCTAATTCGGTGGTGCATTTCTGGTGTGACAATGCGGCTGTTGTACACATTGTCAATGCACAGACTTCCAAATCGCCCAGGGTCATGGATCTAGTGCGCCATTTTGTGCTGCGCTGCCTGCGCCTCAACGTCTTGTTCAGGGCCAGGCATGTCCCAGGGATTAATAATGATATTGCTGACGCTTTGTCCCGCCTGCAGATCTCCCGGTTCCACGCCTTGGCCCCGGATGCGGAGGAATTTCCCTCGCCACTCCCGGACGAGATGTGGACTATTGGCAAGGAGAGGTGAACCGGGCGATTGGCCTGTCACTAGCGCCACGCACGCGTAAGGCGTATCAACAAGCATTCAATTCGTACAGGGCATTTGCTACTCAATTTCTCTTGCCAGAGACCTGGCCTATCCCGGTGGACCATGTTCTGCGGTTCATGGTTCACCTGCATGCACAGGGCCTCGCACCTCGCACCATAGCATCCAAGCTCTCGGCGTTGGCTTTTATGGCCAAAGTGGGGGGTCATGTGGATACCACCTCTCACTTCCGGATGAGACATGTTTTGGAGGGGTGGGTGCGCGAGCGCGGGCGTTGCCCGGACGACCGGCACCCTATTTCCCCAGGGGTTCTTACCCAGTTGGCCCGGGGCTGGCCAGGCCTCTGTTTTGATCATTATGAGGCAGCCCTTTTTCATGCAGCCACAACGGTGGCATTTTTTGGAGCGCTCCGCGTCAGCGAACTCGTGATGCTGTCTAAGGCGGATGCAAGTGGTAGGGCACTGGAACTCGAGGATGTCTATGTTGCCAAAGACTGGGCCCAGTTGAGGATACGCTCCTCTAAAACAGATCAGCATGGCGTAGGCAGTGGTGTAAGACTGCTACGGTGTTCTTTGGCAGACATCTGTCCGGTTGGTGCCCTACATGAATTCCTGGCACTGCGTGGCATGCACCACGGCCCGTTTTTCTGTCACCAAGATGGGTCTCCCCTTACTAAATTTCAGTTTTGGAAGGTGACAGCCACAGCCCTCACCAGGGTGGGCCTACCAGGTGCCCGTTATGGCACACATTCGTTCCGTATTGGTGCAGCCTCTACAGCAGCTGCTTTTGGGTACTCTGGGGCTGACATACGCAGCATGGGGAGGTGGGGCTCGCAATGTTTTCAGTTTTATGTGCGCCCACTCCCGCCATGAGTACCAATCCAGTCACCTTACCGCCTTTTTTCTCAATTTTCTTACAGACCCTGGGTGTCGTATTACACCGGTGACAGTATGGGTGGTGGGCCACAGCTATGTGCACAGGGCAGCGCGTTACGCTGCGGCGACAGAGTGGGGACCCCGACTGGGACTGGGTGACCACACCAGTCTCGCATGGCATGGTAAGCCTGGGATGTTATGGCGGGAGCTGCGGCCTTTCCTTTTTTCTGGCCTGGGTGCTGACCCGCCTGACATTCTAATCATCCACCTGGGGGGCAATGATTTGGGCCAGGTCACCGGCTTATCGCTCAAGCATGCGATTTGCGAGGAACTCGCCTACTTGCATTATGTCTGGCCTGCCACAACTCTGGTTTGGTCGGACATTGTTCCGCGCCATTCTTACAGAGGGGGCGTTAACCTCCTGGCCCTTGACCGCGCTAGGCGCGCGGTCAATAAGGCAGTGGCGCGGTTTCTTGCCACCAGGGCTTGGGGACGGGTTAGTCATCACCCCGATATTAGTCTACAAAATTATGACTTGTACGCAGGGGATGGGGTCCATCTGTCGCGAGGAGGTATGGACCTCCTGTTGGGTGATTGGCGAGCAGGCCTGTTGACCGAGCTGACGGTCTGGGGGGGGCGTCAGGTCTTCTTTGAAGCCCCTCCGTGTGGCGGGTAGCACTGGTAAGGTAAACAGTATGACCCACAAGTATCCGGCAGGTTCGCAATTGACTGGACAACACTAGACAGGAATAAATTAGTTAAACGTTGTCCAGTCAACGACGAACCAGGCGATGGGGTGATGACGATTGCTAACCAGCATGCATCACCCCTGTGATTTCACGGATACGCGTCAGAGGGTGGGGTCATAAGTTAGTTATTGACTACGGTCAACAATTTGTTTGTTGTCAACAAACAAATTGATACAAATCGATACATTGTAACCAATTGCCGTTGGCAATTTGGGGTGGTACCTTACCAGTGTTACTTCGGCCTGCTTGCCTTAGGAATTATGATTGGTCGTTTTACCAATACAAATTTATAATTCGGACTAGGGCATTGAATCAATAAATGTGGCCCTATGCTGTTATCCACTTTCAATGTTGTCTGTGTCCGTTATTGGGGGGGTGCGCCTGCAATGCAAGCGCGGCGCCAAAATGGCCGCCGCGCCCTTTGCGGGCCCCCCCCCCCACAGGACAGAGAATCCGGGTAGTTAGGGGCGTGGCCAGCTCCCTTATAAAAGGGGTGGCCACGAGGCAGCCGAGCTGCCATTTTACCTCAGCGACGGAGCGGAGAAGTTTTTTCCCCTCCACCCCCTCCCTAGTTAACAGTGTGATATTATGGTCGCTTCGGGGCCGGGTGGGAATTTTTGGTTGGGACCCATATTGGCTCCGGGTCCTGGCTTTTTTGCCCATCCCACACTGTTGCTATGGTTTGATATAGGGGTCTTTCTGTGTTCCTACTGTTGACTTTGGTCACATTGGCGGGTAGCACTGGTAAGGTAAACAGTATGACCCACAAGTATCCGGCAGGTTCGCAATTGACTGGACAACACTAGACAGGAATAAATTAGTTAAACGTTGTCCGGTCAACGACGAACCAGGCGATGGGGTGATGACGATTGCTAACCAGCATGCATCACCCCTGTGATTTCACGGATACGCGTCAGAGGGTGGGGTCATAAGTTAGTTATTGACTACGGTCAACAATTTGTTTGTTGTCAACAAACAAATTGATACAAATCGATACATTGTAACCAATTGCCGTTGGCAATTTTGGGGTGGTACCTTACCAGTGTTACTTCGGCCTGCTTGCCTTAGGAATTATGATTGGTCGTTTTACCAATACAAATTTATAATTCGGACTAGGGCATTGAATCAATAAATGTGGCCCTATGCTGTTATCCACTTTCAATGTTGTCTGTGTCCGTTATTGGGGGGGTGCGCCTGCAAAGAGACACTGCTTGGTTAGTAGACACAAGTTGCAAGTTGTGTAAGTCAATGTGGCATTTCATACCTTGATATTCAGTTCTCTCCCTTTGAAGCAAAAATGGCACCCCATGGTACAGGTAACAACAGAAGAAACAACTGAATGGATATATGGAGATAACTTGGACATCAGGAATGGCAATACACAGAAGCCTGTTTCAAATAATTCCAGTCCACCCAGGCACTCTTCACAGTGTTTGAAAGTTGCTATCTTAGAGAGAAAATGTTACAGAACAAGGACACAGAAAGAGACAGCTGAGATAAAAGATATACATATGCTTGATATCCATCTCAATGGATTAAATATTGGTCAAGGGTTCCTAAGTCACTACCAAATGTAAAATGCTGCTATAATTATGTTGTTATCTGTTGATAGTTTCCATAGCCCAGGTTCTTTCTGAACTAAACACTGCTACTTTTACAGAACAAGCTTCAATGGTAAAGTAAAGGATTCTTAAGTCATTACCATATATATAATGCCACAAGAATGTTATTGTTTATGCTGTTCTTACTTATAGCCTGGGGTTCCTTTACCTACTAACCATTGTTGCTTTTTACAAAACACAGCTTGTTCTGTTTTCATACAAATATAACACTGTTGTTCCTTGTTACTCACAAAAGTAGTGGGTAATAATAACAATGGGTCATGGTTTTCTCCACATTATCTCCAGATTCTGGCAAAATTACTCAGCCAAATAAGGAGGTAAAATGGCTGCAGCTAATACAGCCATTTTTTATCCTACAATAGGGCCTTGTCTTAATCAACACCAGGCTAATGAAGATGGGTGTATTTATATTAATTGCACATTTTCTTTTACCACTAGGCAATTTCTATTTTATATATATATAATATGTCTGATTAAATTAAAGCTTCAATATATATTAAAGGACCCATCTTGTGGGTTCTCCTGGCATTTGCCACACTAATTTGAACATCAGTGTTGGACATGATAGCTAAATCCCATTAATTTCAATGGGATTTAATGATAAACACCCAGGAAAGCTTTTCAGCCTGATTAATGACAAAGATATGATCATTTAGTTAATTATAGAGTACTTCTATCATTCATTAAATCATCAGCTTATCAATTGTAATCATGCACACCAAATGTTCTCACTGTCTACTTTCCTTGATTCATACCTTTCCCATGGTTTCAATTTTTTCTTGTTCATGGGAAAAATTCCTTTACATGTTGCTTATCAGTCATGAGTATCTCTTAACAGCTGGATCCCATGCAAGAGTTATTTAGAAATAAATCCTGCTAAACTGAGCAGGACTTAGATTGCAAGCTTAAATATATCCAATCAGAAGTAAAACCTACTAAGTTGAAAAAGGCTTACTCTGTAGTAAATATATATAGGATTTCAGCATTGCCAGTTAGTAGATTTTTAAAAGCTTTGAAGCCTCAAAAATGTGAAGCTAGGGGTTAGATGCTTCTCTTTTTTTCAAGTACATAACAGCCTGCCTCCCTGGATGTGTACAGAGTGTTTTGAGTACAGCAGTACTCATGATAGTTTATCTAGCAGGCAACTCAACTGAAGAAATATAAGTCATTTGAAATCTTTTCAATGGCCTAGTCTTCCAGTCATGTCACTTCAGATCTGAAATTTTTCCCAGTGGCAAAATTACAATTGCCACCAAAACATACATCTCGACTACATTCTTAGCAGGGGAACAAATCCTTGCAAGTTACTTACACCCAGTATAGTACCCCAGATCCCATGTTTTTAAGAGCTTTTAACTAGATTTTTAATTAGTGAGGGTGGGAGATAGTTTTTCAGAGTTTTTTAGGAATTTTAAGGGTTTCTATAGTTTAAACATTGGGGATTTTATGTACGCCACCCAGAGTCGCATGTCGATTGGGGCATCTAGACAAATTGAATAAATAAATAAATAAACAAACAAACAAATAAATAAGATTGCCCATCCTTGTAAGAGAAATTGGAAGAGGAACAGAGAAAGAGGGAACCTGATTGTGGTTGTTGTTGTTATACAACAACTTCCAGTTTCCCACAGAGAGAAGATTGCTAACTGCAGGATTCTAGGAATTATACTTCAAAAATAAACATTTCCTGTCTTCAGGAAAAGAGTTGGTGCAAGCTACCTGGCCAATAAAAAAAAGTTGGGGCTTGTCTCTAACAGTGGGTCAAATCCCTCCTCAATAGAGAGATTTAGCAGATTTTTGGACTATGGAATTGTTTTTTATTTTTATATTCTAATTTATATGCCTCCCAATCAGGTAAACCCGACTCTGGGCGGCTCACAACAAGTTAAAACACACATAAAACAATACAACCAATTTAAACCCAACATACCCACCCACCTACCCCATTCCTCTTAAAAATACACATTAAAAAACTGCCTTCATTGACAGTTAAAAGAAATGGGGGCATAATTTATAAGCCAACAGGCGGGGACCACTTTTCCATTTGGGCCCCACACCTGCCCCGCCAACCAGGTTTTTAGGTATTTTCTGAAAGGTAGCAGCTCCATCTGCTCCCGCAACTCTACAGGTAGGAGGTTCAACAAGGCTGGTGCGGACACGGAAAAGGCCCTCCTTCGTGTACCAGAGAGACGGGCCCCTCTGGCAGATGGAACAATTAGGGAGCCCCTCCGATCCGCTCTGGTTGGATCGGCGGATACTCTTGGGACGATTCGGTCTCTAAGGTATCCTGGCCCACTACCATGAAGGGCTTTAAAGGTCAAAACCAGCACCTTGAACTGCACCTGGAGGCAAACTGGTAGCCAGTGCAGCTCCCGAAGTAATGGTGAGGCACGAGCATAATGCCCGCACTCTATCACCACCCGGGCTGCCGCATTCTGGACCAACTGCAGCCTCCGAATGGTTGACAAGGACAGCACCATGTAGAGCACATTGCAATATCTAGCCTGGAGGTGATCAGAGCATGTGTGACCCCGAGCAGGGAGTCCCGGTCCAGGAGCAAACACAACTGACGGATGACGCAAAGCTGTGAGAAAGCCCTCCTGGCCACAGCCGCCACCTGACTTGCTAGTAGCAGACCCGAATCCAGGAGAACCCCTAAGTTGCGTACCGGGTCTGTCTGGGGCAAAACAGCCCCATCCAAGACCAAAGTTGGCAGTTCCCTGGATAACGCGGGACCCCCTATCCAAAGCCACTCATCTTGGAGGGATTCAATTGTAGCCCGTTGTCCCCCATCCAGACCCCAACCGCTTCCAGACATCTGGATAGGACATTGACTGCATCACCGGGGTCCCCATTGGCCGAGATATATAACTGGGCATCATCAGCATACTGATGATACCTTACCCCATGGGAACGGATAACCTTACCCAACAGCTTCAAATGGTGTCCATTTGTTATGGGGTATAATCAACTGAAAATGCTGTTAATCTGTGAACTAATAATTTACTAGTCTTTCATCCACTACCTTCTTTTCAATGTGTTCCTTGACTTTCTTCAAAATGCAGTAAAGTCAGCCCAGTCACAGTTGGTGATCTTCTTGCTGATTTTGCCATCTGCTCAAAGTCTGATCCTGATGGCCCCACTGCCTCAGTAGCAGTTTACATGCAGGGAGTCCACCTGCTCTCTCCTTTCAGCATGCCCATGCAAGATTAATTTCCTTGTTCAGGAAATGTACCGATACCCCCTTTTTAGTACTACAAAATCTCTTGAGATTGATACTAAAAGCAATATGTAGCTATCCTGCCTATGGGTAACTGTAGATAGGCATAGCTTCTATGAACCTATCTATTCCTCTTTAAAGTCACCCATCACTGTATCCTAAGGAAATTAGCCAATTCTGAGGCAGGGTGTCCAGAATTCTAGTCATGATTAGTTAGCATTCATTCAGTCACTGATTTTCCAGTAGTGTTGGCCAGCAGAAGAGCAGCCCATGAAGCCACATTTTTCAGTGGGATGTGGCTGCAAAAAAGGTCAATAGTACATGTAGAAAAGGCCAAATGGTAAATCCAAAAACCAAAGAAGCAAAACTGTTTGAGGTGAAACCAATAAAAATTCCAAAGACGTAAATATATATCAATCCAACTTTATATGTAGTATAAAATAAAATTCAGATTCTTCTCTGTATAACAAACTCAAAGTCTCTTCTGTAAGTCCAATGAAGGTCTAAGTATATAAACTGTAAATAACAATACCAAACGCTGGTGAAATCCACAAAGGTAAACAAGAACCAAGTAGATCTAAGTAGTGTGAAAAACCTCGTGTATGAAGCTAGTATCCATTGAAGAGAATCAATTCAGCAATATAACAACTACTGTAGTACGGGTTCGCACACTGTAGCTTCGTACACAAGGTTTTTCGCACCACTTAGACCTACTTAGGGACTACAGTGGCTCAAGTAAGTAAGAGGCTGACTGGGAAGCAGAAGGTAAGCAGTTCGATTCTCGAGTACCACAGGACGGAATGAGCTCCTGTCTTCATCCCAGCTCCTGCCAACCTAGCAGTTCGAAAGCAAAAAATTGCAAGTAGATAAATAGGGACCACTTCAGTGGGAAGGTAACAGCGTTCCGTGCGCTCCGGTGTCTAGTCATGCCTGCCACATGACCACAGAAATGTCTGCAGAAGCAGAAAGCGCTGGGCTCTTCGGCTTGGAAACAGAGATGAGCACTGCACCCTAGAGTCGGATACGACTAGCTTTCGAGCAAGGGAAACCTTTACCTTTACCTTAGACCTACTTGGTTCTTGTTTACCTACCCTGATTGCACAGAACAAGGAATTCACGGACAAATGGTCAGCTATACTTGACAAGTGTGCTTTTGATCTAATGATTCTTATTATTGAAAGGAGCAATAAGGAGATTGCCACCATAGAAATTGAAACTGAGGACCTCAAAAAGACACTTGCGGAATCCCACTCACAAACAACTTTTGACCAATCTATGACTAGCCTTGACCACCAGATCAAGGGATTTTACGACTCGCTGGTTACTTTCAAGATGAAGAAATATGATAGATTATAGATAGAAATATGAATGATTATTCTAACTCTAGAGTATACAAATGGAAATCTGATCCAGGTTCCAGATTTCAGAAACGAGTCACTTGGAGCGATCCGGTTGCCTTTTCAGAAGCGGAAACTACAGATAGTGAAGGTTTCAGCTCCTCCGGAGACAAAGGCACCTCACGGTAGAATAATTTCCATAATACTCAAGCTAGACAACAGCCAGCAGACTCCAAGCAGTCTTTTTTAGCCAGGCGCAAACAGAAAAGTATGGACTTAGTATTCAACCTTTTGTCCAAGATGTTGAGCGAACATGACGTAAGATTACTTAACCTTGGTTTCAACTTTGTACCGACACCCCCTTACCATGCCTTTAACACTAGGATAGATGTTTTCCACCTAATCAGATCTCTTAAATTAAGGTTTTTTTAATTTTTATTTATTTAGTATATTTTTATACCGCTTTCCTCACCTATTGGTGACCCAAAGCGGTTTACAGACAAAGATGGTAAAATACATAAAACTTAAGGCCCATGTCATGGGTAACAGCCGCTTCCACTCCCCTCCAACCAGCTGAGGGGAGGAGCTAAGGGGCCTCTGTGGCAGGGACGAAGGTGAAAAATGTCCTCCTGCCATGGAGCAACGGTCACTCCCACTCCCCTCCAACCGGCTGAGGGGAGGAGCTAAGGGGCCTCTGTGGCAGGGACGAAGGTGGAAAATGTTCTCCAGCCACGGAGCAACGGTCACTCCCACTCCCCTCCAACCGGCTGAGGGGAGGAGCTTAGGGGCCTCTGTGGCAGGGACGAAGGTGGAAAATGTTCTCCAGCCACGGAGCAATGGTCACTCCCACTCCCCTCCAACGAGCTGAGAGGAGGAGCTAAGGGGCCTCTGTGGCAGGGACAAAGGTGGAAAATGTCCTCCTGCCACGGAGCAATGGTCACTCCCACTCCCCTCCAACCGGCTGAGGGAAAGAGCTTAGGGGCCTCTGTGGCAGGGACGAAGGTGGAAAATGTCCTCCTGCCATGGAGCAACGGTCACTCCCACTCCCTTCCAACCGGCTGAGGGGAGGAGCTAAGGGGCCTCTGTGGCAGGGACGAAGGTGGAAAATGTTGTTGGTTGTTGTTGTTTTTTTGGGGGGTCGATACTTTACATAAGGATTGTTTTGCATTAAAATCTACTTTTTGCCCCAATATTTCACACCCATCTATTGAAGTGTTTAGGAGACTGATTATGAGGGACATAGAGGCTATGGAATCACAACAATATAAGGTAAGGAAAAATCTCTCTATGTCAGACTTAGATACATAACGAAAGCTGGGTGAAGATGCGACCATTGTCATCAAACCAGCCTGTAAGGGTGGGGGGTGGTCGTGATGAATAGGGAGGACTATGTACGAAAGGTGCATAGACAATTATCGGACACCTCTTTTTACCAGAAGCTTTCAGGGGATCCTACTCCCCATATTAGATCCATCATCAAGTTTGGATTATATATCAGAGAAGACATACAATTTTTTGAACAAATGATTTCCTAGAACACCGGGTTTTTATGTCCTCCCAAAAATACACAAAGTCCACAATCCTCTGGATTTGGTATCCAGGACGGGGTCCATTTTGGAACCCCTATCTAAATTTGTGGACCATTACATAGGGACTTTACTAAACTTACACCCATGTACATCAGGGACTCAGCCAACTTCATTACTAAGGTAGAGGGTTTGAGATTTCCAGACACAGGGGTTCTACTTACAGTTGATGTCACTTCCTTATACACCAACATCCCTTTTGATAGGGCACATAGGGTGGTAGAGGAGGTACTCACAGCACGTCCCTCACAACACCCTCCCACACATTTTTTGCTAGACCTGGTGGATGTTTATTTAGGGGGGGAAATTAGATTAGAGTCCGATTTTTATTTTCAAATCAAAGGGTTGGCCATGGGTTCGCCCATGGCGCCCAGTATAGCAAATGTTTTCATGATTTCTTTCAAGGGACACATTTTGAATTCCATTCATAACCCGTTTTTTGAACGTATCGTTGATTTTAAAAGATTCATTGATGATCTGTTCTTCTTTCTTGATGATTATAAATGTGTTTCGGAGTTCGTCAACTGGCTGAACTCCTTGGAACCTGATTTGAAATTTACCCAAACTCATTATAGGTGGTCTCTTCTGGTTTTGAACTTAGTGGTGTATGTGTCGGAAGAACAAGTTTTGAAAATAAAACTCTTTTTAAAAAACTACCGATAGAAATGCGTACCTCCCGTACCAATCCTTCCACCCGCCCCACCTTAGGCACGTGATTCCTTATGGTATTCTGGTGAGAGCAAAGAGGAATGCCTCTAGTGTTAAGGACTTTGAGATATCGGCCTCTCAGATAAAAGAAAATCTTGCCCGAAGGGGGTATCCCTCAGATATCTTAGATAAATCACTCTTGAGGGTTAGACAAGTGTCTAGGAACACTTTATTGAGTAGACAGCAGAGGGGGGAGCAGGAGGGGATCCAATGGTCTTTAGAATATTCATCCAGAGCCAGAGACATTTAGAGGATTATGAATAAATATTGGTTTGTACTTTCAGATATACCAGGTTGCCAAACAAGACCTACTGTAGGGTTCCGGAGGACTAGGACTACGGGTAATATGATTTCTCGGACAGATTTAACATCAGGAAATGTGGGTATGAATAGTATTGTTAAAGGACATTTTTGGTGTGGCAGCTGCGGAGTCTGCAAGAACGCATGGGAAATGAAAAGTATTTCATTCCTAGACCTCAATTTTTATAGGGTTTTAGAAGATTTCACTACATGCAACTCATCCTATTGCGTGTATTTGTGGCTTTGTCCCTGCAGACTAAAATATGTGGGGAAAAGTTCTAGAAAACTTAAGTTTAGACTGGCAGAGCACCGTCTTAGAATTAGGGGTCATATTCTGCAAGGCCCTTTGACAGCTCATTACCTAAAAGGAAACACCTTGATACTGAGTTTAAATTTGTAGTTTTTGAAAGGATCAAACCGACGAATCGCTCCGTGGACGTTGATAAACCTTTGTTACAGAGGGAGGCTTTTTACATCCATCACCTGAACACTCTGCACCCATGTGGACTGAATCAGGATCTTGATCTTTCATGTTTCCTTTAAGTCATGTATGGAAAGGAATGTTACATTGTTAGAATTTTATGTGTAACCTTGAATCTTTTTGGTGGGAGCCTTGCTGAATGTGAATTGTGCCTGCTGATTGGGATTAATTGTTTTAGGCTGGGGGAATTGCTTTCTTTAATTACTGGTGTGTACTAGTGGGAGTAATGTCCATGAGCACTGAGGAGAATCCCAGTGAGACTCGAGGGACGCGAGATAAGGTAAGGTATTGTTTTTGAAAACAGGTACTCTATTACAGTTTTTGTATAATGCTAGATCGTTAATGGTATCCATTTGTTATGGGGTATAATCAACTGAAAATGCTGTTGTTAATTCTACAGATATATATTTTTTCAAATCTTCTCCAGAAGAAACGTATGTGAAAAGCCCTCAAACCAGGGTGGGCTTCGAGAGACATATTTCATCTATACAAATTTGGAAGTACAGTGTGCGAACCCGTGCTACAGTAGTTGTTATATTGCTGAATTGATTTTCTTGAAGGGATACTAGCTTCGTAAACGAGGTTTTTTGCACCACTTAGACCTATTTGGTTCTTGTTTATCTTTGTGGATTTCACCAGCATTTGGTATTGTTATTTACAGTTTATATACTTAGACCTTCATTGGACTTACAGAAGAGACTTTGAGTTTGTTATACAGAGGAGAATCTGAATTTTATTTTATACTACATATAAAGTTAGATTGGATTTACAGAAGAGAGTTTAAGTTTGTTATACCGAGAAGAATCTGAATTTTATTTTATACTATATATAAAGTTGGATTGATATATATTTACGCCTTTGGAATTGTTATTGGTTTCACCTCAAACGGTTTTGCTTCTTTGGTATCTGCAAAAACAGTCAAAGCTATTTTAGACTACCTTAACAGAAGTATAGTTTACAAAACCTATGAGATACTAGTTTCCCTCTATTAAGCACTAGTTAGACCACATCTAGAGTACTGTGTTCCATTCTGAGCACCACACTTTAAGAAAGATGCAAACAAATTGGAGCAGTTACAGAAAAGGGCAACAAGGATGATCAGAGGACTGGAAACCAAGCCATATGAGGAAAGACTTGAGGAAGTGGTCATGTCTAGCCTTGAGAAAAGGAGACTAAGAGGATATATGATAGCACTCTTCAAATACCTGAAAGATGGTCATAAGAGGAGGAGCAGAATCTGTCCTTGGTCACCCCAGAATGCAGGACACATAATAACAGGTTTAAACTAAAGGAAGCCAGATATAGGCTGATGACACAGGTCTGCAAATAAATAAAAATAAAATAAAATCAGCTGCATAGGATATTTTTGATAAATTTTATGTTTTCTAGTGTGCTGAATCCATAAATGACTTCAATTTTCCCCCTTTACGTACAGTTTTTTTCACAAACTATGATGGTTTTGCATTAAAAAGCATGTGTGAGAAAATCACTATTTTATTACAATGAACTAAGCATATTATTTCTTATAATTAAACAATTTCTTCATAATATATACTTAACATTCTGTATTCATTTTTTTTGTCTGTGAAACCTTTTCTTCTTCTCTTTTATGCTCCTCCAAACATGCTGTCACTTTCCATTTTCTGTTTCCCGTTTGAGCATCCAACTGTAGTCAGCTAGCATATTGACATTCCATTTTCCTTGGTAGCATCTCTCGATATCATGGACATCCTGGTGAAATCTTTCACCCTGCTCTTCACTGTAGACTCCCAGGTTTTCAGGAAAATAGTTGACATGGGAGTGTAAGAAATGAACTTTTAAACTCATCTTGCATCCTTGAGCTTTATACACATTCAACATGTGTTGTACAATGGTTTTGTAGTGAGGGTCTTTAGTATTCCCTAAAAACTTGGGAACTATGACTTTGAAAGAGTCCCATGCTTCCTTTTCTTTTTCTCCCCTTGATTCTAAAAAGAGGGGATTGGATAACAGTTTTCATATGTCGGGGCCAGTAAAAACTCCCTCTTTCAACTTGGCTTCAGACAGTTTTGGGAACTTGGAACACAGATATCTAAAACATTCCCCATCTTTTGACAGTGATTTAACAAACTGCTTCATAAGCCCTAATTTAATATGAAGAGGTGGTAATAAAACCTTTTCTGTTGGAACCAAGATCATATTAATGATGGTTTTGTTTTCCGCCAGGGATTAAGGCATCTCAAAGTGGCCAGTCAGTTTTTGTCTAATGGAGGTCTCTAGCTTGACTGTCCCACAAACATAGGAAGCAGGGATATTTTGTATAACCTGCATGCTGGCTTAACAACATGGTTAGTATTTTAAAGTTTCCACAAATCATCCAGCGATGTTCTTGATATTTGATTTTGTCAAGAATCACAGTTAAATCATTATAGTTTTCATCCAAAAGCACCGAGTGTCCTATAGGAAGTGATGCAAATTTATTTCCATTATGCAGCAGGACTGCTTTGAGGATTGTTTTAGACGAATCAATGAACAGGCGCCACTCAGATGAATCATATTCTATTTCAAAGCACTTCATTAGCCCTTGAACATCACTACAATAAGTGAGATTTCCATCTTTGGAGAATAACTGAGTGAATTTTTTCTCTCGGTGCCTGTACCACAAAAATGATGTTACAGGTGACAGCAGGTTTTTATTTGTTAAAATAAATGCAGGATGTAAACTGAGTGTGGCTCATAGAGCAACCAAGATCCTGAACCTATTTAGCATGTTGAAACATGATCAAATCTGACAGTAGGCATTTTTATACTCATTTATAATACCCCAGAGAACATGTCAAAACATGTTCAACCCAGCCAGTAAGATTCCTGGATATGTTCACCTTTCGCTACAAACAAAATAAACCTGTTGGGACATGATCATTTGAGCTTCCTTACATCACTAAACCTACACTACGCCCAATGGTGGGCTCAAAAAAAAAATTACTACCACACTGTGGGCATGATCTGGTGGGCGTGGCCAGGGGGAAAGCCCTGCGTTGCACCCAAATTAGGACTACTTTATTTCAAAACTTGGATGGGTGCGGCTAGCCAGAATTTCTGATACCGGTTCTGGTGAACTGGCATGAACCTGTTGATGCCCACCACTGACGCCCACCACAATTCCTTTTATTTTCTCTTTGCATTATTCTTGATTCTAGCTCTAATAAATATTAAATGAAAGTAAGAAATAAATTTTGGATAGGGGTTTTAGAATCAAGAATAGGATATCAGATTTTGGATTAAAGGCAAACTTCATGCTAAATTAAACTAAAAACATGAGTTTTGCAAGAAAACTTGATGAGATGGAATTATTTTAGTATTTTTCTCGGTTTCACTAAGTAAAAATGTATAAGAAACAGTAAAAAAAACTGCAGTTTTTTGGTTGCAGACCTGTGTAATTAGGAAAAATTCCTTAACAGTTAGAGCAGTACAACAGTAGAACCAACTGTATCAAGACATGATTAGTGCTCCAACACTGGGAGCATTCAAGGCAGAATTGGAGAACCATCTGTTATATATGCTTGGATTCAGATTCCTACATTGAGCGGGGGATTGGACCAGATTGCCTAAAAGGCCCTTCCAACTTAGTTGTTCTATGATTCTATTATTTTGACACCAATGCTTCAAAATGTTATTTTTAAGACTAAAGTTCCCAGATTATGGGAGTTGTAGTCCAGAAAATACCATTTTTGCCAATGTGTAAGACGCATCGGAGTATAAGACATGCCCTGTTTTTATACACATTTTTAAGGAAAAAATAAGTTTCTATATTTTTTGTGATTTTCCAAAATTAACTCCAGTGGGATAGGGGGGAAATGGGTTTAAAGGATCTTTCCCCCTCCCCTCCATCCCCCTCTCCCTGGCTGCTGGTGGGATGTGGGGTGGAAACAGGCTTAAAGGATCCTTCTTTCACCCCTCTTTCCTGTTCTCCCTGGCTGGTGGTGTGATGGGGGGTGGAAATGGGCTTAAATGATGCTTCCTTTACCTCTTAAAGTCATTTTCCCCACCCCCATCCCACCCCCAGCTGGTGAGAGTGGGATGGAGATGGGAAAGAATGATCGTTTAAGCCCATTTCCACCCCATCCCGCCACCACTGGCCATCAGGAGGCAGGGAGGGCAGGATCGGCTGAGATCACCCAAGCAAGAGATTTCCTTTGGAGGCCACCCTTTGCCCAGCTCCTAGTGGTCAGCAGCAGCCGCCTTAACATGAGTGGGGGGAGGTGAGGGAAGATTTCAAAATAGCCCTTTCCTGTCTATAGTGTGCCGATCCTCTCTACCCACTGAACCACATCCGGGGTGGGTGGGTACCGGCGTAGAAGATGCAATCCGTTTATTTGGCTGTATTTTAAGGGAGGGAAAGTGTGTCTTATACACTGGCAAATATGGTAGCTTCTTCAAGCTCTTATTAATGTGGCAAAAGTCTCATCACCACAGCATCTTACCCAAAAAGCACAACCAGGCCTTTGTCATTATTTGTAACAGAGAGATCCATGCTCACAGACCTTTGCCTTTCACAGTTGATAATATACCACTCACAGCTAACTGTAATAATTATGTCTTTATGAGCAGTTAGGTTAGTAAACAATAAAATAGGATTCTTTATTTGACAGGCTTTTATTTAAACTAATACTTCCTTTCCAGTAATACTTGGAACAGTTGTCTTATGCCCAAAAAGATTATAGCCTTTCTAAAATGTCTAGGCAGCCATCCAGTTTGGATTTTCACATTTTTATCTCCATCCCTTTCCTCCAAGATCTAGCATTATACTTTCAGGTGACAGTTAGCAATAAATTCAAATTACTCAAGCTATTTATTTTTCTTAGTGCTAATCTGTCTCTGGACAGATAAAATAAAATAAATTTCTCAGGAAAACATAATGGGAAATAATATATAAACTTAACATAAAAAGGGATTTTGCTGCAACTGCAGAAGAAAAATGTTGTAAGACAAAAAAAAAGGTTATATAAACATAGATTTTAATTGCTGAAATGTAAAAAAAATAAGCAGAATTTTTCCAGTCAGAAAGAGACTGCAAAATCCTATTTGAATAGGATGGGAAGGCTCACAATTCTGCAAAGTTTTTGAGTTTTCAAAAGCCCAGTATGAAATATGTGGATAAGAATAACCTAAGTACAGGTAAGCTTTTTCTTCTCTGTGTGAAAAAGGGTGATAGCTTTGAGAACAAATCAATTCCATTATGGTTTGAAGTACCTTCACAGACTTGGTGGAATTAGAAATATTTACAATTAAACTAGCCAAAGTATTTTGGCAGACATTGTTCTAACTCAGGAGTTCTCAACCTTTTAAAGTTGGGGGCAGAGTCACACTCCCTCAGACAGCTTCGGGGTCCAGACGGCCATTTTGCCCTTCCTCCACCACATTGCACTGCCTGGTATGGTGGAGGTGGTGGTGGGCCACATGAAATGGTGACATGGGGCACATCAGGCCTGTGGGCTGCAGGTTGAGAATCCCTGTTCTAACTAATCAGTCTCCTACAGGCCTGATCCAGCTGCCCTTGCTTGCAACTAGGAACAAACAACAAGTGAAGCCCTGATGGCAATAGTCCTGTAAACTTCACAAATTGTGAGATGCACTCACAAGAAGAATGTCTTCAGTGGTTCTTACTCCTAGTTATAGGCATATAGAATCGATTTTAGCCCCATAGCAGAGGCAGCTATAAAGAGAATCTTTCCCTCCACCGGATACCCTCTTCTCATCTCTCTCCTATCCACAGAGTATAGCCTTCTTTACCTACCTCTAGTGCAGACAACATTCAATTACAAATAAAAAGCTACCTTCTGTAATTGTGGCAGTCATGATGGCGACCCCTTTAAACCTTTGATAGCAATGGTATTTAGCATGGCTTCAGACAGCATATGTGCAATGTGCATATTCAGGGCACAGATCTATGGGAAACTGTACAGTTTTATTCTCTAAGGTGCAAAAAATACGATGGCTATCACACTCCTGGCTTCGCTGGCTAACTAATTACATGCCTAAAGGTTTTCCTTCCTATCTCATTGGCTGAAATCCTATTATTTCATTCTTATTCCATGTCCAGGTCAGAATATAAACTGCCAAAATGAAGACACCTTCTTGGCTTTGTCATTGGCCAAACTTAAATCCTCGTTGGTACAAGTTTCCAGTAGTATACCGGTAAATCAGCTGGATTGTGTATCTCTCCACATTCTCACAGCATGTTGTTTTCCACCAGCATCCCCTACTTGAGCCTGTTCAGGATCCTCCAAGTGACAAAAGGGAGGTCGAGTTCCTCAGTCATATCCTCCCTTAATGTTATTCCTTGTTCAGTGAGCTCCTTCCTCCATCTTCTAATTTGATTTAGAAAGGTGTAACACTTTAGTGTATGGGACTAGAGACAATGAAACAGCCAAAGGGTTGGCTTAACACAGGTTTATTGCATGATGATCCGGGGGAACATGAGGTAATGGCGGATGGGTAGCTCAATATATACGGTGGCTATACATTTTGAATGTGGCTCCTCGACAGTCTATTGGTTACTGTCCGCGTGACGTCATGGACGGTCACGCCCTCCTTGTCCAGGTGTAGGTGATGGCGGGAATCTTCCCGCGCTGTTGTTTGCTGGTGAGTCTGGGCCAGGAGAGCTTGAACGCTCGCTATTGCCACCCGGTGGTCATTAGCTCGCGTCCTATTGTAAGGGCTACAGTTAAGCAGCTGCTGGTTATAATGTTACACAAGCATGGTTACATTGGATACACGTGAATGGATACAATGTAAAAGGTACAATAGAACACAACATCCCTCCCCCCTAGGATGGGACGAAATCCCTCAGCCAAGATGGCTTATTGCAAACGCGTTTGGGCCGCGATGTGGGCTGACCTGCCCCAGGGGTGCTACTGCTTCCTCGTTCCCTGGTCCCTTGTCCTGAAACGGGAGAGGGAGACTTGTTAGAGGCTTGCCGTGGTTTGGCGGTTTTGGGGGAAGGGAAAAACTCCATTGTGGGCAGACCGGAGACACTCGGGGCTAACGAAAAACCCCTCTTCTCGCTTGGACGGGTGGGGGACCACTCCGCAAAACTTCCCCGGTTCTGAAAATCAAAATCTAACTCTGTTGGGGTATCCGTATTAGTGGGGAGATCCCGTGGGATATCTATGAGATCGGCTTCCCTTCTCTCTGCTCACCAATCCCGCAGGATATCTACGAGGACAGATTCCCTTTCCTCCCCCCTTGGTGGGGACCCATGGCCCCCCTTTCCTCCCCCTTGGGCTGAACGGGTGGGGGAGAACCCTAACGCTGAGTCCTGTTTCCCGCGGCCCGTGCCCTGCTCGTCGGGGACCCTGCGCTGGAGCTGGTCTGCGTGCCGCCTCCAGAGTAGACCAGTGCCGGTCTCGACGCGGTACGAGACGGGACCGGTCTGCTCTAAGATGACGCCCGGTACCCAGGCCGGACCCGCGCTGGCGTAGTTCCTGCAATACACAGGGGCACCCACGTCGAAACTCTTTGTGTCCTCTATCCCCATGTTCTTCCCCTTGTCCTCTACTCTCGTGGGGTCTAGCCTAGTTAGTATGGTGTTCAGTTTCCTGCGCATAAGCAGCTCCGCGGGGGAGTACCCTGACGCTAGGGGAGTCACTCTGTAACCTAGCAGAAACTGGCACACTTGATGGTTTAGGTCCCCGGGCCCCATGCGCCGCAGCGCGTCCTTGGTGGTGCGCACAAGGCGCTCTACTTGGCCGTTTGTGGCAGGGTGAAAAGGAGCGGAGGTGATGTGCCGAATGGCATTGATTTCTGTGAATGCCCTGAACTCAGAGGACGTGAAACAACTTGCGTTGTCGCTTACGAGAGTGTCGGGTAAACCGAACGTGGAAAAAACCCTCCGCAAGTGCTTTATGGTTGTGGCCGTGGACGTGCTTGTAACCGGAATGACCTCCAACCACTTGGAGAAGGCATCCACCACTAGGAGAAACAGCGTCCCACGGAACGGGCCAGCAAAGTCTACATGAATCCGGGACCACGGCCCCTTCGCCACGTCCCACTCCCTGTGAGGCAGGCGGTTTTCTTCTGGTCTGGAGCTTTGGCAAGGCTCACAAGTGCCGACCATGTGCTCGATGTCGGCGTCTAGCTGGGGCCACCAGAAATAGCTCCGTGCCAGGGCTTTGGAGCGCACGATCCCAGGGTGACTGACGTGCAGGAGTTTGAGTACCCGCGGTCGTAAGGACGCCGGGATCACTACTCGCTGGCCCCACAGAAGGCACCCCCTCTCAAGGGACAACTCTAACTTCTTTCGAAAAAATGGGTCGAACTCCGCTGCCGGGGAGGACGCTGGCCACCCTTTCTGCACCCAGGAGCTAACCTTTGCTAAAATGTTGTCCTTGCCGGTCGCCTTGGCGATGTCGGCGGGCAGTATTGGGGGCGAGTCAAGGACCTCTATCATCAGCACCTGGTGGTCTGGCTCCTCCCCGCCCACGTGGCTGTTATCCTGGGGAAGGGGGGACCTCGATAGAGCGTCCGCATGGCTGATCTCCCTCCCGGGCCTGTACACTAACGCGTGCTGATACGCGTTGAGGAAAATGGCCCACCTAAGCATCCTTGGGGACAGGATCTGTGGCGTGGGCTTGTCTGCGGTGAAAATGCCTAGCAGGGGCTTGTGATCGGTTACGATTGTGAAGGGGCGGCCGTACAGGAAGTCGTGGAACTTTTTTGTTCCTGCAATTATCGCTAATGCTTCCCTGTCTGTCTGGGCGTAGTTTCTCTCCGCTTGGGACAGGGACCTGGAATAGAACGCTATCGGGGCCTCCCTCCTGTTTTCCAGCACGTGGCACAGCACCACCCCCACCCCCACCGGGGATGCGTCACAGATCAGGACCACTGGGTGCTTGGGGTTGAAATGGGTGAGGATGGCATCAGACGCCAGAAGTTGCTTTAGCTCGGTAAATGCCCTCTCTTGCTCGTCGCCCCACTTCCATGCCTCGTCCTTTTTAAGCAATCTGTGCAACGGTTCGGCCACGGCTGCTTTCCGGGGAAGGAAGGAGTGGTAAAAATTCAGCAGCCCTAGGAACGACTGCAACTCGGGCTTGGAGGTGGGGCGAGGGGCTTTCTTGATGGCGGCTACCTTAGATGTGGATGGTCTTATTCCCTCAGGAGTGACACGGAACCCTAGGAATTCGACCTCGGTCGCGAAGAAGACGCATTTGTCTTTTCGCAGTCTCAACCCCGCCTTTTCGAATATCGCTAGAACCTTGCCCAACCTCTTTGCCAATTCGGCCCGACTCCCCCCCCCCCGTTATCAATATGTCATCAAAATAAGGCAACACCCCCTCGAGCCCCTTCAGGAGGCGTTCCACGAGTGACTGGAAAATTCCAGGCGCCGATTTACGCCGAACTGAAGGCGCGTCACCTGGAACGCCCCCTTATGGGTGACTATGGTTTGGGCAGCCGCTGCGGCTGGGGTCACCGAGAGCTGCTGGTAGGCTTGTGCTAAGTCGAGTTTAGCGAAACACTTTCCCCCATGTAACCTGGCCAGCAAATGGCTGACTACCGGCATCGGATACGCGTTAGGGCGAATGGCCTTGTTGATGGTGCACTTGTAATCAGCGCATATGCGCACCTCCCCGTTGGCCTTTAGTGCTGTTACAATTGGAGTTTCCCACTCCGCAGAATCAACAGGAACAAGAATCCCCTGGCCCACCAATTTGTCCAGTTCCACCTCTATTTTGTCCTTGAGCGCGAATGGCACCCGGCGCGGTTTGAGTCTTATTGGGCGGATCTCAGGGTCTAGGTCGAAGGCTACTGGGGGTCCCTTAAATTTCCCAAGTCCCTTTTTGAAGACTTCGGGGTGCGCGTCGCACACCTCCTGAATCGGGTCAGTCCCAACGGCAACAGCGTGCACCCCCCCAATGAACAAACCCAGGGGCTGGAACCATTGAGTCCCGAGGAGGCTGCAATTCCCCCCTTTAAGAACAACTAGGGGGAGAGTTGCGGCGTGTTTCTTAAATTGGACCTGAAATTTTCCGACCCCCAACACAGGAATGCAGTTCCCTTGCACGTCCCGTAGCGTGGACCTCAAAGCTTTGAGTTTGGGCCGCACGTGGGGGGCAATTTTCAGAAACTCCTTCTGGGGAATGATGGAATATGAGGAACCCGAGTCAATTTCTATCCTAATGGGGGGCCCTTGTACTAGTACCTCAACGAAGTAACGGGGGTGTCCCGCGGACACGCTGAACACCGGTGCGTCGTCCTCACTGTCGTCAGCGATGCGGCCCATGCCGTCTCGCTTCCTCGTGGCCTGGGTGCCGTCCTTGGGTCTCGTCGCGCGGTCTCTCAAGCTCTTCCGGGCCTCGCGCCATTTCCTGCAGACCTTGGCGATGTGCCCGCGGCGGCCGCAGTTATGACACTCGGCCTTTCTGAAGGGGCATTTGGCGCGGTCGTGGTTCGCTCCGCAGCCGTCGCAACGCCGGCCTTCCTTCCGGACCTTCCGGACGTCCTCGTCGTCGCTGCTCTCCGCGGACGACTTCGAAACTCGCCGGGCCGCGTGCACCAAAACGTGCACCGAAGTCTCTGCCAGTCCTGGAGCTCCTGGACCCCGGCCTTCGTAGCTTCCGCGGCTTGTGCCTCCTTCAGGACCTCCTGCAATGTGGGGGGTGGCTCCCGGTTCATCAATGTGCGCTGAGTTTCGGCGTCGCTCAGGCCGCACAGCACGCAGTCTCTTAGTGTGATTTCTGCATTCTCCCATTTGCATGGGCCGGCCGCCAGTCGCAGGGCCGCTGCGAAGTCGGCGACCGTCTCCCCGGGCGCTTGGACTCGCCTCCAAAACGCGCTCCGAGCGGGGAACATCGCCGTCGAGGGCCGGAAGTACTCGCGCAGCATGTGCATGAGTTCTTTCACCTTGAATTCACTCGCCCTCCTCGGCGCGATCAGGTCCACCAAGACCCTCTTGGTGTCTGGCCCCAGCATCCTGGTGAAGATGGCCCTTTTCTTTGCCTCATCCGTGACTTCGGATTCCACCAGGGCTCCCTGGAAGTCCATCTCGAAGATGTCCCAGTCTGCCGGTCTCCTGATTTCGAAACCGGCGCATGTCTTGGTCCCGTGGGCAGCCATTATCCCACCTTCGTCGCCAATTTAGTGTATGGGACCAGAGACAATGAAACAGCCGAAGGGTTGGCTTAACACAGGTTTATTGCATGATGATCCGGGGGAACATGAGGTAATGGCGGATGGGTAGCTCAATATATACGGTGGCTATACATTTTGAATGTGGCTCCTCGACAGTCTATTGGTTACTGTCCACGTGACGTCATGGACGGTCACGCCCTCCTTGTCCAGGTGTAGGTGATGGCGGGAATCTTCCCGCGCTGTTGTTTGCTGGTGAGTCTGGGCCAGGTGAGCTTGAACGCTCGCTATTGCCACCCAGTGGTCATTAGCTCGCGTCCTATTGTAAGGGCTACAGTTAAGCAGCTGCTGGTTATAATGTTACACAAGCATGGTTACATTGGATACACGTGAATGGATACAATGTAAAAGGTACAGTAATAGAACACAACAAACACACAGGTACAGACTGTGTGACTTAGTGGTTAAGACACTGTTGTGTCTGAATGCAGGAAGGATTCTGACCAGCAAGGAACAGTTGAAACAGAAGAGATTTATTAACTTGGGGTAGTTCGAATAAGGGTGAGGTGACTTGCTTATATATACAGAACAGCAGTGGGAGAACTAGATATGTTTACCCGTCTTCTCAGAAAGTGTGAGAACCAATCAGAACATAATGAAAACAACATATAGTTTGCACCTTGCAAAAAGGGCGTGCTTTTGCATCAAAGACTTGATTGCAAAACCAACAGCAATTAAACACAAGTACATAACAGGACGCTGAACTTGATGACTGGAAGGTCGGCAGGTCAGCAGTTTGAGACCCGAGTACTGCATGATGGAGTGAACTCCCATCTCTGTCCCAAACCTAGCAGTTTGAAAGCAAAAAAATGCAAGTAGCTAAATAGGTACCACTTTGGTGGGAAGGTATACAGTATTCCGTGCACTCCTGTGTCTAGTCATGCATGCCACATGTCAACAAAAATGTCTGCAGAGAATGACAGTGCTGGCTCTTTGGCTATAAACAGAGATGAGCACTCTAGCGTCGGATACAACTGTCTTTCGAGCATGGACAACTTTTAATTCACCTTTACCTAACACACAGGTACTTTTTACCTGTGTGTTACCACTGGGATTCTTGAGCATTCACCAAGCCAAGGGGGTGGGGACTGCCCCTGAGGAGTTCAGAGAGGACTTGCTCACTAGGAACAAATGAATGCTTTGCCTTTTGCCTCTTGCATATCTAACAGATAGGATTTCAGCCAGTGCCTATGAAGGCTAGATACACCAGGTGCATCTGCACTACACAGTTAGATTATTTTCACAGCACTTGAAATGCCATGTCTTCATCCTGAGGGTCTCTGGGATTTGTAGTTGAGTTGAATCTTAGTGGTTAAGATGCTGGACTTCAAGACTGGAAAGTCGGAGTTCGATACCTGAGTACTGGACGATGGAGTGAGCGCCCGTCTCTGTCCCCAGCTCCTGCCTACCTGGCAGTTCAAAAGCAAGAAATTGTAAGTAGATAAATAAGGACCACTTCAGTGGGAAGGTAAACAGTGTTCCGTGCACTCCGGTGTCTAAGCATGCCTGCCACATGTCCACGGAAACATCTGCAAAATGCAGACAGCGCTGGCTCTTTGGCTATAAACACAGATGAACGTTTATATGACTGGATATGACCAGTGGTGGGCATCAGCAGGTTCACACCAGTTCACCAGAACCAGTAGCAAAAATTCTGTCTGGCCCCGACCATCCAATTTTTTAAATAAAGTAGTCCCAATTCAGGTACAACGCAGGGCTTTCCCCCTGGCCACGCCCACCATATCACGGAGTAGGTAGTAAAAAAATTTGGAGCCCACCACTGGATACAACTGGCTTTCAAGCAAGGGCGACCTTTACCTGAGGTTACTTAGAATTATTTGCTAGAGAGTTCTAGTCCACTCCCCTGAACTATAATTACCCTGACTGCCTGATCACAGTACAGAATTAAATTTATTTAATCCTCATTCCCTCTCTTCTCAGATTACCTTGGATTCCTTAGGATGAAGCCATGACAATTAAACTGGTACAAACTGATCTGACTGTACTGTGAAGATATATCTTTACCCTCAATCAAAGCTAGACATTCGGATTCAATAAGCAAGCAACAGGTGCCATGCCTGAAGAACAAGTAAAATCTAATCAACTGAGCAAAATGTGGCAACTGTTCTTTCTTTCCTTCCACTTTGAAGGGTTCATTCAGTCTTTTGCCCTTCTTGCTTTCCTATTTGCAAGGGAAGTTCATTAACCTATCAGGCAATGGAGATTCACCTTCTCCTTTTCTCTGACTCTTGAAAGAGACGTGCTTCCAGACACCCATACCTACTTGCCCTTGGGGAAAAGGCAAAGTTCATGAGGCAACTGGATTATAACAGAAGAGATTCCTGCTGCAGTGAAGGAATATCAGCAGGGCCAGAAGGGAAAGCTTAAGCAGGCCGGTTCTAGCTTCACACTCACTAAGATGCAAATATTTGCACAAAAATCCCCCAGGCTTTTCTTTTGAGGAGACTTGTTGAGAAGAATATGATTTAAAGATGAAATTACCTAAAGATGCTCACTCTCAGTGTTCTCCCAGCATGCACACTAAGTGTCGGGAATCTTGGTCTGACAGCCTCTGACCAAAGACGCAGAGAGACTGCGTGCATACACTCACACCTCCACACTTTCATTATTATAGATTACATAGAATTTATTTTTTGTTTAATGTATGCTTCATATATATTATTTTGCATCAAAAATACTTAAGTGTTTTAGACCTTTCTGATTATTCCAAGTCACTGAGGAAATGATAATTATAATTATGATGCCCTATATTTAAGCTTTCTGGAGGAAAACAAGGCTGTTTGGTTTTGACCATGTGTAGTTATGTCATGGTTAGGCAGTTATGTCACGATTAGGCATACCTGTCAAGTTTTGCCTGTGAAAATACGGGAAATTCTCCAGACTTCAGCATGCATGCACAGCAACCCCTTTGTGCATGTGCACAACCCCTTCATGCATGCGCACAACCCCTTCACGCATGCACACTGCTGCCTCTGACGGGTGTGCATGTGCAGCAACCCCTTTGTGCATGTGCACAACCCCTTCATGCATGCGCACAACCCCTTCACGCATGCACACTGCTGTCTCTGACGGGTGTGCATGTGCAACAACCCCTTTTCCAGACGCTTCAATACAGGATGATGGCGGGAAAGAGGGGCAAAAAACCATGTTTCCTGGCCAATACGGGATACTTTATTATTATTATTATTATTATTATTATTATTATTATTATTATTATTATTATTATTATTATTATTATTATTATTATTATTATTATTATTATTATTATTATTATTATTATTATTATTGTGATGGTGATGGTGATGATGATGATGATGATGATGATGATGATGATGATGATGATGATGATGATGCTTGGATTTCTATACCGCTTTCCTTCCCCTAGGGGGAACTCAAAGCAGTTTACAAGTAATACAAAGCAATATAAATGATACAGTATAAATAATACAAAGCAATATAAATGACACAAAGCATTCACAAATCACATTTCAAAAATAACAATGTTAGAGATTACAGGATCCAAAATACAATATACAATATACTAAGTAAATTAACAATATCTCCAAAAAAATACTATAATCATTTCAATGAGTCCTGATGGAGCAAAAGCTCAACATCCTCAACTGACCTCCCGGGGCAGGGAGGCGAAGGGGAAGACTGCAGCAGTCATCAGAGCACGTCCCACCGCAGCTGTCTCTGCCACCGAACCTGTCCCGGGATGGGGAGGCAAAGCTGGTCTGGCGGTGGTGGCGGGGGCACTCCTAAGAGTCCTCTGGGTGCATCCCGCCGCAGCTGTCTCTGCCTCCGAACCTGTCCCGGGGCGGGGAGGCAAAGCCAGTCTGGCGGTGGTGGCGGGGGTGCTCTTCATTCATTCATTCATTCATTCATTTATTCGATTTATACCCCGCCCTACTCAACCAGGGCCGACTCAGGGCGGCTTACAACAAGTAAATCAAATACAGTATACAAAAATTACAATTGCAAGCGCGGCGCCAAAATGGCCGCCGCGCTCTTTGCACCCCCCCACCGGACTTGGACATCCGGGTAGTTAGGGGGCGTGGCCAGCACCCTTTAAAAGGGGTGGCCACGAGGCAGCCGCGCTGCCATTTTGCGAAGCGACGGAGAGGAGAAGTTTTTCCCCAATCGCTCCGTCGCTCTTCCTTTAGCTGGGAAGCCTCTTTTGGGCAGGGGTTTCTTCTTCGCTTCTTTTCTTCGGCTTCCCAACGATTTCCAGCAATGCCTTCCAAAAAGAAGGCGATGGCGAACGCGGTTCGCACTTCGAGGAGGCGCCAGCCGGGTCGGAGGACCGCGACTGCGCCCCCTCAGCAGGCCCCCTGTCCGGGGGCGCCCACCGGGACCGGTGGGATGGGGTCGATTGCTCCCTGGCCCGAGGCTGGGCAGCCTCAGACCGGCCCTGCAGGGGATGCGGCCCCGGGCCCGCAATTTGCGGCCACCGGCCCGGGCCTGCCGCAGAGCCAAGCTGGGCCTTCGGGCCTTGGCATGCAGCTTCCAGCGGTGGGCTTTAACCAAGGGGGTTGGCTGGGTTCCCTTCCCTGGCAGGGCATGCCCCCGGCCCCTCCGGGGCCGGTGGTTGGGGCGTGGCCATATTCGGGCCCCGGGGTCCAGAGACCTGGCCCGGCGCCAGTGACCGGTGGGCCGGCCGGCCCTTTGCCCCCCATCAGCGTTGGGGGCTATGTAAACGTTGATGCACTACTGGCCCGCGTAGTGGCCCTGGAGGCATCTTTAGGGGTAGTTAATCCATCCGGGGCACCTTTTGGTTTACAGGTCAACTCAGCGCCTGCCGGTCCTCAGCAGGTGGCCGAAAGGGTTGAGCTGCCTGAGGCAAGTAGGTCGGCGCCAGCCGCGGCCTCGCAGCTCCCCACGCAGCAGATGCCGCCAGCAGGTAGTGGTCAGGCCCCATCTACGAGCTCGGTGGCGGTCGCGAGCTCCGACGCCCGCAGTGGGCCGGAACCCCCGGTGGGGGCGGCCCACGGGGGTGCAACTTGTGAGTATACGGTCCAAGCTAGTGCACCCACACCACAACACACAATGGGGGGAGGTTTACAGTGGCCGTGGCCTCGCCTGGCTGGGACGGCGGGTCAGCCGCCGCCGGCCCATCAGGGAATGGCTCCAACACTCCAAGGCCCCTCTTGGGGCGGGCTACCCTGTCCTCCAGGGAACTTACTGGGGGTGGCAGGGCTGGTCCAGGCTCCTTTCATGGTGCCCAGCACTGTCAATGTGCCGGTGTCGGCCTTGCCGACAGCAGGTTATTCATTGCCCCTCGGGGATCACCTGGCCCAGGCCACCAAAGAAAAGATCTGGCGGGGGGAGTATGTGGACATTTTCTCCCTCTTGAATAGAGAACCCACCAAAGAGGAGAGGGAGGGGCAGGACGAGAAGGACAAGGAGCAGTCTCGTCGACGTAAGCTGCCACGCACGTGGGCCAACTGGTTACCCGCGTACCTTATGTACATGGCGGTGTACCTCAGGGCCCGGCCTGACCTGGCAATTCCGATGGTCCAGTATTTGGACAACATATACCGGGCGATGGTCGATTTCCCTGGCCCATCGTGGTTGGCTTACGACAAGGAATTCCGTATGAGAGTGCCCCTACACCCAGAGATGAGGTGGGATGAGCCCTGCCAGAAGCTGTGGCTTCTGTACATGACCCCCACGCGCCCGGCGCCAGGGGAGAGGTACCATTGTGGACATGCGGTCCAGCGGGCTGCTCCAGCCCAGGCACCCCGCCAGGTGGCGGGGCAGGGGGTTCCAGCCCGCCTGCTGTGTTGGAGCTTCTCGGCCAATGGTGCGTGCAACAGGAAGCAGTGCCGATACAGGCACGAGTGTCCCTCTTGTGCTGGCCCCCATGCCGCCTCCGCGTGTCCTAGGGCAGGCGGACTGCGGGGCAGAGGTAGAGGTGGACAGGGAGCGGGCAGAACTGCCACGGAGGGAGCTGGTCAAGCAAAAGGCCCCCTCCCCAATTAATGTGGACATGTTGGAGCGTTGGCTCACGATGTACCCGAGGAGGGCAGACGCAGCTTACCTGCTTGAGGGTTTCCAGCAGGGGTTTCACATTCCTTTCACAGGGGTCAGGTCTCCTCAAGATGCACCCAACCTGTTATCACTCAGGGGAAGGGAGGAGGTGGCTGCCATGAGCATTGCTAAGGAGGTTGCTGGTGGCAGGGTCGCTGGCCCTTTCCCTGTCCCACCATTTCCCAATCTCAAGGTTTCCCCGTTGGGGTTAGTGCCCAAGAAGTCACCGGGGGAGTTCCGTTTGATACACCACTTGTCTTACCCGGCTGGCCATTCGGTCAATGATGCTATCCCTGACGACATTTGTTCGGTCAGGTATACATCTTTTGACCAGGCCCTGCGCATGGTGCGCTCATGTGGCCCGGGTGCACTACTGGCTAAGTGCGACATTAAGTCAGCGTTCCGTCTCCTGCCAGTGCACCCGGGCGACTTTGAGTTGCTGGGTTTCAAGTTCTGGGGTGAATTTTATTTTGACAAAGCCATGCCTTTTGGCTGCTCCATTTCATGCTCGGCATTTGAGCACTTCAGCACCTTCCTGCAGTGGGCCTTTGTTCGCAGGTCAGGGTCCCGGTCTGTAGCCCACTACCTCGACGATTTCTTATTCGGGGGTGAACGGGGCTGGGACACGTGCACGCGTCTCCTAAATACATTTCAGACGCTAATGAAGGAACTCGGTGTCCCTTTAGCGCCCGAAAAGACCGAGGGCCCTTCAACCAAGCTCACATTCCTGGGGGTTGAGATTGACACGGTTGTGCAAGCATCCAGGTTACCTGTTGATAAGGTTTCCCAGATCGTTGCACTCATTTTGGACTTGCTGGCAAAACGCAAGGTGTCCCTTCGGGAGCTCCAGGTGTTACATGGTCACCTCAATTTCGCTTGCAGGGTGGTCGCACCTGGCAGAGCATTTGCTCGACGCTTGTGTGACGCCATGACTGGCTTGGCCAGGCCCCACCACAGGGTCCGACTGAACATGGGCATGAGGGCTGATATGCTCATCTGGCTTCAGTTCCTGAGGGAATTCAACGGGGTGTCCATTTGGAGGTCCGACCTTTTGGTTTCCCCTCGTTTTCAGGTTCAGTCGGATGCATCAGGGTCCCTGGGTTATGGGATTTACTTCGAAGGGAAGTGGGCCTACGGCAGATGGCCACCAGCCTAGTGGGGCACGGATCGTTTGCGCGATCTCACGTACCTGGAATTTTTCTGGGAGCTTTGATGCTATGGGGCGAGGAGTGGGCCAATTCGGTCGTCCATTTCTGGTGTGACAATGCGGCAGTTGTCCACATTGTCAACTCACAGACGTCAAAATCTCCCAGGGTTATGGAACTGGTTCGCCAGTTTGTGTTGCGCAGCCTACGCCTCAATCTGCTTTTTAGGGCCAGACATGTTCCAGGTATTAATAACGATATTGCTGACGCTTTGTCCCGCCTGCAGATCCCCCGGTTCCGTGCCTTGGCCCCGGACACAGAGAAATTTCCCTCGCCGCTCCCGGACGAGATATGGACACTTGGCAAGGAGAGGTGAACCGGGCGATCGGCATGTCGCTCGCCCCCCACACGCATAAGGTGTATAACCATGCATTCAGTTAATTCAGGGCCTTTTGTGCCCAATCACGGCTGCCTGAAAGTTGGCCCATCCCAGTGGCTCACGTCCTCCAATTTATGGTTTACTTACATGCCCAGGGCTTAGCCCCCCGCACCATAGCATCCAGGCTGTCAGCGCTGGCATTCATGGCCAAGGTGGGTGGTTTTGCTGACAGCACAAATGATTTTCGCATACGACATGTTTTGGAAGGGTGGGTGTGGGAACGTGGGCGCAGCCCGGATGACCGCCACCCTATTTCTCCAGGGGTACTTACCCACCTTGCACGGGGTTGGCATGACCTGTGTTTCGACAGGTATGAGGCAACCCTGTTTCACGCGGCTACTACGGTGGCCTTTTTTGGGGCGCTCCGCATCAGTGAGCTGGTGCTACTGTCTAAGGCGGATGTGAGTCGTAGGGCACTGGAACTCGAAGATGTCTATGTTTCCAATGATTGGGCTCAGCTGAGGATACGCTCCTCTAAGGTTGATCAGCACAGTGTAGGCAGTGATGTAAGACTGCTACAATGTTCCCTGGCTGACATCTGTCCGGTTGGTGCCGTACAGGAGTTCCTTGCACTACGTGGTACGCACCCTGGCCAGTTTTTCTGTCACCAAGATGGGTCTCCCCTTACTAAATTTCAATTTTGGAAGGTGACCGGTAAGGCACTAGCCAGTATTGGCCTCCCTGGGGCTCGTTACGGCACCCATTCATTCAGGATAGGGGCGGCTTCCACCGCAGCGGCGTTTGGGTACTCTGGGGCTGAAATATGCAACATGGGATGGTGGGGATCACGATGTTTTCAGTTGTATGTTCGCCCTCTTCAACAGTGAGTACCAGTTAAGTCACTGCCCTGTTTCCTTTTTTCCTTGACAGACCCTGGGTGTCATCTTACACCGGTGACAGTATGGCTGGTGGGCCACAGCTATGTGCACAGGGCAGCGCAGTTTGCTGCGGCGACAGAGTGGGGACCCCGACTGGGACTGGGTGCGTCCGCAAGTCTCAGGTGGTACGGTAAGCGCGGAATGTTATGGCGGGAACTGTTGCCATTCCTTTTCTCCATCAGGGATGCTGACCCGCCTGATGTCCTGATTATACACCTCGGGGGTAATGATTTGGGACAGGTCACGGGCCTATCGCTGAAGCATGCGATTTGCGGTGACCTGGCCTACTTGCATTATGTGTGGCCTGCCACAACCCTACTTTGGTCGGACATGATACCGCGGCACGCTTACAGGGGAGGGTTTAACCTCCAGGCCCTTGATCGGGCTCGGCGCTCGGTGAACAGGGCTATTGCCCGGTTCTTTATGGACAAGGGTTGGGGGCGCGTCATACAACACCCCACCATCAGTCTCCAAAATTATGAGCTTTACACAGGGGATGGGGTCCATCTGTCGCCGGGAGGTATGGACCTCTTGTTGGGAGATTGGCGAGCAGGCCTGTTGACCGAGCTGACGGTCTGGGGGGGGGGGCGGTGAGCCTTTATTGAAGCCTCCCCGTGTGGCGGGTAGCACTGGTAAGGTAAACATTTATGACCCACAGGTATCCGGCAGGTTCACAATTGACTGGACAACACTAGACAGGCAGAAGTTGGTTAACGTTGTCCGGTCAACGATGAACCAGGCAATGGGGTGATGGCACGAGCTAGGCAGCATGCATCACCCCGTTATTTTACGGATACGCGTCAGAGGGTGGGGTCAGTAGTTAGATTATTGACTACGGTCAACAATTTGTTTGTTGTCAACAAACAAATTGATACAAATGGATACATTGTAACCAATTGCCGTTGGCAATTTTGGGTGGAACCTTACCAGTGTTACTTCGGCCTGCTTGCCTTAAGAATTATAATTGGTTGAATACCAATAGAAATTTATAATTCGGACTAGGGCATGAATCAATAAATGTGGCCCAATGCCGTTATCCACTTTTACCAGTGTCTGAGTCCTTTATTGGGGGGTGCGCCTGCAATGGTACAGTGTTACAATACAGCAAATTAAACAATAAATATTAGAAATACAAGATCCATAAAACACAGTATAACAGCAATAGCAAAAATGTGATCAATATAATCAAAGGATATAATTTCAAAAATACCAAAAAATACAGAAATGCAATAAAGACATAAGCAGCAATAGTAATACAATAATTAATCAAAAAAATACAGTTAAAACGATCAATTCAAAATACATACATAGGCCAGAGGGCACGAAAGGAAAGTCCTCAATTCCAACTGCACAGCAGTTGCAAGTAGCCCAAGAACCCCAGAACAGTGTAAGAGTTCCAGGGTAGGCGGGAATCCCTCCTCGCTCCGGCGCCGTCGCCGTCCTTTTCACCCCTCCGACCAGGCGTGGTCTGAAGGGGGCGGCGGGCGCAGGTGACCCCAATACCCCAGAGCGGTGTTGGAGCTCCGGGGTGGGTGGGAATCCCTCCTCACACCGGTGTCGTTGGCATCCTTTTCACCCCTCCGACCAGGCGTGGTCCGGAGGGGGCGGCGGGCGCAGGTGACCCCAATACCCCAGAGTGGTGTTGGAGCTCCGGGGCGGGCGGGAATCCCTCCCTCTTAAGAGTCCTCTGGGCGTGTCCTGCCAACAGTTGTCTCTGCCTCCATACCTGTCCTGGGGAGGGGAGGTGAAGCATACTTGACAGGTATGCGATTAGGTCAGATAACTGAGAGAAGTTTGTGAGTTTAAAAAAATGCAAGTAAAACTGCAAGTGGAATATAGCAGTTTGGCATTTTATTTTCCATACGTGAAAGCATCAAGACTGCTTCAGTGACAACAGATGAGGGCAGCTGGACCACAACATACTATATGAGGAATGATTCTGATCAGTGTTGCTGTCTATGATCCTGACAGAGATACACAGAGACCTCACACCATGTTGGTTAGAATTATATTAGGCCTCCCATATTATTTGCAAAACTTGTTGCAAATATCTGTAGAGACTTGATGAGGTGCTTTGGGTGCGACTCAGATATGCAATCAGACACATGACCAAGATATCTCTCATCGATAAGTGCCAACTACCTGTAGAACAATGTGCAAACATTAATGTGGACACCAACAGAATATTGTACTGGCTTTTTTCTGGAAAAATTGACATTTTAGCTTTTGTTTTAATTAATTTAAATTGATACTTAATTTTTTTTCAGCCATGGTTATTTGCTGCAGTTCTTCACTTACCTGGTGAGTTATCATAATACTAAAGACTCCTAATTATTCTTCTTACACTTGATTACATTTTGTTCTTCCCATATTAATAATAGCACAAATGTTGGTGTGTCACATATCACTTCAGTTTTTCCTTTAATTCATTTGAGGGCTTTTTTTTAACAATAAGTCCCATTTATTTTCATACACAGCCTTTTTCAACCAATACATTTTAAATGGAATGCTCCCTAGTGTGCAAATTTTTGCATCTCATTCCTTGCATGTGGTTCTTGAGTGGAGAACTACATTGCAACATCTGGAAAGGCACAGAATTCCAAAGAAATCAGATTCTGCTCTGTCTATTCAATTAGGTCAGTTCACTTCATGTAAAATGCAAAACAAAACATTTCCTCACTCTTGTTATTTGAGTCAAACTGGTCACCAAGCAAGCACCAATTTGGAATATTAATTATAATGGAATGAGAACTGTTTTTGTTAAAGGTGTTTTAATGATTTGGCCTAATCAAGTGCCATTCCCATAGATTGAAACATCACACTTCTCACGACTCCCCCGATGTGGGTCCAAGAGACTGCGGTTGTGACAGAAGGCTGTTAGATATTTTGATCCTCCGCAACTCCCTCAACAGCCTCCATCGCCTCTCCCAGGACCCGGGGGATCGTGCTCTCAACAAGTTGCAGGGAGTGCGGTTGTTCCTGAAGCAGCATGGTTAAAGGCACAGAGCAAAGTGCCAGGCTATGCCCAAGTATTATTATTATTATTATTATTATTATTATTATTATTATTATTATTATTATTATTATTATTATTATTATTATTATTATTATTATTATTATTATTATTATTATTATTATTATTATTATTATTAAAATTTATATCCCGCTTCTCTCAATCCAATGGATGACTCTAAACCAACTCAGAATATTTTCAAAATCCAAATAGAACTTTATTTTTCCAAGTTATAATCCATATAGCAAAGAAGTGGACCTGTAAAAGAAATCAAAATTCAAAGAGATTTCAAAGTCCAGAATCGTCCTGGCAGGGAATCTCCGATGGAATCCAAAAGTCCCAACTGGACTACATCCTGCCAAATCCTCCTCTCCTCAGTTCAGACGAAACAGCATTCAAGCAATTCTGCAGAACTGAATCTAAGCTGCAAAACCCCACTGTTTTTAAAGGCAAAATGAGAGGTTTCCCCACCGTAGGAATTTGGTTCCCAGGTTGGTTCCCAGGTCTTGGTTCCCATAGCTTGGTTCCCACAGGTTGGTTCCCACATGTGGGGGCCAGGTCCTCATCTGTCAAGGTTGCCCTTTCCTCCACCCACCTCTGCATTTTCCCCTCATCCTGGACATGAGAGATCAGGGGCCACAAAGGGAAACGGTTGAGAAAGGGTCATGAAGGTTCCCTTCCTCCTCGTCACTAATGGGTGGTATGTAACCTTACTACACTGCTGATTACCTAATCTCTAAGGAATGCAAAGAATGAGTACACCCAAACAGAAAGGAATGCAGCATAGACACTGCTTAGCAACCCAAGATCATGACCACACTTACAGGGAAACACCCAGCCTTTTCCATTTTTGTCATTGCTTTCTCCCTGCAGAAGGTGGTGTGTCTGCAAAGGACATAGGACATAGTTAAAGTCTTCATGCAAGAATCATTATGGGAGTGATGCCTGAATAGGGCTTCAGTTCCCAAGTATAGAACACTGACAACTCACCACGCCTTTAGGAACCTGTACGTCTAAGACAGTGATGGTGGACCTTTTAGAGACCAAGTGCCCAAACTGCAACCCAAAACCCACTTATTCATCACAAAGTGCTAACACAGCAACAGGGGTGGAAGGAAAAGCTCCCATTGGGCTGCTGGGCAGAGGGGTGGGTGAACTCTGTGCTGGGGAGGGAGGAAGCACTCCCATTGGGCTGCTGGGCAGAGAGGCGGGGCAAACTCTGTGCTGGGTTGACTGCACGGGTGCCCACAGAAAGGGCTCCGAGTAACACCTCTGGCACACGTGCCATAGGTTCGCCATCACTGGTCTAGGAGATTATTGACTAGTACACTGTAAGACTTTTTGGCAGAATAACCATGTTCTGTTTTACTTAATGCCAATGTCACTTTCATTCTGGCAGCAAACACTCAAGGAGGACTGTTTAACCACTCAGCCATGGAGGGAGTGCTGAACTCTTGGCTCCATTCACTGTCTATTTAGCAGGTTCATATGGAGAAATGAGTACTCCCACAGATTTCATCTGTTCCCCTTGTGCTTTTAATTCACTCTTTGCCTTTTGATGAGAAATAGCACCATATTCTTTCCTTATATTCTTTTCTTTAAATTTCAAGTGCCAAGAAAGGCACTCAAGGTCTAGTCCTGAGAGAATTTTCTTTGACTGTGGAATTCAGCAAGCTAGTATGACTACACTTCTGAATGCTCTGGGGCTTTTAAAGAGAAATGTAATAGAGTTAGATAGTAAGAAAGGGGGTAGCCTTGTGACTTCATTTCCCAAGTACCAAAAAACAAAAGAAGAAAAAACCTATTGCATGTTACAGTATAGGATGATTTTTTCCCTACCAATAGCACAACTCCCTGTTAAGGCTGGACTGTTCTAAGCCTTAACTGAAGTAATAAAGCATATAGCAACACACTTCCAATTTAAGAATGGTTTTTAAAAAGAAATCCAGTATACAGAATTTTTAATGGACTTGTGAAGGCCACCCCAGGGCAAGTGCAAGATCACAACAGATCACCCACCGGGGGGAGGTGGATACAATCAGATATGTCTGGGATCAAAACCAACCCTATAAGGCCGTAGCTTTGGCGGAGTTGCGGGGAGGAGGGGAGCCCCATTCTTGGCATTTGTCTCCCGGACGTGTTGGCGAGATTTTTTTTGTAAGCACGCACCGCTTGCCCCACCTCCTCTGTGCTCGTGTCCTTTAGCCTGATTGGCTGAGGGGTGGTACGGCGAGGAGGACGCTGGGAAGTGAAGGTTTTTTTGGTCGGGTTTGTGGGGCGTTGGCCCCACTCTTGGCTTCCGGACCCTTGCGGCGATGCTCACAGGGTCTTAAGGTAAGTGTGGCTGACTCGGTACAGGATGGTTGGACCGGGTGTGGCCATGCATGCGGACATGCATGGCCCATCCACCATTTTATAGGTAAAGTACAGCTAAGACAAAGTGAGAATGAAAGCGTGGTGCCAAAATGGCCGCCGCGCTCTTTGCGGCCCCCCCTCACCCGGACTCAGACATCCGGGTGAGTTAGGGGGCGTGGCCACCCCTCTATAAAAGGGGTGGCCACGAGGCAGACGAGCTGCCATTTTAGAAATAGCGATGGAGAGGAGAAGTTTTCTCCGTCGCTGTTTTTCCTCTTAAGTCTTAGGCTATTGAGCCCTTGCAGTTCGTTTCCCAGCTGGGAAAGGAGGATTAACGCACGCGGAGCCTTGGTTTGCTTGGCTACCGCGGTGCTTAGGCGCTAGGAGTTCGATCCCTGGATAGGGATCCTGCTTTTCTTCTCCTAGGGAGACATGGCTCCCAAGCGGAAGGCCCCGGCGATGAAGCCGCGGCCGAGGGGGAGAACTTTTACCGGCCCTGCGCCGGACGGGGGCCAGCCATCGGGTCGGAGGACCAGGGCTGCGCCCTCGCGGCAGGGCAATGTGCCAGCCTTGCCCACTGGTACCAGTGGGGCTACTCAGGCTGACACTTGGCAGCCGGGCTCCAGCTCGTTAGCTGGGCAGCTACAGGCCGGCCCCTCAGGGGCTTCGGCCCTCGGCCCGCCGTTACCGGCCATGGGACAGGGCGGCATGGGGGGCCCTGGTGCAGGTATCCAACTTGCTCCTCCTCCGGCCCCTCATGGGCCGGAGTTTTGGGCATGGCCCTATTCTGGCCCTGGCTCACCTTTTGGGTTACCTTTTCAACTGCCTAGTGGGCCGTCCGGTCCACCCGGCCCGCCTTATGCTGGGGGCTCTGTGGCAGTGGATGCTCTGTTAGCACGGTTAGCAGTGCTGGAAGCATCCTTGGGCATTGCACAGCCTCCTGCGGAGGGGGGCGCTACTCTTTCCACAGGGGCCCCTTCGTTGGCCCCGGCTACCTCAACGGCCGCAACGCTTCAACGGGCGGCCAGCCGGGTTGAGCTGCTTGAGACGCTCCGGCCGGTACCAGCTGGTGTCTCACAGCTCCCTGTTCGTCCTGATGTGCAGACTGGGAGTAGTCAGGTGTGGTCCCAGAGCTCGATTCCGGTCGCGAGCTCCGACGCCCGCCGTGCACCTAGTGAGTATCAGGTTCAATTTAGTGCACCTACATCACAACCCACTTACAGTGGCGGGGTTCAGTGGCCTTAGCCTCGTCAAGTTGAGGCGAGTGGGCATCAGTTACCAGCCTATCCCAGTGCCCCATGGTTTCAAAATGGCCCCTCGTTAAGGGCGGGGGTTTCCGCCCCTGGGGCAGTGCCGAGCATCGCAGGGGCTGTCCAGGTCCCGCTGCGTATGCCCTCTATACAGAATGTGCTGATGACGGCTTTGCCGACGGCTGGTTATTCCTTGCCCCTGGGTGATCATTTGTCACAGGTCACGAGGGAGAAGATTTGGCGAGGGGAGTACGTGGATATATTCTCCCTATTGAACTGTGAGCCCACTAAGGAGGAGAGAGAAGGACAGGACGACAGAGACAAGGAGCTGTCTCGTCGTCGTAAGCCACCGCGCACCTGGGCCAACTGGTTGCCGGCATATCTTATTTATATGGCGGTATACCTTAGGGCCCAGCCTGATCTGGCCATTCCTATGGTCCAATACTTGGACAATATTTACAGGGCGATGGTTGATTTCCCTGGCCCATCGTGGTTGGCTTACGATGAGGAATTTAGAATGAGGGTGGCCCTACACCCGGAGATTAGATGGGATGAGCCCTGCCAGAAATTATGGCTCTTGTACATGACCCCCACGGGTCCGGCGCCTTGGGATAGGTACCATTGTGGCCATGCTGTGCAGCGAGCTGCTCCAACGCAGGCTCCCCGCCAGCCGGCGGGGCAGGGGGTTCCAGCCCGCATGTTATGTTGGAGCTTCTCAGCTAATGGCGTGTGCAATAAGCGACAGTGTCAATACAAACATGAGTGTCCCTCTTGCGCTGGCCCCCACGCCGCCTCCACGTGCCCGCGGGCTGGTGGGTCAGAGGGCAGAGGTAGAGGTGGACAGGGAGCAGGCAGGGCTTCCGCTGATGGAGCTAGCCAGTCAAAAGGCCCCCTCCCCAGTTAATGTGTATATGTTGGAGCGATGGCTCTCAACTTATCCAAGAAGGGAGGACGCGAGGTACCTCCTGGAGGGTTTCCAGATGGGGAGATGGGGATCCATGCATTTTGCATTGTATGTTCGCCCACTTCAGGCATGAGTACCAGTTAAGTCATTATTCTCTTTTCTTCTTTTACAGACCCTGTGTGTCCCCGCACACCGGTGGCAGTATGGCTGGTGGGCCACAGTTACGTGCACTGGGCAGCGCAGTATGCTGCGGCGACAGAGTGGGGACCCCAGCTTGGACCACGTGCAACCGCACGTATACGTTGGTACGGTAAGCGCGGAATGAGATGGCGGGAACTGTTGCCATTCCTGTTTTCCATCAGGGATGCTGAACCGCCTGATGTCCTTGTACTGCACCTCGGGGGCAGGTCACTGGCCTTTCCTTAAAATTCACAATCTGCAGTGACCTAGCTTATTTGCATTATGTGTGGCCGTCCACAAGGCTGCTATGGTCGGACATTGTGCCGCGTCATACATACAGGGGAGGTATTGACCTCCATGCCCTTGACCGCGCTCGCTACTCGGTGAACAGGGCAGTTGCCCGGTTCTTGTCAGACAAGGGTTTGGGGATGGTCATCCGGCATCCCATGATTAGTTTGCAAAATTACAATCTCTATGCAGGGGATGGGGTCCACCTGTCGGCTAGAGGTATGAACCTCTTTCTTGAAGATTTGCAAGCAGGCCTGGTGACTGAGCTGATGGTCTGGGGGGGGGGGCGGTGAGTCTTCATAGACGCCTCCCCATGTGGCGGGTAGCATTGGTAAGCACTGGATTGATGACCCATAGGTATCCGGCAGGTTCGCAATTGACTGGCCAACACTTAGACAGGTACAGATGTAATCGCTTTGGCCGGTCAACGACGAACCAGGCAAGGGGTGATGGCAGGAGCTTTACAGCATGCATCACTTCGTGATTTGACGGATACACTTCATAGGGTGGGGTCAGTAGATAGTTTATTGACTCCGGTCAACAATTTGTTTGTGTCAACAAACAAATTGATACAAATTGTTACATTGTAGCCAATTATCATTGGCAATTTTGGGAGGAACCTTACCAGTGTTACTGCGGCCTGCTTGCCTTAAGAATTACAATTGGATGAATACACCAATTGAAAGTTATAATTCGGACTAGGGCATTATTCAATAAAAGTGGCCCAATGACTTTATCCATATACCGGTGTCTGAATCTTTCTTTGGGGGGTGCGCCTGCAATGAAAGCGCGGCACCAAAATGGCCACCACGCTCTTTGCGGGCCCCCACCCCACCCGGACTCAGACATCTGGGTGAGTTAGGGGGCGTGGCCACCCCTCTATAAAAGGGGTGGCCACAAGGCAGACGAGCTGCCATTTTAGAAATAGCGACGGAGAGGAGAAGTTTTTCCCTCCACCCCCTCCCTAGTGTACAGTGTGATATTTTGGTCGCTTCAGGGCTGGGTGGGAATTTTTGGCCTGAACCTACAATTGGCCCTTGGGTTCTGGATTTTTTTGCCCATCCCACACTGTTGTTAGTGTTTGAGCAAAGGGGTTTCTTTGACTTTGGTCACTTTAGGCGGGTAGCACTGGTAAGGTAAAGATTGATGACCCATAGGTATCCGGCAGGTTCGCAATTGACTTGCCAACACTTAGACAGGTACAGGTGTAATCGCTTTGGCCGGTCAACAACGAACCAGGCAAGGGGTGATTGCAGGAGCTTTACAGCATGCATCACCTCGTGATTTGACGGATACACGTCATAGGGTGGGGTCAGTAGATAGTTTATTGACTCCGGTCAACAATTTGTTTGTGTCAACAAACAAATTGATACAAATGGTTACATTGTAGCCAATTATCATTGGCAATTTTGGGAGGAACCTTACCAGTGTTACTGCGGCCTGCTTGCCTTAAGAATTACAATTGGATGAATACACCAATTGAAAGTTATAATTCGGACTAGGGCATTATTCAATAAAAGTGGCCCAATGCCTTTATCCATATACCGGTGTCTGAGTCTTTCTTTGGGGGGTGCGCCTGCAAAGGTAGCTTTATATAACGACTGGACTCAACACAGCTTTTCTACCCTTAGCTCACAGTAATTGTAATGGAATCTAGCAACCAAAACTCACAAATCCCACAATTTTAGACTCTCATGTTGTTGAAGACTGTCACAAGAATACCAGATTCAGTAATTTCCCCAAATACTGTAGTTGCTAAGCCATAACACTGGTTAAATAGGTGTGCTTTCTTAGAAACTTGCCTCTTAAGCTGTCATAGTGCAGCTAAAGTATACGAGCTTAACTCAAAAAAAAAAAAGTAGATTCTTCACACTAACCCGAATATTGAAATATCAGTGATACATCAGTTACCTGAAAAACTACTATCCCCTTTTTCTGTCACAGATCAAAGAAGCTGTACAAGCAGAGCACAGCGGAAACCTGCAAATCACTGGAGATGCTTCACTAAAATCAAAAAAGCTCTTCCACTGGCAGAACCCCCGGAACCACAGAGACTTGAATTTCAGGCAAAGAAATTAAGTTTTATTGAAATACATTTTATCAACAGTGGCCACCTGTGGTCAAAGACAATTCTCAAACCTGCCTGCTATAAAAATCTACACGTGAGCTTCCCTAACTACATTTTGAGAGAGAGCTAGAGAGCTGAAGTCCCGACAGTGCGTAGTCTTCTTATACAGTTCTACAGATACAGACTAATCCTATCACCTGTCTATTGTATCAATAAAGTTTTTACAATGAAGCAATAAACTTGCAGCAGGTGGTCATTTCAAGTAAATCAATTTTGGGTTACAAAGTTAAATATTTATGCAAATAAATGGTAATGGTAAAAAGATTACAATTTCCAGCAAAATAGAGGGAGGAGATTGGGGGATTAGGTAAAGGCAAAGTCAATGCAGCAACCAATGCTAGAATGTGTTTGTTGAGCTTGTCACCAATGGCCATGCCCGGCCTGAAGACAGGAACCAATCAGGATTGCTGCACGTCCAAGGCGGGAGGCTTGACTAGCCAGTCAGCATCATTAGATCTTCACTTGATGAAGAACCAGTGGTGAGCATAAAAAACGTTTCACTACCACACTGTGGGCGTGGCTTACTCTATGGGCTTGGTTTATTCTGTGGGCATGGCTATCTGACTGGGTGGGCGTTTTGAAACAAAAAATGCAATTTTTAAAAAATCCAGTCATAATCGACTATGTGACTAACAACAATAATTAAATGTTTTAATTGGTAGCCGTGTTAGTCTGTAAGCGTATCTGAGAGTAAACAAAACAGAACAGCAAAAAGTAAGAAATGTGCTGGTTAAAGCTAAACTTCCATGCTATTTTTCATACAGTATTTAGCTGGGTTCTTTGCTTTGCGTTGCTTAAAGGGGGTGTCCATTTGAATTCCTTTCTACTTTTGAATTTCCCAGGTGTTTGCAAATAAGAAATGTGCTGTCAAAAGCTTTAGCTTACTTGCAAACACCCAGGGAAATTTGAAAGTACTGTAGAATGGGATTCAAACAGCCAGCCCCTTTAAGCAACGCAATGCAAAGAACCCAACTAAATAAGAGAAATAGCATGGAAAATTAGCTTTATCCAGCACACTTCTTACTTGCAAACTCCCAGGGAAATCCAAAAGTAGAAAAGGATTCAAACAGCCAGCCCCTTTAACACCCTCTTTCCCAGGAGAGGGAAGAGACAGTGATCCAATCAGCATCAAGTATATTTGCATACAACATAAAGAGGATTTTTCGGTGGCCTTGTCTTAAACACAGATTTTTTAAAAATGAAATTGAGGTACACAAGGCTAAGACAGTACACAAATAAGTGATATACAGTAAGTGTAAAAAAAAACAGTTCCATAAAAAAATCACCATATTATGAAAAGCTAATGCATAGAATGGGGAAAGACATTTGCCTCTTCCCTTCTCTTGCTGTAGCCAGGGCTGGCCTGCTGTATTGTTCCAGCAGTGATACTGTCCAGACTTTTTCCTTGGCTCTGCTGCTATCCTGAGTGTAGAGGAGGAGAAAGAGCAGCTGCCAAAGTTCCCTTTCCTGGGCAGTGGTGGAAGTGGTAAATATTTCCCCTGCTTTTGTGGCGCTTCCTCCACCTGTGAGAGCCTGACATGGCTCCTCTTCCTCCATGGCTCTGGTGGCTCTTCCTTCTTCTCCTCTTCTTCTAAGCTCCTGGATGTGCGCAGAGGGTGGGGAGAAGAGGTGGACGGGGTAGGGATGGGTCTGCCTGGACCAGGGCGGACCAGGAACAGCACACCACTGTGACGTACCCAGGCATTCCCCACCCAAATAATCCTAATTTTGTCTCAAGGCAGTAAACCCTACCAGCAGCATTAAAGCCCAACCAGCACTATGTACATATGTTAATTATTACCCTCAGAAACAAAAGATGTACACAAACAGAGTGAAAGAATAATCCCTAAATCAATTAAGGTCTTCAAGGATGAGCTTTAGGTTCCAGGAAGGGTGTAAGTGAGTTCCTGGATTTAGGGCATCAGATGTGGTGATTTTGGAATGTGGTCGGGCTTTTGCATTTGTCCAATCATGCCCAAGGCAAATGAGAATATTCAAGAAATTCCTGCTTGAAATATTAAAAAAACATTTTAGAACATATGAAAATATTTTTGATCTGCAAATTGTGTTGAATGGATGCATATTTTAGTGTGGTGATTATGTATACGTAAGACTAACAGTTGAAGTAGGGGTGGGGGGAGAATGAAAAATAAAGAGCAAAAGCATTTTTATTGAAAATAAAAGTATTAAAAATAATAACAGGGGCAATTTTCAGATTTGAGGTAACACATCTCTGTCCTTTGAGCAGTATGATTTCTGTTTAATTTTAATTTAATTTAATTTAATTTTCACGCTTATATACCGCTCACTCAGGCGAACCCGACTCAGTGCGGTTTACATAGCGGACAATAATACAAAATATAGTAACATAACATACAATAAATACAGCAAAAAATCAATCACCAAAAGTACAATTACAAATCTCTGTCCGCAAAAATTACAGAATATATATATATATATATATATATATATATATATATATATATATATATATATATATATATATATATATATATATATATACAGAATATATATATATACTACAATATGCACTACATGTGCACTATAATACAGTTTCTAACAATACATCAAATAAGGTACAATACAATAAAATCCTAAACATCAGTTAATCACATCAAAGAGTACACAATATAAAAAAAAATTCAAAACGTCAAATAACAATATAAAAATATACCCAGCACAGCCCTTTTAGTCCTTCCAGAAGTGGGGTGGGTGGGACAAAAGCGTGCACAAGTCCTGGAGCTCCAAGCCGACCAGCCTCCTCGCCTCCACCGAGGGTTCCCTTATTTTTGATGTTTCTTAATCCTGTTACTGTCAAACATTGAAAACTGGACAACTATATACTGTAAATGTTATATGAAATGTATTGTCAGTCTGAATTTTGACAGATCCCATAAATTAATTAGCATATATATACTAAATTAATTTATACTGGAATTAATTTACAGTATCTGCCAACATTCAGACTGACAACTGATATATGACACATATCATTTGCACACACATTATGATCTAGCCTTTCCATTAGAAGAAATTAAAGCAGATAATCTTAATACATTACTCCTGAAGACACAGTTTATAAAAAAGAAACAAGTAAAGAAAGAGAAGCAGCCAAGCTGAATGACTTGGAGAGTATTCTTTGGGCTTCAGTGCCATTGAGCACAGTGAACTTCAGCCTCAACTACTGGGGGGTCTGTAATTTTTACTATTTTGCTTCAGTTTTATCTAGAATTAGTCAAAAACCAACCTCAGGGTATTATAGAGCAGGGGTCCCCAACCCCTGGGCCACAGACCATGGGTGGGTGGCACTGAGAGCCCCGATGGCAACCTTCTGCCCTCAAAATGCACCTTCTGCCCTCAACATGCACCGCCGGGTCTGCATGGCTTATGAAGTCCGGACTCCCGGAATTCCAAGGTAGCATTTTCAGAAGTACTGCCTGTCCCTCGCGCAGGACCTACCAGGCAGGCAGAGCTCAGAAGCCTCAATGCGTGGATGAGGCGGTAGTGTCGAGAGGAGGGTTTCAGATTTGTCAGGAACTGGAGAACATTTTGGGACAAGCCAAATCTGTTCAGGAGGAATGGGTTGCATTTGAACCATGATGGGACCAGATTGCTGGCACTCAACATCAAAAAGGCTGCAGAGCAGCTTTTAAACTGATAACTGGGGGAAAGCCGACAGGAGCTGGGCAGCATCCGGTTCGGAAAAGTGTGTACTTGAGTAGTGAGGAGGATGCAAAATTTACTGAGCAGAGCGAGGAGCTAGTCACTAGCATTCTAGCAGAAGGATGCAAGAGGCAGTCTAACAATGCAACTGGACACAAAAGACTGTATCAGGAAAGCATATATAAATGCTTGTATACAAATGCCAGAAGCCTCCGGAACAAAATAGGCGAGGTGGAATACTTAGCAATAGATAAGAATATTGATATTATTGGTATCACTGAAACCTGGTGAACGGATGATAACCAATGGGATACAGTTATCCCAGGCTACAAACTGTACAGGAAGGATAGGAAGGGGCAAACGGGAGGTGGTGTAGCCTTGTATGTCAAAGAAGTGATAAAATCATATGAATTGGAATATCTAGGTGATTTGGAGTCACCATTAGAAGCTCTGTGGGTAAGAGTACCAGGCCACAAGGATGGTCTAACAGTAGGCATATACTATCGGCCTCCAACCCAAACTCTTGAGGGAGACTGGCAGTTGGAGAATGTTGTAAAGGAGGCATCCAAGAAGGGAAGCCTGGTTATAATGGGGGACTTCAATTACCCTCACATAGACTGGGTGAATTGTTGTTCAGCACATGATAAAGAGATAAAGTTCCTAGATATGCTAAATGATTGTTCCCTGGGACAGATGGTTGAAGACCCAACTAGAAGTACAAGAATCCTTGACTTGATCCTGAGTAATACTCAGGATCTGGTGCAAGATGTTAATGTGACTGATCCAATAGGGAACAGTGACCACAACTCAATTATGTTTAACTTGGTCATAGACCGTAAGTCACTGATAAAATCTAACACACAGACCTTAAATTTTCAAAAAAGAAATTTCCCAAAGATGAGGAAACTAGTAAAAAAAGAAGCTGAAAGGGAAAATTGAGAGAGTCCAAACACTCCAAGAGGCATTGAGGCTGTTTACTAAAACAATAACAGAGGCCCAATTGGAATGTATACCCAAAAGGAAAAAGGGCACTGCCAGGTCCACAAGGACTCCGATGTGGCTTACAGGAGCTGTTCGGGAAGTGATCAAAAGCAAGAAAAGCTCATTTAGAAGATGGAAGGTTTGTCCGAATGAGGACAGCAGGCAGAAACATAAATTCTGGCAGAACAAATGCAAGGCAACAATCAGGAAAGGAAAGCAAGACTTTGAGGAGCGTATAGCTAAAAATACTCAGAGAAATAACAAAGACTTCTTTAAGTACATTAGAAGAAAGAACCCAACTAGGAAGGCCATTGGACCATTAGATGACAATGGAAGGCAAGGGGTTATTAAAGAGGAAACAGAGATTGCAGAGAGACTCAATGAATTCTTTGCTTCAGTATTCACTGAAGAAGACAGAGACCACATGCCCAAAACAGAGCCTATCTTCGTAGGGAGGGAATTAAGCCAGATAGAAATAACCAGGGAGGAGGTCCTTGCATGTCTTGTTAAACTAAATGCTAACAAATCACCAGGACCAGATGGCATCCATCCACGAGTTCTCAGGGAACTTAAAGATGAAATTGCTGATCTCCTAGCCAAAATATATATTTCCCTCAAATCAGGCTTTGTGCCTGATGACTGGAAGGTAGTGAATGTAACCCCAATTTTCAAAAAAGGATCCAGGGGTGATCCAGGAAATTACCGACCTGTCAGTTTGACATGTGTCCCAGGTAAAGTGATGGAAACCATCCTAAAAGATAAAATTAATAGGCACATAGAAGAGAAGGCACTGCTAAAGGAGAGCCAACATGGCTTTTGCAAGGGCAAATCATGCCTCACTAATCTGTTGGAATTTTTTGAGAGTGTCAACAAGCATGTGGATAAGGGGGATCCAGTTGACATTGTTTATCTGGACTTTCAGAAGGCTTTTGACAAGGTCCCACACCAAAGGCTCTTGAATAAACTTACCAGTCATGGAATAAAGGGACAGGTCTTGTCCTGGATCAGCAACTGGCTAAGGGACAGGAAACAGTGGAGGGAAGTAAAGAGTGGGGACCCCCAAGGTTCATTACTGGGACCCTTGCTTTTCAACCTCTTCATAAATGATCTAGAGGTAGGAGTAAAAAGCAAGGTAGCCAAATTTGCTGACGACACTAAACTATACAGGGTAGTGAAAACTGTGAGAGATTGTGAGGAGCAACAGAGGGATCTCTTGACACTGGGGGAGTGGGCAAAACAGTGGCAAATGAGCTTCAACACTAGTAAGTGCAGAGTGATGAATGTTGGGGCAAAAAACCCCAATTGCATTTATAAACTGATGGGGTCTGAACTCTCTGCGACAAACCAGGAAAGGGACCTTGGTGTCCTGGTGGACAACTCAATGAAGGTGTCAACCCAGTGTGCCTCAGCAGTGAAAAAAGCAAACTCAATGTTAGGGATCATTAGGAAGGGTATAGAAAATAAGTCAGCAAGTGTCATTTTGCCTCTTTTTAAATCTATGGTGAGGCCCCATCTGGAATACTGTGTACAGTTCTGGTCGCCATACCTCCAGAAGGATATTATGGAGTTGGAGAAAGTGCAGAGGAGAGCAACCAGAATGATTAGGGGACTGGAACACCTTCCTTACCATCTGAGGCTGCAACGGTTGGGCCTTTTCACTCTTGAACGACGGCGTCTAAGAGGTGACCTGATTGAAGTTTATAAAATCATGCACGGTGTGGACAAAGTAGATAAGGAAAAACTGTTTTCCCTATCGTACAACACTAGAACTAGGGGACACTCGATGAAACTTTTGGGTACTAGTTCTCAAACAAATAAGAGAAAGTACTTTTTCACCCATAGGATTACTGGTCTATGGAACTCCCTGCCAGAAGAAGTGGTGATAGCTGTCAGTCTTGACTGCTTTAAGAAAGGATTAGACAAGTTCATGGAGGACAAGGGTATCAATGGCTATAATTATGGATACTTAAGGACAACCTCGGGGTTGGAGAGATAGGCAGGATATCTCTCAATGCCATTTCCAGGGAATCCTAAGCAGGTGAAGGCATCTCCTTGGGAATAACCTGAAGGAAATGGTGAGCCACTGTGTGAGACAGAATGCTGGACTGGATGGGCTGTGGCCTGTTCCAGCAAGGCTGTTCTTATGTTCTTATGAAGTGAGAGCACGGATTTCAGACACAGCACATAGGCAAGTCCACATTGCTTAACTACGGCTCTTATGGTAATTATGCATTTTATCGTATTTTATGTGCTTGCACCATCCAATACCACCATCTCCGCTTACTGGAGATTCATGGAAAAATTGTTTAGCATGAAACCAGTTCCTGGTGCAAAAAAGGTTGGTGACCCCTATTCTAAGTTAAAAAGTTTAATTGGGCAGGCTCCTACATATTACATACAATCTGAGATTCACTGAAGCGTCTCATTTCTAGTGGGAAATCAACTGATCATTACTTCAGTCACCATATACCTTCAATGTTATCTTGTTGAAGGCCACCCACCTGAGACTATAAAAAAGAGAGGATCATACCTATGGCTTATCTGAAGGTTTGTCAGATCTCAAATGCACAGGCTGGAGTCTTTCCGGTTTACTTTGGAAAAACTAACTTAGCTCACACCAGGAAAAGCTGTTGTGCAGCTGTGATCATTGTCACACAATTTACAGTCAACTTACCTGTATAAATTCAGAGGAATGCATCAGAACTGTAGAATTTATCTGGTATAAAATTGAATTGACCGAGGTTTTTGAGTGGCTGGCTTCTGCTGTGAACAGCTCATAAACTGCTTCGCCACAAATACTGTCATTAATCCAGGTTTGAGAGGGAACCATAGCCAATACTGACCAAAGTATTTCTGTGCTACAAATGCTTTTACATATCCCTTTGTTACAACCTCATATGTATGCACCAAAAATGAAAACATGTAAGTGACTCACACAGTAGACCAGGGGTACCCAAACTTTTTGGGCCATGTGCTGGTCACATGGTTCAGGGGTCTGGTCACTACAGCGTGGGGGCTGTATCTGGCCCCTGATGCCATGGAGCCCTCATTGCTCCTGGGAGCGGAAGTAAAACACCCTGATCAAAACAGTTACAGCAGCCAGATCCCCTTTAATTTAATTTAATTTAATTTAATTTAATTTAATTTAATTTAATTTAATTTAATTTAATTTAATTTAATTTAATTTAATTTAATTGCTCAATTTGTATGCTGCCCCACTCACACAGCGAATCAAGATGGCTGTATCCTAGAGGATCCTGGGATTTGTAGTCCGATAATAATAATTTCGTGTCAGAAATTATTCTGGGTTGAAAGGATTTTTACTAGAGAAACTCGGCTCAGGGGATGCCCGAATGAGGCTCCATTCATGACCCCAAGAGCTGGGAGAGAGATGGGCGCTCAATCCATCATGCAGTTTTGTTGTTCAGTCGCACAGTCGATTCCGACCCTTTGCGACCCCATGGACCATTTTCCTCCAGGCACCTCTATCCTCCACCATTCTCCTCAGCCCACCAACCTCTGTGCCCATTGTGTCCACAATACCATCTACCCATCTCATCTTTGGGCACCCCCTTCTTCTCTTTCCCTCCACCTTTCCCAGCATCAAGGCCTTCTCAAGTGAGTCCTCCCTTCTCATTTGATGTCCAAAGTACTTTAGCTTCATCTTCACTATTTGTCCCTCCAATGAACAGTCAGGATTGATTTCCTCCAATATTGACCTATTTGTTCTCTTTGCTGTCCAAGGGACTCTCAGGACTCTCCTCCAACACCACATCTCAAAGGCATCTATTCTTCTGAGCTCAGCCTTCCTAATGGTCCAGCTCTCACACCCATATGTTACCACTGGGAAGACCATTGCTTTGACTATGCGAATTTTTGTTTTCCAGGTGATGTCTCTGCTTTTCACTATATTCCCCAGGTTTCTCATTGCTTGTCTCCCCATAATCAGTCGTCTTTTTATTTCATGGCTACAGTCGCCATCTGCAGTGATCTTAGATCCCAGGAAAGTAAAATCTGTCACTGCTTCTACTTCTTCCGCATCTATTTTCCAGGGACTGATCAGACCTGTTGCCATTATCTTGGTTTTCTTGATATTGAGTCTCAGGCCAGCTTTTGCACTCTCCTCCTTCAATCCAATCAAGAGGTTCTTTAGGTCTTCCTCACTTTCTGCCATTAGGGTGGTATCGTCTGCATATCTCAAATTGTTGATGTTTCTCCCAGCAATTTTGATCCCATGTTGTGATTCCTCCATCCCTGCATTGCGCATTATGTGCTCTGTGTATAGATTGAATAGGCAAGGTGATAAAATGCAGCCTTGTCTTACTCCTTTTCCAAACCACTCTGTCATTCCGTGTTCTGTCCTAACTGTTGCTTCTTGGTTCGTGTACAGATTTCTCAGGAGGCATATGAGGTGTTCTGGTATTCCCATCTCTTTAATTACTTGCCACATTTTGTTGTGGTCCACACAGTCAAAAGCCTTGGTGTAGTCAATAAAACAAAAGTAGACTTGTTTCTGGTATTCTTTTGTTTTCTCCATGATCCAACGTATGTTAGCAATGTGGTCTCTAGTCCCCCTGCCTCTTCTGAAACCGGCCTGCACCTCTGTCATTCCGTGTTCTGTCCTAACTGTTGCTTCTTGGTTCGTGTACAGATTTCTCATGACGCATATGAGGTGTTCTGGTATTCCCATCTCTTTAATTACTTGCCACATTTTGTTGTGGTCCACACAGTCAAAAGCCTTGGTGTAGTCAATAAAACAAAAGTAGACTTGTTTCTGGTATTCTTTTGTTTTCTCCATGATCCAACATATGTTGGCAATGTGGTCTCTAGTCCCCCTGCCTCTTATGAAACCAGCCTGCACCTCTGGTAGTTCTCTCTCCACATGTTGTTGAAGTCTATCCTGTATTATCTTGAGCATCACCTTGCTGGCATGTGGGATGAGCATAATTGTTCTGTAATTTGAGCATTCTTTGGCATTCCCTTTTTTTGGGATTGGAGCGTACACTGATCTTTTCCAATCCTGTGGCCACTGTTTTGTTTTCCAAATTTGCTGGCATATCGAATGCAGTAGTTTGATTCCATCATCTTTTAGGGCTTTGAAAAATTCAACTGGGATGCCATCATTTCCACTAGCTTTATTGTTTGCAGTGCTTTTTAGGGCCTTTCTGACTTCACTCTCCAGAATGTCTGGTTCAAGTTCAAATTTCTCATTATTGTTATTATCAGGAGTGTTGAGGTCCTTTTTGTAGAGTTCCTCTGTGTACTCTTGCCATCTTTTTTTGATCTCTTCTGCTTCAGCTGACTCTTTCCCATCTTTGTCCCTTATCATGGTCATTTTTGCTTTAAATGTTCCCTTGATTTCCCCAATTTTTTTGAAAAGATCTCTAGTCCTGCCTCTTTTCTTGTTTTCCTCCATTTCTTTGCACTGTTCGTTCAGGTATTTCTCCTTATCTCTCCTTGCTTTTCTTTGAAATTCTGTATTCAGGTGGTTGTATTTTTTCCTTTTTCCTTGGACTTTTGCATTCCTTCTTTCCTCTGGTATTTTAAGAGCCTCATCAGACAACCACTTTGCTTTCTTACGCTTCTTTTCTTTTGGTATGGTTTCTCTTGCTGCCTCCTGCATGATGTCCCGCGTCTCTGTCCATAATTCTTCTGGTACTCTGTCTATCAGGTACAGGACATTAAATCTGTTCATGACCTCCACCATGTATTCTTTAGGGATGTTGTGTAGGTCATATCTGTCTGGTCTAATTGTTTTCCCCGTTTTCTTTAGTCTAAGCCTGAACTTTGCGATCAGTAGGTTGTGATCTGAGCAACAATCTGCTCCAGGTCTTGTTTTTGCTGACTGAATGGAGGTTCTCCATCTTTGACTGCAGAGTATGTAATCAATCTGATTTTGATGCTGGCCATCTGGTGATGTCCATGTGTAAAGTCGCCTCTTGTGTTGCTGGAAGAGGGTTATGGCTACTCCGTTTTTTCTGAGGTTTTCTTGCCCACAGTAGTAGATATGATGGTTTCCAGAGCTGAATTCACCCATCTCTGTCCATTTTAATTCACTGATGCCCAGGATGTCAATGCTTATTCTTTCCATCTCGTTTTTTACCACTTCCAGTTTTCCTTGATTCATAGACCTCACATTCCATGTCCCTATGCAGTATTGTTCCCTGCAACACTGTATTTCTCCTCCCCCTTTCGTATCCCTCCCCCTTTTCAGATCTGCTGTGCTGAGCATCCCCTTGTTTTGCCTTTTGTTTTGGTCCATAGGGTTCTCTTGACAAACTTTGTGGCGTGCCTTGCCAGTCTCTACGCCAGTCTTTTCCCATCACACTTGTTATCACAGTTTAAACAGTTTTAAAACAAAGTATTATCATGCACAATATCACAGTTTATCACATAGTATCAAAGTAAAAGTTGACCTAATTAATGAAAGGGAAAGAAAGAAAGAAAAAGTCCACTATATCAAGTCTCTATGTAAGTCAGTTTCTTGTACAGTCACTATGTCAGTTGCTATAAGCCATCTATGTTTAGTCAACTATATTATTTCAGTTTGATTACTTATCCTTTGCATGCACACAGCAGCTCTTGCCTCCCTTCGGCCGCACGGAGTCGGTCAAAGGCGCCGGCTTGGGCCTCGCTGTGATGGTGGTTGTGGATGGTATCTCCTGGGGATGGTCGGGGGTCTCCCGAGGTGTCCTTCTCTCTGGCCCCAGGTCTTTGGATGGGGAGGGAGGGGCAAGATCCTTTACTCACCTCCCCTGTGGGCCTCTCTGAATGGAATGGGCAGTAGAGCTGGGCCTTCCTGAAGCCTTTTCTTCCTGTCCAGGCCCAGGTCTTTGGAAGGGGAGGGAGGGGCAAGATCCTTTACTCACCTCCCCTGTGGGCCTCTCTGGATGGAAAGGGCAGTAGAGCTGGGCCTTCCTGAAGCCTTTTCTTCCTCTCCAGGCCCAGGTCTTTGGATGGGGAGGGAGGGAAAGGTTGGTTTAATAATTCATGCAGTACCTGGGTCTTAAACTGCTGACTTGCCGGCCTTCCAGCTACCAAGGTGAGCTTCTTAACCACTGAGCCACTGCAGCCCTTTGTAGTCCGATGACTGCTTAAGACTTCTCTATGGAGGGCAGTGCACCAAAGCTCTCTAGCATAGACTCTGAAGTCCCTCACTAACCCCCAATTCTCACAGATCTACTGGATGTAACACTGGCAGTCATGGTGATACAATAAAACCTTGCATAAAGAGCGCCTCGCTTAGAGACTAACTCGCTTAAAGAGCAGAATTTTCTCTGAATGGTCACCTCGCTTAACAACTAAAACCAACCAAACACTCCCTTAACAACTAAATCCCCCCCCCCCACCGCCAGAAGTCACAATTGGTCACTTACAATGGTGTTTTGCTTAAAGAGCCAAGTCGCTTAAAGAGCAAATCTCATGGAACACATTATACTCTTTTAAGCAAGATACCGCTGTACAAAGCTGTTACATGTGTAGTGAAGGTGAGAAAGAGAAACTTCCTATAATCTCATACATTTAATTGAGGGCCTGTCTACGTTGACTCTCCCAGTGTGGGCTGTGCAGATTTTTACTGGGTTGCTTTAGGACAAGGGAAGGAGCTGATTACAAGTGCACCATCAATAAGGCGATCCGCCCTAATGCGTATCCGGTGCCGGTAGTCAGCCACTTGTTGGCCAGGTTACACGGGGGGAGGTGTTTCGCTAAACTTGACCTGGCCCAAGCCTACCAGCAACTCCCGGTGACCCCCGCCGCAGCTGCTGCGCAGACCATAGTCACCCACAAAGGGGCGTTCCAGGTAACGCGCCTCCAATTCGGCGTGAATTCGGCGCCCGGGATCTTCCAGTCACTCGTGGAACGCCTCCTGAAGGGGTTAGAGGGGGTGTTACCCTATTTTGATGATGTATTGATTACAGGGGGGAGCCGGGCCGAATTAGCAAAAAGGTTGGGAAAGGTCCTGGCAATATTCGAAAAGGCGGGGTTGCGGTTGCGGAAAGACAAATGCGTTTTCTTCGCAACTGAGGTTGAGTTCCTAGGGTTCCGTGTTACTCCCGAGGGAATAAGGCCATCCCAATCCAAGGTGGCCGCCATCAAGAAGGCCCCTCGCCCCACCTCCAAGCCCGAGCTGCAGTCGTTCCTCGGACTGCTCAACTTCTACCACTCCTTCCTTCCGCAGAAGGCAGCCGTGGCGGAACCGCTACACAAATTGTTAAAAAAGGACGAGGCATGGAAGTGGGGCGACGACCATGAGAAGGCTTTCAATGACCTGAAGCGACTCCTGGCATCAGATGCTGTACTGACCCACTTCAATCCCAAACGCCCAGTGGTCCTGATATGCGATGCATCCCCGGTGGGGGTGGGGGCGGTGTTATGCCACGTGCTGGAGGACGGGAGGGAGGCCCCGATAGCGTTCTACTCTAGGTCCTTGTCCCAAGCGGAGAGAAACTACGCCCAGACAGACAGGGAAGCACTAGCGATAATCGCCAAGAAATTTCATGATTTTGTGTATGGCCGCCCCTTCACCATAGTGACTGACCATAAGCCATTGCTAGGCATTTTCACCGCAGATAAGCCCACACCCCAAATCCTGTCCCCGAGAATGCTCAGGTGGGCCATCTTTCTCAACGCGTATCAGCACGCGTTGGTGTACCGGCCCGGGAAGGAGATCAGCCATGCGGATGCCCTGTCGAGGTCCCCCATTCCCCGGGATTGCTGCCACGTGGGCGAGGAAGAGAGGGACCACCAGGTCTTAATGATAGAGGTCCTAGACTCCCCTCCAGTAGTACCGGCCGACATCGCCAAAGCGACCGGCAAGGACAAAACGTTAGCTACAGTTTGCTCCTGGGTACAGAAAGGGTGGCCCGTGTCTTCCCCAGCAGCGGAATTCGACACATTTTTCAAAAAAAAATTAGAGTTGTCCCTAGAGAGGGGTTGCCTTTTGTGGGGACAGCGGGTAGTGATCCCCACGTCCCTCCGGCCGAGGGTGCTTAAGCTGCTGCATGTCAGCCACCCGGGGATCGTCCGCTCTAAGGCACTAGCCCGCAGTTACTTCTGGTGGCCCCAGCTAGACGTCGACATTGAGCACATGGTCGGCACTTGCGAAGCGTGCCAAAGCTCCAGGCCAGAAGAGGCTCGTTTGCCACATAGGGAGTGGGACGCAGCGAGGGGCCCTGGTCCCGGGTACACGTAGACTTTGCAGGCCCGTTCAGGGGAGCACTTTTCCTCCTTGTGGTGGATGCGTTCTCCAAGTGGTTGGAGGTCATCCCAGTCTCGAGCACCTCCTCGTCCACAACAATCAAACAGTTACGGAGGGTCTTTTCCACGTTCGGTTTACCCGACACCCTCGTCAGCGATAACGCTAGCTGTTTCACGTCCACCGAGTTCAGGGCATTCATGGATCTCAACGCCGTTCGGCACATCACCTCCGCCCCTTTCCACCCGGCCACCAACGGCCAAGTAGAGCGCCTCGTGCGCACCACTAAGGATGCGCTGCGGCGCATGGGCCCCGGAGATCTTGACTTACAAGTGTGCCAATTCCTGCTAGGGTACAGGGTCACCCCACTAGCGTCAGGGTACTCCCCCGCGGAGTTGTTAATGCGCAGGAAGCTGGCCACGGTAATCTCCAAACTAGACCCCACAAGGGTAGAGGACAAAGGGCGGAATGTAGGGATGGATTCCACAAAGAGCTTCAGCGTAGGTGCCCCCGTGCATTGCAGGAACTACGCCAGCGCGGGACCAGCCTGGGTGCCCGGCATTGTAATAGAACAAACCGGCCCCGTTTCATACCGCGTGGAGACCAATACAGGCCTCCTGTGGAGGCGGCACGCGGATCAACTCAGCCGCAGAATCCCCGGAGAGCAGGACGAAGACGAAAATAGCCATGAATCAGCGTTAGGGTACTCCCCCACCCGCTTAGCCCAAGGGGGAGAAAAAGGGGGACATGGGTCCCCACCAAGGGGGGAGGAAAGGGAATCGATCCTCAGAGATGTTTTGCGGGAGTTTGCGGCGGAAAGGAAGAGCCCCGATCTCACACATATCCCTCGGAAGTGTCCCCAAAACACAGATTCCCCAAGAAGTTTAGACCTTGATTTACAGTACCAGGGGGAGTTAGCGGAGTGGTCCCCCACCCGTCCTAGCGAAAAGAGGGGTTTCAGTTCAGCCCCTGGTACTTCCGGTCCCAGTAGCCCCTGTGAGTTAGAATGCAACATAGCACCAATTTCCCGGAGACCGACACCCCCAAGACAGGAGGCGACGGCGAGTCCGCCCACCACAGTCTCAAGGTCCCCCGAGCGGGGAACAGAAGGTAGCAGAACCACAAGGGCATCCTCATCGGTTCCGCGGTTCACAATGGGAGGGTCCCCGGGGTCCGAGAGCAACAGGCAGGGGTTCACTTCCCAGCTGTTCATTCCATTCCCATCCCCCAGCGCAAGGCAGGCACGGACGCCCCACAGAGCCACTAACGAATCCCCATTTTCCGTTGCAGGGCAAGCACCCACGGAGTCAGGGATCACAGGCTCTCCTGTACTAGGTCAGGCGCAAGCACGCCCCAAGCGCACGTGCGGCAAGCCACAATGGTTGCGGGACTTCGTCCCATCCTAGGGGGGAGGGATGTTATGTATGCATGTTCTCTGTACTGATAAGAATGTAACCACTCCAAATACAATGTATCTCAGCTGTAAAGGAACGCGAGCAAGCAGCCCATAGAGGGCAGCTGCGAGCGTTCAGTCTCACATGGTTCACATTGCTCAATCACAGACAGCCGCGGGAAAACCTTCCCCGCATTCAGCAGCAGGAGAAAGAACTACTGAAGAGAGGCGTGCCTGGGCGAGGCCATGCCGGTAGCGGCCAATGAGCTACCGTGCTACAAGATTCGAATGTATAATGCTACTGTATATATAGAGATGTATCACCGCCATTACCTCATGCTCCACCAGATCATCATGCAATAAACCTGTGTTAAGCCAACCCTTCGGCTGTTCTGTTGTCTTTGGTCCCATACAGTAAACCTACCTATATTTTCTTTCTTCCTGCACTGAAATTCATGAGCATTTAGAACTGTATTTATATGGGGTTTTCTTCTTAATGGCCATACAGTATTTGCTTGTACCTTTTACTTAACATATGCAATGTTTCTCTACTGACCAAAGCATGTTTATGAGCATTTTCTCAGCTATGTCTTTTTTTAACATGGTGCATTTTAAAATGTACATAACTTTTTTTTTCTGCACTTTGTTTTTCAACATGCCCTATAAGCCAGCACAAAATGTGCAGATGTTGGAGGCAAAGTATTTTTTGCATCAAGCCTCTCGAGCTGCAAAAGGTCTAAATTAGGGCAAAATCCTAATTAGCCAAGCTGGCTGATGGCTGGCTGAAGTGACACTAAGCCATAGAGCCTGTGATGAATCCAAGCAGGCATGGAAATCACTCATGACTATTTTGACCTTAGCATAACTATGTACTGGCACAATGCCTGTATGTCTGGACTGATACCTGTGGTCCAGTTCACCACAAACAAGCATGCTACATAAGTCTCTTCTTTTCCCAAGTGACTAACTTTGGAGAGCCTAAGAAAGCAGAGGCTTTAATTAGCTAGTTTGAATCCAAGGCAATTTTATTTATTTCACTAAAAGGCTTATATGTAAAAAGGAGAAATTCAAATCAATTCAATTTTAACTCAAAGTGCTATTTATGGCTTATAGAGCCTTATACAGATGGATCCAGGATATCAAAAGAAATACTGGCACAATGGCTGTATATCTGGCCTGAGAGTGTTTTAGATCTGATGGAATTCAACACATTCCCTGTTCTTCCCCTTCTTGACCTCTTTTTTGGTTTTTTTGCCAGCTGACCTTAGTCAATACAAGGTGCCTTCATTTTGGAAGTTTCACATCTGGCCTAGACATGGAGGAGGAGAAGAAATGCAGTTGGGCTGCAAACTCTTTGATCAGCCAATACGAGAGTGTTCTGTTAACACAATGGCATGGGTGCTGGCATGAAATACTTCTGTGCGTGCAAATCCCACCAAAACTATTATATGTTCAAGATTATATTGCAATGTTAGTGAAGATAATAAATCTAATGAAACTTGTTACATCATCGGCATTCCCCATCCATTAATTGGGGGGGAGGGGTAGTAAGATGGAATTTAGAATGAAAGTAGAAAAAACAAGGCTATTGTTTTAACCCTTCTAGCATTCAGAAGAATGTTGAAAGGGGCTCACTGGCTTTTAAACAACTAAAATGCATTTTGCATTGGTGTCGCCATAACACAGCTTCCCTGAGTCTGTTTTCTCAAGCTCCATGCCTTCATGAAGCTCCTATGCCTCTCCAGACACAGAAGCCTTTTTGAAGAACAGATTTCTCCCCTCAAGTGATAATTTTCCCCTAAAACAGGAAGGGAAAATCCTCCAACCAAATCAAAAACAACAACAGTTTCTCTAGGCATATCTGGTTTATGCCAGGGTTGGAGAGATAGGCAGGATATCTCTCAATGCCATTTCCAGGGAATCTTAAGCAGGTGAAGGCATCTGCTTGGGAATACCCTGAAGCAAATGGTGAACCATTGTGTGAGACAGAATGCTGGACTGGATAGGCTGTGGCCTGTTCCAGCAAAGCTGTTCTTATGTTATGTTCTTATGTTATATATTGTTTTGATTCTTTCATTTCTAGTTCAGCTATGTCCACCTTTCAAGTTGATGTACAGAAGTTTTGGAAGTATACATGCGGTGGTGGGGGGCAGTCTGTTAAAATTGCCAACCCATGTGCTATGATAAATGTCTAGTGTTAGGTTTACAATCTCGTTCTCATATAGAAATCAGTCTTATTCCAGGGGCTTAAGAAGCATGGAAACTTCTGTTTATAGCAGTACAATATTCCTTTCTCAAGTTCCTTTTAGCTGAGGGCTGGGGCTAAATTTGAAATAAAAACAAGTATGGTCTCCTGTATGTGCTGGCCATGATTGGAATCAGGGCACATGCACTTACTTGAATGTACACCGGAAGAAGCAATTCGAAAATGCATGTGTAATATAGATTATAGTTTAGCTCTGAAGCCAAAACTGACTGGAAAAGGCCATGTGCCTAAGAGCTTTTCTTTGTCCTTTTGCGCCTTTCACATGACCAGTTAAGCAAATGTCCCTACTTCCGGTTTTTCATGGGTGCATACCTGATGAATGCACATCAGAAAGCCTTCTGGAAGGGAAGAAGCATTTAAACGATTCCCTTTACAAAACTGCAGATCCTTCTGAAGAAGAGAGTTGAAGCAGGTTTGTTCCTTCTGAGATTTTGTTGACACACAATTGTAGCAATTAGCAAATATACTTGTATACCACTCCATAGCGCTTAGAGCACTTTCTGGGTAGTTCACAAGGTAATTAGAATTTTACCCCCAACCTTGTAGGTACGCATTTTACCAAGCTTCAAAGGATGGAAGGATGAGTCAACATGGATCCCATCAGGATTGAATTTACAGCATTTGGCTGCAGTCCTAGAGTTTAACCACTGCATCATGATGAAGCTAAAGGGGGGGGGGAGACACAGTGAACATAGTACTTGACTATACTGTAGCTCTCATTTTGGGAAAGCTTTTTGTAAATCCCTTTGAGAGTTGAAGTATAAAATATATAAACATTATCTAAATATAGATAATACCTAATTTCACTTTGCCCATTTTCTCCATGTTCATCTTTCCCTGCCACTTAAAATTTCAGAATGCCCCATGCCTAATTGCAATGCTCATTTACAGTGATGAAAAAATGAAAAACGTTGGTCCTCCAGTTGTAATTGGACTACAACTCACATTATCATTCACCATTGGTTGGGGTACTGTTGTGTTCTAATGGTGTAACCTCCTACATGTGATAACAATGTATCTGAACCAATGTAACCTTGCCTACGGGTAACAATGTAACCTTCAGCTGTATCACTATAAACCCTGTAATAGGACGCGAGCTAATGACCACCAGCTGGCAGCAGCGAGCGTCCAAGCTCTTTTGGTCCAAACTCATCAAAGAGCCACAGCGCGGGAAGTTTCCCGCCACCACCTACACCTGGACAAGAAGGGCGTGACCAGCAATGACGTCACGAAGACAGTAGCCAATGGGCTATCGTGGAACCACGTTCAAATGTATTACTACTGTATATAAAGAGCTATTGATCCGCCATTACCTCATGTTCCCTCTGACCACCATGCAATAAACCTGAGTTAACCCAGCCCGAGGCTGTGTCCTGTGTCTTGGTTCTCATACACCAAATTGGCGACGAAGGTGGGATGATGGATTCCCAAGGAGCCAGGGCACAGAGCGGGTTCAACATCACCAAACCGCAAGACTGGGAGCTTCTTGAGATGGATTTCCAGGCGGCACTGGTGGAACTCAAAGTCAAAGAAGACGACGAGGAAAGGAAGAGGGCCATCCTCACCCGAATGCTTGGGATGGAAACCAAGCGAACGCTGGTGGGCATCATTGCACCGAAGAAGGTGAGCGATTTCAAAGCCGATGACATCATGAAACTGCTGCGTGAGCGTTTCCGACCCTCGAGGGCAATGTTTCCCGCTCGGAGCGCGTTTTGGAGGCGAGTCCAAGCGCCGGACGAGTCGGTTGAGGCCTTCGTAACAGCCATGAGAATAGCCGCCGCCCCCTGCAGATGGGACAACCTAGAGATGGCCCTCAGGGACGGAGTTCTGTGTGGCCTGAAGGACAAGGAAGTGCAGCGCAGCCTGATGAACAAGGAGCCCCCACCCACGCTGACAGAGGTTGTAGAGGCCGTGGAAGCCGCGGAATCCACGAATGCTGGAGTGGACGAGATGCACCAGTGGCATGAGTGGCGTCCTAGGGCCGGCAAAGCGGGGAATTCGGTGCACGGAAAGTCCGGACAGTCGGTGCACGCAACCCGACGGGCCTCGAAGTCGTCTACGGAAGGCAGCGACGGCGAGGAGGTCCAGAAGGTCCGAAAAGGAGGGCGCCGCTGCGATGGTTGCGGAGCGGCCCATGAGCGCGCAAGGTGCCCATTCAGAAAAACTGAGTGTTACACCTGCGGCCGTCGGGGGCACATCGCCAAGGCGTGCAGGAAGCGGAAAGAGGGCCGGAGGCATTCACAAGACCGTTCGACCAGGCCGGACCGTCCAGCGAGGTCCAAAGATGGCGCCCGGACCACGAGGAAGCAGGACGGCGTGGGCCGCATCTCGGACGACAGCGAGGACGACGCTCCCGTGTTCAGCGTGTCCGCGGGACAGCCCCATTACTTCGTTGAGGTACTAGTAGAAGGGGCCCCTATCATAATGGAAATTGACTCGGGGTCCTCCTATTCTATAATTCCCCAGAGAGAGTTCTTGAAAATCGACCCCCACGTGCGGCCCAAACTTAAAACGTTGAGGTCCACGCTACGAGACGTACAGGGGAACAGCATTCCAGTGTTGGGGGTCGGGAAATTTCGGGTCCGTTTTAAGAGACATTCTGCGGAACTCCCCCTAGTTGTCCTTAAGGGGGGAAGTTGTAGCCTCCTAGGGACGCAGTGGTTTCAGCCTTTAGGTTTGTTCATAGGGGGGGTGCATACCGTGGGAGTAGATCCAATACAAGCGGTATTGGACGCGCACCCCGCCGTTTTTAAAAAAGGACTGGGAAAGTTCAAGGGACCCCCCGTAGCCTTCGACCTAGACCCGGAGGTCCGCCCGATAAGACTCAAACCGCGCAGGGTGCCGTTCGCACTAAAGGACAAAATAGAGGCGGAACTGGACAAACTGGTGGGCCAGGGGATTCTTGTTCCTGTTGATTCTGCGGAGTGGGAAACTCCAATTGTAACAGCACTAAAGGCTAACGGGGAAGTGCGCATTTGCGCTGATTATAAGTGTACAATTAACAAGGCGATCCGCCCCAATGCATACCCGGTGCCGGTGGTCAGCCACCTTCTGGCCAGGCTGAATGGGGGAAAGTGTTTCGCTAAACTCGATTTAGCACAAGCCTATCAGCAACTCCCTGTAACTCCCGCCACGGCAGCGGCACAAACGATAGTTACACACAAAGGGGCGTTCCAGGTGTCGCGTTTACAGTTTGGCGTGAACTCGGCACCCGGCCTTTTTCAGTCGCTTGTGGAACGCCTCCTGAAGGGGCTGGAGGGGGTGTTGCCCTATTTTGATGACGTGTTGATTACAGGGGGGAGTGAGGCCGAACTGGCAAAGAGATTGGATAAAGTACTGACTGTGTTCGAGAAAGCGGGGCTGCGACTGAGAAAAGACAAATGCGTTTTTTTCGAAACAGAGGTTGAGTTTTTAGGGTTCCGGGTCACGCCCGAGGGAATTAAGCCGTCCAAATCTAAAGTAGCCGCCATCAAGAAGGCCCCTCGCCCCACATCCAAAACCGAGCTACAGTCATTCCTGGGGCTCCTCAATTTTTACCACACCTTCCTTCCACGGAAGGCGTCTGTGGCCGAACCGCTCCATCGGTTGCTTAAAAAGGAGGAAACATGGATGTGGGGTGACGAGCAAGAGAGGGCGTTTAAAGAGTTGAAGCAGCTCTTAACATCCGAGGCAATCCTAACGCATTTCGATCCCAAACGGCCAGTGGTTTTAGTCTGTGACGCATCCCCGGTGGGGGTGGGGGCGGTGCTGTGCCACGTGTTGGACGACGGAAGAGAGGCCCCAATAGCGTTTTATTCAAGGTCCCTGTCCCAAGCAGAGCGGAATTACGCACAGACCGACAGGGAGGCATTAGCGATAGTAGCGGGAACCAAAAAATTTCACGATTTTCTGTATGGTCGCCCGTTCAAAATCGTGACCGATCACAAGCCCCTGTTAGGAATTTTCACTGCAAATAAGCCCACGCCACAGATCCTGTCCCCGAGAATGCTGCGGTGGGCTATCTTTCTCAACGCATACCAACATGAGTTGGAATACCGGCCCGGGAAGGAGATCAGCCATGCAGACGCACTCTCAAGGTCTCCCTTACCCTTGTCGGGCGACCAAAAGGCAGGGGTAGAGAGAGACCACCAGGTATTGTTAATAGAGGTTTTAGATTCACCCCCAATAGTACCAGCCGACATTGCCAGGGCGACAGGCAAGGATAGAACGCTGGAGAAAGTTAGCTCATGGGTACAGAAGGGGTGGCCGGCGTCATCCCCAGGTACTGAATTCGACCCATTTTTTCGGAAAAAAATAGAGTTGTCCCTAGAGAGGGGGTGCCTTTTGTGGGGCCAACGGGTGGTGGTCCCTACGTCCCTGCGACCGAGGGTGCTCAAACTGCTGCACGTCAGCCACCCGGGCATCGTCCGTTCCAAGGCGCTGGCCCGGAGTTACTTCTGGTGGCCGCAGCTGGACGCAGACATAGAGCACATGGTTGGCACTTGCGAGGCATGCCAGGGCTCCCGACCGGAGGCGGCCCGTCTCCCGCATAGGGAATGGGACGCAGCAAGGGGGCCATGGTCCAGAGTGCACATAGATTTCGCTGGCCCGTTCCGAGGAACCATTTTTCTCCTGGTGGTGGATGCGTTCTCCAAGTGGCTGGAGGTTATCCCAGTAAAGAGCACGTCCTCCGCCACTACAATTAGCCATCTAAGGAGGGTCTTTTCCACGTTCGGTTTACCCGACACTCTGGTCAGCGATAACGCTAGTTGTTTCACGTCCGCTGAGTTCAGGGCATTCATGGAGGCAAACGCCATTCGGCATGTCACATCCGCGCCGTTTCACCCGGCCACGAATGGCCAAGTGGAACGGCTGGTGCGTACAACAAAGGATGCGTTGCGGCGCATGGGCTCGGGGGACCTAAATCACCAAGTATGTCAGTTTTTATTAGCGTATAGGGTGACCCCCTTAGCATCAGGATACTCGCCGGCAGAGCTGCTGATGCGGCGAAAACTGACCACGATCCTGTCCAGGTTAGACCCGACGAGGGTCGAGGACAAAGGGAAGAACATAGGGTTAGCGGTCTCGAAAGGTTTCGCCGTCGGTGATCCTGTACACTGCAGGAACTACGCCAACGCAGGTCCAGCCTGGGTACCAGGGACGGTTGTGGAACAGACGGGACCAGTGTCGTACCGGGTAGAGACTAACACCGGTCTCCTCTGGAGGAGGCACGCGGACCAACTTAGGCACCGAGTGAGTGAGGGGCCGGTCAGTGGGGCTCAGCAACAAAATTCAGCGTTAGGGTTCTTCCCCACCCGTTTAGCCCAAGGGGGAGACAACGACGGACAACAGTCCCAAACAAGGGGGGAAAGCAGCGGCGGTCCCGACTCATATCCTTTTGATACGCCAGCTCTATCAGAGCCTGGGGAAGGGGGAGAGGAGCTTGCGACCGCTGCCCCCGAATTGGGAGAGGAGCTTGCGACCGCTGCCCCCGAATTAGATTCCGATTTTGATTTTGCGAGCCGGGGGGTTTTTTGGGAGTGTTCCCCCACCCATCCAAGCGAGAAGAGGAGTTTTTCGTTAGCCCCCAGTGCCCCCGGTTCTTCCCAAATAAAGCACACACCTCCCAACAACGCCGCAGAGCCGCGGCAAGTCACTAACAAGTCTCCCTCTCCAATTACAGGACAGGAAACCAGGGGACAAAGAGAAGGTAGCAAACCCGGGGAAAGGCAGCCCGCATCGAGACCCCAGCGTGTTCGAAATAAGCCATCTTGGCTGAGAGACTTCGTCTCATCCTAGGGGGGAGGAGTGTTGTGTTCGAGACTTCGTCTCATCCTAGGGGGGAGGAGTGTTGTGTTCTAATGGTGTAACCTCCTACATGTGATAACAATGTATCTGAACCAATGTAACCTTGCCTACGGGTAACAATGTAACCTTCAGCTGTATCACTATAAACCCTGTAATAGGACGCGAGCTAATGACCACCAGCTGGCAGCAGCGAGCGTCCAAGCTCTTTTGGTCCAAACTCATCAAAGAGCCACAGCGCGGGAAGTTTCCCGCCACCACCTACACCTGGACAAGAAGGGCGTGACCAGCAATGACGTCACGAAGACAGTAGCCAATGGGCTATCGTGGAACCACGTTCAAATGTATTACTACTGTATATAAAGAGCTATTGATCCGCCATTACCTCATGTTCCCTCTGACCACCATGCAATAAACCTGAGTTAACCCAGCCCGAGGCTGTGTCCTGTGTCTTGGTTCTCATACACCAAAGGTACTAATGACTGGTAGGAGATGGAGTCCAGCAGTTTCTAGAAGGTCACACATTGTTCACCTCTGATTCGGCTGCTTATGAACAAGAGCATGAAAAAGTTTCTCTATACCTGTTAGCAAAACAAAGTTGGTAGACAAAGTCATACTGAAGTCGGTTTTTTCATAGTTAAACATTTATGCTTGACTTCAAGCATGATGGAGATGTCAGTGATTTATCATATTGATTTCTTCCAGTCTCTAGAAAACAATTCATCTGATCAGCCATTCACTTCAACTGAGCTCCTTTTACATTTACAATTCCTTCTGTGAGCACAACTATCCTTCTGTGAACACAAGCAGCTTTTATTCCTGGAGTGAAGACTAGAGAACCAGGCCATTGTAAATTCTAAGACCAACAGTAGAAAAGCATCCTTGCCAAATATATCTCATAATAACAGTACAATTCTGTCCTATTTCTAATTTAGCTTTCCATCTTCAAACTAAACATCAATTTAAAAAGTAGCACAACAATCTTCTGAAGGCTTTCCATACAGTCTATTGATAGTATGTATCACTTTTCCCTAACCTTATGCCCTCCAACTATTTTGATCTAGAACTGTTGGCCACAGTGAGTTTAGCTGGTGTACAGACCATACCTGTCAACCCGCGACTCCGGAAAAACGGGACCTGCGCAGATTGTTTGTGCGCAGGTCGCTTTCCACGCATGCGTGGAAGGGTTTTACACTTGTGTAGAACCCTTCCACGCATGCGTGGAAGTGCTCCGCCGCTTGCGTAGGGGCTACGCAAGCGGCGTGGTGCTTCCACACATGCATGGAAAGCGTTTCCCCCGCTGCCAAATTACGGGGGTTTGGCAGCGCGGGGCGGGTTATGACGTCAATCGGAGTCAAATTACGGAGTAATCCCAGGCAAATCGGGATGGTTGACAGGTATGATACAGACATAGGAGAGTTTTAGCACATACCACCTGGAAGGAACTAGGTTGACTTATAGAGTAGACAAGATTCATTTTAAAAATTTAAAGGTAAAGGTAAAGGTTTCCCTTGCTCGAAGGCCAGTCGTATCCGACTCTAGGGTGCAGTGCTCATCTCTGTTTCTAAGCCAAAGAGCCAGCGCTGTATGCTTCTGCAGACATTTCCATGGTCATGTGGCAGGCATGACTAGACACCGGAGCACACGGAATGCTATTACCTTCCCACCGAAGTGGTTCCTATTTATCTACTTGCAATTTCTTGCTTTCGAACTGCTAGGTTGGCAGGAGCTGGGATGAAGACGAGAGCTCATTTCCGTCCTGCAAAATGAATCCCTTAAGTGTGTGTTAAACAGAGTTGTTGGAGCAGGTACTCTTAGTTAAAGTGAACTTTTCCCTTGTGTGCTTCCATTTGGACTATTGTAATGCGCTCTACATGGGGCTGCCCTTGATGACCATCCGGAGGCTGCAGTTAGTCCAGAAGGTGGCGGTCTGCGCGGTGGTGGGGTGTAGTCATTTTGCCACACCTCGCCGCTGCTGTGGGAGCTGCATTGGCTGCCTATATGTCTCTGGGTGCAATTCAAGGTGCTGGTTGTCACCTTTAAAGCCCTTCATGGTAGCGGACCAGGATAGCTCAGGGACTGCATCATCCCTAGGACATCGACCCGTCCCACGAGAGCAAAACGAGAGGGCACCCTTCAGGTACCATCTGTTGGGGAGGCGCACTTCTCCATAGCCCCCACACTATGGAACCTCCTCCCAGTAGAGGCCCATTTGCTACCATTTAGGAAAGAACTAAAGACATGGTTGGCAAAATGGGTCTGGGGGCCAGGATTGTCAGCAAACTCCCCTTTTTGGCTCATCTGAGGCTCCTCCTCCTGTAATAATAATAATAATAATAATAATAATAATAATAATAATAATAATAATAATAATAATAATAATAATAATAATAATTATTATTATTATTATTATTATTATTATTATTATTATTATTATTATTATTATTATTATTATTATTATTATTATTAATATTAATATTAATATTAATATTAATGTTAAGGTTTTGTAGATTTTATATTTGTTTTTAGATAGTAAATGGCACAGCGAGGGGGTGTAATATTATGTTTTTAAGGGTTTTTAATTCTTTTTATAGAGGTTTTAACCTGTGCACACCGCCCAGAGTCCATCGGATAGGGCGTTATATAAATCTATTAAATTAAAGTAAATTAAATTACATTGAGATCAAATTAGACATTACAGGGTTGCATATTCCTTGTGCTTAATCTGTTCTCATACTGGCAGTGGAATTTTCTTACATTTTACCTAGAAAGTTCTGAAAACAGTTGCCTTAAGTCAGAATTGACTTGATGGCAGATGATTACTATTTATTCACCAGTGAGTGCAAAGTGAGTATCTGGCTGCAGAGCCACATTTTGGGAGTTCTCCAATGTAAATCCCCAAAAAGTCCTGGGCAAGCTGCATAGTCCCAGGATGCCCACAGAAAAAGGGAGTGATTGTTGCAATGGCTCCCAGATGTAGGAGTGGCTGGCCGCAAGGATGACACGCGAGACAATCGTGCGGTGAAGTCCAGCCCCAATCTTGGTCAGGTGGTACGTATTTATTACCCTGCCAAGGGGTGATGCATGCATAGGATGCGCGTGACCCCCTAATACAGAAGGCTTGCATACGTGGCATTTTCCGATGGTCAAGACAATACCTGCTCTTGGACATTGCCCTGTGGTTAATAGAAAACCCACAACTAATTAAGGTCTGGGCTAAGGAAACCTATTGTTCCTGCCCTATCTTGGATCCTATGTGTATTGACTCCGGGTACCTAGCTTGTTCTGCTGTCTGGCACAGCTTATTTGCCCAACTTAATCTGTAGCCAGAAGCGGAGGATTGTGTATTTCCATTAGAGTCATCATCTTTGTTTTTTGCCCTGTTCCTATCATAGCCATCAGCCAAGGCTTTATTATTTGCCCCCCAAACTAACTAACTAGCCCGCACCCCAATTGCCTTTCCTACAAAGTCCGGTTGGTCCCTGAATCTGTTGAAGGCCGGGCAAACCCCTGGGGAACAGTTTGGACAATTATTCCCGCGGGCAACCCACAAGTGATACACCATTTCTGAATACTGTCTACCTAGAAAGCCCTAGTAGTAGTAGTAGTAGTAGTAGTAGTAGTAGTAGTAGTAGTAGTAGTAGTAGTAGTGTGCCTTAGCAGTCAGAGTGCCAAATTATGCCTGTGTTTATTGCTGAGTGGTTGAACATCAAACAAAGCAGGCTGGAATGTGAGATGTGTAGTTGAGGAAAGTCCTATGCAGACACCTTGCACTACTAGAGAAGTTAATTCTTCTAAAAATAATTTAAATATGCAGTATGATCTATTTTGACTACTAGCATAAGCAAGCATCTGCTCCACACTGTTCCCATCACTTGTATTTTTTGAATCTCCATTTTGCTTTTTTTTAAAAAAAAAAAGCTTACTTAGGGATCTGCCTTTCTCTAGTGCAGTGATTCTCAACGTTTTCAGGCCACGAGCCTGACCACACCTCCTGACCGGCGGATTGGGCTGGTCATGTGGTTTCTCCTACACAGAAACAGAAGTAAAACGTGTGCCATTCATGCGTAGAACACATTTTACTTCCACTTCTGGGAGCGGCAAGGGTGTCGGGGGGCAGATGAATTGCCACTGGGGGCCGGGTTTGGCCTGCAGGCCATAGGTTGCAAATGCCTGCTCTAGTGTGATAATGTCAGTTGATTTTAATATCTTCAGCTTATTGAACTGTGTGAGACTTTTCACTAGTACTGTATTACATGATGCCTTCAGGCCAGTACAGCTAAAATAGTATCCACCTGGCAGCAATTTTGCTTAAAATTACTTACAGTTAGGAGGCTGGTCTGTCTTTATGTCTCGCTCTAACAGCCCAGTACTAGGCTAAGGTAGCAAGGGCCCTGCTGTGTATCACTCTGGCTGTGCTGCTGGGTGATGGCCTAGGTCAGGGGTGCCCAAACTTTTCAGGCTGTGGGCCAGTCACTATGGTCTCGGGCCAGATCTGGCCCCCATGCCAATTCAACCGGCCCATGAAGCCTTTGTTGCTCCCAGAAGCAGAAGTAAAACACGCCCATATGGGCGCGTTTTATTTCCGCTTCCGGGACCAATTAGGGCTTTGCAGGCTGGGTGAATTGGCATCAGGGGATGGATCCGGCCCATGGGCCATAGTTTGGGCACCCCTGTTCTAGGTTCATAGAACATTGAGCACACTTTGCTGTGCTGGTGTTCTGACAGCTTTCTCTACCAGCAACCTTTGGGGAGCAGCAGGACGAGGCTAGCTGTATATGTCTGACAAGGGTGTTGTTTAATAATACTTTGTGATATGGAGCTCGCTTGACTTTCTTTTTCTTTATCTCTGCAAATAGAAAGCAATGGGGCCAGTGAATGATCCCCAGAAGATGCTGATGCACTGTTCTGTGGTTCACTGGTATCTGGCACTCCCTGCTGCCATCTCATTTTATTTTATTTATTTTGTTTGACTTTGTGGACTTTGCCAGCTTTGTCCACTACTTGCCACCTCCTCTGTATATTGTTTAAGCAAACTTGCCAGTCTCCACTACCAGCTGCCTCTGGCTTATGCTTGACTTTACTTCCTTCACCCCCATATGACCATCAATAGATGTGGTCACTCAAAACTAAGCCAATAGCTCATCTTCTGCCATTCAGATTGGAGCAACCTTCATTCTGGGAGACTACTAATCAGTAAGGAAGACTGACTGGAACTTAGGTCCTTTCTACCTACTCCGCCTGTCTCCTCCATTGTCTACCCTCTCAATCTGCTGAGGCTGTTGCTTGTGTCCTGTAACTCCTACTGTCCAGCTAGCTGGTTTCCTGGTACAGACAATCTAGCTACAACTCCTAGCATAGCTTCTGCTATTTATCATGGTGGTCTCATTTATTATTGAATCTGTCAAGCTAGACAGCTGCTGCCTCTTTTTCCTCTTTCAACATGCCAGCTTCCTTCATTTGCCTCATCACTTTCCCTGGCAGCCTCTCACCCACCATTGTCTGCACCTCAGTCTCTCTCTTGGTGCCAGCACCCTGCTAGCCTAAGCAGATAATTCATGTCTGAGTCCCACACACTATCAGGGAGACTGGGTTTGCTTGGTAAGAGAAATGAGATTTCCTCTAAATATTTGTCTCACTGAGAGTCTGCATGGCATAACAAATAGAGTGTTGGGTTAGACCAGGGGTTCCCATCCTAAGGCCCACAGGCCAGATCCAGCCACAGCACCATTTCATGTGCCCCCCCCCCCCACTCCTCCAAGGGCATTCGTCAATTTGAAGCTGCTGGGACAAAATGGCCACCCCCGTTGTACAGGCAGGGCAAAATGGCCATCCAGCCCTCGAAGCTGACTGAGAGAGCATGTCCCGGCCCCTGACTTGAAAAGGTAGGGAACCCCTGGGTTAGATAGTGATGGCAAACCTTGGCACTCCAGGTGTTCTTGGACTTGAATTATCAGAAGCCCAAGTCAGCACTCCTGCTGATCAGGGTTTCTGGGAATTGAAGTTCAAGAACACCTGGAGTGCCAAGGTTCACCATGACTGGGCTAGGATTTAGAAGACATGGGTTCAAATCCTCATTCAACTGTGGAAACTCACTGGGGCTTGCATTGAATATCTCCCATACTTCAGAAACTGGGTCAGAAGTGACTGGATGGCACATAACAACAGCATTTTTTATTTTAAAAAGCCTCATCAGCCAGATGTGCAAATGAAAGCTATGTCAACCTTCCAACTTTCAATTACAAACCAAAGCATGCTGAATTCAAAGTATATTGGTGATGAAAACCACATGCTATGACAGGTTTCACCATTTGATGGAGCAGTTCTACAAAAAATTAGGAAAATATATAGTTTCACCAGGCCCTCGGACTGCCTGCTTCCTCCACTCCCATCAAGTTTACCTGCTGATTACCTAGGTAACATCTTGATCCTTTGTTTTTCATATTCTCTTTGTGTGATTCCTGGCTCAAGGAAAGTGTTAAACCTTCAAAGTATATTGCCTTTGACATAGCTCCCAGCTCAAGGAAAGTAGTAGTAAACCAAAGTGAATTGTCTTTGCCTGGCTCCTGGCTCAGATAAAAATCAGTGGACTAATAAAACTTGTTCATTCCCCCCTTACAAGGCTCGAATTGTTGTGCAACTATGGACAGAGTGTGACAGCTTATCTATACCTTATAGATGGGATGCAGCAAAGCAAGAACAGGACTATAAGAAGGCCATTCCAATGCCACCATGGAAGACTATTTTAAGACATGTAAAACCTTTTTTGGAACCAAACTATACAGCCAAGGGCCACCATGGCTTAGTGGTTAGGATACTGAGCTTGGTGACCAGAAGGTTGGCAGGTCAACAGTTTGAGATATAAGTGTTGTGCCATGGAGTGAGCTCCCATCTGTCCCGGCTTCTGCCAAACTTGCAATTCAAAAGCAGGAAATTGCAAGTATTTTATTTATTTATTTCTGACTTATATGCTGCCCCACTCACGAAGTGCGACTCTGAGTGGCTCACAGACACATCAACACACACCAATGAGACAAAACACTCAATAAAATACAACCCAATACTAAAACATCAATATCAATAAGAAACAAAAAATAAATCACGAAGTTCTTGCTGCTCAATGTCCTCAACGGAGCCCTGAGCTCAACGTCCTTGATGGAGCCCGGGGCTCAACATCCACGATGGAACCCAGGGCTCAACGCCAACCCTTTGGCCAGGCGGGGCTAGATAAATAGATAAGTAGATAAATAGGTACCACTTTGGCAGGAAAGGTAACAGTGTTCCAAGTGTTCCAGTGTGTAGTCATGCCAGCCACATGATCACGGAAACGTCTGCAGATGCAGACAGTGCTGGTTCTTTAGCAGTAAATGGAGATAAGCACTGCCCCTTAGAGTCGGATATGACTGGCTTTTGAGCAAGGGAGACCTTTACCTTTTCCTATACCAGTGATGGCAAACCTTGGCACTCCAGGTGTTCTTGGACTTCAATTACCAGAAGCCCAAGTCAGCATTCTTGCTGATCAGGGCTTCTGGGAATTGAAGTTCAAAAACACCTGGAGTGCCAAGGTTAGCCATCACTGGCCTATACATTGCAGTATGTCCTTCATTAGGAATGGAACACATTAGCTCCAGGCAAGCTTTCCTGTCTAGATGATCATACTTGCAACTTGCTTACCTTCTGATTACCAGTCACTGACAAAACAAGTTAATTTGAAAGCTAATGGAGTTTTAAAATGTTCCTGCTGTGATAAGGAGTCATTTTCAGTAACTGGGAAATTCTCTCTTCTAAGGACAGCTATCCGTAGCATACTGTTTGGCATACTGTCTCTATAGTTCAAAATTCCTCACTTCAAATAGTTGGTACATCTCCAGATCTTGTGGAAAAAGCAGACAGGATAGGAGGCTGATTCTCCTTAATGAAGGAATGGGGTTTCTTTCATATAGGTGATTGCATGTCATCAGGAGAACGTTTTTTTAAAAAGCTATAGTTATCTGTAAGATGTTCAGAATCTTGAAACTAAATAGGACTGGCCTGATCATTTAGGCCCACTTGGTTGTAATCTCATGCAGTAGGGAGTTGGCATGAAAGCTCTCCTCTGGTGGCACAGTGATTAAAATGCTATACTGAAGCTGAAACATTGTGAGTTCAGTTTTGATGGGGACTCAAGGTTGACTCAGCCTTCAATCCTTCCAAGGTCAGTAAAATGAGTAACCAGTACGTTGGGGGCAGAATGCCAATTTAACTTGTGAACTGCCCAGAGTGTGCACTAAGTGCTATGGGACAGTTGTTGTTGTTGTTGTTGTTGTTGTTGTTGTTGTTGTTGTTGTTGTTGTTGTTGTTGTTGTTGTTGTTGTTGTTGTTGTTGTTGTTGTTGTTGTTGTTGTTGTTCAGTCACACAGTTGGCAAGGGCATGCTGGCTATGCTAAAAGGGCACTGGACAGGGAGGGAGGGGCAGCGCCTATGGGGAGTACTGCATGATGTCATGGATTGAGCGCCGATATCGGGTCCCAGCTCCTGCCAACCTAGCTGTTTGAAAGCAAGACATTACAAGTAGATCAATAGGGACCACTTCAGTGGGAAAAGATCTTGGGGACATGAAAGGAGACTCATCCTCTTTCCTCACAGAGAGGGAGAGTAATGGATGGAGGGGAACGGGAGATAAAGGTGCTTCCCTCACCTTCCTCTCCTCCCACCTCTACCAGACTATGTGGAGGGGCGGAAAGAAGGAAGAGGCGGTGCATGGCAGAAAGAGAGACCTTTAATCTACTTCAGATGCCTCTCCCACCAAAGATGGAAATTTGAACAGCCTACTGATCGCAACCAGCCTCTTGAACTCACGACAGGGTTTAAAGTATTACGACATCTGTCACCATAAAAGAAACAAGCAGAGATTATGGATCTTCCAGAAGCAAAGAGCCTTTTCTGAGAGTAGACTCCCTGGTTCTGATGCCAGTTCTAAGTAAGGTGTCAGAACCAAGGCATGAAACAAAGGCGATCATCTGTATGAGATCACTTGCATGAGAGCTTTCTCTCAGGCCTTAGGTCTGAAGACCTCACTGAAACCAGCACAGGAAAAGACAAGCTGTAGGGAGATGTAACCTGAGGATTTGTCTCTGCCTCTTCTCTCCCAACCCCCCAACCCCTCTTTTGACACTGCTGCAAAATCAGAAGAAAAGGCATTTAATTTATGTGGTAGGTGAATAGGGACTCGGTGCATCATTACCTTCTGTTCTATCACAGGTGGAAGGCAAGTTTGTTCCACCCTGGAATTAAATAATATGGCACCATGCCATTAGCAGTTTCTCATTATTTGATTTTTTTAAAAAAATAATAATGGATCCAGCCTTTTGAATCATTGAAGAATTCTGTCTGCATCATTGTTCTGTTAGATACTGCAGTAGCACCTACACAAAATGACAATAAAACTCCGTATATTGTGGATGCCATGCCAGCAAGATGATAAACAGTTGGCTTGTCTGTCAAGTTATGGTGTTATCATTATAGGCTCCTTGCAAATAGGGGAGGAGAAACCAGCTATGATCATTCATTCACTCATCCTTTTTAAAAAAACAGTACCGATTGAGGAGTTCTGATAGTTGTACTGTGGATCTTGCCTTGGTTCAAACCCAAGTTTTAAAATGTAGTTAAGCCAATATTCAAAGATAAATGGGCCTGAGTTTAAAATGAAGACAAGTCAAACCCAAGAAATGAAAATGCCTATGTTTGTTCATTGGAGTTTACATATTTGACAGTAGCATTCATCAGCCCAAATTATTTTCAGGTTTTTAGGGAACGTTTGTCAAGGGCATTTGAAATAGATTCACAGGCCCACTGCAGTTTCAAAAAAAAACCCCACAAAAAAAAACCACACACACACAACTGGCTTGGTGGCTCCAGGCCTAACTCATTATTTTATCAAGGCTCTGGCAGCCAATCAATAGGAAATTATCTGTGCTGGTATTGACATGAATCATAATTGGTTTCTCTTGAATGCCATGCCAAGTCTGTGACAGAATGAGTTACTGTATGGTCTGTGACATTTTTTATTTATCAGTTCAACTCAAATATTTTTGTGGAAGCCATTAAATGGGAGCAAATTCCTAAAGAGGACAATTACATAACAACTCAGACATGACTATCTATAGTCTTACTTTAGATCCAAGCTTGGAAAAGTTCCCCCCCCTTTTTTTTTTTTACTACAGTGATACCTCATACAACGTCCAAACTTGGTTCCACAAGTTTGGACTTTATACGGATTTGGACTTTGTATGAGGCGTGCAAAATCCTAGCTGCAATGCCTCATACAACATCCAAATCCTTGCCGTGATGCCTCATACAACGTCGTTTCCATAGAGATACATTGTACTGTAACAGCACAGACTTCAGGGCAAAGTCAAGGAAACAGACAGGAAACTGACAGAACTTTAAGAAATCATTGTCTAAAGGCTAAAAACATTACAAAAACTTGTCAAACAACCCTGATTGTCCAAGAACCTGAAGAATGCTGCAAAAATCCCAGGAATGCTTCTAAAAATTCTGATGAAAAAATTCAAAAAAAAAATCCAAAATCACGCTCAAAACCACTCCTAAACACTCTTTGCCTCATGCAAAACCCGCAAGAGCAATGCACGCTTGTGTCCTGCCTTTTATACTGCCCAGGCACAATGAAACCTGGGAAAACCCCAATGCCTCATACAACGTCACACGACTTTGTATGATGCAACTTTTTTCAAGGAATTAGGCGATGTTGTATGAATCCGATGTTGTATGAAGCGGACTTTGTATGAGGTATTACTGTACTACAGCTCTCAGGGTCCCCCAGGCAGTACACCCACTATGTACATCAACATCCATTACCACAAACCCTCAAAATGAGTGTGTTACCCAAGAAGAGGAAATATTTACCTAAATTAGGACTAACTTTATTTCAAAACATGGATGGGCAGGGCCAGCCAGAATTTCTGCTACCAGTTCTGGCGAACTGGTGCAAACTTGCTGATGCTCACCACTGACTCTAATACATTCTAGGTCAGCAGTGTGAGGTGTGGGAGAGGGTCACTAGAACATTGAATTTGGCTCTGAGAAAACTAAGATCCAGATTTCTGCTCAGCTCTAAAGCAAATGCTGTGAGTGGCCTTAGGCATGTCTATGGCTCTTTGCTTGACCAACTCCATTTTAGTGGTTATTGTGAAATGAAAATGAGGTCTCTGGGGGAAAGCTGTAAACAAATATAATCAAGAATAAATGTAACACATGGAAATCTGACACATGACGTGAAAGGGAAATTTTGTGGGAAGAGATCTCAGCTTAAACTGCACTGAACTGAAATCCAGGTCAGCTCAGTAGCTCAGTTGAAGCAAAGCCTCAGCTGTAATCTTCAAAGTAACTTTTCCAAACTCAGGCAGTTTTAGCATATGCAAAAGTACTTTCAATAATACTTAGGATTTAAAAGGCACTCTGAAGCATTCGGTGGGTTTCATATGTCTCTCTTCCACCATCTTTACAGTCACATGCTGACAACATTCAGCATTTTATTCCTATATTGCAGATCTGAGTCTAGTGAATTCAGAAACTGTGTTTTATGTCAGGTCACCCCAGCAGAGGAATTCAGATGTATATATCATCTGCAAAGAGGCTGCTGCAAATGCATACACACTGCTGTGCTTTTTAGATATATAGGGAGCTTTCTTGGTTTAACCTGATTTAAGAGGAGTCTGCTTCTCTGGTTTTCAGCAAAAGCCATCTGAGACACAATAGCCCTGGTTGGCAGGCCTTTCCATCAATCACATAGCTTTATGTATAGCCAGCTCATTCGCAAAACCAATGCTTTTCCTTCCCCAAAGAGCTCATAGGTGTTTTGAAATTGTATCTTTAACTCCCCCTCCTTTTAAAAGCTCTCTTAGTATATGTTTTGATAAGGCAAGCAGCCCCAGAAGCTGGTGAAAGGAAAAAAGAAAGCAAGAAGAACCATCCATTGATGTCCTCTTCACAGACTATAGACATGTATCTAGGAAGGGTATAGAAAATAAGTCAGCAAGTGTCATTTTTGCCTCTTTATAAATCTATGGTAAGGCCCCATCTGGAATACTGCATACAGTTCTGGTCGCCATACCTCCAGAAGGATATTATGGAGCTGGAAAAAGTGCAGAGGAGTGCAACCAGAATGATTAGGGGACTGGAACACCTTCCTTACCATCTGAGGTTGCAATGGTTGGGCCTCTTCACTCTTGAACGATGGCGTCTAAGAGGTGACCTGATTGAAGTTTATAAAATCATGCACGGTGTGGACAAAGTCGATAAGGAAAAACTGTTTCCCCTATCACACGACACTAGAACTAGGGGACACTCTATGAAACTTTTGGGTGATAGTTCTGAAACAAATAAGAGAGAGTACTTTTTCACCCAGAGGATCACTGGTCTATGGAACTCCCTGCCAAAAGAAGTGGTGACAGCTGTCAGTCTTGACAGCTTTAAGAAAGGATTAGACAGGTTCATGGAGGACAAGGGTATCAATGGCTATAATTATGGATACCTAAGGACAACCTCCGGGTTGGAGAGATAGGCAGGATATCTCTCAATGCCATTTCCAGGGAATCCTAAGCAGGTGAAGGCATCTGCTTAGGAATACCCTGAAGCAAATGGTGAGCCACTGTGTGAGACAGAATGCTGGACTGGATGGACTGTGGCCTGTTCCAGCAAGGCTGTTCTTATGTTCTTATCTACAGAAACAAGGTCTGTTATCCTTGAAGCTCTAAAGTCAAAATGAGTGCCTCTTCTCTTGCTAGGGCAGCCATGTCTTAAGAACCTCCATTGTGGCCCTCCTTCAGGTACTTACTTTACTAGACATGGGCTCATGGCATCACAAAGAAGCATCCCTATTTGCTGCTGGAAGAGTATGAACCCATCTACCTTGAGTGTGTATACCACATCCAACCACTCCTCCTCAACCAGGTTCCTTTCTTAACTGTGTCCAGTGACCAAAGAAATGACACATCACCGCAATTTGAAATTTATTTATTTATTTACATTTATACACCACCCCTTCATTTGGCGGTCAAATAATGCCTATGCTGAAAGCATACACAGATGCCTGCTTAACAAACAAATAGTATATCATTTGATTTTCACAGAATCCTAGGCGGGAAAAGAAATGTTTAGAAAACATATTACTGACACTCTGAAATTACCACTAGCTTGTATGTTCTAATGTATTAATCTACCTTAATAAACTAATTGCATATTAAAAGATCATAATCTGTTTTAACACTTAACAAATTGTAGATTCTGCAGTGTTCTAAACCAGGGGTTCTCAACCTTTTCAAGTTGGGGGCCGAGTCACTCTCCCTCAAACAATTTGTGAGCTGGACTGGTCAAGCCACCGCCAGAATCAGCCGCGGACTCATTTATGGCCGTAAATGAGTCTGTGCCACCGCTGGAGTGAAGGCGGGGGCTGGATTATTTGGTGTCATGGGCCAGATCCGGCCCACATTCCATAGGTTGAGAACCCCTGTTCTAAATGGAAGCATCAGATCTCTCATTACTTGCCTTTTAAAAATGTTGCTCTTAATTTTTAATTTGATAAAAGTGGATAATGAATTATCTTTCTTGGCTTCAATTTTGAGAGTAGACCAGTATAAAAGATCACCAAGTTGTCACTCTGACTCACATTTTTCTACACACTGTCAAAAAACAAAGAATGGGACAAGAAGGACAGCAGATACTAAAGTTAAAGTCCAGCTACATTCAATACAGAGCTGGAATTGCCTCCACCCACTCAGTCATTCAGCCATCTTAAGGCAGTATTGACCCAGAACTGCTTCCACTTGGCTCAATCATTTACTTGCTCTCCACTGCTCTTTCCCCATTTGGAGCAAACGTATAAAAATTTTCCATCATGTTATTAAAATGTGAGAAGTTTAGCATGATCCTAGCCTGCTCCTTCCATTGCTGCTTTCCTCACAGAAATCAACTGTCTTAAGAGGGAGATTCTGCTAGATCCATACAGGCTCTCTGTGTGAGTCAGAATCCAAAACCAAAATGAAAAAGAAAATATGGTTCTTCTTCACACAGACTGGCTACATGGATTGAGCACTGTCTCCCCCAGCAAAAAGTCACTTTCTGTGATTAAAGTGATGGCTGAGGGTGTTGGGCCAACTCATCCTCCCTTATTGCATGTGCAGTTTACACACTTTAATAATAGTTGCATTGGGCAAAGATTAGGAGAAATTTGGGCAGGTGGACTATGAGTGGAGGTGCATCAGGAGGATGCAAAAATTACTGAGCAGTGTAAGGAGCTAGTCACCAGCACTCTAGCAGAAGGATGCAAGAGGCAGTCTAAAAATGCAACTAGACTTAAAATACTGTATCAGAAAAGCATATATAAATGCTTGTATACAAATGCCAGAAGCCTCCGGAACAAAATAGGGGAGCTGGAATACTTAGCAATAGATAAGAATATTGATATTATTGGCATCACTGAAACCTGGTGGATGGAAGATAACCAATGGGATACAGTTATCCCAGGCTACAAACTGTACAGGAAGGATAGGAAGGGACAAACGGGAGGTGGTGCAGCCTTGTATGTCAAAGAAATGATAAAATCGTACGAATTGGAATAGCTAGGTGATTTGGAGTCACCATTAGAAACTCTGTGGGTAAGAGTACCAGGCCACAAGGATGGTCTAACAATAGGCATATACTATTGGCCTCTGACCCAAACTCTTGAGGGAGACTGGCAGTTGGAGAATGTTGTAAAGGAGGCATCTAAGAAGGGAAACCTGGTTATAATGGGGGACTTCAATTACCCTCACATAGACTGGGTGAACTGTTGTTCAGCACATGATAAAGAGATAAAGTTCCTAGATATGCTAAATGATTGTTCCCTGGGACAGATGGTTGAAAACCCAACTAGAGTTACAAGAATGCTTGACTTGTTCCTGAGTGATACTCACGATCTGGTGCAAGATGTTAACGTGACTGATCCAATAGGGAACAGTGACCACAACTCAATTATGTTTAACTTGATCATAGATCGCAAGTCACTGATAAAATCTAACACAGAGACCTTAAATTTTCAAAAAGGAAATTTCCCAAAGATGAGGAAACTGTTAAAAAAGAAACTGAAAGGGAAAGTTGAGAGAGTCCAAACACTCCAAGAGGCATTGAGGCTGTTTACAAAAACAATAACAGAGGCCCAATTGGAATGTATACCCAAAAGTAAAAAGGGCACTGCCAGGTCCAAGAGGACTCCAATGTGGCTTACAAGAGCTGTTCAGGAAGTGATCAAAAGCAAGAAAAGCTCATTTAGAAGATGGAAGACTTGTCCGAACAAGGACAGCAGGCAGAAACATAAATTTTGGCAGAATAAATGCAAGGCAACAATCAGGAAAGCAAAGCAAGACTTTGAGGAGCGTATAGCTAAAAATACTCAGAGAAATAACAAAGACTTCTTTAAGTACATTAGAAGTAAGAACCCAACTAGGAAGGCCATTAGACTATTAGATGACAATGGAAGGCAAGGGGTTATTAAAGAGGAAACAGAGATTGCAGAGAGACTCAATGAATTCTTTGCTTCAGTATTCAATGAAGAAGACAGAGACCACATGCCCAAAACAGAGCCTATCTTCGTAGGGAGGGAAACCGAAGAATTAAGCCAGATAGAAATAACCAGGGGGGAGGTCCTTGCATGTCTTGTTAAACCAAATGCTAACAAATCACCAGGACCAGATGACATCCATCCACGAGTTCTCGGGGAACTTAAAGATGAAATTGCTGATCTCCTAGCCAAAATATATAATATTTCCCTCAAATCAGGCTTTGTGCCTGATGACTGGAAGGTAGCGAATGTAACACCAATTTTCAAAAAAGGATCCAAGGGTGATCCAGGAAATTACCGACCTGTCAGTTTGACATGTGTCCCAGGTAAAGTGATGGAAACCATCCTAAAAGATAGAATTAATAGGCACATAGAAGAGAAGGTGCTGCTAAAGGAGAGCCAACATGGCTTTTGCAAGGGCAAATCATGCTTCACTAATCTGTTGGAATTTTTTGAGAGTGTCAACAAGCACGTGGATGAGGGGGATCCAGTTAACATTGTTTATCTGGACTTTCAGAAGGCTTTTGACAAGGTCCAGCACCAAAAGCTCTTGAATAAACTTACCAGTCATGGAATAAAGGGATAGGTCTTGTCCTGGATTAGCAACTGGCTAAGGGACAGGAAACAGAGGGTAGCACTAAATGGACAGTTCTCCAAGTGGAGTGAAGTAAAGAGTGGGGACCCCCAAGGTTCAGTACTGGGACCCCTGCTTTTCAACCTCTTCATAAATTATCTAGAAGTAGGAGTAAATAGCAAGGTAGCCACATTTACTGATGACAGTAAATTATACAGGGTAGTGAAAAATGTGAGAGATTGTGAGGAGCTCCATAGGGATCTCTTGACACTGGGGGAGTGGGCAAAACAGTGGCAAATGAGCTTCAACACTAGTAAGTGCAGATTGATGAATGTTGGGGCAAAAAAACCCAATTGCATTTATAAACTGATGGGGTCTGAACTCTCTACGACAAACCAGGAAAGGGACCTTGGTGTCCTGGTGGACAGCTCAATGAAGGTGTCAACCCAGTGTGCCTCAGCAGTGAAAAAAGCAAACTCAATGCTAGGGATCATTAGGAAGGGTATAGAAAATAAGTCAGCAAGTGTAATTTATAAATCTATGGTGAGGCCCCATCTGGAATACTGTGTACAGTTCTGGTCGCCATACCTCCAGAAGGATATTATCGAGCTGGAAAAAGTGCAGAGGAGGGCAACCAAAATGATTAGGGGACTGGAACACCTTCCTTACCACCTGAGGCTGCAATGGTTGGGCCTCTTCACTCTTGAACGACGGCATCTAAGAGGTGACCTGATTGAAGTTTATAAAATCATGCATGGTGTGGACAAAGTAGATAACGTAAAACTATTTTCCCTATCGCACAACACAAGAACTAGGGGGCACTCCATGAAACCTTTGGGTACTAGTTCTCAAACAAATAAGAGAGAGTACTTTTTCACCCAGAGGATCACTGGTCTATGGAACTCCCTGCCAGAAGTGGTGACAGCTGTCCGTCATGACAGCTTTAAGAATGGATTAGACAATTTCATGGAGGACAAGGGTATCAATGGCTATAATTATGGACACCTAAGAACAACCTCCGGGTTGGAGAGATAGGCAAGATATCTCTCAATGCCATTTCCAGGGAATCCTAAGCAGGTGAAGACATCTGCATGGGAATACCCTAAAACAAATGGTGAGCCACTGTGTGAGACAGAATGCTGGACTGGATGGGCTGTGGCGTGTTCCAACAAGGCTGTTCTTATGTTCTTATTCTTATGTTCTTATGAGTGTATTTCACAGACGGGACCGAAGCTTAGAACATTGAGTAGGGAATGAACAGCAGTATCAATAGAACCTGGGAATCATGGAGACTGTATGTCTTGTGCTTCCTACAACCTCTGGATTCTGCTATAACATGTGACAGCATCTGTTGCCTGAGGCCCATCTGTAGAGTTCAACATAATTATTACTATTATTGGCTTCAGTAAATTAAAAAAACAGAGAACAATAGGGAATGTGTCAGGCTCTACCTACCTACCACTAAGAGAGGACAAAAATGCCCAGTGGAGGAGCCACACTGTTTTTATCCTAGATTAAGAGTTGTTGTGAGATGAAGTTACACAAAGGAGGAGAATTGTTGTTCAATGTTATGATGTAGAGGGGGACATGGCTTTCTGGGGGAATCTCAGAAGCCCAGGTAGTGATCCCAAAAGGGCTGGATTTGGCTCCTGAACTGAGGTTCCTTAACAAGGCAATACTTTGGTTCATGGAAAGAGAAAGTATGGCATGGACATATTAGAAATTATTAATTTCCCCCTCTTTGAATCCATTTCCACCCACAAATATATTCCAATTTTTATTCATATTGTTAAACTTTGAACATTGCATTATATATATATTACACTTAGTATGCAGCATGAACAGCATATATATTTTCAAGATGTTTTCTTTCTACTGAAAATGCTAGTTGCATGGGGTTTCATTATTGTCATTAAGTATTCCAAAAGGCAACTGTTGATACAGTGTGGATGGAGACAGTTCTGGATCCACATTGAATGTAGCTAGACTTTAACTTTTCTTCTAAGCCAGTCTTCTTTAATATACAGTACTAGAGTTTCTTATATCAGGACCTAGTCACAAAAGACCACAATATTGCACAGGCGTTTCTGGAATTGCTTGGTTGATCAGGTTTTCAAAGAGACACAGTTCAATGCTAAGCCAGCTCTCCTTTGAAGCTCTAATGCTACTCTTGAAATCCACTGAGGGCTGGATTTTTGAGCATAGTCCTAGTAGCAGTGCCAGTGCACTGTTGGCAACTTTACTTTGACGCCTGCTACATCTGAACTAATTGACACAGAAAAAGGAGTCTAGCATCCACTATTGAGAGATCTTTACTTTAGCAGCCTGTCCTTTTCCATTCAAAAGCATTATGTCAACAGTAGCTAATTCTGGGATCCTTCCTAGATTTCTGAGAAAAGTGAGAAAATAATGCTCTGGGAGGATGGTGGAATACTCAAGTTGAACCTATAGGTTTTCACTGGTGAAATACATGCCAAATGGTGAGAAGCACGCATGGGAATGAGCAAATCCTATGGGCAGATCTTCTGCTTGCTATTTTCATCCTTATCACAATCATCACCTAACCTTCCCAAAAAGCAAAATATTGATAATGATCAGATGGCAGTATAGCATCACATGACTATATAGTAACTCAGCAATCAGAGGTACCATGTCTCCAAAAACCATAGGACAAGGACAACTGTGTCCTTCTAGGTGTTGTTGAGCTCCAAATCACATCAACTCTAGCCAGCATGATGTGAGAGAATGGGAATTCTAGTTCAACAACACTTGGGTGCCCAAAAGTTCCCCACCATTCGCATATCAGCTTAAGGGGAACACAAGCATTAAACAACTATTTCTCTAATACACTGTATTCTGCTTGAGATTATCCCATAGCTATTATGGGAAACAGGATACAGAATTCAACTAGTCTCTGTTATGAAATAGCAAAGCTATTGTCTCTTAATATTCTTATTATCCTTGAATTCATATGTACTATATGCATGCATGCTCCCAAACAACCCCCACCATGGCATACCTCAATAAATATGCAGGGATGTCTCAGTGAATAAATTGTTCTTATGTATCGATATGTACCATCTACTGTGACTCTTTAGCAGTATGACCAGCATGACTATCATGACAAAGTCATCAAGATCTGTTGTCATTTGAAAACTGTCATAGATTTGTGTCAATCACCATATTTGACAGTATACAATAGCCAACTTGAATGTAGTAAATTTTACATTCACCCTGTCTGTCCACTACTCTGTAATCCTACATATGCTCCAAGGTCAGACCACTGACTTCAAGAATAAGAATGTGTAGGAGATGCAGACCCATGTACCTCTTCTATGTATGGCTTGTAACCCTGGAGCCTAGGTTGTCATATTATTTCTGTCTGTTCAGCTGGAAAACTGATCTATGTTTTCACATACCTATTTGCAACAGGGAAACATTCTTTGTCAAAATATGTGGGTGCAACATTAAAGTTTCCCCTCCCCAGAAATCTTTATTGACTGCTGGTTGTTTTTTTTTTTTCAATAGGGGATTGGATTTGCTGGCAGACAGTGTTACTTGGGATTGCTGGGGAAAGCGTGAAATCCATCACAATCATGAATAGGACTTCAGTATGAAGGGGCATTAATTTAGAGGAGGCAGGAGATGGGATGGGTGAATCAATTGGTATCTTCTGAAATCACTGAGCACTTGAAAAACAATATGGCCACTGCTCTCAAAAGAATTGGCCACCATAGTGAACAGAAGTATAGCCTGAGTTGACTGCACCAGATAAATTTCAATTCTTGCTGTCACTTGTGAATTTTAAAATTAATACATGGTTTTCTGAAGGTGTCTTCTGATGTCAGAATTCTCATTTTCAGCTCCTCCCACCCAATGTGTACACACACAACAACACATTTGCTTTCCAGCCTTCCTTCAGTCCTCTGACCTATACATTTTTATTTTCCTCTTCTTTCTACAATCATACTATGAAGGCAATATAATAAACGTCATTTGTCCTGAGTTCGTCCTATGATGTATACATCTTAATAAAGAGATGTATAGTCCAATCTGTTCTGTCCATTAACCTCAGTGCTCATGGGAAAGAAGGAGTCCTGTTGTTCACAAGGCAGTCAAACTTGATGATTTGTTCATTTGTTCTTTATTCCTGGCTCTGAAAGCCTTATTTTTGTTTGGCTTAAAATTTAGAAGAGCAAAGGAAAGTCATGGCCAAAAGAGAAGAGGGTGTTTTGAGGAAATTCACAAGTGGCAATGCTGGCTGTGAGGAGCAGAGCCCTATTTTAAATGTCCGTAAAAGCCTGGGGAGGAAGAAATGAGATTCCACCAGCCAGCCTTTGCCAAGATGAGGTTAGCCAGAGACACAGACTGGATTACACTTCAGAAGACAAATAAACATGGATTGCAATAGGTCATGGCAGGAGGATATGTAGCACTGCAAACATTTAATGAACTATGGTATGGTTCCCACAATCTTTCATTATTGGCCAAATCGGCGGCGATTGATACGAGTCAGTCCACCAGCTTCTGAAGAACCAAAGCTTCACTAGGAGAAAACTGCCTTGAATAAATTCTTTGAAATCAGTTTAAAAGTTGTGTTGGCAGACAAATAACCTATTCTAGAGATTACACTTTGGTCTATATTTAGGGTATCCAAACATTTCGTGCCAGGGGCCTGAACATGCCCCTATAACAGCTTAGCAGGCCTGACCACACCCCTGGACGTAGGTGCATTTGCACATGTGCCTCCGGAACCACTTCTGGGTATGGCGTGGGTGTGTTTGTGCATGCACAAACACGCCCACACCACTCCTGGAAGTGGTTCTGGATGCCACATGCATGCACAAATGTGTCCGCAACCACTTCCAGGGGTGGTGCGAATGTGTTTGTGCATTCACGGGGGCATCCCCATCCACTTCCAGGATTGGTATGGGGACGTTTGGAAGTTGTTCCGTACATGCATGTGCACTGACAGGCATGTCCCTCGTCGATTTCTGGGAACAGTGATGGTGCCGTGGGCCTGATGAATTGGCATCGTGGGCCATATCCAGCCTGCAGGCCGTAATTTGGGCACCCCTGGCACCGACCTATGGAAAATAAATTTGTTGCTTTTGCCAGGCTAAGAGAGAGAAACAGGTCTAAGGTCTCCCAGTGAGTTTCATGCCTTAGCGGACACAAGAACCTAGATATCTCAGGTCCTTGTCCAGCACTCTGTCCACAATTTTATGCTTGCTCTCTCTGGATCCCCCCCCCCTTGCACATTAAAGACTTCAGGGTATTTGCTTGCTGATGGTGTTTGAGAGAAAACAAATCTTATAGATTTCTTATGCAAATGAACAGATTATAAGAAGACAGTTCTTGGTTAAAATTGCAATCCTAAACTTGCTTACCTGAAAGTATTCTGTTAAACTTCACCTGGTTGACTGCTAGGTAGATGTGTTTAGGGTTTCATAGTATGAATACCCAAGAAGCCTTATAGCACAATATTTCTCAGTGTCTACATACTACCTGTGAATGGCAAACCCTATCTTGTTCAGAAGCACTCCTTAACTTGGTCATTAATTACCATATGTTCTTCTTGACGTTATACCTGGGACTTCTTGCTTACAAAAGCACCACTTCACACACACAAAGTTAATGTGTCATGATGCAGCTTTCAGATGAGATCCCATTCACATTGGTAAAAAATATGATTCAACTTGTAGGAGATTTAAGTAAATCAGTCAAAATACTGTGATTTATTTCCCCTTTTGAATTTATATTTCTTTTTCTAAGCTATTATGCATAATTTTTACCTTTTGGTGAGATAACAGCAGATGAATTTCACATTTTAAAAGGGTTACCAATCTTTCCCTGAGTTTCAAGCCACATTCCAATATGGACTAGTATTTTCATCTTTTTTTGGTCAGCTATTATAAGCAGACTTTCTGCATGTTGTAACAAGAGGCACACACCTAAAATGTTCATATCTTCAGTCATAAGCTATCCCACACCCAGACCATAAAATCCTGTAATTTCCTGCCATTGAAGAGGTACATATGTTGAAATATTGTAGTTGACAGTATGATGATTAAAATTACATTGCTGGAGCACATGTAGATTCCTGCTTTACAAACAAATATGCTGTTAATCCCCTTGATTCTTTCAAAATATTAGGTGGGAAAAGGTGGTGCTTACATAAAATATTTATTTAGCTGCAAGACTGATGTTATTCTATGGAACAACTTGGCATACTGATCTCGTTTAATGAAGCAATTTGCATGTAAAAAGATTTCTTGCTTCATTTCCCATATCAAGTATGTCTCATATATATAATGCTCCAAATCTGTTTAGCCTATTGGTGGTCATTTTGACAAATAGTGGGATTGGAGTATTTATCCAAACCATTTATTTTTAATTGGATGAAGAGAGGTAATAGTAATTTTCCTTGGGCTTTTGTTTATCTTGTTTTGATAGTGTAATCTTATCAAGAGCAAGAAAATATTATGGCCACAATCCATGGCTGTTTGTGAATAAAAATCTCACTATAATTCCCACGTTTGAGGAACTATAATGGGAAACCAGGTAAAATCTAGCCAAGGGTGATTGTACATCTTTAGGGCTATGGCTAACAAAATTCTAGATTCTTATTGCTTGGGACAACTTTGGTGGTTACAACTTCCTGACTCCTCGTGGTCACGGCTCCAAGCTCTGGCCATGATAGTAGGTAGGTTAGTAGATAGACAAATGGAAAGATAGATAATATTCCAAAGAATGGAGTACTATTTTTGAAGGGAAAGGGGGGGAGTGATCAAAAACTGCTGAAGATTTGCACCACATGGTTGCAATAAAATGTACTTTTATATATATATATATATATATATATATATATATATATATATATATATATATATATATATATATATATATATATATATATATATATATATATATATATAAAATTTTATTAATTACATACAATACATACATTAGCATTACATATAATACATACAACGTATCACCCCCACCACCCAACTTCCCACACCCATTATGTACAACAACAAAAATAAAAAAAATAAAAAAAAATTACTACCCTTGTCACTCAGTTAATATTTATAAATCCGCACAAAATTCATATTCTTCTTGTACAGGATTTATTCCATCTTTACTTGACATACCATACACTACCCATGGTCTCCAAATTTGCCAGAAAAATTACTCTTAACCTCTCCTCTTTCTACTTTCATTTCAGATGTTAGTTTATCATTTAAAGCCAACCACCATATTTGTTTAAACCATCTTTCTCTGTTTATATTTATTTTATTCTTCCATTCCAAAGCAATAATCTGCCTTGTTGCGGTGAGCAAAATAGCTAACAACTCCTTATTATTATTATCTATATTTATGTCGTCTATCTGTCCCAGCAAAGCAACTTTAGGATTCAGTACTATGTTTTTATTAAAGATGTTATTTATCTCCTGTTCTACCATCTTCCAATATTTCTGTGTATATTCACAGTCCCACCACATGTGAACATAGGTACCTAAAACTCTATTGCATCTCCAACACTTATTTGGTCTTGCTTCGTCCATATGATGTAAAATAACTGGAGTCAAATACCACTTCCAGATTAGTTTAAAATTATGCTCCCTTTCACTTATTGATAGTTGATTCATTATTCTTTGATTCCATCTTCCTTTCCATGCTTGTTCACTTATCGTTATATTTAATTCTTCTTCCCATCCGTTCCTTATTCATCTTTGAGGCTCTTCCTTTTTATTTATTACTTTATATAATTTACTTACTAATCCTCTCTTGGCCACAATTCCCTTTCTTATTCTATATATCAGTTCTTCAAACTTTGATACTTCCCTAATTATCTGTCCCTTCTTTCTTATTTTGCTATCCCATTTTTCCAGCCGAATTTTCTGAAACCAATTTAAACCTAACTTTTGATAAATTTCTTCTCTCATTTGGTATGTAGACCCCTTTGAAATCCACTCATTAATTTGTGTTAAGTTGTTCAACCTTAATTTCTGTTTCATATCTTTCATCTCATTCAATGGGCAATCTGCAAAATCTGTCACTTCCAGAACTGGAGAATCACTTATAACTAGATCTTCTTTTATTCCCTTCCAAAATTGATACAATTCTCTTAGTGTCTTAGTTTTTAATTGTATTTTCTTAACTTGCGTTTCCAAGAATAAACTGCCATTATATTTTTTTATATTCAGTCTGATTTATATCTTCAAACTCGTCCTTGTTTTGTGTTAATAAATTTACGATTCTGTCTAATTGAAATGCTTTATAATAATTTGTTATATTGGGGATACCCAGTCACCATCCTTCTGACTTTGGTACCATAACGCTTTCATTATCCTTGGCTTCCTTCCTCCATTACAGAACTTGTTTAACATGTTTTGCCATTCCTTTAATTGCTTACTACTTATCTTAAGAAGAAGATTACCTATAACAAAGTTTAATTTAGGTAAGATTTTCATTCGCCCCAGACTCACTCTAGCAAACCAAGACACCTTTAATTTATTAAGTTTAGCTATACTTAATTTTAGATCTTGTCTTAGTTTAACTATGTTCAACTTATATAGCTCTTTAATGTTTTCAGTTATATATATGCCCAAATACTTCAAATTTTTCTTTATATCTATTTTATAGCACTTTTTAATCACTTCCTTATCCATTTCATTATAATTACACGCTATCACTTCCGTCTTTTTCCAGTTAATTCTTAACCCAGTTATTTTTTCAAAGCTGTACAGATGTTCTTGGACTTTACCAATTGTGTTTTTAGCATCTTTCAATACAAGTAATGTGTCATCAGCAAACATACTAATCTTTTGACCATTTAAACCCTGGATGTCCTTATCCCTTCTGATAACACTAGCTAAAAGTTTCATAGATAGGACAAACAATAACGGGGACAAAGGACAACCTTGTCTTGTTCCTGCTGTGATCTCAATCTTCTTAGTGAATCCATCATTTACTTTTATAACTGTTTGCGATTTACTGTATAATTGATTGAATACATGTAAAAACTTATCTCCAAAACCCATTCTCTGAACTATAGTTTGTAGTGTTTGCCACTGTACTGAGTCAAATGCCTTGAATAAATCTAGTGAGAGAATACATAGTTTAGTTCTTTCCCTTTTTGCTGCTTCGAGTATATTAATTATTCTTACTATGTGTTCTCCTTGTTGTCGTCCCTTGAGAAATCCTACCTGATCCCTCTGGATATATTTTCCCAAAAACATACTCAGTCTATTAGCCATCACAGCTGCAAATAATTAAAAGCGAGATCGGCCTATAATGATCAATTATTTCTGGATCCTTACTTGGCTTTGGGATTAATACAATTATTGATTTATTCCAGGAATCTGGGACCTTTCCTCCATCCAATATTGAATTATATAACATGCATAACTTTGGGGTAATTATTTCTTGAAAAGCCTTGTAAAAGTCAGTCGTATACCCGTCTTCACCCTGAGATTTCCCTAGTTTTAGTTTCTTTATAGCCTCTTTTATTTCATTCTCGGTAACTCTTTCGTCCATTATTTGTTTATGATCCTCCTGTAATTTTAACTTTGTTTCTATTTCCAACTGCCTTTTCAATTCTTCCATATCTATAGGTTTTCCTGTATATAGCTCGCTAAAGAATTGTTCTACTATTCTTAATTTATCCTCCGTTTTTACCTTACGATTACCCTTATCATCTACTAGTACACAATAAAATGTACTTTGAACAAGATCCATATTGTTATAGAGTTCTAGTTGTGTTTACAAGCTGGTCTGGGGCTTGATACAAGATTTGTTGTTCAATCACACAGTCAATTCCAACTCTTTGCGACCCCATGGACCATTTTCCTCCAGGGGCCTCTGTCCTCCACCATCCCCCTCAGCCCTCCCAGCTCTGTGCCCATTGTGTCTACAATGCCATCTAGCCATCTCATCCTTGGCTTTCCCCTTCTTCTTTTGCCCTCCACCTTCCCCAACATCAAGGCCTTCTCAAGTGAATCCTCTCTTCTCATTTGATGTCCAAAATATTTCATCTTCATCTTTGTTATTTGTCCTTCTAATGATGCTCCTTAGAAGGGCTAATCTCTTCTAATATTGACCTATTTGTTCTCCTCGCTGTCCAGGGGACTCTCAAAACTCTCCTCCAGCACCACATCTCAAAGACATCTATTTTTCTTCGCTCAGCCTTTCTAATGGTCCAGCTCTCACAGCCATACATTACCACCGGAAATACCATTGCTTTGACTATGCGGACCTTTGTTTGCAGTGAGATGTCTCTACTTTTCACTATGTTCCCCAGGTTTTTCATGGCTTGTCTCCCAAGAATCTGTCGCCTTTTTATTTAATGGCTTCAATCTCCATTTGCAGTGATCTTTGATCCTAAGAAAGTAAAATCTGTCACTGCTTCTACTTCTTCCCCATCTATTTTCCAGGGACTGAAAGGGCCTGTGTCCATTATCTTGGTTTTCTTGATATTGAGTCTCAGGCCAGCTTTTGCACTCTCTTCTTTCAACCTAATCAGGAGCTTCTTTAGGTCTTCCTCACTTTCTGCCATTAGGGTGGTATCATCTGCATATCTCAAATTGTTGATGTTTCTCCCAGCAATTTTGATCCCATATTGTGATTCCTCCATCCCTGCATTGTGCATCATGTGCTCTGTGTATAAGTTGAATAAGCAGGGTGAAAGAATGCAGCCTTGTCTTACTCCTTTTCCTATTCCAAACCACTCCGTCATTCCATACTCTGTCCTAACTGTAGCTTCTTGACTCATGTACAGATTTCTCATGAGACATATGAGGCGTTCTGGTATTCCCATCTCTTTAATTACTTGCCACATTTTGTTGTGATCCACACAATCAAAGGCCTTGGTGTAGTCAATGAAGCAAAAGTAAGCTTGTTTCTGGTATTCCTTTGTTTTCTCCATGATCCAATGTATGTTGGCAATGTGCTCTCTGGTCCCACTGCCTCTTCTGAACCCAGCCTGCACCTCTGGTAGTTCTCTTTCTACATGCTGCTGCAGTCTATCCTGTATTATCTTGAGCATCACTTTGCTAGCTTGTGGGATGAGCGCAATTGTTCGATAATTTCAACATTCTTTGGCATTGCCCTTTTTGGGGATTGGGACGTATACTGATCTTTTCCAATCCTGTGGCCACTGTTTCATTTTCCAAATCTGCTGGCATATAGCATGTAGTACCTTGATTCCATCATCTTTTAGGGTTTTGAAGAATTCAACTGGGATACCATCATCTCCACTGGCTTTGTTATTTGCCGTGCTTTTTAGGGCCTTTCTGACTTCACTCTCTAGGATGTCTCGTTCAAGTTCAATTTCCCCCTCATTGTTATTATCCGGGGTGTTTAGGTCTTTTTTGTAAAGTTCCTCTGTGTACTCTTTCCATCTTTTCTTTATCTCTTCTGCATCTGCTAACTCTTTGCCATCTTTGTCTTTTATCGTGGTCATTTTTGCTTTGAACGTTCCCCTTGACTTCCCCAATTTTAAAAAAGAGATCTCTAGTCCTGCCTCTTGTGTTGTTTTTCTCTATGGAAACTCGTGAAATCCTTCCTTTTTAAGATCAGCCATTGTCCTTATCTTATCTGTAATACTAGATCTCTCTGAAGTTCTGAAACATTTAAAGAAAAAAACACTCCAAATGAAATGTATTGTGTACAATATTTTTCCTGGGTCTTCCATGAATTATTCATGTACCAAATGTGTTGTAAAAAAATTGGTATGCTGGGGGTTTTGTGTGTGTGTTTGAGGCACTTTTAAGTATCTAAGGTATTTTGACATGAGTAATGAATTATTTTGCTTGTATTACTTTAAATTATAATGTTTTGAGGGGTGGTGGGGCAAAATCAAATATACAGCTTAAGAAGCAGCTTCCCACAAAATCATTTTTATGCTGGAATGAACTACTGTATTTGTCAAATTGCTTTAGCCCACATTGTGTCATCTGCCATCATCCTTAGCCTGCCTATCTGAGACCAATGTTCAAGTACCATCCATTTTACAATGATACTCTTTTGAAAGGGAAGATTATCTATCATTCCTCTGATATTACCAGAGCACTTTCCTCCACCATACAAAGCTGCTGAAGATGCTGCTGAATTTTGATGGTTGTGATGGTGGCAGCTGGAAAAAAATGGCACAGCCAACAAAATTCTCCCCTATATCACAACAAATGTTGAATATACATTATATATATAACATTTCAGTGGCAGTACAGTCCCCAGATTTCTCTGCATGTTTTAGTGTGGAGCCCTGACCTCCAGACTCCAGTGCTGAACCATTAAAGACTAATGTTGGTGGTTTAATTAAGGCAAAGTGTGAATCACTGCACTGGCAATGATCCTAAGCCAAACATTTATGATCCTTAACTTCAAAAATATATCCAGCCAAAAGAAGTAGTCAGCATCTTCTGGATCATTCTGAAGCTGTGGCTTTCTTTTCTTTTCTTTTTTAATATATTTTTCTTAACTAATTTTCAAAAAAAATGTACAAACATAAACAAAACATTACATCATAAAACATAAAAAATACATAAGTTTCATAAAAAATAACCACATACATGATAGTTGAACTATTATCTATTATACTGCACATAATGTTAAATATCCACTTGAAAATTAACACTGTAACTGTAACCAATTCATAAAACATTTCAGTAGTACTATTATTCAGATCAAACTATCAAGCTCCAATTTTCACTTACAGTTCACCCAGTGTTTATTTACATTGCCCCGGAGAGTTTGGTCTCAATATTATCTCCAAAAACTACTTTGAGATGGTACAGGTCTATAGCATTCCATACCCATAAGGGAGTGATAAGGGAGTGATAAGGAAAACTTATAAGGGAGAGATAAGGAAAACTACCTAAAAGAACAGTGCAGAGAAATGGAGGAAAACAACAAAAGAGACAGAACCAGAGATCTTTTCAAAAAAATCGGCGAAATCAAGGGAACATTTAAAGCAAAAATGACCATGATAAGGGACAAAGACGGAAAGGAGCTAGCTGATGCAGAAGAGATTAAGAAAAGATGGAAAGAGTACACAGAGGAACTCTACAAAAAGGACCTCAACACTCCTGCTAATCACAATGATGAAGAAATTGAACTTGAGCCAGACATCCTGGAGAGCGAAGTCATAAAGGCCCTAAAGAGCACTGCAAACAACAAAGCTAGTGGAGATGATGGTATCCCAGTTGAATTTTTCAAAGCGCTAAAAGATGATGGCGTCAAATTACTGCATTCAATATGCCAGCAGATTTGGAAAACAAAACAGTGGCCACAGGATTGGAAAAGATCAGTATACGTCCCAATCCCAAAAATGGGCAATGCCAAAGAATGTTCAAATTATCGAACAATCGCGCTCATCCCACATGCCAGCAAGGCGATGCTCAAGATAATACAGGATAGACTTCAGCAACATGTGGAGAGAGAATTACCAGAGGTGCAGGCTGGTTTCAGAAGAGGCAGGGGGACTAGAGACCACATTGCCAACATACGCTGGATCATGGAGAAAACAAAGGAATACCAGAAACAAGTTTACTTTTGTTTTATTGACTACACCAAGGCATTTGACTGTGTGGACCACAACAAGATGTGGCAAGTAATTAAAGAGATGGGAATACCACAGCACCTCATATGCCTCCTGAGAAATCTGTACATGAACCAAGAAGCAACAGTTAGGACAGAACATGGAATGACAGAGTGGTTTGGAATAGGAAAAGGAGTAAGACAAGGCTGCATTTTGTCACCATGCTTATTCAACCTATACACAGAGCACATAATGCGCAGTGCAGGGATGGAGGAATCACAATATGGGATTAAAATCGCTGGGAGAAACATCAACAATCTGAGATATGCAGACGATACCACCCTAATGGCAGAAAGTGAGGAAGACCTAAAGAATCTCTTGATTGGGCTGAAGGAGGAGAGTGCAAAAGCTGGCTTGAGACTCAATATCAAGAAAACCAAGATAATGGCAACAGGCCCAATCAGTTCCTGGAAAATAGACGGGGAAGAAGTAGAAGCAATGACAGATTTTACTTTCTTAGGATCAAAGATCACTGCAGATGGGGATTGTAGCCATGAAATAAAAAGGCGACTGATTCTTGGGAGACAAGCAATGAGAAACCTGGGGAACATAGTAAAAAGCAGAGACATCACATTGCAAACAAAAATTAGAATAGTCAAAGCAATGGTTTTCCCAGTAGTAATGTATGGATGTGAGAGCTGGACAATTAGGAAGGCTGAACGCAGAAGAATAGATGCCTTTGAAATGTGGTGTTGGAGGAGGTTTTTAAGAGTCCCCTAGACAGCAAGGAGAACAAATAGGTCAATATTAGAAGAGATTAGCCCTTCTAAGGAGCATCGTTAGAAGGACAAATAACAAAGATGAAGATGAAATATTTTGGACATCAAATGAGAAGAGAGGATTCACTTGAGAAGGCATTGATGTTGGGAAAGGTGGAGGGCAAAAGAAGAAGGGGAAAGCCAAGGATGAGATGGCTAGATGGCATTGTAGACACAATGGGCACAGAGCTGGGAGGGCTGAGGGGGATGGTGGAGGACAGAGGCCCCTGGAGGAAAATGGTCCATGGGGTCGCAAAGGGTCGGAGTCGACTGTGTGACTGAACAACAACAACAACAAGGGAGTGATCAACAAAAGGCTTCCAAATACTCCAAAATCTGTTTTCCTTCAATTTATCCCTTTTTACTTTTATCTCCCATGTCAGTTTATCATTCAATGCTAGGTTCCACATTTCTTTATACCATTCTCCCGTCTGTATAGTTACATCATTTTTCCAATTTCTAGCAATACATTGTCTACCTGTTGTCAACATTATTTCTAGTAACTCTTTTTCCTCCTTGTTTAAATGCATACTATCCACATCTGTTAGCATAATGGTACCTGACCCCAGTTTAATTTTCTTACCCATTATTTCCCCAACCTCTTCTATTCTTCTCCAGAAATCCTTTATCATTTTACAGCTCCACCACATATGCTCATAGGTTCCAACAGTGTCTTTACATCTCCAACATAAATTATCCTTTTTATTATCAATCTGGTGTAACCTCAATGGTGTCAGGTACCATTGCCACAACATTTTATAAGTATGTTCCTTAATTCTTACTGACATAGTTCTCATTATCCTCTTTTTCCACTTATTTCTCCATTCATCATTTCCTAGCTTTATATTCAAATCCTGTTCCCACTTCAATTTCAAGTCTTCCTGTGGATCCCCCCCTGTTTATTAAGACATAAAGTTTACTTACTAGACCCTTAATGCTTTTATCTACTTTTCAAATTTTGAAAACCAATTCTTCAAATTCCGTCTTTTCTCTGTCTATACATAATTCTCTTCTGTATTTATTATTCCAATTATTGACCTTCATTTTCTGAAAACAATCCAGTTTTAACTGTTCAAACAGTTTTTTCTTCTTATTTTCATCTCCACAAATCCTTAACCACTCTTTCACCAAGAAAACTTCGTTTTTGTCCAATATTTCCTTTATTTTTTTATCTATTTTTATCGGAAAACACGCCATATCTGCCAATTCCAAAATTGGAGAGACATCTGGGACCAGATCCTTCTTTAATCTCTTCCACACATTCATGAGTCCCCTCATCATAGTATTACTGGTAGCTATCATTTTAACCTTGTCTCCCAAAAAAATCATTTTACCAATATTCCTATAATCTTTCATCTCAATCTCCTCCCAAATTACTTTTTCTCTTGCCAGAATCTTCACAACATTCTTAATTTGAAATGCGCGATAATACGCTAATAAATTTGGCATTCCCAAACCCCCTTCTTTCGGAGGCAGGTACCAGAGTTTCTTTAGTAGTCTAGGTTTTTTACCTCCATTGAAAAAATTATTAAACATCTTTTGAAACTCATTAATCTCCTTTTCCTTCATTTGAATTGCAAGTGCATCAAATAAGAAATTAATTCTAGGCAACAACATCATTTTACAAATTGCAATCCTCCCAAACCATGACAACTTCAACTTTTGGAGACTTTGTATTCTAGTCTTAAATTCTATTTTCAGGCTATCATAGTTCAATCTTTTAAGTTCTTCCAATCTTTTTGAAATAATTATCCCCAAATATTTCAACTTATCTTTGATTTGTATGTTAGATAGTCCCGCCATCTTTTCCTTCTCCTCTTCCCCCATATTACACAGCATCATTTCCGATTTATCCCAATTTATCATCAGCCCTGTTATGTCCTCAAAATCCTCTATTTGCGCTTTAATCCTATTCATAACCCCCTCCGGATGCTTCACCATTAGCAATGTATCATCTGCATACATACTTACCTTATTACCCAATATCCCTTCTATACTTGAATCTTCCATTATATTTTTAGCCAGAATTTCCATTGCCATAATGAACAAGATAGGGGACAGAGGACAACCCTGTCTGGTACCTGCCTCAAGCTTTACCTCATCTGTAACCTCATCATTTACTCTAATCTTAGCAATCCCTTTCTGATATAACAAATCAATTACCCTTCTAAATCTATCTCCATACCCATAGCTTTTGACTATTTCCTTGATCGAAGACCATTGTAAAGAATCAAATGCCTTGAAAATATCCAAAGATATTAACCCCACCTTTTCCTTCGTTTGGTTAACATTATCAATTAGATCTAACACCCTCCTGGTCAAATCAGCCATATGCCTCCCTTTAAAAAAAAACCTACTTGATCAACATGTATATATTCTCCCATAAATTTGTTTAAACAGTTAGCCAGTACTGCTGTGAAGATCTTGGCATCTTGATTTATAAGAGAAATTGGTCTATAAGATTCCACTTTTTCCAAATTCTTTCCCAATTTTGGCAGCAGAACAATTGTGGTCCTATACCATGAAGTCGGGATTTGTCCACCATCTAAAATATAATTATATAACTTTACCAGCTTTGGTATCACAACGTCTTTAAATTCAATATAAAACTCAGTCGGTAGTCCATCTTCTCCCGGGGCTTTCCCCAACTTCAAACCATTAATTACTTCCTTTACCTCTTTTTCGGAAACCTGTTCTTCCATTTTATCCCGGTGTTCCTGCTTTATTCCACTCACTAATTGCCTCTCCAAAATCCCTTTAAGCTTCCCCAAATCTATCTCTTTTTTTGCATATAGTGCTTGATAAAAATCCTTCACAATTTTACATTTATCACTAACTTTATTATACCTTATCCCTTGTTTATTAACCAAAACCCCAATTTCCCTTTTTTCCTTTTTAGCTTTAGCCGCTCTTGCCAGTAATCTTGAATTTTTATTACTGAATTCAAAATACTCTCTATTTAAATATATCAAATCTCTTTTTACTTTTTCTATATCCTTACCCAACAATTCTGCCTTCAGTCCTTGTAATTTGGCAAAAAAAATTATCCTTCTTTTTTGAGTGTTCTTCCTGTAATTGCTTTATTTTTTTTCTTTTTTATCCTGTGCTACCTTGTACTATCTATACTTGTTACTTGCCAACTTTATACTTTCCTCTCTAAAAACCGACTTCATGGCATCCCAAACCACATTAAAATTTACCTCTTCATTATCGTTCCATTGCCAGCTTTCCATCCAACTTTCTATAATTTGTTCTTTACATTTTTGGTCTTTGAATAAATTGGGATCATATCTCCAGTTTCTTCCTCTTCTATTATCCTTTTGTACCCTCAATTCCAAAAACACTTTAGCATGATCTGATTCGTTAAAAATTCCTATTTCAATTCCCTCAATATTTTTGACCATGTTTTCCATTAAAAATACATAATCTATTCTAGAGTAGGACCCATGAACGTGTGAAAAATAGGAATATGCCCTTTCCGAGCCCTTGATCTCTCTCCAGGAATCCTTCAGCCCCAATGCAACCATCCAATTATCTAGAATATTCCCTTTAATACCTGCTCCACACCTTGCTAAATTCGTACAATCTAAGTTTGACCTTATCAAATTAAAATCTCCTGCCACAATCATCTTTGCCACTTTTTCTAACACCACAATTTTACGAACTTTTTCTAAAAATTCCACTTGATGTTCATTTGGAGCATAAATATTCACCAAAACTATTTCCTCATCATCAATTTTCCCTCTCACGATCAGGTATCTGCCTTCCTGGTCAGCAATACTTTTTGTTATCTCAAATCCTAATCTTTTAGAGATCATGATTGCAACTCCTCTCGCTTTTGAAGTACCAAATGCCATTTCATAATGTTGTATCCACCCTAAAAAAATTTGTTTGTATCCTTTGACTTTTGATGCATTTCCTGTAAAAACACTATATCGGGTCTATCTTTCTTCAACGCCAATTCTAACCTCCTCCTCTTAAGAACAGAGCCTGTACCTTTTACATCCCAAGTTAATACTTTAATACTTCTCATAATTTGTTACAATTTCACCCTCTCTAACTTCCAAACTCTCCATTAGGCGTGCTACCACAAACCCCTTACCACTAAAAAAAACATACAAAAAACACACAATATCACTCTCCCCACTTTCTTTGAAAAAAAAGCCGCCTTTGATCTCCAAAGAGGGGAGAGGGGGGACATGCAAGATGTGTGTATAAGTTAGTGCACCACGCATCCTCACCTTTCTACCTTCTTAAATAATATAAAAAAATGTATTACATCATAATCCATTACTCACTGCTCCTTACTTGCCTCCTCCTCCACCATGATCAATGACAATTCCTCCTCTACCCTTCCCTGCGGGATTCCACCCGTAGCACCACCGGCATCTGCCCCCTCATAATCTCTTCTTATGGCACCCGATTCCAACAAATCTTTTCAAAGGGTTACCCACTCCTCCGCACCCGCTTTAACCAAATCAAGCAAGCTGAGATACTCCAATGGGTTGGTCCTCTCATCAATAACCTGCATTTTTTTTTCAAAAAAAAATCGCAACTGCTGTGGAAATCTCCAATTGTACCTTACACCTTTATTCATCAACAATTTAGTTACCAGTTTCATCTTATATCTCCAGACTCTTTCCTTAATAGAAATATCATTGTATACTTCTACATCAGAACCATCAATTTTCAGGGCGCCAGAACCAGCTTGTTTTAAGAAGGCCATTACTCTGAGTTTATCTCCCCAATTTGCAAATTTTACCAGAACATTTATTTGAACCACTTTCCCTCTTCTTGGACCCACCCTATATGCACTTACAATGTCTTCCTGTACAAATTCCTTTCCCATGCTCAAATTATTTAACCACTGGACCACTCTTTCTCTTAGCTGGTCTGGCGTCCTTTCAATCACATGACGTATCACAATATTCTGCTTTCTCATCATATCTTCCATAGCATCAATCCTTTTTTCCTGTTCATCCATTTTCACCTTATTCTCCCTCACCCCTTCCTGAGTCCCTTTTATTTCCTTTTTCATAGCCTTCACCTCATTTTGAACTAACTTCACATTACCTTCTATTTTTTGCAAACTTAATTCTACTTTTTTTGAGAAATCCACAACAGTTGCTACCACCTTATCCTGCTTTTTCAACATTTCATTTTTATCCTTCACTCTTGCCTCTTCCATCTTCTCAATCTTCTGAAACAATTTACCAAGTTTCACCATAATTTGAGTTTGATCATAGGGTTCAGGTGGTGGTGATGATGACGGAGGGACCTCTTCCATTGGTGCTTTTTCCTTTCTCTTGGATTTCACCACCGGCTCCTCCTCCTTTGCTTTTCCTCTTGTGCCCTTATCCATGATGGGATCCACTGAAAATTTTAATGCTGCAGTGCACTATATTCTCGTTGAACACTCCACTTAGACCTATTCCAATGCAGCCAAAGTTGCCAGTGTTCCTTTAAATGTGGTGTAACTTAAATGAGAGAGGAGGGCCAGCGAAAAATTAATTGTTTTAATCCATGAGGAGATGAGAACCAAAAACACCCAATAAGTATTGTAATCCACGGGAAGCTCATCACCAAAATCAGCCAATCACCCCGAGTAACAAAAACTCATAAAGTTTGCCTTTAAAGACTTCCAATCTTGCATGAAATTCCCTCTTTGAAAAAAAGTTAAAGTGATCCCATCAGCATAAACATTATTTCCGGCGAGACAGATGCCCAAATATATCCACTTGTATCAGTTCCACAGGGAAGGGAAAAAGAAAAAAATCCCAAGTTCCAACTTTTAATAAAAAAAAGAAAAGGAGGAATAAAAAAGAAAAAATAAGAACTATGACCCACACAGTGAAGGAGTAAAAAAGCAAAAACCCCTCTCTTAGAGCGAGCGAAACGAAACTCCCTTTTCTCAGCGGCTACGGCAGCTTCAGGGGGAACCCCTCCTCCTTCTTCCCCAAACCAGCAAACTTTTGTAGAGAAAGACTGCTCTTCCTTGCTTCAACTTCAAAAAACGCTGGGATGACCAGTGCCTTAAACACATTCGCTTTTCTTCTGTAACCACTTTCAAGCCCACCAAATCACTCCGCAGCTCCCCTGGAATACTCAAAAGCCATTGTCCATAAGATGAACTCCACTTTCGAATTCCAAGATCACCGACATTATCGCCTCGTCCGCCACCCTTCTATCCTCTTTTACTCGCTCTTGCCACCTCCAATCTCTTCAGGACAAAACAATCCACTGTCACCTCTAGCTCCCATCGATATATCAATTACTTAACTCACTTTCTTGCTGATTTTTCCACTTTTCTCGATTCACCGCCGCCTCGCTGGTCCCGTTCTCAGCTCCTCGGCCGGAGAAACCGCGGCTTCCGTCACACACCTCTCCCACCAAGGATACCTCCCGAACTTCGACTGCCCTGCAACAGCTTTTCCAAACAGGCAAGAAGGAGTCTTATCGCCACAGAATATCTCAATAATTTACTCCATTAGTTCATTATTCTCATTAATTTCCACTTTGATAAGCGCGAGCACACAGATCAGGATGTTACTCGTCGGCCACCTTAGCCACGCCCCCAAGCTGTGGCTTTCTGAAAAGAAATTTAAAAAGAGACACCAGATCTATTCTAGAATTAAGTCGAAAAGATAACTTATTGGTAAATATGTTGGTAAATCCAATCAGGAGATTCTAGCATCTTCCAGATGCCTGTTAGGGCTAATGGACTTGTTTCATGCCAGTCATGCCTTACACATTAGCAGTCATCTACAGAAACGTGTTGGAAAATACTGCTCAAATGTAAAGCTCTACATCAGAGATACTCAACCTGTGGCCCATTGGCCAGATGCAGCCCACAACACCATTTCATGTGCCCCCACCACCGCCTCCACCACACCAGGAAGTGCAATGTTGTGGACGAAGGGCAAAATGGCCTAGTCGGCCCCCAAAGTTGTCTGAGGGAGCATGACCCAGCCCCTGGCTTTAAAAGGTTGATAACTCCTGCCCTAGATTATGCCAGTACAGAAATTATGGAAGTATACCTTTGCTGGCCCGAAACCAGGCAAAAACATTACGTGTTTTTTATTGTAAAGGAGAGATCAAATTCATCACACAAGCAGTATATGTCTCACTGTCTAAGGCAAGACAGTCTAGATTAATTAGGCCTCTCACTGTCCTGTAGACATCTTTTAGGCAACCTTGTGCAGATGTTATGACAGGAGAGAAGATAGATTTATTTCTCCATTGCCAGAGGTGCAGCAATTGGTCTGCTTCAGTACTGGTCACACACTGCCTGCCCCCAAATTGTCTGTCTCCAGAGTTATCCATCTACAGCAGAAACAGACATTAAATACAGTGGTGCCTTGCTTAAAGAGCATAATGTGTTCCATGGGATTGCTCTTTAAGCGAAACACCATTGTAAGTGACCAGTTGTGACTTCTGGCGGTGGGGATTGTGAACCCTGATTCCATTGTTGAGCGAGTTTTTTGTTGGTTTTAGTTGTTAAGCGAGGTGACCATTCAGAGAAAATTCTGCTCTTTAAGTGAGTTAGTCTCTAAGCGAGGTGCTCTTTATGCAAGGTTTTACTGTAACTGGAGTTGAAATGCTGTTAATGTTTGAGAGACATGACTGACCAATCACAAAACAAAGTGAGCTGATGTGCATATTCTGGGAAAGTGAAGGGACAGTTCCACTATGACAATCACACACCGTTGGCCTTTAAGGCTCTTCCTGGTCTAATTATAGGCTATCAAAAGACAGGTGGTACTGGCAGTCCGTAAGTTACAAAAGAGGATTTTTTTTTAATACCCAGTTCTCATTTTATAGTAAATGCAACCACTGAGAAGTGTTTTTTAGATCAAAGATAGTGTAGGGCATGTCTGGACTGCCTATTTAGCTGCAGGCTGGATCTCTCTGAAAAACATTATGAACAGATAGGGGGAAGATATATACTATCAGGCTTGTTCTCATTCAAATGGGATTGAATGCTTCCCCTGAATATTTGTCAACAGTCAGGGGAAATGTAATTTTTAAAAATGCATTAGATATTCGATCTTGTGCTGCAACACTTAGATAACGTTTTTTCTTTCTTTTAATTTCTGTGTATTGCTGATTGGAATTTGCCACCACTGCCCTCAGACTAGCCTGCGGCCAGAGTGGAGAGGCTGTTGTACTTTTGTATTGTTGTATTGTTTATATTATTATATGTGCTTTTGTAGGATGAATACGCTATAATTATTGTATATATTATATATTGTATTGGTGTGTTTACTGCATAATATTGTGTGAGCTGCCCGGAGTCGGGTTTCCTGATTGGGCGGCATACAAGTGTGAGAATTAAATTAAATTAAAATCACGAGAATACATCAAAAGGGAAGGGGAGAACTGTCTAGAAAAACATTAAGTCTGCCCTATGGGCATTTTGGTGGTGGGCCTAAGTTTAGTAATAATAAATAATATAGACCTTGACTGGTGCAATAATGTTCTGTTCTTCGTTCCAGCCTGCTGTAGAAACATTTAGCTTCATGATCTGTCTTAAACTATTCAAGCTACTGATTTCTTCTACTTCAGTTAGGACTTTTTAGACAATTCCAAAAATGCACTATACCAGGAGTCAACAAACGTGGCTCTCCAGATGTTCTAGTCTAGTGCATGTACCTGTAGTAGGAGAAATGTAGCCATCTTTGTGCACGTGATAAGAGTCTTCACCTCTCTCCCTCTCTCTCTCTCTCTCTCTCACACACACACACCATGTTCATAACTTATTGACCTCAGATCTTAAGAAGTGTGAATACAGGAGATGTCCCCAAGGAAATTGCCAGAGATGTCCTTGGAATCAAACTGGCTTAAGTATGTGAAAGGAGGGCTAGCAGACAGGGAAAGAGAATGTAAAATGTGTATTTTCTAAGTACCCTGTCTGCCTATTGTCTTTTTTCCTATAAAACTGCTTGCATCCCTGTTGTGTTTGAATATATTTTATTGCTGTAATGTTTTGTGAAATAATTGGGATCAGTACAATCCTCTATTTTGTCTCCTTCTTCTTGGTCTTAAAATATCACGGGGACTGTGTTCCTGCCTAAACTATGTAGCCTGTACAGTCTTCATTCTGGTCCAATGACCTCCCAGTTACCCTACTCCCCTTCCTGTCATCCCCGCCCAAATGTATCCATTTCTGAGTGTATATATTTAGCAGTGCTGCGCCATTGCTCCCCATGTTTTGACTGCCTAATAAAGTGTTGTTTGGCCCTGTTATGCTGGCTGCTTTGCATTTCTACTAGAACATCAAATTGGTGATGAAGGTGGGATAATGGCGTCCCATACACCTACCCTAGCTCCGTTCGATGTGACCACTCACGAGAAATGGAACCTTTACTAGAGGGAGTTCCGGCATGCTATGGCGGCCCAGGACATCGTTGGCGCAGAGAAGCGCTCCTGCTTCTTGTCACAGTGCGGCCTGGCCACTCTCGAGCTGGTCACACACCTTGTATTGCCCAGGGACATCAACACCGTCCCACTGGCTGAGATCATGGCGGCTCTTTGGACACTCTTCCAGCCAAAGGTATCCATCTTCCCGGCCCAGGTGGCGTTCCACAGATGGGATCAACATCCAGGAGTGTCCGTAGCTGACTACGAAGACACCAACCACCGCACCTCTGGCCCCTCCTTCCACCTCCGGCCAGTACTTTAAAAGGATGTTGAGGTGACAGGCATTTTGCCCTCCCTCCAGCTGTCCTGGGGGGGAGGCCCGCAGCGAAGATGCTGACCATCGCTGCCACTGCACCTCTGGTCTCTGCCTTTCACCTCCCGCCTCCGGCCAGGACTGTAAAAAGCCATTGAGGCAGTAGAACTTTTGTTGTTTCCTCTGCTGGGGGTAGGAATGAGTGCGGGTGAGAGCTGGTGTTGTCAGTTTGGTTGTATTGTAGTTTTGCTTTATATTGCTTATATTGTGTTTTGCATTCATTGTACCTTGTAATAGAGAATTTGTCATATTGTGGAGATTTCTATTGTAATTGTAATTTATTTGTACTTTTTATTTACATTGTATTTTTGCCTATTGTTACTTTAAATGCTGTAAACCGCTTTGAGTCTCCCATTGGGATGAGAAAAGTGGTATAGAAATAAAACTATCTATCTATCTATCTATAACTACGTCTCTGCACTGAGGCTGGCTGCAGCCCCGTGCCAGTGGGACAACCTGGAAGAAGTGTCGCAGGATCGCCTGCTTGCTGGCATGCAAGATGAGGAGACACAGCACCGTCTTATGGTCAGGGACGTCCTGACCTTCAAGTCGGTCCTCTGGGAGGCGTTGGCATCCAAGGCTACAAGGTTGGGCGTCAAGTCGATTAAGCACAGGCCTGCCACCTCCGGGGGTTCGGAGTCAGCTGTGCAGGCCCATTGCTGTTCTTCACACCGCTCCTCCATGTCTTCAGCATCGCCAGCGTCTTCGTCCACGTCCAGGTCCAGTGATGAGGACAGTGAGGTCTGGAAGGTCCGGAAGAAGACGTCAGACAAGCACACTGCCAAGAGGGCCCATCACAGGTGTGTTGGCTGTGGAGTGAGGCATGACCGCCATCAGTGCCCCTTCAAGAACGCCGACTGTCATCACTGTGGCAAGAAGGGCCACATCACCAAGGTCTGCAGGCAACACCAGAAGCAAGTCCCAGAGCAGCCCAACTGACTGAGTGGAAAGGGAGTGTAGGTGTCAAAAATCTCTGCCGAGGAGCCGTCCATCCACCATGTTTCCAGCGTCTCCAACCGTTTCTTCACGGAGGTCCAGCTGCACAGTGTTCCGGTGAAGATGGAGGTGGATTCTGGTACGTCCTACTCCATCCTGCCCCATAGGGGATTGTTGTGGATCCCCCAAAGTTTCTCCCGAAACTACGGGCTCTGAAGACGTATCTCTGAGACGTGATGGGTTGCCAGATTCTGGTTCTGGGGTGGGGGATTTTTCTGTTGAATTCAAAAACATTGCAACGAAGCTACCTCTGGTTGTGGTCAAACATGGCACAAACTGCTTGCTTGGGGTGCAGTGGTTTAAGCCACTGGGAATTAAACTGTCTGGCATCAACGCTGTCCATGCTGTGCAGGACATTTGTAATGCGCACCTGGCAGTAATCAAAAAAGGACTAGGCAATTACAAGGGGCTGCCGGTATCATTCGACCTTGATCCGGCTGTGTGGCCGATCCGCCTCAAGCCTCACAGGGTGCCGTTTGCCTTAAAAGACAAGATCGAGGCTGAGCTGGACAAACTGGTGGGCCAGGGATCTTGGCTCCAGTGGACTCCGCAAAGTGGGAGACACCTATCGTGACTGCGATCAAATTCAATGTGGAGGTGAGGATTTGCGCAGATTATAAATGCACCATCAACAAGGCCATTCGGTGTAATGCTTACCCGGTGCCGGTAGTTAGCCACTTATTGGCTGCGTTACATGGGGGCAAATGTTTTGCCAAATTGGACGTAGCACAGGACTATCAGCAGTTATCTGTCACACCTGCTGCTGCTGCAGCCCAAACCATTGTTACACACAAGGGGGCCTTCAAAGTAACGTGCCTTCAGTTTGGGGTGAATACCGCCCCGAGTATATTTCAGTCACTTGTTGAACGTCTCTTAAAGGGTCTCCCTGGGGTCCTCCCCTACTTCGTCCGAACTTGCCAGCAGGTTAGACCAAGTGTTGCCGGTTTTCGAAAATGCGGGGTTACATCTTAGGAGGGACAAATGTGTTTTTCTTGCAAGGGAAGTGAAATTCCTCAGGTTTACGGTCACTCCCAAGGGAGTTAAACCCTCTGATTCAAAGGTTGCTGCTGTCCACAACACCCCCCATCCAACCACAAAGTCTGAATTGCAGTCCTTCCTGGGTCTGCTCAACTTTTATCATTCGTTCCTGCCAAGGAAGGCTTCTGTAGCTGCTACACCGGTTGCTTAAAAAGGATGCAGTCTGGCAGTGGGGGCAGGCCCAGGATCATGCATTTCGTGAGTTAAAAGAGCTTCTGTCATCTGAAGCAGTCTTGACTCACTTCGATCCCAGGAAACCTGTGGTTCTTGTGTGTGATGCTTCACCATTGGGGGTGGGGTCTGTCCTGTGTCATGTGTCATGTCTTGGAAAATGGGAAGGAAGCCCTGGTTGCATTCTATTCAAGGACGCTATCTAAAACCAAGCGCAACTATGCCCAGACCGACAGGGAGGCTCTGGCCATAATTGCTGGAACAAAGAAGTTCCATGACTTCCTCTATGGAAGGGAATTCACTATTGTAACAGACCACAAGCCCTTGCTGGGGATTTTTGTTACTTCTAAGCCCACTCCCCAGATTCTGTCCCCCCGCATGTTACACTGGGCCATTTTCTTAAACACTTATCAGTACACCCTGGTGCACCATCTGGGTAAAGATATCAGCCATGCTGATGCGCTGTCACGGTCTCCATTGCTAGCCCTGGGGGAGGCGGATTGCGAAATTGAGCAGAATCTTCAGGTATTGCTGATCGAGTCTCTCGACTCACCCACCCCCATAGTGCCTTCAGACATTGCTAAGGCAACAGCACGGGACAAAATCCTGTCCCAGGTAATTTCTTGGGTTAAGAAAGGCTGGCCCACTCCCCTCTTGCTGAGGAGTTTAAAGTGTTCTTTAGAAGCTGGTTCGAGCTTTCGCTTGAGAGAGGTTGCCTCCTTTGAGGCCAGAGGGTAGTTGTTCCTACCATGTTATGCTGTAAGGTGCTTAGGCTTCTACACATAAGCCACTATGGAATTGTGTGCTCCAAGGCATTGGCCAGGAGATTTTTCTGGTGGCCCCAGGTGGACCAGGACATTGAACAATTGGTAGGCACTTGCTGGAGCTGCCAGAGTTCCCATCCTGAGGAGTCCCGGCTTCCCACCAGGGAATGGGACACTGCCCGTGGACCTTGGTCATGGATTCATGTTGATTTCACAGGCCCTTTTCGGGGCACACTTTTCCTACTGGTGGTCAACTCATTTTCCAAATGGCTGGAGGTAATTCCTATGCCCAGTACATCTTCTGCAGTCACTATTAAACAGCTCCTGAGGTTGTTCAGTTGTTTTGGACTGCTGGACGTGCTAGTGTCTGACAACGCCACAATGTTCACCTCTTCCAAATTTCAGGCATTGCTGGAGAGGAACGCCATTCGGCATGTAAGTTCTGCCCCTTTCTACCCTGCCACCAACAGTCAGGTGGAACACTATGTTCACACTACAAAAGAGGCACTTCGCCGCATGGGTCAGGGGGACATTAATGTACAACTTTGCCAATTCCTCATGTGCTACCAGACAACACCCCTAGCATCAGGTTTGTCGCCAGCTGAATTCCTAATGCACAGGAGGCCGGTCTCATTGCTCAACTGGTTGGATCCTTCCAGGGTGGAGGATAGGGGTGTTAATATTGAACTTGCTCACAAAAGATATTCTCAACTGGGGATCCAGTGCACTGTTAGAATTATGTGGCCACAGGTCCATCATGGATTCTGGGCATTGTAGTGGAACAAATGGGACCAGTATCCTATCATGTCAAAACACGTACTGGTTTACTATGGCGGTGCCACGCCGACCAGCTCAGACATAGGGTTATGGAGTTTCAAGAGGTACAAGGTGATTCTATTCATGGTGATTCCACGTTAGGCTCCTCCCTCACCCACTTACTCCCAGGGGGAGACAGAGAGGGTGGCTCGGCAATCAGCTATAGCCCCCAACTTTCTAATTCAAACCAGCCCCAATTCCATTTTGTCTCCTTCTTCTTGGTCTTAAAATATCACGGGACTGCGTTCCCACCTAAACTATGTAGCCTGTACAGTTTTCACTCCGGTCCGATGACCTCCCAGTTACCCCACTCCCCTTCCTGTTGTTTCCTGCCCAAATGTATCCATTTCTGAGTGTATATATTTAGTAGCGCTGCGCCATTGCTCCCCATGTTCTGACTGCCTAATAAAGTTGTCTGGCCCTGTTATGCTGGCTGCTTCATATTTCTACCAGAACATCAAAATCCCTGAACTGCTTTGTCTTCTTTTCTGCTATCCATCTCTTGTAGGCGGGTAGAGAAAGGGAGAACCAATTTGCAAAAGATCCTTTTTAAAAATAAAGCTGTTTCTCTCGTTGTATAATTTGCAGTTCTTAAATATATATTTTTAATTTCTTTTGGTAACCCACAGCCACCCAAGCTGTGATTTGCCCATTTTGGCAACATATCCATGACTTGCTCCTTTGTTCTGACAGTGCTTGCTGCTGATTTTTTTGAGCACGCAGAATCAATACAAATGAAAACACGATTGTGCTGACCAAATGAGTCCTATTACTAGTCAGGAGTGGGTAAAGGTAAGTGCCCAAGCCTAAAAGCCACCCTGCTGACAAATTGTTTTTATGCATGCTGTAACACTGGCCAGTAACAAAATGAGCTAAGCCTGTTTGTAAGACAGTCACCAGAGAACAAATGGATTGCAAAAAATGATGGGAGGGAATCCTTTTAAATTGTAATAACAATGCAACAGATTTTGTTGCCCTCTTTATTGTGTTCTCAATGGAATCCTTTTGCTATGACAACTATGTTGGCATCTGTTGTCAATCTATTTAACATATGCAGAGACATGTCAAACTACCACCACCCAAAAAGTTGGCAACATTTCAGCACATTCATATTAGTTTTGCATATTTTCTGCATTCCGGAAGAAATAATTATAATGTGATTTCCCTTCTTGTGAGAAAGGTATACAAGTACCAAACACTCAGCAACTATATATATTGAGAGGACATGTATGACACTAAGAACCTCTGTTTATGCATCTCATTATTCTTACATTGTTTATGTTACTTATTATTTCAGCTGTATTCTGACCTACACTTATGCAATATATTTAGTGGTAAGCCTTCAATAACATCTTGGGGCATAATTGTCCACTGTGGCTCTTGGGAGAAGAGCTAGACTAGTACAGTGATGGGCAAGCTGCACAGTTCCAGGGCATTTTTAGAAGGGAATGGTAAGCCATTTCTGTATATTCTAAATCTAGATAACCCTGGAAAAGGTCACCATAAGTCAGAATTGACTTTAGAACAAACAATTATTATAATAAAGTTATATCTTAGTAGACTAAAAAAGATTTAATTACAACTAACTATTTGTAACTTGATCATTCATTCATTATTTGTAACTAGTTACTTCCAAGTAACTATCCTTTATTAAGTATCCTTTATTAACTGATTAGTCACCTGACCATATCAGGTTAAAATGAGATAAAATAATTAGATAAAATATTATTAGAAAAACAGATTAAAACAGATTAAAAGTAGACTGATACAATCACAATAAAACGAGATATAAAATTTACTCAATAAAATTCATCACGTTTGCATGCAACCCCTATCAGATCAACAAAACATATTTTCTTTTGAATGGCCCCAACCATAAACTTGAGAGTTCTAATATTTAGATATTTATTGTGCCCTGAAGGGAGGAAGTTAATCGTTTATTAGGGTCCCAGTAATTTGTTTATTTATTTATTTTGACTCATTTAACTGCCCCTCACCAAGGCGACTCTGGGCGGTTTACAATGCAAGAAACCATACTAAAATAAAAAACACTCCAACACATAATACACATAAATAAAACATCATAAAACTCTAAAATCTAAAAATCTTTAAAATCTCAAAATTTAAAAATTTCAATCTAAAAATCTAAAAACCAGATGGTAGAGTTGACCGATAATCATATGAGCCAGCCCGGGGGCAGGAGGCTGTCTAGTTACTAGTTACTTCCAAGCTATGAATACTCAACAAATTTCTCTTTCCAAGTCTTCCTTCATCAAATTTCTCTTTCCAAGTCTGCCTACAGCACCAGCAAAACTTTCTACATTTCTATGAATATGAAACCCCAAATATCATTTCTCCCATTCCCACTTTATTCACTTTCTGTTTTACTACTATACAGTATATAGTTCTATGCCTTTTATGGAGTGATGCCACTTTGTGTGGCATTCATGGCAATTCTATTCTGATTTTTTCGTGCACACACACCCCTTCACAAAAGAGTGATGACAAAACATCTGGGGCATCCCCACAATATCTCCTGTGAGATTTCTCAGAGGATGGGAGGGAATCTTACACAGAGAAATCTTGTTATAAGAAGAAAGAAGGGTTTCCTCTCCCCCTCAGTTTCTCAACAAGAGGTTGCAGATTTACACCCCTGACCCCAGCCATAATTAACATAACAGCTTTAACCTTCACACTGAATGTGTTATGAAATACTAAAATTTTGCATGTTCGCATGCATTTTCATCTTCCCAAACAGAAGATTTTGCCAGCTGTCCTCCCTTTAGTTTACACAAACACAAAATAATTATTTTTTTGTTATACAAGGTGCTTTCCAGAAGACAAAGCAAACATTGAAAAGGTTACAAATATACATTGGGACTTTCTGTTTCGTTACCTTTCATTGTCAGTAAAAGAAGCACCGGTGCTGTTAAACAGGACAAATGGGGCAGCTGAAAGACTTCCCATTTCATTTGGCAAATGCTTCTGGGATTGTGGCAATAGAGTGAACAGTAAAAAGGTCCATTAGCCCCCAAAGAAGAGAAGGAACAGATCTAAGGATGTGAATTTTTTACCACATAACATTCTCAGATTTATAGAAAGGTTTGCACATCCTCATTCTCACACTTTTCCCACAGACCAAGTTTGCAACTAGGCTTTACTAAAAACACTTTTCACGGACTCATAAAACAACCCACCCAAAGATGAATAGTTCAGTTTAAAAGAAATATGAGTCCAGAGATGTTTAGATTTTTTTCCCTCAATTGCAAATGGTAGGATTTGGCATTGTTGCATACCACTTGTTAATGCATTTGTCAATCCTGCTGGAATAGAAAATGCTCACACCATCTGCTTTAATATCTAATTTAATGTATGCCATCCAGCTGACCTTCAGTTTTAGCTTCTTTGCAGAGCCCATCAATCTGTCCACCTGGCACAACAACCTCTATGTGTACCTGATAAGTGGATTGTTTAATTTTAAAAATCCCTCATGGAGGCAAAAAAAACCCCAACATAAACCATGTAACAAAGGAGCAAGTATAGTCCTCTATGATTTTACCTGGCATTGGTAGCAGATAGTAATACACAAAGGGCATTTGCCATATAAAGGCTATCTGTATGCTATTATGAAATACTAAGAGATGTGTTAAAAGCTCTCCATACTGCTTTTCAACCACACTCTTTTTTGTGTCTGTGTTTTCTTTTTCATTCTGTCTACTGCCGGTTGCACTAAAGGCTCTCTGAAACTTCAGAGGAAAAAAGCCTACTGAGAGAACCCATTGTCACACCTAAGGTTATGTTAGAGGCCCACAGTCTCAGTGGGGCATAGAAACAAGGTCTCTGCCATGATTATTAAGAATTATCTCTTCTTAAGTTACGATGTTCTCTTGCAGACATGACATGCAGGCTTTACTACCTCTGTTTGCTAAGAGTTATCCTCCTATGACCTTGAGACATATGAGTCACTCATTGTTCCTTCATTCTAATCCTCCACTGACTTTGCCAACAAACTTACCATAAATGATAAACAAAATAGACATTCAAATGTTCCCCTTATTAAATGTAGGGGGTTTGTTTTGATAATGGTGGCACTCACATTCTTTAAAAATGCAATGATGGAACATGAGGAGCAGAGGCAGAGAACCACTGCTCTAGACTTGCTTAGGGTTCTTCATGTAGCACAGCTCTTTTGGTTGAATTAAAAAACTATATGCACGTGCACTGTTCAGTGGCAACCATGGCTGCTTAAGTACTGAAGGGTAAGGAGAACTACAGGATAATATCTAATAGGCAAAATGAGGAGGCTTCACCCATCCTGTTGATAAGCATATGTACAGAACTTGATCATATGTACAGAACTTGATCAGAAACTCCACCATCTATGACACTGTCACTATCAGTAACCCTCTGAAAATTCTAACTCATTAATGGTGTCATAAAATTTGTAAAGACTGAAATCACATTGTGCAGCTCTACATGCACAATGGGAATTAATGTTAACAGCAGCAACAAATTGTCATGGATTGAAGACTTCCTTTGACAATTTCAGGATACACGCAACTCATACATAATGTTATGCACCCTAAAATCACCAGAGGAAGCCATTAATGTTGATTTCCTGCTGATAATGACATTTTGCCTATGTGCATGTGGCAATGTGCTGCTACAGGATTTCAACCACAGTATTTCAATAGTATTATTTATATATTATAATATGTTATACCATGTTGCAAAACTTTTCCCAGAATTTTAAAATGCAGTGGAACCCCGACATACAAATGGTTCGACTTACAAACAATTTGACATACAAATAGAAATCAAGGCTAAAAAAATCGACATACAAATTTTAATAGGAAAAATTTGACATACAAAAAATATGGTGGCATCTTGTGGCCTCTTCTGGTAAAGCAATGTGTTTTCGACATACAATTAACCTTGTGGAACAGGAAAAAAATTGTATGTAGAGGTTTTACTGTACTCATATTTCTGATACCATTAATGGATGCTGCAACAATTATCATATTGTTTGTATTTCCTACTTACAAAATAAATATTAAGGACACATGTACTCAAAAGTATCTTCCTTGACACCTGAAGGGGTAAAAGAGGAAGTAAAGAAGAAGATACTCAAAACTAGTATACTTTATCTGAGAGATTCTGTGGTTCATGGCCTAAGAAATAGACATGTAATACACTTATACATTGATTGATGTATGAAACAATGATATGCTGCCAGATTAAATATGACATGACAACCATTTTCAGGGTTTTCTAGGTATAAAATACTCAAAAGTGGTTTACCATTTCCTTCTTCTGGGATCCTTCCAAGATCATGCAGCTTGCCCAGATGGCTCATCTCCCAGGAAACACAATGGGGAATTGAATTCCCAACCTCTGCCTCTGCTGTCAGGAACCCAATTCAGCTAGGATACTAAACAGAAGAAAATAACTCAAGAACCTCTAAAACTTCTTTCTGCCAGATGGCTTCTATTGTTTCAGTTGATATTGTAGTACTATCCTTACTTAGCCAGCCAACTCATCATATCCTAAAACTGATCTGTAAGGGCTGGCCCAACCATTAGATATAGTGAAGCTAATGGGAGACCATAGCAAGATATTGGAGAACAAAGCTATATCACTACCTGTACTTTGAATTGTACCTGGAAATGAAGTAGCTGCCAGTAATAGACTCCAGTTAGCAACCTGGCTGCAACATTATAGACCTGCTGAAGAATCTGCACATTGCCCAAAAGCAGTAGGAAGTAGAACATATTATGAACAACAAAGCTGTTTGGCCCTTACATGACAAAAATGTAGGAGGATCTGATACCTTTATCAGATCACTAAAAATCAATTAATCAGCAAGCTTTCCTGGTTGAAATACCACCTCTGCTTTTATACAAAGGAGAAAAAATATAAACGAATGCCCCCAAAATGCATGGTAGAAGTTTGGCAAACATGTTTCATAAGCTGAGCTCTAACCTGGCTACAAGTGGGCTCTGTGGGCTCTGGTTTAATGCTCCGCTGGAGTAACGTGTAATTAGAATTTTCTGCCATTTACATCAGAAAGCTGATATAAAATTTTGATGTTATACCAGATGGAGTAGCCAATCAAGGTGAAATGTTAGCCAAATCAATGGTGTTATCTGGTGAAGGTGCTTATTCTCAGTTTGCAATCCCATTTGTTTGATGTCCATGCAGTCTCATCAATGGTGCAGCTTTTTCTGATATCCTCAAACATTGTGAGACAAACAACAAAGCCGCATGGTCATTACACAACTGGTTGTAAAATTCCACTACATGTTATCCCAATGAAGATTTAAACCATACACCCCAGAGTCCAGTTGTAACCAGCTTGGAGCTCAGCTTAAGCAACATGTTTGGCAAACTTCTGCCATGAATCTCTGCAACATTTCTTTATATTTTTTCTGCTCCATGTACAAGATATTGATGCTCAGGCTGAAGAGGTGATATTTCAACTAGGAATGTTTGGTGATGAATTGGTTTTTAATTGTCTGATATACATATCACTTTTTCCTAGGTATGTGTATGCATTACAGTAATTCAAACAGGATATAACAATTGTATGCATTTCCTTGGCCAGTTCAGACTTCTGCAGAAACTACAGAAAATTTTCAGTACATAGTCTTCTGCTCTCCAACAAACAGATCCCCAAATGTACATCAAATTTTAATGTCTTAGCTGTTGCATATGCGTCAAATGCTTGCACAGATTTTTACCATGAAATATTTGTGTATGCTACATGTTCAGAGATTTCAAGGGTGTAGCTTGTTTCTTTCTAAACATGAGCTTCAGGTCATTGAACAGAGCTATGTGGCACTTTCCATAGAAATGGTATGCTGCCTTAAGCATAGTGAGAGCAATGGGGTTTATTTTTTAAAGTACTGTAAATCCAAAAATAAATACATTTTGAAAACTATATATTTGGATAGCCAAGCTCTTTTCCATGGCAATGGAGCAGATCTATTACAAAAGTGACATGCATAAAGCATTTTTTAAAAAGATATAGGACCTCAAGAACTTTGTTCTGACAGAGTAGGGAGGCATTGGATGAATCAAAGGAAATGTAATGGAAGCCGCAGGGAGTCTGAAATGGAAGTGTGAAAGTGTAACATTTTGTTTGTCATGACAAAATGTAGTATGGTAAGTTTTCAGACTTTCCCATGGCAAAGGAAGAATAAAGATCACTGAATGTATTAATTAGTATCCTTCAGATTTATTGTTGACTTCAGTGTTAGACAAAGCATCTGAAGAACAATAGGAGCTGTACATAAACCAAAGTTAACAGGAGTCATCTGACAATTTCAGGATTTTCTGTTGGAGTGTGCCTGTTTATAGAACTGCTTTGTAAAAGTTGTTTTGCTCTGCTGCAAAATAACATAGCTGCATTTCAAAATGTAAAGGAGAAAGAACATTCTTCTAAGTAGACTTTATTTTTTAAAATACGCTACATTTCATGATGATGGTACAGTGAACACTGTTGTCATTATCCATAGAAAGGAACCTTCTGGACTATTTTCTTTCTTCCAGAGTAAAAAAAGAAAAGAATTTGAAATATTCTTATGAAACACAACATTCCTCCCTACTGCATTAATCTTCTTGATAGGTGTCTCCCATGAAACAGGAGCTGCAAACAATGAAAGAGATGGCTGAATCAAATTCTGGGACTAAATAAGTGTGTGTGTAACTTTAATTATTGCTGTAACGTTGTGTAATTGTTATTATGGGATCGGGGTGATCCTCCATTTTGTCTTCTTCTTGGTACTGAACAATCGCAGGACTTGCATTCCCGCCCTTTCTAACAAGACACACAAAGTCTTCACTCAGGTCCGGTAACCCCAAAATCACCCCACTCCTCTCCTAACCAATCATATTATTTCCTGCCCAAATGTATCCACTGTACAGTGCATATAAAGAGCTGTTGCACCATTGCTGTTCATGTTCGGTTTGCTTACAATAAAGTTGTGTTTGGCCCTTTCATGCTGGCTGCTTCTCTACAATTTCTGGACATCAAATTGGCGCCCCAAAATCACCCCACTCCTCTCCTAACCAATCATATTATTTCCTGCCCAAATGTATCCACTGTACAGTGCATATAAAGAGCTGTTGCACCATTGCTGTTCATGTTCGGTTTGCTTACAATAAAGTTGTGTTTGGCCCTTTCATGCTGGCTGCTTCTCTACAATTTCTGAACATCAAATTGGCGACAAGGATGGGACAATGGCTTCCCACAAATCTTCCGTTGATCCATTTGAATTACTAAAATAAGGACTGTACAGACTTTCATAGTTAACAGAAATTTTAAACAATATAATGCCATTTTGTCTTTTGAACTTCTCACACAAACAGAATACAGTATTGACAGATTTCACACAAAGCTGTGGAGGGAAAAGACACATGTTGTTGCATCAAGATGCTGAAGAAACTAACTCTCCTGAGGAGGGTCCCCTGGCTTGTAATTCACCATCTGCTATAACTAGACTATTTGCAGCATTCAGTAGAAGCCAAATACTACATGCCACCATCTGTTCCACCAGTATTTGCCCGCTAGTTTCCTTATATTTTACCTGGGCCATTTGCTATACACCCAATAAGGTTAATGGGCTTCAAGCTCAGTTGGAAGAGAATGGCTAAGACATTAAAGATGAAACATTATCAGCCAAGATTAAATTCCAGAAACCTACACTGACCATTTATCATGGTTTATCCAGTTAAGACTGCCAAGCTGTGCTTCCACCAGGACTCCTTGGAATACAGACAGAGAAAGAGCAGGAACTGGCATACCTGAAGAAAATGCCTCTTTAGTGTGCCAATAATAAGATTCAGAATAGCATCTACATAAAAATTTTTTAGCTAAATAAACTACTAGTGCTACATCAAAGGCTTAGTAATAGTTGTAACATTAATCTTATGAACTAATTTTACTACTCCTTAACTCTGAGCAAAACACTCTTTTTAAAAATATATTTTAAGTACCCTCATTCTAACTACTGTCTCTTGATATATTTTAAGTACCCTTACTTTATCTTCTGTTCCTTTTGCTGAACTATGCTGATCTTGGACCATAATAAAGATTGATTGATTGATATATCTATATTAGATAGTCAGTTGTGTACTATCAGGTCAGAACTGACATTTTGAGACCCTGATAGAGTTTTGTAGGTAAGTGAGACATTTCAGGAATGGTTTTATCAGTTCCACTCCCCCAATGGGTTTCCATGACCAAGTGGAGATTTGAACCCACTTCTCCAGAGTCTCAGTACATCACTCTACCCACTACACCACACTGGATACTATATTAAATACAGTAAAACACCGGGTTACAACCATCTCGGTTTAAGTTTGCTGCAGTTTACAAAGGCAAATCCTATGGAAATGTCATCCTGGTTTACACATTTTTAATGTATTTTTTTCCGGTATACAATGATCAATTCAGGACTGTTTTTAAATTTTTCAGTGCATCCCTATGGATGTTTCAGTTTGCATTTTTGGGGGTTACGACACAGGCTTTTGGAATGGACCTCCATTGTAACCTTAAAACCCCAGGTTAGACACCTCTGTTAGACACTGCCCTGATTTCCACTGGTCCTGAATTCTTTTTAAACTAGAAGAACATCAACAGAGTAATTCAGGAACCAGTATGTACACCGTTAGCAACAGCCTTCAGCTAAGTCAACTTTGAACCCCGTCAGGATCAAACTCACAACATTTTGGCTGCAGTACAGCAGTTTAACCACTGTGCCACCAGGGCTCCAATATTACTATGGGAACAACAACAACAACAAATAAGCTTGATGAAATTGCCTCCTCTTTTCATTGTTTTTCAATGAAAATGTACATCGTTATTTGAAAAGAACCTATTCTATCCTGACTCCCTACAGAGAGTGCCAGATTAAGACATGCAGAGGATGAAAGTAGGTCACATTTCAGAAGAACCTCAAACAAAATCCTGTTGTTGAGAAAGTTATCACCCACCCCTGCCCCATGCAATGATCTTACATTGCTATGAATTGCAATGCCAGTGTGGCTATTTTTTTATAATTATAATTGCATGCCATCAAGCTGATTCTGATACTGTATATGACAAACCTTTCTAGTGGAATCCTGGGAGGCACCATGAAGAATTGAACTCCCAAGCACTGTTGCCAACCTGGAAACCGTACATTACCGTACGGGCTGCGCAAAAATTACCGTACATTACTGTACGGGGTTTGCGCATGCGCAGACCCATTTCTGTGTGCTCATACTGGGCGGAGTCTGGGCAGAGCCTTGGCGGGCATTTTTTTGAATATTTATGAGGAAAGAAAATGGAAGTAATCTTTTTTTTTTTTCATTTTGACCCAGGACGGAACCGGAAATAATCTTTTTTTTTCTTGAAAATTAGCATACATTTCCATACGGTAGTCGTACAGAGGGCCAAATTAACGTACCGTACGGTAATTACCATACGCGTTGGCAACCCAACCAGATACCTAAACCACTGAGCTGTCTAGCAAATACGTTGACCAGACTTATTGTTACTATGTGCCATCAAGTTGGAATCAAATTACAGCAGCCCTAGATAAGTGGAATATTTAAGGAGTAGTTTTACCAAATCCAAGTGAGATTCCATGACTGAGTGGGGACCAGCACCGATTGAGATCCCTGCCATATTCTTTTGTTAATACTAACACTAGATTAAATTTTATTTTTAACAGACACAAAAAATGACAAATTAAACCATTGTTCAAAATCCTTGGTTTCATTCAGCTACAGTTAGATTTACTACATTTTTCAAAATAGCAAGCCTAATACTGGGTCTTTAGTCAAAATCCTAGACTGACACAGAGTTGATAGCCTGTTCATGTCTCATTGTTACTGGAGGGAAAATCATGTACAAGAAACTACTAATTTTACTTCCAACTATGAAATAGTTAAATATAGATTCAACTGCTCAAAAATGCCATCTCTTTTTTACTCCCAAAAACAAACTCAAGTGTTTATTCAAAAGCGTGCTTCTGTTTTTTTTAAATTGAAATGTACAGTTAAATTTAAGCACATGTCCTCCTTATCCAGGAAAGAACAATAACCAAAGAAAGGCAAAAACACATTCAAAAGACACGTTCTTTTGCTTTCTTAAGTGTCTTGTCACCAACAAGCAATGAAAAGATTGTTATACAGACAAGCAGACCATTTATTTTTTATTATTTGTGCATCTGCTTAATTAATGCAACAGAAAGTGTCATCTCTGCCTGGTAATAATGGATTAGGAAATTATCTACATGCACTCTTGAAAAGCTTCAGGCAAACAGCATGTCATAAATTGTCAGCACTGCTACTGCCTCTAGCCCTGATGCACATCAAGAGGGCTTATAAAATGGTCTGTTGGCCTATCAGAGGAATAAAATTGCATGAGATTTAAGAGGATTAATACATAATGGCACCCCATTTCATTCATTCCCGCTGTTTTGTTCACATCGAAAGCTATTTTGTTCGCCTGACCACATTCACATAACCAAAAGAGGGGGCTGAAGTGTTGATTCACAATGCAGTCTAATGAGAGAGATTCGGATGAACCTTCCTTACAAGTCCATAGTGCACAAGGAGGACAAGGCCCCACAGCTAGCCCTGGCCCCTTTGTATATACTAGCCATGTACCTCAGCTGTTATCTTTGGCAAACAGGAAAATATGTTTCTTTTCATTGGCTTTTAGTCTTACTCTGCTGGGTGCCCCAACTGACCCTCCTTAGGAACACATACATCCCAGTTATTCATTTCAACAGCTTTTCTGAAGTCGAGAGTAGCTTAACAAGGTTTGCACCTTCTACCCTAAACAAAATAGCCTTCCCGTGCCAGCAGAAAGATCCAGGAGCACCATCAGGTTTACACTTCCCCAGTTGGTCTCCCTTAGCAGATTGTCTTCCAGAGTAACCAGTGTTGTTTCAGTACTGTGTCATGACCTAAACCTTGATTGAAACCTATCTAGACCATCCTCTTCATCCAAGAACACCTGCAACTGATCAGTTGCCACCCACTCTATTAACATATCCAGAAATTAAATGTCCCCAATGGGTCTATAGTTGCTTAATTCATCTGTTGCCAAGTTGATTTTCTTAGGAATGGGCTTTACTGTGGTTTCTTTTAAACAGGAAGGCATGTGGCCTTCCTAAAGAGTTGCATTAGTCAAAACAATGGCCCATTCTACCAGTGTCTTCTTGGCAGACTTTAACAGCCAAGATAGACAGGGGCCTACAAGAGAGGAGGTAGCTTTACATCATGCAAGTGTCTTGTCCACATCGTCAGGCTTTACTGATGAAACCAACCCAATAAACGTTGACGAGAATGTGCACTGGACATCTCAGTCTGATCTCCAGATCCAAAAGAGAAGTCTAATGTTTTCAGTTTTGTATCTAAAATAGGCTCCTAGCTAGCTGCAATTGTCTAAGCTTGGTTGAAGTATTTTAAGTCTAGCCAGCATTTGTGAGACTGTGGACAAATTGAAAAAGTTCCACCTGTTGGTTTGAAGCCTCATTAATTAAGTTGCTATTACAGGCTCTTTTTTGCTGCCTTAATTGTGTAGCAATATTTACCAGACATTTCCCTGACTGCAGTTAGATTGCATTCTATGGGAGTTTTTCTCCATCTGTCCCTTGTCAGGTTTTTTGTTTGTTTGTTTTGCCTGCTTCATTGCCAACAACTTATCCATGAACCATGGTGATGGTTGAGTTCTGCAACAATCCAGTCTACCACCTGGGTCACTTATGAGAACCAGTTGGTGACCTACAGTAGGCTTCAACAGAAGTTTCAACCGGAAAGCTCTCCAGAGCATTCTGGAAACCAATAGGATCCAGTAGCCTTTAGGAGTGGACCATTCTAACAGACCCATCCTCTTATAAACATACACCAGCATAAACATGGATCAGTTGAGCGTATGGTGGTCCCAATCTGTGTGCTCTTATTTAGACTTGAATCAAAAGGGAGCTGTGCACATCCTCAACTCTATTTATTTATTTGCATAATATTCATAGTTGCTACTATGTAGGTATGTAGCATATTACTAGGTCTATAAACCATTGATTAGCTATGAATGAAGAAAACAGTTCATCACAAGACCTTAGAAAGCTTTTGAAGCAACTTCAAGAAGCAAGCTTACTTTCCCCAGTAAAACAGAGATTCATAGTCTTTCTCCCCACTCCCACTCCATAATGACATGTGTATTTCAAAATGTTCATGCAACTGATTTTCCTACTGTTCATCTGTAAGAAGAGTTTCAAGAGGATTTCATTTACCGGCCTTGTCAATCAACCTCCATTCATTGATTAGGCTGCCTTTAATCAGTGGGTTCAGATTGTTCAAGGCACACACTGATTTTTAAACAGATATGTGATCCTGAGTAGCATATTGATATGTTCACCTTTTCTTGCCTGAATAGGAGATGAAATAATACTACAAGTGAAGTAACCTTATTATTTTCAAATTATGTTGTAAGTTGTCTGTTTTAGAAGCCTCTTTGCTCCTTCATTTTCCCAGAAGTGACAGGAATATACCTTTATAGCCATGTGCCACTCTGTTCCAAACACATTTGTGCAAATTCATTCTCTACTATGCAGAAATTTCAAACATTTTAAGAAGAAGAAAAAGCTTGCAGTGAATTCATACCTCATTTCACTTATTGCTAACTTTGGATGGTTATATTAAGAATCTGGGTGATTGTTTCAGAAGTGGATTCGATCTGCTTAGGAAGAGTGGGTCACACCTCTCCTGAAGGTATATAAAGTTTAGGTGCTCCTGGATCTGGATTTAATCATTTTTGTCTTATTGGCAGATAATGCAAGAAAGGCTACAGAATTGGGAATATCTAATTCATATTATTTTCCACTGACTAAATTACATATAATACTGTGAAGATATCAGCTGATTTGGGGGGAAATCCAATGAGTGATTTGCAGGGCAACCAAACTTTGGCTCTCCAGATGTTCTTGGACTTCAATTCCCCAAAGCCCTAATCAGCAGGAGTACTGACTTGGACTTCTGATAATTGAAGTCCAAGAACATGTGGAGAGCCACTTTTGCTGACCGCTGGTCTAGGTGGCTTGGGGGCTGAGTTATGCTTCTCCGAATTACTAGTTGAATTCCCTCCCCCCCAAATCAGCTGGTGGTAGCCAGCTTTTGCACAGAATTGTACATGTCAGTGTAAATCAGCCCAGAGTCAGGGTACACAAAAAGAGCCTCCTTGAAGATTGTGGTATTTTTGAATCACAATCAGGCATACCCAGGTAATGGCAACCTTGTGTTGGCAGCTAATCTTTCACACATTAGGTCAGACAAAAGGAACTGCAGAAATTAATGAACTCACTAAACAGTGCCTTCATTTTGGCAGTTTCATGTCTGGCCTAGACACGGAAGAAGAAAAGCCCAGAGTCCCATCCACTCTGCCAACCATACTTTTTTCATCTGCTGTTGCTACAATTTTCTTTCAAATCAAATGAATTTGCAGCAGTGTGATCACTTAAGCAAGTGCACATTTAAGTCTGAACAAACAACCAAAAACTGGCTATCACAGCTTCCTCATTCAAGTTGGGAAGAGAGGAAGCTAAGGGCATTCACAGGGGTATCAGTTTCCCATTGGCTCTTTAAACTTGTCTACATTTTAAGGGCCTGGTGAAAGTGCTGGTACACTAGGGCAGCTGTGGTCCAAAGGGGAGAAAATAATAAAAAGGCAGGCAAGAGAAGGAAGGAAATTGCTAATCAGCAGTTTGTTAAGATAGTTCTTTGCAGTTTGTTAATATAGCACTGAAGTAGTTAGGTCTCTTGCAAATCTGGCCAACCACTGCAGAGCTACCTTAACAAACTGCAAACAAAGACTGCTAATTTCCTCTTCTCCCTCTGTTGACTCCAGCATGCATGGACAACTAAAGGGGACTCACCTGAGAAAATCCAACTTCCTGGGAGTGACTTCACAGTGGATGCATTTGTTATTTTCCCTATCTGTGTAGTTGTACTGTTAGTTTGGTTACATGTGTCTGCCTCTGAAACAGTCTGGAAACTTAAATATGTACAAAATTAAGGAGCAAGATTTCTGAAGAGTACAAGCAGACTGAAACAAAAAAATTATAGTCCTAAGTCATTTTCTTTGGCTGCCTATTTCTTCCTTGGGTCATCGTAATACTCTGGTACTGGCTTTTAAACAAGGGATCTGAATCTCACAGGGTCTCATTCTTTCCAAAGATGAGAGAGAGAGAAATCCTTCTTTTCCTCACTCCAAGATTTTCTGTACAATACCTCTTTGGAGAGAAATCTCATAGCCAACCCCAAAGGAGTTCAAAGCTGTCATGTAGGGTTTCCCATGCAAAAGAAAAACACCTTTTTTGTTGTTTATTTCCTCTCTCGGCCTTCAGTAGCAAAGTATCAGTCCACTTTTTTGATTTCCTGGAATTCTTGATTGCTAATTATATTTTCCTCATTATTGTTGGCACTCATATATTTTTCCATTTCCTTTTTTAAAGCTTATGTGATGAAGTGCCACCTACATCCCTTGTGTTTGAGAAGCAAGACTATTTCAAAAACAACTCTTTGGTGTAGAACATTCTGTTCTGATTTTGCTATAATGTTTTCTTGGTGGGGAGGTGTTATGTATGCATGTTCTCTGTACTGATAAGAATGTAACCACTCCAAATACAATGTATCTCAGCTGTAAAGGAACGCGAGCAAGCAGCCCATAGAGGGCAGCTGCGAGCGTTCAGTCTCACATGGTTCACATTGCTCAATCACGGACAGCCGCGGGAAAACCTTCCCCGCATTCAGCAGCAGGAGAAAGAACTACTGAAGGGAGGCGTGCCTGGGCGAGGCCACGCCGGTAGCGGCCAATGAACTACCGTGCTACAAGATTCAAATGTACAATGCTACTGTATATATAGAGATGTACCACCGCCATTACCTCATGCTCCACCGGATCATCATGCAATAAATCTGTGTTAAGCCAACCCTTCGGCTGTTCTGTTGTCTTTGGTCCCATACAGTAAACTGGCGACGAAGGTGGGATTATGGCTGCCCACGGGACCAAGACATGCGCCGGCTACGAGATCAGGAAGCCGGGAGACTTGGAGCTGTTTGAGATAGACTTCAATGGAGCGCTGGTGGAGCTCGAAGTCTCAGATGAGGACAAGAAGAGGGCCATCTTTGTCCGCATGCTCGGACACGAGACCAAGAGGACCTTGGTGGACCTGATCGCGCCAAGGAGGGTGAGCGACTTCAAAGCCAAGGAGCTCCTGGCGGTGCTGCGCGCCCACCTCCGGCCCGCGATAGCGATGTTCCCCGCTCAGAGCGCGTTCTGGAGGCGAGTCCAAGCGCCCGGGGAATCGGTCGCCGAGTTCGCCGCGGCCCTGCGGCTGGCCACCGGCCCATGCAAGTGGGAGACCCCAGAAGTCACCCTCCGGGACTGCCTGCTCTGCGGCCTGAGGGACACCGAGACTCAGCGCGCGCTGATGAAACAGGAGCCGCCTCCCACGTGGCAACAAGTCCTCGACACGGCACAGGCCGCGGAGGCCACGACGGCCGGGGTGCAAGAGCTCCAGGACTGGCGCCCGAAACCCGCCAAGGCAGAGAGCTCGGTGCACGCGGCCTGGCGAGTTTCGAACTCGTCCGCGGAGAGTGGCGACGACGAGGACATCCGGAAGGTTCAGAGGGAAGGCTGGCGCTGCGACGGCTGCGGCGCCGCCCATGCCCGCGCCAAATGCCCATTCCGCAAGGCTGAGTGCCACAACTGCGGCCGGCGCGGGCACATCACCAAGGTCTGCCGGAGACGGCGTGAGGCCAAGAGGAGTTCCCCAGACCGCTCGGCGAGGCAGGACCGCACCACGAGGCCCAAGGACGGCACCCGGACCACGAGGAGGCGGGACGGAGTAGGGCGCATCTCCGACGACAGCGAGGACGACGCTCCGGTTTTCAGCGTATCCACGGAGCACCCCCGATACTTCGTTGAGGTAGTAATACAAGGGGCCCCTGTTAGGATGGAGGTGGACTCGGGTTCTTCATACTCTATCATTTCCCAGGGAGAGTTCCAAAAACTAGCCCCCCACGTGCGGCCCAAGCTCAAAGCGTTGAGGTCCACGCTGAAGGACGTGCAAGGGAACCGCATCCCGGTGTTGGGGGTTGGGAAGTTCCAGGTCCAGTTCAAAAAGCACGCCGCAACGCTTCCCCTAGTCGTCCTCAAGGGAGGTAAATGCAGCCTCCTCGGGACTCAATGGTTCCAGCCCCTGGGGTTGTTCATTGGGGGGGTGCACGCCGTGGGAGTACACGCCGCCGGGACTGATCCAATACAGAGCGTGTGCGACGCGCACCCCGAGGTTTTCAAAAAGGGACTCGGAAAATTCAAGGGCCCCCCAGTGACTTTCAACCTGGACCCTGGAGTACGTCCAATCAGACTTAAACCGCGCAGAGTGCCTTTCGCACTAAAGGACAAAATAGAGGCGGAGTTGGACAAATTGGTGGGCCAGGGGATTCTTGTTCCTGTTGATTCTGCGGAGTGGGAAACTCCAATTGTAACAGCGCTCAAGGCCAACGGGGAGGTCCGCATATGCGCTGATTACAAGTGCACCATCAATAAGGCGATCCGCCCTAATGCGTATCCGGTGCCGGTAGTCAGCCACTTGTTGGCCAGGTTACACGGGGGGAGGTGTTTTGCTAAACTCGACCTGGCCCAAGCCTACCAGCAACTCCCGGTGACCCCCGCCCCAGCTGCTGCGCAGACCATAGTCACCCACAAAGGGGCGTTCCAGGTAACGCGCCTCCAATTCGGCGTGAATTCGGCGCCCGGGATCTTCCAGTCACTCGTGGAACGCCTCCTGAAGGGGTTAGAGGGGGTGTTACCCTACTTTGATGACGTATTGATTACAGGGGGGAGCCGGGCCGAATTAGCAAAAAGGTTGGGAAAGGTCCTGGCAATATTCGAAAAGGCGGGGTTGCGGTTGTGGAAAGACAAGTGCGTTTTCTTCGCAACTGAGGTTGAGTTCCTAGGGTTCCGTGTTACTCCCGAGGGAATAAGGCCATCCCAATCCAAGGTGGCCGCCATCAAGAAGGCCCCTCGCCCCACCTCCAAGCCCGAGCTGCAGTCGTTCCTGAGACTGCTCAACTTCTACCACTCCTTCCTTCCTCGGAAGGCAGCCGTGGCGGAACCGCTACACAAATTGTTAAAAAAGGACGAGGCATGGAAGTGGGGCGACGACCATGAGAAGGCTTTCAATGACCTGAAGCGACTCCTGGCATCAGATGCTGTACTGACCCACTTCAATCCCAAACGCCCAGTGGTCCTGATATGCGATGCATCCCCGGTGGGGGTGGGGGCGGTGTTATGCCATGTGCTGGAGAACGGGAGGGAGGCCCCGATAGCGTTCTACTCTAGGTCCTTGTCCCAAGCGGAGAGAAACTACGCCCAGACAGACAGGGAAGCACTAGCGATAATTGCGGGGACCAAGAAATTTCATGATTTTGTGTATGGCCGCCCCTTCACCATAGTGACTGACCATAAGCCCTTGCTAGGCATTTTCACCGCAGATAAGCCCACACCCCAAATCCTGTCCCCGAGAATGCTCAGGTGGGCCATCTTTCTCAACGCGTATCAGCACGCATTGGTGTACCGGCCCGGGAAGGAGATCAGCCATGCGGATGCCCTGTCGAGGTCCCCCATTCCCCGGGATTGCTGCCACGTGGGCGAGGAAGAGAGGGACCACCAGGTCTTAATGATAGAGGTCCTAGACTCCCCTCCAGTAGTACCGGCCGACATCGCCAAAGCGACCGGCAAGGACAAAACGTTAGCTACAGTTTGCTCCTGGGTGCAGAAAGGGTGGCCCGTGTCTTCCCCAGCAGCGGAATTCGACACATTTTTCAAAAAAAAATTAGAGTTGTCCCTAGAGAGGGGTTGCCTTTTGTGGGGACAGCGGGTAGTGATCCCCACGTCCCTCCGGCCGAGGGTGCTTAAGCTGCTGCACGTCAGCCACCCGGGGATCGTCCGCTCTAAGGCACTAGCCCGCAGTTACTTTTGGTGGCCCCAGCTAGACGCCGACATTGAGCACATGGTCGGCACTTGCGAAGCGTGCCAAAGCTCCAGGCCGGAAGAGGCTTGTTTGCCACATAGGGAGTGGGACGCAGCGAGGGGGCCCTGGTCCCGGGTACACGTAGACTTTGCAGGCCCGTTCAGGGGAGCACTTTTCCTCCTTGTGGTGGAGCGTTCTCCAAGTGGTTGGAGGTCATCCCAGTCTCGAGCACCTCCTCGTCCACAACAATTAAACAGTTACGGAGGGTCTTTTCCACGTTCGGTTTACCCGACACCCTCGTCAGCGATAACGTAGCTGTTTCACGTCCGCCGAGTTCAGGGCATTCATGGATCTCAACGCCATTCGGCACATCACCTCCGCCCCTTTCCACCCGGCCACCAACGGCCAAGTAGAGCGCCTCGTGCGCACCACTAAGGACGCGCTGCAGCGCATGGGCCCCGGAGATCTTGACTTACAAGTGTGCCAATTCCTGCTAGGGTACAGGGTCACCCCACTAGCGTCAGGGTACTCCCCCGCGGAGTTGTTAATGCGCAGGAAGCTGGCCACGGTAATCTCCAAACTAGACCCCACAAGGGTAGAGGACAAAGGGCGGAACGTAGGGATGGATTCCACAAAGAGCTTCAGCGTAGGTGCCCCCGTGCATTGCAGGAACTACGCCAGCGCGGGACCAGCCTGGGTGCCAGGCATTGTAATAGAACAAACCGGCCCCGTCTCATACCGCGTGGAGACCAATACAGGCCTCCTGTGGAGGCGGCACGCGGACCAGCTCAGGCGCAGAGTCCCCGGAGAGGAGGACGCGAACGGAGGAAACCACGACTCAGCGATAGGGTACTCCCCCACCCGTTTAGCCCAAGGGGGAGGGAAAGGGGGCCATGGGTCCCCACCAAGGGGGGAGGAAAGGGAATCAGTCCTTGCAGATATCATGCAGGAGTTCTCGGCAGAAGGAAAGGGCCCCGAACTCATACATATCTCGAGGAATTATCCCCAAGACTCAGATCCCCCAAGCGAATTAGATGTTGATTTTCCGTACCAGGGGGAGTTAGCGGAGTGGTCCCCCACCCGTCCTAGCGAAAAGAGGGGTTTCAGTTCAGCCCCTGGTACTTCCAGTCCCAACCCCTGCGAGTTAGAGTGTAACATAGCGCCAGCCATCCGGAGACCAACATCCCCAAGACAGGAGGCGAGTGCGAGTCCGCCCGTCACAGTCTCAAGATCCCCCGAACGAATAGCAGGAGGTAGCGAGACCACAAGGGCATCCTCGTCGGTTCCAAGATTCGTAATGGGGGGGTCCCCAGGGTCCGCAGGCAACAGGCAGGGGTTCACTTCCCAGCTGTTCATTCCATTCCCATCCCCCAGCGCAAGGCAGGCACAGACGCCCCACAGAGCCACTAATGAATCCCCATTTTCCGTTACAGGACAAGCACCCATGGAGCCAGGGTTCACAGGCTCTCCTGTACTAGGTCAGGCGCAAGCACGCCCCAAGCGCAAGTGCGGCAAGCCACAATGGTTGCGGGACTTCGTCCCATCCTAGGGGGGAGGGATGTTATGTATGCATGTTCTCTGTACTGATAAGAATGTAACCACTCCAAATACAATGTATCTCAGCTGTAAAGGAACGCGAGCAAGCAGCCCATAGAGGGCAGCTGCGAGCGTTCAGTCTCACATGGTTCACATTGCTCAATCACGGACAGCCGCGGGAAAACCTTCCCCGCATTCAGCAGCAGGAGAAAGAACTACTGAAGGGAGGCGTGCCTGGGCGAGGCCACGCCGGTAGCGGCCAATGAGCTACCGTGCTACAAGATTCAAATGTACAATGCTACTGTATATATAGAGATGTACCACTGCCATTACCTCATGCTCCACCGGATCATCATGCAATAAATCTGTGTTAAGCCAACCCTTCGGCTGTTCTGTTGTCTTTGGTCGCATACAGTAAAGGAGGGTTAGCAATAAGAGATATACTTTTTCCTCTCTATTTTTCTGTTTCTTTCCCTGTGGGAACCACTCAAACAATGTGTATGAGTTTATTTCTGAGGCAAACAAACTTTAGATGAAACTGTTTAAGGGGCCACTGTAAACACCACCTGTTGCAACTTGAGTCACACTGCACAGTGTGCAAGATGGAGAGATTTCTGTGGGGGTTTCTTAACTTGAGGCAGTTTGCCTCCAAACATTATGCTGGTCATGCCACACTGGTGTATATAGGCAGGATAATGTTTGGATATTATAATTTGTGGAACAGAAGTGGAGGGGGACTCCCAGACAGAATAATCCAAACATTGTGCTAGTCCATCATGTAGTGATGGATGGCTAATCCATCAGTGCTGTGCAGTCAGCAACCACTAGACAATGTGAGGATCTCCCTCAACTGTCTTTGGGTTTAAAATGGGCAGCTAATTGTTTGTGTTATTTAATTTGCTGTTATTGGTAGGCATGGGGAGAAGAGCTTGTAAGAATTACTACCTCATTTACCAAAATAATATGGCTGATTTAGTGTACTATGGTGTGTGTGTGGGGTGCACACAATTTCCTGTTCTGTCTCTATGGCTAAACTTGTAAAAATAGCCGTTTATAATTTCATCACATCTACTCAAGGGGTAAGGTTTGCTTTTTTATTTCACTGAGAGGAACAAATGTCTCTCTTGCCTCATGGCTGACAGCTTCCCATGGAGCCTGAGGTCAACAGAAGAGGCCATTTTGCCAGTCTTGCCACGATCTAAAGCAGAGATTGGCAGTTATCTATTGCCGTTAAGTAAGCTATCAGGTGAGGACATCTGCTAATGTAAGTGGCGGTATTCTTAAAAAGAACATGGGATTTAAGTTTGGGGGTTTGCATTAATGTTTCAATAGTTCAGAAAAGCATTAGTCAGAGAAAGAAGCATGCAGAAAGGTGGTGTGTTGTCAATGCAATAAGAGCAGCAGAAACTGAATTGAGCAATCAGTTCTATAAAAACAAACAGTTTATTGGGTGAATAAAGAAATAGTTCTCTTCCTTCAAGCAAATCCTACATTAAAAGAGAAAGTCCTAGATCAGGGGTTCTCAACCATATCGTGCCACGGGCCAGACAACACCCCCTCAGACAGCTGAGCAGGCTGAACACATGGTTTCCCCCTGTCGTAAACATTGCAATGAACCACATCATGTGTCTGCTTGGGCCAGATGATTTGCCATCATGGGCCAGGGGCAGCCTGTGGGCCATAGGTTGTGAACCCCTGTCCTAGTTTGTTGCCAAGCCAGTTTGTGCGGTCAGTAGAATGAGGGAAGGAGAACATTCCAATTATCTTTCTAAGATGAATAAAAATGTTTTATGTCTCTGCTGAAGATTCTGCAAATGGAATATGTGAATGATAGACAAAAATAAGTACAGACTTGAGGAGGGGATAATATAGGAAGTCCCTCCACAAAATTTGAAAACAAGGGAACATTTTTTAAAAGGTGCAAAAAATGGGATTTTCAAGCAATCAGGCTAATGGAGCTGTCTCCACTTCAAAGCTTCCCCTGTGGTCACCTTCACTAAAGCACAAAAAAGACGTTTCAAGTCCACCACTGCATTTCCCCATTTCTTCTCCTCCTCTGCTGATGTGTCCAGTTAACAATGAAGGGAGTTTCACCTTGACCCTCCTGCCCTTTTATCCTTGCCTGTTCAGCCTATCAGGCAGCTGCTTTTCCTCCATTTATGACAGATCTCTCCAGCCTTGGGACTGGGAAGACCCTGTTGCTCATCATTGACACATGCCTTCCAAAATGCCTAGGGAATTCACATGGACACTGCCACCCCTCACAACAACTCACACTAATTCGCCCTGGAGGCAAGCTCCATGTATCCCATGCACAACCTCTAGCACAAACTGGCGGATCACTCTTACCGCACTGAGTAGCATTTGTGCAGACATTAAATGCTGCTTCATACCTTATGGCTCGGACCCTGAATCGCCTTTCTACAAATGAAAAGTCCCTGGGAAAAGAGTTTACTCTCCCACTGACAGAATAGGAGAGGTAATTGTTGCTGTTTTTCCCTTTCTCCAGACATTGCCTCTATGACCTCCCATAACAACAACAACAAAAGTAGTAGTAGTAGTAGTAGTAGTAGTAGTAGTAGTAGTATTTTGTGTCAGAATTATTCTGGGTTGAAAGGATTTTTGTGGAAGAAACTCTGCTCAGAGAATGCCCAAATGAGGCTCCATTCATGTTCCCATGAGCTGGGACAGAGACGGGTGCTCAATCCATCATGCAGTACCCAGGGCTTGAACTGCTGACTTGCCAGCCTTCCAGCTAAAAAGATGAGCTTCTTAACCACTGAGCCACTGCAGCCCCTATGACAATGTGGTTGCTTCCCCTCAAGAGGAAACACAGGAGGTTATACAGGCAAGAGGACTCAGCAGAAATATCTCATCAATAAGAGCATCCTCTAAGACAGTGATGGCCAACCTTGGCACTCCAGGTGTTCCTGGACTTCAATTTCCAGATGCTTAAGTCAGCACTCCTGCTGATCAGGGCTTCTGGGAATTGAAGTCCAAGAACACCTGGAGTACCAAGGTTGGCCAGCATTGCTCTAAGACATCAATTCCCAGAAGCCTCAGTCAATACATTGGCTGATCAGTGCTTTGGGGAATTTACTTAGGCTTCTGCGAATTGAAGTCCAAAAATCAGTTTGGGGTATCAGTCTAAGCAGATCCACACTCATGTGGTTTCAGAATGCAAGCCCTAATCTTAGAACTATGCAACTGAAATACTTTTAAACAGACACCTGAACATATAAAGTGCTACCATGTTTCCCATGGGAAACGTAAGTGTAAAATTGCCCTGAATTTGCAGAACAGCAAAAAAAAAAAAAAAAAGCCATTTCCCTGCCCAGAAAATGACCCTAGCACTACCCAGCACATTTTGTCTTTGCTCAGCCTGAAAAAACAAGGTACCCATGTTTTCACAAGCCACTGTCTGCAATGTGTATCAGTCGACAGATGTTTCCAAAAATAAATGTAAAATCATGAAAATACCTTTGGCGAGCAATCCAGACTTTCATAACATTCCTCATCAGGTTTCTACATAGCTCAGGCATTTCCTCAGACCTTTATAATTGCCCTACTTCCTGCAGATTTGGAAGTTCCAGAATTAAACAGGAAGAAGGGTGAGAGTATTCGAAGGGAAACATTTGTCTGGCACTTGTATGCTCTCTCTCATTCTCCTTCTACTTGCTTAATTGCCAACAACACAAAATGTTCAGTTGGGGGAAGATAAGTGGGAAGTAAAGTTGTTATGTGGTCGCTACATAAACAGAGGAAGAGGAATAATAAATAAAAATCTCATTTTAAAAAAGGAGGGCAGCTAAATCAAGTCACATTTTATTTCAGACAGATAGTGAAAAGATAGGGCCAGTCAGAAGGACTGTTTATTAAGTACACGGAGCAACCTATTCATTGGTAGCTGGTTCTGCTTAGAGCACAATGTTATTCTTTCCAAAGAATTAAAATATAACCCTTTCCTATTCAGGCATCCCTGTGTGTATTTTAGATGAACTGAATGTTTGCCTTTTTTCCCAAAGTCATGATTACTTTTTTCACTTCAAGGGCAACGTAAGGTACAGTGCATCTAGTTTTGCATGTTTCTGGTGCTGCAGCACAGAAAACCTTTTCTTATCTCCTCACTACATTGTTGAGCACCAAGCCCCTATCACATAGTATTGTGTATTGGTGTGAATGGACCTGGGGCTTGCAAGGTCAGTTACCTGGTACATTTCAGTATCTCTTCTGTCGCCGCCACCCACCTCCAACTCTAAGGTTTCTTTCTTCTCTCTGAGTTAAGCTGCAGCCTTCACAGTAAGTAGGAGAGGAAGGGATTTTCCCTGGAACAGCTTATTGTTAAGCTATCTCTGTCATACTGCAAAGTTGGTTCGCTCTTGAATGGGCAAAATTGTTATGTTTACAAAATACTGCACCTTATCTGTTGATATGGACTGATCCAGCTGCTTGCATTTTTGGACTTTCATATATGGTGGCTGACAGTCAGCCCTGTTATGGTGAGTTGCCTGTAGTTCTAAATTTACTACTACAAAACTGGTGTTACGACAACTATTGTTTCAACATCCAAAATGGCTGATCTCTTGAAAATATCCTTCCTGACCTTAGAAGAGCCATATCCTTTTCGCTTCCTGGTAGGGTACCTGTTATGTATGTTAACTGTGTTTTCTGACAGGAGCGGAATGTATCTTTTCTCATGTATCTATTCTTATGCAAATAAGTGGATCGAAAAATGTGCACACTCTGTTAGCCAATGGGCTTGTTGTATTATTGTTACTGTTACTGTTTATAGGAGTGGAATGTATCTTTTCTCATGTATCTATTCTTATGCAAATAAGTGGATCGAAAAATGTGCATACTCAGTTAGCCAATGGGCTTGTTGTATTATTGTTACTGTTACTGTTTATAGTGTATATAAGTCCAAGTTTTGCCTCATCCAAACTGTGTTCAAACCTCACTAATAAAGAGCTGAATTTCACTACTTTAATCATCTGCTTCTTCATTCTTGGAACACTAAACTGGCAACGAAGGCCCATTTGACCCAGCACATCCAGAGAAATGGACAACATACGAACGCTGGTTCCACCACGCAATGGCCTCGCAGAAAATCACTGACGGAAACCAGAAGCACTCCTGTTTCCTCACTCAGTGTGGTTCTGAGACGCTTGCACTGGCAACCCACCTCGTTCTCCCAAGGGACGTGGATGTGGTGCTGCTCACAGAAATAATGTCCGTACTGAGGAGGCACCTGCAGCCAGAGGTCTCGATCGTCCCAGCCAGGGTGGCCTTCCACAGAAGAGAGCAGCGACCTGGTGAATCCATTGCAGACTACGCCGCTGCGCATTGCTGCCGCCCCATGCAAGTGGGACAAGATTGAAAAAGCACTCCAGGACTGTCTGCTGGCTGGCATGAGGGATGAAGATGCTCAATGTCGCCTCATGATCAGAAAGACACTAACCTTCACAGATGTCCTAGAAGAGGCAGTAGCATCTGAGGCCGCATGGTCCAGGATAAAGCTTTTCTGGCATCGCCACTCCACCACCAGTGCCACCGACTCAGCTGTGCAAGCTCAGCAAAGTTCACCTTCATCCTCCTCAGCATCGCCTTGTTCCACCTCTTCATCAGAGTCCAGCGACGCAGAGGGAAAAGTCCAAGCGGTCCGACAAAAGCACTAAAAGCACCATGACAATTGGGAGAAGAAATTCCTTTGCAAGTGTGATGGCTGCGGAGCCCGGCATGACCGCAAGAAGTGCCCTTCCGCACTGCCGAATGCCACAACTGCGGGTGAAGAGGGCACATTGCTAAGGTATGTCGAAAATGAAAGCAAAGACTTCCAGTGCCTGTGCCCAAGAAGAGTCATCACCACAACACGTCCATTGCCAGAGTGTCGCCTGAGCCGTGCCAAGTGGGCATTGTCAGTGAGCGTTTCTTCGCAGACCTGAGCCTGCAGGTGGAGGTGGATTCAGGTACTACCTTTTCCATAATCCCACAGCGGGAGTTTTTGAGAATTCCCCCTGCCTCTCAGCCCAAGCTGAAATCCTTAAAACTTCCCTCCAGGATGTGCAAGATTGCCAGATTCCAGTCCTGGGGGTGGGTAATTTATGGTTAAATTCAAAAACATTCGCACCCCCTTGCCATTGGTTGTAGTTAAGCAGGGCATTAACTGTCTTATTGGGACCCAATGGTTTAGGCCCCTGGGAATCCGGCTTTCTGGCATCCATGCAATAGACTCTGACCCAATTCAGGATGTTTGTGCTGCACATCCTGAGGTGTTCAAAAAGGGTTTAGGTTTATACAAAGCACCCCCTGCTGACTTTGAGTTTGACCCAACCATCTGGCCCATCCAGATGAAGCCACGCCGGGTACCCTTTGCTTTAAAGGAGAAGATAGAAGCCAAGCTGGACAAACTGGTGGGGCAGGGCATCCTAGTGCCAGTGGACTCCGTAGAGTGGGAGACACCAATTGTGACTGCTTTGAAAAATAACTGGGAGGTCAGGATATGCACTGACTACAAGTGTACTATCAATAAAGCTATTCGCCTGAACGCATATCCTGTGCCCGTGGTAAGCCACCTTCTTGCCTCCTTGCACAGAGGAAATTGCTTTGCAAAACTTGACCTTGCCCAGGCTTACCAACAATTGACTGTGTCTCCTGCTGCTGCCATAGCCCAGACCATAGTAACACATAGGGGGTATTTAAGGTAACTAGACTACAATTTGGCGTGAATGTGGCCCCGGGAATATTTCAATCTCTTGTAGAATGTATTTTGAAAGGGTTGCCTGGTGTCCTGCCATATTTTGATGATGTCCTGATCACCACTAAGGACACCGTTGAACTAGTGACCAGGCTCGATCGAGTCCTGTAACGTTTCGAGAGGGCCACTAAAGTACCTGATGCAGCTTTGGAGGGGAGTTTGGGAAGAAAGCCATTCAAGGCCCCCTCCTTGAATAGCTCCTCTTCCCTCTGTCATAACATTAAACATGTGAAACAAAGAGTGTATGAAGAGAGAGGATGATGTAGCATTGTTTGTATAGCCTTTTTACATGAGCCAGAACTTCTCCAAAACCTGGAGAGATACACCCAAACTGAGTGTGGATTAATTTACATTCCCTGCATTAGCCTGTTTCTTTCACATTTTGAAAATAATGAAGGAGTAAATAGGAAATAAAAGTAGGAGTAAATAGCAAGGTAGCCAAATTTGCTGACGACACTAGATTATACTAGGTAGTGAAAACTGTGAGAGATTGTGAGGAGCTCCAGAGGGATCTCTTGACACTGTGGGAGTGGGAAAAACAGTGGCAAATGAGCTTCAACATTAGAAAGTGCAGAGTGATGCATGTTGGGGCAAAAAAAACCAATTACATTTATAAACTGATGGGGTCTGAACTCTCTGCGACAAACCAGGAAAGGGACCTTGGTGTCCTGGTGTACAACTCAATGAAGATGTCAACCCAGTGTGCCTCAGCAGTGAAAAAAGCAAACTCAATGCTAGGGATCATTAGGAAGGGTATAGAAAATAAGTCAGCAAGTGTCATTTTGCCTCTTTATAAATCTATGGTGAGGCCCCATCTGGAATACTGTGTACAGTTCTGGTCACCATACCTCCAGAAGGATATTATGGAGTTGGAAAAAGTGCAGAGGAGGGCAACCAAAATGATTAGGGGACTGGAACACCTTCCTTACCATCTGAGATTGCAACGGTTGGGCCTCTTCACTCTTGAATGACGGCATCTTAGAGGTGACCTGATTGAAGTTTATAAAATCATGCACGGTTTGGACAAAGTAGATAAGGAAAAACTTTTCCCTATCGCATAACACTAGAACTAGGGGACACTCCATGAAACTTTTGGGTACTAGTTCTCAAACAAATAAGAGAAAGTACTTTTTCATCCAGAGGATCACTGGTCTATGGAACTCCCTGCCAGAAGAAGTGGTGACAGCTGTCAGTCTTGAAAGCTTTAAGAAAGGATTAGACAAGTTCATGGAGGACAAGGGTATCAATGGCTATAATTATGGATACTTAAGGACAACCCCGGGGTTGGAGAGATAGGCAGGATATCTCTCAATGCCATTTCCAGGGAATCCTAAGCAGGTGAAGGCATCTCCTTGGGAATACCCTGAAGGAAATGGTGAGCCACTGTGTGAGACAGAATGCAGGACTGGATGGGCTGTGGCCTGTTCCAGCAAGGCTGTTCTTATGTTCTTATGTTCTTAACAGGATTAAGAAACATCAAAAATAAGGGAACAAAAATCATACTGCTCAAAGGACAGAGATGTGTTACCTCAAATCTGAAAATTGCCCCTGTTATTATTTTTTAATACTTTTATTTTCAATAAAAATGCTTTTACTCTTTATTTTTCATTCTCCCCCCACCCCTACTTCAACTGTTAGGCTTACGTATACATAAGCACCACACTAAAATATGCATCCATTCAACACAATTTGCAGATCAAAAATATTTTCATATATTCTAAAATGTTTTTTTTTTAATTTCAAGCAGGAATTTCTTGCTTGAAAGGACAAGGGTATCAATGGCTATAATTATGGATACCTAAGAATAACCTCCGGGTTGGAGAGATAGGCAGGATATCTCTCAATGCCATTTCCAGGGAATCCTAAACAGGTGAAGGCATCTGCTTGGGAATAATACCCTGAAGCAAATGGTGATCCACTGTGTGAGACAGAATGCTGGACTGGATAGGCTGTGGCCTGTTCCAGCAAGGCTGTTCTTATGAAATGGGACTACCACATTTCCCTTAAGGCATACAGGTTCCACATAAGGAGTACGGATAGCTGTAGGCCTACATCATCCTTAGAATTTTCCCCACAACTCTAGAGGGCAACTCTCTCATTTTGGGAACCAACACATTAGGGGGGGGGGGGACCTTCACACATTACTTGTTGACTCATCAAGTCAAACATAGCTCACCTGCCAGTGCATTTCACCAAGTCTTTGATTACCCTTATATATATATATATTCAGTGCCTGTTGTGTATGATAACTGTATTAACTAACTTGTCAAATGTTTAAACTGCTGAGTTCCCATGCAAACTGCTGTCAAGCAGCATCGCTGTTTGACAGCCGTGAGATCTCAGCAGATCGCGAAGTATTGAAAGATTTCAGAGAGTGCGCAGTTTGAAATAAGACAGGCATCCTATGTATCTTTTTAATGCAAATGAAGGGATTAGGAATTGTACATATGTTAATTGTCCAATCAGCATTGTTCCCGCTTAAAATGTATCATTCTGATTGTGTATATAAGTCCTTGTTTTGTCCATCCAAGTTGTGTTCAGACCCCACAAATAAAGAGCTGTATTTCACTTCAATGCTTGTCTTCTCCAATTTCTGAACACCAAAGTGCCTGAGTATGGATGCAAAGCCTAGGGCATTATCAAGCAGTAGGCAGGTCACAATAATATACAGTTAGTGGTCTGTATTTGGCTTGGCTTACACTAGACATTGCTAAGCAGAAGAAAGGATGAAATGGCTGCTCCACGTCTCATGCTTGTAGTAGTCAATTGTTCTTGTTCCAGAGGTGGTGTTTGGGCTGCTGGATCATTTCCTGATATTTTAATGCTAAAACCTAAATCCAGTGGTCAGGCATCTGAAATGTCACAGGATATGGGCTTTAGTATTATTTCTCATTGAAAAATAATATGGGTACATAAGAGAACGAGACTAACACTGTAGGATTTCTGAACTTCTAAACAAATATTATCTGTGCAATTTCTCATCCTAAAATTTATCTCCCTTCCTAGAGACCCAAGGAAACATCTTAATTTCCTGAGATTTCAGCCAGCATCCTGAAAACTTGATTACCTTACCTGGGTTGTGTACATACCTGTCCACCTTCCCGGATTGGCTGGGATTTCCCGTTTTTCGGCACCATTTCCCACCCGCAGCTGCCAAAACCCCAGAATTGGCAGCGGGGAAAAGGACGTACTGTGCATCCCTTCTGCGCAGATTGCCTTCTATGCATGCGTAGAAGGCTTTTATGCTTGCGTAGAACCCTTCTACATTTGCGTAGAACCCTTCTACACATGCGTAGAAGGCTACGCATGCGTAAAAGGGTTCTATGCAAGCGTAAAAGCCTTCTACACATGCGTAGTAGGCGACTTGTGCAGAACCGTTCTGCGCAGATCCCGTATTGTCCGGAACTGCGGTTGACACGTATGGTTGTGTAACTGGCAATACTGACTCAATGTTGCATTATCAATTTGGCTAATAACTGTAAGGCTTATTTGCTTACTCTTACTCTCACACACATACACACATACACACACACACACACAAAGGTTTCCTTCTTTTCTCTCTCACACAAACACTGAAAGCGCGGCACCAAAATGGCCACCGCGCTCTTTGCAGGCCCCCCACCCCACCCGGACTCAGACATCCGGGTGAGTTAGGGGGCGTGGCCACTCCTCTATAAAAGGAGTGCCCACGAGGCAGCCGAGCTGCCATTTTAGAACGCGACGGAGTGGAGAAGTTTTCTCCGTCGCATTTTTACTCTGAGCTTTGTCCTTCGTACCTTAGCTTCAAACGGAGTTCCTTTGCTCTTCACTACTGCAGTACTCAGGGCACAGGATCGGATCCCTGGACAGGGATCAATTGGGAGGCAGTTTCTTCTGGGAGACATGGCTCCCAAGTGCAAGGCTCCAGCGGTCGAGCCGCAGCCGAGGGAAAGGACTTTCCCTACCCCTTCTTCGACTGGGGGGCAGCCATCGGGTCGAGGACTCGGGCTGCACCCCCGCAGCAGGGCAGTGGGATGGCTTTGCCCACTGCTGCCAGTGGGGCCGACCAGGCTTCTGCCTGTCAGCCTGGCACAAGCCTGCAGGCTGGGCTGGCACATGCTGGCCCCTCGGGGATTCCGGCCCCTGGAGGGCCTTTTCACGGCTCAGGACAGGATGGCCCATGTGGGTCTGGTGTGGATTTCCACCCCACCATTCCTCCGGCCCCCCATGGGCCGGAGTTTGGGCATGGCCCTATTCAGGCCCTGGATCCCCATTCGGGTTTCCATTCCAGCAATTACCTAGTGGGCCGTCCGGCCCACCCGGCCCACCTTATACTGGGGGCTCGGAGGCCGTCGATGCACTTATCACACGCATTTCAGTGCTAGAGGCATCAATGGGCATTGCCCAACCGCCTTCTGATGGGGGTTTAGCCGCCGCTTCAATTATGGCCCCTTCGTCGATCCCGGCCAACACGTCAGCCGTGACTCTCCAGCGGGCCGTCAACAGGGTCGAGCTGCTCGAGGCCATCAGGCCAGCCCCGGCTGGCGCCTCGCAGCTCCCCGCACATCCTGATTTGCCGGTGGGGAGCAGTCAGGTGTGGCCCCAGAGCTCGATGCCTGTCGCGAGCTCCGACGCCCGCCGTGGGCCGGAACCCCCAGTGGGGGCGGCTCATGGGGGTGCGACTAGTGAGTATCCGGTTCAATTTAGTGCACCACCAACACTGTCCAGTCACACTGGGGGGGGGGGTGCAGTGGCCATGGCCACGGCAAGTTACTGTGGGTGGACAGTTGCTTCCACACTGCCCCATTAACTCCTGGTTGCCAAATGGCCCCTCGATTAGGGCAGGGGTGTCCACCCCTGGGGGTATGCCAAGCGTTGCAGGGGCTATTCAGGGCCCGCTGCGCATACCCTCCATCCAAAATGTGCCGACGGTGGCTCTGCCAACGGCTGGTTATTCCTTGCCCCTGGGTGATCATCTATGACAGGCCACGAGGGATAAGATTTGGCGAGGGGAGTATGTTGATATTTTCTCCCTCTTGAATCGTGAGCCCACCAAGGAGGAGAGGGAGGTACAGGATGACAAGGACAAGGAGTTGTCCCGTCGTCGTAAGCCACCGCGTACCTGGGCCAATTGGTTGCCAGCATACCTTATATATATGGCGGTATACCTAAGGGCCCGGCCTGATTTGGCCATTCCGATGGTGCAATACCTCGACAACATTTATAGGGCGATGGTTGATTTTCCTGGCCCGTCGTGGTTGGCTTATGATGAGGAATTCAGGATGAGAGTGGCCCTACATCCTGAGATGAGGTGGGATGAGCCCTGCCAGCAATTGTGGCTCTTGTATATGACTCCCACGCGGCCGGCGCCTTGTGATAGGTACCAATGTGGCCATGTCATGCAGCGGGCGGCTGCGACGCAGGTTCCCCGCCAGCCGGTGGGGCAGGGGATTCCAGCCCGCCTGCTGTGTTGGAGCTTCTCAGCTAGCGGCGTGTGCAACAAGCGTCAGTGTCATTTCCAACACGAGTGTCCTTCTTGCTCTGGCCCTCATGCCACCTCCGCATGCCCGCGGGCTGGTGGGTCACGAGGCAGAGGTAGGGGTGGGCAGGGGGTGGTCAGAGCTCCCTCTGACGGGGCTACCCACGCAAAAGGACCCCTCCCCAATTAATATCCCTATGCTGGAACGATGGATTTCCACTTATCCTAGACGGGATGATGTGAGGTACCTGTTAGAAGTTTTCCAGCTTGGCTTTCGTATTCCATTTAGGGGTGTTCGGGGACCGCAGGATGCCCCGAACTTACTTTCTCTGAAGGGCAATGAGGAGGTCGCTGCACAAAGCATAGCTAAGGAGGTGAAAGCTATGAGAGTTGCTGGGCCCTTTACTGAACCACCATTCCCTAACTTGAAGGTCTCTCCTCTGGGGCTAGTACCGAAAAAGACCCCAGGTGAATTTCGTTTAATTCACCGTCTCTCTTACCCTGCGGGTTCCTCGGTCAATGATGCTATTCCTGATGACCTTTGCTCAGTCAGGTACACGTCGTTTGATCAGGCCCTACAGATGGTACGCTCCTGTGGTCCCGGGGCCCTCCTGGCAAAGTGTGATATCAAATTGGCATTCCGATTACTGCCAGTGCACCCCGAGGACTTTGAGCTGTTGGGTTTTCGTTGTCGAGGAAAGTTCTACATAGAAAAGGCCATGCCTTTTGGCTGTTCTATTTCATGTTCGGCATTCGAACGATTTAGCACTTTCCTCCAATGGGCCTTTGTTCGTAGGTCAGGGTCCCGGTCTGTAGCCCATTACCTCGATGACTTTTTTTTCGGGGGTGAACGGGGCTTGGACATGTGTACGCGTCTCCTTACTACATTTCAGGCGCTTATGCAGGAACTGGGTGTCCCCTTAGTGCCTGAAAAGACCGAGGGCCCAGCCACCAAGCTCACCTTTTTAGGCATCGAAATTAACACTGTCGCACAGGCATCCAGGTTACCCATGGACAAGGTGACTCGGATCTCCGCAGCGATTCTGGCACTGATTGCCAAGCATAAAGTGTCCCTTTGTGAGCTACAGGTCCTTCACGGCCACCTCAACTTTGCCTGCAGGGTGGTGACACCGGGCAGAGCTTTTGCCAGGCATCTGTGTGATGCCATGGCTGGCCTATTAAAACGCCACCTCAGGGTCCGGCTGACCAGGGGCATACGGGCAGACCTTTCGGTTTGGCTCACATTCCTCCAGGATTTTAACGGGGTCTCTTTTTGGAGATCAGACCTTATGGTCTGCCCTAAATTTCAAGTAAAGTCGGATGCCTCCGGCTCTCTGGGTTATGGATTTATTTTGAGGGGCGGTGGGCATATGGCCGATGGCCTCACGCATGACAGGGCACGGATCGCCTCCGCGATCTTACTTTCCTGGAATTTTCCCCCATTTTGGGAGCACTAATGCTATGGGGCGACAAGTGGGCCAACTCAGTGGTCCATTTTTGGTGTGACAATGCTGCTGTGGTGCACATTGTTAACGCCCAGACGTCCAAATCCCCTAGGGTCATGGTATTGGTTTGTCAATTTGTTTTGAGAAGCCTACGCCTCAATGTTCTGTTCAGGGCCAGACATGTATCAGGTATTAATCATGATATTGCTGATGCTTTATCCCGCCTGCAGATCTCCCGGTTCTGTGCCTTGGCTCAGGAAGCAGAGGAATTCCCCTCGCCATGCCTGGCCGAGATTTGGACATTTGGCGAGGAGAGGTGAACTGGGCGATCAGCATGTCATTGGCACCTCGCACGCGTAAGGCGTATCAGCATGCTTTCATACAATTTAGAACCTTTTGTGGACACCTACGGTTGCCTGAAGTGTGGCCAATACCAGTAGACCAGGTTTTACAATACATGGTTTATCTTCACGTCAGGGATTGGCCCCCTGTACTATAGCCTCTAGGCTTTCGGCACTGGCATTTATGGCCAAGGTGCGGGGCTTCGCTGACTGCGTGAATGACTTCCGCATACGCCATGTTTTGGAGGGGTGGACACATGAACGTGGCCGCCGCCAGGACACACGTCACCCGATTTCACCAGAGGTTCTTACCCACCTTGCATGGGGCTGGCATAACTTACGTTATGATAGGTATGAGGTGGCTCTTTTCACGCAACTACCACTGTAGCCTTCTTTGGAGCACTCCGCATCAGTGAGTTGGTACCACTGTCTAAGGCGGATGCATCTCGTAGGGCACTGGAACTTGACGATGTCTATGTTACACATGAGTGGGCTCAGTTGAGGATACGCTCCTCAAAGGTTGATCAGCACGACATAGGCAGTGGAGTTAGACTGCTACGATGTTCCATTGAAGACGTCTGTCCGGTTGGTGCCCTACATGAGTTTTTTGGCAGTGCGTGGTACGCACCCTGGCCCGTTTTTCTGCCACCAGGATGGGTCTCTCCTCACTAAATTCCAGTTTTGGAAGGTGACCGGTATGGCACTTCACAGTGTGGGCCTCCCCAGGGCTCGTTATGGCACCCATTCCTTTAGGATAGGCGCTGCATTCACTGCGGCTGAGTTTGGGTACTCTAAGGCTGATATACGCCGGATGGGCAGATGGGGATCCATGCGCTTTGCATTATACGTACGCCTCCTCCATGCATGAGTACCAGTTATGTCATTGTCCCTCTTTCTTCTTTTACAGACCCTGTGTGTCCCCGCACACCGGTGGCAGTATGGCTGGAGGGCCACAGTTATGTGCACTGGGCAGCGCAGTATGCTGCGGCGACAGAGTGGGGACCCCATCTCGGGCTACATGCAGCCGCACGTATGCGATGGTACGGTAAGCGCGGTATGAGATGGCGGGAACTGTTGCCATTCCTGTTTTCCATCAGGGATGCTGGACTGCCTGATGTCCTTATCCTGCACCTTGGGGGCAATGACCTCGCACAGGTCACTGGCCTCTCTTTAAAATTCACAATTTGCAGTGACCTGGCCTATTTACATTATGTATGGCCGTCCACGCAGCTGCTATGGTCGGACATTGTGCCGCGACAGACTTACAGGGGAGGCATTGACCTCCATGCCCTTGACCACGCTCGCCGGTCGGTAAACAGGGCTGTTGCCCGGTTCCTGGCAGACAAGGGCTTGGGGACAGCCATCCGGCACCCTAGGATAGGTTTGCAGGATTATGATCTCTATGCAGGAGATGGGGTCCACTTGTCGGCCAGAGGTATGAACCTCTTTCTTGAGTATATGCAAGCAGGACTGGTGACCGAGCTGACGGTCTGGGAGGGACGGTGAGTCATCATGGACGCCTCCCCGTGTGGCGGGTAGCACTGGTAAGGTAAAGATTTATGACCCATAGGTATCCGGCAGGTTCGCAATTGACTGGCCAACATGTAGACAGGGACAAGGGAAATAGGTTTGGCCAGTCAAGGGCGAACCATGCAAGGGGTGATGTCAGGAGCTTCACAGCCTGCATCACCTTGATATTTAATGGATACACGTCATAGGGTGGGGTCAGTAGATAGTATATTGACTCCGGTCAACAATTTGTTTGTGTCAACAAACAAATTGATACAAATAGATACATGTAGCCAATTTCCATTGGCATTTTGGGAGGAACCTTACCAGTGTTACTGCGGCCTGCTTGCCTTAAAGAATTATCAGTGGATATGCGTAAGGCGTATCTACATGCACTCCTACAGTTTAGGAACTTTTGTGGGCAAAGGCAGTTGCCCGAAGTGTAGCCGATCCCGGTCAACCAGATTTTACAGTTCATGGTTTACCTTCACGATCTAGGGTTAGCCCCTCGCACCATCGCCACTAGGCTTTCAGCATTGGCGTTTATGGCTAAGGCAAGGGGCTTCACTGACTGCGTGAATGACTTCCGCATACGCCATGTATTAGAAGGGTGGACACGTGAACGTGGCCGCCGCCTGGACACACATCACCCCGTTTCACCAGAGGTTCTGATCCACCTTGCACAAGGTTGGCATAGCTTGTGTTACGATAGGTATGAGGAGGCTCTCTTTCATGCAGCTACCACCGTAGCTTTTTTTTGGAGCGCTCCGTATCAGTGAGCTGGTCCCATTGTCAAAAGGGGACATGTCTCGTAGGGCACTGGAACTCGACGATGTCTTTATCAACCAGGAGTGTGCCCAGTTGAGGATTCGCTCCTCAAAGGCCGATCAGCACGGAGTAGGCAGTGGTGTCAGACTGCTACGGTGTACGATTCCTGACATCTGTCCGGTTGGTGCCCTACATGCTTTTTTGGCAGTGCGTGGCGCGCACCCTGGCCCGTTTTACTGCCACCAGGATGGGTCTCCCCGTACCAAATTCAAGTTTTGGAAGGTGACCAGTATGGCACTTCACAGTGTCGGCCTCCCTGGGGCTCGTTACAGCACCCATTCATTCAGGATAAGCGCCGCTTCAACTGCGGCTGCGTTTGGGTACTCTGATGCTGATATACATCGCATGGGCAGGTGGGGGTCCACGCGTTTTTCTTTATATGTACGCCCTCTCACTGCATGAGTGCCAGTTATGTCCTTAATTTCTTTTCCTTCTTTTACAGACCCTGTGTGTCCACGCACACCGGTGGCAGTATGGCTGGTGGGCCACAGTTTTGTGCACTGGGCAGCGCAATATGCTGCGGCGACAGACTGAGGACCCCATCTCGGGCTACGTGCAGCCGCACGTATGCGATGGTATGGTAAGCGCGGCATTAGATGGCGGGAACTGTTGCCATTCCTGATGTCCATCAGGGATGCTGGACCGCCTGATGTCCTGATTCTGCACTTCGGCGGCAATGATCTCGCACAGATCACTGGCCTTTCTTTAAAAAATGTCAGTGTGCAGTGACCTGGCCTTTTTACATCACTTATGGCCGTACATGCGGCTGCTATGGTCTGACATCGTGCCGAGACAGTGTTACAGGGGAGTCATTGACCTCCGCGGTTTGGACCGTGCTCAATGGTCAGTGAACAGGGCTGTTGCCCGGTTCCTTGTTGATAATGGCTTTGGCACAGCCATTCGACATCCTAGGGTAGGCTTGCAGGATTTTGATCTATATGCAGGAGATGGGGTCCATCTGTTGGCCAGAGGTATGAACCTCTTTCTTGAGGATGTGCAAGCAGGTCTGGTGACCGAGCTGACAGTCTGGGGGGGGGGGGGGGCGGTGAGTCATCACGGACGCCTCCCCATGTGGCGGGTAGCACTGGTAAGGTAAAGATTTATGACCCATAGGTATCCGGCAGGTTCGTAATTGACTGGCCAACACGTAGATAGGTACAGGGGAAATAGGATTGGCCGGTCAAGGACGAACCATGCAAGGGGTGATGTCAGGAGCTTCACAGCCTGCATCACCTTGATATTGAACGGATACACATCATAGGGTGGGGTCAGTAGATAGTATATTGACTCCGATCAACAATTTGTTTGTGTCAACAAACAAAATGATACAAATAGTTACATGTAGCCAATTGCCATTGGCATTTAAGGCCTGCTTGCCTTAAAGAATTACAATTGGATGATTACACCAATTGAAAGTTATAATTCGGACTAGGGCATTATTCAGTAAAAGTGGCCCGATGCCTTCATCCATATACCGGTGTCTGAGTCTTTCTTTGGGGGGTGCACCTGCAATGCTAAATGTTAGGTATAGGACAGGGTAAGGAATGATGCAGTCAGGAGATGTTCAGATTCTTTGGATGCCATGGCCTTATGTGAGGAGGCATTGTTTAGTTATTTATGTGTATAACTTATTTTGGAACATGGAAAACCAGCCCTGTTATTTTAAGGAGTCCCACTGCTCCCCAAACCCCTGCCCCCAAACAATTGTGGATTGTTCTTTTCCAAATGTTCAGATGGTTAACTCCCATTCACAGCATTTTCAGATCGTGGAAGATTATCATTTCCATACCAATCCTTGATTTACATATTGCCAGATTGCCAGTTGAATAAACCACACATTTTATACAATCCACTGTACTGTCTCTAAAGGAAGAATCCACTTATAGCTTCATTTATTTAGTTCATTCTATGGATATAGTCAAATATTAGCGGTAATAGTATAGTAAAATTTCTGTTTCATGCCAAATGATGTTTTATGTGTTATACAGTAAAACCCAGTCTTACAAATGCCTCGAGTTACATAAAATTCAACTTACATAATAATTTTTGTGCTAAAACCATGCCTCAATTTACACAATTTCCTATGGGTTTGCTTCGAGTTACATAAAGATTATTTTTCCTATGGATTTGCTTTGAGTTACGTAAAAAATCATTTTTCTATGGGTTTGCTTCAAGTTACATAAAAAATTCATTTTTCCTATGGGTTTGCTTCGAGTTATGTAGAAATAATAATTTTTCCTATGGGTTTGCTTCGAGTTACATAAAAAACTGATTTAAGCAAAAGCCTACAGAACGGACTTGTTTCGTAAGTAGGGGTTTTACTGTATTTTAATTTGACCCTTTCCCCAAGGAGCTCAGGAAAGTAGAAATGCTACACTTGTGTCTTTACAACCCCCTGTGAGGCAGTCAAAGCTTTGTGTGTTTCTCAGTTCATGAGAATGATGTTTTTAAGAAAGATCTGGAAATGTATATATACAGATGGACAAGGATTGAGGCAGAGTGTCTCCAAATGGACACAAGGCAGGCTGGACACCAATTTTTGGGTCTTTATTTAGTCACGGACTGGGTTGTGATCATAAACATCTCTAGTTATTGGCAATCTGTCATGGTATCTAGTAATTCACAAGTGAAATTCTGGTAGCAATGACCATATATTCTAACATGATTCTGCCTTTTCTTCTAGCTTTTGCAAAAATAGCAATGGCTTGGATCGATAAATACGTTAGTTAGCAGCAGCCTCCTATATATGTAGGAGGAATCCCACTGATTGTAATGGAGATTACTTTTATATAGAATTACAACCTTGAACAAAGGGAACCAACCATCTCTTCCATCCTAAACCCACGTGCCTCTCCTAAAAACTCCCCTGTAATAGTTCTGCACCTACATGAGATGAGATGCAGGGAAACTGGGCTCTTTCACAATTTGGGCAGATAGATATTGCAAATGAGCTGACTTTAAGGTGATTGTTTCTCTTCCTATTTCTCTCTCAGGACAACCCTGCCAAATTCAGCCAACATTATGGTTGTAGCCAAATCACAAGGACGAAAATAGCAGTATAATAGTTTGAGAAGCAACGTTGTCCTATATCTGAATTCAAATCTTCATCTAGCCACAGAAACTCATTAGGAGTACCAACAGTAAACCACTACTTGAGGATCTCACATGCTCCCCACAAGAAAATGTTATCAAGGTTACTATGAGAGGGACTTGACAATACACAAAACAGAGACTGGTTAGCTGAACAGAATTAGAACAAAAGAAACCTCCCCCAAAAAAAGCCAACCTGTGTGACCTTGGAAGTGTTACATCGGGGGTGCCCAAACTATGGCCTGGGGGCCAGATCCGGCCCCCAATGGCAATTCATGTGGTTCAGGGGGCTGGCCACTATGGCCCGGGGCTGGATCTGGCCCCCGACAGCAACTAATCCAGCCCATGAAGCCTTCGTCGCTCCCAGAAGCGGAGCAATGAGGGCTTCACGGGCTGGATGAATTGGCATCAGGGGCCGGATTTGGCTCCTGGGCCATAGTGACCAGCCCCCTGAACCACATGACCAGCCCGCAGCCCAAAATGTTTTGGCACCCCTGTGTTACATGATACCAAATCACCATCAAAAAGGAGGGATTTCTGAAAACTTTATATCTAGCATACCCTGGGAAGGGCCATCATGACTTGTCTTTTCAGGTTTTGCTTTTACCTTATTCAATGTGACTGTGAATTAGCCATACACAAAATGAACAAAATCTCTGAGATGACCTAATGAAAGGGCTAAATAAATCCAGAGAGATTAGCCTTTTCATTCTCCTATGGGAAAATGACAATATTAATAGCGTGTTTTCCGGGCTGATAGGTTTTCTGCATTTATTTTTATTCAGTCTTGTGAGACATTTTGTCAGGTCTTGTGAAAGTTAGCTGAACTTTCCCCCTCCCCTCATGAATTGCCTGTCTTCCACTTCACTCACCACCACATTGCATTTTGCAAGCTATTATCGACTGCTGCTATATTTCTCAGTTGTTTTAAAAACACAGCAAACATTTTAGCTTATTGCTCACCTTTCTATTGAACAGGGAATCTGCAACCTTTCATGTCCTATATTCACAGAGATGATAAAAAATTCCCCCTTGTGATCGGATAAAACCATAACTAAACAAAGCGAATCCCTTCTAAATCCTGCCATTGTCTTTCTTTCACACACATGTACACCCGAAGAATTTTGCTTTGTCAGCTCGCCTGTTGATTTTTGTTAAACCGTTCAAAGTGACAAAGCATTATTCAATGGCGTGTAGAAGGCTAGTCACACTTTGGTTTTTAAAAAAATTCCCACTATCTCACTCCATCTGCTATTTTTGAAAAATAAAGCACATCCGATGTCCCATGAAAGAGAACTAGAGTTCTACTTTATAACAAAAAGGCACTGAATCAAGGGCGACTCTTCAGTTCAGTTAGCTACAACTTTGTTGAATCTTTTTAAAATAAAGCAGGACTCCTTCAAGTTTGTCAAGACTGATCCTCTTAACTAAGCCTACACAGCTTAGAAAAGTGGAAAGAGAGCAAAGGTGCTTTGCCATTTATCTTTAATGAGAAAAAGATGTTAAATTAAACACCCAGAATATTGTGGAAACAGCTCATTTCTAAGACATCTTCTTAATTTTCTCAACAAGGTCATATCCACACTGTGGGGGAAATAGCAAAGGGAAAGATTTTCTGTCAAGCCCATCAATAAATTTTATTTAGGTCCAACAATAAATGATCAGAAAAGTCCTGCCATAGGGTTCAGACACTATGTACAGTAATAAGTATCTCATAAATTCCCTCCGCCACCATCATTTCTGACACCCCCTCTATTAATGGAGACTGATTTTCCAAAAAGGAGAGTTTGCAGTATCTGTGGAGGATCTTTGTGGAACATTTATATTTCTCACATTTCAATAAATCCTGTGGGGAGCAGTCATGAACATGCTGCCCTTCAGAAGTCATCCTTCAAATGCAGAAGAAGCCTCCGAATGGTCGTCAAGGGCAACCCCATGTAGAGCGCATTACAATAATCTAGTCTTGAGGTGACCAGAGCATGTGTGACCATGAGTAAGGAGTCCCAGTCCAGAACGTTAAGAATGTTCTGGGACCTACTCAAGGGCCCAACTGTACATTGCAGGCGCACCCCCCCAATAACGGACACAGACAACATTGAAAGTGGATAACAGCATCGGGCCACATTTATTGATTCAATGCCCTAGTCCGAATTATAAATTTGTATTGGTAAAACGACCAATCATAATTCTTAAGGCAAGCAGGCCGAAGTAACACTGGTAAGGTACCACCCAAAATTGCCAACGGCAATTGGTTACAATGTATCAAATTGTATCAATTTGTTTGTTGACAACAAACAAATTATTGACCGTAGTCAATATCTAACTCATGACCCCACCCTCTGACGCGTATCCGTGAAATCACAGGGGTGATGCATGCTGGTTAGCAATCGTCATCACCCCGTCGCCTGGTTCGTCGTTGACCGGACAACGTTTAACTAATTTATTCCTGTCTAGTGTTGTCCAGTCAATTGCGAACCTGCCGGATACCTGTGGGTCATACTGTTTACCTTACCAGTGCTACCCGCCACACGGAGGGGCTTCAAAGAAGACCTGACGCCCCCACCCAGACCGTCAGCTCGGTCAACAGGCCTGCTCACCAATCACCTAACAGGAGGTCCATACCTCCTCGCGACAGATGGACCCCATCCCCTACGTACAAGTCATAATTTTGTAGACTAATATCGGGGTGATGACTGACCCGTCCCCAAGCCCTGTCGGCAAGAAACCGCGCCACCGCCCTATTGACCGTGCGCCTAGCGCGGTCAAGGGCCAGGAGGTGAACGCCCCCTCTATAAGAAAGGCGCGTAATAATGTCCGACCAAACTAGGGTTGTGGCAGGCCAGACATAATGCAAGTAGGCGAGGTCCTCGCAAATCGCATGCTTGAGCGATAAGCCGGTGACCTGGCACAAATCATTGCCCCCAAGGTGGATGATGAGAATGTCAGGCAGGTCAGCACTCAGGCCAGAAAAAAGGGAAGGCCGCAGCTCCCGCCATAACATCCCAGGCTTACCATGCCATGTGAGACTGGAGTGTTCACCCAGTCCCCGTCGGGGTCCCCACTCTGTCGCCGCAGCGTAACGCGCTGCCCTGTGCACCTAGCTGTGGCCCACCAGCCATACTGTCACCGGTGTAATACGACACCCAGGGTCTGTAAGAAAATTGAGAAAAATTGAGAAAAAGACGGTAAGGTGACTGGATTGGTACTCATGGCGGAAGTGGGCGCACATAAAACTGAAAACATTGCGAGCCCCACCTCCCCATGCTGCGTATGTCAGCCCCAGAGTACCCAAAAGCAGCTGCTGTAGAGGCTGCACCAGTACGGAATGAATGTGTGCCATAACGGGCACCTGGTAGGCCCACCCTGGTGAGGGCTCTGCCTGTCACCTTCCAAAACTGAAATTTAGTAAGGGGAGACCCATCTTGGTGACAGAAAAACGGGCCGTGGTGCATGCCACGCAGTGCCAGGAACTCCTGTAGGGCACCAACCGGACAGATGTCTGCCAAAGAACACCGTAGCAGTCTTACACCACTGCCTACGCCATGCTGATCTGTCTTAGAGGAGCATATCCTCAACTGGGCCCAGTCTTTGGCAACATAGACATCCTCGAGTTCCAGTGCCCTACAACTTGCATCCGCCTTATACAGCATCTCAAGCTCGCCGGTGCGGAGCGCTCCAAAAAAAGGCCACCGTTGTAGCCGCATGAAGTGGGCTGCCTCATTTCCAAAACAGAGGCCAGGCCAGCCCCGGGCCAATTGGGTAAAAACCCTGGGAAAATCTTGCATCCGCCTTACTCAGCATCTCAAGCTCGCCGATGCGGAGGGCTCCAAAAAGGCCACCGTTGTAGCCGCATGAAGTGGGCTGCCTCATTTATCAAAACTGAGGCCAGGCCAGCCCCGGGCCAATTGGGTAAAAAACCCTGGGAAAATCTTGCATCCGCCTTACTCAGCATCTCAAGCTCGCCGATGCGGAGGGCTCCAAAAAAGGCCACCATTGTAGCCGCATGAAGTGGGCTGCCTCATCTATCAAAACAGAGGCCAGGCCAGCCCCGGGCCAACTGGGTAAAAAACCCCTGGGTAAATGGGGTGGCGGTCGCCCGGGAAACGCCCGCGCACGCGCACCCACCCCTCCCAAACATGTCTCACCCGGAAGTCATTGGTGCTGTCCACACGACCTCCCACTTTGGCCATAAAAGCCAACCCGACAGCTGAGATGCTATGGTGCGTGGTGCAAGGCCCTGGGCATACAGGTAAACCATGAACCGCAGAACATGGGCTACTGGGATCGGCCAGGTTCCTGGCAGTCAGAATCAGGTACAGTAATACTCTGAAGGAACTAAATGCGTGGTGGTACGCCTTACTTATGCATGGCACTAGTGACAGGCCAATCGCCCGGTTCACCTTCTCCTTGCCAACGTTCCATCTCTCGTCCGGGAGTGGCAAGGGAAATTCCTCCGCATCCGGGGGCCGAGGCACGGAACCGGGAGATCTGCAGGCGGGACAAAGCAGCAGCAATATCATTATCAACCCTTGGGACATGCCTGGCCCTGAAGGGCACGTTGAGGCACAGGTTGCATAACACAAACCAACGCACTAGCTCCATAACCCCGGGCAATTTGGAAATCTGTGCAGTGACGATGCGGACCACAGCCGCGTTGCCATGCCAAAATTGCACAACCGAGTTGGCCCACTCTTTGCCCCATAGCATCAAAGCACCCAGGATAGGGAAACATTCCAGCTCCGTGAGACCATGCAGGCAACCCTTGCCTGCCCAGGATAGTGGCCACCCACCATAGGCCCACTTCCCATTGAAGTACATCCCATAAACCCAGGAATCCTGAGGCATCGGACTGCATCTAAAAGCAAGGGGGAGCCAGGAGATCAGACCCCAAAATGACACCCCGTTGAACTACCTCTGGATCTATGGCCAGACAAGCACGTCTGCCCCGATACCCCGGGTAATTTGAGCCTGTGGTGGGGCCTGAATAATCCCGCCATGGCGTCGCCCCAGCGCAGAGCAAATGCCCTGCCTGGTGCGACGACCCTGCCAGCGAAACTGGGGTGACCATGTAGCACCAGGAGTTCCCTCAGTGATGCCATGCGCTCGGCCAGCAAGACCGAGACAAGGGCCACTAGCCTTGACACCTTATCCCGCTGCAACCTAGAATTCTGCGCTACCGTATTACTCTCCACCCCAGGAATACTAGCTGTGGAGATGGGCCCTCGGTCTTTTCGGGCGCTAAAGGGACACCAGTTCCTCCATTAGCGTCTGAAATGTGTTGAGGAGACGTGTGTACGTGTCCCAGCCCCGTTCAGCCCCGAATAAAACCATCCAGGGAATGGGCTACAGACCTGGACCCTGACCTGCGGATAAAAGCGCAATCTAGGAAAGTGGTGAAACGCTCGAATACCGAGCCCCAATGGAATAGCCAAAAGACATGGCAACATTGAAATAATATGCTCCCCGGAACGGGGGTGCAGGGACAGGGCCAACGACCCTGCCCGCATGGACCCTATGTCAAAGCTGGCAGCAGCCACCTCCTCCCTCCCCTTAAGGGATAAAAGATTGGGGGCATCCTGAGGGAACCTATTACCCATGAAAGGGATCCGGAACCCCTGCCTAGAACCCTGAAGGAGATAACCTGCATCGTCTCCCTTCGGATACCGTGTGAGCCAACGCTCCAACATGTCCACCTTAAATGGGGAGGGAGCCCTTAGGTGAACTAGATCCATCTGCGGCAGTCTTGCCAGCCCCCTGTCCGCCCCACCCTCTGCCCCGCATCCTTCCAGGCCTGGGACAGGCGGAGGCCGCATGGGGGCCAACACAGGTGGGACACTCCTGTCTGTATTTGCAAGTCTTCCCATTAGAGGAGCCATTGGACAAGAAAGTCCAGCACAGCACGGCGGGCTGGAACCCCCTGCCCCGCCCCCTGGCAGGTGACCTGTGCTGGGGCCGCCCGCTGAACCGCATGCCCCCAATGGTATATCTCCCAGGGTGCAGGGCGCGTGGGCGTAACGTACAAAAGCCGCAGCCTCTGGCCTGGCTCATCTCGCCTAATCTCGGGGTGCGGGGAAATCCGCCTACGGCATTCCTCGTCACCAGCCAACCACGCTGGGCCCGGAAAGTAAACCATCGCCCGGTAGGCGTTGTCCAAATACTGGGCCATCGGAATTGCCAGATCCGGCCGGGCCCTAAGGTACACCGCCATGCATATGATGCAGGCCGGCAACCATTTGGCCCACATACTTGGTGGCTTGCGACAACGTGCCTGCCACTATCCTTCTCATTCTGCCCCTCCCTCTCTCCTTGGTGGGCACACTGTTTAGGAGTTAGAAGATATCCACGTACTCCCCCCGCCAAATTTACTCTCTGGCGGCCTGTGCCAAGTGGTCACTCATCGGTAAGGAATAGGGGCTTGGACCAACCCGACCACCCAAAACATTCCCCTAAGGTAGGGAACACCCCCCACCACGGGGCCCTGGGTGTTAGCTGTCATCGCCGGGTGAGGCGTCAGCGGGTGCACCGCCACACCACCCGCGCGAGGCCAAGGCCATTGGAAAGCCCCCCCCCCCATATTGGGAATGTGTGTGGATGTACTCGCTTACACCGTATACTCACATGCTGCACCCCCGCGGGCCGCCCCCACCGGGGGTTCCGGCCCACTGGGGGCGTCGGAGCTCACGACCGACGTAGAGCTCATCACCGGGGGACCTGCACCTGGCTGCTGGCTGGGGAGCTGCGAGGCAGTGGCCAAAACCGCGCCACGCGCCTGCAGCAGCTCAACCCTCCCTGTCGGCTGTTGTCCTCCTGCCGACAGCGCCTCAAAAGGAACCCCCAAAGGAGGGGGGGCCCCGCCTGACTGGCCCGAGCCAACGACGCTTCAAGGGCCGCAAGGCGGGCCAGTAAGGCTTCCACGTTGACCTGGGGCCAAGGGCCGGCCGGCCCGCACGGTCCAGGCGTGGGTACAGGTCCCTGTACCCCAGGACCCGAATATGGCCATTGGCCAACACCGAAGCCCGGCAGGGTTGGTGGAGAAACCTGCCAAGGCAGGGGGCCGCACCACCCCCCAAGGCTAGAGGGCCCAGAGGGAGGCTGCGACCCAAGAGCAGCAGGCCCAACCTGGTGGGCAGATGCAGGAGCGGTGTCCACCGCTCGCGGGCCGCGGGCCGGAGCCCCTACCGCGCCCGCACTCTGTTCGCCCGCTCCGGGCCAAGGGGCAATAGACCCCATTCCGCCGATCCCGGCAGGGGCCTGCAACGGCGGCTGCTGGGGAGGCAGCACCACGGTCCTCCGACCTGGGTTGCGCCTCCTAACAGCGCGAGCCGCACTCGAAGCTGCCTTCTTCTTCGAAGGCATCTCCACCGGAGTGAAGGGAAGCCAAAAAGGAAAATCGCCGCCAAAAGGCTTCCCGGTAAGTTAAAGAGCGACGGAGACACAGGGAAAAGACTTCTCCGCTCCGTCGCTGAGGTAAAATGGCAGCTCGGCTGCCTCGTGGCCACCCCTTTTATAAGGGAGCTGGCCACGCCCCTAACTACCCGGATTCTCTGTCCTGTGGGGGGGGGGCCCGCAAAGGGCGCGGCGGCCATTTTGGCGCCGCGCTTGCATTATACATAGCCTATCCCTAGAAGAAGGAATTCCTTAGGTGATAATTATGTATGATTGTCCATAACAGGAGCTTCCCATAATTGGTAAATTAGATCGATTTGTTTTATGATTGTCTTTAGGTATGAGCATGTTCTTTGTAAGTTGGGTTTCTCATAAACAAAAGACTGATTGCCAACAGAGACATCACTTGAACACTGATATAACTATCATTTCCCATTTGATATGACACACACATGGATCAAATTATCTCTGATGTGATCAGTCTCAGTGAACATTGAATGGGAGCAGCTTCAGAGCATTTACCACATGAAAATTATGTGGTAGTGAAAACTTGCAGCATAGCAACAAGGCCTACAATATCAGTGTCACATCATAGTGTGTAAAACCATGTTTGTGAATAGCCCTCATGACTTTTGAAGAGAGTATAATGGGTCACCAGTTTCTGGACCCCGATGTTAACTTTTCTTTGAATGAAAATGACAACATGTCTATCTTCTGTAGCCTAGCCATGGAAAACAAGACCATATGTGTCAATAAAGAAAAAACTGTACAGTCTGGAAAATCTGCTTTTCTTAATGATAGCTCCCAGAATTCCCCAACCTCAGGGAGGAATTGGAAAGTGGGTTTTCCCCTGAAAAAAAATCACTACAGATGACATCATCAGCTTTATAGTGCATAAATTACAGAAGAGGATTTTAGCCATAGGGTTGTAAACTTGCAGCACAATTCTGTGCATATTTATGTCAGTGTATGCCCAGTTTAGTTCACTCTCAAGAAAGAAGAAAAATCTTCTTCATAAGATTTCCACCCTCAATTATCATAGTCTTAAGAAGTATTTGAAAATAATGAGAGAATGGAGATGAAATTTATATCTGAAGTAGCCAGGCATCCTTATCATTTATGCCTAAATTGTAATAAATCCATACTAGTTGTGCTTACCACTAGAAATGCAATTAATTACAGTCATTACACTTCATATATACAGCCGCTTTGCATTAGGATTGATTTCATAGAAATCTCTCATTTTGGGAAGTATCTTATCCCCCCATCCCCCACCCACCCCAAAAAAACAGCTTTAATGCACGTATCTTGGTTTTTGCAGCTCCAATAAATCTTTCAATTTTCATTTTATGTTCTGGGTTAAATAATAAGACATTTTGCATGAATATCTGTGTTCCTAATGTGGCTGTCACTGATCAGGCTGGGAACACATTAATCTTGATTTTAATTATCAAACTCAGACAAAGAAACAATTCTTCCAAATGAATCAGTGTGGGACTGAAATCTGCAGCTGCCTGATATCTCCCAGAACTGGTCTATTGGAAGCTAATCAGCTTCCACAACAACACACAATGAAGTTTGATTTCTTTCCATTAAAAGTCACAGTCAATTCAAGTATCTAATCCATGCTTCAGCATAAAAAGATGAACTGTTTATTTAGCCGCCAAAGAATACTTCTCAGTTGTCATCTTCAGGTGCTTTTCTTTTGATCCACGATGAAAGGAGGAGACGTAAACCACTGTGACTTTTTGACTTTTATAGCCTTTTCAGTTAGATTACATGTGAGTTTCTTCCCCCAATAATAATTCCAGAACATTCCATCCATAATCTTTATCTATCTATCCATTTTTACAACAATACCATTTCTGAACAGCTACTTTTCCTATGTTCAACAGTACAATGTTTGTAGCTGAAGATTACAGGGCACTATAACACTAACAGGTCGGTGCTTGGGTCTTAAAATGATGCCTTTTTCATGACAAATATTTCAGCAGGCACCTCTTCTCGTGTTTAAAAAGGATTTTTTTGATCTTATAATCTTACTCTGTCATTTCAAAATAAAGTGCTGTGTTCCTTACTGTATATGAGTAATATTTTTTAAACTGTTTGATGAAAAATTATGGATTCTTGAATTACTTCTTCTTTTTCCATGTCTAGCCAGATGTGAAATCGCCAAAATAAAGCCATCATTTGGTGAATTCATTGTGTAGTTCCTCTCACCTGACCTAGTGTGAGAAAGATCAGCTGGCACAAGGTTGCTGTTGCCAGGGGTACTCCCAATTGTGGTTCAAAAATACCACAATTGTCGAGGAGGCTCTTTGCAGGCGCACCCCCCCAATAACGGACACAGACAACATTGAAAGTGGATAACAGCATAGGGCCACATTTATTGATTCAATGCCCTAGTCCGAATTATAAATTTGTATTGGTAAAACGACCAATCATAATTCATAAGGCAAGCAGGCCGAAGTAACACTGGTAAGGTACCACCCCAAAATTGCCAACGGCAATTGGTTACAATGTATCAATTTGTATCAATTTGTTTGTTGACAACAAACAAATTGTTGACCGTAGTCAATAACTAACTTATGACCCCACCCTCTGACGCGTATCCGTGAAATCACAGGGGTGATGCATGCTGGTTAGCAATCGTCATCACCCCATCGCCTGGTTCGTCGTTGACCGGACAACGTTTAACTAATTTATTCCTGTCTAGTGTTGTCCAGTCAATTTCGAACCTGCCAGATACTTGTGGGTCATACTGTTTACCTTACCAGTGCTACCCGCCAATGTGACCAAAGTCAACAGTAGGAACACAGAAAAAAACCCCTATATCAAACCATAGCAACAGTGTGGGATGGGCAAAAAAGCCAGGACCCGGAGCCAATATGGGTCCCAACCAAAAATTCCCACCCGGCCCCGAAGCGACCATAATATCACACTGTTAACTAGGGAGGGGGTGGAGGGGAAAAAACTTCTCCGCTCCGTCGCTGAGGTAAAATGGCAGCTCGGCTGCCTCGTGGCCAGCCCTTTTATAAGGGAGCTGGCCACGCCCCTAACTACCCGGATTCTCTGTCCTGTGGGGGGGGGCCCCGCAAAGGGCGCGGCGGCCATTTTGGCGCCGCGCTTGCATTGCAGGCGCACCCCCCCAATAACGGACACAGACAACATTGAAAGTGGATAACAGCATAGGGCCACATTTATTGATTCAATGCCCTAGTCCGAATTATAAATTTGTATTGGTAAAACGACCAATCATAATTCCTAAGGCAAGCAGGCCGAAGTAACACTGGTAAGGTACCACCCCAAAATTGTCAACGGCAATTGGTTACAATGTATCAATTTGTATCAATTTGTTTGTTGACAACAAACAAATTGTTGACCGTAGTCAATAACTAACTTATGACCCCACCCTCTGACGCGTATCCGTGAAATCACAGGGGTGATGCATGCTGGTTAGCAATCGTCATCACCCCATCGCCTGGTTCGTCGTTGACCGGACAACGTTTAACTAATTTATTCCTGTCTAGTGTTGTCCAGTCAATTTCGAACCTGCCGGATACTTGTGGGTCATACTGTTTACCTTACCAGTGCTACCCGCCACACGGAGGGGCTTCAAAGAAGACCTGACGCCCCCCCCAGACCGTCAGCTCGGTCAACAGGCCTGCTCGCCAATCACCCAACAGGAGGTCCATACCTCCTCGCGACAGATGGGCCCCATCCCCTGCGTACAAGTCATAATTTTGTAGACTAATATCGGGGTGATGACTAACCCGTCCCCAAGCCCTGGTGGCAAGAAACCGCGCCACTGCCTTATTGACCGCGCGCCTAGCGCGGTCAAGGGCCAGGAGGTTAACGCCCCCTCTGTAAGAATGGCGCGGAACAATGTCCGACCAAACCAGGGTTGTGGCAGGCCAGACATAATGCAAGTAGGCGAGTTCCTCGCAAATCGCATGCTTGAGCGATAAGCCGGTGACCTGGCCCAAATCATTGCCCCCCAGGTGGATGATTAGAATGTCAGGCGGGTCAGCACCCAGGCCAGAAAAAAGGAAAGGCCGCAGCTCCCGCCATAACATCCCAGGCTTACCATGCCATGCGAGACTGGCGTGGTCACCCAGTCCCAGTCGGGGTCCCACTCTGTCGCCGCAGCATAGCGCGCTGCCCTGTGCACATAGCTGTGGCCCACCAGCCATACTGTCACCGGTGTAATACGACACCCAGGGTCTGTAAGAAAATTGCGAAAAAAGGCGGCAAGGTGACTGGATTGGTACTCATGGCGGGAGTGGGCGCACATAAAACTGAAAACATTGCGAGCCCCACCTCCCCATGCTGCGTATGTCAGCCCCAGAGTACCCAAAAGCAGCTGCTGTAGAGGCTGCACCAATACGGAACGAATGTGTGCCATAACGGGCACCTGGTAGGCCCACCCTGGTGAGGGCTCTGGCTGTCACCTTCCAAAACTGAAATTTAGTAAGGGGAGACCCATCTTGGTGACAGAAAAACGGGCCGTGGTGCATGCCACGCAGTGCCAGGAATTCCTGTAGGGCACCAACCGGACAGATGTCTGCCAAAGAACACCGTAGCAGTCTTACTCCACTGCCTACGCCATGCTGATCTGTTTTAGAGGAGCGTATCCTCAACTGGGCCCATTCTTTGGCAACATAGACATCTTCGAGTTCCAGTGCCCTACCACTTGCATCCGCCTTAGACAGCATCACGAGTTCGCTGACGCGGAGCGCTCAAAAAAATGCCACCGTTGTGGCTGCATGAAAAAGGGCTGCCTCATAATGATCAAAACAGAGGCCTGGCCAGCCCCGGGCCAACTGGGTAAGAACCCCTGGGGAAATAGGGTGCCGGTCGTCCGGGCAACGCCCGAGCTCGCGCACCCACCCCTCCAAAACATGTCTCACACGGAAGTCAGAGGTGGTATCCACGTGACCCCCCACTTTGGCCATAAAAGCCAACGCCGAAAGCTTGGATGCTATGGTGCGAGGTGCGAGGCCCTGTGCATGCAGGTGAACCATGAACCGCAGAACATGGTCCACCGGAATTGGCCAGGTCTCTGGCAAGTGAAATTGAGTAGCAAATGCCCTATATGAATTGAATGCTTGTTGATACGCCTTACGCGTGCGTGGCGCTAGTGACAGGCCAATCGCCCGGTTCACCTCTCCTTGCCAATAGTCCACATCTCGTCCGGGAGTGGCGAGGGAAATTCCTCCGCATCCGGGGCCAAGGCGCGGAACCGGGAGATCTGCAGGCGGGACAAAGCGTCAGCAATATCATTATTAATCCCTGGGACATGCCTGGCCCTGAACAAGATGTTGAGGCGCAGGCAGCGCAGCACAAAATGGCGCACTAGATCCATAACCCTGGGCGATTTGGAAGTCTGTGCATTGACAATGTGTACAACGGCAGCATTGTCACACCAGAAATGCACCACCGAATTTACCCACTGTTCGCCCCATAGCATCAAAGCCCCCAGAATGGGAAAAAATTCCAGGTATGTGAGATCCCGCAGGCGACCTGTGCCTGCCCATGCCGGTGGCCACCCACCATAGGCCCACTTCCCATTGAAGTACATCCCATAACCCAGGGATCCTGAGGCATCAGACTGGATCTGGAAATTGGGGGATGCCAGGAGGTCAGACCTCCAAAATGAAACCCCATTAAACTCCCTCAGGAATTGCAACCAGACGAACATGTCTGCCCTGATACCCCGGGTAAGCCTGACTCTATGGTGGGGCCTGGATAACCCTGCCATGGCGTCACATAAGCGCCGGGCAAAAGCCCTGCCCGGAGCGACCACCCTGCAGGCAAAATTAAGGTGCCCATGGAGCACCTGCAGTTCCCTCAGGGATGCCTTACGCTTGGCCAGCAATTCCGAGATAAGGGTCACTATCCTGGACACCTTATCACCCGGCAACCTAGAAGCCTGCACTACTGTGTCAATCTCAACTCCCAGGAATACTAGCTTGGTCGATGGGCCCTCGGTCTTTTCGGGCGCTAAAGGGACACCAAGTTCCTGCATTAGCGTCTGAAATGTGTTAAGGAGACGTGCACACGTGTCCCAGCCCCGTTCACCCCCGAATAAAAAGTCATCCAGGTAATGGGCTACAGACCGGGACCCTGACCTGCGGACGAAGGCCCACTCTAGGAAGGTACTAAAACGCTCGAAAGCCGAGCATGATATGGAGCAGCCAAAAGGCATGGCCTTATCGAAATAATATTCCCCCTTAAATTTAAAACCCAGCAATTCAAAGTCGCCCGGGTGCACCGGCAAGAGGCGAAAAGCCGACTTAATGTCACACTTGGCCAGCAGGGCACCCGGGACACACGCGCGCACCATGCGCAGCGCCTGGTCAAACGATGTATACCGGACTGAACAAAGGTCATCAGGGATAGCATCGTTGACTGATCGGCCGGCTGGGTAGGACAAATGATGAATAAGACGAAACTCACCTGGGGACTTTTTGGGCACCAAACCCAGTGGTGAAACCTTAAGATTGGGAAACGGGGGTGCGGGGAAAGGTCCAGCGACCCTGCCCGCGTCTAACTCCTTTTTAATGCTGGCCGCAGCCACCTCCTCCCTTCCTCTGAGGGATAAAAGGTTGGGAGCATCCTGAGGGGACCTATCACCCATAAAAGGGATACGAAATCCCTGCTTAAAACCTTGAAGTAGATACTCCCCGTCCTCCCCCTTTGGGTACGATGCGAGCCAGCGCTCCAGCATGTCCACCTTAATTGGGGAGGGGGCCTTTTGGAGGACTAGCTCCATCCGTGGCAGCTTTGCCAGCCCACTGTCCACCCCTCCCTCTGCCTCGTGCCCCCCCAGGCCTGGGACAAGCAGAGGCTGCGTGGGGGCCAGAACATGTGGGACACTCATGCTTATACCTGCAATTCTTCCGATTGCAGGAACCATTTGACGAGAAAGTCCAGCACAGCAGGCGGGCTGGAACCCCCTGCCCCGCCGGTTGGCGGGTAACCTGCGCTGGAGCCGCTCGCTGGACCGCATGTCCACAATGGTATCTATCCCCCGGGGCAGGGCGTGTGGGTGTCATGTACAAGAGCCACAGTCTCTGGCACGGCTCATCCCATCTCATCTCGGGGTGGAGAGGAATCCTCATACGGAATTCCTCATCATATGCTAGCCATGAGGGGCCCGGGAAATCAACCATTGCCCTATATATGTTGTCCAAATATTGGACCATGGGGATAGCTAAATCCGGCCGCGCCCTCAAATATACCGCCATGTATATTAAATAAGCGGGAAGCCAGTTGGCCCAGGTACGCGGCGGCTTACGGCGGCGTGCCTGCTCCTTATCCTTCTCATCCTGACCCTCCCTTTCCTCCTTGGTGGGCTCTCTGTTCAGGAGTGAGAAGATATCTACGTACTCCCCTCGCCATATCTTTTCTCTAGTAGCCTGTGCCAAGTGATCACCCAATGGCAAGGAATACCCTGCCGTCGGCAAAGCCGAAAAGGGGACAGCCGGCCTAGTAAAAGGGGCCTGAGCTAACCCAGCCACCCCCAGAACATTCCCCGCAGTGTAAGGACCAATGCCCACCCCATTGCCCAAGGTGGCAGTTGTTGTCGCCGGGTGGGCCGTAGACAGCGTGGCCCCCGCACCCCCGCGCGAGGCCAAGGCCATTGAAAGGCCCCCCCTATATTGGGAATGTGTGTGGATGTACTTGCTTGCACCGTATACTCACATGCTGCACCCCCGCGGGCCGCCCCCACCGGGGGTTCCGGCCCACTGGGGGCGTCGGAGCTCACGACCGACCTAGAGCTCATCACCGGGGCTTGACCCGCACCAGGTTGCTGGCTGGGGAGCTGCGAGGCAGTGGCCGAAGCCGCGCCACCCGCCTGCAGCAGCTCGACCCTCCCCGCCGGCTGTTGTCCTGCTGCCGACAGCACCTCAAAAGGAACCCCGAAGGGGGCGCCCGCCTGACTGGCCCGGGCCAAAGACGCCTCCAGGGCCGCAATGCGGGCCAGTAAGGTGTCCACGTTGACCATGGGCAAAGGGCCGGCCGGCCCACCTGATCCAGGCACGGGTACAGGTCCCTGCACCCCGGGGCCCGTATATGGCCATTGGCCAGCACCGAAGCCCGGCAGAGCTGGTGGAGAAACCTGCCAAGGCAGGGGGCCGCCCCACCCCCCAAGGCTAGAGGGCCCGGGGAGAGGCTGCGGCCCAAAAGGAATAGGCCCGACGGAGTGGGCAGGAGGAGGAGCGGTGTCCATCGCTCGTGGGCCGCGGGCCGGAGCGCCATCCGCGCCCACACTCTGCTCGCCCACAGCGGGCCAAGGGGCAATAGACCCCATTCCGCCGGCCCCGGTCGGGGCTGGCAAAGGTGGCTGCTGAGGAGGCGGCACCACGGTCCTCCGACCTGGGTTGCGCCTCCTAACAGCGCGAGCTGAATTCGAAGCTGCCTTCTTCTTCGAAGGCATCTCCACCGAAGCAAAAAGGGGAAGCCGGCAAGGCAGAATCGCTACCAAAAGGCTTCCCGGTAAGCTAACGAGCGACGGAGACACAGGGGAAAAAACTTCTCCGCTCCGTCGCTGAGGTAAAATGGCAGCTCGGCTGCCTCGTGGCCAGCCCTTTTATAAGGGAGCTGGCCACGCCCCTAACTACCCGGATTCTCTGTCCTGTGGGGGGGGCCGCAAAGGGCGCGGCGGCCATTTTGGCGCCGCGCTTGCATTCTGTGTACTCCCTTGAGTTACTGTGGTACTGCAATTATTTGTGATTTGTAGCTTGCTAGCAGTCTTCAAGGACAGCTACAAATACAATATATTAAAACTGTCCAAATATGAGATTAGCAAGGCATGCATTGCAAGTAGTTGGGTTCCTCTTTTGTGCAAGGAAGTTAGGCAACAAACTGTCCAAGTCTGATAAAACTTGTTTCTGGCCAAGAAAGGCACCCAGATAAACTCCAGAGCAATCCTACACTAAGAGTCTGGTCTTTGCAGGAGAAAACAGCCCCAGTCAGGACAGGCATCCTTAACATGCCACAAGAATTAGCACCAAACACCATGTACACCTTTGCCCTCCCAGGTTGAAGTTGCACCTTACCCAAATTGTTATCAGTTCTAGACAGGCCACTAGTTTACCTAGTTCACCTAATTTAGGTGAAAGAGGTGGATCTTTGTATTACTCAAATATTGATTAGAAACAACTGGAACTTCAGAAATCTCCAGTGGTCTTCCACAGATGTTCAACAACTCAGTGGAGCTTCATGAGAGAGTTTCCAAGAGATTTAGGAAAAACTCTTCCAAAGACATCTTCTCAATCCTCCTAGAGAAATTGGCAGTTCTTGCTATTGTTGTGACTTCACCCAAACCACAAATAGCACCCCCCAAAAAAACCTACCTTGCTTATTCAACTTATACAACTTATTGTCACTGCTTACACTTATTGTCACCCTGCTTATTCAACTTATACACAGAGAACATAATGCGCAATGCAGGGTTGGATGAATCACAACTTGGGATCAAAATTGCTGAGAGAAACATCAACAACTTGAGATACAGAGATGAGACTACCCAAATGGCAGAAAGTGAGGGAGACCGAAAGAAGCTGCTGCTGTTTAGGTTGAAATAAGAGAGTGCAGAAGTTGGCTTAAGACTCAACATCAAGAAAACCAAGATATAGTGGTACCTCGGATAAAGTCCGATTCGGATAAAGTCACGGTTTTCATGCACACGTCATGCATTGCATAAAGTCCAAAACCGCTTAAAAGTGGACATTATCCGAGGTATTTGGTATAGGAACCTCGGATAAAGTCCATTTTTTGGATGTTATCCGATGCATCACCCATTTGATTTGGATAAAGTCCAAAATCGGATAAAGTCAAAACTTGTGGAACGGAGTTTGGACATTATCCGAGGTTCTACTGTAATGGCAACAGGCCCTATCAGTCCCTGGAAAATAGATGGGGAAGAAGTAGAAGCAGTGACAGATTTTACTTTCTTAGTATCCAAAGTCACTGCAGATGGTGATTGCAGCCATGAAATAAAAAGCTGACTGAATTTTGGGAGACAAGGTATGAGAAACCTGGGGAACATAGTGAAAAGTAGAGACATCACCTTGCAAACAAAAATTCGCATAGTCAAAGCAATGGTATTCCAGGTAGTATTGTATGGTTGTGAGAGCTGGACCATAAGGAAAGCTGAGTGCAGAAGAATAGATGCCTTTGAAATGTGGTGTTGGAAGAGAGTTTTGAGAGTACCCTGGAGAGAAAGGAGAACAAATAGGTCGATCCTGGAAGAAATCGACCCTGACTGCTCCATAGAAGGTCAAATAGCAAAGATGAAGCTTACATACTTCGGACATCAAATGAGAAGAGAGGACTCGCTTGAGAAAGCCTTAATACTGGGAAAGGTGGAGGGCAAAAAAAGAAGGGGGCAGCAAAAATGAGATGGCTAGATGGTATTTTTCTTAGCCTCCTTATCCATCCAGGTTGTTGTTGTTGTTCAGTGCACAGTCAAGTCTGACCCTTTGTGACCCCATTGACTACTGCATGCCAGGCTCCTCTGACATATTCCACAGCCCACACAGATCTACGCCCATTGCGTCAACGATTCCATCCAGCCACCTCATCCTCTGCCACCCCTTCTCCTTTTGCCTTCAATCTTTCCCAGTATCAACGGCTTCTCAAGTGAGTCCTCTCTTCTCATTTGGTGGCCAAAGTACTTGAGCTTCATCTTCAACACTTGTCCTTCTAATGAGCAGTCAAGATTGATTTCCTTCAGGATCGACTGATTTGTCTCCTTGCGGTCCAGAGTATTCTCAAGAGTCTCCTCCAGAACCACAGTTCAAAGGCATCTATCCTTCTGTGCTCAACCTTCCTTATGGTCCAACTCTCGTAGCCATACATTACTACTGGGAATACCTTTGCTTTGACTGTGCAGACTTTTATTGGCAGGGTGATGTCTCTACTTTTTATTATGCTGCCTAGGTTTCTCATAGCTTGGCTCCCAAGAAGTAAGCACATTTTTATTTCATGGCTGCAGTCATAATCTGCAGTAACCTTGGATCCCAGGAAAGTAAAGTCTATCACTGCTGCCAAACATGCCTCTGTTCTTTGCCTTTCATCATCAGCAACAAACATGTGCCTTACACTGTCCCCACTCCACCCCTACACTCTGTTCCAACCTTTGGTTCTGAGAAGTTAAAATACAAAAGCCCAAGACCATCTTGCCTATGAATCAGGAGGCCAAAACATGAATCAGATATCTCTTCATATCCAGGAACCTGTCTCCTTTGTATGTTCCCTCAGGACTATGAAGCAGATTTCTATTTTGTTAGCAATCTGCAGCTTTTTCAAGATTCAGGTGGCATTGTGTTGGAACGTGTTGGAATGGGTCACTTCACTGTGTGCTCTCCTTTAAAGTGACCCTTCAATGCACATGCAATTTGATCCCCATCATTCCAGCCCAGGTCCAACAAAAGAAGACCTTTGCCACTAGACCAAAACAAGTTTGGATTGGGTACAGAACAAGGATGGACCGATTCACAATTTCCTGTATATTATGTACTCAACAGAAAATCACTTGTCACAAGCTGTTCAGGGTGGTCAAGCACTGGCCGTGTACTCAGGTGGCTCCCATTTCAGACCACCTCACAAGTATTCTCCAGCAGGAACTCTGTTTATGACAGATTGTCATATGGCAGACAGGTCATCCAGTGCTTGGATGCATTATCCCATTCTCAGCCAAAGCTAAATCAATTGTAACTAATAAAATAGCAGTCATATTGCATCCAACCCAAACAGACTAACTGCATGTAATATTATTTTCCTGCTTAATTCATGCTCCTGGCCTTGTAATTTCCTCCAGTTTCTAACCCTGACATACTACAATTCTTTCTCTCTTTTGTCATTTATTCTGCCCCACTTTATCATTTTTATTTTCTTGACAGCCATTAAATTTTTTTACACATTTTTGTCCAAAACCCCACTTTACCTCATAACATCTTTCCCTCACCCCCTCTTTCTTTAGTTCTTCTCAATCATAGAAAGATGAATTGTTAATAAACAGCAGTTCTTTGAAGAAATAGCCCTCAGGTCAATGGCTGTTAATATCTAGGTAACCTTCTTGAGACATACTTCTAACTTATGGTTGTACCAAGAAGGAGCAAAAACACTCACTGAAAAAAGATCTCTCCATTATGCTTCTGTTTCTTCTTTCCTTCTTTCAGTGTAACCCTTAAAACATTGTAGACCTGTAGTATTCTATTTATTTATTTCATAGGATCACAGGATTATAAAACAAGCCAAAGGCCATCAAATTCAACTGCTTATCAGTGCAGGAAATGAACAGGTAAAGCATTCCTGACAGAATGGCTGTTGAATTTCCATGGAAAAATCAGCAACAAAAGGAGTATCCACCATCTTCCAAGATAGTTCATTCCAATCTGAAAACTCTTATTATCAGGGATTTCTTTCTGACAAGCTTGTAATTTGAACCCATCACTTTGAGCCCTCCCCTCTGGAGCCACAGGAAGCTAGCTTGCTTCATTTTCCAAGGCAAAGAACTACCCTTCAAATGTTTGAAGATGACTATTCTACTGCATCCTAATCTTTTATCTTCCAGACAAAACAGCTCCCTTAAGCCTTCTTCACAAGACTTTGTTTCCTAAGCGTGATCGTACTCCTAAACTAGTTCTGGACATAATAATTGTGAACATTAGTACTTATACTAATATTGGTCACAGTATTTCTGGTGAAGTATAACTACAGAAGAATAGAATGGTCTTATTAATTGCCTGATCTGAAGAGCCCACATCTGTTGATGCATAACTATTGAAGCAGTTATACACTAGTTTTTCCTTCTTTTGCCACAGCATCACACTCTTGAACCATGTTTAGTTTGTGATATACTAATATCCCCATAGATGAATTTCACCCATACTACAATACTGCCAACCCATGTTTCATCCATCCAATATTTGTACATCTGATTTTTCCTTTATCTAAACATAAAACCTTACATTTTCCCCTATTAAGACAATTTATTTCTACCCCACTTAGCACTCCAAGAGGCTTATAAGCAGTATGAAAAACTGATTTAGAACAACTGAAACCCCATTAGTAAAGATAAAGGCTTCTCTTGCTCGAAAGCCAGTTGTATCCAACTCTAGGGTTCAGTGCTCATCTCTGTTTCAAAGCCAAAGAGCCAGCGATGTCTGCTTCTGCAGATGTTTCCTTGGTCATGTGGCAGGCATGGCTAGACTCTGGAGCGCACGTAACGCTGTTTACCTTCCTACCAAAGTGGTCCCTATTTATCTACTTGCAATTTCTTGTTTTCGAACTGCTAGGTTGGCAGGAGCTGGGACAAAAACTATTAATCTAGACTAAATGAAGTATCATTATAAACAACCCATGAAAATTCATGCAAAATACAATAAATATCAGTTTTTGAATCACTGTGTCTTCGTGGCCTTCCTTCAAGCAGGGAGAATTGATGCTGGTCTCAGATCTAAAGGGAGGACATTCCATAAGCTGGGAGCAACAAGAAAGTGTGCTGTTGCACTGCACTTACCTTTAGCCGGCTGGGTGTTTTTCCCCCAAGTGGTTTTTTTTTAAGCCGGCGCGCTGGCTGCCCCACCTCCTCTGCACTCGCGCCCTTCAGCCTCATTGGCTGAGGGATGGCTCAGCACGGAGGATGCTGAGCCTGATAGGTTTTTTTGTTGTTGTTGGCTGCGTTCGTGGGGCAGTTGCCCCACTGGCAACTGTCGGACCCTTGCGGCAATGGTCGGTCAGGGTGAAGGTAAGTGCGGGTGGCTCAGTATGGGATAGTAGGGACGGGTGCAGGAGTGTATGCCAGATTCCAACGGTTAATGCCCCTTCTTATAGTTAAAGATTGTTCATGAAAATCCTAACACGTGGGCAGGTTAAAATAATGTTTCACATTCATCACTGTAGACTTCTCAAAATATTACTTTTTAAAAGGATCTTATGTCATCTTGCTATTTCTGGGCAGCCAAGGTTCTGTTATAATTATTGATCTGATTATGGAAGTAACTTGTCACATTCTGCAGTATTAATGCATTGTATTGTGATTACCAACTGATCAGATCAATGTAAGGAAATGCTATTTTATGCCTTCTAGTGGCAAATTTTGATGTCTGAACCAGGGAAATATTTATAAAAATACAAAACTTAATCATCGCCACCGCCGCCAGCATCTTAGAACTGCAGAGCTGAAAGGGACCCTATAGATCATCAAACCCAGCCTCTGTCAAGGAACCACAGTGAGGAATCAAACAGCCAATCTCTGACTCTGCAGTCAGATGCCTAAACCAGAGGTTCCCAACCTTTTTACGTCATGGGCCTGAACACACACCCCGGACAGCTGAGTGGATCTGACCATGCCCCCCATACCTGTCAACTTTTGGATTTGAAAATAAGGGAAATTTTGACCACACCCCTCTGTGGGTGTGGCCAAATCTGTGGGCATGGCCAAATATAGCCATGTGACTTGCTGGGCTCTAGTCATGCCTGCCACATGGACATGAAAATATCTGCAAAAACAGACAGCACTGGCTCTTTGGCTGTAAATGGAGATGAGCACTGCACCCTAGAGTTGGATACGACTGGCAGATTTTATTTTCTGAGGATCAAAGATTGCTGCAGATGGTGATTGCAGCTATGAAATAAAAAGGCGACTGATGCTTGGGAAACAAGCTATTGGAAACCTGGGGAACATAGTTAAAAGTAAGTTTGCAAGGCATCACCTTGCAAACAAAAAATTGCATAGTCAAAGCAATGGTATTCCCGGTGGTAATGTATGGGTGTGAGAGCTGGACCATTAGGAAAGCTGAGTGCAGAAAAATAGATGCCTTTGAAATGTGGTGTTAGAAATAGGTCAATCCTAGAAGAAATCAACCACGACTGCTCACTAAAGGTCAAATAGTAAAGATGATGCTAAAGTACTTTGGACATCAAATGAGAAGAGAGGATTCACTTGAGAAAGCCTTGATGCTGGGAAAGGTGGAGGACAAAAGAAGGGGTGGCCAAAAATAAGATGGCTAGATGATATTGTAGATGAAATGGGCACAAAGCTGTGTGGGCCAAAGAACCCTTTCCCCATCTTCTTGGGGGACTTTTGTTTTCTTTCTTGTTTACTCAGTGGCTTAAGTGACTAAGATGCTGACTGGGAGGCAGAAGGTCAGCAGTTCGATTCCCGAGTACTGCAGGACGGAATGAGCTCCCGTCTTTGTCCCAACTCCTGCCATCCTAGCAGTTCGAAAGCAAGAAATTGCAAGTAGATAAATAGAGACCACTTTGGTGGGAAGGTAACAGCGTTCCGTGTGCTCTGGTGTCTAGTCATGCCTGCCACATGACCACGGAAAATGTCTGCAGACGCAGACAACGCTGGCTCTTCGGCTTTGAAACAGAGATGAGCACTGAACCCTAGAGTCGGATACGACTGGCTTTCAAGCAAGGGAACCCACCCTCTCATGTGATCAGGCAACACCCCCCTCCCAAGTTAACTCTAGAAATGAAATCCTCCAGCCAGGTGGCACTGGCATGGCAGAAACAGCTCAATAAAGCATGAGGTTGCCACTGCATATATGAAATATATCGCTCACCTAGAGTAGACTTCTTCTCCCAGCAACCAAAACGAAGCCTCTAGAACCATGTGGCTGGCAGGAAAGGAAAGGAGAATCTACATAATGCCCCCACCCCCCACACACCTTCTCTCTCTCCCCTCCACAAGCGAAAAGCCTGCCACACAGCGACCTCTGGTGGCCAGAAAAAATACTGCAGCTTCGCCTGTGAGGGCTCCGGTCAGGATATTTTTTTAAAAATAAGGGAAAATATGGGGAAATTAATAAAATAGGAGGGGGTGGGAAGAGGGGTAAAAATAAGGGGTTTTCCCAGGAAAAAACAGGATAGTTGACAAGTATGCCCCCGGAAGCGGGTGCATTTACGACAGCCGTAAATGCGCCTACTTCCGTGTTTATGACAGGCACTGGCACATTTTATGACTGGCATAAATGTGTCTGCTTCCACTTCCGGGAGCGGCAAAGGCAGCCATGTGCCACATGAAATGATGCCGTGGGCTGGGGTCAGTCCATGGGCCATAGGTTGGGAACCCCTGGCCTAAACCACTAAACACTTCCCCTTGGACCACTAACCAAATGACATGAAAGCTAAATATGCATATCTGTAGGAATGCATCTGGATTCTGTCAGGCTGTCTCTGACACTTTTTGTATACAAAAGCCTCTCTGCTCACTGAGAGACAGCGCTCCTTATCTCTCTTTCTTTGGGTTTTGACATTCTGATTGATTATGTAGGCTAATGAGTTTCGTTTCTGCTATACAATGATTGCTAGTTTCGTTTCTCTCTCTCACTGCCTAAATAAAGAAAAGGGCTTCAGTAGCTTTGGACCAGCCAAGGACTGCAGAGTGCTTTTCTCTCTGTCTCTCTGTTCCTCCCTACAAAAGCCCAAGGAAGCAGGACTTCTTGGGACTGATTGTTATCTTAAAGATCTGAGAATATAAATTGCTGCTAATGAGGCTGAATAAAGAAGATATCTTTACATGAAGCAGAATTCCATCAAGTGGCGCTCCGTGTGACGCTTTGAACTACAATGAGAGAGCCTGCTGTGAAAGCTGCTTCAGCAATTAACATCTCATAATCGACCGGGGAAGGTCTTCACTCACCTGCGACCAGGCAAAAGGTCAGACCGGAGGAAAGGTCATAAATCGAGCTCGAGATTCATCCAAAGTCAACTTTGGGTCCCACATTACGTGAGTGATTAATTTTAATTATGGGATGTTTGCTTTCTTCAGAAATGCAGGAACTTTGTAAAGATATCTCAGATCTTTTGCATGAGAATGGGCGAAAGGTAGATGAGAAGAAGATACAGCAGCTGGTTAAAGTTATAGCAAAATTCTGTCCTTGGTTTAAATATGAAGGTCTGGACTTGGGACAGTGGAAACAGATTGGGAGAGAAATGCAGAAGCATAATGGAATTTCTGTGTCAATATTATTTACATGGGAGGCAGTTAGGGACTGCCTTCAGAGACTTACTCCAAAAAATATTTTATTGTCTCAAAGACTTGATGGCCATCCCCTCACACAGCTTTTGCCTTCAGAGAAAGGGGGGGCCATGGCAACTGCTCCTCCATCATATGAGAAACAACAGACTCCTCATGGGGGTGGAGGTGAAAATGGAGATGGGACATTATGTCCTGACTTGCAAAAATCAAGCAGTTTTAGCCCTGCAAAGACACATTTTTCTGATGCGTTAACGGCAGCTGTGCTGGACATGCAATCTCCTGAAATATACCCAGTGATAAGGGGGGCTCCGGCTGTGGGCAACGCACTGGCTGTCCCAGATAGGTATGAAACCCTCCATTACAAATATCTGAAGGAACTAAGGGTCAGCATACGTGACTATGGATTTAATGCCCCTTTTACTAAAGCTTTGTTGGAAGCCATTGCATCTCAAAAATTGCTACCAGTGGATTGGAAACAGATGATTAAAGCGCTTTTGCCTCCAGCAGAAGCCATGCTCTGCTTGCAAGAGTGGAGGGATGTGGCTTGGGAGGTTCATCATACACGCCCTGCACTCACAATGGATATGTTATGTGGGGAGGGAAATTTTGCCAACCCCACACAGCAATTGGCCCTCAATGATGCCCAGCTGGGAGAGATTGCTCAGATAGTCATGCGTGCCTGGAGTAAGATCCCTTCCAAAGGGGATAGCTCCGTTGCTGGATTTGCAGCAATTAGGCAGGGCCCTAAAGAGAATTACACTGAGTTCATTAACAGACTCATGACTGCTCTCAGCCGCCAGGTGGAAAATGTGCCGGCACGGGAAATGCTCATGAAACAACTGGCTTTTGAAAATGCCAATGAGGATTGTAAAGGGGCTCTGACAGCTGTTTATGCTAGGCCAGGAACATCTATAGCAGACATGATGAAAGTTTGTCAAAATGTGGGGACTCACAGTTACAAGGCTCAACTTCTGGCAGCTGCAGTTCAATTGCCCACAACTCAGGCTCAAAACAAACGTTGTTTTGGCTGTGGGAAGGAAGGGCATTTTAAAGCACAATGTCGCTCCTCTCAAAAGCAGGCAGCACGCCCTTCAAGGAAGTGTCCCATTTGCCAGAAAGGGTACCATTGGGCCAATCAGTGCCGCTCAAATCCTAATGCCAATCCCTCAGCTGCTCAGCACAAAGACTCTGACTTTTCTCCACAGCAGCAGGGAAATGGGAGTGCGGGCCAGGCTCGGGCCCAGGCAAAATAATAGGGCTACCAGAGGTCAGTGAGGAAGCAATACAGGAGGTTTTGGCAGAAGATATGGAACTTGCCCAAGAAATGATTTCACGATATAGAAAAATCCATCCTCTAAAAGAAGGACTTTTATTGAGGTTATCTAAGGACTGTACTTTTATTATGCCAGGGTGTGTGGAGGCTCTTCCCACACTGGTTGATGATGTTAATTTCCAGGGCATGATGGGCATCGTTCTTCCTTGCTCAGACGCCTTACCCGCTTCTGTACACATTGCAGCAGGGTCAGTTACATTGGGTCACCAAGAAATTGTCATCCCTGCTTCAGCCACGCAACATCTCACCCTGCCTAAGGGACAACCTGTAGGACGCCTTCATCTGCTCCCACTAGGGACCACTGTAACTCCATCCCAGGAGGGGACTGCAACAGCGGCTATGGCGGTGATACAAATCACCGAGGATAGACCGACCCGCTCGCTGCTTATGGGTGGACGTTCAGTGTCTGGATTGGTCGATACAGGAGCCGATATTTCAGTGGTGGCAAAAAAAGATTGGCCAACTGGATGGGCCGTCCGCCCCTGTAGGGAAGTTTATGGGGTGGGCGGGTACGAGCCAGCACAGCAAAGTGTTCATCCAATCGTCTTTGAGACCTCAGGAGGAACAAAAGTTTCTCTTCACCCCCTGATTATGGATATTCCTATTACTCTGTGGGGCCGGGATCTCCTGGCTAAAACAGGGTGTACCTTGCAGACAAATTTTTGATACGGGCCTCCCCTGCAGCGCCGTTGCATGCACTTCCACTACAATGGAAAAACACCCCACCAGTGTGGACGGATCAATGGCCGCTCTCAAAAGAAAAGCTCCAAGCGGCGGAGGCCCTTGTACAGGAGCAATTAAATCTGGGACATATTCAAACAACCACTAGTCCTTGGAACTCTCCGATTTTTGTGGTGAAAAAGAAGTCTGGAAAATGGCGATTGTTACATGATTTGAGGAAAGTTAATGAGCACATCTTGCCAATGGGACCTCTACAATCTGGACTTCCTAATCCGAACATGATTCCGGAAGATCATCAACTTACGGTTATAGATTTGAAGGACTGTTTTTATACAATCTTGCTAGCGCCACAAGACAGAGAAAAATTTGCATTTACATTGCCAGTATACAATAATGAACATCCTACTCAACGGTTTGAATGGTGTGTCTTGCCTATGGGTATGGCCAACTCGCCGACTCTATGCCAACATTTTGTGAACAAGGCTTTGGAACCTTTCAGGCAACGCCATCCAGAGGTTAAAGTCTATCATTACACAGATGACATTCTATTGCATGGTCCACAAGTCACGGAGAAACACCTGCAGGACCTAGCAGACATTTTGCAACAAGCGGGCTTGATCATAGCTCCTGAAAAAGTGCAGCGGATGTATCCATTCCAATATCTGGGACATAGGCTCTCAGCTACAGCTTCAACTCCGCTATTGCCAACAATAGCTATTCCGGAGCAGTTCACTCTTGTCCAATTGCAACAATTGCTAGGGAACATAAATTGGGCTCGTCCTTTCTTGGCCCTGAGCACGGAGGAACTATCACCACTCTTTGCTGCTCTTTCTGGACACACTTCTCCAGCGGACATCATTCCCTGCACAACGGAGATGCGTACAGCTCTTCAACGCCTCAACGAAAAGCTGCATACCATCGCTGTGGATCGGGTGCCCTCAGGCACCATTGCGCTGGCATGCGCTCTTCTTCCTACACCGAGGCTGCCCACTGCGGTTTTGTTCGCGCCTGTCAACGCTCAGAAGGTGGCCATCGTGGAATGGCTGCACTTGGCGCACACTCCCTCGAAAAACTGTTATCGCCTGCCTGATGCGATTGCTGATCTTTTCCTCAAATGCCGTACTAGGGCAAAGCATTTGACTGGCTATGATGTTGACTTTGTTTGTTTTCCTTTTTCACAGGATCAGCTAACCGCCTTGCTACAGCATTCTGAGGCATTTCAGGTGGCCATGGCGGACTTTGTGGGACAAGTTAAATTTAACCCCCCCAAGGATAAGCGGTTTACCTTGCTGAATCTCACTTCTTACTCCCTGTCATCCCCACTTTGCATGCAACCTATCTTGCATGCCATTACTCTTTTCTCGGATGGCTCCCCCTCCCGTGGAGTCCTTACATGGCAGGGTCCTACTGGGGAATGGGAGGTTGTTTTTACAGGACCTCAAGCATCGGCCCAGCGGTCGGAACTGGCAGCGGTCATACTTGCTTTCTCTACGTTTTCTGATGTGCCTTTTAACCTGATTGTGGATACGCAATATGTTTACCGCCTTGTCTTTACTTTAGCTCAAGCTTATTTGTCTCCATCGATGGATAGGGATCTTTTTGCTTTATTCCAACAGCTTCAAGGTTTTCTTACTAACCGTACGGTCCCTTTCTTCATTGCCCACATACGCTCTCACACAAGGATTCCAGGTTATCTGACGGAGGGCAATGCACGAGCAGATTCTGCTCTCCGAGACTCTGCTGAGGTTTTTTCTCTCTTTGACAACCCCATTGACAGTCATGCAATGTTTCATCAATCTGCTAAGGTTTTGCATAAACGGTTTTCCATTCCTATGTCACAGGCTAGAGACATTGTGTCGTCCTGTGCTTCCTGTACGAAGTCTCCTATATTCCTGCCATTTGATGCTGTTAATCCTCGAGGAACAGAAGCTAATCAGCTATGGCAGATGGATGTCACGCAAGTACCTGCTTTGGCTCCGCTTTCTAAGTTACATGTGACTGTTGATACCTTCTCTGGATTTATATGGGCTACACCCTTACGGGGTGAAACATCCAGACATGTTATACAACATTGCATTCGTTCGTTTGCGGCAATGGGTAAACCTAAAAGCCTTAAGACAGACAATGGGTCATCATATGTTTCTTCTGCCTTTCAGGACTTTTGCCGTCAGTGGGACATTAAGCTAACCCATGGAATACCCTATAACTCGACTGGACAGGCGATTGTTGAAAGAGCCCACCTGACATTCAAAAATTTGTTACACAAGCAAGTGGGAGATAGAGGGGTTCCTTTGGCTGAAATACCTACAGCGGTTGCTAAAGTACTGTATACTCTTAATTTTCTTCTTGCTCCCCATAACAGGTCACACTCTCCAGTCGAATTGCATTTCAGGACTGAGGAGTGTCTTCCTAAGCCATTGGTCGTTTATCGGCAGCAACCCGATCCTGAGTGGAAGGGTCCTGTACCTCTAATCACCTGGGGACGAGGATACGCAGCGGTTTCTACAACCTCAGGACCTGTGTGGATTCCTGCACGAGCGATCCGCCCATGGAGAGAGAAGAAGGTTACTCAGCTCCAGGATGGTGGTTCACCAGTAAACTAAATGTGCTGACATTTGTTGTTTTCTTTCTTACTGTGCTTCCAGCTGTAAGAACAATGCCTCATGGGGGCAACCCCAACTTTTGGATTCGTCATGCTAACTATATGTTTGAGGTTCATGGTAAGAATGCAACGTTATACTATGAGCATCCACTGGCAGTGTCTCAAATGGCTTTTCTTCCAGCATTGTTCAACACACCTGAGTTGGTTATTGGACTCTTCTCTAATCCTCCAGAACAATTTAACAACACCCGCTGGCGAAGCATGACATTCAAGAAATACACTAAAGGACTTTGTTTCTGCTGTCATAGTTCTGGAGTCTGGAATAGTAAATGGAAGTACTGGACTCAAGCAAAAAGGGTTTTGCAGAATGTAGGCAATTATACGGGTTGTGACGATTATTTTTGGCTATGGGGTAGTTATAACAGTTCTTATAAGCTTAATTATACCTTGTATAACACTACTATTGAAGATATATATGATGTGTTTCCTATGTTTACTCCTGATTATTCTGCTATAGATAGTGGTTCAATTTGCAATGGATGGCAAATCAAGGATCCGAACATGTGGTTCTTTTTTAATGGAGTTGCCACGAATTTCCATCCAGGTCAATATCAATGTGCAGCATTGGGTTATTTTATCTGAATAATACTATTGAGAAAGAACTTCAGAATTTACAGGAGAGTATTACTAACAATGTACGCACTGATGTTAATCTCTTTGATTGGGTGACTTCTTGGTTGCCTGATTTATCTGTCCTTAGACAAGTTTTCTTTTATGGGTTTATTATTATTATCTGCTTTATACCTTTGTATTTTTGCATTACTTGTATTCCTAATCTTATTTCTATGTGTAACACATGTCCATTGCGTAGAAGGGAGACATCGAGTTTTGCACGACGGCAATTGTACTCAATGAGGTATCATCCTTCGGAACAAAGTACCATGAGTCAGGAGGGGTACGATGTCCAGGAGGACAGTGATGATGTATATGGAGGAGTAGTTATGGAGTATGATGACATGCAGGGGTATGATTAGCCGTCCCTCTCTCAAATTTAAATGAAAAAGGAGGACATGTAGGAATGCATCTGGATTCTGTCAGGCTGTCTCTGACACTTTTTGTATACAAAAGCCTCTCTGCTCACTGAGAGACAGCGCTCCTTATCTCTCTTTCTTTGGGTTTTGACATTCTGATTGATTATGTAGGCTAATGAGTTTCGTTTCTGCTATACAATGATTGCTAGTTTCGTTTCTCTCTCTCACTGCCTAAATAAAGAAAAGGGCTTCAGTAGCTTTGGACCAGCCAAGGACTGCAGAGTGCTTTTCTCTCTGTCTCTCTGTTCCTCCCTACAAAAGCCCAAGGAAGCAGGACTTCTTGGGACTGATTGTTATCTTAAAGATCTGAGAATATAAATTGCTGCTAATGAGGCTGAATAAAGAAGATATCTTTACATGAAGCAGAATTCCATCACATATCAAAATGTCCCTATCTATACCTTCCAAAATTGGCATACACATACCTGTGACATCAGAGAACAGCACCATCAGGGTCCCAAGGCCGAGGGGGGCATATGCCCCACAAAATTGACAAAAAAAACTACAAATCCCAGAGGTCATTGCGCCAAGTCACAGCCAATCAGGGAGGCCGCACACAAGGAACATAAGCACAGGAGATGTGAGGCTGTGGGCGCATGCCAGAAACACCAACGGCCAACACAGATACAGAACGCTGCCAAGGGGATCTCAAACGCCCCTGGCCAGACAGTGTGAGACTGTTGTGGGAAGGCCACCGCAGGTGGCTGCCGTGCACCTCACAGCACCAATGGCCACAAGGAAAGCCCAAGATGAGCCATGGGTACTGCTGAGGCCAAGGGGCACGAGGAGACAGCGGCAAAGATGGCGGGAGAAATCACAGGGCCGCAACACAAAATGGTGTATTTCAGAGACGGCGGGAAAGGGTGACCCGCCCTGGACAGGTAAGGAGGACAATGTTTGGGGACTGGGTCATGGGGGCGGCCCCAGGTATGGCCACACGACCATTGCCCAGGACAGGGAAGAGAAGGGGGGACACGTTCCAAAACCCCATCCACATAAGCCATCCTCGGGAGCCTCTCATGACAGGTTCCCCCACCTTGGTCCCTGGCAATCACACCACTTACCTGCCCAGGGAGGGTCTCCCTCCTCCACCACCCGGCCACACGCTGCACAATGCAAACTCTGCTCCAGACCCGGACAGATGCCTCTGCTGACTGGGTTTCTCCTCCGCCACCCACCTCCTAGGCAAATGTGCGCTGCAGCCAAAAGGGAGCCAGCATCCAGACCAGGGCCCACACCAGGGCCTGGTCCACTGCGCCTGCCTGTCGGGGGTTTCCTGCCTCCTCCCCCACCCACCTCCTTGCGCACGGCAGACTGAGGCCACGAGGGCGGTGGTGGCTAGGCCAAGGGCCGCCCTGGGACTATGCCAAAGTGGCCTGAGGCAAGGAGGATGGCAGCGGCCTTCCTGCCTGGCATCCATGGCCCCACACAAGTCCACGATCGGTTTCCCAACCCGACCAGCCGGCAACAGCTGCCAGCGCCACTGCCACTGCTAGTGCCGATGGAGAGTTCTCAACACCAGGGCCCACTCAGGGTAATCGCCACTGAGCGACGCCGGGTACCAAGCTAGTAAGTTATAAAATACTCCTAGATAATAGTTTATGGAAATGACTAGATGTTACATGTCATTTCTAAGCAACTACTAGTTACAATTCTCATTAACCAAAATTTCAATCTCTGAGGTTAATTTGTAGGAGACAAGGAGTGCTAAATGATGACAGGGATAAGAGGACTAGAAGATAAAATTCTGTTTTTTCTCCTGTGTGATATGTGAAGGGGGCTTGTGAAAGGCAGGAAGAAGTGATGTTGCCAAAGTTTATACCTACCTGGTACAAAACTGTAGAGAGCTCTCTTGGAATGCAAACTTGTCCATGGTTTTATGCTATTATCAGCTGAAAGGCGCATATTCTAATCATGCCATATCCTTGTTGTTCAGTCGCACAGTCGATTCCGACCCTTTGCGACCCTATGGACCATCGTTCTCCAGGCGCCTCTGTCCTCCACCATCCCCCTCAGTCCTCCCAGCTCTGTGCCCATTGTGTCTACAATACCATCTATCCATCTCATCCTTGGCCTCCCCCTTCTTCTTTTGCCCTCCACCTTTCCCAACATCACGGCCTTCTCAAGTGAATCCTCCCTTCTCATTTGATGCCCAAAGTACTTTAGCCTCATCTTTACTATTTGACCTTCTAATGAGCAGTCAGTTCCAGTAGCCCTGGAAAATATGAAGTAATACCAAAGGAGACACATCAGCACTAAACATGATCACATAACCTTTTCCTTACTATAAATAGAAAAGTACTAGAGTGTAGAAGTTAGTTTTTTGGACTATAATTCCTAAACTCTGCATATGGTCATCCTTTTTAAAAAAGTTACTTTCTAGGCTCTGCTACTGACTAGCTACAAATTAATCTGAGATGAATAAGGAAGGTATTCTGGGCAAGCTAAAGTATTACACTACTTGAGAAATTAAGGAGCCAAATGTAAGTTTCTTCAATGCACAGATAAAGCCTTGCCTTCATATCCCTGAACTTCCACCTCTTTTCCAAATGTACTATAAATCCCTTGGGAAATTTGGAATGAGATGGGAAATGTATTCCACACCCCCACACCCTACAAACATTCATGCCAACCAACACTGACTTCCTGATAAAATTGTCAGTTGCATCGAAACTCATAGTTTGAGAATGAGTTCTACACCTGAGAGAAGAGTTTCTTTCCACATGCCAATGCACATCAAGCTGGGTTTCTGGTGGGGAGGTTTCCCTCTATGTCATATACTTATATGGATATTGAATTGTGCTTGCCTCTGGCGTCACTACAAAGCTGTGCTGTGAGTTCCCTGAGGCCAGGAAAGAAAAGGACACCTGCATGAATTTATTATTTATTTATAGCTCAAATTTCTATGCCGCCCAATCAGGCGAACCCGACTCAGGGTGGCTCACAACAGGATTAAAACATACATATTAAAAACGATTAAAACCCCAACATACCCACCCACCTATTAAAAACTAAGCACATTAAAACTGCCCGCATTAAAAACGATGGGGAGGCTTCATTTTATAAGCCAACAAGCGGGGGCCACTCTTCCATCTGAGCCCCACACCTGCCCCGCCAACCAGGTTTTTAATTCTTTTCTGAAAGGCAGCAGCTCCGTCTGCTCCCGCAACTCTACTGGCAGGAGCCTGCCTTTCCAAAGAAATGCTTCCTTTTAAACTGGAGTGAAGGAGCAGATGGGAATGGAGGTCATCAGAAATAACAGAAAAGTCTTACTGAGACCCTTATGAGGTTGGAGGTTATGGTATATTGAGGGACTGGCACAGCTGTAGCCGGGGTGTATGTGTGTGAAAACCCTCCTGAGATAATAGCCACCGACCCACCCTGTGGTGCCAATGTTATATATGTTACTGTATATGAGTGTGACATTGTTGTCCCTCTAACTAGGGCCAAATAGAGAGGGACTAGTACTTCACAGGTTTTTTAATGTTTATTTGATTTATACCCCGCCCTACTCGGCACAGGCCGACTCAGGATGGCTTACAACATCAGTACAAGTACAAATGACAATACAGTAATGCAAAAAGTAAATAAATTATACAATATCAACAATACATATCAAAAGGTATCAACAATATATCAGAGAAACAATATATCAGAGGTATATTGGAAATTATACTTCTGTTAATGCAGCCTAAAATAGCATTTTCCTTTTTTGGAATCACATTGCTCAGTTAACTCATATTCAGCTTGTGATCTACAACAATTCAAAGACTCTTCTCAATCATAGTATTACTGAGCCAAGTATCCTCCATTCTGTAACTGTGCACTTGTTTTTATTCCTAGGTTTTCCCTAGGCTTCTTAACTTTGCAGCCATCCCTGTTAAATTTCATTCATTCATATAATATGCTATTAACAGTACTATCTACACTTGGAAGTATTCAGGTTATGAACTTGGTTATACTAATAATAATAATAATAATAATAATAATAATAATAATAATAATAATAATAATAATAATAATAATAATAATAATAATAATAATAATAATAATAATAATAATACCAAGGCTTGCCTCTTTGGCAGAAAAATATTCAGATTCTTAAAATGCTAACAAATGGCAGCCACTTATTGATTTATGTTTCCACATCTGGTTGTTTATTGTTAGACGTTGGTTTTCAATAAACCTGGAGATATTCCCTTGTTCACCATTAGCAATGTTCACAAATGGAAGTTGGCTCAGGAGCACACGTCTGATAATAAATTGGGGCAAGTGGCTAAGCTGTTACATTGTTTTGTATTCGATTAAGGTGCTCTTTTGATACCTTAATTGTAAATGGCTTTGACAGTTTTATTTGCTAGGTTCTGCACTGCTAGCAGCAAGACAGAGTTTGCATATCCCTGAGGCACCCAAATGTGTCAACCTAAATCTTCTATAAAGTGGTTTATAAAGCTGGCGATTTTCCCTCAAGAAAACAGTCAGTAGCATGAAAGTCTTCCTTCCAGATAAGCCTTGCATTCTCTGAATTCAATGTTATATTTCTCTGGAGTCTGCAAAGTGACACTGAAACACCCTTTGATTTCTTTTGCCACATGCCACATGTTTTGGGGTTTTGTTTTTAAGCATACAGCTAGACACAAGGGACTGTAGTGGTTCAAGTGGCTAAGATGCTGACTGGAAGGCGAAAGGTCAGCCATTTGATACCCGAATACTGCATGACGGAATGAGCTCCCGTCTTTGTCCCAGCTCCTGCCAACCTAACAGTTCAAAAGCAAGAAATTGCAAGTAGATAAGTAGGGAGCACTTCAGTTGGAAGGTAAACAGCATTTCTTGTGCTCCGGTGTCTAGTCATGCCTGCCACATGACTACAGAAACATCTGTAGACGCAGACAGTGCTGGCTCTTCAGCTATGAAACAGAGATGAGCACTGAACCCTAGAGCTGGATACAACTGGCTTTTGAGCAAGGGTGACCTTTACCTTAGACACAAAATGGGTGTCTATGAACTGCCCAGAGAGTGTACTAGGCACTATGGGGTGGTATATACAGTAGATGCAATTGCTTTGCTTTTTTTTTTTTTTTTGCTTTGCTTTGCTTTGCTTTGCTTTGGTGTCAAAATGGGTGGTTTAGAAAAGAATGTGCAATTTGAAACTCACAGATGTGAAATAGGAGAAATAGAGGATGGAATGACATGTTACGTGTATCTATTTATTAAGAGTTTCAAGCAACAGACAATATCAGGTAACACTATACAGGAATTAGGAACTGCTTAATTTCCATACTTAAGCCAAACTGTTCCAAACATAATAAAACAATTTATTTTTACCAGGATTTCCTAATTTTCTCATGTATCAATTCTGAAAAGCTGCAAGCCCTACTAAGAACAGTGTAACAGAGACTAGAGAAACCACTTAGCCTGAAGATTTGTGTTTGGCTTTCCAGGAATAGTGGTCTGATGGTGAATTTGTGAAGTTGGAAAGTGTGCTTTTAAAAAAATCTCATATATTACAATGAGCTGGCTGGATAGCTCAGTGCATTAGATATCTAGCTACAGATCCAGAAGAGGGGAGAGTTCTCACTGTACCTCCCAGGAGAAGACCCAGCATATGTGGCCTGCACAGACCAAGGATGTTCTCAGGAGGGAATGGTAAACCAGCTCTGTGTATTTTCTACTTAATAACCCTGGTAAAGGTTGCCATAAATCAGAATTGATTTGACAGTATGCATGCATTACTTATGGCAAACAGAGTACCATATACTCATGCAGTGGTGAGATCTGCTACATTCTTTCTCATCAGACTGAAGATTTGTGTGCTGCCCCCTAAATCAGATGGCAAACATTCAAAGAGGAGTGGCCTAAGTGGTTTGTGTTCTTCAGCATGTTTTTTAAGTTTTTTAAATGTTTGTAATTAGTTAGTTCTGAGTTGTCAAATTGGAACCGACTTATAGCCACCCTAACAGGACTTGCTAGATAAGTAAGTAATTTAAGAAGTGGCTTTCCTAGTTCTACTTCTCTAGTGAGTTTCCATGGCCTAGTGGGGATTTGGACCCTCTTCTCCATAGTCCTAGTCTGTCACTCTGTCCATTGTACCACACTTGGTGCCCAATTTTAATTATTACTATGTAATCAGTCAGTCAATCAATCAATCAGTTTGTGCTTATTATTGTATGTTTATTATTTTAACCTTGTAATTTATTGTGGTTTTAGTGTGTCCTGTTTTACTATTGCGCCCACTATGGGTCCCCTCAATGTAAGAAAATAATCCCTACTCTAGGGTACAGTGCTCATCTCAGTTTACAGCCAAAGAACCAGTGCTGTCTGCATCTGCAGACATTTCTGTGGTCATGTGGCAGGCATGACTAGAAACCAGAGTGCACGGAATGCTGTTACCTTACCACCAAAGCGGTATCTATTTACCTACTTGCAATTGCTTGCTTTCAAACTGCTAGGTTGGCACGATCTAGGACAGTGACAGGAGCTCACTCCATCATGCAGCACCTGGGTCTCGAATGGCTGACCTGCTGACTTTCCAGACATCAAGTTCAGCAACTTTACCACAATAGAAGAAATTGAAGTCTAATTCTGCCATGAATGCAAGGTCTAAGAAATTCCTCACTTGCCCTATCGACAATGTCTCCTAGAAAAGCAGGAAGATTCTTCAATCTCAGAGTTCTACCTGACAGATAGATGCTTTACATACATCTAAATGTGACTCACCTTGGAGAAAAGCCCTAAACAGGAAGACTTTAACTGATTTGGGAATAAACTTCATTCAACTCATTGGGATTTATTGAATGCTTATATTCTGTACATTGTGGTGGACTTTCCCTTTTTAAAAAGGAAATAAATAGGACAGAGATGTCTGTGAACGGAGGTCAGGCTGACCTACCGTGTTTAATTGGTCAGAAGTCAGTTTCTCCATACTGAAGCCTTCCAAAATGGATCTGACTATGCTAAGCAAAGTTAAGCAAACTAGCGAAATGAAAGCAGAATAATAAAATAGGCATATTAAACTCTAAATGAACATAGTAAAGAATAAAATAAATTCTTCCCGGCTATGACAATAGCAACTTGGCTTTAGCATAGTAAATTTAGCCATTGAGTGAGATTAAGTTATCCTTTCCCAGCAAATCTCAATACTTATAAGGATGATGAAAATGTCCCGAGATGTATCATACTGACTAGAATCCTACTAGTGTTTCCATAAGATTTATGTAAACTCCTATTGATAGTGGTACATCTCAGTTGCACAAAGGGGCATATCAATGACTGAGCACATAATTGAGACCACCCCAGCACCTTGTGAATTAGGTGCAGTTAGTCACCACATGTTATACAAACTACACAAAGACCAAGAGGATTCTGGTCAGTAGGTTGACAATATCATTGTTTTCAGGTATAAACATTACTATCCATACGTTGATTTAACCCGTTTTTATTATTTAATTAATGAATGTTTAAGCCTAACATTCCAAGCTCTGAACACAACATTAAAAGAAAGAGAGAGAGGCCATTTCTGGATTTCTTTGATTTCTCCTTTTAAACCCTTTGCCTGAAGGAGATGATGTTCAAGGCTGTAGAAAATGAAGGGAGCTGCCCATATACCTCAGATCTGAGGAGAAATGCAGTGTCCATTTCAGCCTCCAAGCAAACTCTTCCCTGAGCTAATGGGGCAGGTGTTATGTTGAATTCTTCTTCTCCACAGCCCAAGCAAATGGTTGTATAACTATGCAAGTTTTAACGGCCCATTGATTCCAGCACTTCCCCTTAAGCACCTATTGCTGAAATAAAGGGAATCTATACATTTTACACACATACTCCCAAATTGTTCAAAAAATACACTCAAGATAATCTTAAAATGTTTAACTTTAGTTGTGCAGCTCTGATAATTTTCAAAATGCTAATTTTAATTATTTCTTAAAAGGAATGTTTATCATTCCTACTTCTCGAATCATTATTGTGATTGCTGTTACTGTTTTAGGTTTTTTTCTTTTGTTTTCCGCAGAAACAGGAGCATTTAATTGGAATATACTGTACTGCATTTCTTTCAGCTTTACCAATACTTTGCATTTTCAGATGAAATACTGGAGCATTTATTAAGGTACTATGCAAAGACAAATTTACACTGTGTTAGTCATGTCATGATTCATTTTAATTCTGGAGAGCATTTCAAGCAAGTGACATTAATTAAATGGGTGGTGAGGATAATTGGTTTTGTTGGAAATGTAATTGTGTAGTTCATATATGGCTGACTTCATGTTTAATGACATTTGTTATAATTCAGAAAAGTTTTTATTTTGTTAGTTGATAATATGGAATAGTATTTATTTATGTCTGTGATTTTTAAATGCTTTGTTCTGTTGTTTCATTCAGTGAATCACTACCATGATTAGAAATGTAGGAAAAAAATTAAACACTGTCTTGATTTTGCTTGAAATAGGCAGTCTTGATACACCAAGACATTTTGTCAAGGATTCTCCAAACCACAGGAGATTTCCTCCCTTATGAGTGATAAGGGTATACTGAGGGTAAAGGAAATAATGCTCTTCAGTAATTAGGGAAAAAACAAATATCTGCAGCCTATCAGTAAGAGAACCTTCAAGGATGGCCCATTCCCTGTCATGTTGTTAACAGGGAGATGGTCTCAGCTATGGGAGTAAGGGCATCTTCATGAGATTTGAGGAACTCAAAATTTTATTGGAATGTCCTCTGGAAGAGTCCAGAAGCCAAAGCTTAATGTCTACAGGCAGTGTCAGAAGTTACTTTAGCTTAGCTCAGTTACCTCTTAGGAGATGCTATGTTAATCTTTTGTAACACTATAAGGCATGAGTTCTCAACCTTTTAAAGCCAGGGGCTGGGTCACGCTCCCTCAGACAGCCCTTCCTCCACCACATGGCACTTCCTGGTGTGGAGGAGGCAGTAGGAGGGCACATGAAATGGTGCCATGGGCCACAGGTTGAGAATCCCTGCTATAAGGAATGCACCTCATTTATGCTCTGAGACTCTGCTAGAGTGTAAGTACTAAAATAAGTAGCTAGCCTTTTATTGTATGTCTGCTCTGCATTATTCTTGCCTTTTTATCATTGCTGTAGTGTATTTTTGAAGTCTTTTTCAACCTTTGAAACTATTTTTGACCTTTTTGTTTCTTTTGTCTTTTTTATCATCTTTAAGGTCGCCCTTGCTCAAACGCAAATCGAATCTGACTCTAGGGTTTGGTGCCCATCTCCATTTACAACCAAAGAGCCAGTGCTCTCTGCATCTGCAGACATTTCCATAGTCATGTGGCAGGGATGACTAGAAACCAGAGCACATAGAATGCTGTTACCTTCCCATTGAAGCTGTATCTATTTATTTACTTGTAATTTCTTGCTTTTGAACTGCTAGGTTGGCAGGAACTGGGACAGAAGTGGGAGCTCACTCTACCGTGCAGCACTTGGGTCTCAAACTACTGACCTACCAACCTTCCAGTCATGAAGTTCAGCATCTTAACCACTAAGCCTTTATCATATTTAATAAAATATTAAACAAAATTCCTTCAATTGTCCAGGTTTTGAACCAAGAGTTTGTTGAACTTAAAACCAGTCCTTGCCTTGACCACTAGCAGGAATCTATAAATTTGTGGGTATTGTATAAGTTCTACCTTGCAGAATTAGCATAAGAAGAACTGTTTTCCCTATTGCACAACACTAGATCTAGGGGGCACTCCATGAAACTGTTGGGTACTAGTTCTCAAACAAATAAGAGAAAGTACTTTTTCACTCAGAGGATCACTGGTCTATGGAACTCCCTGCCAGAAGAAGTGGTAACAGCTGTCAGTCTTGACAGCTTTAAGAAAGGATTAGACAAGTTCATGGAGGACAAGAGTATCAATGGCTATAATTATGGATACCTAAGGACAATCTCCGGGCTGGAGAGATAGGCAGGATATCTCTCAACGCCATTTCCAGGGAATCCTAAGCAGGTAAAGGCATCTGAAGCAAATGGTGAGCCACTGTGTGAGACAGAATGCTGGACTGGATGGGCTGTGGCCTGTTCCAGCAAGGCTGTTCTTATGTTCTTATATGTTCTAAGATTCAATGGCACTTTAGAAGCCTTTAGAAGAAATGGGAGGAGGAACCAATTTGGGTCTTGAAAAGCAGCTTATGGCTGGGGCTGGAGGGTGCTGTGGATGAAGAGAAAGGAGAAACATCAGATCTGGAGAATGAGCAAGAGGGAATGGGAGGGAAGGAAAAGATACTGGGACAATAGCCAGGAGTGAGTAAACATGGAACTGTGGGAGGAGATAGGCTTCCACCAGGGTGGGTCTGAATCACCAAAGAGGTCTCCTGGACCGGGGCGTGGGTGCACTTCCACATGCTCCAGGAGGGGGGTGACCAACAAGCCAAAGCACTGGAAGCCGTCCTACTACGGGGAGCAGGAACATCATGAGAGATGGAGAAAAGAGACTACCAAGCCTCTCAATGGGCTCCTAAAGACTCTGGGATTACCCGATACACCTCTGAGTGCTCCAGCTGTCATCTGCAGATCCACTGGTTTTGACAACCACAGAGAAAAGGACAGGAATGGACTACCTAACTGGTGGGTGACAGTGAGGCAATTAGTTACCTGCATGATACATTTATCTGGTTGTACGAAAGACTGTTTGGGTCAGGGCCCTTTCCCTTTCCTTAATAAAGCCAAGTTGGCTGAAATTTCTGCTGTTCTTGGTGTGTTGTGACCATCAAAGAGTCCAGGTGGGCAACACATGTATGTGCTAAAGGAGTCTAGCCTGTTGGTGAGTGAGCTTAATTCAAACAATAAGCCTATGTGTAGCTGCTGTGAAAAAGATGGATTCAGTGGAGGATATGATGTGATCTTATTTGCAATATCTTAAATTTTGTGCTATACTTTTTCAGTTGCTTTACTTTAGATTTTATGCACAAGCTAGAAAAGATGCAAATAAGTACAGTCACAGAGCAGCTCCTCAGGATTTCAACAATATCTCAAATTGTTAAACATTGGGGGGAGTGGAGAGCAAAAGAGAGACATATCCACCATGCATAATATTATGCATCATGTACAAAAATAGATAGTGGAGTTTTTCTCCTTCTTATCTCCTGGCCATTCAATTAAGTTGAGTTGCAGATCATTCAGGGGAAAGAAAAGAAATGCTGTCTCACATAACATACAGTTCCTAAGATATGGGAAGGACCACCCATGTATGCAGCTATGAAAGAAAATGAATTAGATTCACGGACAATAACATTAATAATGACTGCCATGCAATTTTGCACATGTTCTGTTTGGTTGTCAATTATGCCACAACAAGAACCCAGTATCTACAGACATTATTGGATAAAACGAAATACTGGGACTCAAATAAAAGACTAGCATACTTCCTTCAGGACACAAAAAATACATAAATATTAGAACTGTCAAGTTTATAGTTAAGGCCATTCAAAAGATAATGATGAATGATGAATGCCATGCATGATGTTTATATATCACCTCCACCAGAAGCAGAGTCAATGTACCATTGATTTGAGATGATGGTGAACAACAGTGGGATATTGATGAAACTTTTACTCTCGTAACCTACCAGTGGGCTTCCTGGAGACGTCCAAAGGGTCCATGTGAGAAACAAGACACTAAACCAGGTAGATCTTTCAAATGATCATCTTACATTCCTCTCAATGTCCATTTTTTCAAAATAGGTAATATACATCTAAAAGCTATTTGTTGAGGAAAAACAACAGAGGGCAGCTCTCATCTTCAAAGCTTACATAAGTATTTGTTTCACCAGTGTCAGAAACAGAATACTAGTGGGCCAACCAAAAGCAAGACGTTTCTTATGCATTGTTAAAAGAGCAGTGGAAAAATATATATGCCAAAGATGCATATCGGCTGTATACAACTTTTAATTTTAATTTCCTGAAAGATGCCTTGGAACATCAGTCTGGTGAGTTATTGAGAATTCTGCTAGTAATCCGTACACCTTCTTCCCACACACACGGTAGTCAAGAACATGTTGAGACCATTTTCTCTGAGATGAACAACACATGTAAGCACTGCTCATTGACCAGTGTTGAGAGCCAACACCAGCTTGCCTACTTTTGAGGAAATACAGCTGATGCTGTTCCACAGACAGTTTCCTTCAAAGTGTAATGGACCGTCTAGTCTATTTTGCAGAAAGTAGAGCAAGGAATCTCTAGTGCCCATCCAAACCAGAGAGTACGGTAGTCTTCCGAAGACATAAAAACAGAATTTTCTCTCCCATAATTAAGTGATCTTTTCTTTGACGTTTTGTAAAAATCTCTATACACATTGTATGGTATTGAATCAATGGCTCAAATATATGGTTCAAGCAAATAATACTTTCCTTGAAATATTTTTTGCACGGGGAAAAATGATACAACAATGGAAAATCTTTATACCATCAGTACTGATGCTCAGCTCTTCTGTCCCTTCCAGCATGTGTTCCCTTATAGTCAGATCACATACTATTGTGCCCTTAAAAATCAGATGGCAATCCATGGTATTCTCTAAATTGTACTCAATCTACGCCTTGTGTGAAAGTTATACAGCCAATGAAAGCTGTAGGCAGGTGTGAAATTTCTTCAGTTTGTTACCTTGTGTGTGTGTGTGTGTGTGTGTGTGTTCATGCAGGTGCATGTGCGTGCAGTTGTTTTGCTTTATGGCAACCAAGATCAATCACAGCTTTTCTTATGAAAGCAATATTTTTGATTGCAGCCACTTTCCACAGCAGCTGAGTCCAGTATCCTGTTCAAAGGGCACTAGGGGAAAGCAATGAATCCCTTCTAATATTAAAGACTGAACACAAAGGCACTTGGATTTGGTTATTGACGGACAGGGCCATGCAAAGAGTCAAAATCAGAGGCATTGTTTTTCTGCACATTCCTGCAAAGTCAGGGAGTGCATTCAAGCTGTGAGTGAAACTAAGAATGCCAAGTAAACCTTTGGATTATTAATTTTATTTTATTTTTTTAACTTAATTGTTCAATTTCTACACCGGCCACTCGGCCTAGGCCAACTCAGGGTGGTTCACAATCACAGATAAAAACATAATTAAAACTAATTAAAACTACCCACCCCCTAAAAAGGGTGCAGGGACCGAAGGGACCATGGGGGAAGGAATTATCCTCTATACCAACCACACAATGGAGGTTACCCTTCCACCTGCATTCCATACTTGGCCCGCCAGTCAGGTTTTGAGTTCTTTTCTGAAGGGCAGCAATTCCATCCAGAGACGTAACTCTGTTGGCACGAGGTTCCAGAGGGCCGGTGAGGACATGGAGAAGGCCCTCCTTGTGCCAGAGAGGCGAGCCCCTCTGGCTGATGGAACAATTAGAGATCCCCTCCGGTCTGCTTGGTTAGATGGACAGATGTCCTTAGGGTGATGTGGTCTCTTAGGTATCCTGGCCCACTACCATATAGGGCTTTAAAAGTCAAAACCAGCACCTTGAATTGCACCCAGAGGCAAACTGGTGACCAGTGCAGCTCCCGAAGCAGTGGTGAGGCATGAGCATAATGTCCACACCCCATCACCACCCGGGCCACCGTATTCTGGATCAGCTGCAGCCTCCGAATGATCATCAAGGGCAGCCCCATGTAGAGCGCATTGCAATAATCTAGTCTGGTGTGGTTGCAGTCATTTGTGTACATGCTAATTTGTAGCATTGTTAGAAGATAGTTCAGCAGGCAGGCTGCTGGAGAGATTTTGCCCATCTCCTTCAGGCAAAGGGTTTACAAGGAGAAGCTGGCAGGGGGTGAGGGGGAGCCACATGGTCCATGAACCCAATCCAAAATCAAGAGTGGGTTTCACTTTTAACAGACCACTAAAAATTCATATATAAAGCTTTGAGCCATACAGGTCTTCATCAAGCTGGGCACCACAGTTTTGTGTGTATGGTGTAAAAAAGATAACAGTTCCAAAAATCATGGCCACATCTGCTTAAAGCACATTTGTACTTTAAAACAGGGGCTGCAGTCTCAAGTCAGAGGTGCAGTTTCAAATCCCACCTCTGAGTGCTTTCATTTGGAATATCTCTCCTCGTTCTCTTAGACAAAATGGCTGCCAGTCATTCAAGATTCCCCAACTCGTTTGTTGCCCTGGATTGAAAAACAAGACTCCCTTATGGCTAGGGAAAGGGGGCATACAGAAACGTGACAAAACCTATATTAGATAAATTGGATTTTTTAAAAAAGAAAGCTGTGTGGTTTTTATGCACAATCCAACCTCACTATCCTGGTGTGCTGAAGGCAATTCCCAAGATCTCTGTTATACAGACAAACTCGTGATCTTCACTTCTGCATTTGCTTTCTCTGTCCCACAAGTCATTCAGGGCAGTGGCTAGATGGCACGGAATGGAACAATGTTTTGCATTAATAAACAACAAAAGAACGGACAGAGGGATCCCAAAAGACCAAGCCAAACAAGTACGGATGCTTCCACTAGGATTGATTCCCTTGTTTCCAGCTACCCATTATATATTCAGGTTGTGGCTCACAGGGCATCCTTTCTCTAAATATAACTTTTGTGGAACAGCTTGCCAGTTTCTTCTCTGTCCACTGAACATGTTTCTGTCTGTTCATATTATGAAGCCAATCTGCTCAAAGTTAAAAGACTGTAACATGCCAAACAGCTGTCTTTATCTTTCACTCAGCTACACAGCTAAGAAGGTATATGACAAGATTTGTGTCAGAAATGATTCTGGGTTGAAAGGATTTTTGTGGAAGAAACTCTGCTCGGGGAATGCCCAAATGAGGCACCTTTCATGTCCCCAAGAGCTGGGACAGAGACAGATGCTCAATCTGTCATGCAGTACTCGGATCTCAAACTGCTGACTTGCCAGCCTTCTAGCTAAGAAGGTGAGCTTCTTAACCACTGAGCCACCACAGCCCCATATGACAAGAATCATGAAAACCAATTAATAATAAGTTGTGATTCAGCTTTATGAATTTAGCTAAGTCATTTTAGAAGTATATCAGATTCTCACCGCCGCCACCTTTCAATGAAATCCAGTTATATTGTCATCAGCTGATACTCATATCCGAGTATACATTTTTTCATAGAAAACATTTTCACTGCTGACAATGTGCAGGTCTGAACAGGAGGCTTCAGTTTCACCCGAAACCTGCCTCCACCGTCCTTATCCCATTGCTGTTGGACTTTGAAAGAAGAATGACAAACAGGAAAATGCCATTGATGTGGATTTGTTTAAAGTGGATCCTTGCTTTCCATGAAGTGACCCACACACTGTGGTCACGGAGCCATCTCCTGTTGTACATATGAATGAGACATGCAGGATTTAGCACCAGGACTGCAATGGACTGCCACTGCCTTAAGAATATTAACAAGGTGCGCCTTCACAGCAGGCCATCTGGCAAAGCCTCTTCCGCTTCCATGACTGTTGGGAATCAGAATAGTGAGCTGGTTCTCCCTCCACTCATTTTGCCTTTTGGCCCAATATAATGATTTCCAATGGCATTTCCTCCACTGAGGGAGCCATCACCTCATCTAAAGGGGCTCATCCACCCATATCCTTTGGCCCCTAATCAGCTGCATAGGATAATTTTGGTAAATTTTATGTTTTCTAGTGTGCTGAATCCAAAAATGACCTCAATTTTTCCCCACCACATACATTTTTTTGGCAAAATACAGTATGAGGGTTCTGCATTTAAAAAGCATAAGTGATGAGAAAATCACTATTTCATTACAATGAACTAAATATATTATTTCTTATAATTAAACAAACAATTTCTTTATAATATATACTTAACATTCTGTGTTCACTCTTTTTGTCTGTGAAACCTTTTCTCTTTTATGCTCCTCCGAACACACATTCACTTTCCAATTTCTGCTTCCCGTTTGAGCATCCAACAGTAGTCAGTTAGCATATTGATGTTCCATCTTCCTTGGTAGCTTCTCTCGATATCACGGACATCCTGGTGAAATCTTTCACCCTGCTCTTCACTGTAGGCTCACAAGTTTTCAAGAAAATAGTCAACATGGGAGTGTAAGAAATGAACTTTTAAGCCAGTGATGCACTGCAAAAAATTTACTACCTACTCTGTGGGCTGGTCAATTCTGTGGGTGGGGCCAAATTTGTGGGCACAGCCAAACATCCTGCATTATGGGCCATGGAGGTGGCCATGGCCAACCAAGTGTGCGTGGCCTAGGGGAATTTCTGCTACCGGTTCTGCAGAACCTGGCAGAACCTGCTGCAGTGCATCAGTGTTTTAAGCTCATCTTGCATCCTTGCGTTGTACAATGGTTTTGTAGTGAGGGTCTTTAGTATTCCCTAAAAACTTGTGAACTACATCTTTGAAAGAGTCCCACGCTTCCTTTTCTTTTTCTCCCACTGTTTCTAAAAAGAGGGGATTGGATAACAGTTTTTGTATGTTGGGACCAGTAAAAACTCCCTATTTCAACTTGGCTTCAGACAGTTTTGGAAACTTGTAACACAGATATCTGAAACATTCTTCATCTTTTGGCAGTGATTTAACAAACTGCTTCATAAGCCCTAATTTAATATGAAGAAGTGGCAATAAAACCTTTTTCTGTTGGAACCAAGGTCATATTAATTAAGGTGTCTTGAAGTGGCCAGTCAGTTTTTGTCCAATGGAGGTCTCTGGCTCAACTGTCCCACAAACATAGGAAGCAGGGATATTTTGTATAACCTGCCTGCTGGCCTAACAACATGGTTAGTATTTTAAAGTCTCCACAAAACATCCAGCGATATTCTTGATATTTGATTTTGTCAAGAATCAGTTAAATCATTATAGTTTTCATCCAAATGCACCGAGTGTCCTATAGGAAGTGATGCAAATGTATTTCCATTATGCAGTAAGACTGCTTTGAGGCTTGATTTAGACTAATCAATGAATATGAAATAGGGGTGAAAGAATTAAGATATTAAGATAATATTAATTCTGTTTAAAAGTAAAAAATATTTTCTCAGTTCTCTGTAGAATTGAAACAGATCAGATTGACCTGCCACATAGAATCTGATGATGGGGCTAAGTAAATAGAAGCCTTTTTTGTCCACAAGCTCAGCACAGTTTGTACAGCTGACAGGGAACCATAAATAATATTTGTGTGACATGACATGATGTGACATGAGACATGTTACTTATATGACATGTTCTAAACAACAAACACTGAATGTTCTAACCTGAACTTAATGAAATGTCAGAAGATTAATTAATAATTTTGGCTTTATCCATAGTGATGTAATGTGTAGAAATTTCCACATTTTTATGCTATAAAAGGATGGCTCTGAAAATGTATATTCATTCAGGGAATATTAGCTTGGTAAAGCTTTCCTGAATCTGTTAATATTAATATTAATATTAATAAAACTCCTAAATCTGTCTTAGCGTGTGGAATGCGATTTTGTCTAGTTCAGAATTCCATAACATTTTTGGCGAACTCTGCCTGGGACTGACTTGACAAATAGCAGGTGCCATTGTCACTCTAGACGGCTGTTCTTGATGGGATAAAGCGACGCCTCTCCAGGGATAACCTAAAATGCCGGCATAGTAGACCTTTGATCTACTCTAGGAAATCAGTGAGGAGGTGATGATTAACTATCAGAAGAAACAGACCAGTCAAGGATCCGGAAGGCTAAGACAGATGGAGAACTCTAGAAGGTGGATTTTCAAAAGCCTGCAGGCAAGTATAAAATTGTATGAAACTGTATGAAACTGTATAAGTATACTTATGTGTGCCCACTCATTTGAGGAGTGGAAGTGGAGCCTGATCAGCTTCAAGGGGACGGGACGGCGATTCCTAAGTCCTTAATGAACCATGGGCGGTAACCCAGTGTTCCTGAAAAATTAGGGCGGCGAACCTGATTTTTGTGTGTGTAAAATTTATATTGTGTGGGTGGTTAAACCATTGCGGTTCCTGATGGTGACCCTTGATTTTCGGGCACCCCAGGCCAGTGGTAGTGCTTAGTTTAGAATGGGTGGTGGTAGGAGCGTTCCAAGAATGCCACTATGGTGTTTCCTTGAGAACTTTGAGATATTTACACCAGAGATACATGAACCCCCTTTAACAAAATTTGAGTTAAGAAAGTTTTGTGAATATGAATGGCCCAGTTTCCAAGTAGGGTGGCCTCCAGAAGGCTCCTTAGATTTGGGTCTTATAAATAGAGTGTTTCGAAGAATAATGCAGAATAAACAATGGGATCAGTATCCTTATATGTCTGTATGGCAGGCAACAGTTGCAGAAAAACCATGGCCACCTTGGCTGCGGAAATGCCAGGCTGGATGTGTAAAGGCATATTTAATGAAAGAGAAGAAATCCAAAGATAAGAAATCTAAATTAGGTAGGAAAGTGGTCAGAACACCCAATACCCCAGAAATAGAATGGCAGACAGAAGAAAGATTGAAAATTTTAAACAGAAATGAAAAAGATGAAATTCTGTTTCAAAGACCTCCACTTTATGTCATGCCAAAATCAGCGCCACAAGATGGCCAAGTCCCACATATTTATCCAGACCTTGCATTAGCAAATGCAGGAAGCAGTCACTCTGCAGGAAGATTTCAGACCCCAGACAGAAGTGAGGCTTCCCCAACCACAGAGAAACTAAGAAAAGCAACTGAGATTTTGAAAGATGTAATTGAACAGGGAGAAGGAAAATTCCAGAGGTACAGCCAATCTTCTCCCTATAACAATGAAGCTGGAAGGGTGCCACCTTCGAACACCCAAATGGCACATGCCATGCCAACGAGGAAAAAAAAGAAAAGAGATAGTGGCCCCATTGAGGGAAATGATAACCAGCCACATGAGGGAAGATGATGAACAAGTAAATCAGTCAATTTTCCAATATGTACCATTTACCACAACAGACTTATTAAATTGGAAACAGCATTATGGACCTTTTAGTAACAAGCCGAATGAGGTGATTGAATTAATTGGAATTATAGCCCAGACGCATAACCCCCCACATGGAATGATATGCAGCAAATAATAAATACGCTCCTTAATATGGAAGATAAGCAAAAATTGAAACTGGCAAAAGACAAGATCTTTCATAGAAATTTCCCAGACGCAAATCAGACTGTAGTGCGTATGGTGGCAGCTGCTGAACAAAACCCAAATTGGAATCCTAATGACTCAACACACAGGACAAGTCTTCAACAGTACAGATATTTGATTTTGGAAAGCTTAAAGGAAGCAGCAAAAGGTCCTGTCAATTTTAGCAAACCTGCTAATATAATTCAAGAGAAAGAAGAATCCCCTGAAAGTTTCTTAGCCAGGTTAATTGAGGCTTATAAAGTGAACACAGGGATTAATATGGAAGATCCTGAAAACCGCCAGATGTTGAATGAAAGATTCATTACACAGAGTGCACCAGATATAAAGAAAAAGTTACAAAAACTGGAAGGAGCACTCGGGAAAAACACTTGTGAGCTGGTTGAGGTGGCAAAGAAAGTTTATTTTAATAGGGATAAAGAACAAGAGAAGAAGGAGAATATGAGAGAATATAAAAGAGCTGAGATGATCGCCCTTGCTTTGAGAAGAGGCAACAATCAGTAGTGTTTACTGCAAGCAAGAGGAATGAGATGATTGAAGAAACCAGAGGAATTTGGGAAATCCCAGAAAACAAACAAACAAACAAACAGCTGAGCACTTGAGAGCTAACCCCAAGATTTTGAATCCCTAGTTGGCCCCCAAGCTACAAGGCTACTAGGTTTGTCTCAACTTTTTTCAGGCAGTATGTGAAAGTACACAGAAATAAAAGTGTAAATGTCACAGGCCAGTTGCCTAACACTAGAGGAATTTGAAGGCCTGCGCAAGAAGTTTATTTTTTTCTGCAGACGTACACAGGTACATACTGGCCATGCCCTCCAGATGATTTGGAAAACAAAGGACATTTATGGGTTAGTAATATCAAAAGCTGCCCAGGATGCCTAGACCCCTTGCAATTAAGCAGAAAACAAAAGACTCACAGTTGGCAAAAGGGAGCAGAAGAAGCAAAGCAAAAAACAGCTATGTTTAAACAGCCAAACAAACACAGGAGTTGTATTTGATTAAAGAATTTGAGGACTTGAAAATACAAAACATCTGAAGTACACAAGAATAAACTGAAAAGCCAGTAAGAAACACTTACAAAAGCAGGGAGGCTTAGGGAAATCATCCTTGTTCATTTAATCCACAGTTAGGAAGAGGTTGAGAAAGCAAGTGGGATTGTTGAAAGCATTGTATAAAAAGTAAATCAAAGTCCAGGTTTTCTTTTAGCCAATGGCAATGTATGATATGAGTACTCCCCTCTGTAAAAAGAATCCGATTTCCCCATTTGAATTTCTGTCCTAAACATATACAGATGGCCAGATCTGGCCCACTAGAAGGAAATTATTAACTTAGTCACTGTAGTAGAAATCAATAATGTGAATCAGTGCAGGAGGCTTGCCCTCCCCATCTCCACGGCAACACATGGCTCTTAGCCAGGAGATCGATAGTTAAACATTGACAAGATGGATTATTGCAAAACCTAAAAAGAACTATATTCTGTCGAAAGTATCTTTTCTCTTGCAGTTTAAGACCCTGGAAAGATTGGAATGCATAGATTTTGCTTAAATCATCAACGCAAGAGAGAAGATGGAAGCTTGGCTAAAGACACAAAACCTGGAGGCGGTCTTTTCAATGCCCAGCTGAAGCTTGAGGAATCGGCAATCAACATGATAGAAATGTTTATTTATTGCAAGAATGTGAAAAGTTATTAAACTTTAATAATTTTCAAGAAATCAGGAGGGAATGAAATAGGGGTGAAAGAATTAAGATATGAAGATAATATTAATTCTGTTTAAAAGTAAAAAATATTTTCTCAGTTCTCTGTAGAATTGAAACAGATCAGATTGACCTGCCACGTAGAATCTGATGACGGGGCTAAGTAAATAGAAGCCTTTTTTTGTCCACAAGCTCAGGACAGTTTGTACAGCTGACAGGGAACCGTAAATAATATTTATGTGACATGACATGATGTGACATGAGACATGTTCCTTATATGACATGTTCTAAACAACAAACATTGAATGTTCTAACCTGAACTTAATGAAATGTCAGAAGATTAATTAATAATTTTGGCTTTACCCATAGTGATGTAATGTGTAGAAATTTCCAATTTTTATGCTATAAAAGGATGGCTCTGAAAATGTATATTCATTCAGGGAATATTAGCTTGGTAAAGCTTTCCTGAATCTGTTAATATTAATATTAATATTAATAAAACTCCTAAATCTGTCTTAGCGTGTGGAATGCCATTTTGTCTAGTTCAGAATTCCATAACAAATAGGTGCCACTCAGATGAATCATATTCTATTTCAAGCACTTCATTGCTCTTGAACATCACTAAACGAGATTTCCATCTTTGGAGAAAAATGAGTGAATTCTTTCTTTCGGTGCCTGTACCACAAAAAGGAAGTTCCAAGTGACAGCAGGTTTTTATTTGTTAGTCTTGACCCCATCAATTTGGCTGAATCTTTGGCAAGGTTTAAATCTCTAACTAAATCATTGAGCTCACTCTGAGAAAAATGTTGAGGTACCTCATCAACAGAAAAATCTGAGCTAGATTCATCCTGGGAAGGCAATGTGTCTCCGTCCTCCGAATTGCTCAGGATATTATCCAAACTGGAAGGTGGTTATGGAACTGGTATTTCAGAGCTATGAAGCACTGGAGGAATAGCTGAATTAAGGTTTGGGTAAGATATCTTCTTTTTATTTTTTGTATTAAAGCCTTTCACATCTACCGAACAGAAATAGCAGTCAGTAGTGTGGTTTTGCTCTTCATGCCACATCATAAGAATGCCAAAATGGAATGAGGTTTTCTTACCTTTAAACAACAAACGAAGATCTTCTTCGCACTTTCTACACACCTTATGAGGAGCCCTTCTTTGTCTTGATCCCCAAGTTTCAATTTGAAGTAAACAAAATACACTTTCTTCACAAAATCACTTATGTTTCTTTGTTGATTTTTAATAGTGTATTCACCACAAATAAAACAAATGTTGTCTGTAGAAATAACACAACCTCTTGGAGCCATAATACAAAACTAAAAATGAGCACAGTCACATTTGAATGCAGGATGTAAACTTAGTGTGGCTCATACAGTAAACAAGATCCTGAACTTATTTAGTATGTTGAAACATGATCAAATATGACAGTAGGTGTGTTTATACTCATGTATAATAACCCAGAGAACATGTCAAAACATGCTCAACCCAGCCAGTAAGATTCCTGGAAATGTTCACCTTTTGCTACAAACAAAATAAACCTGTTGGAACATGATCATGTGAGCTTCTTCACACCACTAAACCTACACTGTGCCCAGTGGTGGGCTCCAAAAATATTTACTACCACAGTATGGGTGTGGTATGGTGGGTGTGGCCAGGGGGAAAGCCCTGCATTGCAACCGAATTAGGACTACTTTATTTCAAAACTTGGATGGACGTGGCCAGCCAGAATTTCTGCTGCCATTTCTGGTGAACTGGTGCAAACCTGCTGATGCCCACCACTGATTACACCTCCCCTTCCTCTTATTTTCTCTTTGCATTATTCTTGATTCTAGCTCTAATAAATATCAAATTAAAGTAAGAAATAATTTTTGGATAGGGTGTTTAGAATCAGGAATAGGATATCAGATTTTGGGTTAAAGGCAAACTTCATGCTAAATTAAACTAAAAACACAGGTTTTGCAAGAAATCTTGATGAGATGGAATTTTTAAAGTATTTTTCTCGGTTTCACTAAGTAAAAATCTATAAGAAACAGTAAACAAATCATATGCAGGTTTTTTTGTTGCAGACCTGTGTTATTTACTGCTGCCCAACACTCAGTGTTGAGTCACTGGCTGTACAGTCTACTCCATTACCATAGTGGGATGTCTAGCCATTACCATAGTGGGATGTCTAGCCAGATATAGCAGGGCATTTATATGATGGCAGAGCTCCTGTCTGCAGGTTGTCACAGGCTGGTATATGCATGGATAGATAGGAGTATATCCAATGGTTTAATGCTGTTGGAAACAATTCCATCAGCAGAACATGGAAGAGTAGAGCCCCCTCCAATAGCCCCTGCCCAAAAGTGGTCTGAAAGGCTGGGGAAACCATCTAATGCAGTTTTTCAAGGAGCAAGGAAATCCCTTGAATTTAATAGAAACAGATTTTAATCATAATTTCCCTTTTTACATTAAAGTATATACCTTACAAAATCATCTGGATAGTTCAGGGAGTCTGGTAACTAGTTGTGGAGCCAGAGGTTGATAGTTCAATTCCCAACTGTGTCTCCCAAAATAGAGCCATTTTCTGTAACCTTGGATAAGCTGCACGATCCTAGGTAAGTCCCATAAGATGGGGATGATAAACCATTTCTGAGTAGTGTCTAACTAGAAAATCCTGGAAATGATAGGAAAGAGTAACCATAAGTCAGAATCAAATTTACAGCATGTTACTTTTATGTATTTTACAAGGTTAAATATGTTAAAGAGAAAATATGCACAATGTGTTCCCTAGTATGTCATCTGAAAATGGTAGGCTAAGAATTTCAGCTGTGTGTACAGAAGAGTGTTTCTTTAGGAGAAAAAGTATGACAGCCCAGCTTTAGCTAGTCACAAAGGTACACAATCCTTTCTATTGAAGAAGCTTAGTGAACTCATGTTCCAGATGTGAACACTCTCACACTGGGGGAATGTAGTACCAATAATGAAAAAGAACATACAAAAGAATTTCTCAGGGAAGGGCGACCTGACACACCGAAGCAATTTTTTACTGCTTGTGGCGCACAGTTAATAGGTATGTTCAGCCTAATGACAGCCAAGAACATTGATTTTTCCCTTGTTGAGAGCTTAGTTGCTCATAGTCAGTCAGTTTGGGTTCTGGTTGCTGACAATAAAGGGAGACTTTTGAAGTCATGGTGGTACTTTAGGGAGCTACACCTCCATCTTTGACCCACTGCATGGAGAGCACTTTATGGCTACAAGTATATGAGCCTTCTTAGCACAAGGATCAGATACTGACAGTGAATGTGACAGGGCAAGAAGGAAACTATGAGCTTGGTGTCCTTCCACCACTCTATAGTTTTCGTGAAAGGACTCGATGGGCCAGATGGTTGGGTCAAGCTCAAAGTCCACAGGGGGTCGTTTGTATAACCCTAAACCCTTTTTAAACACCTCAGGATTGGGTCAGCGTCTATTGCGTGAATGCCAGAAAGCCGGATTCCCAGGTGCCTAAACCATTGGGTCCCAATTAGACAGTTAGTGCCTTGCTTAACTACAACCAATGGCAAGGAGGTGCGAATGTTTTTAAATTTGACCAAGAAATTTCCCACCCCCAGGACCAGAATCTGGCAACCTTGCACATCCTGGAGGGAAGTTTTAAAAGATTTGAGCTTGGGCCGAGAGGCAGGGGGAATGATCAAAAACTCCCGCTGTGGAATTATGGAAAAGGTAGTATCTGAATCCACCTCCATCTTGAAGGGGACGTCCTGCAGGCTCAGGTCTGCAAAGAAATGCTCGCTGACGATGCCCACTTGGCATGGCTCAGGCTCTGGTGACACTTTGGTGGTGGACATTTTGTGGTGATGACTCTTCTTGGACTCAGGTGCTGGAGTTCTTTGCTTTCGCTGTTGGCATACTTTAGCAATGTGCCCTCGTTGCCTGCAGTTGTGGCATTCCGCGGTGTGGAAGGGGCACTTCCTGCGGTCATGCCGGGCTCTGCAGCCATCACACTTGCAAAGGAATTTCTTCTCCCAATCATCACAGTGCTCTCGGTGCTTTTGTCAAACCGCTGGGACTTCTCCCTCTGTGTCGCTGGACTCCGATGAAGAGGTGGAACAAGGCAAAGCTGAGGAGGATGAAGATGAATTTTGCTGAGCTTGCACAGTTGAGTCAGTGGCACTGGTGGTGGAGTGGAGATGCCGGAAAAGCTTGATGTCGGACTGTGCGGCCTCAGACGCTACCACCTCTTCTAGGACAGCCTTGAAAGTTAGCGTCTTCCTGATCATGAGGCGACATTGAGCATCTTCGTCCCTCATGCCAACCAGCAGATGATCCCGGAGTGCTTCTTCAATGTTGTCCCACTTGCACGGGGTGGCAGCAATGTGCAGAGCAGCGGCGTAGTCTGCAATGGACTCCCCAGGTTGCTGCTCCCTTCTGTGGAAGGCTACCCTGGCCGGGAAGATCGAGACCTCTGGCTGCAGGTGTTTCCTCAGTGCGGACATGATTTCTGCGAGTGGCACCACATCCACGTCCCTTAGGAGAAAGAGGTGGGTTGCTAGCTCAAGCGTCTCAGAACCGCACTGAGCGAGGAAACAGAAGTGCTTCTGGTCTTCGTCGGTGATCTTCTGCGAGGCCATTACATGGTAGAATCGGCGTTCATATGTTTCCCATGTTGCCATGTTCGTATGTTGCTGCCGTGTGGGGACGCCATCCCATCCTCGTCGCCAGTTCTGTGTTCAGGGAATGAAGAAGCAGACGAGTGAAATTCAGCTCTTTAATAGTGGGGTTTGAACACAGTTTGGATGGGGCAAAACTCGGACTTATATATACTATAAACAGTAACAATAATACAACAAGCCCATTGGCTAACAAAGTGTGCACATTTTCGATCCACTTATTTGCATAAGAATAGATACATGAGAAAAGATACATTCCGCTCCTGTCAGAAAACACAGTTAACATACATAATAATGGTACATTGTGTATTGTACATGTGGAGTTTTGTACCTGACTGGAATTCTCATTTTTAGTACCACAAAGGGAATCTATGTTTAGATGTTTAGTTTAGTAGTCCAAAAGCAGTTGACTAATCAACGAGGAGCCTTTTTACACTGGCCCTCCCAGTGTCAGGATTTCTCAGACCACCTGAGAACTGGCAGAAGAGCTAAATGATGTTTAGCCTACTTCCCTTTTCTAAACACTAATTACCTGTACAGTATTGTGAATTGGCTAGAAGTTCTTAATGCCAGTAATTAAACCTCAGGAGAAACTTGCCTGTTGACTGGACTGCTACAGCTGATTGGGAAGAAAAGAGAAATGTGGTTCAGGGTCTTTTATTGACCTTTTCTTAGAAAATGGATCAGAGAACAGAGGGTAGGATGGTAGTGTAAAAATATATTGGCTGGTATGAAGTATCTTTTCCCTTACCAACCTCGTGATGGACTGGAGGTTTTCCTCCCTCCAATAAGCCCATTGACAGATCTAATGAAAGCAAGGCAGAAGGAAAGAGAGGAGAACAGATCCAGAAAGCCACATGCCACCAAATGGGCTGATGGAGCCACACTGCTGTTTGTCAGATGGCAACCATTTTCCTCCACAGATTTGCCAAGCCAGCAACTGGGCTCAGTAGGGCATGAGGATACTCCAGATGATGTTGGTGAGATATAAAAGGTACTCCATAACAGCCAACATATTCATATACTACCTCCCCTCCCTCTGTCCTGGATCCCATTTTCTTGGTAAAGGACAAGAGAAGATCTTAAGTGTACATGTCTCTTTTCTTCTCACCTTATCAACAGCAGAATGGCCATAGTGGGCCACTTAGTGGATCAGCTTATCAGCATGAAGCTGTAGTTAACAACAATCATCTACCTAACTTCAGGAAGGAAATAATACTTCCCCTGACTGCACCCAGAAAATCAGGGAAGTATTTAATTATCAGGATCAGCAGTGGCTAACCAGAAGTTTATACCAAGCAGCTTCTTCAGTAGAAACGATTGATGCTGCTGCTTCATCTTCATGAGTTGGGAAATCCTAGTTTTGACCAAGAAAACTATGTAACACAAATCATAGTTAACATCCAGTAGATTCCATCAAACTGTAATAGCTATAAACAGCTCCAACTAACTTCAAAGATTTTTTTCAACTGTTGTGACAAGCCTTCTCTCTTTTTTTCTGTTTATAGGCCACCTTTTTCCACATGGGGAGCTCGAGGTGGCTTACACAATTAAAAAGATCAAATTAAAACACAATATATGTGCAATTAAATAGTTTGCCTTCCAAAAGACTGCATTTAAACATCAAAAATGTTTTGTAATTAATTTAAGGAATAAATACTATTCAATGAATTAAAAATGAAAATTCTCTTTCAAGTAATAGTTTCTGAGTGGGTACAGGTGGGAATTCATAGCCTAATATTCAGTAAATTTATTTCAGTCAAATTAAAATATTGACTGTGTAATGGGTATTATTTATTTGCCGCACTGACTCATATTCAGTGAGAAACTAAAAAATAGGAGCAATGGTGTATTTGTGAATTTCCAATTCAAAACGCAGTTCTTATGTATCTCATTTATGTTAAAAGGTATTTTGAAAACAGAGAGCTCCTGCATATAAAACGATCACAGTGCCACTTGATCAAGTCAATTTCCTGCTGTGGTTTTGATGCCAAGCATTCCATCAAATTTTCTGCTCTGAAACATGCCCAAAAAATCTCTCTCTGTGTTTTCCAGTATTATCGGACACCCCGAACGATGCCGATTTAGTTGACAGCTAGCTAATGATGATATTGCCCTTGGAGGTGTAACAAAATTAAAATGTCCATCTGGAAACCATGTTTAAATCTTGGAAGCTCCTGTTTGCAGAATAAATTGCATTCAAATGTATATTCAGCAGAAGGAGCTTAAAGCTATAATCCTAAGAGTGCTTAATTAGACATGGAGCTCTTTTGCATCCTTGGAGACTGACCTCCAAGTGTATCGGCTTATAACCGGAGTGTACACGTCACCTTGTGTATTTTATTTTTACCACTCCATTTTCTCAATCTGAGCAATGGATCACAGTCATTTAGGAAATTATTAAAATGAAGTGATGAAGCAGTTTGCAAAAAAAAAAAAGAAAAAAAAGCTGTTTCTGTCTCAGCTCTTCCAACAAGGTGTAACTGATGGAGGAACAGGCCTGTTACTATAAGTGGGATCAGATCCCAAAAGCTGATACAGTATCTACTACATGTTCTTCCTAATCTCCCTCCACCTAAGCTACATAAACTCTTCCTATTCCTACCCTGGTGCTAGCTGGGAGTCAGGACTAGACAAGCCTCAGCCTTCTTGTTTAAGCCTTTTTCCCCAGATGAGTCACCTATAGATGTCTGTAAAGTGTGTTTATCAATAGCAAAAACAATTACATTTATTTGTTGTTGTTGTTTTTCAGTCACACAATCAAGTCTGACTCTTTGTGACCCCATGGACCACAGCACGCCAGGCTCCTGTCATCTGCCATCCTCCATAGCCTGTCCAGATCCATGCCTACTGCATCAACAATGCCATCTAGCCATCTCATCCTCTGCCACCCCCTTCTCCTTTTGCCTTCGATCTTTCCCAGCATCAGGGCCTTCTTCACTGAGTCCTCTCTTCTCATTTGGTGGCCAAAGTACTTGAGCTTCAGCTTCTATATTTGTCCTTCCAAGGAGTAGTCAGGTTTGATTTCCTTACACTTATTTGTTTGTTGAATACTTTGTGCACTCTCTGGGCAGTTCACAGGTAATTAGCATTTTCCTCCCAACATGTTGGGTACTCTTTTTACCAACCTTGGAAGGACATTTATACCTGTCAAGATCAAACTCACAACATCAGCAGTTTGGGCTCCAGTGCAGTAGTTTTACTTCTGCACCAGCAAGGCTCTTGTAGGCAAAGTAGAACTCCAAGAAAAGGGATATAGTGGCTATATAGTTTAAGAAAGCCACAAAACCCCACCCCTAACAAAGTGGCAGTTTTCAGTAATTGAATATCAGCTGCACTTTTTTCTTCTCTCCCCACTCTCTTGTCAGCTCTTGTAAAAAAAGAAAGGAAGGGAAGATCTCCTGAACTCCAAGGATGTGGAGCCTAGTGGTGCATGCATAAAAAACAGGGGTGGGGAGAGAGGAGTGTGCAGGCTGCTGTTACCTAATAAACTACCACCACTGGTATCAATGCTCTTTTTGTGTCCCTTGATGCTTCCAAAGGGACTGCGTTGGCTTAGTGGTTCAGGTGATGAACTTGACAACTGGAAGGTTGGCAGGTCAGCAGTTCGAGACCCAAATGCTGCACAGCAGAATTTAGCTCCTGTCTCAGTCCGAGCTCCTGCTAACCTAGCAGTTCGAAAGCAAGAAACTGCAAGTAAATAAATAGGTACCACTTCGGTGGGAAGGTAAACAGTGTTCCATGCACTCTGTTGTTTAGTCATGCCTGCCACATGTCCACAAAAACATCTGCAGATGCAGACAGCACTTGCTCTTTGGCTGCAAAAAGAGATAAGCATCAAACCCTAGAATTGGAATTGACTGGCTTTCGATACCTTTACCTTTACCTGATGATGCCAGTCCTTAAAATTCTGTTCAACAAAGCAGCAACCATTGTCATTTTGCTCAATTTTTATGACTGACATTCAAGCGTTATTTATTTATTTATACTCTTTGCGCAATTTTGCTTAATTTGTGCAAAAAAAGTCATTCCCATTTTTGTTTTGCGACTGCTGCTAAATTATTCATCATCTCATGGGACAAGAAGAGTCATTTTTGTCTCTCCTCATTTCTGTGTGCAACGAAAATCAAAGCACAAAGTTTTGCATCATTACAATCATGACACCAACAACAAAAAAGATCTAACACACGCTGAAAGAAGTGTAACACTAAAATAAGACAAGATAGAGCAGTGGTAACTTCCTAATGACCAAGTGTGAGCCTTTGGACCTCCTCTGGCCAAGCCTTCTGGGTTTCTGTTATGTATGTTAACTGTGTTTTCTGACAGGAGCGGAATGTATCTTTTCTCATGTATCTATTCTTATGCAAATAAGTGGATCGAAAATGTGCACACTCTGTTAGCCAATGGGCTTGTTGTATTATTGTTACTGTTACTGTTTATAGCTTATATAAGTCCGAGTTTTGTCCCATCCAAACTGTGTTGAAACCCCACTAATAAAGAGCTGAATTTCACTACTTCACTCGTCTGCTTCTTCATTCCCTGAACACAAAACTGGCGATGAGGATGGGATGGCATCCCCACATGGCAGCAACATTGGCCCATTTAACCCAGCATGTCCAGAGAAATGGGCAACATACGAACGCCGATTCCGCCACGCAATGGCCTCGCTGAAGATCACTGACGAAGACCAGAAGCACTCCTGTTTCCTCGCTCAGTGCGATTCTGAGACACTTGAGCTGGCAACCCACCTTGTTCTCCCAAGGGACGTGGATGTGGTGCTGCTCACAGAAATCATGTCCGCACTGAGGAAACACCTGTAGCCAGAGGTCTCGATCTTCCTGGCCAGGGTGGCCTTCCACAGAAGGGAGGAGCGGCCTGGGGAGTCCATTGCAGACTACGTCGCCGCTCTGCACATTGCTGCCGCCCCATGCAAGTGGGACAATATTGAAGAAGCATTCTGGGACCATCTGCTGGCCGGCATATAGGCTCACCCCCATTGCCTCAGGGCTGTCCCCTGCTGAATTGCTCCAGCGAAGGAAACTGTCATCCTTGCTGGACAGATTGGATCCCTCTAGGGTAGAGGACAAAGGCACAAATATAGCAATCCAACACCAGAAGGGTTTCTCATCTGGAGACCCTGTACATTGCCACAATTATGCAGCTGGTGGCCCTACGTGGGTGCCTGGGTTTGTGATCGCTCAAACTGGTCCTGTTTCTTACAGAATCGAAACAGCCACTGGTCTGATCTGGAGGAGGCACGCAGATCAATTGAGACCCAGAGTACTGGACCCACAAGATGAATACAGACACTCAACACTAGGGTTTGCCCCCACCCATTTAAACCCAGGGGGCAGAGGTAATAGTCAGCAGCCAGCCAACATTGACCCAGAAGTGTCTTCTAGGAACCGATTTCAAGGAGAATTTGTGGAATGCTCCCCTATTCCGGCCATGTGTACCCCTACACTGTCCCAGCCTAGCACTCTGGATTCCTTTATTGATGATGACCAATTTTGTTTGGAGTTGCCCTCTACTCTTAGTACACACAGGAGGGACCCTGAGTTGTCTTATTCATCCACAGAATTAGATTTTGGTTTTGAGCGATCCCCTGCTCCTCCATCTGACAAACAGGGCTTTAATTCGGGTTTACAATCCTCCCCCTCTAGTCGGTTGGCCCATGCTACAAGCCCCTGAGCCATCTCAGCCAAGCATCCGACCCAGAAGGAAAACTAGACCACCATCCTGGTTAAAGGATTTTGTTTTTACCTAGCGGGGGAAGAATGTTATGTATGTTAACTGTGTTTTCTGACAGGAGCGGAATGTATCTTTTCTCATGTATCTATTCTTATGCAAATAAGTGGATTGAAAATGTGCACACTCTGTTAGCCAATGGGCTTGTTGTATTATTGTTACTGTTACTGTTTATAGCGTACTAGTATATTTTGCCCGGCGGTGCCGGGCTTTTTAAAATTGTATTGGATAGTAAAGGGTTTCATTTTTTTTCTTGAACCAATGGTGCTGGGCTGTTTTAAATGGTGTTGTAAGGTTTTGTGATTTTGTGGCTTCGAGGCGCTGCATCCGCCTGCGGCAGACTTGTGCTCCTAGTGTTTTTGTTTTTGTTTCTGTTTTTGCATGCTGGGCTCTTTATATTGATTTTTGAAGGTTTTTGTTTTATGTTTATGCAAATTTTATTTCAATTTAATTTATTTAATTTTATTTTATTTTATTTAGTTTAAAATTTAATTTTGGTTTTTTAAATCTTTATTTTTACACATTTTTCCTTTTTTGGTATTTTTTGAGATTAGTGTGATTATTTTTTAATGTTTTTATAACTTATTTGATTAATTTTGGAATTAATCTTTTTATTTTCAATATTTTTGAATGTTTTTTCTCTTTTGGCCTCTGGATGGGGGTGGTGAGCTTTTCTTCCTCTCTATAATTGTTCTCTTCTGTCCTCTGGGTGTCGCTTCCGGTAAGTTTTTTTTATTGTCTCATTTGAGTTCCAGTCCTCATGGATAGAAGACGTCTTTTGGTAAGCTCTCTGGGTTTGTTTGTTTTAGGGGGGTCAGATTTTTTTGGGGGGGTGTCTGTGTGTTTTTTCTTGTTTGTTTTTGGCTGTTTTGTGTTTCCTTTTTGGATTTTTGAGTGTTTTTGATTGTTTTTGTTTTGTGTTTATTTTTTCGGGGGGGGGGTGGCTTTCTTTCCTGCGGTCCATGCTGGCTGGCCCGTGGGAAGGAAGGTCAATGGCGAGGGTGGTGCTTTCTTTGCTTTCTTCTCCACAGGCCATTATGGCTGGCCCATAGAGAAGAAGGGCAGCGGCAGCGGGGTTTTTTTTACTTTTATTTTTCTTGTGCCGGCTTGCCCATCGAAAGGAAGGGCAGCGGCAGCGGGGGGGGGGTTTCTTTTTTTCCCATGGGCCATGCTGGCTGGCCCGTGGGGAAGAAGGGCAGTGGCAGCGGGCAATTTTTTTACTTTTATTTTTTGCGCGCAGGCCACCTCAGCGTTCGGTGCGCTAATGGAGTGCAGGACGCTGGGGCTTGTAGTTTTGCCTGTGCGTGTTTGCTTACTGTGGTGGTTTTTTCCTGCGGCTTTTTTTTTGATTGGCTGCGGCGCATTTCCGAACATTCCTTTTGCCACGCCGCTCAGCCTGATTGGCTGCGGTGCGGCGCAAGGAACATTGGGAATTGAAGTTCCCTTTTTTGTTTGCAACTGGGGGGCTCCTGCCCCCGGGTCAAAAATTTCAACCCAACAGTTACCTGCGAACCGGGTTCGGGCGAGTGAACGGAGGCCCATTACGGCCTAGTGGGGCCTGGTGCAACATCCTTTGTCACATTCCAATGGTTAACGCACCATTTTATAGGTATAGATATAAGTCTGAGTTTTGCCACCATCCAAACTGTGTTCAAACCCCACTAATAAAGAGCTGAATTTCACTACTTCACTCGTCTGCTTCTTCATTCCCTGAACACAAAAGTTTCACAGTTACCCCCCAGGCTCCTACCTGTAGGTCTCAAAGCTTGTCTAGCCTTTCCAAAGGTTGCCTTTCCTTGGGTTTCTCTTGTTGGGGGGAAACCCAGCTAAATAAAAAAGGGAGAATTTTATAAAGAATACTGGTAGCGTAAAGTTGGCCACTCTTGTAACCCTAATTCAAAAATCAGGCAAACTGTAGAGGATTGTTTATTCTTCAGGTAGAAAAGTTGCCAAAATATCAGTTACAACTAATCACCAAAGCTTACAGGGTTGCACATACAGGGTCCCCCCCGCCAACACAATCTAACTAACCTTAAAAGGTCTTGTTAGGACAGCAAAACAATTCCAAAAGCAGGATAGTTTTCCTCCTCCTTTTCTCTCTCTCTTGCTGGCTTATTTTTATCTACCCCATAAGGGACCCAAGCAATCTAACAAACCTGGCATTAGAATTAATTAGCTATTAGGGACAGGTGATAAGGAAAGAAGCAACTAGTAAGCAGCTGACCTCACTCAGATCCTGAAACCACAGAAAGACTTAAAAGGCCATGGTCCATTTTTTAGAAAGTCCAACAGCTTTTTAGAACCAGGGAGAACTATGTGAATGACTTGGGACCATTCCATTACACCAACATAGGGTGTGATCACATGGAGAAATAATTCACAGTTTGGACTGATGATGGAATGGGCCATTATAATTTATCACCCAGCAATCAAGTAACATATGAGGAAATTCGCTCCAGCCCAATCTGGATCCATGCCCAAATGGGACTTTTTTTCTTTTTGTCTAGCTGTAGTGGTTAAGATGCTGAACTTGATTACTGGAAGGTCAGCAGGTCAGCAGGTTGAGACCTGAGTACTGCATGATGGAGTGAACTCCTTCTCTGTCCCAACTCCTATCATCCTAGCTGTTTGAAAGCAAGAAATTGCAAGTAGATAAATAGGTACCACTTCAGTGGGAAGGTAAACAGCATTCCCTGCACTCCGATGTTTAGTCATGCCTGCCATGTGTCCGTGGAAACGTCTGCAGACACAGACAGCACTGGCTCTTTGGCTATAAACAGAGATGAGCACTGAACCCTAGAGTCAGATACGACAGGCTTTCAAGCAAGGGTGGCATTTACCTTCATCTTACCACTTTTACTTTAGGGGCTGGACTGGAACAATTCTCTGAAAGATGGAAGGGTCACTTGCAGAGAGATCACCCCTATGAAAGTGACCGTTTCCAGTGTGATCAATTGCATACCTTTGCAACTGACTGATCACACACAGAAATAACTAAACCTTTGCCTGTAAGGGAGAAGGTGTTCAGACTTTCCTATGAAGTGAGTTCCATTGATAGTGAGGTTTCTACAGAAAACAGTGTGCTTTTGGAAGACCAAATAGTATCCGAAGCAAGGTCTCATTAACAGTGACAGGACATGCTTCGATGTACCAGTAGTTGTCCCCACTACTGACTGTACTACTTAAGCTGCTAGACAAGAAAAATTCTCCTTGACAGGTAGACTAGAATCTCAGCAAGATAACTATCCACTGGGATTCCTCCACTGCTGGTATTACCCAGTATTTATGTTGCTTGGTAGCAAGCAACGTAAGTACTTCAGCTCCTGCATCTTTGAATTCCCTTGGGTTGAATGGGGGGGGGGGGCACAAAAGATCTGCTCTGTTCATAGCCCCATTTGCTGTGGTGAATATTTTCCCATGAAATTGAGATTGCTTGCAAGATTTGGAAACTACTTTTTTCTTCCTTCTGTTCTTGGCAGCAAACTGACATACAGTGGCCAAAACATGGTGAGCTGTAGGGCATTCAGCAATTGCATTGAAATAACAAGAAAGTCAGATGTTCAAATGAGCCCATTTCCCTCCACAATCTTCTAATAGTAATCCAAGGCAATCCCTTTAGTCTACTTTGCATTTTAGTGTAGAAATTTGATTTACGTTAGCGGCTATCCTCAGGAATAATTTGGGGCAAGATGTTTGTATTCATTAACTCATCACATGGATTAGGGTGGGCAACGGGACTCCCTCAGGCAACATGTGACCCACCCAATGACCCAAACCACAGAAGCATAAAATGCTAACCTGTGCCCTCTAGGGATCATTGGCTGGTTCTTTTTAATTCCTCTGGGGCCAGAGACATAATAGCAAATAGCAAATATAGTGGCCAAAGCCCAAAATTGATTTTACACTATTACCCTTTAAAAGGGGAACAAAACTTGGAAGTCACTAGAATAGTAAGCTATATAGAGAGGATACAAAAATGTATACACATTTTAAGAAAGGAATTTTTTAAATTAAAATTGTAATACTCAATACAATATACCAATAGCAAAAGATGAATGATAAGTCAGGAAAATGTGCGAGAAACCCAACTTCACCACTACAAAATGGTCTTATACTCCTCAAAACCAACTGTGCTTCTGCCATTTTCTTTTACTGTTCTGCCGGTCACATAGTTATGCTAGCATTAATTATTTTGAGCAAGCATCATATTGCAAGCGCGGTGCCAAAATGGCCGCCGCGCTCTTTGCGGGCACCCCCCCACCGGACTTGGACATCCGGGTAGTTAGGGGGCGTGGCCAGCCCTCTTTAAAAGGGGTGGCCACGAGGCAGCCGAGCTGCCATTTTGCGAAAGCGACGGAGCGGAGAAGTTTTTCTCCGTCGCTCTCAGCCTTTGCAGGGAAGCCCCTTCGGCGGCAAACAGCTTAGCTCTTCGCCTTCTTCTTAGGCTTCCCCAGCGACTACAATGCCTTCAAGGAAGAAGGCTATGACGAACTCGGTTCGCCCATCCAGGAGGTGCCAGCCGGGTCGGAGGACCACGGCTGCGCCCACCCAACAGGCCCCCATTGCGGAGGCTCCCACCGGGACCGGTGGGATGGGGCAAATTAGGTTGTGGCCCGAGGCTTTACAGCCCCAGACCGGCATTGCAGGGGCTGCGACCCCCGGCCAGCAATTGCCGGCCATGGGCTTGGGGCAGGTGGGTGGGCATGGCGCCGCTGGGCCTTCGGCCCCTGGCCCGCATTCCCTGGCCATAGGTTTCAACCAGGGGGGAGGGCTGGGCACAATTCCCTGGCAGGACATGCCCCAGGCCCCTCGGGGGCCAGAGTTTTGGGCATGGCCCTACCCGGGTACGAGTACTCCGGCACCTGTCCCAGGTCCTGCACCCAGCGGGCTGTCCGGCCCGCTTGGCCCCCTTTATGCAGGGGGCTCTGTGGCGGTGGATGCCCTATTGGCCCGCGTAGTGGCCTTGGAGGCATCCCTGGGGATATCCAACCCGTCCGGGGCACCTTTTGGCCGACAGGTCACTACGGGGGCGGACAGTCTTCAGCAGGTGGCCGGCCGGGTTGAGCTGCTTGAGGCGCGCAGGTCGGCGCCTGCCGCGGCCTCGCAGTTCCCCGCACAGCGGGCACCACCGGCGGGTGGTGGTCAGATGGGTCTTCAGAGCTCGGTTGCGGTCGCGAGCTCCGACGCTCACCGTGGGGCGGAACCCCCAGTGGGGGCGGCCCACGGGGGTGCAACCTGTGAGTATCCGGTTCAAGTTAATGCTCCCACACCAACATTCACCACGGGTGAGGGTCTCCAGTGGCCATGGCCCCGTCAAGTCGGGGCGGGGGGACAGCAGCCCCCGACTTACCCAGGTGCGGCTTTGCCATTTACTGGCCCCACTGTCGGTGGGGGCCTTATGCCGCAGGGCAGGCAACGGGGGTCACGGGGGCAGTTCAGGTCCCTTTCTTGATGTCTCGCACTGCTAACGTGCCGGTGTCGGCATTCCCGACAGCTGGGTATTCTTTGCCCCTTGGGGATCATTTAGCTCAGGCCACGAGGGAGAAGATTTGGCGGGGAGAATATGTAGACATTTTCTCCCTATTGAACAGGGAACCCACCAAAGAGGAGAGGGAGGGGCAAGACGAGAAGGACAAGGAACAGTCCCGCCGTCGCAAGCCACCACGCACGTGGGCCAACTGGTTGCCCGCATATCTCATATACATGGCGGTCTACCTCAAGGCCCGGCCCGATCTGGCCATCCCGATGGTCCAATATTTGGACAATATTTACAGGGCAATGGTTGATTTCCCTGGCCCGTCGTGGTTGGCTTACGACGAGGAATTTCGAATGAGAGTGCCCCTACACCCGGAGATGAGGTGGGACGAGCCCTGCCAGAAGCTTTGGCTTCTGTACATGACCCCCATGCGCCCTGCGCCTGGGGAGAGGTATCATTGTGGACATGCGGTCCAGTGAGCCGCTCCAGCACAGGCACCCCGCCAGGTGGCGGGGCAGGGGGTTCCAACCCGCCTGCTGTGTTGGAGCTTCTCGGCCAATGGTGCGTGCAACAGAAAACAATGCCGATATAAGCACGAGTGTCCCTCTTGCGCTGGCCCCCACGCCGCTGCTGCGTGTCCGCGAGCAGGCGGGTCTCGGGGCAGAGGTAGAGGTGGACAGGGAGCGGGCAGACCTGCCGCTGAGGGAACTGGTCACCCAAAAGGCCCCCTCCCCAGTTAATTTGGCCATGTTGGAGCATTGGCTCACAACATACCCGAGGAGAGAAGACGCCGGTTACCTCCTCGAGGGTTTCCAGCGAGGGTTCCGCATTCCGTTCACAGGGGAGAGGTGCCCCCAAGACGCCCCCAACTTACTTTCTCTTAGGGGCAGGGAGGAGGTGGCCGCCCTGAGTATTGCTAAGGAGGTTAAGGCAGGCAGGGTTGCTGGCCCCTTTCAGGCTCCACCCTTTCCCAAACTTAAGGTTTCCCCTTTGGGGTTAGTGCCCAAGAAGACACCGGGGGAATTTTGTCTAATTCACCACCTGTCGTACCCGGCTGGCCATTCGGTCAATGATGCCATCCCTGATGACCTTTGTTCGGTCAGGTACACATCATTCGACCAGGCCCTGCGCATGGTGCGCTCTTGTGGCCCGGGTGCACTATTGGCAAAGTGTGACATTAAGTCTGCATTCCGGCTGCTGCGGGTGCACCCGGGCGACTTCGAGTTACTAGGCTTCAGATTCCGGGGCAAGTATTATGTTGATAAAGCCATGCCTTTTGGCTGCTCAATCTCTTGCTCGGCATTTGAACGTTTTAGCACCTTCCTCCAGTGGGCCTTTGTTCGTAGGTCGGGGTCTCGGTCTGTAGCCCACTACCTCGATGATTTCTTGTTCGGGGGTGAACGGGGCTGGGACACGTGTACGCGTCTCCTCAACACATTTCAGACACTAATGAAGGAACTTGGTGTCCCTTTAGCGCCCGAAAAGACCGAGGGCCCATCAACCAAGCTCACGTTCCTGGGTATTGAAATTGACACCGTTTTACAGGCATCCAGGTTACCCATTGACAAGGTTTCAAGGATCACTGCATTGATTTTGGCCTTACTGGCCAAACGCAAGGTGTCACTTCGTGAGCTCCAGGTGCTACATGGTCACCTTAACTTCGCCTGCAGGGTGGTCGCTCCTGGCAGAGCTTTTGCTCGTCGCTTGTGCGACGCCATGGCTGGCCTATCCAGGCCCTATCATAGGTCCGACTGAACAAGGGCACGAAGGAGGATATGCTGATTTGGCTTGAGTTCCTTAAGGAATTCAATGGGGTGTCATTTTGGAGTTCTGACCTGCTGGTGTCCCCTCGCTTCCAGGTTCAGTCGGATGCATCAGGGTCCCTGGGTTATGGGATTTACTTTGAGGGGAGGTGGGCCTACGGCCGATGGCCTCCAGCTTGGAAGGGCACGGATCGTTTACGCGATCTTATGTTCCTCGAGTTCTTTCCCATACTGGGAGCTTTGATGCTATGGGGTGCGGAGTGGGCCAATTCAGTTGTTCATTTCTGGTGTGACAATGCTGCGGTCGTGCACATTGTCAACTCGCAGACGTCTAAATCGCCCAGGGTCATGGGGTTGGTGCGCCAGTTCGTCTTGCGCAGTCTACGCCTCAATATTCTATTCAGGGCTAGACATGTACCAGGTATTAATAACGAAATTGCTGATGCTTTGTCCCGCCTGCAGATCCCCCGGTTCCGCGCCTTGGCCCCGGACGCAGAGGAATTTCCCTCGCCGCTCCCGGACGAGATATGGACGTTTGGCAAGGAGAAGTGAACCGGGCGATCGGCATGTCGCTGGCGCCCTGCACGCGTAAGGCGTATCACCATGCATTCACTAAATTTCAGGCTTTCTGTGCGCAATTCCGTTTGCCTGAGATTTGGCCCATTCCAGTGGCACATGTCCTTCAATTCATGGTTTACCTACACAACCAGGGCCTAGCTCCCCGCACCATAGCATCCAGGCTGTCAGCACTGGCATTCAGGGCCAAGGTGGGGGGTTATGCTGACAGCACCACTGACTTCCGTATACGACACGTTTTGGAAGGGTGGACACGGGAACGTGGACGCTGCCCGGACAGCCACCACCCAATTTCTCCGAGGGTCCTTACCCGCCTTGCACGAGGCTGGCATGACCTGTGCTTTGACAGGTATGAGGCAGCTCTCTTTCATGCGGCTACCACGGTGGCCTTTTTTGGAGCGCTCCGCATCAGTGAGCTTGTGCTACTGTCTAAGGCGGATGCGATGCGTAGGGCACTGGAACTCGAAGATGTCTATGTTTCCGATGAGTGGGCTCAGTTGAAAATACGCTCCTCAAAGGTTGATCAGCACAGTGTAGGCAGTGGTGTCAGACTGCTACGATGTTCCATTGCAGACATCTGTCTGGTTGGTGCCCTACGAGAGTTCCTTGCACTGCGTGGTACACACCCTGGCCCTTTTTTCTGCCACCAAGATGGGTCTCCCCTTACTAAATTTCAATTTTGGAAGGTGACCGGTAAGGCACTGTCCAGTGTTGGCCTCCCCGGGGCTCGTTACGGCACCCATTCTTTTAGAATAGGAGCTGCTTCTACCGCAGCTGCATTTGGGTACTCTGGGGCTGAGATACGCCAGATGGGGAGGTGGGGATCGCAGTGTTTCCAGCTGTACGTTCGCCCCCTTCAATTGTGAGTACCAGTTAAGTCACTGTCCTGTTTCCTTTTTCCTTGACAGACCCTGGGTGTCGGATCACACCGGTGGCAGTATGGCTGGTGGGCCACAGCTACGTGCACTGGGCAGCGCAGTACGCTGCGGCGACAGAGTGGGGACCCCAGCTGGGACTACGTGCGTCCGCATGTCTTAGGTGGTACGGTAAGCGCGGGATGTTATGGCGGGAACTGTTGCCATTCCTTTTTTCCATCAGGGATGATGACCCGCCTGATGTCCTGGTGATACCCCTTGGGGGCAATGATTTAGGCCAGGTCACGGGCCTGTCGCTGAAACATGCGATCTGCGGTGACCTGGCTTACTTGCATTATGTGTGGCCTGCCACAACCCTGATTTGGTCGGACATCATACCGCGTCACGCTTACAGGGGGGCATTAACCTCCAGGCCCTTGACCGTGCTCGTCGCTCGGTGAACAGGGCAGTAGCCCGGTTCGTTATAGACAAGGGTTGGGGGCGCGTCATCCAACACCCCACCATTAGTCTCCCAAACTATGATCTTTATGCGGGGGATGGGGTCCATCTGTTGCCCAGAGGTATGGACCTCTTGTTGGAAGATTTGCAAGCAGGCCTGTTGACCGAGCTGATGGTCTGGGGGGGGCGGTGAGTCTTTATTGAAGCCTCCCCGTGTGGCGGGTAGCACTGGTAAGGTAAATAATTATGACCCACAGGTATCCGGCAGGTTCGCAATTGACTGGCCAACACTAGATAGGCACAAGTTGGTTAACGTTGTCCGGTCAACGACGAACCAGGCAATGGGGTGATGGCACGAGCTAGGCAGCATGCATCACCCCATTATTTTACGGATACGCGTCAGAGGGTGGGGTCAGTAGTTAGTTTATTGACTACGGTCAACAATTTGTTTGTTGTAAACAAACAAATGGATACATTGTAGCCAATTGCCATTGGCAATTTTGGGAGGAACCTTACCAGTGTTACTGCGGCCTGCTTGCCTTAAGAATTATAATTGGTTGAGTACCAATCGAAATTTATAATTCGGACTAGGGCATGAATCAATAAATGTGGCCCAATGCCGTTATCCACTTATGCTGGTGTCTGAGTCCTTTTTTGGGGTGTGTGCATGCAATACACATTGCTACTGTAATTCAATTCAACTTCAAAAGTTAGGCATACGCACATCCCTGTCAAGTTTGGGATTTAAAGATAAGGGAAATTTTAGCCACACCCCTATGTGAGTATGGCCAAATCTGTGGGCGTGGCCAAATCTGGCCATGTGACTTGCTGGGCTCTAGTCATGCCTGCCACATGACCATGAAAACATCTGCAAACACAGACAGCACTGGCTCTTTGGCTGTAAATGGAGATGAGCACTGCACCCTAGAGTCAGATACGACTGGCTTTCAAGCAAGGTAAAGGTATCCCTTGCTTGAAAGCCAGTCATATTCGACTCTTGGGTTCAGTGGTCATCTCTGTTTGACCTGGTCCGGACCCTGGCCCCTCACCCACAACACACACACCATTGCTCTCCACACCCACACCCACCCACCAAAGGCGAGTCTCTCTCTCTCTCTCTCTCTCTCTCTCTCACACACACACACACACACACACACACACACACACACACAGAGGAAAGTAAACAAAACAAAAAGACAGAGAGACTTACCCAGAAGGGGCAAGCACAGGGGCATCCATGCCTGGGCCAGGGCCAGCCATGTTGGGCAGCTCTTTTCTTCCTTCCCCCCCTCCCCTCGCACCGCGGGCTGAGGGAGAAGTCAAAGGAACAGAAGCAGAGAGATGAAAGAAGGCCCACCTTCTCTCTCCCCTTCTACGAGCAAAAAGCCACAGCAGCCTCTGATGGCAGGAAGAAAAACTGCAGCTTTGGGATTTTTAAAAAAATAATACTTGATATTATGGGAAAATTAATAAAACGGGAGGGTGGCGGGAAGAGGGGTAAAAATGCGGGGTTTGCTCATCCAATAAGGGATACTTGACAGGTATGCATAGGCAACATCTCTTAAAATGTATATACATTTTGGCACCCTCTATAGTTTGTATAATGTCTTAGTCAATGGTGGGCATCAGCAGGTTCGCACCAGTTTGCCAGAACCGGTAGCAGAAATTCTGGCCCATCCAAAGTTTTGAAATAAAGTACTCCTAATTTGGGTGTAATGCAGGGCTTTTCCCCAGCCACGGCCTCCATACCACACCCACAGTGTGGTAGTAAATTCTTTTGGAGCCCATCACTGGTCTTAGTGAAATCTCAATACAAACATTTGGCTGAAGAGCTGAAAAATCCCAACCCTACTGATAAAAGGCGGAGCTTGTGTCTGTGCCCCCCAGAGGCAGTCTGCAGCCTACATTTGAGCTCACAGACATCTGCCATGAGTTTTTAGGACAATTTTCTGCCCTGTCCATAAAAGGTTGGTTCACAAGCCTGAAAAAGTGGATTTGTATTCACAAAAACTCACACTGATTGTGTTTTTTCCCCAGTTTCCCTATAAAGGTATCAACTTCTCCTACATTTGTATTGTGTAAGAGCCACATAGCTGTTTGTTCTTAGGGTGTTTTTCCCAAAACTCAGTACAAAGGTATTGTTTGACTCATGGTTGGAGGGGAGTGAGAGCGACTGTTGTACCATGGCAGGAGGACATTTTCCACCTTCGTCCCTGCCACAGAGCCCCCTGAGCTCCTCCCCTCAGCCAGTTAGAGGGGAGTGGGAGTGGCTGTTACCCATGACATAGGCCTTAAGAGGATGCCCGAGGATGTTGCAGAGGATGTTGAGTACCAGGCTCCGTCACTGACGTTGAGCCTGGATGCCGTCTCTTAGGCTCCCTCAGATGTTCAGCCACGTTTAATTGTATTTCAAGTTTATGTGATTTAAAATCTTTGTCTATAAACCGCTTTGGGTCACCAATAGGTGAGAAAAGAGATATAAAAATATACTAAATAAATTAATATTTATTTATTGTAAATGCAACATTAGTTCACTGTTATCACAGCAATTTGTATGGCTGTGTATGAACACATAATATTTGCTTAAATTCAAAAAAGATGAGAGACCCCAAAAAGCCTGAACTCAAATTTCTAGCAGGTTGCTTTCAAGAGCCTGCATAAATACTTAATGCTTCCCAGCTTTCTGAATTCAAGAATCCATAAACAAGATAACAGCTTTCTTTATGAAAGAATAATGTGTCTCTCGAAGAGCATGTAATGAGATGCAGCTTCCACTGAAAAAATAAGCAAGCCCTCCTAATTACTCACATTGTATCTACCCTCAAAGAAAGGTGCCTTCCCTGAAAGGACACTAATCTAGTTCTGCATCTTAATTGATTAAGAGGTGTAGTAGACCCAAAATCTTAAAAATCAAATTGTAAACACGAATAATAGAGTAGTGACTTTCTTCCATCTTCCAAACTCCAAGACCCAGACTGCATGTCTAAGATCCCTTCCAATGGGAGGGATATGCATACTTCACATAAATTAGTTTACTGATGAGATTATTATGTATTGGAGTGTACGGCTGAATGGTTGGTTAATTCGTGGGTGGGTGACTAGGTTGATTTTGCCCTTTTCCAATTCTTTAGCCAGACAACAAAAGAGTAATTTCTAGAAAGTTTGCAGTCTAAAAGGCATCTTCTTCTTCATCTGTCATATCTGAAATCAAATATTGGCAATCCTCATGGTGATCAGCCATGAAGACTGTGCTGAGAGTATAATGCAGTGGCCTTTCATCTGCCTTTTGCATCACAGCATGACACCCGTACCACTGATCCAGTTTGGCAAGTCATTTTCTGGTCCTGATCTCTTTTGGCATGCAAAGTCCTCATCAGCCCCAGGCCAGTATTGATGAAGCAGCTGCCCTCCATCAAGATGGATTCAACCAGTATTTAATCCACTTGGGGACCATCACCCTTCCCTGTGAACTTCGGCACTCTAGGCCAATAGTCCTCAGAGTTGTCAGGTTACTTAACCACTGCCTGACAGTCAGCATTGAGTCACTGGGAGTATGGTCTACTCTATTACCATAGCAGGATAACCTGCCTAGACTGGGCTAAAAGGCATAACACACACAAAAAGCAATGAGGAGGGTAAAAGGAAGGAAGTAACCTCACTTATCTGATAAATTCAGTTCCATGTATAGAGGCCATTCTTCTTTTCAGACTTAATTTTCCACATGCAAATTCTAGAATGCTGGGATAGGGCTAATTTGCTTCCTCTGATCATTGGTTGGGATTAATCCTTTTATTGAATACTGAGTAGGGCTATTCTCATCTAGTGAGCAGTAATTATATCTTTTCCTCTTCTCTTTTTCTGCCATATCCAAATCCAAATATTGGTGATCATCATGGCAATCAGCCATTAAGAGTGTCCTGAGAATATAATGCAGTGGCATTTCATCTGCCTTCTGCATCGCAGCATGACACCTGTACCACTGATCCAGTTCTGCAAGTCCCTTTCTGGTCCTGAGCCCTTTTGGCATGCAAAATCCTCCTCAGTGGCAGCCATGATTGTTTATGACCTATCTGTTCTGTTCCTAACTAAAACAGAGGTAGGCGATTTCATTTGTTACTGAACATCTGATTTCCAATTCTTTCTTCTTAGAAGTAAGACTCACAAGAAAGGGGAAAAACAATAGCTAGGTCACTATTCCATTATGCTTTGTTTAAACACAATGCTTTCCTTTTATGATAAGGACTGACACTAAGATACACATGGGAAACTGCTGAGGAAAGGGTTAATGTCTCCTCACCAGGCAATGCAGTTGAACTGTGACAGGCAGAAACAAGGCAACCTGCTTTTCCATATATGTTTTTTTTCTGGAGGAAATTGAAGTAAAAAATCTATGAAGTTACCCATCCCTTCTTATTTATCTGACAGGCATGTCTCAGATTTATGAATTGGGTTAACTCAACCTTCTGGTTCATTCTGCTTTCATCACAGTAGGAACTAGGGCAATATAAATTGTATTGCAAGCCAACTGTATACTGTGAAATAAACCACCTACAGTTAAATTGAATATTAATATGAATAACAATGGATGTTGTATTGATTGAGTTAATTATCTAATTAAGCCCCAAGCTCTGTTTGAATGCCTTCCCATTAATTTGGCATCACTGCACAATTTTAAATTAGCCAAGAAATTAAATGTTGATGACCCATCAAGTGCACTATAACAAGTCATCAGAGAAGAAAGAGGAAATGTAATATTGATTATTTTATTTATTTATTTATTTATTTTTCAAATTTCTATTGCCACCCAACTCTGCAATGACTCTGGGCGGCTAACAACAATTAAAAGCAACATCAAACTAATTAAAAGCCTTTAAAAACCCAATGAAAATGTCTAAATAATTTACCAGGATTTAAGTATTTTTATTTATCAGCATATTAAGAATCTACAAAAGAAGAGAAGGCTGGAAGGCTGGAGGATGCAGGAAGTATATTTGAGAACATGGCATGCTGAAGATGTTGCTTCATTATTGTCTTTCATAGAATTTCCCCTCCTAAATCTGCTGTTTCTTCTGAATGACATAATTGCTTTGAATGGCGCTTTCCAACTGTGAGGCAGTTCCTAAAATAACCTAGGATGGATTGTCATCTGATAAGTGCATGACTGGGACATTTTGGGTGCTGTAGTCCAAAACAAGTAACTTTTCAGGCAGGTAAGCAGGGGTGCTTGATAGGAAATAACGAATGTGTAAATAAGTACCTACACATAGGAAATCATGTATTTTAAACATACAGTAAAACCCCTACTTACGAAAAAGTCCATTCCATAGGCTTCTGCTTAAATCGTTTTTTTGTTTAACTCGAAGCAAACCCCTTAGGAAATATTATTTTTATGTAACTTGAAGCAAACCCATAGGAAAAAATGAATTTTTCATGTAAATTGAAGCAAACCCATAGGGAAAAGAATCTTTATGTAACTAGAAGCAAACCCATAGGGAAAAGAATCTTTATGTAACTCGAAGCAAACCCATAGGAAATCTTGTAAATCAGGACATGGTTTTAGCACAAAATCATTATGTAAGTTGTATTTTATGTAACTCGAGGCATTTGTATGTTGGGGTTTTACTGTATTACAAGAAGACAAGACTTACTGGAAATGACAATCATGCCAGGAACAATTAAAGGCAGAAGGAAAAGAGGAAAACCTACTCTTAGAAGGTTACCGAATAAATGAAACCAAACCCTTTAATTTAAAAACTACTCCAAAAAGTATAAAGACAAAACAACAGAGAATCAACCTAATCCAAAAGCAGGCAATTGTACAAGACAAAAAAATCATCATCAGACATATGAATTCACTTGTGTATACAGAAAGAAAGCCTCTGGAACTGTACAGACCACCACTACAGGCCACAAAATGATACTCATCTAGCCAACATACACCATCACCAACAGTCCTATGCTCAGAGCAAAACAAATCTCACTCACCTATTAACTAATTCAAAAAGAAATAGCACATCCAAAAGTTATTAAATGAAAATAACTATGAGTAAAGTGCCAGCCACCCAGCACAAGAAAGACTTTTTGTGCTTGGGCACTGAAAAGAAAAAAATAAAACAAGGAATCAGCCAGCTAGCCAGACCATTCAAAAGCAACCAACAACCCCACAAAACAGTCCTCAAAACATCCCATCAAAATTAACACCTTTAACAGAATAAATATACAAGAAATTAACCAAATAGATTTTAAGAATCAGTCAAACAGGGAAAGCATCCATACCTACTTTTGTGTATGTAACTTTAATAGTGCTTTAAACAGTTTGTAATTATTATTGCGGGATTGGGGTGATCCTCCATTTTGTCTTCTTCATGGTACTAAGTTATCGCAGGACTTTCTTTCCCGCCCTTTCTAATGAGATGCGCGAAGCCTCCCCAGTCTCAGGTCAGCCCACAATCACCCCACTTCTCTCCCAACCAATCCTGTTGCTTCCCGCCTGAATATATCCATTGTATATTGTATATGAGGCGCAGCTGCGCCATTGCTGCTCATGTTCGGTTTGGTTACAATAAAGTTATGTTTGGCCCCTGTTATGCTGGCTGCTTCTCTTCAATTCCCGAACATCAAACCTACATACGCACAGAAGGAAATAAACAGACATACACACACACAACCCATTCCCCAAAACCAAGAAAAGTAAGGAGACAAATAAAGGCGCATACTCACAGGGCCATAGCCAGGATTCTAGAACTGGATGGGCAAATATTTTTTCAAGACGGGCAACAAAGCCTATTTTCAATGCACTCCTATGGGAAACCATGGTTTGCCAGGGTGGGCAAAGCCCACCCTAGCCACCCCCTGGCTACAACCCTGCATACTCAAAACTATTGGAATATAAGGAGATTTCTTTCCTCCTCTATCATTTGATGCATTCGGGCAGCAGCAAAATAATCCAAAGAAAAAGGAAGAATTTCGTGTTCAGGGAATGAAGAAGCAGATGAGTGAAGTAGTGAAATTCATCTCTTTATTAGTGGGGTTTGAACACACTTTGGATGGGGCAAAACTGGGACTTACATACACTATAAACAGTAACAGTAACAATAATACAACAAGCCCATTGACTAACAGAGTGTGCACATTTTCGATCCACTTATTTGCATAAGAATAGACACATGAGAAAAGATACATTCTGCTCCTGTCAGAAAAAACACAATTAACATACATAATATTATTTCCCCCCTAGGTAAAAACAAAATTCTTTAACTAGGATGGCAGTCTAGTTTCCCTTCTGGGTCGTACGCTTGGCTGAGCCGGCTCAGGGGCTCGTAGGATGGGCGACCCGACTGGAGTGAGGGATTGACTAGAGGAGGAGGATTGTAAACCCAAATTAAAGCCCCGTTTGTCAGATGGAGGAGCAGGGGATCGCTCAAAACCAAAATCTAATTCTGTGGATGAATAAGACAACGCAGGGTCCCTCCTGTGTGTACTAAGAGTGGAGGGCGACTCCAAACAAAATTGTTGGTTGTGGATTCATTCAATAAAGGAATCCAAAGTGCTAGGCTGGGACAGTGTAGGGGTACACCTGGCCAGAATAGGGGAGCATTCCACAAATTCCCCTTGAAATTGGTTCCTAGAAGACACATCTGGGTCAATGTTGGCTGGCTGCTGACTATTACCTCTGCCCCCTGCGTTTAAATGGGTGGGGGCCAACCCTAGTATTGAGTGTCTGTATTCGTCTTGTGGGTCCAGTACTCTGGGTCTCAATTGATCTGCGTGCCTCCTCCAGATCAGACTAGAGGCTATTTCAATTCTGCAAGAAACAGGACTAGTTTGATAGATCACAAACCCAGGCACCCACGTAGGGCCACCAGCTGCATAATTGCGGCAATGTACAGGGTCTCTGGACGAGAAACCCTTCTGGTGATGGATTGCTATATTTGTGCCTTTGTCCTCTACCCTAGAGGGATCCAATCTGTCCAGCAAGGATGACAGTTTCCTTCGCTGGAGCAATTCAGCAGAGGACAGCCCTGAGGCAAGGGGGGTGAGCCTATATGTGAAAAGAAACTGGCATAACTGGAGCTCCAAATCCCCTTCACCCATACGCCGAAGCGCATCTTTAGTTGTGCGCACCTGCCGCTCTACCTGGCCATTGGTGGCTGTGTGGAATGGGGCGGCAGTGATGTGCCTAATTGCATTCATTTCCATGAAGGATTGGAATTCTGCAGATGTGAACATGGATGCGTTGTTGGACACCAGCACATCTGGAAGTCGAAATGCTGCAAACAGCCTTCTTAGGTGCATTATCATGGTGGCTGAAGTGGTATTAGGCACCCTAATCACTTCCAGCCACTTAGAGAATGAATCCACAACCAACAAAAATAGGGCACCCCTAATTGGACCTGCAAAATCTATGTGCAACCTGGATCACGGGCCCCGAGCAGAATCCCATCCCCAAGAGGGAAGGTGGGATTACTCTGGGTGAGAGAGGATTGACAACTGGCACAAGTGCCGACCATTTGTTCTATGTCTTGGTCCAGTTGAGGCCACCAAAAGTAGCTATGGGCAAGGGCTTTGGAACGGACAATTCCCGGGTGACTTGTGTGAAGTAGATGTAAAACCTTTTTCCTGAGAGTGACAGGAATGACCACCTGCTGGCCCCATAGAAGGCAACCTCATTCCACTGACAATTCCAAACGCTTGCAGTGGAATGTTCTGAATTCCTCGGCTAGAGGAGAGACAGGCCAGCTTTTTTGTACCCAAGACATTACTTTAGCCAATGTTACATCCTTGGCTGTAGCCTTGGCTATATCTGAGGGGATGACTGGGGGCCAGTCGAAAGCTTCAATCATAAGGACCTGGTGGTCGCTTTCGATCTCGCAATCAGCTTCCCCGACCCCTGGCAGTGGAGAACGTGACAGGGCATTAGCTTGGCTGATGTTCTTGCCAAGTATGTGCACCAAAGCAAAATTGTACGCATTTAGGAAAATTGCCCAATGCAACATCCTTGGGGAAAGAATTTGAGGTGTGGGCTTCCTGTTCACAAAGATTCCAAGGATGTGCTTGTGCTCAGTTACGATGGTAAAAGGTTTTCCGTAAAGGTAATCATGGAATTTCTTAGTGCCAGGCACGATTGCCAACGCCTCCCTGCCTGTCTGAGAGTAATTTTTCTCAGGCTTTGAGAGTGAACGGGAATAGAATGCTACGGGGGCTTCCCTCCCGTTATTTAGTACATAGCATAACACAGCTCCCACCCCCACAGGGGATGCATCACACACAAGTACAACTTCCTTGTTAGGATCAAAATGAGTTAATACAGCATCTGAAGATAGAAGCCTTTTAAGTTCTAGAAATGCTTTCTCCTGGCAATGGCCCCAGTGCCAAACAGTATCTTTCTTTAGAAGCCGATGTAATAGTTCAGCAACTGAGGCTTTGCGATGGAGAAAAGTGTGATAGAAGTTTAACAATCCTAGAAATGATTGCAATTCGACTTTACATTTTGGCCTGGGTGCATTTCGCATGGCTGCCACCTTGGAGTCAGAGGGCATGATACCTTGGGGTGTAATGTGGTACCCCAGGAACTCCACTTCATCTGCCATAAACACACATTTGTCTCTTCAGAGATGTAGACCGGCCCTCTCGAAACGTGAAAGGACTCAATCAAGCCTGGCCGTTAGTTTGACGGTGTCCTTAATGGTGATCAGGACATCATCAAAATATGGCAGGACACCGGGCAAACCTTTTAAAATACATTCTACAAGAGATTGAAATATTCCAGGGGCCACATTCACCCCGAATTGTGGTCTAGTTACCTCAAATGCCCCCCTAAGCGTTACTATGGTCTGGGCTATGGCAGCAGCAGGAGACACAGTCAATTGTTGGTAAGCCTGGGAAAGGTCAGGTTTTGTGAAGCAATTTCCTCCATGCAAGGAGGCAAGAAGGTGGCTTACCATGGGCACGGGATATGCGTTTGGGCGAATAGCTTTATTGATGGTACACTTGTAGTCAGTGCATATCCTGACCTCCCTGTTACTTTTCAAAGCAGTCACTATTGGTGTCTCCCACTCTGTGGAGTCCACTGGCACTAGGATGCTCTGCCCCACCAATTTGTCCAGCTCGGCTTCTATCTCCTCCTTTAACGCAAAGGGTACTCGGCATGGCTTCATCCGGATGGGCCGGACAGTTGGGTCAAGCTCAAAGTCCACAGGGGGTCCTTTGTATAATCCTAAACCCTTTTTGAACACCTCAGGATGTGCAGCACAAATGTCCTGGATTGGATCAGCGTCTATTGCGTGAATGCCAGAAAGCTGGATTCCCAGTGGCCTAAACCATTGGGTCCCAATAAGACAGCTAGTGCCCTGCTTAACTACAACCAATGGCAAACAGGTGCAAATGTTTTTGAATTTGACTAAGAAATTTCCCACCCCCAGCACCGGAATCTGGCAAACTTGCACATCCCGGAGGGAAGTTTTAAAAGTTTTGAGCTTGGGCCAAGAGGCAAGGGGAATTCTCAAAAACTCCCGCTTTGAGATTATGGAAAAGGTATTTCCTGACTCCACCTCCATCTTGAAGGGGATGTCCTGCAGGCACAGGCCTGCAAAGAAACGCTCGCTGACAATGCCCACTTGGCATGGCTCAGGCTCTGGTGACACTTTGGCGATGGACGTTTTGTGGTGATGACTCTTCTTGGACTCAGGTGCTGGAGTTCTTTGCTTTCACTGTCGGCATACTTTAGCAATGTGCCCTCATCGCCCACATTGCATTCCGCGGTGTGGAAGGTGCACTTCCTGTGGTCATGCTGGGCTCTGCAGCCATCACACTTGCAAAGGAATTTCTTCCCCCGATCGTCACGGTGCTCTCGGTGCTTTTGTCGGACCACTCGGACTTCTCCCTCTGCGTTGCTGGACTCCGATGAAGAGGTGGAACCAGGCGAAGCTGAGGAGGATGAAGATGAATTTTGCTGAGCTTGCACAGCTGAGTAGGTGGCACTAGAGGTGGAGTGGAGATGCCAGAAAAGCTTGCTGCCGGACCATGCGGCCTCAGACGCTACCACCTCTTCTAGGACAGCCTTGAAAGTTAGCGTCTTCCTGATCATGAGGTGACATTGAGCATCTTCGTCCCTCATGCTGGCCAGCAGATGGTCCCGGAGTGCTTCTTCGATGTTGTCCCACTTGCACAGGGCGGCAGCAATGCACAGAGTGGCAACGTAGTCTGCAATGGACTCCCCAGGTCGCTGCTCCCTTCTGTGGAAGGCCACCCTGGCAGGGAAGATCAAGACCTCTGGCTGCAGGTGTTTGCTCAGTGTGGACATGATTTCTGCGAGCGGCACCACATCCGTGTCCCTTGGGAGAACGAGGTGGGTTGCCAGCTCAAGCGTCTCAGAACTGCACTGAGCGAGGAAACAGGAGCACTTCTGGTCTTCGTCAGTGATCTTCTGCGAGGCTGTTGAATGGCGGAACCGGCGTTCGTATGTTGCCCATTTCTCTGGGCACGCTGGGTCAAATGGGCCGATGTTGCTGCCATGTGGGGACGCCATCCCACCTTTGTCACCAGTTTCGTGTTCAGGGAATGAAGAAGCAGACGAGTGAAGTAGTGAAATTCAGCTCTTTATTAATGGGGTTTGAACACAGTTTGGATGGGACAAAACTCGGACTTATATACACTATAAACAGTAACAATAATACAACAAGCCCATTGGCTAACAGAGTTTGCACATTTTTGATCCACTTATTTGCATAAGAATAGATACATGAGAAAAGATACATTCCGCTCCTGTCAGAAAACACAGTTAACATACATAACAAAGAGAAATCCCTCCACAATAAAATAACTAGGGAAAGGCAGACTAAAAAAGGAGGCACAGAGATAAGCAGGCAAGCAGCAGAATCCAAAATGAAGGGCACCAAGAGATCACTCATCTACAAAGAAAAAAATATCACTCCAGCACTGAGGTTCAAATATCAAGGCACCTGATTACATTCAAAATTCCTGCTGGAAAATTTACTCCTCCTGGAAAATCTCTTTCCTACTGACAGATATTGTATTAAACATTTCCTGGGTAATTTGATAGACAAAGGTTGAAAGAAAGTTACACAAAAGAAGAAAACATGACAGTCCGGGAAACTTTTGATGTGCCCCCTCTTTCGTTAATATGAATCACATTAAATAAAGGGGAGGAATCCCTTTTCTGGTTTCAGTCCATACCTAAACATGTCCAGGGTGAGGCTGGTAAATATGGTTTATAACAATAAAAGTAAAGGTAAAGGTTTCCCTTGCTTGAAAGCCAGTCGTATCCAACTGTAGGGTTTAGTGCAAAGCCGAAGAGCCAGCGCTGTCAGCTTCTGCAGACGTTTCTGTGGTCATGTGGCAGGCATGACTAGACACCGGAACGTACAGAATGCTGTTACCTTCCCACTGAAGTGGTCCCTATTTATCTACTTGCATTTTCTTGCTTTCAAACAGCTAGGTTGGCAGGAGCTTGGACAAAAACAGGAGCTCATTCTATTCTGCAGTACTCGGGAATCGAACTGCTGACCTTCCACTTCCCAGTCAGCATCTTAGCCACTTGAGCTACTGCAGTCCCTGTTTATAACAATAGCTACAATATTTGTTCTAATCTTGCTACTGCTGCTTTACCTCTTCTACATGTACTACATGTACCCTCTTCTTCGATTCCTTCAATGTTCTCTTTAGCTTCAGTAGAGTTGCCCCATTTGTTTCTTCCTTGATTCTTTCTCCTTAACCTCTTGAGCTGATTCCATCTCATCTTTTAACTACTGTTGTTCTCATTATCCTTTCCTGTTTCTCTTATATATTATTAACACATCCATTCCCTTCAGCATATAAACATACCACCTTCTCTCTGGTTCTTAGAAAGTCATCTTTTGATCCTTCTTCTCTTTATATGTATTGTTCTGTCTCTTTCTTGCTTTTAGCTTCTAAGCCACTGGGACATGTTTATTCTCTCTGTTGAACTTATTTTCTTCTAAACTTGCACTGCATCTCTTCAATTATGGTTTTCACCCTTTAAATTCCACTGAGATAATTCTTATCAAGATCACTTATCAAGGTTTTATGGGCAAATAAGATATTCCATCCTTGTTTTTCATGTTGATTTCACACAGCTTTTGACACAGCTGGTCTTTTTCTAGATTCCATTGGAAATCTGGGATTTAAAACAGTGTCATAAATTAGTTTGGATTATTTGTTCAAGAGGCTGCTTTCATCTTTTTTTCATGCTGTTAGGGCCCCCAGGGCTCCGTCCTGGGGGCCCGATGTTTCCCTCCACATGTTGTTGAGGGGTCAACTAATGGGATTCTGTTGACCAGCTTTCCAAATTGTATTCCAGTTGTTTGACCAGTATTTCTGCTTGCTGTTCTGTCATTCTCTGACACCAAATCTGGTGTCAGACTCCTAAAAGTTTTTCCCCCCAAAACCTTCTTTCTATAACCATTTAGTGTCATTGTTGCTGTTCTAGTTTTTCTTGTTCTTGTTATTCATTTTATTCTTCTTCTCTTGTTGTTCCAGCCTTCTCCTGCTACTTGCTGTCCTATTGTTTTAAGTTGTACACCATTCAAGGTAGAGATTTCTTATTGCAGTTTTAAGTTTTCATGTAGAACCATGTACCATATAAATAAAGCAGCAGCAGCAGCAGGAGCATTAGCATTATCTCAAAGTATTACAGACAGAGGGTCCCTCAGGCAGCCATTTTGTTGAAACACATTTTGTTGTGGTGTGCCATCAAGTTAGAACTGAGTTATAGTGACCCTGGTTTAAGGAATAGTATTATCAATCCCACCAACCCCCATTAGTTTCCATAGCAGAACCAGGGAATCAAATCTGAATCCTAGTCCATTACTCTATCCAATACTAAACCATACTGGGTAACCCAGTTATATGCTATATGCCTGTTGTTATGTTCCACCTAACTGGACCCTAATATAGTGATCCTAATAGGGCCTTCAAGGTAAATGAAATAAATATTTCAATATAAGGAGTGGTTTTACCAGTCCCACATGCCCAGTGAACTTCTAATGCCAGGATTCTCAACCTGCGGCCTGTTGGCCAAATGTGGCCCATGGCACCATTTCATGTTGCCCCCCACTGCATCCACTACACCAGGAAGTGCTATGTGGTGGAGGAAGGCCAAAATGGGCATCTGCCCCCGAAGCTGTCTGAGGGAGTCCTGGCCCCCAGCTTTAAAAGGCTTAGAACTCCTGTTCTAATGGCTGAGTGGGAATTCAAACCAAAGCCTCCTGAGTCATAGTCCATCGCTCTATCCACTACACCACATTGGGTCCCAGTTGAAACTCAGAAGTCTCAATGTGAACAGCTCCTGGATGAGACAGCATCTGGAAAACCCACATTCCCGAGCTCCTTAATAAAAGTTCATGGGGAATTAAGCATATATAGATCTACAGTTAAATATCTATTTTAGAATATAGTTTGAAAAACCAATAAAAATAACAATTTGAAAATAAATACTGTACAAGTATTATTACCGCCATCACTACTACAAACACAAGCAGAATCTCCATCACTCTGCAGTTAGTCAAATGTCTGCCCCAAAGAGGTAACATTTCGTATGTCAGTATAAAGGAAACACCTGAGGAAGTAGAGGATGATGAAGGTGGGGATAAACAGAACAAATGAAAGTGCGGCGCCAAAATGGCCGCCGTGCTCTTTGCGGCCCCCCCACCCGGACTCAGACATCCGGGTGAGTTAGGGGGCGTGGCCACCCCTCTATAAAAGGGGTGGCCATGAGGCAGCCGAGCTGCCATTTTAAAAAGAGCGACGGAGAGGAGAAGTTTTCTCCGTCGCTGTTTGTTTCCCCCTTGGTCCTTCCCGGCTGGGAAGGAAGGATTTCGCACGGAGCCTTGGCTTGCTGGCTCCTCTGTGCCTTTTTGTGCTCTTCGATCCCTGGAAAGGGATCCTGCTCCTTCCGATATGCCTCCCAAACGGAGGGCCTCGGCGACGAGGCCGCGGCCCACGGGGAGGACTTTTGGCCCTGCGCAACGTGGGGGCCAGCCCTCGAGTCGGAGGACCAGGGCTGTGCCCATGCGCCAAGGCTCTACCCCCACCGATACCGGTGGGGCGATGCAGGCTGCTTGACCCTCGGCCGGTCAGCCTTCGGCTGGCCCTTCTGGGGCTTCGGCCCTCGGCCCGCAGATACCGGCCATGGGCCCGGGCAGCGGGGGTGGGTCCGGTGCTGGGGCGCAGCACGTTCCACCTCCGGCCCCTCATGGGCCGGAGTTTTGGGCATGGCCCTATTCGGTCCTGGTCTCTCACACCGGGGTTCCTGGTCCAATGCCTGGTGGGCCGTCCGGCCCACCCGGCCCACTCTATACTGGGGGATCTGTGGCAGTCGATGCATTGCTAACGCGTTTAGCTGTGCTCGAGGCATCCTTAGGGATGGCACACAACCCTGTGCCTGGTGGCCCTTCATTTGCTGCGGGGGGACCTTTGGGTCCTCTGCCTACCTCAATGACCGCCACACTGCAGCAAGCGGCTAGCCGGGTTGAGCTGCTGGAGACGCTCCGGCCTACCCCGGCCGGTGTCTCGCAGCTCCCTGTTTGGCCAGAGCTACAGCAGGAGAGTGGTCAGGTGCGGCCCTAGAGCTTGATTCCGGTCGCGAGCTCCGAGGCCCGCCGTGGGCCGGAACCCCCAGTGGGGGCGGCTCACGGGGGTGCAACTAGTGAGTATCAGGTTCAAGTTAATGCACCCACACCACAGTCCACTTCCAATGGTGGGGTTCAGTGGCCATGGCCTCGTAATGTCGAGGCGAGTGGGCATCAGTTGCCACCTTATCCCAGTGCCCCTTGGTTCCATACTGGTGCAACGTTGGGGGTGGGGGTTTCCGCCCCCGGGCCAGTGCCGGGCATCGCAGGGACTGTCCAGGTTCTGCTGCGTATGCCCCGGGTACCTAATGTGCCGGTGACGGCTTTGCCGACGGCTGGTTATTCGTTGCCCCTTGGTGATCATTTGTCCCAGGTCACGAGGGAAAAGATTTGGCGGAGTGAGTACATGGATATATTCTCCCTATTGAACCGTGAGCCCACTAAGGAGGAGAGAGAGGGACAGGATGACAAAGACAAAGAGCTGTCCCGCCGTCGTAAGCCACCATGCACCTGGGCCAACTGGTTGCCTGCATATCTTATTTATATGGCGGTGTATCTCAGGGCTCGGCCAGACCTGGCCATTCCTATGGTCCAATATTTGGACAATATTTACAGGGCGATGGTGGATTTTCCTGGCCCATCGTGGTTGGCTTACGATGAGGAATTTAGAATGAGGTTGCCATTGCACCCGGAGATGAGATGGGATGAGCCCTGTCAGAAATTGTGGCTATTGTACATGACCCCCACGTGTCCGGCGCCTGGGGATAGGTACCATTGTGGCTATGCCATTCAGTGAGCTGCTCCAACGCAGGCTTCCCGCCAGCTGGCGGGGCAGGGGGTTCCAGCCCGCTTGCTGTGTTGGAGCTTCTCGGCCAGCGGTGTGTGCAATAAGCGGCAGTGCCGATACAAATATGAGTGTCCCTCTTGCGCTGGCCCCCATGCCGCCGCCGCGTGTCCACGAGCCAGCGGGTCACGGGGCAGAGGTAGAGGTGGACAGGGAACGGGCAGAGTGGCTGCTGAGGGAGCTAGCCAGGCAAAAGGCCCCCTCCCCAGTTAATGTGTATATGTTGGAGCGACGGCTCTCAACTTATCCACGGAGAGAGGATGCGAAGTACCTCCTTGCGGGTTTCCAGTGGGGCTTTCGAATCCCATTCAAAGGAGTGCGGGGACCCCAAGATGCACCCAATTTACTATCCCTGAAGGGTAGAGAGGAGGTGGCTGCCCTGAGTATTGCTAAGGAGGTTGGGGCCAAGAGGGTGGCAGGCCCCTTTTCTGTGCCACCCTTTCCCAACCTGAAGGTCTCCCCTCTGGGGTTGGTACCCAAGAAGGCCCCGGGGGAATTTCGTTTAATCCACCATTTATCGTACCCGGCGGGTTATTCTGTCAATGATGCTATCCCTGATGACCTTTGTTCGGTCAGGTATACGTCCTTTGACCAAGCCCTACGGATGGTGCGCTCTTGTGGTCCGGGTGCCCTCCTGGCAAAATGTGACATCAAATAGGCATTCCGATTGTTGCCAGTGCACCCTGAGGACTTTGAGCTATTGGGTTTTAGATTCCAAGGGAAGTTCTATGTAGATAAGGCCATGCCTTTTGGCTGCTCTATATCCTGTTCAGCATTTGAACGTTTTAGCACCTTCCTTCAGTGGGCCTTTGTTCGCAGGTCCGGGTCTTGGTCTGTAGCCCAATTTCTTCGATGACTTTTTGTTCGGCGGTGAACGGGGCTTGGACACGTGCACGCGTCTCCTCACCACATTTCAGATGCTAATGCAGGAACTGGGTGTCCCTTTAGCGCCCGAAAAGACCGAGGGCCCATCCACTACCCTCACATTTCTGGGTATCGAAATTGACATGGTCGCACAGGCATCCCGGTTACCCATTGACAAGGTTACCCGGATCTCTGCAATGATTTTGGCCTTGCTGGCCAAACGTAAGGTGTCACTTCGGGAGCTTCAGGTACTGCATGGCCATCTTAACTTTGCCTGAAGTGTGGTTATGCCTGGCAGGGCATTTGCTCGGCGCCTGTGCGATGCCATGTCTGGCCTGACAAGGCGCCATCATAGGGTCCGACTAACCAGGGGCATGCGGGCTGACCTTTTGGTTTGGTTCTCATTCCTGCGGGACTTCAACGGGTTATCCTTTTGGAGGTCCGACCTTTTAGTTTCACCTAGGTTTCAAGTGCAGTCGGATGCCTCCGGCTCCCTGGGATATGGGATTTACTTCCAGGGGAGGTGGGCTTATGGCCAATGGCCTCCAGAATGGCGGGGCACGGATCGCCTCCGCTATCTTACATTCCTTGAGTTTTTTCCAATCCTGGGAGCTTTGATTCTATGGGGCAAGGAGTGGGCCGATTCAGTGGTCCATTTTTGGTGTGACAATGCTGCAGTAGGGCACATTGTCAATGCTCAGACATCTAAATCACCCAGGGTGATGGCTTTAGTTCGCCAATTCGTGTTACGTAGCCTACGCCTCAACGTGCTTTTCAGGGCCAGACATGTACCAGGCATTGATAATGATATTGCTGATGCTTTATCTCGCCTGCAGATCCCCCGGTTCCGCGCCTTGGCTCCGGACGCAGAGGAATTCCCCTCGCCACTTCTGGCCAAGATTTGGACATTTGGCAAGGGGAGGTGAACCGGGCGATTGGCATGTCCTTGGCTCCCCGCACGCATAAGGCGTATCATCATGCTTTCGTTCAATTTAATAGCTTCTGTGTGCAACTTCAGTTGCCAGAGGTGTGGCCCATTCCAGTGGTTTTACAATTCATGGTTCATTTACACAGTCAGGGCCTCACTCCCCGCACTATAGCATCAAGGCTGTCAGCATTGGCATTTATTGCCAAGGTGGGGGGTTTTGCTGACAGCATGAATGATTTCCGCATACGGCATGTTTTGGAGGGGTGGACACGGGAACGTGGCCGCCGCCCGGACACTCATCACCCAATTTCCCCAGGGGTGCTCACACACCTTGCACGAGGCTGGCCTAACCTATGTTTTGACAGGTATGAGGCAGCTCTTTTTCATGCGGCTACCACGGTGGCCTTCTTTGGAGAGCTCCGCATCAGTGAGTTGGTACTACTGTCTAAGGCGGATGTGACTCGTAGAGCACTGGAACTCGACGATGTCTATGTTTCTAATGAGTGGGCTCAGTTGAGGATACGGTCCTCAAAAGTTGATCAGCACGGCGTAGGCAGTGGAGTTAGACTGCTACGATGTTCCATTGCAGACATCTGTCTGGTTGGTGCCCTACAGGAGTTCTTGGCAGTGCGTGGCACGCACCCTGGCCCGTTTTTCTGCCACCAGGATGGGTCTCCCCTTACTAAATTTCAATTTTGGAAGGTGACCGGTATAGCACTTTCCAGTGTTGGCCTCCCTGGGGCTCATTACGGCACCCATTCATTTAGAATATGTGCTGCTTCAACTGCAGCTGCATTTGGGTACTCTGAGGCTGATATACGCCGTATGGGAAGATGGGGATCTATGCGTTTTGCATTGTATGTTCGTCCTCTTCAGACATGAGTACCATTTAAGTCACTGTTCTCTTTTTTCTCTTACAGACCCTGTGTGTCCCCGCACACCGGTGGCAGTATGGCTGGTGGGCCACAGTTACGTGCACTGGGCAGCTCAGTATGCTGCGGCGACAGAGTGGGGACCCCAGCTTGGACTGCGTGCGGCCGCATGCATACATTGGTACGGTAAACGTGGAATGAGATGGCGGGAACTGTTGCCATTCCTTTTCTCCATTAGGGATGCTGAACTTCCTGATGTCCTTGTACTGCACCTCGGGGGCAATGACCTCGGCCAGGTTACTGGCCTTTCTTTAAAATTCGCGATTTGCAGAGACCTAGCTTATTTGCACTATGTGTGGCTGTTCACCAGGCTGCTATGGTCGGACATCATACCACGTCACGCTTACAGGGGAGGTATTGACCTCCGTGCCCTTGACCACGCTCGTCGCTCGGTGAACAGGGCAGTTGCCCGGTTCGTGGCAGACAAGGGTTTGGGGATGGTCGTCCGACACCCCACCATTAGTTTACAAAATTACGATCTGTATGCAGGGGATGGGGTCCACCTGTCGGATAGAGGTATGAACCTCTTTTTGGAAGATTTGCAAGCAGGCCTGTTGACCGAGCTGACGGTCTGGGGGGGGGCGGTGAGTCTTCATTGAACCCTCCCCGTGTGGCGGGTAGCACTGGTAAGGTAAAGATTTATGACTCATAGGTATCCGGCAGGTTCGCAATTGACTGGCCAACATTTAGACAGGTACAGGTGTAATAACGTTGACCGGTCAACGACAAACCAGGCAAGGGGTGATGGCACGAGCTTTTCAGCATGCATCACCCCATGATTTGACGGATACACGTCAGAGGGTTGGGTCAGTAGATAGTTTATTGACTACGGTCAACAATTTGTTTGTGTCAACAAACAAATTGATACAAAATGGATACATTGTAGCCAATTGCCGTTGGCAATTTTGGGAGGAACCTTACCAGTGTTACTGCGGCCTGCTTGCCTTAAAGAATTATAATTGGATGAGTACCAATTGAAAGTTATAATTCGGACTAGGGCATTATTCAATAAAAGTGGCCCAATGCCTTTATCCAATGCCTTTATGCCTTTATCCATATACCGGTGTCTGAGTCTTTCTTTGGGGGGTGCGCCTGCAAAGTCTCATTCATGCTGGCATAGTTTATGCTGATCGACAGGCCAATGATTTCTAATACATGAATGTAACAGTAAGCCCTACTGAACCTTGTGAGTTATCTTAGGACATACTTGGGAAAGAGGAACCTGGTGTAAATGTGTAATGGAAAGAGTGGACATCAATGAGGTGCTTGAAGAAGTCAATGAAGATGTTCAGCATTTAAGGAGGGAGCTCCAGTCAGCAACAAGGGGAGGTAGGAATCATTTCAGGGGGCAGGAATTCTTTGGTGGTTGAAGATGATGAAGGGACCCATACAGGGAGACCTATGCTGAAGACTTCTCCAACTCATTCTGTGTCAGATTACATTCTATGGGAAATGTGTACTGGCTCCTCTTGCAATGTTTTCCCCTCCAAGCATGCAAATCTTTCAAAGTAAGTAGCTATGCATCTTTCTCAATGACCAGTTGCAAAACAAAAGCAACCTGGTTCACAGATTAAAGAGATTTGTTTCCAATAATATGTTGTCTAATTCACTCCAAGTTCAGCAATAGTCTTTCAGTATCTGAAAGAAGCAAAAGAAACAGAGCACAATTTGAGGGAGAGAAAGACAGTTTGGACTCACCACGTCTGGTTTTCTCTGACAGCTCAAACAGAACTATGAGCACCTCACAATTAGTAGAAGGTCTGGTATAAGCAGTGAGGTATTGTGTGAGTGTCTTTGAAGGGCTTTCACAGCTCTGTAAGTTCCAGTTTTTACTTTTGTTTGGAGACTGAGCATTGGGAGAAACAACAGGCTCATGTTCTTTTTGAAAACAACTCTGTTTTGAAGCTACATCTCTACTGGGACTCATTCAGCCTTTTGTTCTGGCCTTGAAGAACTGACATGGGAGGTGGAAAACTGGGCTATCTGTTGATGTGTTTGACTGGCAGGCTACAATGAACTTGTATACAGTACTTCTAAACAAATTCAATTATTGTAATTTTATATATTACAATAAACAACAAGAGTGCATATAACTAAGCAGATTGCAAAACACATTTTTTATCATGTCAGAAGCACACAAAGGTGCTTTCTGGGTTGAAAGGATTTTTGCTGGAGGAACTCCACTCAGGGGACGACCGAATGAGGCTCCTTTCATGTTTCCAAGATCTTTTTCAAACAAAGTGGTCCCTATTTATCTACTTGCGATGTCTTACTTTCGAACTGCTAGGTTGGCAGAAGCTGGGATAGAGACAGGCATTCATTCTGTCATGCACTACTCAGGTCTTGAACTGCCAACTTGCCAACCTTCCAGCTAATAAGGTGAACTTCTCAACCACTGAGCCACCACAGTCTTTTGCAAAAATTCATAAGCACCCAATGATCTCCTTCTAAAGGAAGCCAAACCAGGAAATATTGCACATTCCACAATGTACACATGTGTACACATGCACACACTGGCATCTGCCAGTAGAAGGTGAAGCTCCATGCATCAGAGAAAATGTACAACATGAGTTCGAGACAACATACCCTGCCACAATAAATCTTTTGCAGTGTCACATGGCTCCTTCAACAATATAATCATGGGATGAGGGGAGAAAACTGTTGTAAGTTGGATTGTATAATAAATTTATTTTGCCCAAAAGGTATTCCAAAGCATGAGTTTGAGATCATGTCCTGAGAAACCTCCAGTTCAGGATGTTACCTTAAAGTCCAAATGCCAAGAGGAGAGAACAACTGGAGGCTTTTGCCTGAGCAAACATGCTGAAGATGGCAGCCCGAGCTGCGAATACATTGTGATCAAACTGCAGTTCTCATCAGCTCTAGTTCACGTTGCCAGTTGCAGTGGATGATGGGAGGTGCAATTCACCAACAACTATAAAACCACAATTCAATGAATCACAATTTGAGGTTGAAAAGTAAATCCTGTGTAAAGAAGGCCAAATTAAATCCTATCACTGATCAAACTATCTGCATTTCTGGACTCTGTTCAAGATGCCACACTCATTGCAGGCGCACCCCCCAATAAAGGACTCAGACACAAATGAAAGTGGATAACGGCATTGGGCCACATTTATTGATTCATGCCCTAGTCCGAATTATAAATTTCTATTGGTAATTGACCAATCATAATTCTTAAGGCAAGCAGGCCGAAGTAACACTGGTAAGGTACCACCCAAAATTGCCAACGGCAATTGTTACAATGTATCTATTTGTATCAATTTGTTTGTTGACAACAAACAAATTGTTGACCGTAGTCAATATCTAACTAATGACCCCACCCTCTGACGTGTATCCGTAAAATCAGGGGGTGATGCATGCTGTCTAGCTGTAGCCATCACCCCCTCGCCTGGTTCGTCATTGACCAGACAACGTTTAAACAACTTATGCCTATCTAGTGTTGTCCAGTCAATTGCGAACCTGCCAGATACCTGTGGGTCATAAATGTTTACCTTACCAGTGCTACCCGCCACCCGGAGAGGCTTAATAAAGGCTCGACGCCCCCCCCCCCCCAAGACCGTCAGCTCGGTCGACAGGCCTGCTCGCCAATCACCCAACAGGAGGTCCATACCTCCTCGCGACAGATGGACCCCATCCCCTGCATAAAGCCCATAATTTTGCAAACTAATGGCGGGATGACGACTGACCCACCCCCAGCCCTTGGTCGAAAGGAATCGGGCCACCGCCCTGTTCACCCTGCGCCTCGCGCGGTCCAGGGCCTGAAGGTCAAAGCCTCCCCTATAAGCGTGCCGTGGGACCATATCTGACCAAACAAGGGTTGTGGTGGGCCATACGTAATGTAAGTAGGCGAGGTCACCGCAAATCGCATGCTTCAGCGATAAGCCAGTGACCTATCCCAAATCATTACCCCCAAGGTGTATGATCAGAATGTCGGGCGGGTCAGCATTCCTTGCCGAAAAGAGAAATGGCAAGAGCTCCCGCCACAACATACCGGGCTTACCGTACCATGTGAGACTTGCGTATGCACCCAGTCCCAGTCGGGGTCCCCAATCTGTCGCCGCAGCGTAACGCGCTACCCTGTGCACGTAGCTATGGCCCACCAGCCATACTGTCACCGGTGTAATACGACACCCAGGGTCTGTCAAGGAAAAAACAGGGAAGGAAGAGATGTGCGGTGACTAAAACGGTACTCACGGCGGGAGCGGGCGAACATAAAACTGGAAACACTGAGAGCCCCACCTCCCCATGCTGCGTATGTCAGCCCCGGAGTACCCATAAGCAGCCGTAGTAGAGGCTGCCCCAATTCTAAATGAATGGGTGCCGTAACGGGCCCCAGGGAGGCCCACGCTAGCCAGTGCCTTCCCAGTCACCTTCCAAAACTGAAATTTTGTGAGGGGAGACCCATCTTGGTGACAGAAAAACGGGCCATGGTGCGTGCCACGCAATGCAAGGAACTCCTGTAGGGCACCAACTGGACAGATGTCTGCCAAGGAACATCGTAGCAGTCTTACTCCACTGCCTACGCCGTGCTGATCTGTTTTAGAGGAGCGTATCCTCAACTGAGCCCAATCATTGCAAACATAGACATCTTCAAGTTCCAGTGCCCTACGACTTGCATCCGCCTTAGACAGCGTCACAAGCTCGCTGATGCGGAGCGCTCCAAAAAAGGCCACCGTTGTAGCCGCATGAAACAGGGCTGCCTCATACCTATCGAAACATAGGTCATGCCAGCCCCGTGCCAGTTGGGTAAGGACCCCAGGGGAAATTGGGTGGCGGTCGTCCAGGCTACGCCCACGTTCCCGCACCCACCCCTCCAAAACGTGTCTCACACGGAAATCAGCGGTACTGTCCGCATGACCTCCCACCTTGGCCATAAAAGCCAGCGCTGACAACCTGGATGCTATGGTGCAGGGTGCAAGGCCCTGGGCATGGAGGTAAACCATGAAACGAAGGACGTGGGCCACTGGGATCGGCCAGGTATCTGGCAGTCGAGACTGGGTACAAAATGTCCGGAAGGAAACCAACGCATGGTGATACGCCTTACGCGTGCGGGGCGCCAGCGACATGCCGATCGCCCGGTTCACCTCTCCTTGCCAAAGGTCCATATCTCCTCCGGGAGTGGCGAGGGAAATTCCTCCGCATCCGGGGCCAAGGCGCAGAACCGGGAGATCTGCAGGCGGGACAAAGCGTCAGCAATATCGTTATTGACCCCCGGGACATGCCTGGCCCTGAACAGTACATTGAGGCGCAGGCTGCGCAAAACAAACTGGCGCACTAGGTCCATGACCCTGGGAGATTTAGAAGTCTGTGAGTTGACAATGTGGACAACAGCCGCATTGTCACACCAGAAATGCACCACCGAGTTGGCCCACTCCTCACCCCATAGCATCAAAGCCCCCAGTATGGGAAAAAATTCCAAATATGTGATATCCCTCAGGCGACACATGCCCGACCAGGCTGGTGGCCATCCACCATAGGCCCACTTCCCGTTGAAGTACATCCCATAACCCAGGGATCCCGAGGCATCAGACTGTATCTGAAAGCGAGGTGAAGCCAGGAGGTCAGACCTCCAAATTGAGACCCCATTGAAATCCCTCAGGAACTAGAGCCATATGTGCATATCTGCCCTGATGCCCCGAGTCAATCTCACCCTGTGATGGGGCCTGGATAAGCCTGTCATGGCGTCGCACAAGCGCCGAGCAAATGCCCTGCCAGGTGCGACCACCCTGCAAGCGAAATTAAGGTGACCATGTAGCACCTGCATTTCCCGAAGGGATGCCTTGCGCTTAGCCAGCAAGTCCGATATGAGGGCCACTATCCTTGACACCTTGTCCCCCGGCAACCTAGACGCCTGCGCTACCGTGTCAATCTCCACCCCCAGGAATACTAGCTTAGTAGATGGGCCTTCGGTCTTTTCGGGGCCAAAGGGACACCGAGTTCCTCCATTAGCGTCTGAAATGTGTTGAGGAGACGTGTGCACGTGTCCCAGCCCCGTTCACCCCCGAACAAAAAGTCATCCAGGTAATGGGCTACAGACCGAGACCCTGACCTACGGACAAATGCCCACTGCAGGAATGTACTGAAACGCTCGAAGGCCGAGCAGGATATGGAACAGCCGAAAGGCATGGCCTTGTCAAAATAATATTCACCCCGGAATTTGAAACCCAGCAACTCAAAGTCACCCGGGTGCACCGGCAGGAGACGAAAAGCCGACTTAATGTCACACTTAGCCAACAGTGCACCCGGGCCACATGAGCGCACCATGCGCAATGCCTGGTTAAAGGATGTATACCTGACCGAGCAAAGGTCATCAGGGATAGCATCATTGACTGAGCGACCGGCTGGGTAAGACAAGTGATGAATCAGGCGGAACTCGCCCGGGGACTTCTTGGGCACTAGTCCCAGTGGGGATACTTTAAGGTTGGGGAATGGGGGCGCGGGAAAAGGGCCAGCGACCCTGCCCGCATCAACCTCCTTATTAATGCTGGCAGCAGCCACCTCCTCCCTTCCTCTAAGTGACAAAAGGTTGGGTGCGTCTTGAGGTGACCTATCCCCCGTGAAAGGAATACGAAACCCCAGTTGAAAACCCTGAAGCAGGTACACTGCGTCTGCCCTCCTCGGGTACAATGCGAGCCAATGCTCCAGCATGTCCACATTAATTGGGGAGGGGGCCTTTCGGTGGACCCGCCCCCTCAGCGGCAGTCCTACCTGCCCCTTGTCCACCCTTACCCCTGCCCCTGAATCCTCCCGGCCTGGGACAGGCGGAGGCAGCATGGGGGCCAGAACAAGAGGGACACTCATGCCTGTACTTGCAATTCTTTCTGTTGCAAGAACCATTGGACGAGAAGGTCCAGCACAGCAGGCGGGCTGGAACCCCCTGCCCCGCCACTTGGCGGGGTACCTGTACCGGGGCCGCTCGTTGGACCGCATGTCCACAATGGTATCTTTCCCCAGGCGCCGGGCGCGTGGGGGTCATATACAGAAGCCACAGCTTCTGGCAGGGCTCATCCCACCTCATCTCTGGGTGCAGTGGAATCCTCATGCGGAATTCCTCGTCATAAGCCAGCCACGACGGACCCGGGAAGTCAACCATAGGCCGGTAAATGTTGTCCAAATACTGGACCATAGGGATGGCCAGATCCGGCCTAGCCCTGAGGTAAACAGCCATGTAAATTAGGTATGCTGGCAACCAATTTGCCCACGTACGTGGCGGCTTGCGATGACGTGCCTGCTCCTTGTCCTTCTCGTCCTGCCCTTCCCTCTCTTCCTTGGTGGGCTCCCTGTTAAGCAGGGAGAAGATGTCCACATACTCGCCCCTCCAGATCTTTTCCTTGGTGGACTGGGCCAGATGGTCCCCCAGGGGCAAGGAATACCCCGCTGTCGGCAATGCTGACACCGGCACAAAGGGAACTGCGGGCAAAGCAAAGGGGGCCTGTACCAACCCGGGCACCCCCAACACATTCCTTACTGCATGGTGGGCGCCACCCGAACCCGGGCCCTGGGTCAGGGATGAAGTCGCCGGGTGGGCCGGGGACGATTGCACCGCTGCACCACCCGTGCGAGGCCATGGACACTGAAAAGCCCCCCCCCCCAGGGAAGTCAGTTGTGTGGGTGCACTAGCTTGAACTGCATACTCACCCGATGCACCCCCACGGGCCGCCCCCACCGGGGGTTCCGGCCCGCTGTGGGCGTCGGAGCTCACGACCGAAGCTGAGCTCGTCGAAGGGGCCAGATCAGCGCAAGTCTGCTGTGCCTGCTGAGTGGGGAGCTGCGAGGCAGTGGCCGCCACCGGCCCGCGCGCCTCAGGCAGCTCTACCCGACCCGTCGCCTGCCGCTGCCCGGCAGCCAAAGGGTCAACCTGGAACCCGAAAGACGCCCCCGCTTGATTGGCCCTTGCCAGGGATGCCTCGAGGGCCGCTACATGGGCCAGAAGGGCCTCCACGTTAACATAGCCCCCAGCCCCGACAGGGGGCAAAGGGCCAGCCGGCCCACAATTCACGGGCACCTGTCCAGGTCCCTGGGCCCCGGGGGCCAGATACGGCCAAGAGCCCATGCTCGGCCCTTGAGGGGCCATGGGCACGCCCTGCCAAGGCAGGGAACCCAACCACCCCCCATGGCTCGCTCCCCCCGTGGGGAACTGTGCACCCAGGAAAGAAGGCCCAGCTGCATGGGCCATGCCAGGGGCAATGGTCACCGTTTGCGGGCCAAGGGCCGAGGCCCCGGCTGGGGCAGCCTGTGCGGACCGCGCATCGGGCCAAGGGGCCAGTGATCCCATCCCACCGGTCCCGGTGGGTTCCGCCAAAGGTGGCTGCTGGGCGGGCGCAGTCGCGATCCTCCGACCCGGCTGACGCCTCCGCGCAGATCGAGCCACGTTCGCAGCTGCCTTCTTCTTAGAGGGCATAGCTGGTCTAGCTGGGAAGCTGAAGAAAGGAAAAGCGGCACCGAAAAAGGCTTCCCCTGAAAGGACACGAGCGACGGAGGTAAGAGGGAAAAACTTCTCCGCTCCGTCGCTTCGCCAAAATGGCAGCTCGGCTGCCTCGTGGCCAGCCCTTTTATTAGGGTGCTGGCCACGCCCCTAACAACCCGGATGCCTTCGTCCGGTGGGGGGCCCCCGCAAAGAGCGCGGCGGCCATTTTGGCGCCACGCTTGCAATGTCCTCATCAGACCCACAGGCAGCTTTCAAGGCAGACACCTGTTCTCTTTTCAGAATATCCTTCTTTCATGACTCATCCTGCCCTCCATCAGGCAGGGAAAGTGCAATTTTTGGTATTGTGGTTGCTGGGGTAGATATCAGATTTCACGGAAAATGCAAAAATGATCCTTAGCAGGAAAGGTTCACCAAGGGCATTTTAGAATCATTTTAGTTGTAGAATCAAGAATCCCATTGTTCTTCCTTAATGTGTGCCTGCCTAAATCCTGAGCAGCTTTTCTTTTTTTACCGAGTTAGAGCTGTTTTCTTGCGCAGGGTTGCATTCTCCACACACACACTCCATATCACCTGAGCTTGCATTTTTAAAGAAATGCTGCTTTTTCAGCCTGCAAAATGTGACACTGGAAATGAAAGTCTGGAACAGTGAAACTTGAACAGATATCTCTTGAAAGGAAAGGCTTTCGTGTAACGAACATGATAGCAAAATGTTCCCTTTGGGAACTGCTTATGCTACAACTGATAGTTGTGATGGATGTCTTCATGGGAGAAGGTGAGATGCAAAGTCTTAACAAAGAAGTGACAGGGCACAGTTCTGAGGGAGAAGGCCCTTCACTAACTCAGGAGGGAGATGGTTGGAGGAATGTGACTCAAAGGAGGAGAAGAGTAGGGGATCACTCTGAGAGTCTGAAATTACAGAATAAATTTGAGGCTCTTTCCCTTATCACACCTGATGAGGAACACACAGAGGAACAACTGGTTCCACCTGATGATCTCTCCTTCATCACACTTGATGAGACCCAGGAAGATGAACAACAGGAACAAACTGAGGTTCTCTCCCTTAATATGGTTGATGAGGTGCATGTAGATGAACAGATTGCAGGAGAGAGGCTCCTTGTACTAGGCGATTCAATAATTAGAAATACAGAGAAATGGATTTGTGATGCACATGATAACCGTATGGTGACTTGCCTGCCAGGTGCAAAAGTTGCAGACATCACAAGAAATCTAGATAGATTGTTAGAGAGAACTGGGAACGAGCCAGTTGTCATGGTACACGTTGGTACTAATGATGTTGGGAAGGCCAAGCGGTCTGTCCTGGAAGCCAAATTTAGGTTGTTAGGAAGAAGATTGAAGTCCCGGACTTCCAAGGTAGCATTTTCAGAAGTGCTGCCTGTCCCTCGCGCAGGACCTACCAGGCAGGCAGAGCTCAGAAGCCTCAAAGCGTGGATGAGGCGGTGGTGTCGAGAGGAGGGCTTCAGATTTGTCAGGAACTGGAGAACATTTTGGGACAAGCCAAATCTGTTCAGGAGGGATGGGTTGCATTTAAACCATGATGGGACCAGATTGCTGGCACTCAACATCAAAAAGGCTGCAGAGCAGCTTTTAAACTGATAACTGGGGGAAAGCCGACAGGAGCTGGGCAGCATCCGGTTCGGGAAAGTGTGTACTTGAGTAGTGAGGAGGATGCAAAAATTACTGAACAGAGCAAGGAGCTAGTCACCAGCACTCTAGCAGAAGGATGCAAGAGGCAGTCTAACAATGCAACTAGACTCAAAAGACTGTATCAGGAAAGCATATATAAATGCTTGTATACAAATGCCAGAAGCCTCCGGAACAAAATAGGGGAGCTGGAATACTTAGCAATAGATAAAAATATTGATATTATTGGTATCACTGAAACCTGGTGGACGGATGATAACCAATGGGATACAGTTATCCCAGGCTACAAACTGTACAGGAAGGATAGGAAGGGGCAAACAGGAGGTGGTGTAGCCTTGTATGTCAAAGAAGTGATAAAATCGTATGAATTGGAATATCTAGGTGATTTGGAGTCACCATTAGAAGCTCTGTGGGTAAGAGTACCAGGCCACAAGGATGGTCTAACAGTAGGCATATACTATCGGCCTCCGACTCAAACTCTTGAGGGAGACTGGCAGTTGGAGAATGTTGTAAAGGAGGCATCCAGGAAGGGAAGCCTGGTTATAATGGGGGACTTCAATTACCCTCACATAGACTGGGTGAACTGTTGTTCAGCACATGATAAAGAGATAAAGTTCCTAGATATGCTCAATGATTGTTCCCTGGGACAGATGGTTGAAGACCCAACTAGAGGTACAAGAATCCTTGACTTGATTCTGAGTAATACTCAGGATCTGGTGCAAGATGTTAATGTGACTGATCCAATAGGGAACAGTGACCACAACTCAATTATGTTTAACTTGATCATAGACCGCAAGTCACTGATAAAATCTAACACAGAGACCTTAAATTTTCAAAAAGGAAATTTCCCAAAGATGAGGAAACTAGTAAAAAAGAAACTGAAAGGGAAAATTGAGAGAGTCCAAACACTCCAAGAGGCATGGAGGCTGTTTACAAAAACAATAACAGAGGCTCAATTGGAATGCATACCCAAAAGGAAAAAGGGCACTGCCAGGTCCAAGAGGACTCCGATGTGGCTTACAGGAGCTGTTCGGGAAGTGATCAAGAGCAAGAAAAGCTCATTTAGAAGATGGAAGGCTTGTCCAAATGAGGACAGCAGGCAGAAACATAAATTCTGGCAGAACAAATGCAAGGCAACAATCAGGAAAGCAAAGCAAGACTTTGAGGAGCGTATAGCTAAAAATACTCAGAGAAATAACAAAGACTTCTTTAAGTACATTAGAAGTAAGAACCCAACTAGGAAGGCCATTGGACCATTAGATGACAATGGAAGGGAAGGGGTTATTAAAGAGGAAACAGAGATTGCAGAGAGACTCAATGAATTCTTTGCTTCAGTATTCACTGAAGAAGACAGAGACCACATGCCCAAAACAGAGCCTATCTTCGTAGGGAGGGAAACCGAAGAATTAAGCAAGATAGAAATAACCAGGGAGGAGGTCCTTGCATGTCTTGTTAAGCTAAACACTAACAAATCCCCAGGACCAGATGGCATCCATCCACGAGTTCTCAGGGAACTTAAAGATGAAATTGCTGATATCCTAGCCAAAATATATAATCTTTCCCTCAATTCAGGCTTTGTGCCTGATGACTGGAAGGTAGCGAATGTAACACCAATTTTCAAAAAAGGATCCAGGGGTGATCCAGGAAATTACCGGCCTGTCAGTTTGACATGTGTCCCAGGTAAAGTGATGGAAACCATCCTAAAAGACAGAATTAATAGTTACATAGAAGAGAAGGCACTGCTAAAGGAGAGCCAACATGGCTTTTGCAAGGGCAAATCATGCCTCACTAATCTGTTGGAATTTTTTGAGAGTGTCAACAAGCATGTGGATAAGGGGGATCCAGTTGACATTGTTTATCTGGACTTTCAGAAGGCTTTTGACAAGGTCCCACACCAAAGGCTCTTGAATAAACTTACCAGTCATGGAATAAAGGGACAGGTCTTGTCCTGGATCAGCAACTGGCTAAGGGACAGGAAACAGAGGGTAGCACTAAATGGACACTTCTCCAAGTGGAGGGAAGTAAAGTGTGGGGTCCCCCAAGGTTCAGTACTGGGACCCCTGCTTTTCAACCTCTTCATAAATGATCTAGAGGTAGGAGTAAAAAGCAAGGTAGCCAAATTTGCTGACGACACTAAATTATACAGGGTAGTGAAAACTGTGAGAGATTGTGAAGAGCTCCAGAGGGATCTCTTGACACTGGGGGAGTGGGCAAAACAGTGGCAAATGAGCTTCAACATCAGTAAGTGCAGAGTGATGCATGTTGGGGCAAAAAACCCCAATTACATTTATAAACTGATGGGGTCTGAACTCTCTGCGACAAACCAGGAAAGGGACCTTGGTGTCCTGGTGGACAGCTCAATGAAGGTGTCAACCCAGTGTGCCTCAGCAGTGAAAAAAGCAAACTCAATGTTAGGGATCATTAGGAAGGGTATAGAAAATAAGTCAGCAAGTGTCATTTTGCCTCTTTATAAATCTATGGTGAGGCCCCATCTGGAATATTGTGTACAGTTCTGGTCGCCATACCTCCAGAAGGATATTATGGAGTTGGAGAAAGTACAGAGGAGGGCAACCAGAATGATTAGGGAACTGGAACACCTTCCTTACCATCTGAGGCTGCAGGTTGGGCCTTTGCACTCTTGAACGACGGCGTCTAAGAGGTGACCTGATTGAAGTTTATAAAATCATGCACGGTGTGGACAAGGTAGATAAGGAAAAACTGTTTTCCCTATCGCACAACACTAGAACTAGGGGACACTCCATGAAACTTTTGGGTACTAGTTCTCAAACAAATAAGAGAAAGTACTTTTTCACCCAGAGGATTACTGGTCTATGGAACTCCCTGCCAGAAGAAGTGGTGACAGCTGTCAGTCTTCACAGCTTTAAGAAAGGATTAGACAAGTTCATGGAGGACAAGGCTATCAATGGCTATAATTATGGCTACCTAAGGACAACCTCCGGGTTGGAGAGATAGGCAGGATATCTCTCAATGCCATTTCCAGGGAATCCTAAGCAGGTGAAGGCATCTCCTTGGGAATACCCTGAAGGAAATGGTGAGCCACTGTGTGAGACAGAATGCTGGACTGGATGGGCTGTGGCCTGTTCCAGCAAGGCTGTTCTTATGTTCTTATGTTCTTAACTAGAGAATGGCAGAGAGCAGGAGCAGCCATAGTGATTCCTATGGAGTGAAAAAAAGAATGAGAAGCTAGCAGACTAGAGAGACCCAGCAAAACTACCTTAACAATTGGTAAAGAAGGCTGATTGCCAATTTCCTCCTCCTTTTCTGCTGACTCCTTTATGTTGTAAAATTCTAGGTGCAACTTTACAGCAAACCTATTTGCATTTTTCCTGCTGTATAGTCACACTCTTTGTTACAATGTAAATTTGAAAACATTGTCATGTTTTTCAGTTCTAACAATGCTTTCGAAATGGTAAGGTGAAGTAAATAAGACAACATTAATATGGATATCCCCAATTCCATTTACTTCATACCTGTCAAGTATCCCATTTTGGCAGAATAATTCACAGATCTTTCCCTCTCTTTCCCGCCGCCATCCCGTAATTGGAATGGCCAGAAAAGGAGTTACTGTGCATGCGCGCATGTGCACATGTGTGCATGTGTGAAGGGGTTTCTTCATATATGGGGAAAGGGTCTCTGCACATGCACAAAGAATTTCTGCACATGTGCAGTATTGCTAGATAAATCCTGATGGAATAGGTCCCTGGCTGTCATATACCTTTGCAAAAAAAGGCAAACATAATTAGACAGAAACTTTATCCTCCTCACATAATACTGGGATCCAGTTGGATGGTGGTGAAGTCTGACTAGACAAAATGAAGTAGTTCACACAATATAGAATTAAACAGTGGAATTCATTGCCACAGAATGTAGTGATGGGTTGACAACTTGCATATCTTTCCATTGACTTTAGTCAGGCTGGATCTGGTGTCCTCACCAACATCAGTGGCAACATGTCTTTTAATAACATATCCTGGAAATGTTAAAACACATGCCCTGTTGATAAGCTTTCCATAGGCAACTGTTTCTCCTCCTTCTACTCCTCCTGCTGCTGCTGCCACCACTGCTGCCATATCCAAATCCAAATATTGGCGATCCTCATGGCAATCAGCCATGAGGGCCATGAAGACTGCCCTAAGAATATAATGCAGTGGCCTTTCATCTGCCTTCCACATTGCAGCATGACACCTGTACCGCTGTTCCAGTTCCACAAGTCACTTTTTGACTCCCCGCCCAGGCCAGTATTAATGAAGCTGCTGCCCTCCATCAAGAAGGATTCAAGTGGGATTTAATCCACTTGGTTCCATCACCCTTCCCTTTGGACTTCGGCGCCCAAGGCCATTAGTGCTCTGGGTGGTCAGGTTAGTTAACAGTCACCTGGCACTCGGCGTTGTGTTGCTGGCAGTATGGTCTACTCTATTACCATAGCAGGATAACCTGGCCAGACTTGCAGGCAACTGTTTGGCTTCTGCAAAAAAAAAAAAAAAAGAGTTTGGCTTAGGTAAAGGTAAAATCACCCTTGCTGGAAAGCCAGTTGTATCCGACTCTAGGGTTCAGTGCTCATATCTGTTTATAGCCAAAGAGCCTGCGCTGTTTGCATTTGCAGACATTTCCATGGACATGTGGCAGGAATCGTAAAGGTCACCTTTGCTCGAAAGCCAGTCATATCCGATTCTAGGGTTCAGTGCTCATCTGTGTTTCATAGCTGACGAGCCAGCGCTGTCTGCTTCTGCAGATGTTTCCATGATCATGTGGCAGGCATGACTAGACACTGGAGCACACAGAACACTGTTTACCTTCCCACCAAAGTGGTCCTTATTTATCTACTTGCAATTTCTTGCTTTCGAACTGCTAGGTTGCCAGGAGCTGGGACAAAAACGGGAGCTGATTCCGTCCAGCAGTATTGTACTCAGGAATCCAACTGCTGGCCTGCCACCTTCCAGTCTGTGTCTTAGCCACTTGAGTAGACCTACTCTATGCTATTATCCAGCATTGTTCTTTATATTCTTCTTCTGAGTAAGCTTTACAAGTCAGGCAATCATCTTTGTTGTCTTTATTTTCTCTGTTAATTTCTAAAGAACCTTGACCACTTTCAGAATTGTTATATAGTACTGGGATTCCTCTGTATGTGATAACAATCTCAGCTGCAGGTCATTACAATACAATGTACTAATTGTCTCCTAAATAGTTTGGTGAAATAGAATATCTAATCAAAACGTAGTTAAAATAATTGGCTACTCTGCTTATTGTTGTTTTTCAATAGCAGATGGGTTCCAAGAGCATGTCCAGGATTACGTGAATTGTTTTGTCCTTAATGACATATCAGAATAATGTCTGTGTAACCTCCATATCAGGAAGGGGGAGGGAGAATAAAAAAATATGATTTAGAAACTTGTAAACTTTTTTGTTCCTGCTTTGCTAGAAAATAGATCAGAATGCCGAGCAGAAATCAGCAGCTTTCTCTATGCCTTCAAGTCTCTCTCAAGAATGTGTGGTCCTGTATCTCAAAGATTTGAGGAAACGAGTTACAAGTAATGTAGGTAAAAGTTACTTGTAATGAGGAGTTCCAAAGTTACCTTTTAAAGCAAAAGCAAAGCAACCACACATATACCACCCCATAGGGCTTAGTGCACTTCTGGGCAGTTTTAGTTGTAGCAAAGTAACTTAAGTGTAATGAGAAACACCTAATTTTCAAAAGCTACTACTCAAGGGGATTTTTATAGGTATTTTGATAAGAATTTCCCTGCTTTATGTCATTCTGCTGTCAGGTAAAAGTGATAACAGAAGTATTCTAGGTTCTCTTTTTTATTATTATTATTATTGTTATTATATATTTCCTAGAGATTACTGTATATCTTTTATTTTTCTGGCCTGTTGCTAGTAACAAAACACTGTACTGTACTAATAATATGCAATACAATGAATTATTTGTATGATCAGAGCAATACAGTATTGTCAACCTGGCTCCAGATGTGTAAAATGTAATGCAATTAGTTCTTTTTTTAAAAAAAATAGTCTGTCCCCTGGTCCATATGTTAGACTTCAATGCCCAGCTATCTGATTATGCTTGCTAAGGATGGTGAGAGCTGTAATTCAACAATATTTTTCTCACTCCCATGAACTCTTAAAATAAAGTTCTTGAACTATAACAAGGTGTTGCCAATGCCCAGTTGATGATCCTTTAATGAAAACATAACAATGTGACCCTCAGCCCTGCTGATGCTGATAGCATTTACATGTTTTAGTTGCTTGCTTGAGTCTGCTGAGTGTAATAGCTCTGATTAATTTTGTTCCAAATCATTCTCACTACAGTATGTCCTATGATAAATTCAGCATTGCATATACATTGCATGGGTGTAGTCTATTTAAAAAATAGCTTCCCCACACCTGGTGGAATCCTTTGTGAGGAAGACATAGCAGGAAAGATTAATCTAGTCCCAGTTTCCCCCCCTGAAAAATGAGATTAATTTTTTAAAAATTCTGGAATAAAATTGAAAATACAGAAAACAAAAAGGAGCAATACATGGCAATACATATGACTCTTGGATGGGTATCCATGCAAGCAGTTTTTGGTTTTCAGAGCTATGCCAACACAATTTTGTTGCCTGAAACTAAAGGCAAGATAGCTCAGTCTCTTTTTCTATCTACAGCAAATGACTGGATTTACAGCTCTCTCTTCAGCACTAGACAGAGCTAGTGAAGTTAACTAGTCCCAGCATTAAATCTTTCTTTGAAGTACATGTTCAAGATTTGATTGAGACACTTGTTCAAGATGCACTTTGTTTGAACCAGCCAGTGTCATGTTCACAGATCAGGGGATGGAAGAAGGACCACTCCTCAACCCAAGATGGATACATGGGGCTCATTCTGCTTGACCAAGGTAGCCAGATGGCCAACACCAAAACCAGATTGACTACATACTCTGCAGCCAAAGATGGAGAACCTCCATACAGTCAGCAAAAACAAGACCTGGAGCAGACTGTGGCTCAGATCACAACCTACTGATTGCAAAATTCAGGCTTAGACTAAAGAAAATAGGGAAAACAAAGAGACCAAACAGATATCACCTAGACAGCATCCCTAAAGAATACACGGTGGAGGTGATGAACAGATTCAATGGCTTAGACTCAATAGATAGAGTGCCAGAAGAATTATGGACAGAGATGAGGGACAGCATGCAGGAAGCAGCAAAGAAAACCATACCAAAAGAAAAGAAGAGTAAGAAAGCAAAGTGGTTGTCTGATGAGGCTCTTAAAATAGCAGAGGAAAGAAGGAACACAAAAGTCAAAGGAGAAAGGAAAAAATACAATCATTTGAACACAGAATTTCAAAGAAAAGCAAGGAGAGATAAGGAAAACTACCTAAAAGAACAGTGCAAAGAAATGGAGGAAAACAACAAAAGAGGCAGAACCAGAGACCTTTTCAAAAAAATCCGGGAAATCAAGGGAACATTTAAAGCAAAAATGACCATGATAAGGGACAAAGACGGAAAGGAGCTAGCTGATGCAGAAGAGATTAAGAAAAGATGGAAAGAGGACACAGAGGAACTCTACAAAAAGGACCTCAACACTCCTGATAGTCACAATGATGAAGAAATTGAACTTGAGCCAGACATCCTGGAGAGTGAAGTCAGAAAGGCCCTAAAGAGCACTGCAAACAACAAAGCTAGTGGAGATGATGGTATCCCAGTTGAATTTTTCAAAGCTCTAAAAGATGATGGCATCAAATTACTGCATTCAATATGCCAGCATATTTGGAAAACAAAACAGTGGCCACAGGACTGGAAAAGATCAGTATATGTTCCAATCCCAAAAAAGTGCAATGCCAAAGAATGTTCAAATTATCGAACAATTGTGCTCATCCCACATGCCAGCAAGGTGATGCTCAAGATAATACAGGATAGACTTCAGCAGCATGTGGCGAGAGAATTACCAGAGGTGCAGGCTGGTTTCAGAAGAGGCAGGGGGACTAGAGACCACATTGCCAACATACGTTGGATCATGGAGAAAACAAAGGAATACCAGAAACAAGTTTACTTTTGCTTTATTGACTACACTAAGGCATTTGATTGTGTGGATCACAACAAGATGTGGCAAGTGATTAAAGAGATGGGAATACCAGAGCACCTCCTATGCCTCCTGAGAAATCTGTACATGAACCAAGAAGCAACAGTTAGGACAGAACACGGAATGACAGAGTGGTTTGGAATAGGAAAAGGAGTAAGACAAGGCTGCATTCTATCACCCTGCTTATTCAACTTATGCACAGAGCACATAATGTGCAATGCAGGGATGGAGGAATCACAATATGGGATAAAAATTGCTGGGAGAAACATCAACAATCTGAGATATGCAGACGATACCACCCTAATGGCAGAAAGTGAGGAAGACCTAAAGAACCTCTTCATTGGATTGAAGGAGGAGAGTGCAAAAGCTGGCTTGAGACTCAATATCAAGAAAACCAAGATAATGGCAACAGGCCCCATCAGTTCCTGGAAAATAGATGGGGAAGAAGTAGAAGCAGTGACAGATTTTACATTCTTAGGGTCTAAGATCACTGCAGATGGGGATTGCAGCCATGAAATAAAAAGGCGACTGATTCTTGGGAGACAAGCTATGAGAAACCAGGGGAACATAGTGAAAAGCAGAGACATCACCTTGAAAACAAAAATTACAATAGTCAAAGCAATGGTGTACCCAGTGGTAATGTACGGATGTGAGAGCTGGACAATTAGGAAAGCTGAACGCAGAAGAATAGATGCCTTTGAAATGTGGTGTTGGAGGAGAGTTTTGAGGGTACCCTGGACAGCGAGGAGAACAAATAGGTCAATCTTAGAAGAAATCAACACTGACTGCTCATTGGAAGGTCAAATAGTAAAGATGAGGCTAAAGTACTTTGGGCATCAAATGAGAAGGGAGGATTCACTTGAGAAGGCTGTGATGTTGGGAAAGGTGGAGGGCAAAAGAAGAAGGGGGAGGCCAAGGATGAGATGGATAGATGGTATTGTAGACACAATGGGCACAGAACTGGGAGGACTGAGGGGGATGGTGGAGGACAGTGGCGCCTGGAGAACAATGGTCCATAGGGTCACAAAGGGTCGGAATCGACTGTGCGACTGAACAACAAGGTAGCCAAATGGTGCCCTTCAGAGGCAACACCCATAACCTTCAGAGCCCTTTGCTGGCAAGGTGCCCTTTGCTGGCAAGGGCTGATGGGAATTGTGAGCTAATAGAGACCACAGTTGCTCACCACCAGGCAACCATTATCAGGACACTTGAGTGATCAAAATTTCATTGGGCCAAGATTATATTTTATATGTCCAGCCTCGAGAATGGGATTAATGTTTAGTAAATCCAATCTGCTGTTTTATATTTCTCATCTTCTGGGGTTGGGCTTTACTTCTGTGTGACCTTCATGTTTTCTTAATGTACCGTATAAGACGACTGGGCGTATAAGACGACCCACAACTTTTCCAGTTAAAATATAGAGTTTGACGACCCCCGACTTTGGCACAGATTTTTCGGGGTTAAAAAGTAGTCTTATACGCCAGAAAATACAGTATTTTGGTATGTAATATACATTTAAACTAATGTACTTCTGTACTTTGCAGTTATTAGCTGTATGCTCTATTTATTTTCATCCCATTAAGGAAGTGTATCACCTGGGTTTTGGGTGTGTTACTCTTGTTTTAACAGCTACCACCCTTCCACTTTAATTCCGTCCTGTTTTGGCTAGGCAATTATTTCATGTCTCAGTATTAGAAATACTTGCTTGTACTCACCTTGCCTTGCTGAATTCTATCAAACAAGATAAGGGATTTTGAATCTTGCTTCTTCCTTTCCTTTCAGTCAATAGCCAGTTTTGCTAAGTATAATGTGTTCTCGTCTTTAATTTTTAATGTTTCTTGGCTTTTGGAACAGATCATATCTGTGCATACATATGTAAGACCTTTCTGTAGCTGAGCAGAATATAAACCCTCAAAATTATTTAAAACCTCTAGTATCCTTACTGTCTCTAAGAACTGGTAATGGGGGTAGGTGTCTTAAGACAGAAGCAATGAATATTTAGATTTGTGCACACACTTGATTTAGATCACATTACTTCACACATACAATTGTCATATGGGAACTCATATGGATGAAGAACCCACCTTCCTCTTTGTCACTTGGATGACTCTGAATAGGCTGAGGGTTAGAGTGCCTAAATGTAAGACCAACATGCTCAAGTGGGGGCTGCTGGCAGACAACAACACGTTTTGTGAATGTGGAGACATATAGAATCCGGTTCATTTGCTGGTCTGCCAATTACTACTTGAAACATGTACGGATGAGGACTTAAGTTGGGCCACAGCCAAGAAGGTGGCTTCATTTTGGAAGTTTAAAGTTTGACCTGGACATGAAGGAAGAAGAAGTGGAATCAAGAGAGATAATTATTCTGCCTGCTTCCACTACAGTCAAAACATGCTTTGGGGGACTAAGGAAGAACATCAGCAGAGGCAGTTTTCAAGTGGCTTTGATGCCGGGGGGGGGGGGGGGAGCTTTGGTCAGCTGCAAATCAAGATCCTGTGCGATACTGGATGTAAGCCAAGGCATTTGGGTACAATCAGAACTTACACCCACTGTTGCACGGCCACAGCTGAAGCATCTCTTTGGAATCATCCAGATGCAAACATGTTTCAACGATAGTGACTACCAATACATTTCTAAAAGCCTTATAGAGGAACAGGAATAAATTTTGCCTTTGCCCCGGGGGGGGGGGGGGAGCAGCAAATGCAATATTCTTAAATTCCATTCCACATCCTTCAGTGGCAGCAAAGCACAAGTTCCCACATACAAAGGATCCTAAATTGCAAATATATCCTTCTCGGTCTATTTTGTCAGCTGCAACTTTATGTTCGGCATTTATGATAACACTGTGTAAATACCCTAGTAAACACTATCATGCATTATTAATGATACACCCTGTCAGTTTAATGTCAGGCATTACCTTCCCTGGTAGAAATCAAGTGTTTAGGTTTTCAAATGAGTGACTCTGTGGCATAAGGATGTTCTAATGTATTCATCCCTATATGCTGACATACTTACTTTGGTGACATGCTGAACTGGTTTAGAATGTCTCCCCTTCCCCCTGTAATTTTTACCCTAAAGAGATGCAATAGTCTATGAATTATATTTCCATAAGGATGAGATCTAATGTCACCGAAAGAGAGTGAAACCATTATTTCAATCAGAATAATTCATTATTTGCATGTCTAAACTCAGTAAAGCCCTATTAACATAATATGCTATGAATAGGGACCATTTGTTTTATATACAAAACACCGTTTGAAAATCAAGTGACTGTACCAACAAATGCCAGTTTATGGCTCTAAATAGATTTTGTAAATTACTTTCCTAAATATTCTATGCGACTTTTTTAAATAAATTGCTCCATTACTATAATTTATGGAAATTGTTATGTTATGGAAATTGTACCATGCAAATCTTTAGTAAGCAGGTCATTTCCTTTTTATTCCCCTGTGTTTCTACAGATTAGTTAAATGGCCAGATTCTGTCCTTATCAGCACTTTATAAATTTGAAAAGAAGGGCTCATTTCAAGAGGCTGGCTTCTGAATTACAACTTTAACTGGAGATGATTTCTCATCTTCAAGTATGGCAGAACCTGGGTGGAAATGTTTTGTTTATTGTTTTGTTGTTCAGGGCTTTTGTGGATTGTAACTCCTAATATCCACAGAGTTTATCCAATAGGGCTTCCAGTCTGATTGATCCAAATTCCATCTGGTTCATAATTCAGGACTCAGTTGCATAGGCCAACAGTCCACAATTCCCCCTGATTCGCTAAAACACTTACTATAATGTAATCTTCACTGAGATAAGTACCTGTGGAAGGGCTGTGAATAACAATTATTTACTTGAAACAAATTCATCCTCAATAATGATTACCATACATAAGTGACTGACTGTAATTTTAGAAGGGGTAACTTCAATTTCTTTTATTTTATTTTTCTTATGATACCCCTGTATTATTTTAGTTATATCTATAGTCTCACTAAATATTAGAAGAAGACATCACTTGTTTCAAGTGTTAGCATATGCTGAATGATTTGATGTGCATGAATAGTCTGATGCTTGACTATATTAGCTGCTTTCAGGTAAAAGGTAAGAGCCATTTTTTGAAAAAACAATTATTGTGCTGGTCCCTTTAATTATCTTCCTAGAAGTCTGCCTAGATCAGTGATGACAACCTTGGCATTCCAGGTGTTCTTGGACTTCAATTCCCAGAAGCCAAAATCAACACTTTCTTATCAGGGGTTCTGGGAATTGAAGTTCAAGAACATCTGGATTGCCAAGGTTGACCATCACTGGCCTAGATGAAAATAGGCATGGCCACAGCTAGAAGGAGTTAGGAAGTACTTTTGCGGATTTATTAAGAGCACAACAACTTATATTTTTACTTTTTGGGGTATTTGGGAATTTGAGTTTTGGGGATTTATTAAGAGCACAACAATGTACATTTTTACTTTTTGGGGTATTTGGGTATTTGACTAGGTTCACTCTGGACTTCTAAGAATTATTTTTGTTGTTCCATGATACAAGAAAGCATGGCCATATGTGAGCACATTTGGACCTATTCATTTTTAAAAAAACCTTTTAATGTCAACAGCATAAAAATCACACCTACATTTTGAGTAACTTATACGGCTTTTTTTTTAATTCATAAAGAGTTAGATCCCAAAATAATGTGTTAACTGATGAGGTGAGATGGCAAGTACAGTACTAAAGTCAAAGCTCTCTTCTGAAAGTGAATATGTTCTTTCTCTTTACGGATGGTAGAATCTTCTTTGCAGGCGCACCCACCCAAAGAAAGACTCAGACACTGGTATTGGATTAAAGGCATTGGGCCACTTTTATTGAATAATGCCCTAGTCTGAATTATCACTTTCAATTGGTGTATCATCCAATTGTAATTCTTTAAGGCAAGCAGGCCGCAGTAGCACTGGGAAGGTTCCACCCTAAATGCCAATGGAAATTGGCTACATGTATCAATTTGTATCAATTTGTATCAATTTGTTTGTTGACACAAACAAATTGTTGACCGGAGTCAATATACTATCTACTGACCCCACCCTATGACGTGTATCTGTTCAAATATCAAGGTGATGCACTCCTGAGATCACCCCTTTTATAATTCACCCTTGACCGGCCAAACCTGTTTCCCCTGTACCTATCTACGTGTTGGCCAGTCAATTGTGAACCTGATGGATACCTATGTGTCATAAATCTTTACCTTACCCAGTGCTACCCGCCAAAAGTGACCAAAGTCAACTTACCCCGTGTCTCAAACACTAGCGACAGTGTGGGATGGGCGAAAAAGCCAAGAACCAAAGAGCCAATTGTAGGTTCAAGCAAAAATTCCCACCCGGCCCCGAAGCGGCCAGGAAATCACACTGTCCACTAGGGAGGGGGTGGAGGGGAAAAACTTCTCCACTCCGTCGCTTCGCAAAATGGCAGCCAGGCTGCCTCGTGGCCACCCCTTTTATGGAGGGGTGGCCATGCCCCCTAACTAGCCCAGATGTCTGTGTCCGGGTGGGGGGGGCGCAAAGAGCGCAGCGGCCATTTTGGTGCCGCGCTTGTATTGCAGGCGCACCCACCCAAAGATAGACTCAGACACTGGTATTGGATTAAAGGCATCGGGCCACTTTTATTGAATAATGCCCTAGTCCGAATTATCACTTTCAATTGGTGTATCATCCAATTGTAATTCTTTAAGGCAAGCAGGCCGCAGTAGCACTGGGAAGGTTCCACCCTAAATGCCAATGGCAATTGCCTACATGTATCAATTTGTTTGTTGACACAAACAAATTGTTGACCGGAGTCAATATACTATCTACTGACCCAACCCTATGACGTGTATCCATTCAAATATCAAGGTGATGCAGGCGGTGAAGCTCCTGACATCACCCCTTTCATAGTTAGCCCTTCACCGGCCAAACCTGTTTCCCCTGTACCTATCTACGTGTTGGCCAGTCAATTGCGAACCTGCCGGATACCTATGGGTCATAAATCTTTACCTTACCCAGTGCTACCCTCCACACGGGGAGGCGTCCATGATGACTCACCGCCCCCCCCCCCCAGACCGTCAGCTTGGTCACCAGGCCTGCTTGCACATCCTCCAGAAAGAGGTTCATACCTCTGGCTGACAGGTGGACCCCATCTCCTGCCTATAGGTCAAAATTTTTTGCAAGCCTATCCTCGGATGTCTACTGGCTGTCCCCAAGCCATTCTCAGCAAGGAACCGGGCAACAGCCCTGTCCACTGACTGCCAGGGATTTTCCAAACCATGGAGATCCATGTCTCCTCTAAAACTGTGTCTCGGCACGATGTTAGACCATAGCAACCATGTGTACGGCCATAAATGATGTAAAAACGCCAGGTCACTGCACCTGGACATTTTAAGGAAAAGCCAGTGATCTGTGTGAGATCATCGCCGCCGAGGTGCAGAATAAGAACATCAGGCGGTCCAGCATCGCTGATGGACATCAGGAATGGCAACAGTTCCCGCCCTCTCATGCCACGCATACCATACCTCCGCATACATGCGGATGCACGCAGCCCGAGCTGGGGTCCCCACTCTGTCGCCACAGCACATTCTGCCACCCAGTGTACATAGCTGCGGCCCACCAGCCCCACTGCCACCGGTGTGCATAGACACATAGGATCTGTAAAAGAGGAAAAGGAATTAAGGACATAACTAGGTACTCATACAGTGAGGGGACGTACATATAAGGAAAAAACGTGTGGACCCCCACGTGCCCAACATATATCCACCTCAGAGTACCCAAATGCAGCCGCAGTCAATGTGACGCCTATCCTAAATGAATAGGTGCAATAACGAGCCCCACACTGTGAAGTGCGGTACCGGTCACCCTCCAGAACTTAAATTTGGTAAAGGGAGACCCATCCTGGTGGCAAAAAAACAGGCCAGGGTGCGCTGCAGGCACTGCCAAAATTGCATGTAGGGCACCAACCGGACAGATGTCAGCAAATGTACATCATAGCAGTATACACCACTGCCTACTCCATGCTGATCGGCCTTTGAGGAACGAATCCTCAACTGAGCCCACTCCTGGTTGATAGAGACATCTTCGAGTTCCAGTGCCCTACAAAAAACGTCCCCCTTTGATCATGGGACCAGCTCGCTGATTCGCAGAGCTCCAGAGAAAGCTACGGTGGTAGCTGCATGAAAAGAGACTCCTCCTACCTACTGTAACATAGTCTATGCCAACCTCGTGCAAGGTGGGTAAGGGTCAGAATACCTGTGAAAACAGGGTGACATGTGTCTGGGCGGCTGCCACGTACACGTGTCCACCCTTCCAATACATGGCGTATGCGGAAAACACTCGCACAGTCAATAAAGCCCCATGCCCTGGCCATGAATGTCAAGGCATAAAGCCTGGTGGCTATGGTGCGTGGGGCCAACCCCAGATCATGAAGGCATTGTAAAACCTAGTCGACCGGTATTGGGCACATTTCAGGCAACTGTCTTTGCCCACAAAAGACTCTAAAGTGAAGGAGTGGATGCTGATATGCCGTACGCGTGCAAGGTGCCAAGACAAGCCACTCGCCCGGTTCACGTCTCCTCGCCAAATGTCCATATCTCAGCCAGGAGTGGAGAGGTGAGTTCCCCTGGGTCTGGAGCCAAGTCACGGAACCGGGAGATCTGCAGGTGGGATAAAGCATCGGCAATGTCGTTATTAATGCCTTGCAAATGTCTAGCCCTACGGAGCACATTCAAGCGCATGGACCCAAGAACAATAGGCAAGCTGAGGCCATGACTCTGGGGGATTTAGATGTTTGGGCATTAACAATGTGCACCACCGCAGCATTGTCACACCAAAAGTGAAGCACAGAATTAGCCCACCTCTCCCCCCAGAGCATAAAGGGGACCCAAAATTGAAAAACTCCAGAAACGTAGGATCGGGTAAGTGATCCGTGCCCTGCCATCCCTGGGGCCAATGACCATAGGCACACTGTTCTTAAATTAAAACCCACAACCCGGGGAGCCGGAGGCATCCGACCGTACTTGGAACTGGGGCTGACCACTCTGTAGGCGAAGTTGATGCGGCCATGCATCACCTGCAACTCTCGGAGGGGCACCTTACACTTGGCAACATTGCCAAAATCGCAACAGAGGCTGCCTCCCTTGACTGACACCTGGCCCTCTTGCACGTTATTCAAAAGAGAGGTGCATCCACTTGTTGAGAGGTGAACCCCATCTCCAGAATACAGGCCAAATTCCTGTAACCCTACCCCCAGGTGACAAATGGCTGTCCCCAAGCCATTCTGGATAAGGAACCAGGCAACAGCCCTGTTCACTGACCGCCGGGCACGGTCCAACCGCGGGGTCAAAGCCTCCCCTATAATAGTGCTTTGGCACGATGTATGACCATAGCAACTGTGTAAACGGCCATAAATGGCAAAGAAATGCCAGGTCACTGCACTCGGAAGTCTTTAAGTCCGGGCTAGCAATCCATGCAAGATCATCGCCTCCGAGGTGCAGAATTAAAACATGTGGCGGCCCAGCATCCCCAATGGACATCAGGAATGTCAACAGTTCCTGCCACCTATATGCCGTGCCCACCATACCACTGCATACGCGCAGTTACGCATAGCCCGAGATGGGGTCCCCATTCTGACGAAGCAGCATACTGTGTCGCCCCAGTGCACATAATTGTGGCCCACAAGCCACACTACTACTAGTGTGCGGAAACACACAGGGTCTGTAAAATAAGGAGGGAGAATAGAGGGCAGAACAAGGCACTCATGCAGTGAGGGGATGAACAGACAGAGAAAAATGCGCAAATCCCCACCTGCCCATGCAACATATGTCAGGCTCCGGGTACCCAAATGCAGCCGCAGTTGATGCGGCGCCCAACCGGAAGGAATGGGTACCAATTTTAATTCAGTAAGGGTAGACCTGTCTTGGTAGCAGACGACAGGCCAGGGCGTGAACCACGTGCTGCCACAAACACATGTGGGGAAGCAACCGGACATATGGCAGTGCCAGGCTAGTACCCTTTTCCGGCTGACCGGCCCTTGAGGAGCGAAACCTCCCCAGAGCCCACTCCTGATCGAGCAACACATCTTCTAGTTCCAGTGCCCTGCAGAACATGTCCCCTGTTGAAAATGGTAGCAGCTAACTTAATCTGAGAGCTCTGGATCAAGGCACAGAGGTAGTTGCCCGAAAGTAGACTCTCCGTACGGAGCATAGGCGCTGGCCACGTAGGAGTCATATATATTAGCCACAAGTGCTAGCAGGGCTCATCGCTCGCATCTCAGGGTGAAGGGCCGGCCTCATCCTAAGGTCTTGGCCATAGGCTAACCATGACGGGCCAGGGAAAGCAACCACGGCCCGGTAAATATTGTGCAAGCACTGGACCATTGGGATGGCCAAATCAGGACGGGCCCTTATATATCCTGCCATGGATACCCAATAGGCTGGTAACCAACTGGCCCCATTGTGAGGCAGCTTGCGGCGAAGGGGCAACTCCTTGTCCCTGTCGTCCTGCCCCTCCATGTCCTAATCAGTGTGTTCACGTTGCAGGAGGGGGAAAATGTGAATATATTCCCCACACCACATCGTCTTGCTAATAGCCCGGGACAAATGGTCACCCAGGGGCATGGAGTAACCGGCTGTTGGCAGAACCACCGTTGGCATGGATTGGAGTGGGGAAACACATAATAGGCCCTATCGGACCCCCGAGAAATTAAGGGAAAGCATCGGGGCGGTCACACCTGTAAGAACCAGGGTGTAATTGGCCTGTTGCGGCCATGGCCACTGTACCCCCCCCTCGTTATGAGCTAGTGTCACAGGTGTGCTGATTTGACCAGGATACTCACTCGGTGCACCCCCACGAGCTGCCCCCACTGGGGGTTCCGGCCCGTGGTGGGCGTTGGAGTTTGCGATGGCCATCGAGCGCCGTGTTTCCGTTCGTCCAGGCCAGATGGGGAGCTGCGAGGCACCGGCCTGCGCTGGCCTGATGGCCTCCAGCAGCTCAACCCTGTTGGCAGCCCACTGCGCAGCCGTGGCCGGCATGTGGGCCGGAACCGCCGAGTTGGCATGCCCACCATCCGAAGGTGGTGGAGAAATTGCGGGCAGGAGAGCATCCACAGCATCTGACCCACCAGGATAAGGTGGGCCGGATGGCCCACCGGGTAATTGATGAGGGATAAACCTATGTGGTAATCCCAGGCCAGAATAGGGCCATGCCCAGTAATCCGGCCCATGAGGGGCCGGAATGATGGTGGGGCGGAAACCCGCACCGTGCCCGAGTGGGCCGCTATGCCCCGAGCCAGGCAAAGAAGCAGCGGGGGTAAGAACCCCAGTGGAGCAGGCCTGTGCCACCCCACCCCCCCCACCCAAGCCTTCAGCCTGGGCTCATTGGGGGCAGTGTGTCCGATAACCCCGCCACCCACCTACGGGGATGCCGTCCGAGCCCTCCGGCCCGGTGGCACTCACGAAAAAGTAGAGAGGGTGGGCTGAGGGCCCCCCCAGGTGCGACCAAGGGGGCCACCTGAGCCTGGGGGTAAAGAGTATTCCATCCTGCAGTACTCAGGAATAGAACCGCTGACCTTCTGCCTCCCAGTCAGCCTCTTAGCCACCTGAGCCACTGCAGTCCGGTGCTGTTCGGAGGAAGGGAAACCTCCAATCAAAGAAGGAAAGCGAGCCTCTTCAAAAGAGGCGAGCAAGGGAGGAAGCGACAGAGCAAACTTCTCCGCTCCGTCGCTTCGCAAATTGGCAGCCAGGCTGCCTCGTGGCCACCCCCTTTATGGAGGGGTGGCCACGCCCCCTAACTAGCCCGGATGTCTGCATCCGGGTGGGGGCCCCCCGCAAAGACCGTGGTGGCCATTTTGGTGCCGCACTTGCATTATTCATGTTGGAAGGAGCCCACAGGGAGTGCCCAAATTTGTTCACAGTACCTCACATTCTTCAGGAAGGCTCCATCCATATCTCCAAATGGTAGAATAATAAAGCCCTTCCTTCTCTGAAGTGAGTGAGAGACAGCATATCACTTACACTCTAAGGGAAAGACTTCAGTGTTGATTTTCACAGTTTTGCCACTTCACAGAGCTCAGAGGAAAAGGAGTTAAATTTAACCTAATTGATCAATTCTACCCAGCAGTGACTGAGCTTTCATTCAGGACACAGTTCAATGCATTTAATTTCAGGGATAAAGATTTGAATTTTCAGTGGCATGGCCAGCACATCTTGTCTAAGCTGTCACTGTGATCCAGTATAAGCACCAAAGGAAAAGGAAGCTACCATATACATGAGAAGGCGTCGGGGCTGTGCTCTTGGCTTTTCCTTATAACACAAATCTAAGGCAAACAGAACTGATAACTGTCCTCTTTGTTGAGTACTGTACCATGTACCACCACAACAAAAAAACATATACAAGCATAGGCCAAATTATTTAAAAAATAATAAACTGTAGACAGGAGTCAAGGATCTAGAGCAATGTTTTCCAACTTTTGGTTTTTTGGACTTCAATTCCCTGAAGCCTAAGTCAATTCTCCAAAGCACTGATCAGCTGTGTACTGACTTAGGCTTCTGGGAATTGAAGTTCCCCTGTGGGGCATGTTGAGAACCACTGATAGAAAAACTGGAGATGTTTTAGTTGACTAACCAACTGTCTTTGAGCTGATTACTTTATTATGAATTTAATTTGCATATTACCCAAGTCTCACAGCAGATGTCTTTTTAGACAGTGAAGAAAAACTGAAAGGGTGACTACATTGGCTATTTACCCTGCAATTTGCATCAGTTTTGGCACATATTAAAAACAATAGGTTGGGGAAATGTTTGGTCAAGACATAGAGTGTTGGAAGGCCCAATTCAAGGCACTTTGCTGCCTGAGGCAGCACATCTTGCCCCTGCCCCATACAGAAGGACTCTAGGCTAGCAGTTAGCTCTTTTGATATATGGGTGATGGGACAGTATCTCTTACTATACCTGAGGGGAGCAGGCTCACTTAGTGCATGCTGGTAGGCTGGGTGGCATGCATCACACTATCTTTTATCACCTCACTTCTGCTCTCAGCCATCTAGTTTTTACCACTGAAGACACCAATCTACCCAAATGGTAGGGCTGGGTTTGGTTTTATTTATACCATTCCTTACTGTACACCCAATGAAAATGTGCACACCATGACAGCTGTAAAACATAAGAGGAAAATTCCCAGTACTACCTGTTGGTATTCTCACCCTACCTAAGAAAACTGATAGAAACCATGGGTTGATTTTCATTATGACCACTGTCTAACTGACATTAAGCCTTCAGCAAATCATTGTGGCATGAACCTGGTTCAGCATACATTTTCTTCTTACAATGCTAAACCGATGGGTAGCATTTGAAAAGCAAATTAAAACCCAGGAACCATTGTTGATTGCAGATTCTGCTTCAGTTGTTTTTGTCTTAATTATAGCAAATGTCTATTTTGAGGGCTAGAATTCAGCAAAAGGACGACAACACATGATTCTAGACAATTATTCATATTTTTAATTACAATGTTGTTTAGTTTGGGGATTCTCTTGGACATGATATGACTGAAGGATAAGTAGCTGTTGTTCCTGGCCAATATGCATTTTATCAACCAAAGAGGATTTGACATCTCCAGCTCAGTCTGAAGTAACATACTGTACAAGCCTCCAACTGAACAACAACAAAGAACTAATATTAGCTGCTAAAGTACTGACATTTAGTTTACTGGCCAAGTCCACCAGGCAGACAAGCACAAGCGACAAAGCCTTTTCAGGAGTGGCCCATCAAGCAATGATTAGTTTCGATTGCAGGCAAGGCTCACGGTGGACTTCTCTGTATTAGCCTTTAATGACCTGGCTATAAGCAGATTTTTTAATTAACCAAGTTTAAATTGTTGCTGGTAAGTTTACCTTCTGTTCTGTGACTTTGATATTTCATTTATTCCAACTTTTTATTGAATTATTTTGAGAGACCTATATGGCCCTTAAAAGGAAGCAATATACAGTGGTACCTAATACAATGATTTTAATCCGTTCCATGGGGCTCATTGTTGTGCAAAACAATTGCTATACAATGCATGTATCGTATAGTGATTTTCCCTATGGTATGAATCGTACAACAATTTTTTTGCTAAGCATACCTGTCAAGTTTTGGGAAATTTCTGTCAAACCCCCATATTTTACACTCTTTCCCGCCATCATCCTGTATTAGTTAGACTGCAATTAGACTGGAGTTAGACTGGAGGCCAGCACAGGATAAGCATAGCTGTCCAGTTTTGCGTTTTGGCTGGGAAATGTCCCTTATTTGACAGAAATTTTCCGAAACTTGACAGTTACGTTGCTAAGTTGTTTTCCCATTGAAAAATTATTGTACAGTTTTTTTCAAAGGGAAAATTGTTATGCGGAATGCCATTTCCCCCCAAAACCTAATTGTTATGTGATTTCGTTGCTATATGGGGCGATTGTTGTATGAGGTTCCACTGCAGGACCGCCATCAGGGTAGTACTACCAGTACTGCCATATAGGGCCTGGAGCTGACAGGAGCCCTGCCCCCACCGGCCATAACTGTGATATTACTTTTTTGGGGGGGGCAATAGGATTGCTCAGTATGGGGCCCAGAAATTTCTGATGGCGGCCCTGTTCCACTGTATAGCCCTGGTGGCACAGTGGTTAGACTCCTGTAGTGCAACCAGAAGGCTGTAAGTTTGATCCTGACTAGGGTTCAAGGTTGACTTGACCTTCCATTCTTCTGAGGTTGGTAAAAGGAGTGCCCAGCATGTTGGGGGCAAAATGCTAATTAACTTGTGAACTGCCCAGAGAGTGCACTAAGCCCTATAGGGCAGTATATAAGTGTGATATAAAAAAACAGGACACATGATGATGAATTAACAGAATGGAACTGACTGCTTTTCAGCTGAGCAACAGTTAACTGAGCACTGTTCAACTGATGAGCAGTTGGAATGCCACACAGTTTGGCACAACTAAGAGCCACAGCTAGAAGTCACCACCACCACAAGAACAAATTATAGTTGGAGAATCAGGGAGGAAATTTGAACACCTGATGATGCTGAAGTGGTGGCAGCAAGGAAGAACCATTGCTAATATGTGTTTGGCACCCTCATTTTAATATACAGTGGTACCTCGGATAAAATCTGATTCGGATAAAGTCTGATTCGGATAAAGTCGCAGTTTTCATGCACACACGATGAATCACATAAAGTCCAAAACCACTAAAAAATGGAGGCATTTGGTATAGGAACCTTGGATAAAGTCCATTTTATGGACGTTATCCAATGCAATGCCTATTTGATTTGGATAAAGTCCAAAATTGGATAAAGTCTAAACTTGTGGAATGGAGTTTGGACTTTATCCGAGGTTCTACTGTACAGTGTGTCCAAACTACCTCGTTGCTTTCAAACTGCTATGTAATTTTCCTGGAAAGTAACTTAATTAAAGCTTACAAGAGTTACATTTTGAGATTGCAATAGCCAATGCTAAGTTATAGCTACAGTCCAAAAAGTAACTTTTGTAAACTCTATTCACCCTATATGACAACTAATTACCTTCATCTTCACCTTCCTTGTTGACCTACAGATGACCGGTCAAGTAAGGGTACCTGGTTTTAACATTACAACATGAGAAACTCGTTTTCTAAAGGAGCTCAGCATTTGGAGACTGTAAACAGGACCTTGAAAAATGTAGCCTTTCCTGCTGAACCAGACCAGGTGAAAAGTACACTAGGGAGCAGTCTAATATGCCTGCTGCCTTTCAGCATCCAACACATGTCATTGATTTCCAGTACCCTGAGCTAGAGAACAGATACCTGACAGCTCTGACCTGTCCTTGAACGCCACAAACAAAATAACAACAGTGATCTTCCAGAGGGAGCAACTTTCAGGAGCCAGGATGTTCTTTGAAGGAAATCAGTGGATGCAAATAACCCAGGGAAACTGTGAAACAACTGACTTCTTGGCTGCGAATGCTAGCAAGGAAGAAGCAATTGTACTTCAAAACAGACTGTACCAAATTCTGAAAATTGGGATGAAATAAAGCAATTGCTTAAGCCTTATACAGCATCCAAAGGGCCTACTTTGGCAAGTCCAATGGCTTGTAGACGGCTGGATTTTTCACATCTTTAGTGTGCCCTATCAAAAGTTACTTTTAGTTTCAACATGTACATGTCTTTAGTAAAAGGCGAAATATTTACAGCATATGATCTGAAGAGAAACCAGAGTAGATCTTTCTTATTTTAGATTCTGGCAGGGAATAAATAACTTAAAGGACCACTCTTTGAAGAAATGTTGCTGCTTGGAACAACTTCATTTTGGGGGTTGGGCACAGCTCTGTTATGATAAATTAAAAGATTATAATCTCACATTGGATAATTTTCTTAGTTTAGCCTTTAAAATGGATTTTGAAGTGGATATATAGCAAGCTAGGGCTGCTATAGAAAGGGCTCATTTGTATCATTGGTATCCCAAGCTATGAGCAACCTGGGGAACATAGTCAAAAGTAGAGAAATCACATTGCAAACAAAAAATTTGTATAGTCAAAGCAATGGTATTCTCGGTGGTAATGTATGGTTGTGAGAGCTGGACCGTTAGGAAAGCTGAGCACAGAAGAATAGATGCCTTTGAAATGTGGTGTTGGAGGACAATTTTGAGAGTCCCCTGGACATTGAGGAGAACAAATAGGTCAATCTTAGAAGAAATCAACCCTGACTGCTGGTTAGAAGGTCAAATAGTAAAGATGAAGATGAAGTACTTTGGAGATCAAATGAGAAAGCCTTGAGAAAGCCTTAATGCTGGGAAAGGTGGAGGGCAAAAGAAGAAGGGGGCAGCCAAAGATGAGATCGCTAGATGGTATTGTAGACACAATGGGCACAGAGCTGGGTGGGTTGAGGAAGATGGTGGAGGAGAGGACAGAGGTGCCTGGAGGACAATGGTCCATAGGGTCGCAAAGGGTCGGAAACAACTATGCAACTGAACAACAACAAAATCCCCAACTCCATGTCAACTATGTGAGACCACATTAATTGGAGGTACAGACTTTCTCCCAATTCTGTAGAGCCTTTACAGAATTTAGGTTCCAACAGATATAAAGCAGTTCCTGTGGAAAAGCATCAATGTATCTATGGATGCAATCAAGCTGAAGTCATCACTCATTACCTAGTGTTCTGTACTCTGTATAATGATTAGATTTTTAACTCTGATTGTCCAGTCATATTTTAATTGCACACCAGCAGAACTAGTGATCAATCTGCTGGCTGATAATCATGTTTTTATTACATATGCTGTAGCTCAGTTTGCTTTGGCAGCTAGGAAACTGCTATCCCGTTTTATTAAAGGTCATTATACTAGTGAATAAGATGTCAAAGGATCTGAGTTATTTAGTGAATATTACACCTAGTTTTATTAGAGAAGTGTTTTATGTCATTGGAGCCTATGGTCATGTACAATAAAGACTGATGATGACTGACTCATTTTTCTCTGTTTACTTCACTATGAGTGAGAACAGTGACTTATTTTCAACTTCTGAAGAGAGCTGGAACATCTTTGGAAGTTAAATTTACCCAGGAAAGAGACCAGATTGATTATTACTGCACTTTGACATTCCTGGTGAGGCAGAAACAAGTAAATTACGTACATATATCTTAATACTCAGATGAACATTGATGTGATTATCTTGATTATTTGATTCACTCTGGAATTTAACTCTTTCTAAAATAAATGTCAGTTGTGATGGACCACCACAGACTTAAACTACCAAGATGTGTCATAAAGTTCTATAATGCTCCAAGGCAGGATTTATAAACTTGGATCCCCAGATGTTTTTGGACTTCAGTTTCCAGGAGCCCTGATCAACAGATCTACTGACTTGGGAATCTGCGAATTAAAGTCCAAGAACACCTGGAGACCCAAGGTTGAGAAACACTGATCTAATGGTATTATTCAAGTGTCATATTTTTGTCCTTGACAATACTATATGTCCCTTTCCTGCCTCAATAGATTTCTCACCCATTTGGCCATTATATTATTCTGCTGATGAGATATGCTGATAAAGTTATTATTGTGGTTAATGTTATATAATACAAATGTGGATTCACTTACTATGTCTCATAAATGTTATAGCACATTTATTACTTATGATTTTCTGGAGATAGAAGAACATTAATAGTAATAATATAATAGGATTAATAGGTTAGACTAGCACATTAATTTCAGTGAATGTTTTTTTTTCCATTGCCTTAGGTGAAAATATAAAATTAATAATTTCTAGTGAAATACACTACTCTGGGCATTTTACAACATAAATGTCACTCCCCCATTGAGTCCCAAAATATAAATAAACAAATCATAGCTTTAAATTAAACCTAGCTAAAAACAATAAAAGACAATAAAAAGGAGGTAACTGATTAGGGATTGCAGAGGTTCAAGAGGTTAAGATGCTGAACTCAATTACTGGAAGGCTAGAGTTTGATTCCCGAGTACTGCATGATGGAGTGAGCTCCCATCTCTGCCCCAGCTCCTGCCAACCTAGCAGTCTGAAAGCAAGAAATTGCAAGTAGATAAACAGGTACCATTTCAGTGGGAAGGTAAACAGCATTCTGTGCACTCCGGTGTTGAGGCATGCCTGCCATGTGTCCACGGAAATGTCTGAAGATGCAGACAGCGCAGAGATGAGCACTGAACCCTACAGTCAGATACAACTGGCTTTCGAGCAAGGGCAACCTTTAATTTAACTAAGAGAAATCACATCTTTTGCTATTTCATGTGCCTAATCATACTTCTGGCAATGTGCCCACCATGTTCCCAGTATATGCTAGATTAGTTACAATTGATTGCAGTAATTAATGTAATTCTGCTTTCATACACACAACATTTCAACAGGATTTTGCACAATATGTTTTTTATTTTTAAAATCTACTTGCCACTGAATAACAAAGAACATTTATATGATCCAACTATTATTGACAGTTTTAATACTCTCAACTCTGTCTATTTCAAACTTCTACTGATTCCATAAGCAGTTCTTGAAAAGAAAGGAGAAAGTAAGGAACTGGACAGTCTGGAACTACACAAGGGTTTAAATTCACAATGCATGGTTCTCTAATAGCAGTAGCAATTACACCCCATAGCACTTAGTTTTGGCTGCAGTAGAGCAGTTTACCCACTGTGCCTCCAGGGCCTTATCCAGCTAACCTTCAGAAGTCTTAATGAGACTGACTAGATCCCTGGAGCAGAAATGTTTCCCATACAGAGCAATCAATTTCTGGATTTAGAAAGTGACATCAAAGGCAAGGGGGCCAAAGACTCCCATCTAAGGCTGGCAATTTTATCCAGGTAAGGAATGATTGAAAAGAGGTTCAGAAATGTATCCATTGCCTAATGGCATGGTGGTGCACTTAGGATGATAGATATGAACGTCTATTACTGCACTTGTACCAGCTTAAGGGAGGGTTCTAGAAAAGCTTTACTGTAGCATCTGTCCAAAACTTTGTGTTTCTAGCCCTTACAAATTTTCAGAGTGTACAACCAAGAGGGCTTGGGGAAGAAGTAACCAATCCCATTATTTCACTTGATAGCCATGCATTATTTCACAATTCTAGCCTTCATCATTCTGGAAATCTTTCAAAGAAATACATGCAAACACTTTCAGAAATAGTTGTAAGATGTATGGACACATACCCATGTGTTTGCTGTGTTTTTGGTTCAGATCTGAGTTACATAGTAAAACCTGCCTAGAAGAGGAAATCTCAGAATATTTACAGAATGAATTGTTGAGTCATATGTTTAAAATGCAGCCTAGCGGTACCTATAATGCAAGCGCGGCACCAAAATGGCTGCCGCGCTCTTTGCGGGGGGGGCCCACCTGGACGAAGACATCCGGGTTAGTCAGGGGGCGTGGCCATCCCTCTATAAAAGGGGTGGCCACGAGGCAGCCTCGCTGCCTTTTTAAAGAGAAGCGACGGAGCGGAGAAGTCCGCTCTGACGCTGCTCCCTTCGGCTTTCTGGCCTTTTTCCTTTTTAATTCTGATCGGAGGATATCTCTCCTCTGATCAGTGCTGCAGCGCTTGGGTGGCCTTGGCACCCAAGCGAAAGTCTCAGGCGGCCCCGAGGCCACGTCCAAGGGGGAGGGCTCAGCCTACCCCCTCTACCTCCTTTGGGACTGCCACCGGACCAGAGGGCTCGGGCGGGCGCCCCACTGGGGGGTGGCAGCGTTCCCTTTCAGCCTCTGCTTACCCGCCTGGTCGCAGGACTTGGACGGGGGCTGCGCGGGCCTGCTCCCCTGGGGTTCTAACCCTATTGAACCTTTGCCCGGCATGGGGCATAGCAGCCCATTCGGGCACGGCATGGGATCACGCCCCGCTGTTCCACCGGCCCCCCATGGGCCGGATTATGGGGCCTGCCCCTATTATGGCCGGGGATTGCCACATGGTTTCCCCCTCTGCCTACTCATCAATCGCCTGGCGGGCCGTCCAGTCCACTCGGCCCACCTTATTCTGGTGGGTCTGACACTGTGGATGCTCTCCTTGACCGCATATTGGTACGCGAGGCATCCATGGGAATTGCTCCACCACCTACGGAGGGTGGGCTTGGCAGCTCCTCGGCTGCGGCCCACATGCCTGCCACTGCCGCGCAGCGGGCTGTCAACAGGGTTGAGCTGCTGGAGGCTACCAGGCCAGCGCAGGCTGGCGCTTCGCAGCTCCCCATCCGGCCGTTCCAGCAGGGCATTCCACCGGGGACCGATCCTGCTTGGCATGGACGTACGGAGACACAGAGCTCGATGGCCACCGCGAGCTCCGACGCCCACCACAGGCTGGAACCCCCAGTGGGGGCGGCCCATGGAGGTGCACCGAGTGAGTATCCTGGTCAAATCAGCACACCGGTGACGCTAGCTCATAACACAGGTGGGGTACAGTGGTCATGGCTGCAACAGGCCAATTACCCCCAGGTTCTTACAGGGGTGACCGCCCCAATGCTTCTGCCTAACTTCTCGGGGGTCCGATAGGGCCTATTATGTGTTCCCCCACTCCAATCCGTGCCAACAGCAGCCCTGCCGACGGCCGGTCACTCCCTACCCCTGGGTGACCATTTATCCCAGGCTACTAGGGAGAAGATATGGCGTGGGGAATATATTGACATTTTCACTCTCCTGCACCTGAACCCACTGAGGAGGAGAGGGAGGGGCAGGACGACAGGGACAAGGAGTTGTCCCGTCGTCGTAACCCGCCTCGCACTTGGGCCAATTGGTTACTGGCCTATTTGATATCCATGGCAGAATAACTAGGGGCCCGTCCTGATTTGGCCATCCCAATGTTCCAATACCTGGACAATATTTACCGGGCCGTGGTTGATTTCCCTGGCCCATCATGGTTGGCCTATGACGAAGAATTTAGGATGAGGGTGGCCCTTCACCCTGAGATGTGGTGGGATGAGCCCTGCTAGCAGTTGTGACTACTATATATGTGGAGGATTCGCTCTTCAAGGGCCGGTCAGCAGGGAAAGGGTAGTAGCATGATGCTGCAATCTGTCCGGTTGGTGCCCTACATGCATTTGTGGCAGCGCGTGGTTCATGCGCTGGCCTGTTGTTCTACTACCAAGATGGGTCTTCCCTTACCAAATTACAATTTTGGAGGGTTACCGGGATGGCGCTTCACAGTGTGGGGGTCCCTGGGGCTCGTTACGGTACCCATTCGTTCCGGATAGGCGCTGCATCAACTGCGGCTGCATTTGGGTACTCGGAGCCTGACGTACATCGCATGGGCAGGTGGGGATTTGCACCCTTTTTTCTCCGTCTGTTCGTTCCCTCACTGCATGAGTGTCTTGTTATGCACTCAATTCTCTCTCCTTCTCTTACAGACCCTGCGTGTTTCCGTACACCGGTGCAGTGTGGCTGGTGGGACACAATTTATGTGCACAGAGCGGCACAGTACGTTGCTTCGTCAGAGTGGGGACCCCATCTCAGGCTACGTGGAACCGCGCGTATGCAGTGGTATGGTGTGCACGGCATGATGTGGTGAGACCTGTTGCCATTCCTGATGTCCATTGGGGATGCTGGACCGCCAGATGTTTTAATTCTGCACCTCGGAGGCAATGATCTTGCACAGATCACTGGCTTGGACTTAAAGAATTCTGAGTGCAGTGACCTGGCATTTCTTTACCATTTATGGCCATACACACAGTTGCTATGGTCAGATATCATGCCGAGGCACTATTATAGGGGAGGCATTGACCCCCGTGGTTGGACCATGCCCGGCGGTCAGTGAACAAGGCTGTTGCCTGGTTCCTTATCGAGAATGGCTTGGGGGACAGCCATTCGTCATCCGGGGATAGGGTTACAGGATTTTAGCCTGTATTCTGGAGATGGGGTTCACCTGTCAGCAAGAGGATGTACCTCTTTTGCATGACATACAAGCGGGCTTGGTGACCGAATTGTCGGTCAGGGGGGGGGGGTGGATCTCTGATGCGATTTTGGCAATGTTTGCCAAGTGTAAGATGCCTCTCTGGGAGTTGCAGGTGCTTCACGGCCACCTCAACTTCGCCTGCAGAGTGGTGACACCAGGCAGAGCATTCACCAGGCGTCTGTGTGACGCTATGGTGGACCTTTCTAAACGACAACACAGGGTACGGCTGACTAGGGGTTTACGAGCAGACCTTTCGGTTTTGCTCACATTCCTAATGGACTTTAGTGGCGTATCCTTCTGGAGATCTGAGCTTATGGTCAGCCCCCAGTTTCAAGTACAGTCAGATGCCTCCGGCTCCCTGGGCTATGGGATTTATTTTGAAGGACAGTGGGCCTATGGTCAATGGCCTCAGGCATGGCAGGGCACGGATTGCTTACGCGATTTTACGTTCCTGGAGTTTTTTCCAATTTTGGGGGGCCCTTATGCTCTGGGGGGACAGGTGGGCTAATTCGGTGGTTCACTTTTGGTATGACAATGCTCCAGTAGTGCACATTGTCAACGCCCAAACATCTAAACCCCCCAGAGTTATGGCCTTAGTTCGCCAATTTGTTCTTAGGTCCTTGCACCTTAATGTTGCTGACCCTTTATCCCACCTGCAGATCTCCCGGTTCCGTGCCTTGGCTCCAGATGCAGAGGAACTTCCCTCTCCACTCCCGGCCGAGATATGGACATTTGGCGAGGAGAGGTGAACCGGGTGATCGGCTTGTCTTTGGCACCTCGCACGCGTAAGGCGTATCAGCATACACTCCTTCTATTTAGGACCTTTTGTAAGCGAAGGCAGTTGTCTGTAATGTGGCCGATACCAGTCGACCAGGTTTTACAGTATATGGTGCACCTTCACGATCAGGGGTTGGCCCCACGCACCATCGCCACCAGGCTTTCCGCCTTGACATTCATGGCCATGGCACGGGGCTTTACTGACTGTGGGAATGACTTCCGCATACGCCATGTATTGGAAGGGTGGACACGTGAACGTGGCCGCCATCCGGACACACATCACCCTGTTTCATCAGGTATTCTGACCCACCTTGCACGAGGTTGGCATAGACTGTGTTATGATAGATATGAGGAGTCTCTTTTTCATACAGCTACCACCGTAGCTTTCTTTGGAGCTCTGAGAATCAGCGAGCTGGTCCCATTGTCAAAGGGAGATGTGTCTCATAGGGCACTGGAACTCGAAGATGTGTCTATCAACCAGGAGTGGGCTCAGTGGAGGATTCGTTCCTCAAAGGCCAATCAGCATGGAGAAGGCAGTGGTGTAGACTGCCGATCAGCATGGAGAAGGCAGTGGTGTAGACTGCTACGATGTACGTTTGCTGACATCTGTACAGTTGGTGCCCTACATGCATTTTTGGCAGTGTGTGGTACGTGCCCTGGCCCGTTGTTCTGCCACCAGGATGGGTCTCCCCTTACCAAATTTCAGTTCTGGAGGGTGACCGGTACGGCACTTCACAGTGTGGGCCTCCCTGGGGCTTGTGATGGCACCCATTCATTCAGGATAGGTGCTGCATCAACTGTGGCTGCGTTTGGGTACTCTGAGGCTGATATATGTCAGATGGGCAGGTGGGGGTCCGCACGTTTTTCCTTATATGTACGTACCCTCACTGTATGAGTACCAGTTATGTCCTTAATTCCTTCTCCTTCTTTTACAGACCCTGTGTGTCTACGCACACCGGTGGCAGTGTGGCTGGTGGGCCACAGTTATGTGCACTGGGCAGCACAGTATGCTGCAGCGTCAGAATGGGGACCCCATCTCGGGCTGCGTGCATCCGCACGTATGCGGTGGTATGGTGTGCGCGGCATGAGATGGCGGGAACTGTTGCCATTCCTGATGTCCATCAGGGATGCTGGACTGCCTGATGTTCTGATTCTGCACCTCGGCAGCAATGATCTCCCACAGATCACTGGCCTCTCCTTAAAAATGTCGGTGTTCAGTGACCTGGCATTTCTACATCATTTATGGCCGTACACACGGTTGCTATGGTCTGACATCGTGCCGAGACATTCTTATAGAGGAGGCATGGATCTCCGTGGTTTGGACTGTGCCCGGCGGTCAGTGAACAGGGCTGTTGCCCGGTTTCTTGTTGAGAATGGATTGGGTTGCAGGATTTTAGCCTGTATGCAGGAGATGGGGTCTACCTGTCGGCCAGAGGTATGAACCTCTTTCTGGAGGACGTGCAAGTGGGCCTGGCGACCGAGCTGACGGTCTGGGGGGGCGGTGAGTCATCATGGATGCCTCCCCGTGTGGCGGGTAGCACTGGTAAGGTAAAGATTTATGACCCATAGGTATCCGGCAGGTTCGCAATTGACTGGCCAACACGTAGATAGGTACAGGGGAAACAGGATTGGCCGGTCAAGGGCGAACCATGAAAGGGGTGAAGGGGTGATGTTAGGAGCTTCACAGCCTGCATCACCTTGATATTTGGACGGATACACGTCATAGGGTGGGGTCAGTAGATAGTATATTGACTTCGGTCAACAATTTGTTTGCGTCAACAAACAAATTGATACAAATTGATACATGTAGCCAATAACCATTGGCATTTTGGGTGGAACCTTACCAGTGCTGCAGCCTGCTTGCCTTAAAGAATTACAATTGGATGATACACCAATTGAAAGTGATAATTCGGACTAGGGTATTATTCAATAAAAGTGGCCCAATGCCTTTAATTCCAATACCGGTGTCTGAGTCTTTATTTGGGGGGTGCGCCTGCAAAGAGTCATATTCAGAGACAGCTTCCAGTACAGGTTTAATATCAGGGATTTCTTCATTGCTGTGTATCAGGGGAGAAATAACTTAAAGGAGACAATTGTAGCCAAATCCTCTAGCAAAGCAATGATTATAGATCTTTTGTTTACAAGACTCTTATGCTTTTAAAATGATTAGGCCAGCAAAAACTAGCAATGAAACATCTGATATATCAAACAAACCTTTTTAACAGTTGGATATTTCCCAAGTCTTAAATATTTGTCTTGTTCCACCAGAAACAGATAAGGAAAATAGCTCAGAAGCATCTAATATTGCTCAACAAATGAGTGCAAACAATCACCTAAACACAAAGCACTAGGAATAGATGGATTACCAAAAGAAATAATCCAAGCAGCAGGGGAAAGAGCATCAGATGGCTATATAGCATCTTCAATGCAGCATGGACACAATTAACTGGACGACTGATTGGCAACAAGCAATAATAATACCACTGTGGAAAAACAAAGGGAGTAAATGAGATTGCACACAATACCAAGGCATCTCACTCTTAAGCCATGCAGGGGAAATGTACACCAAGATAATAGAAATGAGGCTGAGATCAGGTATAGAACCACAACTAGCAGAAGAACAGTTGTGCTGCAGGGGGGGAAAACAGAAGCTGTACAGATTCTATGTTTACACTTAAACAACTAATAGATCAAAATGTACAATACAAGAAGAATCTCTTTGCTGCATTTGTAGACTAAGAGAAGGTGTTTAACACAGTTGACATGAAATTGTTATGCCAAACATTGACCCAATATGGAGTAAGTGAACATCTTATTAGCTTATGTAAACATTTATATGATGACTACAGAAGTATAGTCAGAACAAATCATGGACTACCGGAACCCTTCACAATAACATCTGGAGTGAGGTAGGGATGTGTACTATCTCCATTATTATTTATCACCTACATAGACATCATATTCAAAATAGGTAAGCCCATGAATGGAAACAATATCAATGAATTACTTTCTGCAGATGATCAGGCACAGCTATGGAATTACTGCAACTCATTATGTCTAATATTAAAAACACAATAAATGGACCATAGAAAACAAAATTATTCACATCTCCATCAGTTTCAGAGAGGTAGCCATGTCAGTCTGTTTCAGTAGCAACAGGTATAAAACAAGAAAATGAAGTTTAGTGGCAGTCTAATTCAGTGAATTACATTCTACTTCTTTGCAAGACATGGAGCACAGTATCAGAGCCACAGAATTATACAGAGTGGCCATAATCCTGTTACTTACACCTGCTGGCATTACATCCAAAGATGTAAACCTCAGCAGTTAATTTTTACCACTTAAGAAGTCAAAGCTTGTAAATCTTGTCATGTGCTTAGTCTCAGAATTGTACAATGTGAAGACAAGCACCAACTGGCAGTAATTGGCTTTCGAGGTTTAAAACAGCACACTGAATGCAGCATGTGTGTAATAGGATTCTGGCTTGTTAATATTGTTATGTATTGAATGAATGTTGCTCGATTCCCTTTAACAGAATGTATCCAGTCAATGTATCCAATTGTATCTAATCAGAGACACATTGTAACAAGCTGTATAAGGATGCGAGCTAAGTGGCCACAGGTGGCAGTAGCGAGCATCCGGCTCACATGGTACAGATTCTCCGAATACCTGCAGAGTGGGAAACCTTCCCACCACACAGCACCTGGAGAAGATGGGCGTGACGATCTATGACGTCACACGGACAGTAGCCAATGAGCTACCACACCGGGATATTCAAATTACAGTGTACTATAAATAGAGCTGTTTGTCTGCCATTACCACATGTTCACCCTGACCATCATGCAATAAAGTTGTGTTTAGCCCTACTGCGACTCCTTCTATCGTCTTCCTTGCAAGACACTAAATTGGCGACGAAGGTGGGATTATGGCATCCCACAAAGTGAACATCGCTCCATTCGACACTTCGAAGCCAGAGAAATGGGAACTCTACGAACAGCAGTTCCTATATGCGATGGACCTCGAGGGCATCGAGGAAGAAGCCCAGCGCCGAGCATTCCTGCTGGCCCAGTGTGGCCTGGAAACGCTAGAGCTGGCAACGAACCTCCTGATGTCGAGGCCACTCAGGGAGGTACCCCTAGATGAGATCCTCACCGAGCTGAGGAAGCACTTTTGCCCGAAAGTGTCAGTGTTCCCGGCAAGGCTGGCCTTTCAGCAGTGATACCAGCGGGCCGGTGAGTCCGTGGCCAACTTCGTGGCAGCTCTGAGGGTAGCTGCCATGCCTTGCCAGTGGGGAGCGTCCCTGAGCAAGGCACTGCGAGACAGGCTCCTGCTGGGCCTGTGAGATGAGGGGGCCAGGAAAAAATTACTGGCCAAGGACGAGAGCATCTCCTTCGAGCATGTCCTGCGCATTGCCCAAGCTGCCGAGTCAGTGCAACAAGGCAAACGGGTGTGCCGGGCCAGGGCTGCAGTGGCTGGGGGCTCCCGCCAACAGTCCCAGTCCACAGCTGTTCTTCCCACTGAGAGCAGGGGCCCTCCGAGTCCACCACGTCCACCTCCGACTTCAGCGAGGACGACGACGTGCAGCGCGTGCAGAGGAGACCCGAGGTTCGAGACCGTGCCAGAGAGGACCGCTGCTGCGATGGATGTGGGGCATCCCACGACCGGAGCCAATGCCCATTCCGGAAGGTGGAGTGCCACAACTGCGGGCAGTGCAGGCACATCGCAAAGGTCTGCAGGCGGCAGCGGGACGGCAGGGGCCAGGTGGAATGGCCCCAACAGAAAGCAGATGGGGTCGGCAGGATCTTTGATGACGACGAACTGCAGGAGCACCAAGTGTCTTGACGAGTTCCCGACAACCACGACCAGGCGGTTCACAGCATGCCTTTGAGGCACCCCCGTTATTTTGTTGAGATACTGATTCAAGGGGTCCCAGTTAGGATGGAGATAGACTCGGGGTCGTCGTACTCCATCATCTCCCACCAGGAATTCTTGCGCATTCCTCAAAAGTCACGCCCCAAGCTGAAAGCCCTAAAGACTAATCTACGGGACGTTCAAGGGAAAAGTATCCCAGTGTTGGGGGTGGGGGAGTTCAAGGTGAAGTTCAAGAGGCGCACCGTGCAGTTTCCCCTAGTAGTCTTAAGAGAAGGGTCCTGCTGCCTCCTAGTGACACAGTGGTTTGGCCCCTTGGGGGATTTCATTGGAGACATACACGCTGTGCAGGCTGACCCGGTCACGGAGGTGTGTAACGCGCACCCTGCTGTCTTCGAGAAGGTGCTCGGGAAGTTCAAGGGGCCCCCAGTTTCATTCGACATGGATTTCGACATTCGGCCCATCAGGCTCAAGCCAAGGAGAGTGCCTATCGCACTAAAGGACAAAATTGAAACTGAACTGGACAAACTGGTGGGTCAGGGGACTTTGGTACCTGTGGACTCCGCCGAATGGGAAACCCCCATTGTTACGGTACTTAAGGCTAACAGGGAGGTCAGAATCTGCGCAGACTACAAGTGCACGATTAACAAGTCAATTCGCCCAAATGCGTACCTGGTGCCGGTAGTAAGTCACCTGTTAGCAACTTTGCACGGGGGGAGGTGTTTCGCCAAGCTAGATTTAGCACAGGCATATCAACAATTAACGGTGACCCCAGCTGCAGCCACCGCTCAAACCATTGTTACTCATAAGGGAGCCTTTAAAGTGACGCGCCTCCAATTCAGCGTAAATTCGGCTCCAGGAATTTTTCAGTCCTTCGTGGAAAGATTGTTGAAAGGGCTCTCAGGTGTTTTCGCTTACTTTGATGACATTTTGATAATGGTGGGTGGGTGGACAAGAATTGGCCAAGAGGTTAGACCGGGTACTAACCGTGTTCGAGAAAGCGGGGCTCAGGTTGAGAAAGGATAAGTGTGTTTTTCGCTGAAGAGGTAGAATTTCTGGGTTTCCGGATAACCCCTGAGGGAATCAAACCAGCAGAGTCAAAGGTGTCGGCAGTGCAGAATGCCCCTTGCCCCACCACCAGGGCTGAACTACAGTCCTTCCTAGGACTCCTAAATTTTTACCACTCTTTCCTGCCAGGAAAGGCGTCGGTAGCAGAGCCACTGCACAAACTACTCAAGAAAGATGTGGCTTGGCAGTGGGGGGACAGCCAGGAATGGGCATTCCGAGGGCTCAAGCAGCTTCTATCCTCCACGGCTGTCTTGACCCACTTTGATCCCAAGAAACCCCTTGTGTTAGTCTGTGATGCCTCACTGGTGGGGGTGGGGGCAGTCCTATGCCACGTGTTAGAGGGCAGGTGAGAAGCCCCGGTGGCGTTCTATTCAAGATCCCTGTCCAAGGCACAGCGCAACTATGCGCAAACAGATAGGAAAGCCCTGGCAATTGTTGCGGGAACCAGAAAGTCCCACGACTTCCTTTATGGCAGACCATTCACAGTCATGACCGACCATAAGCCCCTGTTAGGAATCTTTACCATTAACAAGCCAACCCCGCAGATCTTGTCCCCAAGGATGCTGCGATGGGCCATTTTCCTCAACGCGTACCATTATGCCTTGACCTACCATCCCAGCAAGGAGATCAGCCATGCTGACGCCCTTTCCAGATCACCCCTCCCGCAGGCAGGGGACCCAGAGTGTGAGGTAGAGAAGGACCACCAGGTGCTCCTGATCGAGGCTCTAGAGTTGCCCCCGATACTGCCAGTGGAGATCGCTAAAGCTACAGCGAAAGACAAGTCGTTGGCCCTAGTCAGTTCATGGGTACAAAAAGGGTGGCCAGCAACCTCCCCTATGGAGGAATTCAGGGTTTATGGCAGGAGGAGAGATGAACTCTCCTTAGAAAGGGACTGCCTACTCTGGGGGCAGCAGGTAATAATCCCCGAAGTTTTGAGGTCTCGGGTGCTAAAGATGTTGCATATCAGCCACCCGGGGATCGTGCACTCCAAAGCGCTAGCTAGAAGTAACGTCTGGTGGCCCAAGTTGGATGCAGACATAGAACACTTGATTGGCACGTGCAAGAGCTGCCAAAGCACCCGCCCCGAGGAGTCCCGACTTCCTCACAGAGAATGGGACACAGTCCGGGGGCTGTCTGCATGTAGATTTCGTGGGTCCCTTCAGGGGCACCCTATTCCTCATAATAGTGGATGCTTACTCCAAGTGGTTGGAGGTAATCCCAATGGCCAGTACATCGTCAGCTGCAATGATTAAACAATTACAGAAGGTATTCAGCTGTTTTGTGTTACCTGACATACTTGTGAGCAATAACGCCACAACTTTCACATCAGTGGAGTTTCAGGGCTTCATAGAGATAAATAAGATTTGCCACATCGCCTCTGCCCCTTTTCACCCCGCTACAAATGGTCAAGCGGAATGCTTAGTGTGAACAACGAAAGACGCATTGCGTCAGATGGGCCCCAGGGAATTGAACTTGCAACTTTGCCAATTCCTGTTAAGGTATCGTGTAACCCCTTTAGCGTCGGGTCTGTCGCCCACCGAGCTCCTCATGCAGAGGAAACCCGCCACGATCCTCTCACGCTTAGACCCAACCAGGGTGGAGGACACGGGTAGAAACATAGAAACGGGGGGCACCAAGAGTTTCGGGATCGGCGAGGCAGTGCATTGCCGGAATTATGCGGCCGGCAGACCTACTTGGGTGCCTGGAGTAGTGGTCGGGCAAACGGGACCAGTCTCCTACAATGTCGAGACAAGCACAGGACTCCTCTGGAGGAGGCATGCTGACCAGCTCAGGGGTAGGATAGTAGGTAGGCAGGACAGGAGTGACCAAGCAGAGAATTCAACGTTAGGGTTCTCCCCCACCCACTTATCCCAAGGGGGAGACACAGACAACAGGGGGGAGGGAAATGACACAAATCCGCATCCTTTTGACCCCCCGGGCTACAGGAACAATTTGGAAGAGGAGGATTTCGAAGAGTTAGACTTTGAGTTAGGAAACCGGGGGGGATTTTTTGGAGTGGTCCCCCACCCGTCCGAGTGAAGAGCAGGGTTTTGCTTTAGTCCCTGGAGCCCCTGGTTTCACGTCCCTGGAGTTTACTCCTACACCCAGACCTCCCCAATCCCTGGCTCAGAACTCGCGGCAAATCGCTAACGAGTTACCCTCTCCCATTGGAGGATGAGGACAGAGTAATCAAGAGCATGCAGGGACCCCAGGTCAAAGCACGGCTGCCACTCGCCCAAAGCAAACATGAGGGAAGCCTTAGTGGCTGAAGGACTTTGTCCTTACCTAGGGGGGAGGGGTGTTATGTATTGAATGAATGTTGCTCGATTCCCTTTAACAGAATGTATCCAGTCAATGTATCCAATTGTATCTAATCAGAGACACATTGTAACAAGCTGTATAAGGATGCGAGCTAAGTGGCCACAGGTGGCAGTAGCGAGCATCCGGCTCACATGGTACAGATTCTCCGAATACCTGCAGAGCGGGAAACCTTCCCGCCACACCGCACAGCACCTGGAGAAGATGGGCATGACGATCTATGACATCACACGGACAGTAGCCAATGAGCTACCACACCGGGATATTCAAATGTACAGTGTACTATAAATAGAGCTGTTTGTCCACCATTACCACATGTTCACCCTGACCATCATGCAATAAAGTTGTATTTAGCCCTACTGCAACTCCTTGTATCGTCTTCCTTGCAAGACACTAAAAATATGGTCTGGAAATGGAAGCAGACCATCTTTATATCTTGATTGCTGTCAGCAAACATTTGGCAGCAGATTTCTATATGTGTGTGTGGGGTGTGTGTGTGTTAACCTATTCTGCTTTATGTCAGGCAGAGTCTGACACTTTCAACTGGATGGTTTAACATATGGAACCTACCAAAGGAATGGATTTCGATCATAAGACAACTGTTTCATTATGTTCATGTGTCTATGTTCAATATCATCTTAAAGCAGGAAAAATTCCAGCCTCTAGTTTCCACAAGGTCTTTAGGCCACTGATGTTCAAACAATAAGAAATGAAGTAAAGTAATAAGCAACAAAGACAACTTGATGTTCATTGACTTCACTTACTTATAAAAGAACCAAAGCAGTTCTCCTTCTGTGGGGAAGCAAGCCTCATCCTCAAAACTGACAATATCATTTTAAAACAAACTCAAAAGATACAGTGCTGGTAGAGCTTGACAAACAGCTTTAGTAGCCTTGAAAGTACAGTGAAACGTCATACAACAATTGCCCCGTATAGCAACAAAATCGCATAACAATTAGGTTTTGGGGGGGAAATGTTGTCCTGCATAACAATTTTCCCTATTGAAAAAATGTACAACAATTTTGCAATGGGAAAAACCACTTAGCAAAAAAAAAATCGCTGTATGATGCATCCCATAGGGAATATTACTATACGATGTCTGCATCGTATAGAAATTGTTTCATACAACAACGAGCTCCATGGAATGGATTAAAATCGTTGTATGAGGAACCACTGTATTTGTTCATTCCCTAGTCAATTTTAGAAAAAAATATTTTGAGCCCTTGTTCAGTTAATGGAATCAAATACCATTTAAAGATCAATAAAGTCATATCATGTTCTAAGAATATCTATAATTCAGATGAGACAAAGACATGGTTTAAAGTAGCTCTTCCTGACCTCATTGCAGTTTTTGTTGCTGCTCTTACCTGACCTTTAATACTGCTGATGGTCAAAGGAGCAGCCATATTCGTTTTTTGCAGCAACGTTTACTGAATCTTGTTGCCCCTTAAAAACTAATTTTATTTGATATAAGGTTTCAATATACTAACTATGAAAGTTTATAACCAATAAGGTGCCATAAAACTCTGCTGAAATAGCCAAGAATACTTTTGATTAGCTCTTCAACTTTATGACTTTGAGTGCCACCACTTTGTTTCAGCAGTTGATTGTGGACCAGCATATTTCTTCTTTAGTAAACTAAGGAAAGGTACATGTGGGAGAATGCATGAATGGTTTCTAAATCAAATGTTAGTGACTGCATTGTTCTTCTATGTCCATGGACCATTGCAACTTGGTACCAACAGAGAAGTACTAGATTTATTTGAATTTTCTGCCATGCTGAGGAGTTTATACTTTTCCCCATTGAATGCTGAATATTTGAACTGCAAAAAGACTACCTCAATGTGGGATCCGCGCACACAATTGGCATACTGTCCCTGACAGAACCACAGCTTGGGGGGAAAACTGCTTGGAGCCCTGGTTCCGAAGGGACAGAAGTTGGGGAGCGGATTAATAGTCATAGTTTAATTCACCGATCGCTGACCTGGCAGGCAGCTCAGACAATAGAGGGCAAAAGATCACCGGGTGATGAACTCGCTAAGCATATAATGGGTAATCTTGTATCCGCAGAAGCTCTGAGTCCAAGAGTCAACCTAGGCACATGTTTACTCCCGATAGTAGTAGACAATGCATGTCCCCTGGTAGTAAATTAGATAGATAAGGAACTTCCCACTGGTGAGGTCACCCCTGGTGAGCAATTTGTGTAATCTTAAAGTGCAGACCTGCAGTTTTCCTGTAACGGCCACGCACAACCTATGCACGTGGTCGAGCTAGGCAGGGTATAAAGATTAGAGCCTTCTGATCAATAAACACTGGTCTTCGCTCCATCTTGCCTCATGTACCTTTACTTGACCAGTCTCCTCCAGGACCTTCCAACTCCTCTCGGGGCCCGATCCAACACCTCTTCAAGCATTTTGACCTCTGTTTCTGTAGCAACATCTGTGTATGTGAGATGCTATAAACCATCATAGTCACAATATCATGGGCCAAACTTGCTCTTGCCTTAGAAGTTGCCAACTCTGTGCCCCACCCCCATATATCCTCCACAACCTGCTTTCTTTCACATCCATTTGCCACTCCTGGTGAAAAAATATCTTTCAATAATCCACCTATCCTTCTCTGTAACCTTTTCTCTCCTTTTAAAATAAATTATTTGGTTATTTCTCTCCCCTCCCCTCCCCTCCCCTCCCCCACTCTCTCGCAAAAAAATGGTTTTTGGGAAGTCTCCCTTTTTCTCTCAACAAAACACAAAACTTTCATAGTTTCTGAAGTCTAAGTGTGGGGAACCTGGACATAGATGGACTTCATGGTTAAAGAACCTGAAAGGCTGGTGTGGAATATCCTGGGAAGAACTGTTCCAAGGAGTTAAGAACAGGAAGACTATCGCCATGATGATAGCCAATATCTGGAACATGGGGAGCTGAATTCTGAACCTTCTGCAACTTTCAGTCATCTTCAAGAGTAGCCTATCACAGAGCACATGGCAGTAATTGATTTTTTAGTTTACCAATGCATGAGCCAGCATCATGAAGAACTGTATGTCCAGGAATGAGTGGAGCTAGACTACCTGCCTAAGGTGAAAAAAGCATTCCTGGCCATGGCATATATTTGTTTCTCCAAGGAAAGGACTAGTTCTAGGACAATATCCTGATCCTGAATCTGGTCTTTCAGAGAAACAGTAACCCCATCTAAATAAGGCCAGGTTCCACCTATCCTTTCCAAAGCACTCTCCAACAGGAGTTTGAATTCAGCCTCAACCTGTTGGCCCTTGTCCAGTCCTTTGTTGCAGCCATGCATCAGTCCAGGATGCTCATGGTTTCCATTGTCGAAGCTGAGAAGGCAAGACAGAGTGGTGTATGATCACCAAATTGCTAATACTGCATTCCAAATCTCCAAACACTTCCCTTCTGTGATGGAGCTGCATCTGTTGTAAATAAAAGTGATTTAACATTTGGAAGATTCAAGAAAGTGCTGAGTCAACACTTTTCAGATAACCTTTTTTGAGAAACATTCTGAGATTCCCCCCACTTTTTTTCTTCTTTCCTAGAAAATAGGAGGCCAGTGTTCAGAATAATTTCCAAACCTCTCTACATTTGCCACTGTCATCATGCTGTCCTTTACTGATATTAAGTAGAGGGCATTATAGAAGAAGCAAAATGCCTACCATGTCAAATGCCTACCATGTTTCTCCTTCATCACACTTGATGAGATCCAAGAAGATAAACAACAGGAACAAACTGAGGTTCTCTCCCTTAATATGGTTGATGAGGTGCATGTAGATGAACAGATTACAGGAGAGAGGCTCCTTGTACTAGGCGATTCAATAATTAGAAATACAGAGAAATGGATTTGTGATGCACATGATAACCGCATGGTGACTTGCCTGCCAGGTGCAAAAGTTGCAGACATCACAAGAGATCTAGATAGATTGTTAGAGAGAACTAGGAATGAGCCAGTTGTCATGGTACACGTTGGTACCAATGGTGTTGGGAAGGCCAAGCGGTCTGTCCTGGAAGCCAAATTCAGGTTGTTAGGAAGAAGATTGAAGTCCCGAACTTCCAAGGTAGCATTTTCAGAAATACTGCCTGTCCCTCACACAGGACCTACCAGGCAGGCAGAGCTCAGAAGCCTCAATGCGTGGATGAGGTGGTGGTGTCGAGAGGAGGGCTTCAGATTTGTCAGGAACTGGAGAACATTTTGGGACAAGCCAAATCTGTTCAGGAGGGATGGGTTGCATTTGAACCATGATGGGACCAGATTGCTGGCAATCAACATCAAAAAGGCTGCAGAGCAGCTTTTAAACTGATAACTGGGGGAAAGCCGACAGGAACTGGGCAGCATCCGGTTCGGGAAAGTGTGTACTTGAGTAGTAAGGAAGATACAAAAATTACTAAGCAGAGCAAGGAGCTAGTCACCAGCTCTCTAGCAGAAGGATGCAAGAGGCAGTCTAACAATGCAACTGGACTCAAAAGACTGTATCAGGAAAGCATATATAAATGCTTGTATACAAATGCCAGAAGCCTCCGGAACAAAATAGGGGAGCTGGAATACTTAGCAATAGATAAGAATATTGATATTATTGGTATCACTGAAACCTGGTGGACGGATGATAACCAATGGGATACAGTTATCCCAGGCTACAAACTGTACAGGAAGGATAGGAAGGGGCAAACGGGAGGTGGTGTAGCCTTGTATGTCAAAGAAGTGATAAAATCATATGAATTTGAATATCTAGGTGATTTGGAGTCACCATTAGAAGCTCCGTGGGTAAGAGTACCAGGCCACAAGGATAGTCTAACAGTAGGCATATACTATCGGCCTCCGACCCAAACTCTTGAGGGAGACTGGCAGTTGGAGAATGTTGTAAAGGAGGCATCCAAGAAGGGAAGCCTGGTTATAATGGGGGACTTCAATTACCCTCACATAGACTGGGTGAACTGTTGTTAAGCACATGATAAAGAGATAAAGTTCCTAGATATGCTAAATGATTGTTCCCTGGGACAGATGGTTGAAGACCCAACTAGAGGTACAAGAATCCTTGACTTGATCTTGAGTAATACTCAGGATCTGGTGCAAGATGTTAATGTGACTGATCCAATAGGGAACAGTGACCACAACTCAATTATGTTTAACTTGATCATAGACCACAAGTCACTGAAAAAATCTAACACAGAGACCTTAAATTTTCAAAAAGGAAATTTTCCAAAGATGAGGAAACTAGTAAAAAAGAAGCTGAAAGGGAAAATTGAGAGAGTCCAAACACTCCAAGAGGCATGGAGTCTGTTTACAAAAACAATAACAGAGGCCCAAGTGGAATGTATACCCAAAAGGAAAAAGGGTGGAGGGTGTGGCTAAGATGCTGATGTGTTAACACACTTTCCTCGGAGCTCACGCTTATCAATGAGAAAAACAATAAGAAAATAAACACAGATAAATACAAATTTTCAAAGATTGGCAAGAAGAAAGCTTATAGACCTCGTAACTAAAAAGGCTTGATCCGGAAGGTTGGAGTTCAGGAGCGTTTTGGCTGGGAGGCTAGCGGCGCAAGCGGCGGCCTCACCAGCTGAGTCGCGGTGAACGGGACTGCCAGGAGATTGGGAGAAACAATGAAAATGTGAGTTGTTGAAAATAAAGACACAAATTTGGAAGTGGTGGCTGGCGCGGCTGAGGGGGTGAGAAGGAGAGTGAAACGAAGGAAAAGCAAGTGTGTAAAGGAGTGAGGAGGAGTTAAAAGGGAGAGCGGAAGAGAGAAAGTTTGTGAAAAGAGATTAATGGCGGCTGTGAAGAAGGAAATCGAAAGTTAGAGTGACCAAAGATGGGAGGGAAACAACTGGAGACGGTTTCTGGAGCGTTGTGGAGAGACTGAAAGGAAAGGAGAGAAGGAGAGGAGAAAGATAAAGAAGGAGAAGTGAAGGAACGGAGAGGGTGGCTGAAGGATGAAGGAGGTCTAAGAACAGACGAAGTATGGAGGTTGGAGTGCTCGGAGGAGAAGGGAGGCGGGGGCCCCTTGGAAGCCACAGCTGAGGCTGGGGACTAATGGCGCAGATGTAATTTTACTTCGTGGACCAAGCAGTTAAGTACGGAGTAATATAAACTCTTTAAATACCTTGGATCTTCCTCCTCCCTTTGCAGAACATTTTTTTTCCTTTTTCTTTTGTAATTAATTTTTCAGACCCCTCAGACTCTTTTGCCCTTTTATGCTTTTCTCTCTTTTCTTTTTTGCTTATTTGGGGTACTTGACTCTCCTTTCCCTGTTACTTTTGTTCTTTTTGGTTTTTTGGTTTCAATTGGTTTTGCCTTCCTCCATCAAGATTTTGGATATACAATTACTGGATTATTTAATTGTTTCGGGGCCTTTTTTCCCGCTTTTTGAAACATTGTTATAGTTTTGGTTAATATATGAAAATCTTCAATCAAGTTTTGGGTTTTTGAAATTATTAAGCCATTTTTTTTATTGGATAACAGTAAAGCAGCAAAGCAGCAATGCAGTTCAGGAGCATCTTTTTTTGGATTACAATTTTATTATTGGTTTGCTATACAGAAGTTGATCTGTTCTGTCTGGCCATAAAGTAAAGGGATTAATATAGGGGATGAAAGTGTGAACTAATTGACATTGAAAACTGATTGAGAATCTGGATTTGGTGGAAATCAAGTAATTGGACATTTGGATTATAAATTGTGTTGGATTATAAATTGAGTGGGATTTGAAGATTTGGCTCACAGGACTTGAGGTTGGTCATAATTTTTGCTGAAGACGTTAATGCAGATTGGATTACAAAGCTATTTAAAAATTGGTTATAAGATATCAACCCACAATTAAGGCTCCGAACACAAGTGAATTTGGAAAGGCCAAAAGCTGGAATTGGGAGATAATAAAAGTTTGATTATATTGAAAGAATTGGTTGAAATTACAATGGATAAATTTGTGAAGGGAAAGGCGACAAAGGAGGAGGAGGTGGTGAAACCTAAGAGGAAAGAGAAGGAGAAAACTGAAACTGAGGACACCCCCCCCATCTTCTATATCATCGGAATCAGTATTATTGGATCAAACACAATTAATAGTTGAGATGGATAAATTGTTTAAGAGATTTGATAAGATGGAGGAGGCAAATGTGAAAGGTTTTCGGGAAATGAAGGAACTAAGAGGGAAAGATAAAAATGAAATTATGGTGAAACAAGATAAAATGTACACAATGTTTCAGGATTTTGCCCACAAAGTTGATTTTACTTTTCAAAAGTTGGAAACAAGTGTTAATTTGATGCAAAAGCATGTAAAATTGATGCAGGCTGAAGTGAAGAGGATGCAAGAGGAAGATAAGGAAATCAAAATAAAAGTAGAAGTACAAGGGAAAAGGATAGGCATGGTGGAAGAGATGATGAGGAAATAGAATATTGTGATACGCAATTTACCAGAGAAAATGCCAGACCATTTGAAAGACAGAATAATTGATTGGCTGAATAATTTGAAAATGGGGAAAGATTATGTCAATGAAGACATTGCAAGTGTTTATAGATTGGGATCAAGAAGAGGAAGGAGTGTTCAAAGGAATGTCTTGGTTAAATTTGCAAATTGGGGCGATAAATTAAAGGTGATGACTTTTTTAAAACAAGCTGGGTCTGGCACTTTAAAAATTGACGGAAATGATGTGGAAGTATATAACGATATTGCTGTGGATGAACATGTTTGGCGTTATAAAATGAAGCCTGTGACCAAGTTGTTAATTGCACGTGGGATAAAATACAATTGGAGATTCCCACAGCAATTAAGATTTTTTAAGACAAAAAATGCACACAATTGATGCTGAAACTGATGCACTGTATTATCTTAGTACAATTGAAATGATAGACTTGTCTTCAAGAGAGGGATTGGCAATAAGAAAGGACTTGTTGGAATCAGGAGGCATAAAAAGAGAATATGGAGGTCAGGAGCAGGAGGGGGCAACAGGGGGGAAGGAGGAGGGGTCCAAAACTGATAATGTGGCAAAGGAAGGCTGAAGTATAAGGATGGAGGAACTTAAGGAGAGGCAGAGTAATGTTAGGGAAGTTCTGGGATTGTATGCATAAAAGTGTTTAAAAAGAAATTGTATTAATGAGAGTGTGCATGGGCATTTTGAGACTTGCAGTTACATCTTCCATGTTCCCCCCTCCTCTCTTTGGTTGGCAAAGGCGGCTTTTTCTTTATTTTTGTAGAGGAAAAGGGTGGGGAGGGTAGAGTAGAATGTCTGTTGTGTTAGATTTAGTTTTAGTTATGGGAAGTGAGGTTGCACACTCATTGGAGAGATTGGAGATGACAGAAGATTGCTTTTTGGTAAATTATGAGGAGTATCAAAGTAATATCCTGGAATGTGAAAGGTACAGGATCTCAAGTTAAGAGGAAAAGAATAGAATTAGCTTTAAGAAAGGACAGGCCGGATGTAGTCTTTTTGCAGGAGACCCATCAAAAATCTCAAGATGTGAATAAGATCTTTTTGAAAGGGATGCAATACTATGAAAAATCATTTGGTACCTCAAAGGCAAGGGGTGTGGCTACTTTAATTTCGACTAGGTTGGGCTTTGAGATGACATGTAGTATCTCCGACCCTGAGGGAAGATTCTTGATAGCAAAAGGGAAGATTGATGATGAGGAAATGGCATTTGTGAATATATATGCCCCAAATGATCATCAAGAGGACTTTTTGGAGAAAATGTATAAAATATTGGTAAAAGAAAAAACAACAAGAATGATAGTAGCTGGGGACTTTAATCTAATTAGGTCAAATTTAGATTGTACAAATATTTTAAGAAGTGTAAAAGGGGTTAAAAAAGAAATTTTGTATAAATGGATGGAAGATATAGGATTGAAGGATACGTGGAGAGAGCTTAAGGGATCGGAAAGGGTTTATACTTATTTTCGCATGTCCATAACGCATACTCTAGAATAGATTACATATTCGTAACAGAAAATATGATTGGAAAGGTAGACGAGGTAGAAGTGGGAATATTCAAAGAATCGGATCATGCGAAAGTGTTGTTAGAATTGGGGATAGAAAATATAAGAAAACAAGGAGGAATTGGAGATATGATCCTAAATTATATAAAGACCATAAATGTAAGGAACAAATAACTGAGAATTGGAAGAAAAGTTGGCAATGGAATGATACGGAGGAGGTGAGTTTTAATGTGGTTTGGGATACCATGAAGTTGGTATTTAGAGGGGACAGTATAAAGTTGGCTTGTTTTAGAAATAAGCAATTCAAAGTGGAACAAGATAAAATTGAGAAGGAGATTAAACAGCTTCAAGAAAAACATACAAGGACCAAGGAAAAGAAGGTTTTTGATAATATACAAAGATTGAAGACTGAATTGATACATAGAAAAAGTAAAACGAGATTTGGTATATTTAAAAAGAGAATATTTTGAATTTAGCAATAAAAATTCAAAATTGCTAGCAAGGGCCGCAAAAAAAAAAGAGAGAGAAAAAAGAGAAATTGGAACATTGGTCAATACGGATGGAATAAGATGCAATAAGATTGGAGATAAATGTAAAATTGTTAATGATTTCTACCAGGCATTATATGCGAAAAAGAACATAGATATACCAAAATTGAAAAAACAATTGGAGAAACAAATAAATAATAAGATAACGCAAGAACATAGGAACAGGATGGAAGAACGAATAACAGAAAAGGAAATAAAAGAGGCCATAGCTATCTTAAAAACAGATAAAGCACCTGGAGAGGATGGATTACCAGCTGAGTTTTACAAGGAGTTTAAAGATATAGTGGTTCCAAAATTGAATAAGTTATATAACTATATATTAGAAGGAGGGCAAATCCCAACTTCATGGTATAGGACTATAATTATTCTGTTGCCGAAGCCAGGAAAAGATTTAGAAAAAATTGAATCATACAGACCAATTTCATTAATAAACCAAGATGCCAAGATGCCAATATTAGCTAATAGGTTGAATAGTTTTATGGGCACTTATATAAATGAGGACCAGGTGGGATTTTTGAAGGGTAGACATATGTCAGATTTGACAAGAAGAGTTTTAAATTTAATTGATAAAGTAGGACAAACAAAAGAGAAAGTCGGACTATTATCTTTGGATATCTTCAAGGCATTTGATTCTTTACAATGGGTAACAATTAACGAGATAATTAAATGTTATGGATTTGGTGATAAATTTAAGAAGATAATTGGACAATTATACCAGCAAGGGAAGGCAGTAGTAAGGGTAAATGATGTAGTTACAGAGGAGGTAAAGTTAGAAGCAGGTACAAGGCAGGGTTGTCCTTTGTCTCCAATCTTATTTATCTTGGCAATGGAGATGTTGGCGAAGGAGGTAAGGGAAGACAAAGAGATAGAAGGGGTTCTAGGTAATAAGATAAGTTTATATGCCTATGATACTTTGATAACAGTTAGACACCCTGGAAAGGCATTGGATAGAATACAACTGCAGTTGAAAAAGTTTGAGGATATAACGGGTTTGAGAATAAACTGGGATAAATCTGAAATGATACTGTGTAATATGGGTAAAGAAGAACAGAAAAGGATAAAGGAAAATTGTAATTTACAAATTAAGGATGATTTGAAATATTTTGGGATTAATATCTCGAATAAATTCGACGAATTTAATAAATTGAATTACATAAATTTGAAAAAGGAAATTAAAGATAGAATACAACAATTGCAAAAATTGAAACTTTCATGGTTTGGAAGAATTGCAATATGTAAAATGATGTTGATACCAAGAATTAATTTTTTATTTGATGCTCTTCCAATCCAATTGAATGATAAAGAAATTAAGGAGTTTCAAAAATTGATCAACAACTATTGTAATGGGGGGGAAAGGCCCCGATTGGTTAAATTTTTTTTTGGTATTTATCCCAGAAGGAAGGGGGATTAGGAATGCCAAACTTGGTGGCATATTATTGAGCTTTCCAAATTAAAAACATTGTGAAGATCCTGGCTAATGAAAAGGCAATTTGTGAAGAATTAGAAATGAAAGATTTTATTCATATTGGAAAAGTAGTCTTTTTAGAAGGTAGTATGAGTAAAGTAGTTACTAAAAATAGAATGATAAAGGCAACATTGGGGGTATGGAAAAAAGTAAAAAGGGACTTGGTACCGGACATTGCTCCTATTATAGAGTTGGAGGATATAGCAAATTTTCTAATAAAAATTGATAAAAGGGTCAAAGAAGTACTTGATAAGAATGAGGTATTCCTGCTGAGAGACTGGATACAGGCCTGTAAAGACAGAGAGAGGAAAATAAATTTGTATGGACAATTGAAACTGAATTGGTTTTAGACAGGGATAGTTAATAGTTGGAATAGTAAATATTTGAATGAAGTTGGATTAGAAAGAGATAGGACTGAGTTTGAAGAACTGATTTGGAAAATAAGAAGGGGACAAAGTGGTATAAAGGGACTGGTTGGCAAAATATATAGAATGATAAATAAGGTAGGTAATCCACAAGAAGATTTAAGATTAAGCTGGGAACAAGATTTGAATATAAAAATACAAGAACAGAATTGGAAAAATAAATGGAGGAAAAAGAATTATGAGAACTATGTCGGTTAGAGTTAAGGAACATAACTATAAAATGCTGTGGAAATGGTATTTGACTCCAATGAGGTTATATCAGATAGATAAGAAAAAAGATAAAATGTGTTGGCGTTGTAAGAAGGAAATGGGAACATATGAACACATGTGGTGGAGATGTACTGTGGTAAAAAAAATTTGGAAGAAAATTGAATACGAGATAACTGAAATTATGGGGGAGAAAATTAAATTGGGTGTTAGCATGAATATGTTGACAGAAGTGGAAAATATAAACCTGAGTAAGAATAAAAAGGAGTTATTGGAAATAATGTTGTCAACGGGAAGACAGTGTATCGCTAGAAAATGGAAAAATGAGGTAAATTTGGATATTGAGGAGTGGTCTAAGGAAATGTGGGGCTTAGCATTGAATGATAAGTTGACATGGGAAATAAACTTTAAAAAGGGAATTGTTAAAGAAAATAGATTCTGGAAGGTTTGGCAAGCTTTTGTGGATTACTCACTGAGGGGGAATGTTTTGCAAAGACCTGTACCTGATCACAAGATTTTCTGGGGAAAATCTCAATGAATATCTCTGAGCTCTCCAGTGTATTGTAAATAACACCGGGTGATTAGTATTTTATTTTTGTTTATTTTGGTGGTTTTTTTTGTCATATCTTTATATTAAACATTATTGGAAAATGAGGCATAGAAACCATATCCTATTGGTTTGATTTGAAATAGTATATATTATAAACAATGTGGATACGGTTTGCTGATGTTCAATTTTACATATATATGTAAATTTATCTTTATATGACTAATTTTCTTTATATTTGTAATTTTGATGTCTTTTTATTGTTTGTATTATTTTCAAAAATTATATATATATATAAGGAAAAAGGACACTGCCAGGTCCAAGAGGACTCCGATGTGGCTTACAGGAGCTGTTCAGGAAGTGATCAAAAGCAAGAAAAGCTCATTTAGAAGATGGAAGGCTTGTCCAAATGAGGACAGCAGGCAGAAACATAAATTCTGACAGAACAAATGCAAGGCAACAATCAGGAAAGCAAAGCAAGACTTTGAGGAGCGTATAGCTAAAAATACTCAGAGAAATAACAAAGACTTCTTTAAGTACATTAGAAGTAAGAACCCAACTAGGAAGGCCATTGGACCGTTAGATGACAATGGAAGGCAAGGGGTTATTAAAGAGGAAACAGAGATTGCAGAGAGACTCAATGAATTCTTTGCTTCAGTATTCACTGAAGAAGACAGAGACCACATGCCCAAACCAGAGCCTATCTTCATAGGGAGGGAAACTGAAGAATTAAGCCAGATAGAAATAACCAGGGAGGAGGTCCTTGCATGTCTTGTTAAACTAAACACTAACAAATCACCAGGACCAGATGGCATCCATCCATGAGTTCTCAGGGAACTTAAAGATGACATTGCTGATCTCCTAGCCAAAATATATAATCTTTCCCTCAAATCAGGCTTTGTGCCTGATGACTAGAAGGTAGCGAATGTAACACCAATTTTCAAAAAAGGATCCAGGGGTGATCCAGGAAATTACCGACCTGTCAGTTTGACATGTGTCCCAGGTAAAGTGATGGAAACCATCCTAAAAGATAGAATTAATAGGCACATAGAAGAGAAGGCACTGCTAAAGGAGAGCCAACATGGCTTTCGCAAGGGCAAATCATGCCTCACTAATCTGTTGGAATTTTTTGAGAGTGTCAACAAGCATGTGGATAAGGGGGATCCAGTTGACATTGTTTATCTGGACTTTCAGAAGGCTTTTGACAAGGTCCCACACCAAAGGCTCTTGAATAAATTTACCAGTCATGGAATAAAGGGACTGGTCTTGTCCTCGATCAGCAACTGGCTAAGGGTCAGGAAACAGAGGGTAGCACTAAATGGACACTTCTCCAAGTGGAGGGAAGTAAAGAGTGGGGTCCCCCAAGGTTCAGTACTGGGACCCCTGCTTTTCAACCTCTTCATAAATGATCTAGAGGTAGGAGTAAAAAGCAAGGTAGCCAAATTTGCTGACAACACTAAATTATACAGGGTAGTGAAAACTGTGAGAGATTGTGAGGAGCTCCAGAGGGATCTCTTGACACTGGGGGAGTGGGCAAAGCAGTGGCAAATGAGCTTCAACATTAGTAAGTGCAGAGTGATGCATGTTGGGGCAAAAAAAAACCCAACTACATTTATAAACTGATGGGTTCTGAACTCTCTGCGACAAACCAGGAAAGGGACCTTCGTGTCTTGGTGGACAGCTCAATGAAGGTGTCAACCCAGTGTGCCTCAGCAGTGAAAAAAAGCAAACTCAATGCTAGGGATCATTAGGAAGGGTATAGAAATTAAGTCAGCAAGTGTCATTTTGCCTCTTTATAAATCTATGGTGAGGCCCCATCTGGAATACTGTGTACAGTTCTGGTTGCCATACCTCCAGAAGGATATTATGGAGTTGGAAAAAGTGCAGAGGAGGGCAACCAAAATGATTAGGGGACTGGAATACCTTCTTTACCATCTGAGGCTGCAACGGTTGGGCCTTTTCACTCTTGAACGACGGCGTCTAAGAGGTGACCTGATTGAAGTTTATAAAATCATGCATGGTGTGGACAAAGTAGATAAGGAAAAACTGTTTTCCCTATCGCATAACACTAGAACTAGGGGACACTCCATGAAACTTTTGGGTACTAGTTCTCAAACAAATAAGAGAAAGTACTTTTTCACCCAGAGGATTACTGGTCTATGGAACTCCCTGCCAGAAGAAGTGGTGACAGCTGTCAGTCTTGACAGCTTTAAGAAAGGATTAGACAAGTTCATGGAGGACAAGGGTATCAATGGCTATAATTATGGATATTTAAGGACAACCTCCGGGTTGGAGAGATAGGCAGGATATCTCTCAATGCCATTTCCAGAGAATCCTAAACAGGTGAAGGCATCTCCTTGGGAATACCCTGAAGCAAATGGTGAGCCACTGTGTGAGACAGAATGCTGGACCGGATGGGGTGTGGCCTGTTCCAGCTAGGCTGTTCTTATGTTATTATGTTCTTATGTAAATGCAGTTGGTGAGAGAAAACAACAGTGTTGTGTTACAACCTGCCCTCAGTATCATTGCCCACAAAGAGAGTAGATAATTTCAAATGATAGTTTTGAAATGAAAGAGAGAATTGGACAACCATCTGTCAGGTCTGCTTTGATTTGGATCCCTACATTGAGCAGGGGGTTGGAGTTGATGGCCTAAAATGCCCCTTTCAACTCAGTGATTCTATAGCTTATGCACAGGTTATTTCTAGACTACAGCTCCCAGAATCCAACCTTATGAGTAATTTCAGTAGTTCTTAAAAATCAGACCTTGGAACAATTATGTTTTTGATTATAATGCTGGCTGTGAAAAATCTAGAAGGCTTGTAGTCTTCAGAAACTGGTATGTCCAGGCTTCGATAATAATCTGCCTTGTTTTCAGACTGTGGTCTCAGATTGTCCGTGTTCTGTAACAGCCTACTAAGCATCCCAGCAGCTACCTTATGACTTTTATTACCCTGGGAACAAAATGTGCTGTTTTTCTGTTTGTCTCCTTCGAGAAATATTCCTTGCTGTTGGCCGACTGATTACTTCTTGAACAGCATGTAGTTTCCTTCCAACCCAATCTCATTTGTAAACAAATGGTATTGTGTAGAACAATTTCTGGAAATGGAAGTTGAATGAAAAAGACTTCTTAATGGTTGCCTTTTATTTTAAAGGGCATTAGAGTACAAATAACACTAATTAACATCTCTGTTCAGTTATTTGGGGACATGGGAGTTATTTATTTATCTCTGGCCAACTTAAACACTGCTTTTCTAATATCTGAACAATGTGTAGAAAAGCATTTTTTACTATTTGTTTCCCACATAGAATACATAGTTGTTTGGGTTATTAAAGAAAAATCATTGAATAAACAAAACTAACATAAATAAGGATTGGCAACTGTATTCAGGCAGGATCAAAGTACAGTATCATGTGGTCATTGGAGAAATATAGAATGGGACTCTCCCAAATGGCAGTCACATGTTGGGAAAATTATACTTTTTGAATTTCTGCATCTGTGAATCAATCAGAGCTTGGAAAGGTTATTTTTCTGGGCTGTTACTGGAGCATTCTGGTAACTGTAGTCCATACCTGTCAAGTGTTGCTCCGGAAAATATGGGAACTGCTCCGGCCCGGGTGCACATGCGCAGCAAGAACTCCTTTGCGCAAGCACAGAACCCCTTTGCGCATGCACAGAACCCTTTGCGCATGTGCAGAGCTCATTTGTGATGGGCGTGCATGCGCAGTAATCCCTTTCCCCGCTGTTGAAATATGGGAAGGTGGCGGGAAAGGGGAGAAACGGGCGCAGAAATACGGGATTTCCCAGCCAATCTGGGATACTTGACAGGTATGCTGTAGTCCCAACCACCCACCCATTACTTTTTCAGGCTCTGCATTTAATATTAAAAACAAGGCAGATAATCTTTCAGTGGGGTATGCCTGCACTAGAACATGAAAAGAGCACATTTGGCCTATGGAAACTTTCACTTCAAACCTCTGTGGCCACATTCAGGTAGTGGCTTTCCATAGATTCGCCTTCATTATCCCTTTGCAACTCAAAGGTCAAAATACACATTCTGGATCAGAGAACTAGTCTATTTGATTGAGTTAAACATTGTTTCACTGAGATACATGTGGCACTGCAGTGGCTTAGTGGTTAAGACACTGAGCTTGGATACTGGAAGGTCGGGGTTCGATACCTGAGTGCTGCACGATGGATTTTGCAGACATGAAAAGAGCCTCATTCGGGCATCCCCTGAGTGGAAGTTCTCCAGCAAAAACCCAGAGTAATTTCTGACGTGAAATTTATTTATTTATTTATTTATTGAGGTGAAATATGACATTTGGACTAAGGAACCTTATTTTTCCTTTCCTCCCTTTAAAATAAAAGAAAACATTTCCAATCTATGCCCCATCCTGTCTTCCTCTCTATGAAGAATTGGGGGGGGGGGGGTTTGGCACAGTTTTTTTAGGTGTGTAAGCGGCATAGTGTTAAACTGATTTGCCATTCAACTGATTCAGCCATGCACTAATAGGAATATAAAAGAAAACAATCTTCTGCACCCTCTTCTGCCTCTCCCTCTAAAAAGTGGCTTAAATTAAGTGGCACCTCAGCACTCTGATCGCATGCACCAGAAGGGAGCCAAAAGGGGTGCTGGGTATTTTGGTAGTTGCACAGCAAGAAGTGGGCCAGAGTTTAGGATTATAGTAAGCAAGTTCCTAATTCCTCCCAGCCAGGTAGCCAAGATAAAAATAACAGAGATCAAAGCTTAAGGTAATAATAATAATAATAATAATAATAATAATAATAATAATAATAATAATAATAATAATAATAATAATAATAATAATAATAATAATAATAATAAGGTAACAGCGTTCTGTGCGCTCCGGTGTCTAGTCATGCCTGCCACATGACCACGGAAACGTCTGCAGAAGCAGACAGCGCTGGCTCTTCGGTTTGGAAACAGAGATGATCACTGCACCCTAGAGTTGGATACGATTGGCTTTCGAGCAAAGGAAACCTTTATCTTTACCTTTACTTACTCACTACATGTGCTTACAAGTCATGACAGAGGTGGCATCAGGTTATTTATACAGGTAAGGAAATTGTCTGGCCAGGTTATCCTGTTATGGTAATAGAGTAAACCATACTGCCAACGACTCCACACAGAGCATAAGGTGGCAGTTAACTAACCTGACAACATGGCCTCGGCAAAATCCACAGGGAAGGGTGATGGTCCCCAAGTGGATTAAATCCCATTTGATTTGGGGTGTGTGGGTGTGGTCAGCTTCATCAATACTGGCCTGGGGCTGAGGAGGACTTTGCTTGCCAAAAGAGCTTAGGACCAGAAAATGACTCACGGAGTTGGATCAGTGGTATGGGTATCACACTGTGATGCAGAAGGCAGATGAAAGGCCATGGAATTATATTTGAAGAACAGTCTTCATGGCTGATTGCCATGATGATTGCCAATATTTGGAATCGAATATGGCACAAGAAGAAGAAGGAAATTCAGGTGAGATAGATAGTTAAAAATAAGTAAAAGATGGTTTTCTTCTCACCATGTGGTCAAGAGGATGGATTTTGTTGTTCAGTTGCACAGTCGATTCCGACCCTTTGCGACCCCATGGACCATTTTCCTCCAGGCATCTCTATCCTCCACCATTCTCCTCAGCCCACCAAACTCTGTGCCCATTGTGTCCACAATACCATCTATCCATCTCATCTTTAGACGTCCTCTTCTTCTCTTGCCCTCCACATTTCCCAGAATCAAGGCCTTCTCAAGTGAGTCATTCCTTCTCATTTGACGTGCAAAGTACTTTAGCTTCATCTTCACTATTTGTCCCTCCAATGAACAATCAGGATTGATTTCTTCCAGTATTGACCTATTTGTTCTCTTTGCTGTCCAAGGGACTCTCAGGACCTTCCTCCAACACCACATCTCAAAGATATCTATTCTTCTGCGCTCAGCCTTCCTAATAGTCCAGTTCTCACATCCATACATTACCACTGGGAATACCATTGCTTTGACTATGTGAATTTTTGTTTTCAAGGTGATGTCTCTGCTTTTCACTATATTCCCCAGGTTTCTCATAGCTTGTCTCCCCATAATCAGTCATCTTTTTATTTCATGGCTACAGTCGCCATCTGCAGTGATCTTAGATCCCAGGAAAGTAAAATCTGTCACTGCTTCTACTTCTTCCCCATCTATTTTCCAGTAACTGATCGGGCCTGTTGCCATTATCTTGGTTTTCTTGATATTGAGTCTCAAGCCAGCTTTTGCACTCTCCTCCTTCAATCCAATCAAGAGGTTCTTTAGGTCTTCCTCACTTTCTGCCATTAGGGTGGTATCGTCTGCATATCTCAAATTGTTGATGTTTCTCCCAGCAATTTTGACCCCATATTGTGATTCCTCCATCCCTGCATTGCGCATTATGTGCTCTGTGTATAAATTGAATAAATGCAGCCTTGTCTTACTCCTTTTGCTATTCCATACCACTCTGTCATTCCGTGTTCTGTCCTAACTGTTGCTTCTTGGTTCGTGTACAGATTTCTCATGAGGCATATGAGGTGTTCTGGTATTCCCATCTCTTTAATTACTTGTCACATTTTGTTGTGGTCCACACAGTCAAAAGCCTTGGTGTAGTCGATAAAACAAAAGTAGACTTGTTTCTGGTATTCTTTTGTTTTCTCCATGATCCAACGTATGTTGGCAATGTGGTCTCTAGTCCCCCTGCCTCTTCTGAACCTGGCCTGCACCTCTGGTAGTTCTCTCTCCACATGTTGTTGAAGTCTATCCTGTATTATCTTGAGCATCACCTTGCTGGCATGTGGGATGAGCGTAATTGTTCGGTAATTTGAGCTTTGGCATTACCTTTTTTTGGGATTGGAATGTACACTGATCTTTTCCAATCCTGTGGCCACTGTTTTGTTTTCCAAATTTGCTGGCATATTGAATGCAGTAGTTTGATTCCATCATCTTTTAGGGCTTTTAAAAATTCAACTGGGATACCATCATTTCCACTAGCTTTATTGTTTGCAGTGCTTTTTAGGGCCTTTCTGACTTCACTCTCCAGAATGTCTGGTTCAAGTTCAAATTTCTCATTATTGTTATTATCAGGAGTGTTGAGGTCCTTTTTGTAGAGTTCCTTTGTGTACTCTTGCTATCTTTTTTAATCTCTTCTGCTTCAGCTAACTCCTTTCCATCTTTGTCCCTTATCATGGTCATTTTTGCTTTAAATATTCCCTTGATTTCCCCAATTTTTTGAAAATATCTCTAGTCCTGCCTCTTTTGTTGTTTTCCTCCATTTCTTTGCACTGTTCGTTCAGGTATTTTTCCTTATCTCTCCTTGCTTTTCTTTGAAATTCTGTATTCAGGTGGTTGTATTTTTTCCTTTTTTCCTTGGACTTTTGCATTCCTTCTTTCCTCTGCTATTTTAAGAGCCTCATCAGACAACCACTTTGCTTTCTTACGCTTCTTTTCTTTTGGTATGGTTTCTCTTGCTGCCACCTGCATGATGTCCCACATCTCTGTCCATAATTCTTCTGGTACTCTATCAGGTACAGGACATTGAATCTGTTCATGATCTCCACCGTGTATTCTTTAGGGATGTTGTGTAGGTCATATCTGTCTGGTCTAATTGTTTTCCCCATTTTCTTTAGTCTAAGCCTGAATTTTGCGATCAGTAGGTTGTGAACTGAGCCACAGTCTGCTCCAGGTCTTGTTTTTGCTGACTGAATGGAGGTTCTCCATCTTTGACTGCAGAGTATGTAATCAATCTGATTTCGATGCTGGCCATCTGGTGATGTCCATGTGTAAAATCGCCTCTTGTGTGGCTGGAAGAGGGTGTTTGCTATGACCAGTGTGTTATCTTGACAGAACTCTATCAATCTTTGCCCTGCTTCATTCTGTGTTCCAAGACCAAACTTGCCTGTTTTTCCATTTACTTTTTGATTTCCTACTTTGGCATTCCAATCACCTAAGATAATGTGGACATCATTTCTTGGTGTCTGTTCTATGAGGTGTTGTAGGTCCTCATAGAATTGGTCAACTGTGGCTTCATCTGCACTAGTGGTTGGTGCATAGACTTGGATTACAGTGATATTGAAAGGTTTGCCTTGGATTCTGACTGACATCATTCTATCATTTTTAATGTTGTATCCCATTACTGCTTTCCTCACTCTTTTGTTGACAATTATGGCTACTTCATTTTTCTGAGGTTTTCTTGCCCACAGTAGTAGATATGATGGTTTCCAGAGCTGAATTCACCCATCCCTGTCCATTTTAACTCACTGATGCCCAGGATGTCAATGCTTATTCTTTCCATCTCATTTTTAACCACTTCCAGTTTTCCTTGATTCATAGACCTCACATTCCATGTCCCTATGCAGTATTGTTCCCTGCAACACTGTATTTCTCCTCCCCCTTTCATATCCTTCCCCCTTTTCAGATCTGCTGTGCTGAGCATCCCCTTGTTTTGTCTTTTGTTTTGGTCCATAAAGTTATCTTGGCTAACTTTGTGGTGTGCCTTGCTGGTCTCTACGCCAGTCTCTTCCCATTACACATGTTATCACAGTTTAAACAGTTTTAAAACAAAGTATTATCATGCACAATATCACAGTTTATCACATAGTATCAAAGTAAAAGTTGAACTAATTAATGAAAGGGAAAGAAAGAAAGAAAAAGTCCACTATATCAAGTCTCTATGTAAGTCAGTTTTTTGTACAGTCACTATGTCAGTTGCTATAAGCCATCTATGTTTAGTCAACTATATTATTTCAGTTCGATTACTTATCCTCTGCATGCATGCAGCAGCTCTTGCCTCCCTTTGGCCGCATGGAGTTGGTCAAAGGCGCCGGCTTGGGCCTTGCTGTGATGGTGGTTGTGGATAGTATCTCCTGGGGGTGGTTGGGGGTCTACGGAGGTGTCCTTCTCTCTGGCCCTAGGTCTTTGGATGGGGAGGGAGGGGCAAGATCCTTTACAGAATCATCTCTGCTCCTAAAAGGCAAGCAAATAACTGACCAGAACAAAGGAATGTTACAAGGCATGCAAATTAGGGTCAAACAACCAGTGACAGGAAGATCAACACTTTTCTAATTGGCTGGTTAGATACAAACAAATTAGTTTTCCCTTGAGATGAGTCTTTCCTGTCACGTGACTAACTGTGTTAGTACTGTATTCACCACATGCTAAGGTTGTATTACATGTCTAACAATCAAAATTAACTTATCAGCATTATAAAAACAAATAGCCTCTCCAGTGGCCCAGAAAGGTATAGGTAAGGTATGGCTTAAGGATCAGGTTGCCTGTACATCATGTGGATGATGAAACATACAGCAAACCAAAATAATCCAAACAAAGGAACAAAGCAACATCTGAACACACTTCTGCTTCCAAATTCTGTTTCCACAATATACAACGTATTGCCTATGAGAAGATTACAGACAGGATGAGTACTGCTATGCCTACTTGCCTCTGTTAAACAGCAATTGACATACATACCCATGGTGCATACATATCCATGGTGACTCGGGTATTGGAGGAAAGACACATCTACTACTGCCATCCTGCTCAGTAGATACTGAGAGCTTTATTTTTCATGGGGCAGAAACAGTCTCAAGGAGACTTCAGAGGGCCACATCTGGCCCAATGACTGGAGATTTCCTAGCCCAGGGCCAGGGGTACCCAAACATTTTGAGGTGTGGGCCAGTCACATTCCATTCCATTCCACTTTATTTTTGTATACTGCTCTATTCTGCCCGAAGGCGACTCAGAGTAGTTTACATAAGTGCATGCTGTCTGCAAAGTAGACAGCAGCAGAAAGGTGAAAAAAGATACAATAATAGAAGTATAGAAAGTCAGATACATCAAACACAATACAATAAAATAGCATAATCCAGTACAAAATACAATATTCAAAATACAAGTTTTAAGCAAGTAAAACCCAGGCTTACGTAAAAAACAGAGTCCGAGAACCGGAGTCCTTTAACATAGCGACAAGTGGCAGGCACAGGTGGCTCCCATTCCCGGAGCAATGGTGCGGCTCCGGGGAGAGCATGGGACCCCTCGGATGGCAGCTGCAGTGGCAGCTTTTTCTCCCCTTCGAGCCAGGTGTGGCTCAGAAGGGGGTGACGGCGGCAGCTCACAGATAGTTCCCATCCCCGGAGCTATGGTGTGGCTCCAGGGAGAGCACGGAACCCCTCAGACGATGGCTGCAGTGGCAGCTTTTTCTCTCCTTCAAGCCAGGAGTGTCTCGGAAGGGGACGGCAGCAGCGGCTCGCAGGTAGCTCCCATCCCCAGAGCGATGGTGCGGTTATGGGGAGAGCACAGGACCCCTTGGACAGTGGCTACAGCAGCGGCTTTTCTCCCTTTTGAGCCAGTAGTGGCTCGGAAGAGGCGATGGTGACTCGCAGGTGGCTCCCATCCCCGGAGTGATGGTGCAGCTCCAGGGAGAGCACGGGACCCCCTCGGATGGCAGCTGCAGTCTCGGACATGGTCAAGCATACCTGTTACTTGATTCCTTCCACCCGGAAGTGGAAGTAAAATGTGCATGCCCAAAACGTGCCTACGCTGAACAGAACACTGTCATAAATTTATTGTATTTATTTATTTTTATATTTATATACCACCTTCCTCGCTCTGGGGTGACTCAAGGTGGTTTACATGTCATAAGATATACACAGGGCCCTAAATGACCCACATCTGTTGTGAATGTGTTTACAACCACCACGGGTCATTTATGACAGTATTCTGTGCATGTGTGGGTGCATTTTGTGTGGCAAGGGCAGCACAGGCTGGATTATTGGAGCCCTGGGCCAGATCTTGTTCACAGGCCATAGTTTGGGCACCCCTGTCCTAGCCAATTGTTAAAATCATGAAAGGCTCTTGCTTTCTCTCTCTGAAGTTTGCCTCTCTTTTTTCCACAGAGAAAGGAACACTGTACAGGTGCTTTGCAACTTGGCAGCAGAAGCCTGGCAGAACTGCACAGCAATAAGTCCAACAGTTCCACATTCCCATCCAAACCAGCAGGGAAATAAATTTATCTTATTTGTTTGTTAGATTTTTATACCGCCCATCTGGGATATTTTCTTCAGCCCATCTAGTCACTTGCCTGCCGCCACAGGGTATAGGCACATGATCCAAAATGTATGGTTAGTTGTAAAACCTCCTGCACCAAAAAATAAAATAAAAACCCAGAGTATTTGTCAAATGCCAGTTTCTATTGAATAGAAAAAAAGTCCATCCAAAGCTCACTGATGCAGAAGAGGCACAGCGGCAACCAGCAAGCAGGCAGTTTAAAAAATTCATCAAATCATGATCCCTTGGAGTGATCTTGCTGGAGAAGACAGCAACATTGTTCTCTAACGAGGAACAGAGACCAGAGGCTTTCTGTACAAAAGTCTGCAAATCTCAGTCCGTAGTCGGAAGCAAGCTGTGCTTTTTAGAGCAAATATCATAGACTATGCCAATAGAAGGAAAATAAGTGCCCAGGATATAGTTCACCTAAACATCCTCATTGTTAAAGAACACTTCTTAGCACTAAGAGAAAAATACACTACTATAAAAAATACTCACGATTAATAGTCATGAAACAGCATCCTTGTGAGTGGAGATACACTCTTTCATGCACTGCTAGAAAAATAATAAAACGATTAATGGACATCTCTGGATACTAACTAGTAGATAAGGTTTGTGTTTGTGTATTTTTGCTTAGGGTTACTACCACCTCCTTAAATATATATTAAGATTCATTTCCCCTCTTTCTTACTTTGCAGTACCTTACTACACATTAGAATCTTCTGTTGGGTAAGCAAGGATGAGGAAAGGACTGGGGCAGGGGCATACCTGTCAACCTTCCTGATTTGGCCGGGATTACCCCGTAAATTGACGTCACAACCCGGCCCCCACTGCCAAAACCCCATAATTTGGCAGCGGGGGAAACGCTTTCCGCTCATGCGCGGAAGGGTTTTACCTCTTCCATGCATGCGTGGAAGCGCTACGTCGCTTGCGTAAAGGCTGCGCAAGCGGTGTAGCGCTTCCGCACATGCGTGGAAGGGGTAAAACCTTTCCACGCATGCGTGGAACGCGACCTGCGCACAAGCGATGTGCGCAGGTCCCGTTTTTCCGGACCCGCGGGTTGACAGGTATGGGCAGGGGTTCGCAGCCTTTTCAAGCAGGGGGGCCAGGTCATGCTCTCTCAGTCAGCTTTGAGGGCTGCACAGCCATTTTGCCCTGCTTGCATGATGGGGTGACATTTTGCCCCAACAGCTTCAATGAGGTAGCCATTTTGTTTCTCAAATGCCCTTTGAGGGGTGGGTGCATATGAAATGTCACCATGGGCCAGATCCAGCCTATGGGCCTTAGGCTGGGAACTCCTGGACTGGGGTATGAAATTTTTCAGACTAAAGATAGCTGCTGCTGTCACTGTATCTCTTCCTATTCTTCTTTTAAATATGTCTTTTCCAAAATAAGACCTAACTCACGTCTCCTTCCTTGGTTGGGATCAGAGAAGGCAAATTAGAAACTAGGAGGGGGTGTAGTGGCATGGCAGTCCAAGCAGTCGCAATTCCCATAGCTTCAAAAAGAAGAGCCACAAAAATGTGGGGAAAGGAGGATATACAGGATATTGTGGCCTGTTCCAGCAAGGCTGTTCTTATGTTCTTATTTAAAGTGAGAATCATTGCTGTGAGCTGTTGCGCTTAGTGGACTAAATTAAGAGAGAAATCGAGTTTGAATGGAGTTTTTGCTGCTGCGTGGAGTTTGTTGGAGTTTGGTCGGACCTTTGTTGGAGCTTGCTGGAGTCTGCTGGGGCTTGCCGGGATCAAGAGGAGCCGAGGGGTGCCGACCAGAGTTGTGTGGAGGATATTTGGGCAAGTGAAAGAGAGATCAGTGGTAGTGTCTTTTGGGAGTGAGGGTGAAGATTGCATGAGAGACTGGAATCAATTTCAAAATAGTGCTGGAGTAGTGAGGATCGGTGAGACTGGGGGTGACTCGTCTCGGAAGATTTGGGCTTCTCTTGGGGGCTGATCCACTCATTCGCCCATTTATTTTTAAAAACTGGATTACTCATTGAGATACCCTACTCCTTTTTGACATTGACAATATAGCCCAAAATTACAGTAGCAGACTTGAAAGTGAAAATGGTTGCACCACGTGGCAGAGATGGTAAAATTGTGGCTGAGGAATAAATGTTGGAGCTCCGCTTCTCTTCTGTTTACTTTTTTGACTGGATATTTCCTTTTTTTTCTTAATTGTCTGTCTGTCTGTTTGTTTGTTTGTTTGTTTGTTTGTTTTTCTTTAGTATTTTTATTGAAAATTTTTAAGACATACATAATACCATTAAAAAAGAAAAACTTACAAAACTAAATATAAAAAAACATTAAAGCATAATAATATATTTAAAAATTAAAGGAAAAATACACTAAGAATTAACATCAGCTTTCCCAAGACCAAACATCAAAATACTAATATTAATTTAAAAAATTGCTTATATATTAATTATTTTATTTCCTAAACTTCTTATTCTCACTGACAATAATACTAATAAAAACAAAATACTTCACCCTGTGTTATAGTACTATGCTAAAAGAGATCTGCGGTCTGTAACTTAAATAATCTTTATAACCAAAAATTTAATTGATCCGGTACCGGCATGGAACCTCCTCTTTTTCTTAATGTATATTCAAAATATAATTTCCATATCTTCCCAAATTTATTTTCTTTAACTATCCCTTTCTTTTCATTTAACTCCCATGTCAATTTATCATTCAAAGCCAACTGCCATATTTCCCTATACCAGTCTTCTAATTCTAATTTCCCTGGATCCTTTCACTTTCTTGCTATACACTGTCTGTCTGTAGACATAAATATCGCAATTAATTCTTGTTCATCCTTACTTAGCATTAAACTTTCTAAATCCGTCAGCATGGCAGTAGCTGAATCAATCTTAATCGGTTTCCCCATCATCGCTGTTATTTCTTTTTCAATTCCTTTCCAAAAAACTTGAACTTCCTTACAATCCCACCACATATGTTTATAAGTTCCTACACTTTTCTTACATCTCCAACACAAATTGTTACTAGATTTATCTGTCTGCTTCAGTCTCACTGGAGTTAAATACCACCTCCATAACATTTTATAATTATGCTCTTTAACCCTAACAGACAGTGTTCTCATTATCCTCTGTTTCCATAAAGACCGCCATTTTAATTCTGAAATTCTTATATTTAAATCCTCTTCCCATATTCTTCTCAAAATATCTTGTAAATTATCTTCTTTTTTCAAAATCTTATAAATTTTAGCTACCAACCCCTTTAATCCAATCTCCCTTTGTCTTATTTTAAATAATAACTCTTCAAAATCAGTCATATCCCTTTCAACGTTACCTCCTTTTAAATATTTATGATTCCAATTATTCAATCTCAAAATTTGGAACCAGTTTAGCTTCAAATCAGCATAAAGCTCTGCTTTTTTCTCCTCATCCATACACATTCTAATCCATTGTTTCAACAACACAACATCCTTTTCAATTAACATTGATCTAAAAATCCTCATTTATCTCAATTGGAAAGGATTTTATATCCTCTATCTCTATTATGGGGGATATACCAGGAGCCAATCTCCCCTTTGTAAAAAAAGGGGACTGACTCTGCACTGCCGAACAGAGAGCCGTTTATTATAGTGTCAAGGCAGGCATAAACCAACCCTTCACTTTAGCCTGTCTAAGACCTTTTGGCCTAAAAAAAGGGCTGTTTCTTCTTCAGAGGTTTTACTGATTTTGCAGACAGCATTTTGAGATGCGCTGACCTCTAACCTTTCAGAAAAATCTGGCAATTAAATTGGCGATGCTGGAATTATAGGAATGTCCAGTATTCCCAAATAACTGTTTTATGCCTCCTCCCTTTTTATGACACTTTCAGAGTCCAGCTAACTAGGGATTTAGCTAACCAGGGGTTTACCTCACCAGGAAGAGACTCCAGCAAACTTGATAACGCTCCTTTGCAAAGAATGGAACCTCAATGAAGACTTCTTCTCCTCTCTGGAATTCACTCCTCCTGACAAAGACCTAATTTATGGCCTCCCTCTCCCTTGGTTTTTGTATGCTGGATTCTAAGAATTCTCCTCTTTAAGGTTTGAGAAGAATAAAAGTATGCTACTACAATTCTTCAAATTTAGCAGCTTTTTATTGGTACAAAAAGAAAGTAAAATAGCATACGGATAAGGGCAGTTCAAATACAAACATAACACATAAAAGAAATAGAAATGGCTAAACTAGCTAAGTAGATAAAAAGTCAGGCCCTGAAGAGCCTCCATTAATATTAGACCGGCAGTCTAACATTTAGGGCATATTGAAAGAGAAAATGGGCAGAGTCACCCCAGGCCGTGGGATGTCTGCTGCTGAGGAGCTAAATCTCTCTGTTTTTATACATTTTTCCCCACTCACACCTCCCCTCTCAAGTATGTGAAAATTCCCCAAATATGACGTGAGGAGACAAATGGCTTGGACACCTGGACATCCAGCTGCGTGTCCTGCACCTGAATCTTATGTGAGATGGTTATCTTAGATTCCATCTTGGTATCTTCATGTGATAGATCAAATTGTCAGATTCCCAGACTAAGTGTCCTTGGAACTGGTGTCCATGAGAAGGTGGAAGCGTGGGGCTCTAACTAACACCTGGGCATGTAGCAATCTACAATTGGTATTACATCATAAGCACTAATTGGCTAAACATTCTTTTTACTTCACACAGAAATAAATGAAAATTAATGGCATCCTTTGAATTCCCATTACACCCTTCAGCCTTTTCCAAACTTCCCACATTGATCTTAACATTATATTTTTAATATTAATTTTCCCTCTTTCCTTATCTAAAAAAGCTGACTTGCCCAATTATTAAAAATCTTCCATCACAAAATCTTCACATAATACTTTCTCCTTCATTAAAATCTTAACTACATTCCTAACTTGAAATGCATTATAGTAGCCTTTCAAATTAGGAATCCCTAAACCACCTTCTTTTTGGGGAAGGTACCACCAACTTTTAGGGATCCTAGCTTTTTCCCTCCATTACAAAATTTATTAAACATATTTTGAAAGTCCTTAATCTCTCTTTCTTTCAAATAAACCAGAAGGGCATCAAACAGAAAATTTATTCTTGGTAATAACATCATCTTACATAGAGCCACTCTACCAAACCAAGACAACTTCAATTTATTAAATTGTGTAATTTGCTCTTTCATCTCCTTCAATTGTTTATCATAATTCAATTTCTTAATTTCTTCCAGTTTATTTGTCAAAATAACTCCCAAATATTTTAGGTTATCTCCAATCTTAATTCTATATCTATGCAAGATCTCTTGTTGGTCTAGCTTATTCACATTACATGTTATCATTTCCAATTTTTCCCAATTAATCTTAAGACCCATCATATCTTCAAAATCATTCAGATGTAATTGAATTTTTCCTAACATCTTCAATGGTTGTTTCATTATAACCAATGTATCATCTGCATACAAGCCGATTTTACTTCCCAACAAACCTTATATATCATCATCACCCCTAATCATTTCTGCTAATAATTCCATAAACATTATGAATAATATTGGAGACAATGGACACCCCTGTCTTGTACCTGCTTGTAACTTAATATCTTCAGTATATACCTCATTAACTCTAACCTTTGCACTTCCTTGTTGATATAATTGTTTTATAACATTTTTAAATTTCATCCCAAATCCATATGAGGAAATTATTTGATTTATTGTTTTTCATTGCAGAGAATCAAATGCCTTAAAAATATCAAGTGATAAGAAACCTATATTCTCATTCCTCCTGTCTGCTTGTGGAGCTTCCCTTTCCAAGGAATGTTTGTGGATTACTAATTTTTTTCTACTATTATTTTTTGATTGTGGAACTGTACAAGTTTTTTTTATGATTCAGATGGCGATGAATGGCGATGAGTGACTGAAGTGACGAGCGACTGAGAAACTTTGAGATGAGTAACTAAATTTTGAGATGTGGTTGGAATAGTGTTATTTCTTTTCCTTATTTTCAAGTCTCAGTTGTTACAACGGAGCTTTAGGGGTTTCCTTATGAAAGTTTCAAAGGAGAAATAAAAGTTTCAGAGGAGAAATATATACATACACAAAGAAATAATAATATATAATATACAATAATTATAATATAAAATATAATAACAAATAATAATAACAAATAGATTTCTTTTTTCTCTTTGCTTTTTTATTAATATAATAAATTTAACTTGATTGTTTAAAATTGATAAATTGTATATTAATCTAAAGTGAATTTAACATTCATGAACTATCTATATGAAAATTGATGAACTTTCCAATTGATTATGAATATGAATTATGTAGAAAATTAATGAAACTTCATAGTGGTGGTTTGAAGATTATGGATGGTCATTTGTATATGATGGTAGAAAATTAATTGATTGTTAGCTTTAAAAAATAATTTTTTGATTATCTGTTTAATGTGTTTAAGCTAAACTGATGAATTTAAGTTATGAACTATAAATGAATTTATACTGAATTTAATATCTATGAATTATACATATGAAAGTTTATAAATTTTTCAATTGATTGAAGTATGAAATAATAAGTAAATTATAAAGCTGTTGTTTGAAGATAATTAGATTATTCCCGATTATTGATTGTTTGTTTATTGTGTTTAAAGAAATTAGTGAGGAGAAATTAGGAAAAAAAATTGGATTTTGTAAATTTCAGTTTTCTTTTTCTTTCTTTTTTGATTGTTGGTTTAATGTGTTTAAGATGAATTGATGAATTGAAAGGTTAAAAATTATTGATTAATTGGAAGTGTTCAGGAACTGTAATTATATTTGATTGACACGGAAGAAGAGTGGAAACGGAAAAGAAAGTGGGCTGAGTAAGAGTTGAAAGGGAAACGTCCTCAGATAGGATTTATAAAAGACTGGTGAGGATGGAAGAGGAGAATAGGGGGCAGCGAAAAGCTTAAAACAGGAGTTAAAGGAAGCGGAAAAGCAGGAGAGAGTAAGGAAAGCACTACAACAGCAGCAACAACAACAACAGCAGCAGTAACAACAACAATAACAACAGCAGCAGCAGCAAAAGCAGCAAAAGAGAATAAAAGATGTAGAGGGTTCCATGAGTTTGAAAAAAATAAAAGAAAGATTGGATAATACGGTAATCAATATTCAAATTGGATTGCAAAAAGATTTGCAGGCATTGGAAGAGATGTGGACTAAAGGTAAGAAAGAACTTCTGAACGAACAGGAAAATCTTCAAGAAATGATGGCAAATCTTATTAAAAATATTAATACTGGTTTTGGGGAACTTAAAAAAGAACAGGATGTCCTTAAGAAAGAGCAGGAGGAGATTTAAAAAGAACAGAAGGAGATGAAGTTAGAAGTTATGATTATGAAGGAAAAAGAGAAGGAGAGAGATTTAAAGGTGGGAAGTCAAGAAAAAAGGTTGGAGTTAGTGGAGGAGCAGTTAAGGAATCCTAATATTATAATTAGAAAAATTCCAGAGAGGACACCCAATCAGCTTAAAACTAGAATATTGCCATGGTTAAACGAGTTGGGTATGGATAGAAAATTTGTTCCTGAAGATATAGCAAGTGTATATCATTTAGGTCAGAGAAAGAGCAAAGCAGGTGATAGGAATGTTCTGGTGAAATTTGCCAATGTCTCAGATAAAATACATATAATGGCTTTCATTAAAAAGATAGGACCAAGTGTGTTAAAAATGGAGGGAGCAGACAATGAAATCTACAAAGATATTGTGGTAGAAGTGAGAATGTGGAGGCAGACAATGAAGCCAGTAACAAACCATTTGATTGATAAAGGCATAATTTATAATTGGAAATTTCCTAAGCAATTCAATTTTATTCATTCAGGTAGACGTTTTAGGGTTGGACAGAGCTCTTTCATATTGGACACTATGCTGGAAGCGAACCTGTTGCAAAACAGAACTAAGAAATGGGAAGCTCTTAAAGAAAAACTGATTATTTCTGGAGGATATAAATTGTGTGATGAAAATGATAAATGAAAGGGAGTAAGGTAGTAACAAAAATGTTATGAATGCAGCCAATGGGAATTATTTCTTAAAGTTTAAATTAACATGATGGTTTGTGCCATTCGTGTCTCCCCCTTCTGATAATTTTTATTCAGGCCTAGCCCATTTTTGTAAAGGCGGAAAGGGAGTAAAACTTGCCTTTGTACTTTTTCTTTTTCCTTTTTTTCTTTTTTGTTAGTTTTTTATTATGATAAGAATCTAGCAAGAGAAGTTGAAAATCAGTTATAGTTTTAAATAAGATAGTACAGAAGATAATTGTGAATAAGGTTAAAAATGGAAGGCTGAAGGGAAAGTTATGAAGATGGACATAAATGTATAAAAGGGGAAATTGAAAAATATTAACTATGATGTACTGTAAAATGAAAAGATATATCTGATGAAACTTGATTTATGTTATGCAATTATCATGTCTGTAGTTAGTTTGGTTTTTTCTCCTTTTTTGTTCATTGTCTATATGTATCTTGTTTGTGTCATGTATCTTTTTTGAAAATTTAATAAAGAAAGAAACTAGGAGGTTGTCTATACCGCTCCTCTCAGGATGCAAGCGCGGTGCCAAAATGGCCGCCGCGCTCTTTGCGGGCCCCCCCACCGGACGAAGACATCCGGGTAGTCAGGGGGCATGGCCAGCACCCTTATAAAAGGGGCGGCCACGAGGCAGCCGAGCTGCCATTTTGCGAAGCGACGGAGAGGAGAAGTTTTTCCCCAATTGCTCCGTCGCTCTTACCTTAGCCGGGAAGCGTACCTTGGGCAGCGGTCCTTTTCGCTCTTTTTCTTCGGCTTCCCAGCACTTCTACAGATGCCTTCCAAAAAGAAGGCGATGGTGAACGCGGTTCGCACTGCGCGGAGGCACCAGCCAGGTTGGAGGACCGCGACTGCGCCCCCCCAACAGCGATTGGCGGCCCCCGGCCCTGGCCCGGTTCACTCCTCGGGGCCTTCTGCCCTTGGCCCGCAGCTTCCTGCGGTGGGTTTTCACCAGGGGGGGTGGTTGGGTTCCCTTCCCTGGCAGGGCATGCCTCCGGCCCCCCAGGGGCCGGTACTGGGTTCATGGCCATATTCGGGCCCCGGGGTCAAGAGACCTGGCCTGGCACCTGCTACCGGTGGGCCAGCTGGCCCTATGCCCCCCATTAGCATTGGGGGCTATGTTAACGTCAATGCCCTTCTGGCCCGCGTGGCGGCCCTCGAGGCGTCCTTGGGGATGGTTAACCCACCCGAGGCACCTTTGGGATCACAGGTCGACGCATCGGCTCCCGGTCATCGCCAGGCGGCAGGACGGGTCGAGCTGCTTGAGGCCCGTGGGTCGGCGTCAGCCGCTGCCTCGCAGCTCCCCATGCAACAGATGCTGCCGTCAGGTACTGACCAGGCCCCGTCCACGAGCTCGGTTGCGGTCGCGAGCTCCAACACCCGCAGTGGGCCGGAACCCCCGGTGGGGGCGGCCCATGGGGGTGCAGCGTGTGAGTATACGGTTCAAACTAGTGCACCCACACCACTGCCCACATTGGGGGGAGGCTTCCAGTGGCTGTGGCCTCATATGGTTGGCGCGGTGGTCCAGCCACCGCCTGCCCAGCCGGGGACGGCACCTTCGACCCAGGGCCCCACTTGGGGTGGCGCCCCCTATCCCGTTGGGAATTTACTCGGGGTGGCAGGTTTGGTCCAGGTTCCTTTCACTGCCCCCACTGCTGCCACTGTGCCGGTATCGGCGTTGCCTACGGCGGGGTATTCTTTACCCCTTGGGGATCATCTGGCCCAGGCTACCAAAGAAAAAATCTGGCGGGGGGAGTACATGGACATTTTCTCCCTTCTGAATAGAGAACCCACCAAGGAGGAGAGGGAGGGGCAGGATGAGAAGGATAAGGAGCAAGCGCGTCGTCGTAAGCCGCCACGCACGTGGGCCAACTGGCTGCCAGCGTACCTCATATACATGACTGTGTACCTCAGGGCCCGGCCGGATCTGGCCATTCCGATGGTCCAGTATTTGGATAACATATACCCGGCCCGTCGTGGTTGGCTTACGACGAAGAATTCCGCATGAGAGTGCCCCTACACCTGGAGATGAGGTGGGATGAGCCCTGCCAGAAGTTGTGGCTTCTGTACATGACCCCCACGCACCCTGCGCCTGGGGAGAGGTACCATTGTGGACATGCGGTCCAGCGAGCTGCTCCGGTGCAGGCACCCCGCCAGGTGGCGTGGCAGGGGGTTCCAGCCCGCCTGCTGTGTTGGACCTTCTCGGCCAATGGTACCTGTAGTAGGATAAATTGCCGATATAGGCATGAGTGTCCCTCTTGTGCTGGCCCCCATGCTGCCTCCGCCTGTCCCAGGCCAGGAGGAGCGCGGGGCAGGGGTAGAGGTGGACAGGGGGCGGGCAAGACTGCCGCAGAGGGAGCTGGTCAGGCGAAAGGCCCCCTCACCAATTAACTTGGACATGTTGGAGCGTTGGCTCACGATGTACCCGAGGAGGGCAGACGCAGCTTACCTGCTCGAGGGTTTCCAGCAAGGGTTTCGCATTCCTTTCACGGGGGACAGGGCTCCCCAAGATGCACCCAACCTCTTGTCACTCAGGGGAAGGGAGGAGGTGGCTGCCTTGAGCATTACTAAGGAGGTCGATGCCGGCAGGGTCGCAGGCCCTTTCCCTGCACCCACGTTTCCTAATCTCAAAGTTTCCCCCTTGGGGTTAGTGCCCAAAAAGTCACCGGGTGAGTTCCGCTTAATACATCACTTGTCTTACCCAGCCGGCCGATCGGTCAATGATGCTATCCCTGATGACCTTTGTTCGGTCAGGTATACATCTTTTGACCAGGCACTGCGCATGGTGCGCTCCTGTGGCCTGGGTGCACTGCTGGCTAAGTGCGACATTAAGTCCGCGTTCCGTCTCCTGCCAGTGCACCCGGCTGACTTTGAGTTGCTGGGTTTCAAGTTCCGGGGTGAATATTATTTCGACAAGGCCATGCCTTTTGGTTGTTCCATTTCATGCTCGGCATTCGAGCGTTTCAGCACCTTCCTACAGTGGGCTTTCGTTCGCAGGTCAGGCTCTCAGTCTGTAGCCCATTACCTGGATGATTTCTTATTCAGGGGTGAACGGGGCTCGGACACGTGCTCGCGTCTCCTGAACACATTTCAGACGCTAATGAAGGAACTTGGTGTCTCTTTAGCGCCCGAAAAGACCGAGGGCCATCTACCAAGCTCACATTCCTGGGGGTGGAAATTGACACGGTAGTGCAAGCATCCAGGTTACCGGCAGATAAGGTGTCACGGATCGTTGCACTCATATCCGACTTGCTGGCTAAACGCAGGGCGTCCCTTCGTGAGCTACAGGTGCTGCATGGTCACCTCAATTTTGCTTGCAGGGTGATCGCACCTGGCAGAGCCTTTGCTCGGCGCTTGTGCGACGCCATGACAGGCTTAACCAAGCCCCACCACAGGGTACGTCTTAGTAGGGGCCTTAAGGCGGATATGCTCATTTGGCTCCAGTTCCTGAGGGAGTTCAATGGGGTATCATTTTGGAGGTCCGACCTTCTGGCTTCCCCTCGTTTTCAGGTCCAGTCCGATGCATCGGGGTCCCTGGGTTACGGGATGTACTTCAAAGGGAGGTGGGCCTACGGCAAGTGGCCGCCAGCCTGGTCGGGCACAGGTCGCTTGCGCTATCTCACGTATCTGGAATTTTTTCCCATCCTGGGAGCCTTGATGCTATGGGGTGAGGAGTGGGCCAATTCGGTAGTACATTTCTGGTGTGACAATGCGGCAGTGGTCCACATTGTCAACTCACAGACGTCCAAATCTCCCAGGGTCATGGAGCTGGTGCGCCAGTTTGTGTTGCGCAGCCTGCGCCTCAATGTGCTATTCAGGGCTAGGCATGTGCCTGGCATTAATAACGATATCGCTGACGCTTTGTCCCGCCTGCAGATCTCCCGGTTCCGTGCCTTGGCCCCGGACGCAGAGGAATTTCCCTCGCCGCTCCCGGACGAGATATGGACACTTGGCAAGGAGAGGTGAACCGGGCGATCGGCATGTCGCTGGCGCCCCGCACGCGTAAGGCGTATCACCATGCATTCATCACTTTTCAGGCCTTTTGTGCACAGTTTCGACTACTCGAGGCTTTGCCTATCCCAGTCGCCCACATTCTCCAATTCATGGTTTACCTACATGCCCAGGGCCTAGCCCCCCGCACCATAGCATCCAGGCTGTCAGCGTTGGCATTCATGGCCAAAGTGGGGGGTTATGCTGACAGCACAACTGATTTCCGTATACGACATGTTTTGGAGGGGTGGGTGCGGGAGCGTGGGCGTAGCCCGGATGACCGCCACCCAATTTCCCCGGGGGTACTTACCCATCTAGCACGGGGCTGGCATGACCTCTGTTTTGACAGGTATGAGGCAGCCCTGTTTCATGCGGCTACTACGGTGGCCTTTTTTGGAGCGCTCCGCATCAGCGAGCTGGTGATGCTGTCTAAGGCGGATGCAAGTCGTAGGGCACTGGAACTCGACGATGTCTATGTTTGCAATGATTGGGCTCAGTTGAGGATACGCTCCTCTAAAGTTGATCAGCACGGCGTAGGCAGTGGTGTAAGACTGCTACGATGTTCATTGGGAGACATCTGTCCGGTTAGTGCCCTACAGGAGTTCCTTGCACTGCGTGGCACGCACCATGGCCCGTTTTTCTGTCACCAAGATGGGTCTCCCCTCACTAAATTCCAATTTTGGAGGGTGACCGGTAAGGCACTAGCCAGTGTTGGCCTCCCTGGGGCTCGTTACGGCACTCATTCATTCAGGATAGGGGCGGCTTCCACTGCACCTGCTTTTGGGTAGTCCGGGCGGAAATACGCCGCATGGGAAGGTGGGGATCACAATGTTTTCAGTTTTATGTTCGCCCTCTTCAACCGTGAGTACCAGTTTAGTCACCGCACTGTGTCTCCCCCCCTTTTTTCCTTGACAGACCCTGGGTGTCGTGTTACACCGGTGGCAGTATGGCTGGTGGGCCACAGCTACGTGCATAGGGCAGCGTCGTACGCTGCGGCGACAGAGTGGGGACCCCAACTGGGACTGGGTGCATCCGCAAGTCTCAGATGGTATGGTAAGCGCAGCATGTTATGGCGGGAATTGTTGCCATTCCTTTTATCCAGCAGGAATGCTGACCCGCCAGATATTCTGATCATACACCTTGGGGGCAATGATGCGGGGCAGGTCACTGGCCTATCGCTGAAGCATGCGATTTGCGGTGACCTGGCTCACTTACATTATGTGTGGCCTGCCACAACCCTCATTTGGTCAGACATGGTACCGCGGCATGGTTACAGGGGAGGGTTCGACCTCCAGGCCCTTGACCGAGCTTGTCGCTCGGTGAACAGGGCTATTGCCTGGTTCCTTCTCGACAAGGGTTGGGGGCGTGTCATTCGACACCCCGCCATCAGCCTACAAAATTATGAGCTTTATTCAGGGGATGGGGTCCATCTGTCGCAGGGAGGTATGGACCTCCTGTTAGGTGATTGGCGAGCAGGCCTGTTGGCCGAGCTGACGGTCTGGGAGGGAGCGTCGAGCCTTTATTGAGCCTCTCCGTGTGGCGGGTAGCACTGGTAAGGTAAACATTTATGACCCACAGGTATCCGGCAGGTTCGCAATTGACTGGACAACACTAGACAGGCACAAGTTGATTAACGTTGTCCGGTCAACGACGAACCAGGCGATGGGGTGATGGCAAGAGCTAGGCAGCATGCATCACCCCGTTATTTTACGGATACGCGTCAGAGGGTGGGGTCAGTAGTTAGATATTGATTACGGTCAACAATTTGTTTGTTGTCAACAAACAAATTGATACAAATGGATACATTGTAACCAATTGCCGTTTGCAATTTTGGGTGGTACCTTATCAGTGTTACTTCGGCCTGCTTGCCTTAAGAATTATAATTGGTTGAATACCAATAGAAATTTATAATTCGGACTAGGGCATGAATCAATAAATGTGGCCCAATGCCGTTATCCACTTTCATCAGTGTCTGAGTCCTTTATTGGGGGGTGCGCCTGCAATGTAGTGCAGCATTTTAAAAGCCACTGGAGATTAGAAGGAGGAGCAAAATGCTGTGTGGCACAATCTCTACTTCCAGACAGCTTTTGGTGTCTCCAGTGGGACTGTTGGAGCCCCATCAGCTATGTGGGAGGCTCCTCCCATCAGCTGAAAAGCAGGGGAAGTGCTCTTATCGCATTCATGGCTCTAGCTGAATGGACCTCTGGAGCCATATTGGCAGCAAGCACTAGAGTAAAATACACTTTATAGCTGATGAGGGGAAGCATTCAGCTGAAAAGCGAGCCACACTCTATTGGAGGAGATGTTTTGGTGAGCCCCTGACAGAGTGGTTGGGGCAGGTTGGCCTGAACAATGTGTATGCGAAACCTGAGCAGGATGGATCGTGACAGGACCTTTTAATTGTCACTGATACATATGGTCACCATAAGTTGGATGCAACTTGATAGTACATAAGAAATAAAGAGATAGAGAGTGGAAATAAACCAATTGATCAGTAGTACTTTGGTGAAATCCAAAATGTATTCACCACATTCTCACAATACAAAGGCTAAGGAGAGCAGTATTAATTAGTTTCTTATGAATGGGTGATTCACAATTTGGTAATTAGTTGGATATAACAAGGATGTACATGGCTGTGTGAACCAAACCCAAGCAACAAACATCATGAACTTATTTGAATTGTGAAGTTGCCAGAAGAATCTTGTTAACTTTTATTTATGTACAGTTCATATTATTTTTCAGTTGCTTTGTCTAGTGCTAAAGTCAATAGTAAACCTGAAGGATACCAATCAATAAATGCAGTGATCTTTATTTTCCCTTTATCATGGGGAAATCTGAAAACCAACCATAATATGTTTTGTCATGGCAAACAAAATGTTACACTTTCTCACTTCCATTCCAGACTCCCTCTGGGTTCCCTTACATTTCCTTTGTCTCACTACTCAGAACAGAGTTCTTGAGGTCCTACACCTTAAAACAATGCTTTATGCATGTTACATTTGTAATGGATCTGTTCCATTGCCATGGGAAAGAGCTTGGGAGCCCTAATATATGGTTTTCAAAATGTATTTATTTTAGGATTTACTAAAGGATTTACTGTAAAGAATAAATCCCATTGTTCCAACTATGCTTAAGGCAGCTTACCATCTCTATGTAAAGCACTTTAGAACTCTGTCCAATGACTTGAAGCCCTAACAGGCACCCCTGGTATAGAGAGAAACAAGTTGCATCCTTGAAATCTCTGAACATGTAGCATACACAAATATTTCATGGTAAAAGTCTGTGCAAGCATTTGACACAAAAGCGTTAAAATTTGATGTCGATTGGGGGGATCTACTTGTTGGAGAGCAAGCAGATACATATCTAACAAAATATGTTTTGGCAACTTCTTTTGATGCTGCCTGATGCTAGTTGCTTGGTTTTTCTGTTTGTTTACATGATATACAGCAGAGCAGTTTCTCCGTTAAGAGTATAAAACAATGCAAAATTCCTGAAAACAGGTTGTAAAATTATTCTTCCTCCTCCTCTTCCTTCTTTTCCTCCTCCTCCTCATCATCATCAGAATCATCATTGTCAGAATCCAAATACAGTATTGGATAATATCTGTAAACTCCTTCATACTAGCTTTACCTCTCACTCTGGGCCTGTCAGTTGTTCCCACATCAACTCCTCAGCAACCTAAAAGTACCTCTCTTAAAATGATTCGTATCTTATATCTCAGAGATCACAGCTCACTCCTGTTAAACCTTGTGAATAGGTTCTGTGTGGCTCACATCAGCTTCTATTTCTTCTCCTTTACTTTTACAATTCTCCACAGGCCTCAAGAGAGCCAATTAGACAAACCGGGACAATCACATCCCAAGCCAGATACAGTTATTTCTCCAGAGTACTTGAATCATATAGGCATAGAACTGTTTATAAAAGGAAATGAGAACACATCCCTAGCTAAATAATGATATATGCATGTAAACAGCTACTGTCCACTGTGTTCCTCCACCAATCCTATATGGATAAAACATATGAGAGAATCAGCATTAGCACTCATCTGCTGCTCGGGAAAAGAAATGTGGCTCGATTATTTTCCCTTCTACCCCTTCCCTTGCCTTTTAGCAGGGATTCTCAACCTGTAGTCCATGGGCCAGTTACGGCCCACAGCACCATTTCATATGGTCTCCCAACACCTCCACCACACCAGGAAGTGCCATATGGTGGAGGAAGGGCAAAATGGCCATCCAGCCCCTGAAGCTGTCTGAGGGAGCGTGACCTGGCCCTCAGCTTTAAAAGGTTGAAAACTCCTATCTTATAGCAATAACAATAGCAATTACACTTCTATACCGCTCTATACTGCACTCTCTGGGTGGTTCAAAAGGCAATTAGCATTTTGCCCCCAACACACCAGGTGCTCATTTTACCGACCATGGAAGTATAGAAGGCTGAGTCAACCTTGATCCCTGTCAGGATCAAACTCACAACATTTTGGATGCAGTACAGCAGTTTAACCACTGTACCACTAGGACTCACCATAGCTACACCCACCAGGGCCGCCATCAGAAATTTCTGGGGCCCGTACTGAGCAATCCTATACACACACACACACACACACACACACACACACACACACACACACACACACACACACTTTTCTCTCTCCTTGCATTGGGGTGGCGGCGGCAGCTGGAATACACAATTTCCCAAAAGAAATCGATGGGCAGTTGTATCCAACTTTAGAGTTCAGTGCTCATCTCTGATTACAGCCAAAGAGCCAGTGGCCTTTATCCACAAAAGCTCACATTAAAATACAGCAGTTAGTCTTTAAAACTTGCTTGAAAGCCAGTTCTATCCAACTTTAGAGTTCAGTGCTCATCTCTGATTACAGCCAAAGAGCCAACGATGTCTGCATTCGCAGATGTTTCCATAGACATGTGGCAGGCATGACTAGACACTGGAGCGCACAGAATGCTATTTACGTTCCTAATGATGAGCTCCTGTCATCCCTCCCAGTTCTTGCCAACCTAGCAGTTCAAAAGCAAGAAATTGCAAGTAGATAAATAAGGATATCTACTAGCAATTTCTTGCTTTCCAACTGCTAGGTTGGCAAGAGCTGGGAGGGATGATGGGAGCTCATCATTACACACACATACACACACACACACACACACTCCATTCCCCCTACCCCCATCCACAGAGAGAGAAAAGGAAGAGAGGAGACTCACTAGAAGTTGCAACTACGCCTCTCGAGGAGCTCTGCTGCTCTGGAGCTGAAGCCGCTGCCAGGTGGCCTCCCTCCTTCCTGTGCCAGGGAGGGGGAGCAGTTGCTTCGCCAACCCACTGCCCTGCCGCCACTTGCCCAAAGCAGCGTGGCTAGGGGGAACTTGCCGAGGCGTGCACTTCTTTAGGCTCAGCTGTACTTCCTTTCTGTGACTGCGTGTGTCCTTCGGCAATGCTCCCACGCGCCTCGCTAGCCCAGGGCCGAAGCCCAATGGTTCCTGGAGGAAGCAGCCCCGGTGTACACGGTCTCTTCCAGACCGAGCCTGGTGCAGCGTGCCTCGTAGTCAAGGCTTCAGCCCATGATGTGTGCCAGGCCTGGTCCGGAAGAGACCGGGCAATGGGGCTGTTTCCTCCAGGAACCATCTGGCTTCAGCCCTGGGTGAGCGAGGCGGCACGTGTGGGAGCAATTGCCAAAGGCCACACGCAGAAAGGAAGTACAGACACAGATCGTAAAGCGTGCGCCCCGGCAAGTTCCCCCTAGCCACACCCACACCACTCTGGGAGGAGGCGGAGCCCTCTGGCAGTGGCAGGGCATTGTCAGTGGCACTGCGCACTGTGCATGAAAAAAGTAAAAATAAAATAAAATATTTTTAAAAATTAGCTTAGCGCCATCAGGCCCCTGCCAGCTCTGGGCCCGGGGTGGCAGTCCCCCTTGTCCCCCCCCCTGATGGTGGCCTTGACACCCACAACTGTGGCATCTGTTGGTACATGTGGATTGTTTCATGTCACAGTGGCTGGAATCCTATGGCTAGACAGAGAATGTTGCCTATTGAAGCAACTGGATCTACAGAGGAGTTGATTCACCAAACCCCAACATGACTCTAGTCATGACTTGGTACACTAAGCAACAGGATTTTGGCCAAAGTCATATGAAGAGAAGAGATTACCAACATACATTCTTTAAATCCACTTCTTTTTGAAACTGAAGCATGTTTTCTGTCATCTCTTTTGTGTTTCTAAAGTGAATCTATTGCCAATTTCTGTCCTTATAGTATTTTCATGCTTTCATCGGTCCTTGTGTTTGCCCCATCAGCTAAGCATCGGGTATTGCAGGCGCACCCCCCAATAAAGGACTCAGACACTGATGAAAGTGGATAACGGCATTGGGCCACATTTATTGATTCATGCCCTAGTCCGAATTATAAATTTCTATTGGTAATTGACCAATCATAATTCTTAAGGCAAGCAGGCCGAAGTAACACTGGTAAGGTACCACCCAAAATTGCCAACGGCAATTGTTACAATGTATCTATTTGTATCAATTTGTTTGTTGACAACAAACAAATTGTTGACCGTAGTCAATATCTAACTAATGACCCCACCCTCTGACGCGTATCCGTAAAATCACGGGGTGATGCATGCTGTCTAGCTGTAGCCATCACCCCATCGCCTAGTTCGTCATTGACCGGACAACGTTTAACCAACTTATGCCTGTCTAGTGTTGTCCAGTCAATTGCGAACCTGCCGGATACCTGTGGGTCATAAATGTTTACCTTACCAGTGCTACCCGCCACACGGAGGGGCTTCAAAGAAGGCTCGACGCCCCCCCAGACCGTCAGCTCGATCAACAGGCCTGCTCGCCAGTCCACTAACCAGAGGTCCATACCTCCCTGCGACAGATAGGCCCCAACCCCTGAGTAAAGCTCGTAATTTTGCAGACTGATGGCGGGGAGGCTAATGACGCGTCCCCCACCCTTGTCGAAAAAGAACCGGGCAATAGCCCCGTTCACGGAGCGTCGGCTCAGTCAAGAGCCCCGAGGCCGAACGCTCCCCTGTAAGCGTACCGCGGTATCGTATCCGACAAAATGAGGGTTGTCGCAGGCCACACATAATGTGAGTAGGGCAGGTCACTGCAAATCGCAAGGTTCCGCGATAGGCCAGTGACATGTCCCAAGCCATCGCCCCCAAGATACATAACCAGGACATAGGCGAATCAGCATCCCTGATGTAGAAAAGGAATGGCAACAGTTCCCGCCATAACATGCCGCGCTTACCATGCCACCTGATACGTACGGATGCACCCAGTCCCAGTCGGGGTCCCACTCTGTCGCCGCAGCGTAACGCGCTGCCCTGTGCAGCGTAACGCGCTGCCCCGTGCAGCGTAACGCGCTGCCCTGTGCACGTGGCCATGTCCCACCAGCCATACTGTCACCGGTGTAATACGACACCCAGGGTCTGTCAAGGAAAAAAGGGGGGAGAAACAGTGCAGTGACTAAACTGGTACTCACGGTTGAAGAGGGCGAACACAAAACTGAAAACATTGTGATCCCCACCCTCCCATGCGGCGTTTGTCAGCCCCGGAGTACCCAAAAACAGCTGCAGTAGAAGCCACCCCTATCCTGAACGAATGGGTGCCGCGACGAGCCCCAGAGAGGCCAACACTGTCTAGTGCCTTCCCGGCACCCTCCAAAATTGAAATTTAGTAAGGGGAGACCCATCTTGGTGACAGAAAAATGGGCCATGGTGGATGCCACGCAGTGCAAGAAACTCCTGTAGGGCACCAACCGGACAGATGTCTGCCAAAGAACACCGTAGCAGTCTTACACCACTGCCTACGCCATGCTGATCTGTCTTAGAGGAGCGTATCCTCAACTGAGCCCAGTCTTTGGCAACATAGACATCCTCGAGTTCCAGTGCCCTACGACCTGCTTCCGCCTTAGACAGCATCACAAGCTCGCTGATGCGGAGCGCTCCAAAAAGGCCACCATCGTAGCCGCATGAATTGGGCTGCCTCGTACTTATCAAAACAGAGGCCCTGCCAGCCCCGGGCCAGTTGGGTAAGAACCCCTGGGGAAATCGGGTGGCGGTCGTCCGGGCAACGCCCACGCTCCCGCACCCACCCCTCCAAAACATGTCTCACACGGAAGTCAGCGGTACTATCCACATGACCGCCCACCTTGGCCATAAAAGCCAACGCTGACAGCCCAGATGCTATGGTGCGAGGTGCAAGGCCCTGGGCATGCAGGTAAACCATGAACCGAAGTACATGGGTCACTGGGATCGGCCAGGTCTCTGGCAGCCGGAATTGGGTACAGAAATCTCCGAAAGAATTGAATGCGTGGTGATACGCCTTACGCGTGCGTGGCGCTAGTGACAAGCCAATCGCCCGGTTCACCTCTCCTTGCCAATGGTCCATATCTCGTCCGGGAGTGGCGAGGGAAATTCCTCCGCATCCGGGGCCAAGGCACGGAACCGGGAGATCTGCAGGCGGGACAAAGCGTCAGCGATATCATTATTGACCCCCGGGACATGCCTGGCCCTGAAGAGGACATTGAGGCGCAGGCTGCGCAACACAAACTGGCGCACTAGGTCCATGACCCTGGGCGATTTGGAAGTCTGTGAGTTGACAATGTGTACAACGGCCGCATTGTCACACCAGAAATGGACAACCGAGTTGGCCCACTCCTCGCCCCATAGCATCAAAGCCCCAGGATAGGGAAAAATTCCAGGTACGTGAGATCACGCAGGCGACCCGTGCCTGCCCAGGCTGGTGGCCACCCACCATAGGCCCACTTCCCATTGAAGTACATCCCATAACCCAGGGATCCCGAAGCATCGGACTGTATCCGAAAGCGAGGGGAAGCCAGGAGGTCAGACCTCCCAAATGATACTCCATTGAACTCCCTCAGGAACTGGAGCCAGATAAGCATATCTGCCCTGATACCCCGGGTGAGTCTGACCCTATGGTGGGGCCTAATAAGTCTGTCATGGCGTCGCACAAGCGCCGAGCAGATGCCCTGCCCGGTGCGACGACCCTGCAAGTGAAATTGAGGTGACCATGTAGCACCTGCAGTCCCCTCAGTGATGCCTTGCGTTTAGCAAGCAAGTCCGAGATAAGGGCCACTATCCTCGACACCTTATCCCCCGGTAACCTAGAAGCCTGCGCTACCGTGTCAATCTCCACCCCCAGGAATACTAGCTTAGTAGATGGGCCCTCGGTCTTTTCGGGCACTAAAGGGACACCGAGTTCCTCCATTAGCGTCTGAAATGTGTTGAGGAGACGTGTGCACGTGTCCCAGCCCCATTCACCCCCGAATAAAAATCATCCAGGTAATGGGCTACAGACCGGGACCCTGACCAGCGGACGAAAGCCCACTGTAGGAATGTACTAAAACGCTCGAAGGCCGAGCATGATATGGAACAGCCAAAAGGCATGGCCTTATCAAAGTAATATTCACCCCGGAACTTAAAAACCCAGCAACTCAAAGTCGCCCGGGTGCACCGGCAGGAGGCGAAACGCCGACTTGATGTCGCACTGAGCCAACAGCGCACCCGGGCCAGATGAGCGCAACATGCGCAGCGCTCGGTCAAAAGATGCATACCCGACTGAGCAAAGGTCATCAGGGATAGCATCATTGACCGATCGGTCGGCTGGGTGGGACAAGTGATGAATCAGGCGAAACTCGCCCGGTGACTTTTTGGGCACTAAGCCCAAGGGTGATACCTTAAGATTAGGGAACGGGGGTGTCGGGGAAGGGCCAGTGACCCTGCCCGCATCGACCTCCTTAGTAATGCTGGCAGCAGCTACCTCCTCCCTCCCCCTAAGGGACAAAAGGTTGGGGGCATCCTGGGGGGACCTATCACCCACGAAAGGAATACTGAACCCCCGTCTAAAACCCTGAAGGAGGTAAACCGCATCCTCCTCCCTCGGGTACAATGCGAGCCAACGCTCCAAAATGTCCACATTAATTGGGGAGGGGGCCTTTCGGTGAACCAGCTCCCTCTGCGGCAGTTTTGCCAGTCCCGTGTCCACCCCTTCCTCTGCCCCGCATCCCTCCAGGCCTGGGACAGGCGGAGGCCACCTGGGGGCCAGCACAGGAGGGACACTCATGCCTGTACTTGCAATTCTTCCTGTTGCAGGAACCATTGGACGAGAAAGTCCAGCACAGCAGGCGGGCTGGAACCCCCTGCCCCGCCACCTGGCGGGGTGCCAGTGCTGGGGCCGCTCGCTGGACCGCATGTCCACAATGGTATCATTCCCCGGGCGCAGGGCGCGTGGGAGTCATGCACAGAAGCCACAGCCTCTGGCAGGGCTCATCCCACCTCATCTCGGGGTGCAGGGGAATCCGCATACGGAATTCCTCGTCATTAGCCAACCACGACGGGCCCGGGAAGTCAACCATCGCCCGGTAATGTTGTCCAAATACTGGACCATCGGAATCGCCAAATCCGGCCGAGCCCTGAGGCAGACCGCCATGTATACGAGGTAGGCCGGCAACCAGTTGGCCCACGTACGTGGTGGCATGCGACGACGCGCCTGCTCCTTATCCTTCTCATCTTGCCCCTCCCTTTCCTCCTTGGTGGGCTCTCTGTTAAGGAGGGAGAAGATTCCACATACTCCCCCCGCCAGATCTTCTCTTTGGGGGTCTGGGCCAAATGGTCCCCCAGTGGCAAGGAATACCCTGCTGTCGGCAAAGCCGACACAGGTACGGTGGAAACTGCGAGCATCTGTAAAGGAGCCTGGACTAACCCGGTCACCCCTAGAAGATTCCTGACTGGGTAAGAAGCACCCCCCACCACGGGGCCCTGGGTGATGGTTGAAGTCACTGAGTGGGGCGTCGGCGGCCGAACCGCCGCACCACCCGTGCGAGGCCAAGGCCATTGAAAAGCCCCCCCCCAAACGTGGCCATGTGTGTAGGTACACTAGTTTGGACCGCATACTCACATGCTGCACCCCCATGGGCCGCCCCCACTGGGGGTTCCGACCCACTGGGGGCGTCGGAGCTCGCGACCACCATAGAGCACGTCAACGGGGCTTGATCAGCACCGGCCTGTGGATTGGGGAGCTGCGAGGCAGTGGCCGAAGCCGGGCCACGCGCCTCAGGCAGCTCGACCCGTCCCGTCGCCTGCTGCTGCCCAGCAGACGATGCATTGACCTGCACCCCAAAAGGGGCCCCAGGGTGACTAACCCGGGCCAGGGATGCCTCAAGGGCCGCAACGCGGGCCAGGAGGGCCTCCACGCTGACATAGCCACCTAAACCCAGGGGGGACAAGGGGAGCGGTGGGCACCACTTGCGGGCTGAGGGCCACGGCCCCTACTGGGCCCGTACGCAGACCCCCAGCCTCCGGCCAAGGGGGAATTAACCCCATCCCACCGGTCCCGGTGGGCTCGGGCATAGGAGGCTCCTGGGGAGGCGCAGCCGCGGTCCTCCGACCCGGATTGCGCCTCCGCGCGGAACAAGCCACGTTCGCAGTCGCCTTCTTCTTTGAGGGCATTGGCTAGCCGATGGGAAGCCAAAAAAGGAGAAAATCAGCAGCCAAGAGGCTCCCCGGTGAGGTTAAAAGCGACGGAGGTAAGAGGGAAAAACTTCTCCGCTCCGTCGCTTCGCGAAATGGCAGCTCGGCTGCCTCATGGCCGCCCCTTATATAAGGGTGCTGGCCACGCCCCCTAACTACCCGGATGCCTTCGTCTGATGGGGGGGCCCGCAAAGGGCGCAGCGGCCATTTTGGCGCCGCGCTCGCATTCTCTTCCCAGGATGTGGAAATCTGATAATTTCCCTCACATTTAAATCTTTTTTAAAATACTCCAAATTCCTTCTGCCCACTTTATGAAGACATTTGTGTATTCTAACCAATTCTTCAAAACTGAAGAGAAATAAAAGTATTTTCCATTTTGTTGTTGTTCAGTCACAGAGTCGATTCCGACCCTTTGTGACCCTATGGACCAGTGTCCTCCAGGCGCCTCTGTCCTCATTTGTACTAGCCAAATTCAACAGGTACAGCTTTTCTGATCATGGTATAACAGCCTGCCAGAGGACTGTTAAAGATCATGCAAATACCTGAAGCTGGTAGTGGCAGGAACCAGGGTGCTGAAAGTGGGGCTAGGTTCATGTGCAGAGAAATGAGGGAATAATTAGGACTATGACAAAATCTGATCCCTGTTGAGATTCTAGGTGAGACTGACTTCCTCACTATGGTGAAAGAGAATCCTAAGAAGAGATCTTTCCTCCAGCATAGATAGATGCCAAGTGATGCATATTTAATTCATGGCTTTGCTAATCTATGAAAAACATTTGCCCCTGTCCAAATCTTGTGTTCCTTTGTAATGCTATTCATACACAACAACAAGCACAAAAGAACAGACTCATTTTCTTCAAAGATACAATCAACCCATCAAGTGCTTCCACTTCTCTTAATTCATGCAAATAAAGTAAGAGAGTCCATTTTTCCATTTCATGTTTTCCAGAAATATAGTACAGTCATTATGAAAGATGCATAATATCTCTCTGACTTACACAGAGAGACAGGGGGAAAAACTTGCCTTCTGGCAGTGAATAGATTTTTTTTTTGCCTTGTCTCCTTATCCAAGAGAAGACGGACTAATGCAGGAATTATGTTCACACACAAAATAACACATCTTTTTGCAACATCTGTGCAATCTTTAAAACACCAGAGCCTATTAAATGATGTGTTCTCTGTTTCCTTCTGGCTGATTCAGAATTCACCATGCTTTTAACTAGCAAAATGAGCAAGCCAACTCCAGAACGTGGCTTTGGTTTTTTAAAGGAGGATATTAGCATTGGCAAGGGAGGCACACATTGGCTAGGGTTGCAGCAAAAAAATGGGGAGGGCAGTGTTTCCTCTTAAAAATTCATAGCTAATTTATGGTGGGAAAGTCTGGAATAGATTCATGACTGCCTGTGGCTCTGATCAGTAGCAAAGCCAAAATGCTCAGCTTCTTTCTCAAAGCAGATTAACACCTGCTCAAGACAGAAGAATATCGGTGACAAAGCCTAATGACAAACAACAAGACATCTCTATAGTAAAGCTGCTCCCCTCTAACAGAGTAGGGCCTTTTTTCTCCTCAGGCCAAAATGTCTCTAGGAAGAACAAGTAGAAAACAACAGCACCATGACATTCTAAGGAAACCTTTTGCACATGTTTAACACAGTTTTGTTCCTTGTGGCCGTGCCAAAAGAGAGGACCCATTTTGCAAATACTTCCACCTCTTGTGAGAAATGCTCTCGTTGTCATTAACTGGATGAGGACTGTACAACAGCAGGGGAAAGTATTAATGGCACAGCTTGTTTCCCAGACCCAGCCAGATTACTGGACTTCTAGCAATGATAGCTTTACATTGAGAATCCTCACAACCTTATTGACTGCTGTTTTATACTGTGTGTGTGTGTGTGTGTGTGTGTTAGGGTAGGTGGAAATCTTCAAAAGACACCGTTGAGCCATACCTTGCTTCACAGCATGTGGGATTTTTACCCACTAAAACCACCTCCCATTACACCCCGCCACCCTGCGGAACTGCCATCAGGCATTACATTTCGTGGGGGAAAACAAACACAACAAAAGAAAAAACATTTGAGGCTGAATCTTTGCAAACCTGTAACTCAAAATCTTCAAGAAAATTCCTCAATTAGAAATAGTCTTAGCATTGTTGATAAAAACAACAAAATTTCTCTCAGGTGATTTATTATTTCATACAGTTTTAATCTTAGCAGATTCGTGCGTGTACAATTAATCAATCAAACCAAATGGTATAGGAGTCAGCTGTTTCAATCAATTGATATCCTTCCATCTCTTAGATGTTTCAAACAATTAATATAATTCCATCTCAAAGCACATCCAGATATGTAGCTTTTCAAAATTCAGTTCCTTCTTCAGGATTTCACAATTGTTTTCTACAATGTGATGAGAAACAGATAAATCAAAACTCATTTTATATAATTAAACTTGCGCTAATCTTTATAACACAATTGCTGCTTAAACGATTACTTAAGAATTGCTATTTTAAGGCTACACTATAACTACGAGCAAAAAACTAATATCTTAAATCTTAACGTCATTCCCTATTTCCACACAAGTTCCCCGTGTTTTACCTTTAACCTTATTTCCCTCGAGTCAGAAAACCTCTCTGTGAATAACCTCTTCTTGTGCTCAATGACGTTAAAAATACCTTTGTAACGAATGTCTGAATGTAGATAGTCCATCCATAGAAGTGTTTTGGAAGCTAGTCTTGAGAGACATCCACAATTTGGAACAAAAGAAGGTAAGATTTCACAGGAACCTTTCTTCACATGATTTAGTCTTCCTTAAAGATTTAAGGAATGATCCTTTGATTATAATAAAATCAGCAGACAAAGGAGGGGGTATAGTTGTGCAAAACAGAAAATACTATTTGGATGAGGTAAATAGACAGTTATCAGATGCAAATTTTTACGGGAGGTTGACGAATGATCCTACATCTCATATTGCCTCCATTATTAGGATTGTTCTGTTTGAGGGCTTATCATTAAATTACATTAATGAAAAAACTTTCAAATTTCACCAAAAGTGCTGATTTTTCATGTATTGCCTAAGATACACAAGATCAAACAGCCAGGAGATCCAGTTCCAGGAAGAGCAATAGTATCAGGGATCAACTCATTACTCGAACCGCTTGCAGAATATATTGATCATTACATTAGTGTTTTTGTTAAAGACACACAATCCTATGTGAAAGATTCGACACACTTTATTTCACAGCTAGAAGGGTTCTCAGTACTGGAAGGTGGGGGACTGTTGACCATGGACGTTAACTCATTGTATACTAACATACCTCTTGAGGAGGCTAGATCAATAGTTAGCCAGGTTCTATCCTCTAGAGAGTGCCCTGTACCTCCCACTCATTTTCTTTTAGACATTCTAGATATCTTTCTGGAGAATAATGTTTTCAGATTTCAAGATGAATTCTACCTGCGGGCAAAAGGAGTTGCAATGGGGAGTCATCTAGCCCCAAGTGTTGCTAATCTCTTTATGATCAATTTTGAGAAGGCTGTTATTTACAATTCAGATGTCAACCCATTTTTACCCACATTTTGGTGTTTAAGAGATATATAGATGACCTTTTCTTTATATTTGATTCGTACCTGTATATACAACAGTTTGTAGAATGGCTGAACATTCAGAATGTAAACTTGAAATTTTCCCACAACTTGGACAAGAGGTCAGTCCCATTTCTTGATGTTATGGTATATATTTCTGTTGATAACAAACTGAATATGAGATTATATAGGAAGCCAACTGATAGAAATGCATATTTGAAGTATGGCTCATTCCATCCTTTTCATTTAAAAATAATATTCCCTTTAGTTTACTTTCTAGAGCCAGGAGAAATTATTCTACTAATCAAGATTTTCTAGCCTCAGCAGATACTATAAGGGAATGCCTCACTCAAAGGGGTTACCCCACAGACATTAGGAAGTCTTTTGATAAGGTTAAAGAAACCCCCAGATCTAATTTATTCTTACGAAAGCCGAAAGATGCTATATCAGGAATGCACTGGTCCCTGGAGTTCTTTCCATTAGCTATTCATATCAAGAAAATTATACTTAAACACTGGCACATAGTGGAGGACATTCCAGGGTGCAATATGAGACCCATTGTAGGGTTTAGGAAGACCAGGACCATTGGGAATATTGTCATACAAACGGACTGCGACACTCACCAGATCTCACATGAGAGGGTAATCACAGAACATTATAAATGCTATAACTGTGTATATTCAAGATCCAAGAAACCATGAGAAGCAAAATAGCTATAAGTTTTTTAATGTTAGAACTGTAGCTTTCTATATCATGTATTGCAATAAGCATTCCATCAAAATAAAGATCTAAGTAATAAGTAAAGTCTCTTGTTTCTCTTGTTGTGTCTCTTGTTACGTTCACAGAGAGATTCACAAAGTAAGATTGTCTCTGAAATTATTAAGTACAGTGATACCTCATATAACGTCCAAATTTGGTTCCACAAGTTTGGACTTTATATGGATTTGGACTTTGTATGAGGCATGCAAAATCCTAGCCGCAATGCCTCATACAACGTCCAAATCCTTGCCATGATGCCTCGTACAACATCGTTTCCATAGAGATACATTGTACTATAACAGCACAGACTTCGGGGCAAAGTCAAGGAAACAGACAGGAAACTGACAGAACTTTAAGAAATCTTTGTCTAAAGGCTAAATACATTACAAAAACTTGTCAAACAACCATTATTTTAGGGGACAAACCATACAACAAGTTTTTATCTTTTGAAAACTTTATAAAGAGCAGGTTTAAAAATTAACATGTCCCATCATGCAGCACAGTGTTAATCATCCAAACAGCAGCAAACAACAAACAATTGCCCATCCCACCAAACAGTGCTCCCCCTAAAAAGACCAACATAATAAAAATTATGGAGCATGCAATCTGTTTTTAAAAACCACAACAGCAAACAACAAGCAATTGCCCACCCCACCATAAAATTGCCCTCTCCATCCACCTCCCCACCCAAACCAATTGGAAACAGAAAACCTCATTTACCTACCTTTCCACTGTGCCAAAGAAAGGTCCAAAAGCCTGAAGAATGATGCAAAAATCCCAGAAATGTTTCCAAAAATTCTGACAAAAAAATCCAAAAAAAATCCAAAATTGCACTCCTAACCACTCCTAAACACTCTTCGCCTCATGCAAAACCCACAAGAGCAATGCACGCATGTGTCCTGCCTTTTATACTGCCCAGGCACAATGCAACCTGGGAAAAACTCCAATGCCTCATACAAAGTCACAGTGACTTTTTATGAGGCAACTTTTTCAAGGAATTAGGCAATGTTGTATGAATTTGATGTTGTATGAAGCGGACTTTGTATGAGGTATTACTGTAAATACCTCAAAAATGTTCCGGTAAACACTCTTTCGAATAATTTCTTCTTCAGGAGCAGTCTTAATAAATCTATAACAAAAATTATACAAAAATAATGAGTTCTAAAATAACATCATATTTTCTTATTGCTATATCAATTCATTATTTACATATATTTCTCAAGACTACATTCATTGTTTGAAGCTCACCCTTTCTCCGCATCCCTACAGCGTCTCTTGCAGACTCTTTGAGTGCCTTCAGATGTTACAAACGGATGAAAAAAGCCTGCTCTAATAGCTTCCCTGACTAATGGATTGCAACACAGCTGTGTTAATTTCTAAAAAAGTGTTCCGATTCTGCAAGTAACAATATGAGGTAGAGGTGTTAAGAACATTACTTACCAAACCCATATTTGAAGAAATACTGCAAATTCATAGAAAACAACTTAGATCAAATTCATGATTAAGTCCCAAAGGTGCCATGGATTTCAATGCATGTATATAATAGGCTTCTCATTTCAAAAGTGTTTTATCCAAATCTATATCCAAATCTATATAATTAAATTCTGTTGGTTTCACCACTTCTATGACCACAAATCTATAGTCCCTGTCCATGTGTTTCTTATCTAAATAGTGTTGTACAAGAGGGGCAATGGTATTCTGGTGTCTTATATGGGACATGTGTTCTGCCAAACGATGTTTCAATGGACGTCTGGTTTTCCGACATAAATTAATTCACTGTTTGGAGAAGAAGCATTTGGACGCTCAATTCAAGTTTGTGGTATTGCAGGTAATACACTCGAGACCTTTTGAAAAACAGACGTAGAAATGCTACTACTACAGAAGGAGGTTTACTTCATTCATAAATTAGGGACCATTGTTCCAAATGGTCTCAATCAAGAATTAGAATTATCCTGTTTTTTATAGAAAAATTTTTAATAGAAAATTTTATAGAAAATTTCATATAGACTCAGTTGAGATACAATTCCCCTCTTATGGTTAAAATTCTAGAGATACTCTCCCTTTAAGCAAGAAATTTTAAACAGGGATAGGAGAGTATGAAACACCTGGGATATTGTGCTAAAGTTGTATATAATGCCCCATTATGAAGGTATTTTTAACGTCATTGAGCACAAGAAGAGGTTATTCACAGAGAGGTTTTCTGATGCAAGAGAAATAAGGGTAAAGGTAAAAATGGGGAACTTATGTGGAAATAGGGAATGACGTTAAGATTTAAGATATTAGTTTCTTGCTCGTAGTTATAGAGTAGCTTTAAAATAGCAATTCTTAAGTAATCGTTTAAGCAGCAATTGTGTTATAAAGATTAGCGCAAGTTTAATTATATAAAATGAGTTTTGATTTATCTGTTTCTCATCACATTGTAGAAAACAATTGTGAAATCCTGAAGAAGGAACTGAATTTTGAAAAGCTACATATCTGGATGTGCTTTGAGATGGAATTATATTAATTGTTTGAAACATCTAAGAGATGGAAGGATATCAATTGATTGAAACAGCTGACTCCTATACCATTTGGTTTGATTGATTAATTGTACACGCACAAATCTGCTAAGATTAAAACTGTATGAAATAATAAATCACCTGAGAGAAATTTTGTTGTTTTTATCAACAATGCTAAGACTATTTCTAATTGAGCAATTTTCTTGAAGATTTTGAGTTACGGGTTTGCAAAGATTCAGCCTCAAATGGTTTTTCTTTTTTCGTGTTTGTTTTCCCCCACGAAGTAATGCCTGATGGCAGTTCCGCAGGGTGGTGGGGTGTAATGGGAGGTGGTTTTAGTGGGTAAAAATCCCACATGCTGTGAAGCAAGGTATGGCTCCACAGTGTCTTTTGAAGATTTCCACCTAGCAATTCTTAAGTAATAGTTTAAGCAGCAATTGTGTTATAAAGATTAGCACACGTTTAATTATATAAAATAAGTTTTGATTTATCTGTTTCTCATTGCATTGTAGAAAACATCTGTGAAATCCTGAAGAAGGGAGTGAATTTTGAAAAGCTACACTGACAGACGTGCTTTGAGATGGAATGATATGAGATGGAATAATATTAATTGATTGAAACAGCTAAGAGATGGAATGACATCAATTGATTGAAACAGCTGACTCCTATACCATTTGGTTTGATTGATTAATTTTACATGCACAAATCTGCTAAGATTAAAACTGTACGAAATAATAAGTCACCTGAGAGAAATTTTGTTGTTTTTATCAACAATACTAAAACTATTTCTAATTGAGGAATTTTTTTGAAGATTTTGAGTTACGGGTTTGCAAGGATTCAGCCTCAAATGGTTTTTCTTTTTTTGTATTACTTTGTGGAGGAGCAGATGGGCTGTTAAAAACCCTCCTCCAATTTGGCTACTCGCCCTCCTCCTCTATGCCTCTGGCTGCCCTCTTCTCAGTCTCTCCACACGTCTAAGTTCCAAGATGACTCCAGCCACATAATTCGACATCGCGACCCAGGTAGTCTCTCTGCTCAACATCTCGCCAATGATGTCTTCTGGAGACAACTGTCATCGAAGATGCCTCTGTAAAATTTCCTGTTCTGCATCTTCCTGCATGGGCGGGCAGACGGGGCACAAAGCATCATCATCCAGCCTAAAGCAGTGTTGATAGGCTCTAATGCAGCCATGCCCCGTCAACAGCTGTGTGAGGTAGTAGTCCACCTCTCTGTGCTATCTTGTTGACCACGCATTAATGTCTTGGATGAGGTGATGAGTCCACCGTCCCTTGGTCGATGTATTCCAGATCTGCTGCCATCGCGCTGTCCCCTCTGTCCTGGATTCTGTGGCAATTGTGTGTCGTTCCGTCACCTGATTTTCCCACCTCCGCCGGTAGATCTCCACCCATTCCTCTTCCATCAGATGGATCGGCATCGTATCAGCAATGACACACATGGCATCGTACGAGACCATTTGAAATGCCCAAGCCACCCGCAGGGCACTCCTATGGTATATTAAAGTTATTTGTTGTATGTACGATGTCCCTGCTGTGGCTTCCGACCAAATCGGGGCTGTATACAGCAACACAGAACTAACAATGCTCGAGAGGAGTCTTCGGCGAGTCTGCAGCAGGCCTCCAATATTTGGCATGATCCTTGTCAATGCATTACATACTGCTCTAGCCCTTGCACTCACAATTTGCAAATGCTAATTGAAGCATAGCCTGGCATCTATCTGGACACCCAGATACTGTAATGATGCTGCGAGAGTATACTGCAGCCTCCAACAGTAAGGGTGATGGTCTCCCTAGCTTTCCTACTGGTCATGAGAACTGCCTCAGTCTTATGTTCTGCTAGGTGCAAGCCAGCTAATGAGAGCCACTGATGAATTTTGGCAGCACTCTCGTTTGCGGTTTGTACAACTTCCTCCAGATGTTTGGTGACAACCACTACCACCATATCGTCTGCAAACCCCACTGTTCTTGTCCCTACTGACAAAGGCAACCGAAGCACCATGTCATACATAATATTCCACAATAAGGGACCAAGCTGTGTGTGTGTGTGTGTGTGTGTGTTTTCTGAGTTGAAGTCTAGGTTCGTCCACTTTAAGTTCGGTATTTATGGCTGAGGGTAGGCAGTAGCCAGTCACTGAAACTCTTCATTTGAACATGTGTCAGGAGCCAATGTTCATCTAGCAACGTTCCCATAATGGCTAGGACTCAGTGTTTCCCAATCTTTTGTTTTTTGACTTTAATTCCCAGAATCCTAAGTCAATTCCCCCAAAGCACTGATCAACCAATGTACTGACTTAGGCTTCTGGAAACTGAAGTCCAAAAACCAAAGGTTGGGAAACATTGGCCTAGGTAAACATTGTATATCCCCCACTGCTTCCATCACAGCTACAAAGGGGAGGGTAGAAGTCTTAGCTTTGATTTCAGAGAAAAAAACAACCCTGCAGTGTAACAGGACATTTAAGCCACATCTTAGAGGTAATGTGGCATGGTGCTTCCTGGAGTGATCAAGGACAAAACAAAATTGCAGGCGCACCCCCCAATAAAGGACTCAGACACTGATGAAAGTGGATAACGGCATTCGGCCACATTTATTGATTCATGCCCTAGTCTGAATTATAAATTTCTATTGGTAATTGACCAATCATAATTCTTAAGGCAAGCAGGCCGAAGTAACACTGGTAAGGTACCACCCAAAATTGCCAACGGCAATTGTTACAATGTATCTATTTGTATCAATTTGTTTGTTGACAACAAACAAATTGTTGACCGTAGTCAATATCTAGCTAATGACCCCACCCTCTGACGCGTATCCGTAAAATCACGGGGTGATGCATGCTGTCTAGCTGTAGCCATCACCCCATCGCCTAGTTCGTCGTTGACCGGACAACGTTTAACCAACTTACGCCTGTCTAGTGTTGTCCAGTCAATTGCGAACCTGCCGGATACCTGTGGGTCATAAATGTTTACCTTACCAGTGCTACCCGCCCATGTGACCAAAGTCAACAGCAGCACAGAAACCCCTATATCAAACCATAGCAACAGTGTGGGATGGGCAAAAAAGCCAGGACCCGAGAGCCAATTGTGGGTCCCAGCCAAAAATTCCCACCCAGCCCCGAAGCGACCAAAATATCACACTGTTAACTAGGGAGGGGTGGAGGGGAAAAACTTCTCCTCTCCGTCGCTTAGCAAAATGGCAGCTCGGCTGCCTCGTGGCCGCCCCTTATATAAGGGTGCTGGCCACGCCCCCTAACTACCCGGATGCCTTCATCCGATGGGGGGGGGGCCGCAAAGGGCGTGGCGGACATTTTGGCGCCGCGCTCGCATTGCAGGCGCACCCCCCAATAAAGGACTCAGACACTGATGAAAGTGGATAACGGCATTGGGCCACATTTATTGATTCATGCCCTAGTCCGAATTATAAATTTCTATTGGTAATTGACCAAACATAATTCTTAAGGCAAGCAGGCCGAAGTAACACTGGTAAGGTACCACCCAAAATTGCCAACGGCAATTGTTACAATGTATCTATTTGTATCAATTTGTTTGTTGACAACAAACAAATTGTTGACCATAGTCAATATCTAGCTAATGACCCCACCCTCTGACGCGTATCCGTAAAATCACGGGGTGATGCATGCTGTCTAGCTGTAGCCATCACCCCATCGCCTAGTTCGTCGTTGACCGGACAACGTTTAACCAACTTATGCCTGTCTAGTGTTGTCCAGTCAATTGCGAACCTGCCGGATACCTGTGGGTCATAAATGTTTACCTTACCAGTGCTACCCGCCACACGGAGGGGCTTCAAAGAAGGCTCGACGCCCTCCCCCAGACCGTCAGCTCGGTCAACAGGCCTGCTCGCCAATCACCCAACAGGAGGTCCATACCTCCTCGCGACAGATGGGCCCCATCCCCTGCATAAAGGCCGTAATTTCGTAGGCTAATGGCGGGGTGACGACTGACCCGCCCCCAACCCCTGTCGGCAAGGAAGAGTGCCACAGCCCTATTTACCATGCGTCTAGCGCGGTCAAGGGCCTGGAGGTCGAAACCTCCCCTGTACGTGTGCCGCGGGACCATGTCCGACCAAACGAGGGTTGTGGCGGGCCACACGTAATGCAGGTAGGCAAGGTCACCGCAAATCGCATGCTTTAGCGATAAGCCGGTGACCTGGCCCAAATCATTGCCCCCTAGGTGTATGATCAGAATGTCAGGCGGGTCAGCATTCCGGCCTGAACAAAGGAATGGCAACAGCTCCCGCCATAACATCCCAGGCTTACCATGCCATGTGAGACTTGCGTATGCACCCAGTCCCAGTCGGGGTCCCCACTCTGTCGCCGCAGCGTAACGCGCTGCCCTGTGCACGTAGCTATGGCCCACCAGCCATACTGTCACCAGTGTAATACGACACCCAGGGTCTGTAAGGAAAAAACGAGGAAGAGAAAGGTGCGGTGACAAAACTGGTACTCACAGTGGAAGAGGGCGAACATAAAACTGAAAACATTGCGAACTCCACCTTCCCATGCTGCGTATGTCAGCCCCGGAGTACCCAAAAGCAGCTGCAGTGGAAGCCGCCCCTATCCTGAAGGAATGGGTGCCATAATGAGCCCCTGGGAGGCCAACACTGGCCAGCGCTTTGCCGGTCACCTTCCAAAATTGAAATTTAGTAAGGGGAGACCCATCTTGGTGACAGAAAAACGGGCCATGGTGCGTGCCACGCAGTGCAATAAACTCCTGTAGGGCACCAACCGGACAGATGTCTGCCAAAGAACACCGTAGCAGTCTTACACCACTGCCTACGCCATGCTGATCTGTCTTAGAGGAGCGTATCCTCAACTGAGCCCAGTCTTTGGCAACATAGACATCCTCGAGTTCCAGTGCCCTACGACTTGCATCCGCCTTAGACAGCATCACAAGCTCGCTGATGCGGAGCGCTCCAAAAAAGGCCACCGTTGTAGCCGCGTGAAATAGGGCTGCCTCGTACTTATTAAAACAGAGGCCATGCCAGCCCCGGACCAATTGGGTAAGAACCCCTGGGGAAATCGGGTGGCGTCGTCCAGGCAACGCCCACGCTCCCGCACCCACCCCTCCAAAACATGTCTCACACGGAAGTCAGCGGTACTATCCACATGACCGCCCACCTTGGCCATAAAAGCCAATGCTGACAGCCTAGATGCTATGGTGCGAGGTGCAAGGCCCTGGGCATGCAGGTAAACCATGAACCGAAGTACATGGGTCACTGGGATCGGCCAGGTTTCTGGCAGCCGGAATTGGGTACAGAAATCTCTGAAAGAATTGAATGCGTGGTGATACGCCTTACGCGTGCGTGGCGCTAGTGACAAGCCAATCGCCCGGTTCACCTCTCCTTGCCAATGGTCCATATCTCGTCCGGGAGTGGCGAGGGAAATTCCTCCGCATCCGGGGCCAAGGCACGGAACCGGGAGATCTGCAGGCGGGACAAAGCGTCAGCGATATCATTATTGACCCCCGGGACATGCCTGGCCCTGAAGAGGACATTGAGGCGCAGGCTGCGCAACACAAACTGGCGCACTAGGTCCATGACCCTGGGCGATTTGGAAGTCTGTGAGTTGACAATGTGCACAACGGCCGCATTGTCACACCAGAAATGGACAACCGAGTTGGCCCACTCCTCGCCCCATAGCATCAAAGCCCCCAGGATAGGGAAAAATTCCAGATACGTGAGATCACGCAGGCGACCCGTGCCTGCCCAGGCTGGTGGCCACCCACCATAGGCCCACTTCCCATTGAAGTACATCCCATAACCCAGGGATCCCGAAGCATCGGACTGTATCCGAAAGCGAGGGGAAGCCAGGAGGTCAGACCTCCCAAATGATACTCCATTGAACTCCCTCAGGAACTGAAGCCAGATAAGCATATCTGCCCTGATACCCCGAGTGAGTCTAACCCTATGGTGGGGCCTAGATAAGCCTGTCATGGCGTCGCACAAGCATCGAGCAAATGCCCTGCCCGGTGTGACGACCCTGCAAGCAAAATTGAGGTGACCATGTAGCACCTGCAGTTCCCTCAGTGATGCCTTGCGTTTAGCAAGCAAGTCCGAGATAAGGGCCACTATCCTTGACACCTTATCCCCCGGTAACCTAGAAGCCTGTGCTACCATGGCAATCTCCACCCCCAGGAATACTAGCTTAGTAGATGGGCCCTCGGTCTTTTCAGGTGCTAAAGGGACACCGAGTTCCTCCATTAGCGTCTGAAATGTGTTGAGGAGACGTGTGCACGTGTCCCAACCCCGTTCACCCCCGAATAAAAAATCATCCAGGTAATGGGCTACAGACCGGGACCCTGACCAGCGGACGAAAGCCCACTGTAGGAATGTACTGAAACGCTCGAAGGCCGAGCATGATATGGAACAGCCAAAAGGCATGGCCTTATCAAAGTAATATTCACCCTGGAACTTAAAACCCAGCAACTCAAAGTCGCCCAGGTGCACAGGCAGGAGGCGAAACGCCGACTTGATGTCGCACTTAGCCAATAGCGCACCCGGGCCACATGAGCGCACCATGCGCAGGGCTTGGTCAAAAGACGTATACCTGACTGAGCAAAGGTCATCAGGGATAGCGTCATTGACCGATCGGCCGCCTGGGTAGGACAAGTGATGAATCAGGCGAAACTCGCCCGGCGACCCTGCCCGCATCGACCTCCTTAGTAATGCTGGCAGCAGCTACCTCCTCCCTCCCCCTAAGGGACAAAAGGTTGGGGGCATCCTGGGGGGACCTATCACCCACGAAAGGAATACTGAACCCCCGTCTAAAACCCTGAAGGAGGTAAACCGCATCCTCCTCCCTCGGGTACAATGCGAGCCAACGCTCCAAAATGTCCACATTAGTTGGGGAGGGGGCCTTTCGGTGAACCAGCTCCCTCTGCGGCAGTTTTGCCAGTCCCGTGTCCACCCCTTCCTCTGCCCCGCATCCCTCCAGGCCTGGGACAGGCGGAGGCCACCTGGGGGCCAGCACAGGAGGGACACTCATGCCTGTACTTGCAATTCTTCCTGTTGCAGGAACCATTGGACGAGAAAGTCCAGCACAGCAGGCGGGCTGGAACCCCCTGCCCCGCCACCTGGCGGGGTGCCAGTGCTGGGGCCGCTCGCTGGACCGCATGTCCACAATGGTATCATTCCCCGGGTGCAGGGCGCGTGGGAGTCATGTACAGAAGCCACAGCCTCTGGCAGGGCTCATCCCACATCATCTCGGGGTGCAGGGGAATCCGCATACGGAATTCCTCGTCATTAGCCAACCACGACGGGCCCGGGAAGTCAACCATCGCCTGGTAATGTTGTCCAAATACTGGACCATCGGAATCGCCAAATCCGGCCGAGCCCTGAGGCAGACCGCCATGTATACGAGGTAGGCCGGCAACCAGTTGGCCCACGTACGTGGTGGCATGCGACGACGCACCTGCTCCTTATCCTTCTCATCTTGCCCCTCCCTCTCCTCCTTGGTGGGCTCTCTGTTAAGGAGGGAGAAGATGTCCACATACTCCCCCCGCCAGATCTTCTCTTTGGGGGTCTGGGCCAAATGGTCCCCCAGTGGCAAGGAATACCCTGCTGTCGGCAAAGCCGACACAGGCACGGTGGAAACTGCGGGCATCTGTAAAGGAGCCTGGACTAACCCGGTCACCCCTAGAAGATTCCCGACTGGGTAAGAGGCACCCCCTACCACGGGGCCCTGGGTGATAGTTGAAGTCACCGGGTGGGGCGTCAGCGACTGGACCGCCGCACCACCTGTGCGAGGCCAAGGCCATTGAAAAGCCCCCCCCCAACGTGGCCATGTGTGTAGGTGCACTAATTTGGACCGCATACTCACATGCTGCACCCCCATGGGCCGCCCCCACCGGGGGTTCCGGCCCACTGGGGGCGTCGGAGCTCACGACCGCCATAGAGCTCGTCGACGGGGCTTGACCAGCACCGGCCTGTTGATTGGGGAGCTGCGAGGCAGTGGCCGAAGCCGGGCCACGCGCCTCAGGCAGCTCAACCCGACTCGCCGCCTGCCGCTGCCCAGCAGACGATGGATCGACCAGCACCCCAAAAGGGGCCCCAGGGTGACTAACCCGGGCCAGGGATGCCTCAAGGGCCGCAACGCGGGCCAGGAGGGCCTCCACGCTGACATAGCCACCTAAACCAAGGGGGGGTAAAGGGCCAGCCGGCCCACTAACTACAGGCGTCGGTACAGGTCCCTGTACCCCGGGACCTGAACAGGGCCACGATCCGAAGCCCGGGCCCGGTAGGGCCGGGGAAGTACCCTGCCATGGAAGGGGGCCACACCACCCCCAAGGCTGGAAGCCCCCGCATTAAGCTGCGCCCCAACGGAGGAAGGCCCAGCGGAATGGGCCACGCCAGGAGCGGCGGCCGCCACTTGCGGGCCGAGGGCCGCGGCCCCTACTGGGCCCGCACTTGGACCCCCAGCCTCCGGCCAAGGGGGAATTAACCCGGTGGGCTCGGGCATAGGAGGCTGCTGGGGAGGCACAGCCGCGGTCCTCCGACCCGGATTGCGCCTCCGCGCCGAACGAGCCGCATTCGCAGTCGCCCTCTTCTTTGAGGGCATCGCAGCTAGCCGATGGGAAGCCGGAAAAGGAGAAAATCAGCAGCCAAGAGGCTTCCCGGTGAGGGTAAAAGCGACGGAGGTAAGAGGAAAAAACTTCTCCACTCCGTCGCTTTGCAAAATGGCAGCTCGGCTGCCTCGTGGCCGCCCCTTATATAAGGGTGCTGGCCACGCCCCCTAACTACCCGCATGCCTTCGTCCGATGGGGGGGCCACAAAGGGCGCAGTGGCCATTTTGGCGCCGCGCTCGCATTCTTTCCCCAAAATTGTAATAACATTCTTTAAACGTCTCATGACTAACCATGTCACTCTGAAAACAGCCGCTTTTTAAAGGTCACTTGAGAGGGTTTTTTAGAGCCATATTACATTTATTTTTAAAATAACTAAAAAGCAATATATTGGCTCGTTACTCCTAAAGTAAAGACAGATACATAACTTTGAAAATAACTAGCAATGCCTAGTGCAGAGTTGCCCAAACTACAGTCCGTGGACTGGATCAAGCCCCCAATACCAATTCATCCAGCCTATGCCACCCTTGCCATTCCTGGAAGTGGAAGTAAAACAGCCCGTACAGGCATGTTTTACTTCCACTTCCAGGAGCAGCAAGGATGGTGTGGGCCAGATGAATTGGTGTCAGGGGCCGTATCCAGCCCATGGGCCATGGTTTGGGCACCCCTGGTATAAGCAGAGAAAATGACAGCCTAAAAATTATCCCATAATGTTGCAAAACTAATTGCAAGGCGGGTTGTACTTCCGCATCCAGTGGGTAGGAACCACATGACCGGCCCACAGAACCGTGTGATCAGCTCATGGCTTGAAATGTTTGGGCACCCCTGGCCAAGTGTGCAATGCTCTGAACTCTGACCCAGCCATCCCCAACTTGTGGCCCACAAGCCATTTTCCTTCAGGCTCTTACCCGTCTTCCTACCTCTCTCAGAACCATCTACTGGTGTTTTTCTCATCCCTTTCTTACACCAAACACAATAGCAACCTTGTTTCTTCTGTTCTCCTTGATTCCTTCTGTCAGCCCCCTCTTGGTATTATCCTCCATAGTAGCATTTTGACCATTATGGGTGTCTTCCTCCCCAGCAGGGCTCAAATACTTGTACCACTTGGCTTTTTCACCCCCTCCTCTCCATGCATTAACATATTGGAGGCTATATATGTGTGTGAGGAAGATAAAGTAGCTGTGTGGATGGGTACAAGAAAAGGAGAGTATAATGCCTGGTATTTTCGTAAATGGGATGTGAAGTGTTTTGCATTCTGAACATTTCTAGAGGCTCAACCCATTAAGGCTCCTCCAAGTGGCTTCCAGGGTGACCAGTGAAAAGGCTACTTCAGGTGAAAACATTCTTCCTTCCTCAAAAAGAGCTGGTTCCTCTGACTCTTTGCCTGCTTTGCTTCTGTCTCTCCTCCCTCACCCACTCCAGTTAGAAGTCTTCTCATGCATCTGTGACATACCTGTCAAGTATCCGGGATTTCCCATATTTTGGCACTCGTTCCTCCCCTTTCCTGCCACCGTGCTGTATTTTGAACGGTGGGGAAAGGGGTTACTGCACACGTGTGCACACACAGAACCCGTTTGTGCATGCACAAATGTGTTCTGTGCATGCGCAAATGTGTTCTGCGCATGCGCAAATGTGTTCTGCGCATGCACACCTGTGCATGCACAGAAATTTCCTGTATTTTTGGGAGCCATGCTTGATGGGTATGATCTGTGACTGCAGGATACAGTGAGTAGCCCCTTTTGTTGAGAGAGAAGGCATACACTCTTATCAAGGAAGCTTTGGGGATTCCCCTACCCACATCTTCCTCCAGCCAAGTTCCCTTCCTGGGCTGCCATTTTGCCTTTCATGATTTAGGCTTGACTGGAAAGCAATTATGAGTATGTGAGCTCTGCATGTAATTTAATTTCAACTTAATGGCATATCCTCTGATCCAGGGATTTCCTCTGGGAGGCTGCTTTTTTCATTCATTCTTTCTCTCTACCTGTTCTTTTTTGAGAGACCCAATTTTTAAAGTATTAAAAGTCAATAAAATATGTTTATTAATTTTTAAAATGTCATTCAGTGTACTTAGGATTGCATCTCTGCCATCTGGCTGATCAGATTCATAATTTATTTATTAAAAAAATCTTCCTCATCTTTGCAATATAGCCCTATATTCTTGTGCATTGCAGAGAATGAAATGCACTGCAACTGCAGAAAACATATCTTCATTAACCTCTGTTATACCTGCCAAGTATCCCGTATTTCCCAGGAAAACCCCTTATTTTTACCCCTCTTCCCACCCCCTCCCGTTTTATTAATTTCTCCGTAATATCCCTATTTTTTAAAAAAAAATCCTGACTGGAGCACTCACAGGTGAAGCTGCATTATGTTTTTCCTGCCACCAGAGGCGGCTGTGGCGTTTCGCTTGTAGAAAGGGAGAGAGAAAGAGAAGGTGGTGGGGAGCTTCTCTTTCATTTCCCTGCCACATGGTCATGGAGGCTTTGGTTTTGCTGCTGGTGGTCGGAGCCGCCATGAGACGGGAGTCTACTCTAGGTGAGCAATATTTCATATATGCAGGGGGAAATCAGCTCTTGGTCTGGGGCAGAGACTTTTCTCTCACTCTCATGGTTTACTGAGCTGTTTCTGCCCTGCCTCCTAGAGGCTTTCATTTCTGTTCTAGAGTTAACTTGGGAGGGGGGATGTTGCTTGATCACTATATGAGAGAGAGAGAGAGAGAGGAGGTTTATTTTGCTTGCAGTTGCCTGGCTGGGTTCCTTTTACAGTAGGAAAAGCTGCTGCCGAAGGTTTCCCCACCCTGCCCAAGAGGCACCTTCTAACAAACCATCTGGAGGGAGATTAACTTCTCAGCTGCTGGGCGGCTTGGAAACTACAGAGGTTGCTTTTAACTTTACTAATTCCCTTCCTTAAGCTAGGTCCGACATTCTCAGGTGTTGGTGCTTCAATTTGTTGTGGTGAGGAACAAATAGATTGGTTAATTTGGGGGAATTAATCCCTTGCTCCTCCACACTAATGGGGGGGGGTGTCTAGCCACGTGCAGGGCTAGTTCATTAAAGCCAAGCTGCTTACAAGCAGTTGGTAACCCTAGGGGGCTGGTTTACTATTCTGCACTTTGCTTCCCAGACAAAAATAATAATTAAAAATGAGTAAACAAGAAAGATAACAAAACAAAAGTCCCCCAAGAAGATGGGGAAAGGGTTCTTTGGCCCACATAGCTTTGTGCTCATTGCATCTACAATATCATCTAGCCATCTTATTTTTGGCCATCCCCTTCTTTTGTCCTCCACCTTTCCCAGCATCAAGGCTTTCTCAAGTGAATCCTCTCTTCTTCTTTCCCCAAAGAAAGACTCAGACACCGGTATATGGATAAAGGCATTGGGCCACTTTTATTGAATAATGCCCTAGTCCGAATTATAACTTTCAATTGGTGTAATCATCCAATTGTAATTCTTTAAGGCAAGCAGGCCGCAGTAACACTGGTAAGGTTCCTCCCAAAATGCCAATGGCAATTGGCTACATGTAACTATTTGTATCAATTTGTTTGTTGACACAAACAAATTGTTGACCGGAGTCAATAAACTATCTACTGACTCCACCCTATGACGTGTATCCGTTAAATATCAAGGTGATGCAGGCTGTGAAGCTCCTGCCATCACCCCTTGCCTGGTTCGCCCTTGACCGGCCAAACCTCTTTCCCCTGTACCTGTCTACGTGTTGGCCAGTCAATTGTGAACCTACCGGATACCTATGGGTCATAAATCTTTACCTTACCAGTGCTACCCACCACACGGGGAGGCATCCATGATGACTCACCCCCCCCCCAGACCGTCAGCTCGGTCACCAGGCCTGCTTGCATCTCATCAAGAAAGAGGTACATACCTCTAGCCGACCTGCCTACAGGTCAAAATTTCTGTAAGCCTATCCTCAGATATCTAATGGCTATCCCCCAAGCCATTCTCAGCAAGGAGCCGGGCAACAGCCCTGTCCACTGACCGCCGGGATGGTCCGAACTGCGGAGATCCATGTCTCCTCTAAATTGATGTCTCGGCACGATGTTAGACCATGGCGACCGTGTGAAGCCATAAATGATATAAAACGCCACGTCACTGCACCTCGACAGTTTAAGGAAAGGTCATTGATCCGTGTGAGATCATTGCCGCCGAGGTGCAGAATAAGAACATCAGGTGGTCCAGCATCCCTGATGGACATCAGGAATGGCAACAGTTCCCGCCCTTTCATGCCACGCATACATACCACCGCATACATGCGGATGCACGCAGCCCGAGCTGGGGTCCACACTCTGTCACCGCAGCATATACTGCTGCCCAGTGTACATAGCTGCGGCCCACCAGCCCCACTGCCACCGGTGTGCGGAGACACACAGGATCTGTAAAAGAGGAGAAGGGGTTAGGGACATAACTAGGTATTCATACAGTGAGAGGATGTACATATAGAAAAAATTCACGCACACCACCACGTGCCCACCTATATCCGCCTCCGAGTACCCCAAATGCAGCCGCGGTCAATGCGACGCTTATTTTAAGTAAATGGGTGCCATAACGGGCCCCACACTGGGAAGCACGGTACCGGTCACCCTTCGGAACTTAAATTTGGTAAGTGTAGACCCATCTGGTGGCAGAAAAACAGGCTAGGACGCGCAGCAGGCACTGCCAATCGCATGTAGGGCACCAACCGGAACAATGTCAGCAAATGTACGGCATGGCAGTATACACCACTGCCCACTCCATGCTGATCGGCCTTCGAGGGATGAATCCCCAACTAAGCCCACTCTTGTTTGACATAGACATCTTCGAGTTCCAGTGCCCTACAAAACACGTCCCCTTCTGACCATGGGACCAGCTCACTGAGTTGGCGAGCTCTAGAAAAAGGCTACATCGGTAGCTGCATGAAAAGAGACTCCTCCTACCTACTGTGATATAGTCTATGGCAACCTCGTGCAAGGTGGGTCAGAATATCTGTGAGAATAGGGCGACGTGTGTCAGGCAGCAGCTACGTACATGTGTCCACCCCCCTAATACATGGCTTATTCAGAAGACCCTCACATAGTAGGGAAAGCCCCGTGCTTTGGCCATGAGTATCAATGCTCAAAGCCTGGTGGCTATGGTGCATGGAGCCAACCCCAGATCATAGGGCAGACTATACAATCTAAAACCCAGTCAACCAATGTCGGCCGCATTTTGGGCAATTGCCTTTACCAACAAAAAGGGTCTAAAGTGAAGGATAGGATGCCGATGCGGGGTGCGCGTGCGAGTTACCAATACATGCAATTCTCCCGGTTCACGTCTCCTTGCCAAATGACCATACCGCAGCCAGGAGTGGAGAGAGTAGCTCACAAGCGTCCGGAGCCCAGCCGGGTACCGGGCGATCTGCAGGCGGGGGGAAGGATAAGCAATATCGTTATAAATGACTGGCACATGTTTAGCCCAAAGAAGCGCCTTAAAGCGCATGAACCTCAGAACAATATGCAAGCTGAGGCCATGACTCAGGTGATTTAGACATTCGGGCATTGACAATGTGCACCACCGCAGCATTACCACACCAAAAGTGAAGCACAGAATCAGGCCGCCTGTCCCCCAGAGCATAAAGGGTACCCAGAATTGAGAAGATATGTTAGAAACATAAGATCGCGTAAGCGATCCGTGCCCTGACATCCCTGGGGCCCATTGCCATAGACCCCTGTCCTTAATTAAATCCCTCCACCCGGGGAGCCAGAGGCATCCGACTGAACTTGCAACTGGGGCTGACCAGAAGCTCAGACCTCCCGATGCAACAGCATGGAAGTCCTGCGGTAATGAGAGCCAAACCAACAGGTCCGCTCGTAAACCCCTAATCAGCTGTAACCCTGTGGCTTCATTGAACGAGACCCACCATAGCGTGACCCAGACACTAGGCGAAAGCACTGCCTTGTATTACCACCTGCAGGCGAAGTTGATGCGGCCCTGCATCACATGTGACTCTCGTAGAGGCACCTTCCACTTGGCAACATTGCCACCTTGCAGCAGGGGCCGCTCACCCTGACCGACAATTCGGTCACCTGGCCCTCTTGCATGTCATTCAAAAGAGAGGTGCCTCGACATGTGTACCGGTGACCCCTTCTCCGGAATACAGGCCTAATTCCTGTAACCCTATCCTCAGACTACAAATGGCTGTCCCTGGGCCATTCTAGATAAAGAACCAGGCAGCAGCCCTCTTCACTGACCGTCGGGCACGGTCCAAACGCTGGGACAAAGTGTCACCCATGATATTGCATCGGCATGATATATGACCATAGCAATCGTGTAGACGGCCATAAATGGCAAAGAAACACCAGGTCACTGCACTCGGAAGTCTTTAAGTCCGGGCCAGCAATCCGGTAAGATCACCGCCTCCGAAGTGCAGCATTAAAACATGTGGTGGCCCCGCATCCCCAATGGACATCAGGAATGTCAACAGTTTCCGCCACCTCTATGCCATGCACCCATACCACTGCATACGTGCGGTTACGCGTCGTCCAAGATGGGGTCCCCATTCTAACGAAACGGCCTACTGCGCCACCCTAGTGCACAGAGTTGTGGCCCACCAGCCACACTATCACCAGTGTGCGGGAACACACTGTGTCTGTAAAATAAGGAGGGAGAATAGAGGGCAGACAAGGCACTCATTCAGTGCAGGGATAAATGGACAGAGGAAATTGGGCAAATCCACACCTGCCCCTGCAACATATGTCGGGCTCTGGGCACCCAAACGGAGCCACAGCTGATGCAGCGCCCAACCAGGAGGAATGGGTACCAATTTCAGTTCAGTCAGGTAGACCCGGCTTGGTGGTAGACGACAGGCTGGGACGCGAACCAAGGGCTGCCACAAACACCTGTGGGGGAGCGACCAGACATACGGCAGCGCCATGCTAGTAGCCTCTCCGGGCTGATCGGCCCTTGAGGAGCGAAGCCTCACCGTAGCCCACTCCTGATCGCGCAACCCATGATCTAGCACCAGTGCCCTGCAAAACATGTCCCCTGTCGAAGGTAGTAGCAGCTAACTCAATCTGGGAGCTCCAGATCAAGGTACAAGTGGTTGCCCGAAAGTGGACTCTCCGCATGCAGCATAAGCGTTGCTGCGTAAGAGTCACATACAGTAACCACACTCGCTAACAGGGGTCGTCGCTGGCCTCATAGGGGAAGAGGCCACCCTAAGCCTAAGGTCTTGACGTATGCTAACCATGATGGGCCAGGGAAAACAACCACGGCCCTGCCATCATTGTCCCAGCACTGCACCATTGGAACGGCCAAATGAGGAAGGGTCCTCATACCTCCTGCCATGGATGCCCAATAGGCCGGCAACCAACCAGCCCCATAGGGGGGGCAGGGTGCGGCGACGGGGCAACTCCTTGACCCCGTCGTCCTACCCCTAATTCCCTAATCAGTGTGTTCACAATGCAGGAGGGAGAAAACGTGAATATATTCCCCAGACCACAGTGCTCAGCTAATAGCCCAGTACAAGTGGGCACCCAGGGGCATAGAGCAAGCAGCCGACAGCAGAACCACCGTTGGCACTGATTGTAGTGGATAAACACATAACCGACCCTACGGGCCCAGGGGAAGTAAATAAAAGCATAGGGGCAGTAACCCCAGTAAGAACCAGAGTGTAATTGTCCTGCTGCAACTATGGCCACTACACACACACCCCAGCGTGACAAGCTAGTGTCAGAGGTGTGCTAACTTGACCAGGATACTCACTCGGTGCACCCCCGCGAGCCGCCCCCACTGGGGGTTCCGGCCCGCGGTGGGCGTCGGAGTCCGCGCTGTCCCTCTCGCTCTGTGTTGCCATGCATCCTGGGCCGGATGGGGAGCCGCGAGGCACCAGCCTACACTGGCCTGAAGGCCTCTAGCAGCTCAACCCTGTTGGCGGCCCACTGCACAGCCATTGCCAGCACGTGGGCCAGAACCGCCAAGTTGGCGCGCCCACCATCCGAGGTGATGGAGCAATGACCATAGATGCCTCATTGCGAAAGTGGAGGCAAGGGAGCATCCGCAACACCTAACCCACCAAGACGAGGTGGGCCGGATGGGCCGGATGGCCCCACCGGGTAATTGATACGGGGTAACCCATGGTAATCCCCGGCCAGAATAGTGGCATGCCTATCAATACGGCCCATGAAGGGCCGGAATGACGGCGGGGCGGAAACCCACACCGTGCCAAAGTGGGTCACTACGCCCAATCCGGGCCAATAAGCAGCGGGGGTAAGAAGCCCAGCAGGGTAGGCCTGTGCAAACCCCCCCCCCCCCCCGAGACCCCAGCCTGGGCTCGTGGGACCTGCGGGGTTGCCATCCGAGCCCTCCGGCCCGGTGGAAGTCCCGCAAAATAAAGGGGTGGGCTGAGCCCACCACATTGAAGCATCCCGTTCTGCAGTTCTCTGAATCGAACCGCTGACTTTCAGCCTCTCAGGCAGCCTCTTAGCCACCCGAGCCACTGCGGTCCGGAGCGAAATCAAGCCTCTTGCAAAAGAGGCAAGCAAAGTTCTATGAAGGGGTAGGGAAAGCCCTTCCCCTCGGCCGCGGCTGGACCATCGGAGCCATGCGCTTGGGAGCCATGGCTCCCAAAGAAGCTGCCTCCTGATAGATCCCTGGCCAGGGATCAGTTCCTGTGCCCTGAGTACTGCAGTAGCCAAGAGGAAAAGAACTCCATTCGAAGGAAAAGGTACGAAGGGCAAAAAGAGCGAGGACCGCGGCGGAGAAAACTTTTAAAGAGCCAGTGCTGTCTGTGTTTGCAGACATTTTCATGGCCATGTGGCAGGCATGATTAGAGCCCAGCAAGTCACATGGCTATATTTGGCCATGCCCACAGATTTGGCCACACCCACAGAGGGGTGTGGCCAAAATTTCCCTTATTTTCAAATCTAAAACTTGACAGGTATGACCTCTGTATGCTTACTTTTTATCTAAATTGGTAGGGTTTTTTTTACATTTTGACTTAAGATGTGGGCCTCCTAACCATTGAGCACACTAATGCAGCCCACATGTCCCTGAAGGTTGGGATCACTGTTCTAAACTATGGATTTATGTTGGCTTTAACAAACCATAGTTAATGGACAAACCACAATTTGTCTAAGTTCAGACATAGTGGGAACCATAGTTAGTGTAAAATGGAAGAAAATATTTCTCATCTCCTCATAGGTGCACTAAGTAAATTGCAAAATGCTGGGCTTCAGCAGGTTCCATTCATGTAATGTTAAGTTTAGCAATACATATAAAAAAGGTCAGTGTTTGAATTTTTGCAGCTTTTCTGCTAACTATAACTGCTAACTCCACTAAGAATACAGACTTAGAAGCAGATATCCTTGGTTACCTTTTTATCAATTGTATTAATAATAGCAAGTGCCTGGTTTCAGAATAATTTTCATTGTTCTTTTCTACTCAGTTAAGGCATCAAGTGGTCTTTTTGTTGTTGGTTGAAGTCCAAAATTAATCAAAGTGAACAGCAAACATCTATGGTTTTAGCAAAGCTAAGCTACGTTGCATATGATTGTTGGGGCGGGGTTAATTTCTAACCCCATCTGTACAGTGCTATACTGTCTAAAGCTGGAAATTTAAATTAACAGTAACCACTCATGGGAGAAGACTGGCAACATTATAGCTTATTATATTAATCATTGTTATACATGGAAGGTTGAGCTTAATTATGATAACACTATCATAGAAACAGAAGGGGTTCAGAGATACACCAGGGGATGACTTATAGACATGGAAGATTTTAACTGTTGGGGCTTTTTAATTTAGAGACGTTATGATTAAATGAAGAAATGCTAGCAGAGCTACAAGGAGGAATGACTGGCATACAGAACTGAAAGTGGGAATCTTTTAATTAGGTAAACAACCAAAGACATCAGCAAATCATAGTAGTTCTGGAGGGTAGAGCTTTCCTCAGTGCAATCTAGTTTAGTCTTCAGTTTACCTTGGAAGGAAATTGATCTTGAGTTTGAAGATGTTAACTCAAGTTTGAAGATGTATGTTTTTTGAACTACATGTCTCAGAATCCCTCAGCCAGCTATTAAAAAAGTCATCTTTCCAAACTGTAATGATAATCACTAACATTCCTAATCAAGGGAGATTCCAGTACTTTCATTGTGAAGAGAAAATCAGGCCACTAAAACTACTTTCTGACAGAAGAAAATGAAGCCCACCCCAATGAAAGGCAAGCAGATATGAATCAATCAAAGCTAGCCAATTTACTTCTTGTTAGAGGTCCACAGTTCAGGCTCCAATCCTGTGCAGCACAGCAAGTCAACATTCTCTAGATATCTTGTTTGGAGCCACAAAATAATCAAAATGCTTACAAGAAATTGGTCTTTGAGAGTAACTGTGTATTTTTGTCTGTGCAGCTGGAAAGTATTAGGCTGTTAATCTGCAAAGAATTTAAATGAATTTTGAGTGTTTCTGCAAACTAGTGCTCAGCACACCCAGCTATATTGTATTGAGGAAGAAGCCTTGGCCATGTTCTTCCAGTGTTCTTTTATGTTCTAGAGTGGAACACAACATATCCAAATTTTGAAAGAAAGCTAAATGAAAGGTGTGGATGTTTGTTGCAAAACATCATTTAAAATCACTCTCAGATGTGTTGTGTGAATTAATTTTTTGAGAGCTGCTTTCCTTTTAAAAGGTCATGAAGTCACGATAATGTCTCTTCAGACTCTCAATTAGACATTTCTTAGGTATCTCCATCCCTGAGAATAGAACACATAGCTAAACTGACAAGGAGAAAGGAATTCCCTTGTTCATATTCAAAGCATTTAACCGATTTTAAATCATATTGAGATCTTATTCAAATGGTTGCATTGATTCTTTTAATAATTGGATTTTTTTCATCAAATGCTACAGATTGATTGATTCATTTTCAGTGGCTTGGCATTGAAATCAAATGTATCTCAAGTGCAAACCATCTCATTAAAAAGCAGTCTAATACTTCTTAAATCTTATGAGTAAAAAGTCTTCTAAATGACTGTAATATTTGTTCTCATTATGCTTATTTTATAATTGACTAAAACTGTTGGTTGGAAGGTGTTTCAATTATACGAGTCATTTTCTTTAAGTGCAGCAAATTAAGTCCCCCAGATATCATGGCAGTAGTGTGGCAGTATCCTAGCAATGTGGAAATGCACAAAAAACTTTCCTTTTAAGAAAACTTTGATGCATGGTAAAAGTGTCTAACATTTTGTTCCTTAACTACAAGCTGATTTACAATATGCTCCTTGATCATCTGTTGACAAGGGCACAGAGTAAGGACTTGTGCATACAATTCAGTCATCACAGCTTTGATATCAATGATCAAACTTTCACCACTTGTGCAAGTGCCACATCTTGTCAGGATGTGTTACATCTTGTGTGGACTTGCAGCTGCTGTCCTAAGCCTAGAAGCAGCTGCTCTACATTCTGCAGGACTGGACCCTCACCCTGCTGCTAAGCCCCACCTGGAAGCCCTGTGAAAGATCCCAGACCATCATAAGCTCTACCTGGAGTCCCTGGATGGCTTAGTTATATAAGAACCAGCCTTTCCTTCCTTCCTTCCTGAAACTGCCTCAACAATAAACAACAAGATCAGCAGACATATGGTTACTTGGCTCCTGGAACTTTTGTCTTGTTCCTGCTGTCAAAGATCTCTACCTTGCTCCTGGTTCTGAAAATATCTTGCTGTGGGCCTGATTTTTAGTAGATCTGCTACCTTGTTCCTGATTATTGAAGACTTATGCCCAGTTACTGTGGACTGTTGTTGTGCCTTGCCTGGATCTGTGCTTCTTGATCATGATATGGTTGCAGCTCTTGAATATTTTCTGACTCGGTACCGAAGGTAGCATGCTTGGATCATGGATCTCTTCCCTTATTCCTGGTTTCTGCTGTTGAAGATCTTTGCCTTGCTCCTGGTTGCTGCTCCTGTTCCTGGTAATTGTTGTTATGCCTTGCCTGGATCCTTGCTCCTTGAACTCTGTCCTTGTTTTGCTTCTGGATCACTTGCCTTGTTCCTGGCTTCTAGGAGACCTCCTGCCTGATTTCTAGAAGATCCCCTCCTTGTCCTTGATTCCTGTGGACTGTTGTTTTGCCTTGCCTGAATCCTTGCTCCTAGATTTTTGTCATCACCTTGCTCCAGCCCCTGGGAGTTCTCTGCTTTGATTTCTGGCTCATTTTAGCTATGCTTTCATCATCTGGACTGATCCTGCATCCCTGGTTTCATGTGCACTCTGGACTGAGATTTGGTGACTGTTTGGCTTGTTACCTGGTTGTCCTGGCATTTGTATCACCTACCAGCTGCCCACTGACAGACTGCTAGCTAGAAATTGTTTGTCAATCAGAGCAGGAATTTGATTATTCTTTCAATGTCTTCATGGAAAAGAAACACTAAATAGACATTAAGGGGACATCTGAGAACCATACAGGGCTATTGAAATTGAATAGCCAGAACCATCAAGAGGAAAGATCAATTGTTATTTTAAAAAGAGGTACACTAAGGTAATGAAGAGAACTTTCATCCATGTGCCTTGAAGAAGCAGGATAGAGGTCTAGAAATGCTGTCCTATAGAACAGGGAAATCTCTCTACTAAAGAACAACAAATGGGCTTAAAATAAGAACAGCCTTGCTGGACAGGCCACAGCCCATCCAGTCCAGCATTCTGTCTCACACAGTGGCTCACCATTTGCTTCAGGGTATATCTAAGCAGATGTCTTCACCTGCCTAGGATTCCCTGTAAATGGCATTGAGAGATATCCTGCCTATCTCTCCAACCCAGAGGTTGTTCTTGGGTATCATAATTATAGCCATTGATACCCTTGTCCTCCATGAACTTGTCTAATCCTTTCTTAAAGCTGTCAAGACTGACAGCTGTCACCACTTCTTCTGGCAGGGAGTTCCATAGACCAGTGATCCTCTGGGTGAAAAGTACTTTCTCTTATATTTTGAGATCTGTAACATACTTTTCAGTGAGGACGAAGTGTTCTGAGCTGGGTTTTGTCTGTTGCCATTTCCAATATCAGTCTTGTGTCCTCTTACATAAAGCTTGTCTCATTTTTCCTACGTAGTATGTGAAAGGGGCATTGATGGTAAAAGGTGGCATAGATAAATTAGCAGATGAACAAACAAGTGCTCCTTTAATGTTATGGGTGACATTGTTAGAGCTGCTAATGGAGTTGCCAGAACAAATATGAGGACACAGTACATACCTAGGTTTGCAAGTGGGTCTTGTTGCTGCTTTTGTGTCAATTTTTTCTGTAAGCGAATATAGGCTGGCCACACAGAGTCTTGGAAAGGGTAGTGTTGTGATCCACAGTGAGTAGGAAACAGCTGATGACATGATCTTACAGTTGGGAGTTGTAGGTGACTAGCAATTGTATTCTTCCATAGAATCATAGGGGCATAGAATCATAGAATAATGGAACTGGAAGGGGCTTTACAAGAGCTCAATGCAGGAATCTAAGTTTGTGAGCAGTTGGTTTGGCTGGATAGCTCAGTGGTTTAGGTATCTGGCCACAGATCCAGAGGTTGGGAGTTCAGGTTACATTGTGCCTCCTGGGAAAAGAGCCATACTTGAGCCTTGGGGGAAGCTTCACAGTCCCAGAGTGTCCCCAGAAGAAGGGAAATGGTAAAACATTCTGTGTATCATCTAATTAGAAAACCCTGCATAGGGATACCATAACTGAAAATTGACTTGACACCACAAAAATTATTATTTCTTATTGGCTGATACATTAGATTTCGTGAAAGCAAAATATTTGGAACACAGGACATGCCATTTGGAGGTTGGGGCAGGAGACATTAGCCTTCATTTACTCCTCTTCTGATGTTATGTATTATTCTGATACAGTGATACCTCATACAACGTCCAAACTTGGTTCCACAATTTTGGACTTTATACGGATTTGGACTTTGTATAAGGCATGCAAAATCCTAGCCACGATGCCTCATGCAACGTCCAAATCCTTGCCGCAATGCCTCGTACAACGTCATTTCCATAGAGATACATTGTACTGTAACAGCACAGACTTCAGGGCAAAGTCAAGGAAACAGACAGGAAACTGACAGAACTTTAAGAAATCATTGTCTAAAGGCTAAATACATTACAAAAACATGTCAAACAACCCTGATTTTAGGGGACAAACCATACAACAAGTTTTTAAAGAATGGTCCAAGAACCTGAAGAATGCTGCAAAAATCCCAGGAATGCTTCCAAAAATTCTGACGAAAAAAATCAAAAAATCCAAAATCGCACTCAAAACCACTCCTAAACACTCTTCGCCTCATGCAAAACCCACAAGAGCAATGCATGCATGCATTCTGCCTTTTATATTGCCCAGGCACAATGCAAACTATGAAAACCCCAATGCCTCATACAAAGTCGCAGTGACTTTGTATGAGGCAACTTTTTTCAAGGAAATAGGCGATGTTGTATGAATTTGATGTTGTATGAAGCGGACTTTGTATGAGGTATTACTGTACCTCCAGTCAAAAAAATTTGCCTAAAGTTGACATTATGGCTGTGAGTGGGCTGGGGCAAAGGATTCTGTGCATAGTTCTGATCTTCTGGCAGAAGCTGTATATTTATAATAATAATAAATTTTAATTTATATCCCACCCTACTCGGCACAGGCCGACTCAGGGTGGCTAACAGCATTTCAAATAAAGATACAAAATAATTATACAGAAATACAATGGAGTAAAGCAATAAATACAGAATAAAACAAGGTAACATAAAAATAAGATACAAAATATACAAATTACAAATGTATAAATTTTAAAGCATCAAATCCATCATACACAGCACCAGGAGCGGGGGAAAATCAAACACACACACACACACACACACAACAGGGCTCGCCATCCATGACGGAGCCCAAGGCTCAACGTCCACAATAGAGCCGGGCTCACTTGCCTTAGAAGAAATAGATGTCTGAGTGAGGCATGTGACTAGTGAAAATGAGAAGGAAGAATGAATGAGTAGTTAGGGACTTTAGAGAGACAAAAAAGAGAAGAATTATCAAATAAAAGTTAAAATAAGTTGTTGGGGGGTTTGTGTGTGTGTGTGTGTGTTTTTACAAATAGAGAAGGATATATTCATCTGAAAGGTCTGAAGTTTGAGGACCTTTCATGGTTGTGGGTGGGTTCAGTTGAGGATGGCTTTGAGTTCAGGTATTGCCCTAGATTAGCATCTTTAATCTTGGCATAGCAAAATGCATTTGTCATGTAGAAGTCCAATAAATAAATAAATTTCATTGCTTATTCTACAAAAGAATTCAGATGCTCTTCTCTGCCTTCCATGTGCTTCCCTCTCCAGACTATCACTGGTCTAATAAATGGAGTATTTTTGGCTTGGTGGTTATGATGCTTCAGTTAGAGCAATAAGTAGCATGTCTTCTTAGCCCTATTTGAGTTACTTAAAATACTGTGATTCTTGAAATGTCAGTGGCATGTTTTGTATTCATTGTTATACCTGAAATATGGGTTGTGCATGTAATATATGTAGTTTTGTGACTTATTTATGTGGCTTCAAAATATTTTCTTAATATTAACAACCAAAATCTTGTGGGGATGTGTTTCAGTGTAGCTATGGCTACAACTGAAGGTTAAGTAAGTTGGCGAAAAGAAAATGAAAAGAGATATAAGTACTGAATCAGCCCTCAAATTTCTCAAATTGCAGTTTGCCAACAGATTTAATATGTCACCAGGCAAGGATCCCAGTTAACCTCAGCAGTCTAGTCTATAGCACAGGTACTTAAGTAGTGAATGAGAAGGCAGTCAGTGTAAGATGTGATGCGGCTGCAAAGAAAATGGTATTTTAGGCTGCATTAGTACTGCAGGATGGAATGAGCTCCCATCTTTGTCCCAGCTCCTGCCAACCTAGCAGTTCAAAAGCAAGACATTGCAAGTAGATAAATAGGGACCACTTTGGTGGGAAGGTAACAGCGTTCCATGCACTCTGGTGTCAAGTCATGCCTGCCACATGACCACGGAAATGTCTGCAGAAGCAGACAGCGCTGGCTCTTCGGCTTTGAAATAGAGATGAGCGCTGAACCCTAGAGCGCTGAACCCCTTGTTATGTAGGTTAACTGTGTTTACTGACAGGAGCTGAATGTATCTTTCCTCAGGTATCTATTATTATGCAAATAAGTGGATCGAAAATGTGCACACTCTGTTATCCAATGGGCTTGTTGTATTATTGTTACTGTTAATGTTTATAGTGTATATAAGTCCGAGTTTTGCCCCATCCAAACTGTGTTCAAACCCCACTATTAAAGAGCTGAATTTCACTACTTCACTCGTCTGCTTCTTCATTCCCTGAACACGAAACTGGCGATGAGGATGGGATGACGTCCCCACATGGCAGCAACATCGGTCCATTTGACCCAGCGCGTCCAGAGAAATGGGCAACATACAAACGCCAATTCCGCCACGCAATGGCCTCGCAGAAGATTGCCGACGAAGACCAGAAGCATTCCGGTTTCCTCGCTCAGTGCGGTTCTGAGATGCTTGAGCTGGCAACCCACCTCATTCTCCCAAGGGGCGTGGATGTGGTGCCGTTCGCAGAAATTATGACCGCACTGAGGAAACACCTGCAGCCAGAGGTCTCGATCTTCCTGGCCAGGGTGGCCTTCCACAGAAGGGAGCAGCGACCTGGGGAGTCCATTGCAGACTACGCCGCTGCTCTGTGCATTGCTGCTGCCCCTTGCAAGTGGGACAACATCGACGAAGCACTCCAGGACCGTCTGCTGGCTGGCATGAGGGACGAAGATGCTCAATGCTGCCCCATGATCAGGAAGATGCTAACTTTCAAGGCTGTCCTAGAAGAGGCAGTAGCGTCTGAGGCCGCTCAGTCCGGCATCAAGCTTTTCCGGCATCGCCACTCCACCACCAGTGCCACTGACTCAGCTGTGCAAGCTTAGCAAAATTCATATTCATCCTCCTCAGCTTTGTCTGGTTCCACCTCTTCATTGGAGTCCAGCGACGCAGAGGGAGAAGTCCGAGCGGTCCGACAAAAGCACCGAGAGCACCGAGACAATCTGGAGAAGAAATTCCTTTGCAAGTGTGATGGGTGTGGAGCCCGGCATGACCACAGGAAGTGCCCCTTCCACACAGCAGAATGCCACAACTGCGGGCAACGAGGGCACATTGCTAAAGTATGCCAACAACAAAAACAAAGAACTCCAGCACCTGAGTCCAAGAAGAGTAATCACCACAAAACGTCCACCGCCAAAGTGTCCCCAGAGCCTGAGCCATGCCAAGTGGGCATCATCAGCGAGCATTTCTTCATTAACCTGAGCCTGAAGGACGTCCCCTTCAAGATGGAGGTGGATTCAGGTACTACCTTTTCCATAATCCCACAGCGGGAGTTTTTGAGAATTCCCCCTGCCTCTCGACCCAAGCTCAAATCTTTTAAAATATCCCTCCGGGATGTGCAAGGTTGCCAGATTCTGGTCCTGGGGGTGGGAAATTTCTTGGTCAAATCCAAAAAAAAATTGCACCTCCTTGCCATTCGTTGTAGTTAAGTAGGGCACTAACTGTCTTATTGGGACCCAATGGTTTAGGCCCCTGGGAATCCGGCTTTCTGACATTCACGCAATAGACGCCTACCCAATCTGGGACATTTGTGCTGCACATCCTGAGGTATTCAAAAAGGGTTTAAGGTTGTACAAAGGACCCCCTGTGGACATTTTTGTTTTTGTTTTTAAATATTTTTATTAAATTTTAACACAATAATACATCTCAACAAAATAAGACAACAGTAATACATAACATAAACAAACATTACAAATTAACAATCTTAATACAATAAAGAGAAAACATATAAAAATACCAATGTGTATGACTTAGTAAAATATATGTTAACACATTCACCTTCATACTTTTAATAAGTAACTTACTCATCTAAATACTATATTTTGCCTCTATTAATTATACATCCCACTAATATCTAAACTCAATTTTATAATTTAGCATTATCGCTTTAAACAAATTCTTACTCATTTCATTCCTACGCATTCTAATACATCAATTAAGTCAAACTCCATAATCATTATTTCAATATAAAAATTGTAATACTAGTACAAAAATAATCAAAAAACACCCAGTGCTTTATGCATTGCCCTGGAGAGCACGGATTTTCTCATTAGTTTCTTATCCAAAAACATCTTTGGCCAGGTACAGGCCTATTTGTATCATCTCCTTTCAATGCATGTTCCACAAATACTTGCCACACCTTCCAGAATCTGTTTTCTTTAATTATACCCTTTCTCATTTTTAACTTCCATGTTAGCTTATCATTCAACGCTAAATCCCACATTTCCTTTTACCATTCCTCTATTTTCACAATCACATCATTTTTCCAATTTCTAGCGATACATTGTCTACCCGTTGTCAACACTATCTCTAACAGTTCTTTTTTGTCCTTGCTTAAATTTGTGCTTTCCACATCTGTCAACAAAACGGTACTTGACCCCAATTTAATATTCATACCCATAATTTCCCCTATCTCTTTTTCAATTTTCCTCCAGAAGTCTTTAACTACTTTACAACTCCACCACATGTGTTCCTAAGTTCCCAATGACTCCTTACACCGCCAACACATTTTATACTTCTTATTATCAATTTGATTTAACCTCACTGGGGTCAAATACCATTTCCACAACATTTTATAATTATGCTCCTTTAATCTAACGGACATAGTTCTCATGATTCTTTTCTTCCACTTATTTTTCCAATTTGCATCGTCAATCTTAATATTCAAATCTCTTTCCCAACTCATTTTCAAATCCTCTTGTGGGTTACCCTCGTTATTTAACAAACTATATATTTTGCTAACTATACCCTTAATACACCTTTCTCCCTTTCTTATTTTTATTAACAATTCCTCAAACCCCGTCTTCTCTCTATCCCAGCAAGTTTCCCTCATATATTTGCTATTCCATTTATTTACTAGCACTTTCTGGAACCAATTCATCTTCAGCTGTGCATACAAATCTGCCTTTTTCTCACTATCACTACAGGCCAAGATCCAGTCCCTTAACAAGGAAACATCATTCTTATACAGTAACTCTTTTACCTCGTTATCCAATTTTATTGGAAATTTTTTAATATCTTCAATTTTGATAATAGGAGAAATATCCGGGGCCAATTCTTTTTTCACTTTTCTCCACACTCCCAATAGAACCTTCATCATTTTATTTTTAACAGGTGGTTTCACAAAATCACATCCCAGAAAGACCATTTTTCCAATTTGCTTAATCTCGTTCATCTCTATTTCCTCCCTTATAACCTTTTCTCTAGCCATAATCTTTACTATATTCTTAATTTGAAAAGCACGATAGTAGTTCCTCAAATTCAGGATTCCTAAGCCTCCTACTTTCTGTGATAAGTACCATAATCTTTTTTATTAATTCTAGGTTTCTTTCCTCCATTACAGAAACTATCAAACAATTTTTGAAACTCCTTTATTTAATTATCATTCAATTGAATTGAAAGAGCATCGAATAAGAAGTTAATTCTAGGTAGTAACATCATTTTACATAACGCTATCCTACCAAATCAGGACAACTTCAGCTTTTGGTATCGTATTTTCTCTTTAATTTCTATTTTTAATTTTACATAGTTTAACTTCTTAAGATCCTCACTCATATTTGAGATATTTATCCCCAAATATTTCAAGTTGTCTTTAATTTGTAAATTACAATTTTCCTTTATTGTTTTTTGTTCTTCCTTACATATATTGCACAAAATCATCTCTGACTTGTCCCAGTTAATTCTCAATCCTGTAATGACCTCAAATTCTTTAAGCTTTTCTTGTATCTTAACTAAAGTTTTCCCAGGTTGTTTTGTAATTATCAATGTATCATCAGCATATAAACTTATCTTATTTCCTAATATCCCCTGAATTTCTTTATCATCCCTTATAGCCTTTGCCAACATCTCCATAGCCATAATGAACAATATTGGTGATAATGGGCATCCCTGTCTTGTTCCTACTTCTAATATCACTTCTTCTGTTACCTCATCGTTTATCCTGACAATGGCAGATCCATGCTGATATAATTATTCAATAGTCATCCTGAATTTATCACCGAATCCATAGCATTTGATTAGCTCTTTAATTGTAACCCATTGTAACGAATCAAATGCCTTAAAAATATCCAACGATAAGAGCCCAACTTTCTCCTTAGTCTGTCCAACTGTATCTATTAAATCAATAACCCTTCTTGTCAGGTCTGCCATGTGTCTACCCTTCAAAAAGGGTATTAATGATCCTCATTAATATAGTTACCCATAAAACTATTCAACCCCCCGTGGACTTTGAGCTTGACCCAACCGTTCGGCCCATCTGGATGAAGCCACGCCGGGTACCCTTTGCTTTAAAGGAGAAGATAGAAGCCAAGCTGGACAAACTGGTGGGGCAGGGCATCCTAGTGCCAGTGGACTCTGCAAAGTGGGAGACACCAATAGTGACTGCTTTGAAAAGTAACGGGGAGGTCAAGATATGCGCTGACTATAAGTGTACCATCAATAAAGCTATTCGCCCAGATGCATATCCTGTGCCCATGGTAAGCCACCTTCTTGCCTCCTTGCATGGAGGAAATTGCTTCACAAAACTTTACCTTGCCCAGGCTTGCCAAAAATTGACTGTGTCTCCTGCTGCTGCCATAGCCCAGACCATAGTAATGCATGGGGGGGGGGGGCATTTAAGGTAACTCGACTACAATTTGGGGTGAATGCGGCCCCTGGAATATTTCAATCTCTTGTAGAACATATTTTAAAAGGTTTGCCCGGTGTCCTGCCATATTTTGACAATGTCCTGATCACCGCTAAGGACACCATCGAACTAATGGCCAGGCTTGATTGAGTCCTTTCACGTTTCGAGAGGACCAGTCTACGTCTCAGAAGATACAAAAGTGTGGTTTTGGCACAGGAAGTGGAGTTCCTGGGGTACCGAATTACACCCCAAGGTATCATGCCCTCTGACTACAAGGTGCTGGCCATGCGAAATGCACCCCGGCCAAAATGTAAATCCGAATTGCAATCATTTCTAGGATTGTTAAACTTCTATCACACTTTTCTCCATCGCAAAGCCTCAGTTGCCGAACCATTACATTGGCTTCTTAAGAAAGATACTGTTTGTCACTGGGGCCATTGCCAGGAGAAAGCGTTCCTAGAACTTAAAAGGCTGCTATCTTCGGATGCTGTATTAACTCATTTTGATCCTAACAAGGAAGTTGTACTTGTGTGTGATGTATCCCCTGTGGGGGTGGGAGCTGTGTTATGCCATGTACTAAATGACGGGAGGGAAGCCCCTGTAGCATTCTATTCCCATTCACTCTCAAAGCCTGAGAAAATTTACGCTCAGACAGACAGGGAGGTGTTGGCAATCGTGGCTGGCACTAAGAAATTACGGAAGACCTTTTACCATCGTAACTGACCACAAGCCCCTCCTTGGAATCTTTGTGAGGCCCATGCCTCAAATTCTGTCCCCAAGGATGTTGCGTTGGGCAATTTTCCTAAATGCATACGATTTTACTTTGGTGCACAGGCCTGGCAAGAACATCAGCCATGCTGATGCCCTGTCATGTTCTCCACTGCCAGGGATCAGGGAAGCCAATTGCGAGATTGAAAGTGACCACCAGGTCCTTATGATTGAGGCTTTAGACTCACCCCCAGTCGTTCCCTCTGATATAGCCAAGGCTACGGCCAAGGATGTAACATTGACTAAAGTAATGTCTTGGGTACAAAAAGGCTGACCTGTCTCTCCTCTAGCCGAGGAATTCAGAACATTCCACCACAAGCATTTAGAACTGTCAGTGGAATGAGGTTACCTTCTATGGGGCCAGTGGGTGGTCATTCCTGTCACTCTCAGGAAAAAGGTTTTACATCTACTTCACACAAGTCGCCCAGGATTTGTCCATTCCAAACCCTTTGCCCATAGCTACTTTTGGTGGCCTCAACTGGACCAAGACCAAATGGTCAGCACTTGTGCCAGTTGTCAATCCTCTCGCCCAGAGCAATCCCACCTTCCCTCTCGGGAATGGGATTCTGCTCAAGGCCCGTGGTCCAGGTTGCACATAGATTTTGCAGGTCCATTTAGGGGGGCCCTATTTTTGTTGGTTGTAGATTCATTCTCTAAGTGGCTGGAAGTGATTAGGGTGCCTAATACCACTTCAGCCACCACGATAATGCACCTAAGAAGGCTGTTTGCAGCATTTGGACTTCCAGATATGCTGGTGTCTGACAACGCGTCCACGTTCACATCTGCAGAATCCCAATCCTTCATGGAAAGGAATGCAATTAGGCACATCACTGCCGCCCCATTCCACCCAGCCACCAATGGCCAGGTAGAGCGGCAGGTGCGCACAACTAAAGACGCACTTCGGCATATGGGTGAAGGGGACTTGGAGCCCCAGTTATGCCAGTTTCTTTTCACATATAGGCTCATCCCCCTTGCCTCAGGGCTGTCCCCTGCTGAATTGCCCCAGCGAAGGAAACTGTCATCCTTGCTGGACAGATTGGATTCCTCTAGGGTAGAGGACAAAGGCACAAATATAGCAATCCAACACCAGAAGGGTTTCTTGTCCAGAGACCCTGTATATTGCCGCAATTATGCAGCTGGTGGTCCTACATGGGTGCCCGGGTTTGTGATCGATCAGACTGGTCCTGTTTCTTACAGAATCGAAACTTCCACTGGTCTGATCTGGAAGAGGCACGCGGATCAATTGAGACCCAGAGTACTAGACCCACAAGATGAATACAGACACTCAATGCTAGAGGAGGGCACCTCAGATAACCAGAGCACTGGAAACCAAGCCAAATGTGAAAAGACTGAAAGTGGGCATATTAGCCTTGAGAAAAGGAAACTTGAGAGGGGATATGATAGCACTCTTCAGATAATTGATAGTCACAAAGAGGAGGGATGGTATTTGTTATTGATCATCCCAGACTGTAGGAGACATAATAAAGTAGTTGGCTCAAGTTACAGGAAGCCAAGTATAGACTAGATATCAGGAGAAACTTCTTAACTGTTACAGCAGTATCACAATGGATCCAGTTACCTTGGTGAGTACTCCAATGCTGGATGCATTTAAGAGACAATTGGATAGCTATTTACCAGATTTGTCATTTGGTTTCCTGCACTGAGCATAGTTTCAATTCGATGGCTTCATATGTCCTTTCCAACTCAATTATTCTATGATTTTATGATTCTGTGAGATGAAATCTTGGCCATTCATAGCTATGTGCTGTGGTGTATGCCTGGTGTGTAATCTTCAGATGGCCTAGAAGTGAGATGTTGGTCCCAGGAGTCCTTAAGAACTCACCTTTGGGAGAAATAAGATACCTCAGCAGGCTGTGGTCTGTGCGTGACATCTCAAAGTAAGAACACTATTCCCAATCATCTTGGCAGTAGCTACCTAAGCCTTAGTTATATCACATCTAGATGATTGCAGTATATTCCACGTAGGGCTATCTTTGAATGGTATCTTGGACAATTTCCAAAATGCAGTAGTTACACTGCTCACTGGTGCACAATTTTTAGATCGTGTTATTGTGCTAATAAAAGATCTGAACAGATTGCCAGTTGCTTTCTGGCCCACATTCAAGGTATTGGTTTTAAACTTTTAATCTTTAAAAGACTAAGCAGCTTGGTGCCAGCCTATCTAAGGAACAAAGAGGTTTTTTACATTGCCCATGTCATTTAGGGAGCTCTCACTTGACCACCAAATTGTTTGGTGAAATGCTGTCATGCAATATTCCAAGGGGCTTGATAATTTGAAATGAAAAGATAAAAGGGAGAGAGCGAGAAGTGAGAAAGCAAAGATGAAACTTCTCAATAGCCTAACAAGTTCAGAACCAGCTGACTGGTTACCACAGATCCAGCTAATGAAGGATTTTGGGAGCTATAGTTGCCAAGAATTAACTTGTCGAAGCTCTGCTCTTTGGGACTTTGGGCATCTTCTATGGCAGGGGTGCCCAAACTAGGGCCTGGGGGGGTGGATGTGGCCCCCAAAGCCAATTTATCTGGCCAATGAAGCCCTCATCGCTCCTGGAATCTAAAGTAAAACGCGCCTTTACAGGCGTGTTTTACTTCCACTTCCAGGAGTGACAAGGGCTTTGAGGGCTGGATGAATTGGTGTTGGGGGCCGCATCCACCTCCCCCCCCCCGGGCCTTACTGACCAGCTCCATGAACCACGTGATCGGTCCACAGCCCAAAAAGATTGGCCACCCCTGTTCTATGGATTGCACTTCCAGCTGCTGCCCAACAGGACCTTTATTACAAACCTTTGTAAAGGCCTTAGCTAATTGTTTTCTCATAAGGGAAACTCAGTGGACAAAACATAATACAGTACCATTATTTTGATGGCCCAACTGTAAGGTTTCATTTACTTTTAGAGTAATTGAGGTGTGGCATTACTAAAGGAGTACTGTGTGGTTCAAGGGTTGCTCATACTGTGTTTTTTTTTTTTGCTTGTTGCCTCATTGTCTGTTGTAGGTGTAAAAGGTGACAGTACCAGACCAGTGGCTTGTAGAATTCATTTGAAAAATAACGAAGTGCGGTAGTTACTAATGGAAAAATGAAAATTAAGAAGCCCTTTAAATATTATAATTATAAGATTAACTAGCTACTTTTTTGCTTTGTCCTTAGATTCATACTGTAAGTAATTACTTTTTCTATATTCTGCCTTAGGCACACTGAAAAAGTTATCATTGTGTTGCTTTTAAAGTTTGTTTTGAGTAATTGATGGTTACTAAAACATTTAAAAATATTATTTTTCTCCAATGAACTGGGAAATAGCTGCAGTAAATCAGTACTCAGAACTTACATGTACTTTCGTGGGTTTTTTCAATTCCCAATTGAAATATATTATACTTTGATTATAATAATGCTTTTAAGGTCAGTCAAGATAAGAAGAGAAAAGCCTTCTTATTATGAAAGTGCAATATGATGCTGTGGGGACTGGAAAAATGAAAAGACTTGTATTTTGAGCATAAATGAGCAGACGATCTGGATACTTCTGTAGTGAAGCTATACAAAAACCTTTTCCTCCATTTCTTTGGAAGAAAGCAACATATTTTTCAAATCTCATGACAGAGACCAGGTCATAAATATACTAGAAAACACCTCATAAACATGAGCTAAGTAATAAGGTCAATCAGAATGAGAGGACAAAATTTAGTTCCTGTTTATGACATACTTTCCAATACTTATGGCATGAACTGGAGGATGTTCTCACAAAAGTTCAGTAGGGTGTACAGCCTGAACATGAACATATTTACTCAGAGGTAACATGGTTGCATTCTTGTGAACTACTTATATTTTTCTACCACTCGTGGTAGAAGAGGAATTTATGTAAACAGTATGGCAGCTGAAGGGTGGTGTTATCAGTTTCACCTTTTTCTCTAGAATTACACTCAACTGTTTCATACTGTCAGGATGCCTAGTGTGACTTTGGGATGAAATTGATAAGTCTCTATCCCATAAAATTCTCAAAGTAGAAAAAGAATAGATAAATATATCCACAATACAAGATACAAATGGAATCTGCAATAAAACCACATCCGGAGGAACTGTGTTTATGTTCACTGTTCCAACCAAGCCTTTTCAACAATAGCCAGCTCCAATTCTCCTGTGCTTTTTTTAAAAAAAAATCTCCCTTTTGCCATTCTAGTCTGGGCCTTTGACAATGCTGCAAATGGACAAGTACCAGGGATAAAATACCCCCTTGTGCTGGCTTTGCCTGCTTCTCCCGGGAAGAGATGGGCATGCCCTTGCAGGCCTGCCTGCCTGGTGTCATAGGGAGGAACCAAGAAGCCTTTATAGGTGGTGGCTACTTCCTGCCTTGCCCTCTTTAACTGCTCAGCATTGGAGAAACAAATCCCACCCTCCCTCCCTCAGTAGCAGTGTAATATTTAGTCGCTTCGGGGCTGGATGGGAATTTTTGCACGACCCCTGTTTGACTCTTGGAGTCGTGGTTTTTTTGCCCATCCCATACTATTGTTGCAGGTTGAGTTTTCACTGGAGGTTATTCTGGTCACTTTGGCGGGTAGTGCAGGTGATTTAAATCAGAATGGCCTGTTTAGTTATTCGGTTGGGGTCTTGGGTAATTTGGGACCTCAGACAGCACTATCACTTGGGGTGTCTCACAGCTGTCGAATAGCTGCAGACCGGGGTCAGCTGATCAGGAAGCTTTGCCAGCTTGGTCCTACTGTTTTGCATTGCTTGGTCCTACTGTTGGGCATGGTGCTGGCCTGTCTGCAGAGCTTTTCTGCTATCCCTATTATTTGGGATCCAAATTCTCTAGTATTGACCTGAGTTATTATCATGCACCCACACTACTTAGTCCCCAGTGCAATAGTTTGCAACAACTTATTTTGGCTTAATAAAGTGGCCCATGTTTGAACCCATGACATGTGTCCATCCCTTTACTAGGGGGTGGCGGGCAAAGCATGGTACAAAGTATAAGTATTGTATATGCAAGCAGCTTGTTCCACACGGAATTCAACAGGTAGCAACTGAAGGGGATAACAGCTGAAGGAGCCAAGCCCATGCGGCTGCAATCACTCAATTAATAGCTAGCACGGAGAACTCCCTGCCTCCAGCTGTTCATGGTCAGGAATACAACACAATAGGTAGTCAGTGTGTTCATGGTCAGGAATACAACACAATGGGTAATCATGGGCAGGAATACAGTGACGTCAACCAATGGGTATTGTGGCGGGGAATTCAAATGCATTATAAAAGGAGCTGTGTCTCCCAGTGTAACCTCATGTACAGATTGACCATGCTGAAATAAAGAAGTGTTTGGCCCACCTGCGGCTCCGTGTGCAATCAATCTGCCTACATCAAACTGGCGATGAAGGTGGGATAATGGCTTCCCACAGAGTCACCCTCGCACCGTTCAACACCTTGAAGCCCGAGTCATGGGACCTGTATGAGGAGCAGTTCCTATACACCATGGACGCCGAGAGCATTGAAGACGAAGCTCAGAGACGAGCCTGCCTCCTGGCTCAGTGCGGGTTGCCGACCCTGGAGCTGTCAAGGAACCTCTTGATGCTGAGGGGCCTAAGGTTGGTCCCCCTCGACGAATCCTGAACGCGCTGCGGGCACACTTCCGGCCGAAGGTGTCCGTGTTCCCGGCACGGCTGGCCTTCCACTGATGCAACCAGTGGTCCAGAGAGAGCATGGCGGAGTACGTCACCGCACTGAGACTGGCAGCCGTCCCTTGCCGCTGGGGCACCTACCTGAGTGAGGTGCTGCGAGACTGCCTCCTCCTCGGCATGCGGGATGAGGGGGCCCAGCGGAGACTGTTGGCCAGAGATGAGGACATCACCTTTGAGCAGGTCCTCAGAGCTGCCCAGGCTGCAGAGGTGGTAAAAGATGGGGTGCGGGCAAGTCGGCCGAGAACCGGTGCCTCAGAGAACCCGTCATCCGCCGTGCAGGCCCACAGATGCTCGCCTCGCAGGGAGCAAGAGCCAAGAGCCGCGGCAGCCACTGCTGCGTCCTCATCCAACCTCAGCGAGAGTGAAAGTGAACCCGAGGTCCAGAAGGTGAGGAAACGACTTTCCAAAAGGAGCCGGAGAGACACCGCCGAAGCAAGCAGACGCTGCGAGGGGTGCGGGGGCACACACGACTGGAGGAATTCCCCCTACAGGAAAGCCAAGTGCCACAACTGCGGGCATTTGGACCACATCGCCAAGGTGTGCAGACAATGCCGAGACCCTGACCGGACCAGCCGCCAGAAGGACCAGAATGTTGGAAAGGTGCAAGCGGGAGACACAGTGGTGAGACGTGTGTCGGACTGGCGCACCCATTTCTTCATTAAGGTACTGTTGCAGGGCATCCAGGTGAAGATGGAGGTGGACTCTGGGACTGCCTACTCCATAATCTCGCAGACCGAGTTTCTGTGCATACCCCCTAAGGACCGCCCCAAGCTTAGAGCCCTTAAAACTAACTAGTGAGATGTTCAGGGAAGTTACATCCCAGTTCTGGGGGTGGAGGACTTCACCGTATGGTTTAAGAACTTCACCAGGAAGTTGCCCTAGTCTTTAAGGGGGGTCCAGTTGCTTTTTGGGGACCCAGTGGTTTGAACCACTGGGTTTGAACCACTGGGAATTGCATTGACTGGAATCAACGCCGTCCGAGGCAACCCCATCCAAGACGTGTGCAATGCACACCCGGCAGTTTTCAGAAAAGGACTTGGGGAGTACAAGGGGCCTCCTGTGGACTTTGATTTGGACCCTTCTGTCTGCACCATGCGCCTCAAGCCACGCAGAGTGCCTTTTGCACTAAGGGACAAGATAGAGGCAGAGTTGGACAAACTGGTGGGTCAGGGGATTTTGGTACCAGTAGACTCCATGGAGTGGGAAATTCCAATTGTAACTGCCATGAAATCTAACGGGGAGGTTAGAATTTGTGCTGATTACAAGTGTACTATCAATAAGGCAATCCGCCCCAATGCCTACCCAGTACCGGAAGTTAGCCACTTCCTGGCCAAGTTACATGGGGGGAGGTGTTTTGCGAAGCTGGACCTAGCACAGGCTTACCAGCAGTTAACAGTCACACCTGCGGCTGCAGCTGCCCAGATGATAGTGACACACAAGGGTGCCTTTAAAGTGACACGCTTCCAGTTCGGCATGAATTCAGCTCCCTGTATCTTTCAGGCATTTGTGGAACGCCTACTTAAGGGACTCCCCGGGGTTTTGCCATACTTTGATGATGTATTGATAACTGCTGGAGGGGGAAGTCAGAGCTAGCACAAAGGTTAGGCTGGGTGCTGTCTGTATTTGGGAGGGCTGGGTTATGCCTGAGAAGGGACAAGTGCGTTTTTTATGCAAACGAGGTAGAGTTCCTGGGGTTTCGGATCACCCCTGATGGAGTAAAGCCATCCAAATCAAAGGTTGCAGCCATTCAGGACGCCCCCACGCCAGCTACTAAGGCAGAGCTACAGTCGTTCTTGGGGCTCCTGAATTTCTACCACTCCTTCCTCCCACTGAAGGCATCTGTGGCAGAGCCGCTGCACCGCCTACTGAAAAAGGACGCAGTCTGGTGGTGGGGGGAGGCTCAGGAATGAGCGTTCAGTGAGTTGAAGAGGCTTCTCTCTTCTGAGGCGATTTTAACTCACTTCGACCCCAAGAAACCCTTAGTGTTAGTATGTGATGCCTCACTGGTCGGGGTTGGGGCTGTCTTATGCCATGTGTTTGAGAATGGGAGGGAGGCACAAATTGCATTCTATTCGAGATCCCTGCCGAAAGCAGAGTGCAATTACGCCCAGACAGACAGGGAGGCCCTCGCGATCATCGCAGGGACAAAGAAATTCCATGACTTCCTGTATGGGAGAGAGTTCACCATTGTCACGGATCACAAGCCCCTCCTAGATATCTTTGTCACGACCAAGCCCACCCCACAGATCTTGTCCCCTAGAATGTTAAGGTGGGTGATTTTTCTAAACGCATACCAGCTCACACTGGTGCATCGCCCAGGGAAAGACATCACGCATGCGGATGCACTTTCCAGGTCTCCCCTACCAGAGCTGGGGGAACCCGAGTGTGAGGTTGAGCAAGAGCACCAGGTGCTGCTCATCGAATCACTCAAATCGCCCCCAATTGTGCCTGCGGATAGCACCAAGGCAACCGCCAAAGACAGGGTCTTGTCCCAAGTGTTGGCGTGGGTTAAGAAGGGCTGGCCCTTAATGTCTCCTTCCGAAGAACTCGATCCGTTCTTCAGGAAGCGCTTCAAGCTGTCACTCGAGAGAGGATATCTCCTCTGGGGCAGAGAGTAGTAATTCCCGAGGTCCTGCGAGCCAAGGTGCTCCGTTTGCTCCATACGAGCCACCCGGGGATCGTGAAGTCAAAAGCCCTAGCAAGGAGCTACTTCTGGTGGACCAAGATAGATGAGGACATAGAGAAACTGGTGGGCCGGTGCGAGAGTTGCCAGCAATCACGGCCTGAGGAGCATAGGCTACCCCCCAGGGAGTGGGACACTGCATGCGGTCCGTGGTCCAGACTCCACGTGGATTTCACGGGGCCCTTCAGGGGCACAATGTTCCTACTCGTGGTCGACGCATTCTCGAAATGGCTCGAGGTCATTCCAATGCGTAACATGTCCTCCACGGCCACAATCAAACATCTATGAAGGATGTTCGTTTGTTTCGGCATTCCCGACATGCTAATTTCAGATAACGCATCCATATTCACGTCTGCGGAATTCCAAGCGTTCCTCATGCGGAATGCAGTCAGGCACGTCACCTCTGCTCCTTTTCACCCAGCCACGAATGGCCAAGTGGAGCACATGGTCCGCACCACAAAAGAGGCCCTAAGGAGGATGGGTCTGGGGGATTTGGAGCTACAGCTCTGTCAATTCCTCATACGCTATAGGGTCACCCCACTAGCCTCGGCGCAATCCCCCTCAATGCTCCTAATGAGGAGAAGAATCCCAACATTACTCGACTGCCTAGATCCATCCAGGGTGGAGGATAGGGGTTCGAATGTGTCAATACAGCAGGAAAAGGTGTTTGGAATAGGTGACCCGGTTTATTGCAGGAATTATGTGAGTTCAGGGCCAGCATGGGTACCTGGGGAGGTAGTAGAGCAAACCGGACCTGTATCATACAAAGTCATGACAGAGTCGGGGTTACTGTGGCGCAGACACGCTGACCAACTTAGGAGAAGAGTCACAGAAGCCACAAGGGGAAGTGATCCAGAGGAACCCCCTGAGAGGAGAGAGGGGGGAGAGTTAGTGTTAGGGTTACCCCCACCTGTTTAAACCAAGGGGGGAATACAGGATTGAGTATGACTGGCTGCATGGAGCCACGGGAGTCCGTCTTTCAGCCTGAGGAAGAAGACCCCCAGTTTGATTTTTTGTTTCAGGATGAGGGGAGTTTTCGCAAGTGTTCCCCCACTTGTCCTAGTGAGCAGCGGGACTTTGAGTTCTCCCAATGGTCCCCTCATCCTCCCCAAACTAGGGATACCCCATCCTTTCCCCTGCCAGGATTCGATGGGACCCTTCAGTCTTCCCGGGGGAGAAACCCAGGCACCCCAGACACCCTGGGGAGTGCCTCAGAGCCAGCGGGCTGGCCACAGCAAAACCGCCGACCCCCACAATGGCTAAGGGACTTCGTCCCATCCTAGGGGAAAGGGATATTGTGTATGCAAGCAGCTAGTTCCACATGGAATTCAGCAGGTAGCAACTGAAGGGGATAACATCTGAAGGAGCCAAGCCCATGCGGCTGCAATCACCCAATTAATAGCTAGCACGGGGAACTCCCTGCCTCCAGGTGTTCATGGTCAGGAATACAACACAATAGGTAATCAGGGTGTTCATAGTTGGGAATATGGGTAATCATGGACAGGAATACAGTGACGTCAACCAATGGGTATTGTGGTGGGGAATTCAAATGCATTATAAAAGGAGCTGTGTCTCCCAGTGTAACCTCATGTACAGATTGACCATGCTGAAATAAAGAAGTGTTTGGCCCGCCTGCCGGCTCTGTGTGCAATCAATCTGCCTACATCAAAATAAGGCAGCATGGTAGCTTTGGCTGCTGAAAGGGCCTAATCTGCTCATTTGAAGTGTGTGTCTTGCCTCTAACCAGTCCTGTCTTGACAGAAAGAGAAGCAAAACATGGAAATTCAGTACAGAACCAAGATGGTCATAAAGACATTTTCAAACCCAAGTGATTTCCCCCCCCCCCCCTTTTCCATTCAAACCTTTCCCCACTTTGGTTCATGTGCAGGTCTCTCTCACACTACCATGCTTATCTACCAGAGGAGGGAAGTCCTGTCTCTAAAATGGCTTGTCACAGTTCTCTCTTACCAAATGAGTCCATTATTATTCAATGTTTTTAGATTCAATGTTTTCATGATTTCTCCCACCACAGATGTTTTCTTGGTGTTTTTTTTTCCAAATCCATTGTATTCCCTCAAGCCTACTTGTACTTTCTTCTTGACAGATGTGGATTTTTGAATTACATCATTTGCAACTCACGTCTAATCAATCACTGTCTCTTTATCTTGAGGCCACACATAAATGATTGCCATGTAATCTCATGCTTATCTGAATAAAGTAGAATTGATACAAATGCTCACATTAAAATATAGTAGTTAGTCTTTAAGGTGCCACAACATTTTGTCATCTTTATTTATTTTTGTTTTTACTTTTGTTTTGTTTATTGTCTATTATCACTTCCAAAATGTATGCTCTTTGAATAAGTGTGCCACAGGATTTCAGCTAGCAGACCTTAGGGTGCTGTAAAATCATTGACGTCACTTTAAAGCAATTTAATAATTTTTTTAATATCAAAATATTTTTTCAAAGCAAAATAAAGCCTTTTTATTCATTTATTTGACTCTGAAGCACTAAAATTTAAAACAACATAAATTTCAAACAAACAAAGATAGCTGTGTGATCCATACACACACAAAAAAGGAGGACAGTGATACCTTTATTGGATCACTCAAAAATATCAATCATTGTGTGAGCTTTCGTGATTCAAGATCACTTCTTCAGGCAGGCAGGCATCAGTTTCTTGCGGATAGGACAGGAAAATTATCAATGAAAGTTCCAAACATTCATGGCATGGTGGTTCTGCCATGCTGTCTTTGCTAAATGGGCGAGGGTATCTTACAGCCTGCTGCTTTTTCACATTCATTTCTAAGAAGAGGGCCTGGCAGAATCATCATGCCATGAACGTTTCAGACTTTCATTGATAATTTTCCTGTCCTATCCACAAGAAACCGATGTATACATGCCTGAAGAAGTGATCTTCAATCACAAAAGCTCGCACAATGATTGATTCCTTGAGAGATCCAATAAAGGTATCGCCTTCCTCCTACAATAATTTTAAAAAACACTAATCAAAAAATATGTATGTATACATAAACTACATATTTACACTCTACTTTCCCAATGTTCAGTAGTTTGAATTCTTTGTCATTTGCTTCAAACAAATCCTTGATATCATATGGTTCACAGAAGTTCACATTGTTCAACGTTGTCAATATAGTGCCACCTCGTTAAGTTTGTTTTGCACCATATCACCCGAGTTCTCAGCCTATTCCATGTCTTCAATGCCCATACTGGAGATGGTAACTTGCTGCTGGCTTCTCCTTCATTGCCCATAACTCACCTGGTGATATTCTTTTCAACAGTTCAGTTCAACAAGCCTCAGCCAAAGATGGAATTGGTGCCATTGTTTCCAGGAAGAGCTTCCTTGACTTCAGCCTTGATGGATGATGTTTAAATCTAAACATTGGGTGCTTGGGGTCTGTTTCTTGCTTTTTCTTCTCATCTTCTGCTGCTATTTCTCTTCTATCATTTGGAGGTGTTATATTTTATTAACAGACCTTGGTCATACACAGCCTATAACTATACAGCCTGTTTCATAAAGGTCCGTGTTAACCTGGCTATCATGGACAGAGTTCCTATAGACTGGGGCAGTGTTCTCTGCAACAGAGAAACACAGGGCAAGAGCAGATGTATGGAGAACATTAAGCTGTGCTCCCCATGAGGTATTTGTAAATTTACAGATGACATTGCTCCTGGTGCATACTTTCTGCTTAATATCCTGACAAATGATGTTTATAAGTTAAAGCATGGTCCAGTTTTACCTCCAGGCATTTTGGATTGTCACAGTGGTTTAATTTGTGGCATCTCCAAGCTATGTTCAGCTTCTTTCTTGCCTCCTTATTTTGTAAATGGAATGCACATATCTGTATTTTTACAGGATTAGGTTTCAGCAAAGCAGCAAGTTAATTAGCATTTTGCCCCCAACATGCTGGGTACTCATTTTACCAAACTCAGAAGGATGGAAGGCTGAATCAACCTTGAGCCCTGGCCAGTACAGCAGTTTAATTACTGGTGGTGACGAGGATTTTGAGGTGATTGTTGTCATAATAGGCAAATAGTTCTTCAAGAGCAGATACCAGCTTAGTCTCTACTTCTTCAAATGCTGTTCCCTAAGCAATAATGCCTCCCTGAAGACCATGATTAATAGTTGGGCATAGCCTGGGCACTGCTGAGGGAAACCTGAATGGCTGAATCTTCCACTACTGAAGGAGTATACATTGCATATATATGTGGCAATAAAGCCTTTGACCTGATAGACTGGAAATAAAAGCATGGCTTCATGCTGTTGGGCTTTTAAGGAGAGACATTCCATGACTAGCAAAAGATTCGCTCTTCTTCCATCCTTTGTCATAGTGGAAAGCTTAATAGTTCATACTCAAACACAGGCAATATCTTAAGTATTAATTTTTGCTGAGGCTTAGAATAAGACTCCATTATTTGCCCCTTTTTCCAGAAAAAATCAGGATTGTAATGCTCCACAGCAGGGGTTCTCAACCTACATCCCGGGGGCCAGATGTGGCCCATGGCACCATTTTATGTGGACCTCCACCACACCAGGAAGTGCCAAGTGTGGCAGGCATGGCAAAATGGCCGTCCAGCCCCCAAAGCCATCTGAGAGAGCGTGATCCGGCCCTTGGCTTGAAAAGGTTATTATTATTATTATTATTATTATTATTATTATTATTATTATTATTATTATTATTATTATTATTATGTTTATGTTTATGTTTATGTTTATGTTTATGTTTATGTTTATGTTTATGTTTATGTTTATGTTTATGTTTATGTTTATGTTTATTTCTATACCGCCTTTCTTCCCCAACGGGCAACTCAAGGTGGTTCACAACAGTAAAATAAACACTAAAACAAAATACAGCATTACAATATCAGAACAAATAGCAGCAACAATACAATAATCAGCAAAATAAAAGATAAACACATACAAATAATACAATCAAATCCATATAATTAATAACATAGTAGCAATAAATAAGATCCCCAGAGATACAATGTACAACAGATCATAAGCCCATACAGTGCGATACAAAGTGTCTTGCCTCACAGACCACAGCCCTAACACAACACAAGGTATACTTCCCCTGGCGAAGGAGTGGCTCCGGGAGGAGGCAAAGAAGTCCGGCTTTTTCATATCAGCCTGAGGCAGGACCCAGGAGCGTGAAGAAAAGAAAAGGTGCTTTCCCCCCTCCCCCTCCCCCCCAGCAGCAGCAGCAACAGTCCTCAAGTGGTGACGGTCTTCAGCTCAGCCTGGTAGCCCACAGCCCTTTATCCTCCCCACAGATGGACAGGGAAGGAAGGGCGGGGCTCCCCACAGCTGTGGGAGCAGTCCTCAGGCGGCAGCAGGTCTTCGGCTCAGCCTGGTAGCCCACAGCCCTTTATCCTCCCCACAGATTGACAGGGAAGGAAGGGTGGGGCTCCCCACAGCTGTGGGAACAGTCCTCACACGGCAGCAGGTCTTAGGCTCAGCCTGGCAGCCCACAGCCAGGTTGAGAATCCCTGCTCTACAGTGTTGTTTGTGTTCACCCCAATGGATTTATCTTTGCCCACTTCCTCTCTGAAGAAGTTCTGATGTACTTTCTCATACGATTGCAGGGATGTGATCAGGCGATGGAAGAAAGAAGCCCACAAACACTGAGATGACATACCCTCAGCATCAATCAGGGTCTTTCTCCCTTGCTTGCTTGGAGTTGTTTCTTCTTTGTTTCCCTTCTAGGACAACACTGGACTGTCTCTGCTTGCTGCACAATGCAACAAGGGGCTGCTTGAAGAAAGCAAAGGTTGTAATGTCACATTTGTTTGTTCTATTTTTTGAAAGTGGTGGGTAATGCCTCCAGACAGTGAACATGCACTCTTATACCTTGAGCAGTCTTCACTTAATGAAAAGACCATATAACTGCTCTGAAAGGGACAGAAGGTTCAGAGGGGACATTTTTCTTAGCACAGCCTTGGAATGGAATGTCCGTGTCATATATTAATGGATGTATCACAGAAGAAGAAGAATAGTTTTCAAATGCCACCTCAATGGGCAGTTGCCAGGTTTGCTATTGAGCAGGTTCATTTACTAGGCTTACAATGGGACAGACTGAATGGATGCCATTCATACAAGGAGTAATTGCATTAGTGGCGGAAAACAAAATAGGCAGCTGGTGTGGCGATCCTGATACAGAGCCTGGAAGGGAAATATAGAGACAGTTTAAACTCTTTGCTTCTTACCCCAGTCCTAGCCCAGATCTTTCTCACTCCCCCCTCTTGCCTCACAGACATTTGTTCTTTGCAATTGTAGGGAAAACTTTCACTATGGGAGTTTTTTTCTTTTAGTATAGATCACATGCACAGGACAAAAAACACAGAAGATGGGATGAAAGCCTCCCATTTACTTTCGAAAAACAACATTCTAACACAAATTGTCATAACTGAAAAGATTGTCATATCCAGCCTGACAAAGTCTTCCTACCTGTTCAGGCTCAGTCTGGCCTTGTGATGCAGGCTAATCTTTCTCATGCTAGGTCAGGCGAAAGAAACTGCCGAATGAACTCACCAAAAGGTGGCTTCATTTTGGCAGTTTCACGTCTGGCCTTGACATGGAAGAAGAAGAAGAATTGAAATGGCAAACTCCTCATTGCCCTACTAGAAGCCTCTATTTAAAAACAAGAGGCGTAGCATCTGGCCAAAACATTTTGCAACTGTCTCCTCTTCATCCTCCCCTTTTTAAACACATCTGCCTTGTGAAGACAGATGTGGTAATCAAATAAAAGTATTACCTCAGCTGCTGCTTCTTCTATGCCTAGGCCAGACGTAAAGCTGCCAAATGAAGCCACCTTTTTGTGAGTTCACTCTGCAGTTCCTTCCATTCACCTGACCTAGTGTGAGAAAGATTAGCCAGCACAAGTTTGCCATTGCCTGAGGTATGCCTGATTGTGGTTCAAAAATACCACAGTCTTCAAGGAGGCTCTTTCTGTGTACCCCATTACCTGTTGTGATCCAGCCCTTGTCAGACTCTGAAGATGACCTGGATCATCACCTATGCCTAGCCCAGTTCTGCCTGCACCTGAACCTGGGAATGTCCTGAATCAGGAATCTCAGCCTGCTTCTTGCCCAATGGTGTTTCCTCCAGGCAGATGACTTGTCAGACCAGAGGTCTGACTCTGACAGTGATCAGCCCTTAGCCAGGGAAAGGTGCAGAAAGGAGCTGCAGCTGAGATGCAAATAAACTAGAACTCACTACCAGAGAAGGCTCCCAGCTGATACCAATTAGCTGGGAGGCTTTTAAGCAAGCTTGTTCCAGCATTCAAGTGTCAATACAATTCTTCTGTGCAAAGACTGATGCCCTGCTTGACCGGATACCTCTTGAGATTGCCTGCCTAGACCCTGACCTGCCTGCCATGGCCCTGACTTCTCTGCCAACCCCGACAATGCCCCTGGACATCCTTTGGACTAGATGCTCGCTTGAACTACTGGTAACCAGACCTCGGCTTGCCTTTTGGACTTTGCTGTTTGGGCTCTCCTTGAATAGACTCTCTATGTAGTGCCACTGTGCCATGACCTAAGCTGAAATATATGGATTCTAATATTATAGTCAGTTTAGCAGCCTATTGTTAAAAATGTAAAGGAAAGCCACCACTATGCTTACGCCTTGGACAAATTGATTTTTTCTATTGATTTCTCCACTTTCAGGGCTTCTCATCATCCTCAGAATACAAAAAGCATTCACTTACAGAATCCTTTCTTATTGTAACAAGAACATTCTGATACTGTCTTTTCCAGTTGCTGGCTGCAATGGCTAGAAATATGATGCATTTTTAGAGTGATATTTTACTGTCAATGTTGGCAGCCTTATATTGCAGTGTAATGCAAATTTTGTATGGAATCCTGCTATTTCTTTTTCTTTACTGTCACATCCATTAGGACAGTGGAATCATTCTTTTCAGCTGTATCACAGCATCTCTAGAGACAGACAGCAAAGATAAAATATATACACATGCTGGATACTCAGTGGTTTGAATATTACTCAAGAGTTGTTGGGACACTATCAAATTTGAAATGCCACAGTTATTAGGTTGTGATAGTGTCTAAGATGCTGAGTGGAAGGCAGCAGGTCCCCAGTTTGATTCCCGAGTACTGCAGGATGGAATGAGCTCTCGTCTTTGTCCCAGCTCCTGCCAACCTAGCAGTTTGAAAGCAAGAAATTGCAAGTAGATAAATAGGGACCACTTTGGTGGAAAGGTAAAATAGCATTCCATGTGCTCTGGTGTCTAGTCATGCCTGCCACATGACCACGGAAACATCTGCAGAAGCAGACAGTGCTGGCTCTTTGGTTTTGAAACAGAGATGAGCACCAAACCCTAGAGTCGGATATGACTGGTTTTTAAACAAGGGAAACCTTTACCTTTACTAAGCTGTGATTATCCATCACTATATTCTTTCACTACCTCCTTTATAGAACAAACTTCAGAAGTATGGTCAGTGAGTCCTACTCATTACTACATAATATCCATAGCCTGAGGACCTTTCTGCCACTACTTATAGAACAAAGCATCTAATATAAACTTAAATAATTGTGTTGTTATCTTGCTAGCCTAAGTCAATTCACCAACCATTGTCACATTTCAAAGAACATATTCTGTAAATGCAAAATGCAAGGTCTGAAAGGTAAACTCATTACCAATTGTATAATGCCATGGCAATTATGTTGCATCTACCTACTAACAATTTACATAATAAAGCTTTAAAGGAATAAATCTGAATATCAATCAGGGATCTCTAGTCATTACCAACTGAAAATAGCCAAGCTGACTCACATTATTTGCAGTTGTACCCACTATACTAACCAACCCTTGTATCCTTCTGAATCCCCACCTGGTCATGGGGTCATCATCAATTATTATTCCTACTACTACTACTACTAGTAGTAGTAGTAAGAAATTATATCAGATTGAAAGGATTTTTGCAGAAGAAACTCTGCTCAGGGAATGCCCAAATGAGGCTCTTTTCATGTCTCCAAGAGCTGGAACAGAGAGGGGCGCTCTATCCATCATACAATACCCAGGTCTCAAACTGCCAATTTGCCAGACTTACAGTTAACAAGGTGAGCTTCTTAACCTATGAGCCACCACAGCCTCAGGTCATATATAAATTGTTACTATGTGAAATCTCACTCTCATGCCTGAAACTTTATCCATGAAATATAATATTAAAGTATAGGTGTAACATTTTGCCTTTATGTAATTTAAACTTTATTTTGTTTAGTTTCATATACTTATATAGGCTAACATGGCTACCACTTTAAAAACATCTCTCATGCATGTCTGTGTGGTGTTTTGTTTTTGTTTTTTGGTGAGGACATGGGTGTGAGAGAGATGATCACAAACAGAAGAGGGAAAGAAAGGATTAGCAGAACATTCGACTGCCTTATTGATTGTACTTGGTTTTTATATATATTACATTATTATAACTCCCTTTCTTTTCTATTTATTTGAATTGTTTTACAGTAACTGTTGTGAAAGCACCGAGAACTTTGACTTTATCTCCTAAGAAGGTAGGAACACATGACTACCATTTAATGTGTTTTGGGAGAATCTGAAATATCGGGGGTGTGGCTAAGATGGCGGAGGCTTAACATACTTAATTCAGAGCTCGCGCATGGCAATGGGGTATGGAATGAGAAAATAAATTCAAAATAAATATAAAAAGAGACTCGGGGGGGCTTGTAAAGCTCATCTGAAGAGGGCTGTGGTCTCTGGTTGGAGTTCGAGAAGCAGGCTAGGCTGGAAAGGCAAGCGGCAAAAGCCGCAGCTTTAACAGCTGGGCAGCAGCGAACGGGACCAGGGAAGAGATCGAGAAGGCAAAAGGAAAAAAACTGTGATCTACAGAAATTTTCCAGGTGAGCAGAGCGTGGCCTGCAGAGTTAAAAGGTAAGTCTGAAGGAGGGGGAAAGAGAAAGATTGGCGAGAGGAAGACCATGAGACCATGAGAGAGGCTTAATGGCGGATGCCCGAGGAGACATCGAAACTTTAAAAAAGGGCTGAGAACAGAGCGGAATTTACAATAGAAGCTTTTGGGCTTTTTGGGCTGTTTTTGGATTTAAATAACAAAAGCGATAAGAAGGTGAGGAGTGGAGAGAAAAGAAAGTGTGAATGTGTGAGCCATTGATGAAGTGAGATTGAATAATAGAGCCCACGGCTTGAAAAAGTTTGTAAAAGAAGGAGGGGGGCACCCCATGGAAATTGCAGCAGCGGCAGAGCCATTCTGCTTTCTTTGAGGTTAGAGCTGTGTTTGAAAAGGATTTTTGCTTTAATTGTTGGACTCCTAGTCTCATTTGGAGGATTATTCCTTGGATTATTGGATTGGAATATAGTTGGATGCTGTTTTTTTTCTTTCTTCATTTTTTTTCTTTCTTGAGAGGCTCCGTTTCTCTGTTTCCCCCTCCCCCTCTCCTGGTTTTTTTTTTTTTGATATTTTTCTGCTCTTCCTGGATACATTTTTGATACAACATGGTTATTTTGAATCAAGACAAACTTTGGGATCATTTTTTTTTTTAGAATTACAGTGGAACATAACTCAATCTGCCTATTGATCTGAATATATGCAGAAATTCATGCCAGTTGGAGTATAATAAAGAAGATCAGTTGGAAAAGATTATAAAGCACATTGGCTGCATTGTGGATTACAAATTTTTGTTTTCTTATTTGTTCTATTCCATCTATCCTCATCTTGGGAAAGTGAAGCCGGGTTTTTGGAATTAGTTCCTTCATCTCATTATTTTTGTTTTGGATATACAGAGCCTGGAAATTTTAAGAGAGGGTGATATGAATGTGTGGGAGTGCTAGAGCAGTTTCAAAGAAAGGGTTCTGCAAGAGTCAAGAGTGTTGCAGCATTAAAGCTTTTGGTTGAAGCCACCATAGATAAGGTTACAAGGGGGAAAGTGAAGGAGAAGGAGCCTGTAGTGAAACCTAAGAAGAAGGATAAAGCACCAACTGAGGAGGTTCCTCCATCATCATCACCATCACCTGAACCATATAATCAGACTCAAATAATGGTTGAGCTTGGTAAATTGTTCCAGAAATTTGAGAAGATGGAAGAGGCGAGAGTGAAGGATAAAAATGAAATTTTGAAAAAACAGGACAAAGTGGTTACAACGGTTATGGATTTTTCCAAAAAAGTTGATTTAAGCTTACAGAAAATAGAGGGAAATGTTAAGTTGGTGTGAAACGAGGTGAAATCTATGAAGGGGGAAATGAAAGGGATTCAGGAGGAAATGAAGGAGAATAAGATGAAGGTGGATGAGCAGGAAAAAAGGATTGATGTTATGGAGGAATTGATGAGAAAACAAAATACTGTGATACGTCATATGTTGGAACGGACGCCAGACCAGCTTAGAGATAGAATTGTTCAATGGTTAAATGATTTGAAAATGGGGAAAGACTTTGTACAGGAGGACATTGTAAGTGCATATAGAGTGGGGCCGAGAAGGGGTAAAGGTGCACAAATAAATGTTTTGGTCAAATTTGCAAATTGGGGGGATAAGCTTAAAGTAATGGCATTCATAAAACAAGCTGGTTCTGGCGCTCTGAAAATTGATGGGTCTGATGTGGAAGTATATAATGATATTTCTATTAAGGAGCGTGTTTGGAGGTACAAGATGAAGCCGGTAACTAAACTGCTGATGAAAAAAGGTGTAAGATATAATTGGTGATTTCCACAACAGCTAAGATTTTTCTATGGAAAAAAAATGCAGGTGATTGATGCTGGGACCGATGCACTGGAATATTTGAGTTTGCTTGATTTGGTTAAGGCGGGTTCAAATGAGTGGTCAGTTTTAAGAAAAGAACTATTGGACTCGGGAGCTATAAAAAGAGATTATGAGGGAGAGGGAGGAGCCACTGGAGGAGGGCAATCAGGAGGAATGGAGGAGGAAATATCATTAATTGTGGTCGAGGAAGAGTCAAGCAAAGGTTAGAAAAAGAAAGTATTGTATATATGAATTTTTATTTGAGATAATGTTTTTATAAAGGTGTTTTTAAAGTAGAGAAGGTGCGCTCGAGCATTAACTATTACGTACATCTTGCATGTTCCACCCCCCTTTGGAGGACGAAGGCGGCTTTTTTTTGGATGAAGAAAGTGGGGAGCTTGATATTGTGTGTTTTTTGTTCAATGTTTTGTTTTAATTATTGTAGGTTAGAGGTAGCACACCTAATGGAGAACTCCGGAGAGGTAGAGGAGGGTGTTAAATTTAGTTATGAGAAGTATTAAAGTTTTAACGTGGAATGTAAAAGGTACAGGATCTGTGTTTAAGAGGAGAAGAATAGAATCAGCATTGAGGAAGGTCAGACTGGATATAGTCTTTCTACAGGAGACTCATCAAAAATCTCAGTAAATAAATATATATATATATTTAGGTTGGATGCAACATTATGAAAAGGCTTATGGTACATTAAAAGCAAGAGGAGTCACAGTTTTGACCTCTACTAGATTGGGATTCGAGATAATAAAAAGTATCTCGGATCCAGAAGGTAGATATTTGATAGTGAAAGGGAAGATAGAGGATGAGGAAATAACTTTGGTGAATATATATGCTCCAAACAAACGTCAGGCAGAATTTTTAGAAAAAATTGGGGAAATTTTGTTAATAGAAAAATCGGCAAAAATGATAATGGCAGGCGACTTCAATTTAGTGAGATCAAATTTGGATTGTACAAATATAACAAGGTGTGGAACAGGTATTAAAGGGAAGATCTTGGATAATTGGATGGCGGTATCAGGCTTGAAGGATTCTTGGAGAGAGATTAAGGGGTCAGAAAGAGCTTATTCTTACTTTTCATATGTTCATAACTCCTACTCTAGAATAGATTATGTATTTGTAACTGAAAATATCATTAAAAATATGGAAGAGATTGAAATTGGAATTTTTAAGGAATCAGATCATGCCAAAGTGGTTTTGGAATTGAGTTTATAGAAAGAAACTAGAAGTGGGAGGAAATGCAGGTATGATGTTAATTTATTTAAAAACCAAAAGTGTAAAGAACAAATTATAGAGAGGTGGAGGGAAATTTGGCAAATGAATGACAATGATGAGGTAACTTTTAATATGGTCTGGGATGCCATGAAGTCGGTTTTTAGAGGTGAAAGTATAAAGCTGGCAAGTAATAGATATAAAAAGTATAAGCTAGTACAAGATGAAAGCGAAAAGGAGATAAAGCAGTTACAAGAGGAACATTCAAAGGATAAGAAGATAATTCTTAAATTACAAAAATGGAAGGCAGAATTGGTTGGCAAAGATATAGAAAAGGTAGAAAGAGACCTGATTTATTTTAAAAGAGAGTATTTTGAATATAGTAATAAATAGTAATAAAAATTCAAGATTATTGGCAAAAGGGCAGTATGGCGGGCATGGGGCGGTATGGTGGGTACCGAGGGGCAGGCCGCACTCAGGGAACGCGGATCTGATGTTTAAGTGCGGTCCCTCGTTCCAGCCCCGCAGGTACATCTCTGGGCCCTGAGCAGCAGATCCAGAGTGACCCCACCCTTAGGCTGCTGCTGGTGAATGCCAGATCGGTCTGTAATAAGGCCCCCCTGATTCAAGATTTTATCCAGGAGGGGCGGGCCGACCTGGCATGCATCACCGAAACCTGGCTGACACCTGAGGATGGAGTACCTCTTTCGGACATGTGTCCAGCTGGGTTCGGTATTTGGCACCAGCCTAGAGGTGAGGGGAGGGGCGGTGGTGTCACCATTGTTGCCAGGGAGTCATTGGGAGTTGCTAGGGCCACTGCTCCACAAATGTCTGGTTGTGAGGCCCTGCTTCTACGGTTGGGCTCTAACGGTCAGTTGGGGAATCTTACACCTGTACCTGCCCCATGGCAGGGTAAGGGATGCCCTGCCTGAGCTCCTCGAGGCCACCTCAATGTTGGCTTTGGAGTTCCCGAGGCTTATGGTTCTGGGGGACTTCAATTTGCCATCATTGGGGATGGCTTCTGAGGTGGCAAGGGAGTTCATGGCTTCCATGGCAGCCATGGGCCTGACTCAGGTAGTTTGGGGTCCGACCAGGGGCAGTGGTCACATGCCAGACTTAGTTTTCTTGTCGGAGCAGTGGCAGAATGATCTGAGATTACAGGACTTAGTCATCTCACCTGTGCCATGGTCAGATCACTATCTAGTGACTCTTGACTTTCTGGGGGCGACGCTTCATCGTAGGAAGGCAGGGCCTATTAAAATGGACCGCCCTCGGTGACTAATGGATCCAGAGGGAACTGGGGGATGTTCCTCTGGATCGGATACACGATTCACCCGAGGCACTTGTTGACCTGTGGAACAGGACAGCAATAGCAGCCTTGGATGAAATCGCGCCACTGTGGCCTCTCCACGCCCGTGGGGTTGGTCATCCCCGTGGTTCACGGATGAACTGCAGGAACTCAAATGGGCAAAGAGACGCCTAGAGCGCCGCTGGGCGAAGACCCAGGATGACTCCGATTGGACACTAGCTAGAGCTGCTATTAGGGCCTACCTAGTGGCGATGGGGGTGGTGAGGTGGCAATACTTCACCACCCTTATTGCCTCCGCTGATAATCGCCCAGCCGCCCTGTTCCAGGTAAACAGGTCCCTCCTCGGTAGGGGGAGATCGATGCCCGGTTGGCAGGGTTCGGCTGAGGACTTTGCTGACCATTTGGTGGAGAAAATCGATTGGATTCGTTCAGGGCTGAATCCCGGCGTGGATGGGGAGGGTCGGGGGGCACCGGAGCACAGTCTTGCTGTATGATCTGGGATCGGTTTGATCCTGTTGTCCCTGATGAAGTGGACAGGCTCCTTGCAGCTGTGCATGCCACTACATGTCCTTTGGACCCCTGTCCCACCTGGTTGGTGAAAGCCTCCAAGGTGGTGACAGGTGGCTGGGTTGGGGCGATAATAAATGCATCATTATGGGAGGGGGTATTTTCTGCACCACTAAAACATGCTTTGGTGCGCCCCCTCCTGAAGAAAATATCCCTTGACCCAGCTGTCTTTAACAACTACAGGCCGGTTTGCAACCTGCGCTTTCTGGGTAAGGTTTTGGAGAAGGCGGTGGCACGTCAGCTGCAGAGTGTCCTGGAGGAAGCAGATTATCTAGACCCCTTTCAATCAGGATTCAGGCCCGGGTATGGTACGGAGACAGCATTGGTCGCACTGATGGATGATCTCTGGCGGGAGCGGGACGGGGGTTATCCATCCGTCCTTGCTCTTCTTGACCTCTCAGCGGCCTTCGATACCGTCAACCACGGTATCCTTCTGGAACGGCTCAAAGGACTGGGGATCCAGGGCACCGTGTTGTCCTGGTTTTCCTCTTTTCTGGAAGGCCATACCCAGTCGGTGTGGTTAGAGAGTGAGAGGTCCAGCCCTAGGCTTCTCAAGTATGGGGTGCCTCAGGGTTCGGTGCTCTCTCCTCTCCTATTTAACATCTACATGAAGACACTGGGTGAGATCATTAGTTCCCACGGGGTGCGGTACCATCAGTACGCGGATGATACTCAGTTGTACATCTCGGCCTGTAGGGACCCCAGTGATGCTGTTGAAATCCTATCCGGATGCCTGGAGGCCATTGGGGTCTGGATGGGGGCCAATGGGCTTCGGCTGAATCCCAGCAAGACAGAGTGGCTGTGGATAAGGGGCCCCGTGTTATCCAGGGAGTTACCATCTTTGGTACTGGATGGGGCTGTTTTGCCCCAGACAGACCCAGTGCGCAACTTGGAGGTCCTTCTGGACTCACGGCTGCTGCTAGAAGAACAGGTAGCGGCTGTGGCCAGGAGGGCTTTTGCCCAACTTCGGGTGATTCGCCAGTTAGTTGCGCACGCTCCTGGACCGGGGCTCCTTGCTTATGGTTACCCATGCTCTGGTCACTTCCCGACTAGATTATTGTAATGCGCTCTACATGGGGCTGCCCTTGATGACCATTCGGAGGCTGCAGCTGGTCCAGAATGCGGCAGCCCAAGTGGTGATGGGATGCGGACGATATGCCCGCGCCTCACCGCTACTTTGGGAGCTGCACTGGTTACCAGTTTGTCTCCGGGTGCAATTCAAGGTGCTGGCTTTGACCTTTAAAGCCCTATATGGCAGTGGGCCAGGATACCTTAGAGACCGCATCATCCCAAGAGTGTCTGCCCGTCCAAACAGAGTGGACCGGAGGGGCTCTCTAATAGTGCCATCAGCTAGGGGTGCACATCTATCCAGCACCCGAAGGAGGGCCTTCTCGTGTCCGCACCAACCCTCTGGAACCTCCTGCCAACAAATCTAATACTTCAAAGAGAATTGCTGCCCTTCAGGAAAGGATTGAAGACCTGGCTGGCAGGGCAGGTGTGGGGCCCTAATGGGAACATGGTCCCCACCTGCTGGCTTATGTAAACAATTAAGAACTCTCCCTTCTTCTTTTTATGGTGGGTGGGATGGGTGGGTGGGATATGGGTCTTTTAAAGTGGGTGGGATATGGGTCTTTTAAAGTGTTTTTATGTGTTTTTAGAACTTGTTATAATGCCGCCCTGAGTCGGGTTCTGCCTGAGTGGGTGGCATATATAAATATGACTATTAAATTAAATTAAAATTAATTAAAAGCGGCAAAAGATAAAAGGGAAAAAAGAGAAATTGGAGTCTTGGTGGATAACCAAGGGGCAAGATGTAATAGGACGAAAGATAAATGTAAAATTGTGAAGGAATTTTATCAAGCTTTGTATGCAAAAAAAGAGATAGATTTGGAGAAACTTAAAAAGCAATTAGACAAATAATGATTGGAATAAAACAGGAACATAGGGACAAAATGGAAGAACAAATCACGGAAAAGGAGGTAAAGGAGGTAATTGTGGAATTGAAGTTGAGGAAAGCCCCGGGAGAGGATGGATTGCCGGCTGATTTTTATAAGGAATTTAAAGAGGTTGTGGTATCAAAGTTGGTAAAATTATATAATTATATATTGGATGGTGGACAAATTCCGACTTCGTGGTATAGGACCATGATAGGACCGGGAAAGAATTTAGAGAAAGTAGAATCTTTCAGACCAATCTCCTTTATAAATCAGGATGCTAAGATCTTCACAGCAATATTGGCTAATCGTTTAAATACATTTATGGGGAAGTATATACATTTAGATCAAGTGGGATTTTTAAAAGGAAGGCATATGTCAGATTTGACTAGAAGAGCTCTAGATTTCATAGATAATGTGAATCAAACAAAGGAAAAAGTGGGATTAATATCTTTGGATATTTTTAAGGCATTCGATTCCTTACAGTGGACCTCGATTAAGGAAATAATTAAAAGCTACGGATTTGGTGATAAATTTAGAAGGGTGATAGATTTATTATATCAGAAAGAAATAGCTAGTGTCAGAGTAAATGATGAGGTTACAGATGAGGTAAAATTAGAGGCGGGTACTAGACAGGGGTGACCTTTGTCCTCTATACTCTTTATCATGGCAATGGAAATATTAGCAAATGCTATAAGAGAGGATGGTAAAATAGAAGGGATAATGGGGAATAAAATAAGCATGTATGCGGATGATATGTTGATAATTGCAAAACATCCTGAGAGGGTTATAAATAGAATTAGAACACAATTTAAAGATTTTGAGGATATTACGGGTTTGAAGATTAATTGGGACAAATCGGAAATGATGCTGTGTAATATGGGTGAAGAGGAGAGGTGGACGATAAAGGGAATGAGTAATATCCAAATTAAAGATAAACTGAAATATTTGGGTATAATTATATCGAATAGATTGGAAGAGCTCAAAAGATTGAATTATGATAGTTTGAAAACGGAAATTAAGACTAGGATACATAGTTTCAAAAAGTTGAAATTGTCGTGGTTTGGTAGAATTGCACTTAGTAAAATGATGTTGTTGCCCACAATTAATTTTTTATTCGATGCATTAGCAATTCAAATGAAGGACAAGAAATTAATGAGTTTCAAAAGCTGTTTAATAATTTTTGTAATAAGGGGAAAAAGACTAGACTACCAAAAAAATTTGTATTTGCCTCAAAAGGAAGGGGGTCTAGGAATGCCGAATCTAGTGGCATATTATCGCGCTTTTCAAATCAAGAATGTGGTGAAGATCTTGACAAGAGAAAAAGTAATTTGGGAGGAGATTGAGATGAAAGATTATAGGAATATAGGTAAAATGGTTTTTTTGGGGGGAAGTATGGGAAAGTGTGTTACAAACAATAAAATGATGAGGGGAATGATGAATGTGTGGAAAGGAATGGAAAAGGATCTGGTCCCGAATATCTCTCCAATTTTGGAATTAGCAGATATAGCAAGTTTTCTGTTGAAAATAGATAAAGAAATAATAGAAATTTTGGATAAAAATAAAGTTTCCTTGGTGAAAGATGAAGGTAGGAAGAAATGCTGTTTGAACAATTGAAAATGAATTGGTTTCAGATATTGATGGTTAATAATTGGAATGGTAAATATTCGAGAGAATTTGATATAGATAGAGAAAAGACGGAATTTGAAGAATTGGTTTTAAAAATTAGAAAAGGTGACAGAAATATTAAGGATTTAGTAAGCAAACTTTATAATTTAATAAATAGGAATGGCAATCCACAGGAAGATTTGAAACAAAGGTGGGAACAGGATTTGAATATAAGGATAGAAAGAGATGCATGGAGAAATAAATGGAAAAAGAGGATAATGAGAACTATATCGGTTAGAATTAAAGAGCATAATTATAAAATGTTATGGAGGTGGTATCTGACACCGGTGAGGTTACAGAAATAGGGAAGACGGCAAGGGTGTAGTCACAAGGAAGGGGAGAGGGAAACCACCCTAAGGAGAAGGAGTCAATGGGATAAAATCAAAAGTGTTTAATATCTAAAGTGCAGCAACCCGGTCGAACTGTACGAAGAAAGTATGGAAGGTAGGGATAAAACTCAAAATGTCATGCTATACGAACTGAAAGTGGAATCAAACAATGATAATACAGATGTAAAATCGCATTCATCCAAAAATCAAACAGTATCCCATATATAAATCAGAACAACAAAGGAATATATCGGGCAGACCAGACAAAAACAACAAAATAATTAACTCTATAAACAACACAATGCAACACCAAAATGTAGAATAGTAACAAGTTCATGTAAGGAGTCCAAAACAAGAATACAAAATCGGAGGGTCCAAGCCAAAAAGTCATAGGAAGTCGAAAACAGTCGAAAGTCCGGGTGCTGTAGCGAAAGAGAAACTTCAAGAGTAACAAGGAGGTAAGTCGTTGCAGAAAAGTGGATAATCAATCGTCCATATCCTTCCGGTAAAATGGATATTTCGTAGTCCTTTATCAAGACTCTGCAACAGTCAAGCAAAATACAAATACTAATACACTATCCATGCGTAATATATAATCTAGTATTCTCAAACAGCTACATATTTACAACATACAAAAAGGGGGGTGGGGTACGTGAATCATCAATAAACGCGCTCAAGACGACCTTCTCTGTGAATTCATATGTGGTCAGAGCGTTAACAAGTAGTAGTACGAAGCTCTAAATATAGCTAGTGGTACACACATGCATACAGTCCACACCTGTGGGTCATAAGGAATCAATATGCTCTCTACAATCATTAAAGACACATATACATGAGACCAAATTCTAAGTGAAAGAGGAGATAAAAGTAGTTCTATAGGAAGGCTGAAAGAGCATAATCAGTGTTAAGACCCTTGGGGGCCAGAGTAGAAAATCGATGAATATAAAAGGCTTCCCGTTGTAGTAGAAAGCGTTGTTTATCCACGCTGTGAAATTTACGTGGAGAAAACGTTTCAAGTATTACTACTCGCATGTCCAAGAAAGAATGTTTTTTATCATGAAAATGGGTAACAAGGGGAGCTGTGACAACATTATGTCTAATGCGGGACTGATGTTCTCCTAAGCGGGTTTTCAATGATCTACACGATTGTCCGATATATGCAAGTTGACAAGGACAGAGGATCATGTATACGGAATCGCTGGTGTTACAATTAGAGAAGGAGAATAGATGAAGTTTATAATTACTACTTGGGATGGTGACCAAATTATCCCATTGACTCCTTCTCCTTAGGGTGGTTTCCCTCTCCCCTTCCTTGTGCCTACACCCTTGCCATCTTCCCTATTTCTGTTTGCACCTTACGACCATGACGGATAAAGGATTTGCGTTCTCGGAGTCGGAATGCGACCGCATTCTCAACAGCACAGCACCATTACTTCCCTCTACGGACACTGATACTGGAGACCTTGACCATTTAGAGTCCCTTGAGAAAAAACGTATTAGGCTGAATCTTCATTCCTCTTTTCTATGTGAGTATTATAAAAATTCCATCATACCCCGTGGGCTAAGGATGCCTAAAGGTCCTACCTTATTTTCTAATAACAAAGACTTTCTAGATAAGTGGACCTTAATACTCGATAGGTGTTCTTACGACCTGATCCTATTGATTATCGACCAGTGCAACAACGATGCGATGTCTTAAAGGCTAACATCAAAAAGATCAAAGACAATTTTTCATCTTCGAACTCCTCCATCACCTCGGACAAGATGGACTTTAATTTAATTTAATAGTCATATTTATGTATGCCGCCCACTCAGGCAGAACCCGACTCAGGGCGGCATTACAACAAGTTCTAAAAACACATAAAAACACTTTAAAAGACCCACATCCCACCCACTTTAAAAGACCCATATCCCACCCACCCATCCCACCCACTATAAAAAGAAGAAGAAGAGAGAGTTCTTAATTGTTTACATAAGCCAGCAGGCGGGGACCATGTTCCCATTCGGGCCCCACACCTGCCCTGCCAGCCAGGTCTTCAATCCTTTCCTGAAGGGCAGCAATTCTCTTTGAAGTCTTAGATCTGTTGGCAGGAGGTTCCAGAGAGTTGGTGCGGACACGAGAAGGCCCTCCTTCGGGTGCTGGATAGATGTGCACCCCTAGCTGATGGCACTATTAGAGAGCCCCTCCGGTCCGCTCTGGTTGGACGGGCAGACACTCTTGGGACAATGCGGTCTCTAAGGTATCCTGGCCCACTGCCATATAGGGCTTTAAAGGTCAAAACCAGCACCTTGAATTGCACCTGGAGACAAACTGGTAACCAGTGCAGCTCCCGAAGTAGCAGTGAGGCATGGGCATATCGCCCGCATCCCATCACCACCCGGGCTGCCACATTCTGGACCAGCTGCAGCCTCCGAATGGTCGTCAAGGACAGCCCCATGTAGAGCGCATTACAATAATCTAGTCGGGAAGTGACCAGAGCATGGGTGACCATAAGCAAGGAGCCCCGGTCCAGGAGCGTGCACAACTGGTGAATCACCCGAAGTTGGGCAAAAGCCCTCCTGGCTACAGCCGCTACCTGTTCTTCTAGCAGTAGCCGCGAGTCCAGAAGGACCCCCAAGTTGCGCACTGGGTCTGTCTGGGGCAAAACAGCCCCATCCAGTACCAAAGATGGTAACTCCCTGGATAACATGGGGCCCCTTATCCACAGCCACTCTGTCTTGCTGGGATTCAGCCGAAGCCCATTGGCCCCCATCCAGACCCCAATGGCCTCCAGGCATCAGGATAGGATTTCAACAGCATCACTGGGGTCCCCACGGGCCGAGATGTACAACTGAGTATCATCCGCGTACTGATGGTACCGCACCCCGTGGGAACTAATGATCTCACCCAGTGGCTTCATGTAGATGTTAAATAGGAGAGGAGAGAGCACCGAACCCTGAGGCACCCCATACTTGAGAAGCCTAGGGCTGGACCTCTCACTCTCTAACCACACCGACTGGGTACGGCCCTCCAGAAAAGAGGAAAACCAGGACAACACGGTGCCCTGGATCCCCAGTCCTTTGAGCCGTTCCAGAAGGATACCGTGGTCGACGGTATCGAAGGCCGCTGAGAGGTCAAGAAGAGCAAGGACGGATGGATAAACCCCGTCCCGCTCCCGCAAGAGATCATCCATCAGTGCGACCAATGCCGTCTCCGTACCATACCCGGGCCTGAATCCTGATTGAAAGGGGTCTAGATAATCCGCTTCCTCCAGGACACTCTGCAGCTGGCGCGCCACCGCCTTCTCCAAAACCTTACCCAGAAAGGGCAGGTTGTTAAGGACAGCTGGGTCAAGGGATATTTTCTTCAGGAGGGGGCGCACCAAAGCATGTTTTAGCGGTGCAGGAAATACCCCCTCCCGTAATGATGCATTCATTATCGCCCCGACCCAGCCACCTGTCACCACCTTGGAGGCTTTCACCAACCAGGTGGGACAGGGGTCCAAAGGACATGTAGTGGCACGCACAGCTGCAAGGAGCCTGTCCACTTCATCAGGGATAATAGGATCAAACCAATCCCAGATCGTACAGCAAGACTGTGCTCCGGTGCCCCCCCGACCCTCCCCATCCACACCGGGATTCAGCCCTGAACGAATCCGATCAATTTTCTCCACCAGATGGTCAGCAAAGTCCTCAGCCGAACCCTGCCAACCGGGCACCGATCTCCCCCTACCGAGGAGGGACTGGTTACCCAGAACAGGGCAGCTGGGCGATTATCAGCGGAGGCAATAAGGATGGTGAAGTATTGCCGCCTCACCACCCCCATCGCCACTAGGTAGGCCCTAATAGCAGCTCTAGCTAGTGTCCAATCGGAGTCATCCTGGGTCTTCACCCAGCGGCGCTCTAGGCGTCTCTTTGCCCGTTTGAGTTCCCGCAGTTCATCCGTGAACCACGGGGATGACCTAACCCCACGGGCGTGGAGAGGCCGCAGTGGCGCGATTTCATCCAAGGCTGCTGTTGCCATCCTGTTCCACAGGTCGACAAGTGCCTCGGGTGGATTGTGTAGCCGATCCAGAGGAACATCCCCCAGTTCCCTCTGGAATCCATCTGGATCCATTAGTCGCCGAGGGCAGGCCATTTTAATAGGCCCTGCCTCCCTATGATGAAGCGTCACCCCAGAAGGTCAAGAGTCACCAGATAGTGATCTGACCATGGCACAGGTGAGATGACTAAGTCCTATAATCTCAGATCACTCTGCCACTGCTCCGACAAGAAAACTAAGTCTGGCATGTGACCACTGCCCCTGGTTAGACCCCGAACTACCTGAGTCAGGCCCATGGCTGCCATGGAAGCCATGAACTCCCTTGCCACCTCAGAAGCCATCCCCAATGATGGCAAATTGAAGTCCCCCAGAACCATAAGCCTCGGGAACTCCAACGCCAGCATCGAGGCGGCTTCGAGGAGCTCAGGCAGGGCATTCCTTACCCTGCAAGGGAGCAGGTACAGGAGTAAGATCCCCAACTGACCCTTGGGGCCCAACCGTAGAAGCAGGGCCTCACAACCAGACACTTGTGGAGCAGTGGCCCTAGCAATTCCCAAAGACTCCCTGGCAACAATGGCGACACCACTGCCCCTCACCTCACCTCTAGGTTGTTGCCAAATACTGAAAGAGGTACTCCATCCTCAGGTGTCAGCCAGGTTTCGGTGATGCATGCCAGGTCGGCCCGACCTTCCTGGATAGAATCTTGGATCAGGGGGGCCTTATTACAGACCGATCTGGCATTCACCAGCAGCAGCCTAAGGGTGGGGTCACTCTGGATCTGCTGCTCAGGGCCCAGAGATGTACCTGCAGGACTGGAATGAGGGACCGCACTTAAACATCGAACCCGCATTCCCTGAGTGCGGTCCGCCCCACGGTACCTGCCATACCGCCCCATCCCCGTCACAACACCTATATGGATCCCTGGACCCCCCCCCCCTAGATGGAATGCTGCCCCTCCTTCCTGGCTGGCAGGACCAACTCTCTCTCTTCCTACCCCATCCACAATCCCCCCTGGTTCCAGCAACAAGCATGAGCTCCCGGAACGAGCAGGGAGTGCTGGCGAGCCCCGGCGTTGGCGTCTCCTTTTTCTTCCCCCCAGGTGGGGAGGGCGGAGGCAGAAGCGATGGCTCTCACCTGCCTCAAATCCTGGGAGTCGTGGCATGGGCTCCTGGAACGAGCAGGGAGCATTGGCGAGCCCCGGCATCGGCGTCTCCTTTTTCTTCCCCCCAGGTGGGGAGGGCGGAGGCAGAAACGATGGCTCCCACCTGCCTCAAATCCCGGGAGCCAGTGGCATGGGCTCCTGGAACGAGCAGGGAGCGTTGGCGAGCTGCGGCATCGGCGTCTCCTTTTTCTTCCCCCCAGGTGGGGAGGGAGGAGGCAGAAGCGATGGCTCCCACCTGCCTCAAATCCCAGGAACCAGTGGCATGGGCTCCTGGAACGAGCAGGGAGCATTGGCGAGCCCCGGCATCGGCGTCTCCTTTTTCTTCCCCCCAGGTGGGGAGGGCGGAGGCAGAAACAATGGCTCCCACCTGCCTCAGATCCTGGGAGCCGGTGACATGGGCTCCTGTAACAAGCAGGCATCACCTTTTTCTTCCCCTTGAAAACAAACTACAAGAATTTAGAAACAATTTGCTAACTTTCAAGAATAAAAAATTAAATAGGGATCGTAATGACTATAAAACCAATCGCATCTACAAATGGCAGTTTACTCGCCCTAACACCCACAAGTAAGTCACATGATGCCGCCCACTTGAGGACACGGATTTTGATACCACGGATTCTGATGTAGCTGAGTCCTCTGCTGACGAGTGATCGAGAGGCCCATACAACTTTAGACTCCATCGTAATAAACAACAACCCGCTGCTTCCAAGAATACTTCTGGTGGGGATTTTTTAGGACAACGTGTCACCCATCGAAACAAGAAGAAATAGTTCCATTCTTGGTGTTTAATTTGTCCAACAGGATCCTTACGGTAAGGGAGACCGAATTATTAAACTTGGGTTTGGGCTTTGTTCCCACTCCCAAATATTCTTCTTTTAAAACACGGGTAGACATTTTCAAACTTATCCGATTATTAAAGTTGTGGGCTTTCTTTAAGGACACCTCAGGTCGTCCCAAGAATATCTTTACACCTCGCTCTACTTACATATCCCCCATTGAGAATGCTTCTATTGAGGCATTTAGAAAAGTGATCCTGAGGGACATTACAGCCTTAGAAAGAAACCATACCTGTTCCTTTAACCTCACTCAGAATGACTTACGATTATTAGACAACTTGGGCCAAGACCCCAACTTAATCATCAAGGCAGCCGATAAGGGTGGAGGGGTAGTACTTTTGAACAAGGCAGATTATCTCACGGAGGCTAGTCTTCAACTTTCTAACTCTAACTTCTATCAGCCTCTAGATAAAGATCCGACTGGACATGTATCTAATATCATTTCTATAGTTATTCAAGAAGGACTGGCTTTGGGCTATATTCCCAAAAGTACTTTTCGTTTCTTACTTAACAAACATCCACGTGTACCGATTTTTCTTCTCTTACCAAAAGTACACAAACTTGACCCTTCTTCTACCCTTGTATACCTTGTATACCTATCATTGCCGCCAATGACTCCTTATTAGAACCCATTTCCATATATATTGATCATCACATTCGACCCTTTGTTTCTGAGACATCATCCTATGACAGGGATTCCTCTCATTTCATTCAATCCTTAGAACACACTGCAGTTCCTGATAACTGCGTCCTGCTCACCATGGACATTTCGTCTCTCTATACCAATATACCACTACAGGACGTGCGCCAGTTGATTGAATATCACTTATCTTCCCACTCCCATACAGACCCACCTACTCATTTCCTCATGGATTTGGTGGATATTGTCTTTGAGCACAATTTTTTTCGTTTTCAGGATTCTTTTTATTTGCAAACACAAGGGGTGGCCATGGGGGCCAATTTTGCTCCCTCGGTGGCAAACATTTATATGAATGATTTTGACCATACTTTTTTACTTAACCCAGTTGTCAATCTATTTTTCATGCACATTTTAGTTTATAAACGTTACATCGATGATTTATTTTTTGTATTCAATAACCCCACAGCCATACAAGATTTCGTACACTGGATTAATTCTATTCATGATCATTTAACTTTCACATATTTCGTTAGTTCTCACTCAATTCCGTTTTTGGACCTGGAGATCTTTATTTCGGATAATAAGCTCAACATGAAAAATTTTTAACAAACCTACCGACAGACATGCTTACCTACAGTACAGGTCATTTCATTCACACACTCTTAAGTCTAATATTCCAAACGCAATTCCACCAGGGACTCTGATTTTCATAAGCCCGCTTCAAAAATTCAGCGGTCTTTACGGCATAGAGGCTATCCTGAACGTATCATCCAATCTGCTTACACCCGAGTAAGCTCCAGACCCCGAGACACTTTATTTCAGCGCCATGCTGATTCCTCAGATTCTAACATCATTTGGTCATTAGATTATATGCCTCTAGCCCAGAAAATCAAAAATGTGATATACAAACATTGGCATATCATGGATATGGTTCCGGGTTGTCAGGACAAACCAATTATTGGATTTCGTAAAACCAGAACCATTGCGGCTATGGTCTCGAGAACTGACTGTCTGCCTAGATCTCTCTCTTACACGAGGTTCCCCGCGGGACATCATACTTGTGGGCATTGCTCTTTCTGCCGATTCATGTGGACGACTAATTTGGTCACCATCCCGAGTAGTAATTATAAACTTCATCTATTCTCCTTCTCTAATTGTAACACCAGCGATTCCGTATACATGATCCTCTGTCCTTGTCAACTTGCGTATATTGGACAATCGTGTAGATCATTGAAAACCCGCTTAGGAGAACATCAGTCCCGCATTAGACATAATGTTGTCACAGCTCCCCTTGTTACCCATTTTCATGAAAAAAAAACATTCTTTCTTGGACATGCGAGTAGTAATACTTGAAACCTTTTCTCCACGTAAATTTCACAGCATGGATAAACAACGTTTTCTACTACAACGGGAAGCCTTTTATATTCATCGATTTTCTACTCTGGCCCCCAAGGGTCTTAACACTGATTATGATCTTTCAGCCTTCCTATAGAACTAATCTTATCTCCTCTTTCACTTAGAATTTGGTCTCATGTATATGTGTCTTTAATGATTGTAGAGAGCATATTGATTCCTTATGACCCACAGGTGTGGACTGTATGCATGTGTGTACCACTAGCTATTTTTAGAGCTTCATACTACAACTTGTTAACGCTGTGACCACATATGAATTCACAGAGAAGGTCATCTTGAGCGTTTTTATTGATGATTCAGTACCCCCCCTTTTTGTATGTTGTGAATATGTAGCTGTTTGAGAATACTAGATTATATATTATGCATGGATAGTGTTGTAAGGAGCAATACTGCATAGGGACATGGAATGTGAGATCAATGAACCAAGGAAAACTGGAAGTGGTAAAAAATGAGATGGAAAGAATAAGCATTGACATCTTGGGCATCAGTGAGCTCAAATGGACAGGGATGGGTGAATTCAGCTCTGGAAACCATCATATCTACTACTGTGGGCAAGAAAACCTTAGAAGAAATGGAGTAGCCATAATTGTCAATAAAAGAGTGAGAAAAGCAGTAATGGGATACAACCTTAAAAATGACAGAATGATGTCAGTCAGATTCCAAGGCAAACCTTTCAATGTCACTGTGATCCAAATATACGCACCAACCACTGGTGCAGATGAAGCCACAATGGACCAGTTCTATGAGGACTTACAACACCTCATAGAACAGACACCAAGAAATGATGTCCAAATTATATTAGGAGACTGGAATGCCAAAGTAGGAAATCAAAAAGTGGAGGGAATAACAGGCAAATTTGGTCTTGGAGTACAGAATGAAGCAGGGCAAAGATTGATAGAGTTCTGCCAAGAGAACGCACTGGTCATAGCAAACACTCTCTTCCAGCAACACAAGAGGCGACTTTACACATGGACATCACCAGATGGCCAACACCGAAACCAGATTGACTACATACTCTGCAGCCAAAGATGGAGAACCTCCATACAGTCAGCAAAAACAAGACCTGGAGCAGACTGCGGCTCAGATCACAACCTACTGATTGCAAAATTCAGGCTTAGACTAAAGAAAATAGGGAAAACACGGAGACCAGAAAGATATCACCTAGACAGCATCCCTAAAGAATACGCGGTGGAGGTGATGAACAGATTTAATGGCTTAGACTCGGTAGACAGAGTACCAGAAGAATTATGGACGGAGATGAGGGACATCATGCAGGAAGCAGCAAAGAAAATCATACCAAAAGAAAAGAAGAGTAAGAAAGCAAAGTGGTTGTCTGATGAGGCTCTTAAAATAGCAGAGGAAAGAAGGAACGCCAAAGTCAAAGGAGAAAGGAAAAACTACAATCATTTGAACACAGAATTCCAAAGAAAAGCAAGGAGAGATAAGGAAAACTACCTAAAAGAACAGTGCAGAGAAATGGAGGAAAACAACAAAAGAGGCATAACCAGAGATCTCTTCAAAAAAATTGGCGAAATCAAGGGAACATTTAAAGCAAAAATGACCATGATAAGGGACAAAGACGGAAAGGAGCTAGCTGATGCAGAAGAAATTAAGAAAAGATGGAAAGAGTACACAGAGGAACTTTACAAAAAGGACCTCAACACAATGATGAAGAAATTGAACTTGAGCCAGACATCCTGGAGAGCGAAGTCATAAAGGCCCTAAAGAGCACTGCAAACAACAAAGCTAGTGGAGATGATGGTATCCCAGTTGAATTCTTTAAAGCGCTAAAAGATGACGGCGTCAAATTACTGCATTCAATATGCCAGCAGATTTGGAAAACAAAACAGTGGCCACAGGACTGGAAAAGATCAGTATACGTCCCAATCCCAAAAAAGGGCAATGCCAAAGAATGTTCAAATTATCGAACAATCGCGCTCATCCCACATGCCAGCAAGGTGATGCTCAAGATAATACAGGATAGACTTCAGCAACATGTGGAGAGAGAATTACCAGAGGTGCAGGCTGGTTTCAGAAGAGGCAGGGGGACTAGAGACCACATTGGCAACATACGCTGGATCATGGAGAAAACAAAGGAATACCAGAAACAAGTTTACTTTTGTTTTATTGACTACATTAAGGCATTTGACTGTGTGGACCACAACAAGATGTGGCAAGTAATTAAAGAGATGGGAATTCCAGAGCACCTCATATGCCTTCTGAGAAATCTGTACATGAAACAAGAAGCAACAGTTAGGACAGAACACGGAATGACAGAATGGTTTGGAATAGGAAAAGGAGTAAGAGAAGGCTGCATTTTGTCACCATGCTTATTCAACCTATACACAGAGCACATAATGCGCAGTGCAGGGATGGAGGAATCACAATATGGGATTAAAATCGCTGGGAGAAACATCAACAATCTGAGATATGCAGACAATACCGCCCTAATGGCAGAAAGTGAGGAAGACCTAAAGAATCTCTTGATTGGGCTGAAGGAGGAAAGTGCAAAAGCTGGCTTGAGACTCAATATCAAGAAAACCAAGATAATGGCAACAGGCCCAATCAGTTCCTGGAAAATAGACGGGGAAGAAGTAGAAGCAGTGACAGATTTTACTTTCTTAGGATCAAAGATCACTGCAGATGAGGATTGTAGCCATGAAATAAAAAGGCGACTGATTCTTGGGAGACAAGCAATGAGAAACCTGGGGAACATAGTGAAAAGCAGAGACATCACATTGAAAACAAAAATTAGAATAGTCAAAGCAATGGTTTTCCCAGTAGTAATGTATGGATGTGAGAGCTGGACAATTAGGAAGGCTGAACGTAGAAAAATAGATGCCTTTGAAATGTGGTGTTGGAGGAGGGTTTTGAGAGTCCCCTGGACAGCGAGGAGAACAAATAGGTCAATCTTAGAAGAAATTAACCCTGACTGCTCATTGGAAGGTCAAATAGTAAAGATGAAGCTAAAGTACTTTGGACATCAAATGAGAAGGGAGGATTCACTTGAGAAGGCATTGATGTTGGGAAAGGTGGAGGGCAAAAGAAGAAGGGGGAGGCCAAGGATGAGATGGCTAGATGGCATTGTAGACACAATGGGCACAGAGCTGGGAGGGCTGAGGGGGATGGTGGAGGACAGAGGCGCCTGGAGGAAAATGGTCCATGGGGTCGCAAAGGGTCGGAGTCAACTGTGCGACTGAACAACAACAAATGGATAGTGTATTAGTATTTGTATTTTGCTTGACTGTTGCAGAGTCTTAATAAAGGACTACGAAATATCCATTTTACCGGAAGGATATGGATGATTGATTATCCACTTTTCTGCGACGACTTACCTCCTTGTTACTCTTGAAGTTTCTCTTTCGCTGCAGCACCCGGACTTTCGACTGTTTTCGACTTCCTATGACTTTTTGGCTTGGACCCTCCGATTTTGTATTCCTGTTTCGGACTCCTTACATGAACTTGTTACTATTCTACATTTTGGTGTTACATTGTGTTGTTTATAGAGTTAATTATTTTGTTGTTTTTGTCTGGTCTGCCCGATATATTCTTTTGTTGTTCTGATTTATATATGGGATACTGTTTGATTTTTGGATGAATGCGATTTTACATCTGTATTATCATTGTTTGATTCCACTTTCAGTTCGTATAGCATGACATTTTGAGTTTTATCCCTACCTTCCATACTTTCTTCGTACAGTTCGACCAGGTTGCTGCACTTTAGATATTAAACACTTTTGATTTTATCCCATTGACTCCTTCTCCTTAGGGTGGTTTCCCTCTCCCCTTACCGGTGAGGTTACATCAGATTGATAATAAAAAGGACAAATTATGTTGGAGATGTAAAGATACAATGGGAACTTATGAACTTATGTGGTGGAGTTGTAGGGTAATAAATGATTTTTGGACAAGAATTGAAAAAGAGATCAGTGATATATTGGGGGGAAATAAACTGGAGTCAGATACCATCATGTTGACAAATGTAGAATTTTTTAATTTAAATAGAGATGAAAAAGAATTATTGGAAATAATGCTCACAATGGGTAGACAATGTATTGCAAGAAATTGGAAAAATGATATCATTATACAGATTGAAAAGTGGTATAAAGAAATGTGGAATTTAGCATTGAATGATAAATTGACATGGGAAATAAAGACAAAAAAGTGCATTATGAGAGAGAATAGATTTTGGAACATTTGGAAACCTTTTGTGGATCACTCACTTATCGAGGTTGAAACTTGCAGACCTGTACCCGAACAAAGAAGTTTTTGGTCTTGAAATATGAGATATTCCGAACTCTCCAGGGCATTGTAAATAAGCACTGGGTGTGAAATATGTTGTTTTTGTTTTTATGGAGTTACAACATAAAGAATATTGAAGTATATAAATGTTTTCAGTAATGTTAGTAGATATGTTAGTGAAACTTAACGATACTTTAAAAATGTATTAGGATAGGCTGTATTTTTCTTCTTTGTAGTTTTTTTTGTGCTTATTCATATGTATTGTTGTTATATTTGTATTGTTTTAAAAGTCCATAAAAATTATTATTAAAAATTTTTTTAAAAAGAATCTGAAATATCATATGGGAAGGGAACAGAGATGTGTCAGAGTCTGGGGCACAGGTGGCTGGCAGGTAACATGAATGCCAGGACCCAGGGTAACCAGACAACAGGCCAAAAGAGCTATATACCTGGCCAGAGTCCAAGTCCAAATCAAGTTAGAGATGCAGGATTAGCCTAAATGACAAAAGTGTAGTCCAAGTGAGCCTGAAGTCAGATAAGCAAGAGAACAGATATGACAGAAAATCCTCAGGGGCTGGAGCTAGGCGAGGAAAACAATTCAAGGAGCAAAGATCCAGGTAAGGCAAAACAACAGTCCACAGGAGTCAAGAACAAGGAGGAGATCTTCTAGAAAACAGGCAGAAGGTCTTCTAGAGGCCAGGCACAAGGCAAGCAATCCAGGAGCCAAGCAACTTCAAGTCTGCTAATTTCTGTTGCTGAGGAAGCCTCTAGGAGGAAGGGCCAGTTCTTATATAGCTAAGTCACCCAGGGTCTGCAGGTGGAACTTATGATGGTCCAGAATCTCAGGTGGGGCTTAGTAGCTGCAGCAGGGTGAAGGTCCAGTCCTGCAGGACTTAGAGGAGTGACTGCAAATCCTGAGACTGATCATTGTTTTTACAAATACATTTCTGGTATTTTCAGTTTACTGGTGACAGACATATTTCTCTCTGCTAAATGGCACCTGGGTGAGACATTCCACATTAACTGATTTCCAGTGGCTCAGCTTCCTATAGCTTGGGTGCATGTAATCATATGCTTGCCACTTTTCAGGTTCTAAAGATGTTCCAAACAGAGCTTCTACGGGTCCCTCATACACAATCTCCATTTCTGCAGTTGCATGCCCTGAAATTCCAAATCTAAATATTCCATCTCAGTGCAACAGATCTGGGTATTTTTCACTTCATAAAAGCCAATTAGAACCTCGGTTTCTTATCATTAAGCTCAGGGGGCACCCATCTCTTACAGGTAATAGTTATTGTTGACCCACTCTGTACCTTGTGCACAAGAAACCTTCCCTTCTATTATGAAGACAAATGGACTTACAAAATTCCTCTCTGACCCAGTTCCTCTCTTACCTAAGGGCAGAGTTTGGATCTACCACCTGGAAATTTCCATACATTCCAAGCATTTTTGCAGATGTTTCCACCACTCTTTGGGGTAAATCTCCCACCTCCCTTTTTACTGAACTAAAACCTGCACAATAAAACTGCAAGCAGCAAATGAGCATAAATTTAAGCAGGTTAAAACAAATCCAGAATGAAACATTCTGACAGGAGGTATGAACTTCAGTCCCTAACAACGCTGTGAATGATCAGGCTTGAAAGTTAAAGGGTGTAATACTTGGGTGGGAAGCAAGCACCTGACCTTTCAGGTTCCATTAAAAACATTGCCCATTTTCACTCCTTCTTTATGTTGATATATGGTTTGAGCTGCCTCTTTATTCTTCCTTCTGTGAATATTTGATTCAATGGCCAGCACAGAAGGGTGCCAAAACATTTTCTCCACATGTGTAAGAACCACAGCCTTGATCGTCTTTTATAATATCTCAAGAGCAGAACTCTTCTTGTCTCTCTCTGTACAAAACAAATTACCTTCAGCACAATCAATCTAGTATACAACTCCCTTCAGTCTATATCTTTAAAATGCAGATCAAGCATTTCTCTGGGTGACACTTCATATGACATAGATGAGATTTTAATACTATTTGGCTTAGTGTCCTGAGGGCTAACACTGATTTTATCATGGTGTACCTAGTCATGCCTGCCACATCACCACGGAAACATCTGCAGAAGCAGACAGCGCTGGCTCTTCGGCTATGAAACTGAACCCTAGAGTCAGATACGACTGGCTTTCAAGCAAGGGTGACCTTTAAGGTCTTTTGGGCTTTCCCTGCAAATTTGTGTTACGAACGGAATTTCAGGATATTTTCTTTAACATGCCTTCAAGTTGATTCTGACTTAGGTTGATCTTTCCAGGATCTTATTTGTTATGTAAAAAGTAAAAAGTACTCAAAAGTGGTTTGTGTCTAGCCAGGTTATCCTGCTATGGTAATAGAGTAGACTCAATTGCCAGGGACTCAATGCCAATTGTCAGGCAGTAGTTAACTAATCTGACAACCCAGAGGACTAAGGACCTTGGGTGGTGGAGTCTATAGGGAAGGGTGATGGCCCCCAATTGGATTAAATTCCACTCGAATCCATCTTGATGGAGGACAGCAGCTTCATCAATACTGACCTGGGGCTGTGGAGGACTTTGTGAGCCAAAAGGGCTCAAGACAAGAAAGTGACTTGTGGAACTGGATCAGTGTTATAGGTGTCATGCTGCGATGTGGAGGGCAAATGGAAAACTGCATTATATTGCTCCCAGGACAGTCTTCATGGCTGATCACCATGATGATAGCCAATATTCATTTACTAGAACCAGATTTGAGCAGTTAGACCAGGGACACCCAAACTACGGCCCATGCATATCATTAATGTGGCCCATGGTGAGTACCCGGGCTCACCGCGGACCTCCCCTCCACCAGCCCCCACCGCCTAACATCAGCAGTGGATGTGGCGATCGCGCTTTGTCCTGGCTGCTCCGAACAGCCTCTGTCTCGGTCCCATCCCCTCTGCAGCCTTTGCTGATCACCACATTGGGGACATTTTCAAAGCCTCCTCCATTTCAAAATCCACGGTGCTAGGAGAGCCCCCTGGCACGCCTGGGATGAGGTCACCGCAACGCTCAAGGTTTACCCTTCCAGCACAGTGGATTTTGAAACAGAGGAGGCTCAAAATATTTCCCCAACACAGCGATCGGCTTTGGCAAAGGCTGCAGAGTGGATGGGACCAAGCCAGAGGCTGCTCGGAGCAGCCGGGACAAAGTGCGATCGCCGCCGCCGCTGCTGACATCAAAACTGTCAGCAGAGGGAGCAGCTCGCCTCCGGCCCCCATAGCTGTGTGTTTGGGGCAGGACTGGCCTGCGGAAAAAAAGTTTGGGCACCATTGAGTTAGAATCTATGGACAATTTAACTATGTCCCATACTCTGAGAGGACATGTTTTTGTAAAACACCCAAAATATTACACATGTTCTGTTTAGTTGTCAGTTATATGCCCACAATAAGTTAGCCCAGTATCTACAGACATTACTAGATAAAACAAAATACCGGGACTCTAACAAAAGACTGATGTATTTCCTTCAGGGCACAAATAAATACGTAAATATTAGAACTGCCAAGTCTATAGTTGGGGCCATTCGAAAAGAAGATGATCTATTAATCAGATAGGGGTTGCATGTAAAGGTGACAAATGTTATTGATAAATTATTTTGAGTAAAAAAATTCTCATTTCATTGTGACTGTATAATTTACTTTTAACCTGTTTTTATCCTGTTTTATGTAATCATGTTTTATCTGATGTATTTTACTTGATTTTACCCTGATATGGTCTGATGACTAATCAGTTAATAAAGAAGGATGCTGACATTGTTCCCAGGACAATATTCAGGGGTGGTCACCATGAAGATAGCCAATATTTGGAATTGGATACAGAAGCAGCAGCAGAAGTTGTTGTTGTTGTTGTTGTTGGGCACTCTGAGACTGTGCAGTTTACCCAAGGCTACACAGGTTGGCTCTCTCTTCCAGAAGGCACAGAGAAGAATAGAACTCACAATTTCTGGCTTTGTAGCCATATTTCAATCAGATGGGAATTTGTTCCACTCTTTGGTGTGCTTTTTTCCACCTAGTGATTATATAACATAGTGAGTCAATTGCCCTTAGAGAGCTCCTAACTGCATCTTTTTGAGCCCCTATCATGGGGTTCTACTTATTTGGTGTAGGTAGGTGTACTCTAGTTTAGTCCATTCCCAGCACCTGTGATTGCAGGGGAGGGATAAAATTGAACCTTGCAGCTGTCAAAGTCTCCTTTTCCTGTTGATTTCCAGTAGCACAAAGTGTCTTAATAGGGTAGCCACTGCATGATATCAGCAAATTGAACACTGGCCCTGCCCCTCTGTGGAAAGGTAGGGGAAATATTTTTTTTTTCTTTCGGCTCTGCTAGACCATTGTTGATGTGCTGAATTGCTTAGATTAAAATTTAAAAATATTTTTCTTTGCCTTTGCATGAAGTGGTGATTGAAAATGTGGACAGTTTTTCAATTAGTGCTACACACAAGGCAAAGAAAAAATATTTTTTAATTTGGTCTAAGTAATTTAGCACTTTGGCAATGGTTTAGTAAAAAAGGTAAAGGTTTCCCTTGCTCGAAAGCCAGTCGTATCCGACTCTAGGGTGCAGTGCTCATCTCTGTTTCTAAGCCGAAGAGCCAGCGCTGTCTGCTTCTGCAGACGTTTCCGTGGTCATGTGGCAGGCATGACTAGACACCGGAGCGCACGGAACGCTGTTACCTTCCCACCGAAGTGGTCCCTATTTATCTACTTGCAATTTCTTGCTTAGCATTTTAAAAAAACCAATTTCACTTAATGTGCTGATATCTACAAGTAGTTCTCTTATTAAGCCACTTCACAATACCGAAAATGGGATTGCTTAGGCTCCATGTGCCATTTGGATGCAAAGATTGCAGCAAAGGCACATTGCTCTTCCCCCCTCAAGCAACTCTATTTAAACAACCCCAGCTCAAAGGGTAGTTGCAGTTACAATTTCACTGAGTTATCCAGCCACCATTTGCAGGGTAAGTAGCCTGATAAAATAGTCCTTAGCTCTGGTAGTTGAAAGAGGATACTGTACTTTATATCCATCGTTCTCTATCATGTTTATGGTTCTTGCAGTGTAGTCCTACCCATTTTCATCCATATTATCTTCATTGTCCACATTTGTATATAAAGCCTCCATATAAAAGCTGCATTAACTAATGCAGATCCCAAGTCCTTGAAAGACTGCCCTCTTGCCTCAAGCTGTGACAGCCCAGCTGACAGAATAAACTGTCCATTGCAGGCGCACCCCCCCAATAACGGACACAGACAACATTGAAAGTGGATAACAGCAAAGGGCCACATTTATTGATTCAATGCCCTAGTCCGAATTATAAATTTGTATTGGTAAAACGACCAATCATAATTCCTAAGGCAAGCAGGCCGAAGTAACACTGGTAAGGTACCACCCCAAAATTGCCAACGGCAATTGGTTACAATGTATCAATTTGTATCAATTTGTTTGTTAACAACAAACAAATTGTTGACCGTAGTCAATAACTAACTCATGACCCCACCCTCTGACGCGTATACGTGAAATCACAGGGGTGATGCATGCTGGTTAGCAATCGTCATCACCCCATCGCCTGATTCGTCGTTGACCGGACAACGTTTAACTAATTTATTCCTGTCTAGTGTTGTCCAGTCAATTGCGAACCTGCCGGATACTTGTGGGTCATACTGTTTACCTTACCAGTGCTACCCGCCCATGTGACCAAAGTCAACAGTAGGAACGCAGAAAGACCCCTATATCAAACCATAGCAACAGTGTGGGATGGGCAAAAAAGCCAGGACCCGGAGCCAATATGGGTCCCAACCAAAAATTCCCACCCGGCCCCGAAGCGACCATAATATCACACTGTTAACTAGGGAGGGGGTGGAGGGGAAAAAACTTCTCCGCTCCGTCGCTGAGGCAAAATGGCAGCTCGGCTGCCTCGTGGCCACCCCTTTTATAAGGGAGCTGGCCACGCCCCTAACTACCCGGATTCTCTGTCCTGTGGGGGGGGCCCGCAAAGGGCGCGGCGGCCATTTTGGCGCCGCGCTTGCATTGCAGGCGCACCCCCCCCCCAATAACGGACACAGACAACATTGAAAGTGGATAACAGCAAAGGGCCACATTTATTGATTCAATGCCCTAGTCCGAATTATAAATTTGTATTGGTAAAACGACCAATCATAATTCCTAAGGCAAGCAGGCCGAAGTAACACTGGTAAGGTACCACCCCAAAATTGCCAACGGCAATTGGTTACAATGTATCAATTTGTATCAATTTGTTTGTTAACAACAAACAAATTGTTGACCGTAGTCAATAACTAACTCATGACCCCACCCTCTGACGCGTATCCGTGAAATCACAGGGGTGATGCATGCTGGTTAGCAATCGTCATCACCCCATCGCCTGATTCGTCGTTGACCGGACAACGTTTAACTAATTTATTCCTGTCTAGTGTTGTCCAGTCAATTGCGAACCTGCCGGATACTTGTGGGTCATACTGTTTACCTTACCAGTGCTACCCGCCCATGTGACCAAAGTCAACAGTAGGAACGCAGAAAGACCCCTATATCAAACCATAGCAACAGTGTGGGATGGGCAAAAAAGCCAGGACCCAGAGCCAATATGGGTCCCAACCAAAAATTCCCACCCGGCCCCGAAGCGACCATAATATCACACTGTTAACTAGGGAGGGGGTGGAGGGGAAAAAACTTCTCCGCTCCGTCGCTGAGGCAAAATGGCAGCTCGGCTGCCTCGTGGCCACCCCTTTTATAAGGGAGCTGGCCACGCCCCTAACTACCCGGATTCTCTGTCCTGTGGGGGGGGCCCGCAAAGGGCGCGGCGGCCATTTTGGCGCCGCGCTTGCATTGCAGGCGCACCCCCCCAATAACGGACACAGACAACATTGAAAGTGGATAACAGCAAAGGGCCACATTTATTGATTCAATGCCCTAGTCCGAATTATAAATTTGTATTGGTAAAACGACCAATCATAATTCCTAAGGCAAGCAGGCCGAAGTAACACTGGTAAGGTACCACCCCAAAATTGCCAACGGCAATTGGTTACAATGTATCAATTTGTATCAATTTGTTTGTTAACAACAAACAAATTGTTGACCGTAGTCAATAACTAACTCATGACCCCACCCTCTGACGCGTATCCGTGAAATCACAGGGGTGATGCATGCTGGTTAGCAATCGTCATCACCCCATCGCCTGATTCGTCGTTGACCGGACAACGTTTAACTAATTTATTCCTGTCTAGTGTTGTCCAGTCAATTGCGAACCTGCCGGATACTTGTGGGTCATACTGTTTACCTTACCAGTGCTACCCGCCACACGGAGGGGCTTCACAGAAGACCTGACGCCCCCCCCCAGACCGTCAGCTCGGTCAACAGGCCTGCTCGCCAGTCACCCAACAGGAGGTCCATACCTCCTCGCGACAGATGGACCCCATCCCCTGCATACAGGTCATAATTTTGTAGACTAATATCGGGGTGATGACTAACCCGTCCCCAAGCCCTGGTGGCAAGAAACCGCGCCACTGCCTTATTGACCGCGCGCCTAGCGCGGTCAAGAGCCAGGAGGTTAACGCCCCCTCTGTAAGAATGGCGCGGAACAATGTCCGACCAAACCAGGGTTGTGGCAGGCCAGACATAATGCAAATAGGCGAGTTCCTCGCAAATCGCATGCTTGAGCGATAAGCCGGTGACCTGGCCCAAATCATTGCCCCCCAGGTGGATGATTAGAATGTCAGGCGGGTCAGCCCCCAGGCCAGAAAAAAGGAAAGGCCGCAGCTCCCGCCATAACATCCCTGGCTTACCATGCCATGCGAGACTGGCGTGGTCACCCAGTCCCAGTCGGGGTCCCCACTCTGTCGCCGCAGCGTAACGCGCTGCCCTGTGCACATAGCTGTGGCCCACCAGCCATACTGTCACCGGTGTAATACGACACCCAGGGTCTGAAAGAAAATTGAGAAAAAGGGAGGTAAGGTGACTGGATTGGTACTCATGGCGGGAGTGGGCGCACATAAAACTGAAAACATTGTGAGCCCCACCTCCCCATGCTGCGTATGTCAGCCCCAGAGTACCCAAAAGCAGCTGCTGTAGAGGCTGCACCAATACGGAACGAATGTGTGCCATAACGGGCACCTGGTAGGCCCACCCTGGTGAGGGCTCTGGCTGTCACCTTCCAAAACTGAAATTTAGTAAGGGGAGACCCATCTTGGTGACAGAAAAACGGGCCGTGGTGCATGCCACGCAGTGCCAGGTACTCCTGTAGGGCACCAACCGGACAGATGTCTGCCAAAGAACACCGTAGCAGTCTTACTCCACTGCCTACGCCATGCTGATCTGTTTTAGAGGAGCGGATCCTCAACTGGGCCCAGTCTTTGGCAACATAGACATCTTCGAGTTCCAGTGCCCTACCACTTGCATCCGCCTTAGACAGCATCACGAGTTCGCTGACGCGGAGCGCTCCAAAAAATGCCACCGTTGTGGCTGCATGAAAGAGGGCTGCCTCATAATGATCAAAACAGAGGCCTGGCCAGCCCCGGGCCAACTGGGTAAGAACCCCTGGGGAAATAGGGTGCCGGTCGTCCGGGCAACGCCCGCGCTCGCGCACCCACCCCTCCAAAACGTGTCTCACACGGAAGTCAGAGGTGGTATCCACATGACCCCCTACTTTGGCCATAAAAGCCAACGCCGAGAGCTTGGATGCTATGGTGCGAGGTGCGAGGCCCTGTGCATGCAGGTGAACCATGAACCGCAGAACATGGTCCACCGGGATAGGCCAGGTCTCTGGCAAGTGAAATTGAGTAGCAAAAACCCTGTACGAATTGAATGCTTGTTGATACGCCTTACGCGTGCGTGGCGCTAGTGACAGGCCAATCGCCCGGTTCACCTCTCCTTGCCAATAGTCCACATCTCGTCCGGGAGTGGCGAGGGAAATTCCTCCGCATCCGGGGCCAAGGCGCGGAACCGGGAGATCTGCAGGCGGGACAAAGCGTCAGCAATATCGTTATTAACCCCTGGGACATGCCTGGCCCTGAACAAGACGTTGAGGCGCAGGCAGCGCAGTACAAAATGGCGCACTAGATCCATAACCCTGGGCGATTTAGAAGTCTGTGCATTGACAATGTGTACAACGGCAGCATTGTCGCACCAGAAATGCACCACTGAATTAGCCCACTGTTCGCCCCATAGCATCAAAGCCCCCAGAATGGGAAAAAATTCCAGGTATGTGAGATCCCGCAGGCGACCTGTGCCTGCCCATGCCGGTGGCCACCCACCATAGGCCCACTTCCCGTTGAAGTACATCCCATAACCCAGGGATCCTGAGGCATCAGACTGGATCTGGAAATTAGGGGATGCCAGGAGGTCAGACCTCCAAAATGAGACCCCGTTAAACTCCCTCAGGAATTGCAACCAGACGAACATGTCTGCCCTGATACCCCGGGTAAGCCTGACTCTGTGGTGGGGCCTGGATAACCCTGCCATGGCGTCGCATAAGCGCCGGGCAAAAGCCCTGCCCGGTGCGACCACCCTGCACGCAAAATTAAGGTGCCCATGTAGCACCTGCAGTTCCCTCAGGGATGCCTTACGCTTGGCCAGCAATTCCGAGATAAGGGTCACTATCCTGGACACCTTATCACCCGGCAACCTAGAAGCCTGCTCTACTGTGTCAATCTCAACCCCCAGGAATACTAACTTGGTCGATGGGCCCTCGGTCTTTTCGGGCGCTAAAGGGACACCAAGTTCCTGCATTAGCGTCTGAAATGTATTGAGGAGACGTGCGCACGTGTCCCAGCCCCGTTCACCCCCGAATAGAAAATCATCCAGGTAATGGGCTACAGACCGGGACCCTGACCTGCGGACGAAAGCCCACTCTAGGAAGGTACTAAAACGCTCGAAAGCCGAGCATGATATGGAGCAGCCAAAAGGCATGGCCTTATCAAAATAATATTCCCCTTTAAATTTAAAACCCAGCAATTCAAAGTCGCCCGGGTGTACCGGCAAGAGGCGAAAAGCTGACTTAATGTCGCACTTGGCCAGCAGGGCACCCGGGCCACACGAGCGCACCATGCGCAGCGCATGGTCAAACGATGTATACATGACCGAACAAAGGTCATCAGGTATAGCATCGTTGACCAATCGGCCTGCTGGGTAGGACAAATGATGAATAAGGCGAAACTCCCCTAGGGACTTTTTGGGAACCAACCCCAATGGCGAGACCTTAAGATTGGGAAACGGGGGTGCGGGGAAAGGTCCAGCGACCCTGCCCGCGTCTAACTCCTTTTTAATGCTGGCCGCAGCCACCTCCTCCCTTCCTCTGAGGGATAAAAGGTTGGGGGCATCCTGAGGGGACCTATCACCCATAAAAGGGATACGAAATCCCTGCTTAAAACCTTGAAGGAGATACTCCCCGTCCTCCCCCTTCGGGTACGATGCGAGCCAGCGCTCCAGCATGTCCACCTTAATTGGGGAGGGGGCCTTTTGGAGAACTAGCTCCATCCGTGGCAGCCTTGCCAGCCCACTGTCCACCCCTCCCTCTGCCTCGCGCCCCCCCAGGCTTGGGACAAGCAGAGGCTGCATGGGGACCAGAACATGTGGGACACTCATGCTTATACCTGCAGTTCTTTCGATTGCAGGAACCATTTGACGAGAAAGTCCAGCACAGCAGGCGGGCTGGAACCCCCTGCCCCGCCGGTTGGCGGGTAACCTGCGCTGGAGCCGCTCGCTGGACCGCATGTCCACAATGGTATCTCTCCCCCGGGGCAGGGCGTGTGGGTGTCATATACAAGAGCCACAGTCTCTGGCACGGCTCGTCCCATCTCATCTCGGGGTGGAGGGGAATCCTCATACGGAATTCCTCATCATATGCTAGCCATGAGGGGCCCGGAAAATCGACCATCGCCCTATATATGTTGTCCAAATATTGGACCATGGGAATAGCTAAATCCGGCCGCGCCCTCAAATATACCGCCATGTATATTAAATACGCGGGGAGCCAGTTGGCCCAGGTACGTGGCGGCTTACGGCGGCGTGCCTGCTCCTTATCCTTCTCATCCTGACCCTCCCTTTCCTCCTTGGTGGGCTCTCTGTTCAGGAGTGAGAAGATATCTACGTACTCCCCTCGCCATATCTTTTCTCTGGTAGCCTGTGCCAAGTGATCACCCAATGGCAAGGAATACCCTGCCGTTGGTAAAGCCGAAAAGGGGACAGCCGGCCTACTAAAAGGGGCCTGAGCTAACCCTGCCACCCCCAGGATATTCCCAGCAGTGTAAGGACCGAGGCCCACCCCAGTGGGCATGGTGGCAGTCGTTGTCGCCGGGTGGGTCGCCAGCAGTGTGGCCCCCGCACCACCCGCGCGAGGCCAAGGCCACTGAACGGCCCCCCCTATATTGGGAATGTGTGTAGATGTACTTGCTTGCACCGTATACTCACATGCTGCACCCCCGCGGGCCGCCCCCACCGGGGGTTCCGGCCCACTGGGGGCGTCGGAGCTCACGACCGATGTAGAGCTCATCACCGGGGCTTGACCCGCACCAGGTTGCTGGCTGGGGAGCTGCGAGGCAGTGGCCGGAGCCGCGCCACCCGCCTGCAGCAGCTCAACCCTCCCCGCCGGCTGTTGTCCTGCTGCCGACGGCACCTCAAAAGGTACCCCGAAGGGGGCGCCTGCCTGACTGGCCCGGGCCAAAGACGCCTCCAGGGCCGCAATGCGGGCCAGTAAGGTGTCCACGTTGACCATGGGCAAAGGGCCGGCCGGCCCGCCCGATCCTGGCATGGGGACAGGTCCCTGCGCCCCAGGGCCCATATATGGCCATTGGCCAGCGCCAAAGCCCGGTAGGGCTGGTGAAGAAACCTGCCAAGGCAGGGAGCCGGGCCACCCCCCAAGGCTAGAGGGCCCCGGGAGAGGCTGCGGCCCAAAGGAAATAGGCCCGACGGAGTGGACAGGAGAAGGAGCGGTGTCCACCGCTCGCGGGCCGCGGGCCGGAGCGCCCTCCGCGCCCGCACTCTGATCGGGCCAAGGGGCAATAGACCCCATTCCACCAGCCCCGGCCGGGGGTGGCAAAGGAGGCTGCTGAGGAGGCGGCACCACGGTCCTCCGACCTGGGTTGCGCCTCCTAACAGCCCGAGCTGAACTCGAAGCTGCCTTCTTTTTCGAAGGCATCTCTCCTGAAGCAAAAAAGGGAAGCCAGCCAAGCAGAAACGCCACCAAAAGGCTTCCCGGTAAGCTAACGAGCGACGGAGACGCAGGGGAAAAAACTTCTCCGCTCCGTCGCTGAGGCAAAATGGCAGCTCGGCTGCCTCGTGGCCACCCCTTTTATAAGGGAGCTGGCCACGCCCCTAACTACCCAGATTCTCTGTCCTGTGGGGGGGGCCGCAAAGGGCGCGGCGGCCATTTTGGCGCCGCGCTTGCATTTGCAGCAGCTTGCAATAACACAGTGTATATGGAGAACTTTGAGGTGGAGGCATTGTGTACATATGTGGGCAGTAAGAGTGCTGGTTTGATAGAACTGGTGAAGAGAAATTATCATTTTATTGACTCCTGCTACCTTAAGATGCTGAACTTGACAACTGGAAGGTCAGCAGGTCAAGACCTGAATGCTGCACAACGGAGTGAGCTCCCATCTCTGTCCCAGCTCCTGCCAACCTAGCAGTTTGGAAGCAAGAAATTGCAAGCAGATAAATAGGTACCACTTTGGTGGGAAGGTAACAGTGTTCCATGCAATCTGGTGTCTAGTCATGCCTGCCACATGTACACAGAAACATCTGCAGACACAGACAGCACTGGCTCTTTGGTTGTAAACAGAGATGAGCACTGAACCCTAGAGTCGGATATGACTGGTTTTCAAGCAAGGGAGACCTTTACCTTTACCTTTGCCTACAGAGTACACTGATGAATTGATAACGGCATCCTTGCAATGTAATATCTTCAGTAGTTAATATTATCTTGGAAGTTATGACATTGTGAAACACAGTGGTTCCACTACTGGCTATTGTATACACATATTCTGCTTTAAAAAGTAAAATGATCAGGAGACACGTTGATGATATACAAAACATATAGAGTAGAATTGCTGCATCCGCTTATTCCCTTTATTTACCTTTTTGTGTTCTTTCAATTAGGGAATCCACTACAGGGTGTCCCAAATGTCACCATACAGAGGCAAAATTGCATAACCAGATATCTTGTAAGATGTTCTTCTTTTGCATATGTAGAAAGAGGTGTCCACTACATAGAGGATATTTTGTAGATATTTTCTAAAAATTTGGGATGGATATTTTGTACATAAAGGTAAATTTAGCTACAATTTCCCATTTTCCCCATGTGTGGTGACTTTTTGGACACCCTGTATTGTGCCATTTTGGGTGGAGGTGAAAACTGTCCATACAACAACTCAGAGCAGTCCAGATGTTAAGTCCTCATCTATGTGTAGTTGCATCACATGGTGGCATCGATTGAATGACTCCAGCTGAGCTGATGGCGCTTTCATGCCAGCTGACAAACCCAAATGGAATACTACTTGGTGGAATCCATGCCCACCTTTGGAAGATGCTGATAAGGAACTGAGCAATTGATGGCTGTAATCAGTGATGCACTGCAAAAAAAAAATTACTACCTATTCTGTGGGCTGGCCAAATCTTTGGTCGGGGCCAAATCTGTGGGCGTGGCCAAACATCCTGCATTATGAGCTATGGAGGTGGGTGTGGCCAACCAAGTGGGCATGGCCTGGGGGAATTTCTGCTACCAGTTCTGCAGAACATGACAGAACCTGCTGAAGTACATCACTGGCTGTAATGATGTGTGAACTAGCTCTCACTCAGTACTGCAATTGAAACAACCAATGGTTAATGGATGCTGGTGGAAAGTCATTCATCCAGCTTTCTTTCCAATCAACTCCAATCTCACTGGTGGGTAGAACTGCAGTGACTCATAAAGATGTGTCTTCATTTTTATACGTCAAGGGTCTGCTCAGCTTGTAATGCACAAATTGCCACTAGCTATCAGATTTTTTTTAAGGCTAAGTAGTATACAGTTTTAATAACTGAGATTAATGTGACAAAGACTCCTGCTGGCAACATTTTTAAAAGTGTTCAGGCTTTGAATTCTTCTTGCCTGGATCATCCTGCACTTTTCTGCCCTTCCCCTCCCCTTCCCACTTTCAAAGTGTTTCACAAAATAGCTTCCTTGCAGTCTACATGAGTTCTTTTCTGTGCAGGAACTGATTGTGAAATCATTAGCCCCGAAGAAAAGTAACAAACACATCCCTCTCTGGTATTGTTCAGGCAGTATTTAATAGCAGGCAGAACTGTAAGTCTTTCTAATCTCCAAGAAAATCTGAGACAAGAAAATCAATCAAGATGAGTGAAGTAGCCATAGGATATTGCACTTTTTATTGCTAGATAAACCATTGTTTCCTTAGCAATAAGTAAACATAGGACTGCCGTGGCTCAAGTAGTTAAGACGCTGATCTTGATGGCTGGAAGGTTGGCAGGTCAGCAGTTCAAGACCTGAGTACTGCAAGACAGAATTAGCTCCCATCTCTGTCGCAGTTCCTGCCAACCTAGCAGTTCGAAAGCAAGAAATTGCAAGTAGATAAATAGGTACCACTTTGATAGGGAGGTAAATAGCTTTCCGTGTTGAGGTATGCCTGCCACATGTCATGGAAATGTCTGCAGATGCAGACAACGCTAGCTCTTTGGCTGTAAACAGAGATGAGAACGGAATCCTAGAGTTGGATACAACTAGCTTTAGGGCAACCTTTACCTTTACCTATGTGATATCTCCAAGCCTGTATCAATTAGTTTTGCAGAAGAAGAGCAATCTATATTTTTAGATCTCCATTTTCTCCAAAGTTGTTAAATGTACTTTTTGGCTTTGCCTTTTGGACTTTTCCCTGGTGTGTGCCTAGCTTTTATAGTATTTCATCTATTCCTTGTTATCTACATGTTGCTGTTTTTTCACTAGGTTTTTCCTGGTGGGCTTGTTCACGTTTGATACTTGTTTCATGTATACATATATATTAAAATTCTTTTACTAGGTTATATATTTCCATATTTTGGGTTTCTATTCTGGGTGTATTTTCTCTCCCCTCTCCTATAATAACATTAACAGCAAAGTTCATTATTGAGATGAGACATCAGGAAATTTTACCAGGCGGAAAAGCATATGCATTCACGTTATCGAAATTAGGAATCTGAATAGCTAAAAGAGAATCGATATAAGAAAAAATGTATTCTACTGAAGTTTAAGAAAAAGTTGAAAGCAAACAAATCTTCATCCATCGGCATTCACCACTGGAAAATGCTAGATTTTTCAGAAAGTGGAGAATTAAAAAATGATCCACAAACAGTTCAAAGGATCAGTACTTTAAATAGTTACTGGTCCATTAGCATTAATATATGCAACCTGCACATCACAAAGGGTTGGAGTATGAGGTGTTTGAAAGGTTTTTTTAAAAAAAACCCAATTTCACATGAAAGAGGAATGGAAGCGCGGCGCCAAAATGGCCGCCGCGCTCTTTGCGGGCCCCCCCCCCCACCGGACGAAACCATCCGGGTAGTTAGGGGCGTGGCCAGCACCCTAATAAAAGGGCTGGCCACGAGGCAGCCGTGCTGCCATTTTGGCGAACCGACGGAGCGGAGAAGTTTTTCCTCCTTACCTCCGTCGATCGTGTTTTCTTGAGGGAAGCCTTTTCGGGCAGCTTTTTCTTTTATTTAGACTCTTAGCTGCATTGGCCATGCCCTCGAAGAAGAAGGCAGCCGCGAACGTGGCTCGATTGGCGCGGAGGCGTCAGCCGGGTCGGAGGACCGCGACTGCGCCCGTTCCGCAGCCACCTCTAGCGGATCCCACTGGGAACGGTGGGATGGGATCGGTAGCTCCTTGGCCTGACGCGCGGAACATACCCGCAGCCCCGGACGGGGCCTCGGCCCTTGGCCCGCAAACGACGACCACGGCTCCTGCCATGGTTCGTCCGGTAGGGCCTTCTTGCCCGGGTGTGCAGTTCCCCATGGGGGGTGCGAGCCACGGAGGGTGGTTGGGTTCCCTGCCCTTGCAGGGCGTTCCTACGACTCCCCAGGGGCTGAGCATGGGCTCTTGGCCTTATCTGGCCCCTGGGGCTCAGGGACCTGGTCAGGTACCCGTGAATTTTGGGCCGGTTGCCCAATTGCCCCCTGTCGGGGCCGGGCCCTATGTCGACGTGGAGGCCCTTCTTGCACGGGTTGCGGCCCTTGAAGCGTCCTTGGCGAGGGCCAACCAAGTAGGGGTACCTCTAGGTTTCCAGGTTCCTCCTTTGGCCGCCGAACAACGGCCGGTGATGGGTCGGGTTGAGCCGCCTGAGGTGTGTGGGCCGGTGGCGGCCACTGCCTCGCAGCTCCCCACCCCAGAGGTGCAGCAGTCTGGTGCTGGTCTGGCTCCGTCGACGAGCTCAGCTTCGGTCGTGAGCTCCGACGCCCCCAGCGGGCCGGAACCCCCGGTGGGGGCGGCCCGCGGGGGTGCAGCAGGTGAGTATGCGGTCCAAGTTAATGCACCCACACAACTGACTTCATCGCCTGATTCACCATTTGTCCTATCCAGCCGGCCATTCGGTCAATGATGCTATCCCTGATGACCTTTGTTCTGTCAGGTATACATCCTTTGACCAGGCATTGCGCATGGTGCGCTCATGTGGCCCGGGTGCAATGTTGGCTAAGTGTGACATTAAGTCGGCGTTTCGCCTCTTACCCGTGCACCCGGGTGACTCCGAGTTGCTGGGTTTCAAATTCCGGGGTGAATATTATTTTGACAAAGCCATGCCATTCGGCTGTTCCATATCCTGCTCGGCTTTCGAGCGTTTCAGTACCTTCCTGCAGTGGGCATTTGTCCGTAGGTCAGGGTCTCGGTCTGTAGCCCATTACCTGGATGACTTTTTATTCGGGGGTGAACGGGGCTGGGACACGTGTACACGTCTCCTCAATACATTTCAGACGCTAATGGAGGAACTCGGTGTCCCTTTAGCGCCCGAAAAGACCGAAGGCCCGTCTGATAAGTTAATATTCCTGGGGGTGGAAATTGACACGGTAGCGCAGGCTTCTAGGTTGCCCGCAGACAAGGTGGCACGGATAGTTGCCCTTATATCGGACTTGCTGGCTAAGCGCAAGGCATCCCTTCGGGAATTGCAGGTGCTACATGGCCACCTCAATTTCGCTTGCAGGGTGGTCGCACCTGGCAGGGCCTTTGCTCGGCGCTTGTGCGACGCCATGGCAGGCTTATCCAGGCCCCATCATAGGGTGAGACTGACACGTGGCATCAGGGCAGATCTGCACGTATGGCTCCAGTTCTTGAGAGAGTTCAATGGGGTCTCATTTTGGAAGTCTGACCTCCTGGCTTCGCCCCACTTTCAAATTCAGTCTGATGCCTCGGGATCCCTGGGTTATGGGATGTACTTCAATGGGAAGTGGGCATATGGTGGATGGCCACCAGCCTGGTCAGGCACGGGCCGCCTGAGGGATCTCACATATTTGGAATTTTTTCCCATACTGGGGGCCTTGATGCTATGGGGTGAGGAGTGGGCCAACTCTGTGGTGCATTTCTGGTGTGACAATGCGGCTGTTGTCCACATTGTCAACTCACAGACCTCTAAATCTCCCAGGGTCATGGATCTTGTGCGCCAGTTTGTATTGCGCAGCCTGCGCCACAATGTACTGTTCAGAGCCAGGCATGTCCCGGGGGTGAATAATGATATTGCTGACGCTTTGTCCCGCCTGCAGATCTCCCGGTTCCGTGCCTTGGCTCCGGATGCGGAGGAATTTCCCTCGCCACTACCGCAGGAGATATGGACAATTGGCAAGGAGAGGTGAACCGGGCGATAGGCATGTCACTGGCGCCACGCACGCGTAAGGCGTATCACCACGCGTTGGTTTCATTTCGGACTTTTTGTTCCCAATATTGCTTGCCAGATACCTGGCCGATCCCAGTGGCCCACATCCTCCGTTTTATGGTTTACCTGCACGCCCAGGGCCTGGCACCACGCACCATAGCATCTAGGCTATCAGCGCTGGCCGTTATGGCCAAGGTGGGAGGTCATGCGGACAGCACCGCTGATTTCCGTGTGAGACATGTTTTGGAGGGGTGGGTGCGGGAACGTGGGCGTTGCCTGGACGACCGTCACCCAATTTCCCCTGGGGTACTTACCCAACTGGCACGAGGCTGGCATGACCTATGTTTCGATAGGTATGAGGCAGCCCTGTTTCGTGCGGCTACAACGGTGGCCTTTTTTGGAGCGCTCCGCATCAGCGAGCTTGTGATGCTGTCTAAGGCGGATGCAAGTTGTAGGGCACTGGAACTCGAAGATGTCTATGTTTGCAATGATTGGGCTCAGTTGAGGATACGCTCCTCTAAAACAGATCAGCATGGCGTAGGCAGTGGAATAAGACTGCTACGATGTTCATTGGCAGACATCTGTCCGGTTGGTGCCCTACAGGAGTTCCTTGCACTGCGTGGCACGCACCATGGCCCGTTTTTCTGTCACCAAGGTGGGTCTCCCCTCACTAAATTTCAGTTTTGGAAGGTGACAGGGAAGGCACTGGCCAGAGTTGGCCTCCCTGGTGCCCGTTACGGCACCCATTCATTTAGAATTGGGGCTGCCTCTACTGCGGCTGCTTATGGGTACTCCGGGGCTGACATACGCAGCATGGGGAGGTGGGACTCACACTGTTTCCAGTTTTATGTTCGCCCACTCCCACTGTGAGTACCTTATGAGTCACCATGTATCTTTCCTACCCTGTTTTTTCCCTTGACAGACCCTGGGTGTCGTATCACACCGGTGACAGTATGGCTGGTGGGCCACAGCTACGTGCACAGGGCAGCGCGCTACGCTGCGGCGACAGATTGGGGACCCCGACTGGGACTGGGTGCATACGCACATTTCACATGGCACGGTAAGCCCGGTATGTTGTGGCGGGAGCTTTTGCCATTCCTCTTTTCATCGAGGAGTGCCGACCCGCCTGACATTCTGATCATACACCTTGGGGGTAATGACTTGGGTCAGGTCACTGGCTTATCGCTGAAGCATGCGATTTGCCCTGACCTTGCCTACTTACATTACGTATGGCCCGCCACAACCCTTGTTTGGTCAGATATGGTCCCACGGCACGCTTATCGGGGAGGCTTCGACCTCCAGGCCCTGGACCGCGCTCGGCGCATGGTGAACAGGGCGGTGGCCCGATTCCTTTCTACCAAGGGCTGGGGGCGGGTCAGTCATCATCCCGCCATTAGTCTGCAAAATTATGGGCTTTATTCGGGGGATGGGGTCCATCTGTCGCGAGGAGGTATGGACCTCCTGCTGGGTGATTGGCAAGCAGGCCTGTCGACCGAGCTGACGGTCTTGGGGGGGGGCGTCGAGCCTTTATTGAAGCCTCTCCGGGTGGCGGGTAGCACTGGTAAGGTAAACATTTATGACCCACAGGTATCCGGCAGGTTCGCAATTGACTGGACAACACTAGATAGGCATAAGTTGTTTAAACGTTGTCCGGTCAACGACGAACCAGGCAAGGGGGTGATGGTTACCACTAGACAGCTGGAATCACCCCCTGATTTTACGGATACACGTCAGAGGGTGGGGTCATTAGTTAGATATTGACTACGGTCAACAATTTGTTTGTTGTCAACAAACAAATTGATACAAATAGATACATTGTAACAATTGCCGTTGGCAATTTTGGGTGGTACCTTACCAGTGTTACTTCGGCCTGCTTGCCTTAAGAATTATGATTGGTCGTTTTACCAATAGAAATTTATAATTCGGACTAGGGCTTGAATCAATAAATGTGGCCCATGCCGTTATCCACTTTCATTTGTGTCTGAGTCCATCATTGGGGGGGTGCGCCTGCAATAGATTTACTCTTAAATGTCAGCATGGATCATCCAGGGAATATATGGATCCATATATATTACATCAGTGCTGAGATAAACATTAATTATATATATAAAACACTCTGACACATGTTACATGCTGGGACCAGAGTATAAATAAAATGTGTGAAATAATTTTTAAAAAAGTCTCAAAAGGAATTACTAAAGTGGTACTTTCAGCTCAAAGATGGAGGGTTTGGAGTAGAAAAAAATTCTAATATTGAAACAAGTGTATGAGACATGGCCCAAATCTAGAGATGTTTACATATATCCAGAAGGTTTTAGACCTATTGTTACTGTGAAACAACAATGCCACTACCATGAGTCAACATCTTCTCTCCTAAATATTAAGGGCTGACAGAGGGTCTCCAGCACTTGTTTGATTTTGAATGTCAATGAGTCACCTCTTTTCATAGACATGTTTGGATTCTGAAAGTTCAGGGTACCATTTATGGGGATCAGAAGATACTTGTATGTTTGTATGTCCCAGCAAAAGAAACCCAGTTCAAGGCACATTTGTGTGAGTCCCGTTGTTTTATAGTCTTCTCTCGGACCAACACTTTTCCATAGCCCAATGCCTTTTTTGGACCAGCTATGCAGTGGGTGGGTATTCTTTTTTATGGGTCTGTTCTTCCGGCTGTTTTAAACTTTCCCAACTTTTCTTTTTAGTGAGTCATGCCTTCTCATATGCCCAACATACAATAGCCTCAATTTAGTCAACAGAGATGGATATAAATCAGTAAAACTGTGGCCAAATTGAAACCAACACAATGGACTAGTAGAATCATAGATTAATAGAGTAATTGAGTTGGAAGGGGCCTATGAAGCCATTGAACCCAAACCCCTGATCAATGCAGGAATTCAAATCAAAGCAAATCTGAAAGATGTTTGGCCCATTTTCTTTTCCAGCGTTTGGCTTCTCACCATCTCCTAAGGTAATTAGTTCCAATGTCATCTCTAATAATTAAGAAGTTTTTTCCCCCGATAATCAGCCTATCTCTGGTTTTTCTGTAATTTGAGCCCATTATTATGTGTCCTGCACTCTGGATTGATCAAAAACAGATCCTGCCTTGCTTTTTATGACAATCTTTCAAATTGCTTCATTTCTGTATCTTACACAGATGGAAAACTTCTAGTAGTGGTGTGTTGTTGTTGTTTTGCTTTGTGCAGATGAAATGAATCAGGATTCACATCTTTAGGCAGGATCATGATGTCACTTCCCTGAGTGGAGAGCACCACCAACAGTGTAGCAAGGGATTGTTTCATTTGCACAAGCACAGCCGTTGTGCTTCCCATTGAGAAAGTCCAGCTAATGCTTATGCAAAGAGGTACTGGATGCCTGTTTGCACTTGCAGCATAAAGCCCAAGGACAACAGTCAATGGTGCAAATGGTATGGTTAAACAAGGTATTTGCCCTAATCAATCAGCAGGTCAGAAGTCAGAATTAGGATGAGAGGGTTAACCTAGAGCTAAGTCTGAGAAGCAAACTAGAAGTCAGACCAAAGAACAAGTTCAGATGCTCAAGGAAAACCATAGTGTTCAAGCAAAACTCCGCTGGAACAAGAAGTCTACGTACTTATAATTAACCCTTCCTCTCTAGAAAGATCCAATAGTCAGCCTAGGGCAAGAGGTTAACTGTGAATCAGGAAAACTACCATTCAGCTGGATGTTTGTACAAAGAGGGCTTTCTTGTATGGATCCAAATGAGTGGATATGTCATTTTTAAAGAGGTTACTCTTTTGGTAGGATAATTTGTGTAGGAATGCTTTAGAGCCTAGCTGCACCTTTGAGACATTGCTGGCTTGGTATGCAGAAATGGGAAGGGTAGTTCTATTGAAAAATGGCTAAGCACAACTGCTTCCCCTTCTCTCAAAAATATATGATTAAATAGCCAGTTTCACAATGGACAAAGGTCTATTATATATATTAATGATCTGACAAGGCGAGCAAGTATTGAAGTGGAAAATGTTCCAAAGTGATTTCTAATTTACTCAGAACTACAAAAGACTGTGACAAAATTCATTGAAACCTAAACTTGAAGGATGAGTGGTCAAAGCTATACCAATAGCCTAGATTTAGGGCTGTCATAATAGAATGTACAATGAGAAGAAATCAGAATAGGATTTTTTATTTCATGCATTAACTTCAAGGTAATAGCATATTACATTAATATGATCATAGCCTAATAACTATGAAGATTCAGACTGACTGTCATTGTGAGCAGATAAATGAAAAGCTTTTTGTGGCTGTCTTAAATACAAAAAATATGTGACCATAAGGAGTATAACTCTGCAATAACATTAGAGAACAATTGGGAACAGACTGCCTTTTTAAAAACTGCATCTGAAATAAAGGTAACTTTAAAGATCATTAAACATGTAGAGTACACGCAGCCAGATTTGTTTAAAAATTACTTACTTTCTTATTTTAAAATCAATATGGACAAAACGAGGACTGTATCACCAGTCATCTGAAAAACCAATCAGAAACCATACTGTGAAGTCACAAAGTGTCCTAAATAATTACATTTTTTTTAAAAAAAAGTATCAGTAAAACTATATCCAATTTAAAACAAATCAAAGAGTGATCATATATTTATACTGGTAAGAACATCTGCTGCATTTTATTAAAAAGTATTACTATGAATATGCAAATCTATCATTTAGATAGATAGATAAGTCTTTATTGTCATTGTCCTGCACAGCACAACGAGATGGGGGGGGGGGGGACACTTAACAACCCAACAAAACCTAAACAAAATACAACTATACAAAATTATCAACATACTCCCACCCCACATATACACATTTAACCCCTAAAAGCTCTAAAACTCTAAAAACTCTAAAACTCTAAAACCCTAAAAACTCTAAAAACTATATACAGAAGCTCCCTCATAGGCTGCATTGCACTGCATTCAAAGCCAGAACCACTTTTGGGTAGAAATTATTTCTCAAGCGGCTGGTCCTGGTCTTTGTGACCCTATACCTTCTTCTAGAAGGCAAAAGCTGAAAGAGATCATTTCCAGGGTGTGTACTATCTTGCGCAATCTCTACAGCTTTCTTATAATACCTGGTGGCATAGATTTGATCTAGAGTGGGAAGAGTACGCCCAATTATCCCCTCTGCAGTCTTTATGACCCTGGACAGCATTGTTCTTTCCCTAGCTGTACAACTCCCAAACCATACACACAGACCATAGGTTAACACACTCTCTATGGTACAGTGGTATAATGCCAACAGCAGGCCCTTTGAAAGATTGTTCTTCCTGAGGACTCTCAAGAAGTATAACCTCTGCTGTGCTTTCTTCATCAGATCTTTGGTGTTTGCTCCCCATGTTAGATCATCCCTCAGCTCCATTCCCAGAAATCGAAACACTGAGACCTGTTCCACACAATTCCTTTCAATAATAAGTGGCTGGATGTTCAATTTGCATTTTCTAAAGTCCACAATGATCTCTTTTGTCTTTTTTACATTGAGGAATAAATTGTTTTCCCTACCCCATTCCATCAGCATCTCAACCTCCTTCCTGTAAGCCGACTCTCCCTCCCCAGCAGTAATCAGACCCACCACCGTTGTGTCATCTGCAAACTTGATGATTTTATTGCTGGGGTAACTGGGAACACAATCATATGTGTAAAGCGTGTACAGAAGCAGGCTCAGCACACACCCCTGCAGCGTCCCCATACTTATACTGAGATCCGCAGAGACATGAGAGCCCATCCAGACCCGTTGGGAACGATCTGATAGAAAATCTAGTATCCACCTGCATAAGCATGGCGGAAGCCCCAGATCTAATAATTTGGGCACCAGTCTATGCAGAAGAATGGTATTAAAAGCAGAACTAAAATCTACAAATAACAGTCTCGCATAAGTTCCTTGTTTCTTCAAATGGGTCAGAACAGCATGTAGGGCCATAGCCACAGCATCCTCCGTGGATCTCTTTCTCTTATATGCAAATTGACAAGGGTCAAGTCCAACTGGTAAACAAGCCATAATACAATTACGCACCAACTTTTCAAAGCATTTCATTATGACAGGTGTAAGTGCCACAGGGCGGAAGTCATTCAGACTATCTATGTTAGGCTTATTAGGCAGAGGTATAATAGTAGAGGATAATAGTAGAGGAGGGCAACCAAAATGATTAGGGGACTGGAACACCTTCCTTACCATCTGAGGCTGCAACGGTTGGGCCTTTTCACTCTTGAACGACGGCATCTAAGAGGTGACCTGATTGAAGTTTATAAAATCATGCATGGTGTGGACAAAGTAGATAAGGAAAAACTGTTTTCCCTCTCACATAACACTAGACCTAGGGGACACTCCATGAAACTTTTGGGTACTAGTTCTCAAACAAATAAGAGAAAGTACTTTTTCACCCAGAGGATCACTGGTCTATGGAACTCCCTGCCAGAAGAAGTGGTGACAGCTGTCAGTCTTGACAGCTTTAAGAAAGGATTAGACAAGTTCATGGAGGACAAGGGTATCAATGGCTATAATTATGGATACTTAAGGACAACCTCCGGGTTGGAGAGATAGGCAGGATATCTCTCAATGCCATTTCCAGGGAATCCTAAGCAGGTGAAGGCATCTCCTTGGGAATAATACCCTGAAGGAAATGGTGAGCCACTGTGTGAGACAGAATGCTGGACCGGATGGGCTGTGGCCTGTTCCAGCAAGGCTGTTCTTATGTTCTTATGATTTCAGACAAGGTGGGACAGTGGCTTGGGCCAAAGACCGATTAAAAATCTTCATAAAAGTTTCTGCCAGCTGTTCTGAGCAGTCTCTCAGTGCCCTACCAGCCACTCCATCAGGACCCATAGACTTGCTCGCATTTATACCTTTTAATATTCGCCTCACTTCTCCTTTTTCCACCCTGGCAACATTCCCTAAGGGGAGTAATGACGATGACTCTGGCAACACTGCTGGATCCACTGCTGGTGTCACCTCAAATCGGGCGAAGAAGGTATTCAGCTCCTCCAATAGAGAAGCACTGTTCTCTACAGGCGATGAATTACTGGGTTTGTAGTCAGTAAGGTGCTGGATCCCCTGCCACACTTGCCTGATGTCATGACTACTCAGGTGATCTTCAATTTTTCCTCTATACACAGCTTTTGCCTTCCTTATACCCCTCTTCAGGTTCGCCCTTTCTATACTATACAATACCCAGTCTCCAGTTCTAAAAGCAAAGTTTCTGGCCTTCAACAGTCTCCGAACTTCACTCGTCATCCAGGGCTTCCTGTTCGGATACATCTTTACATGCTTTTCCCTGGTGATGTTGGCTGTGCAGAATCTAATATAATCCAGGACCGTTGATGTGTAGGTCTCCTACACCAGTGATGGTGAACCTTTTAGAAACTGAGTGCCCAAACTACAACCCAAAACCCAATTATCAATTGCGAAGTGCCAACACAGCAACAGGGGAGGAAGGAAATGCTCTCATTGGGACAATGGGCAGAGTGGTGGGGCAAACTCTGTGCTGGGGAGAGGGAGGAAGCTCTCCCATTGGCCTGCTGGGCAGAGGGACAGAGTGAACTCTGTGCTGGGGCAGGGAGGAAATGCTGCTATTGGACTGCTGGGCAGAGGGGTGGGGAAAACTGTGCTGGGGTGACTGCATGGGTGCCCACAGAGATGGCTCCAAGTGCCACTTCTGGCACGCGTGCCACAGGTTCACCACCACTGCCCTACATTACACTCCCCCCTTAAACTTGATGCAACTATACTGTAAATGAAGTGAAAACATATTTTTCACATAAATATTTGTGTGCCTTTTTGTGAGCTCTTCTTAAGTGTATATTTTCATGTAATCCTTTCTACAAATGAAATTTGTAGGCAGTTTATAGTCATGTACCATCTTCCCACAATGTCACAGGGCTGGACATACATTCAACATTATGATGGTTCCTCCCTTGTCCTGGTGCTTTGTTTTAGGTCCTCTTCAAAAATAAGTATTATTTGTAAAGCTCCAAGTGGAGAATGTGTCTTCTATTAGGTTAACAATTGCACACTGCTGTCACTTGCCTCAGCCTCTATGACAGTGATATCCAACCTTGGCACTTCAGGTGTTCTTAGACTTCAATTTCCAGAAGCCCAAGTCAGCACTCCTGCTGATTAGGGCTTCTGGGAATTGACGTTCAAGAACATCTGGATTGCCAAGGTTGGCCATCACTGCTCTATGACATTTCTTTCAAACTGACACCCATATTGCCCCTTTCAACTATGTGGGGCAGTGTGGTTCAGCAATATCTGACTGGATATAGGTCCTCTCCTATCCTAGATAATATGATTGATCCTTGCCACGGTCACATGAAATCCACAGACCAGTATCCTATTGGCCAACTACAGTGATACCTCATACAACGTCCAAACTTGGTTACACAAGTTTGGACTTTATACGGATTTGGACTTTGTATGAGGCATGCAAAATCCTAGCTCCGATGCCTCATACAACGTCGTTTCCATAGAGATACATTGTACTGTAACAGCACAGACTTCATGGCAAAGTCAAGGAAACAGATAGGAAACTGTCAAAACCTTAAGAAATCATTGTCTAAAGGCTAAATACATTACAAAAACATGTCAAACAACCCTGAATGTCCAAGAACCTGAAGAATGCTGCAAAAATCCCAGAAATGCTTCTAAAAATTCTAATGAAAAAATCCAAAAAAATCCAAAATCGCACTCAAAACCACTCCTAAACACTCTTTGCCTCGTGCAAAACCCACAAGAGCAATGCACACATGTGTCCTGCCTTTTATACTGCCCAGGCACAATGCAACCTGGGGAAAAACCAATGCCTCATGCAAAGTTGAGTGACTTTGTATGAGGTAACTTTTTTCAAGAAATTAGGCGATGTATGAATTCAATGTTCTACAAAGCAGACTTTGTATGAGGTATTACTGTATACTACATAAATATTTTGATTCAGGATTTTGCAGGAGTTACAAAGGATTGCACCATTGGTCAAGTAGTCACATGACTATTGTGCAGTCAGTTGCAACAGTAATGCAACTGAAACTCAGGACTGCAATATTCATTGTGCTATCAGAGACAGGCTATCTCAGAAAGCACAACCACTTACACAACATTGCCTCCTGCACTACTGATAAAGCAACTGTGTTTTGGAAATAACCCTTCCATGATTGTAAAATAATCATCATCATCATCATCATCATCATCATCATCATCATCATCATCATCATCATCCACACCCTTGTACAACAGCATTTGTACTAGCATAAATCCACAGCAAAATTCTGGCCCCAAAGTTCCTGCAGTTTTATTTACTTAATCTTTAAATGTGAGTGGAATGTAATGGAAATACTGAAATAAGATACAAAACTGTTGACCAGTTCAAAGTTTAAAGGGAAACTCGTTGATAAATTGGATGAGGAAAATTAGCACTCATCTTACATATCTGTGCCACTGCAGCAGTGAGCTAAACTCATTGAAAGCCATTGCTTTTAAAAATACATCCTACACAGTTACACAAACATGTCACACAAAACTCTCATTTTTCATGAAAATGCATTACAAATGTACTGTGATATTTTTTTTTATTCCTTCTTCTGTCATTCAATTTAAGTAAAGAACTGACATTTCTATTCATTACACTAGGTATTTTTGAACCTTAATAAAGATTTTAGTAGCTATACAGTTGTTTCCACAGTTGTTCAAAAAAATGAGATATCCATAAATAATTGCATGCTTTGAGATTTTATTCTGCATTGCTCATTACAGAAATTTATTAGTGGTCCTTGTGTACTGATCTGTAGACCAGTTATGCTACAGTATGTGCTTTGAAACCAAAAACTAGCCAAATAATTACTGGCATTAATGCACTGGTGATTCAGATTTAACTCGATTGTTATTTTTGTTGCTGTTTGGTGCATGCCAAGTTTGGATTCTGAATAACAAATCCTGAATGGAGGACATCTCTTTGAATCAAAATGATTTATCATGTTGTTACTCAGTTGTATAGTGGCTGCAGTGGTTCAGTGATTAAGAAGTTCACCTTGTTAATTCGAAGGCCGGCAAGTCGACAGTCCGAGACCTGGGTACTGCACCCGTCTTTGTCCCAGTTCCTGCCAACCTAGTAGTTTGAAAGCAAGAAATTGCAAATAGATAAATAGAGACCACTTTGGTGGGAAAAGATCATGGGGACATGAAAGAAGCCTCATTCGGGCATCCCCTGAGTGGAGTTTCTCCAGCAAAAATCCTTTCAACCCAGAATGATTTCTGACACGGAATTATTATTATTATTATTATAGTGCAGCCAGGGCTAATAGGATTGAAGCCCCCAGACTTTCAGACAAACGGGGACAATAACATCATCCTTTCTGAATTTAGCTTCAATCCTCATAGTAAGGAGGAAGAAATTGATTTATTTTTTCAGGAGGAATATAAATTTGCAAACTACTGTATCTCTGTTGTAATTCAAGGTATTTTAAGGTGGTTTGAGATAAAATGAAATTCTTACCTTCCCATAATGGACATTTGGCTCTCACCCCTAAAGTCATGTTCTCTTGTCTCCATGTTTGACCTAATTTTCAGAGGGGAAAACCTCCTATGCCAGTGGAAGTTCAGGTTCCTATGATTAGAAAGGGATCTAAACTAAATCACAACTACAAGAAACTCACCTCTCCAATGTTCCCCAAGAAAAACTCCTCCCAGTGATAGGAGGAACAAAAGGAATAGCATGACGTGCCCCCACTTAACTCATTATGCAAATAACACTTGAGTACAACTGAATTGTGATCACATCTCCTCAATGCTAGCTTTTTTGGATACAGCTCCCAGAATCCACCAAGTGCCTTGGTCACTGTCTATGCCAGCTGAGAGCTGTTTGTGAAAACTAATACAGTACTTCCAAGAAAATATTTGTTCCAAGTTCTGATCAGGAAATAGGTTTCTAGTCCTTTGCATAAGTCAATGCTTTCATTTTCTAATCAGGATAGATAAAGATAAAGGTGGCCCTTGCTTGAATTCCAGTCATATCCGACTCTAGAATTTGTTGCTCATCTCTGTTTATAGCCAAAGAGCCAGCATAGTCTGCATCTGCAGACATTTCCATTGACATGTGACAGGCACAACTAGACTCCAGAGCGCACGGAACGGTGTTTACCTTCCCACTGCACATTTGCTAATGAGTTTACCTTTCAGACCTAGCATCTCACAGGTCCAAGCACCATGAAGTCTCAAAAGTGCACTTGATCCATAAAAGCTAATCGGTCCCAGGATGGGAGGCAGCTCTGGCTGGCACCACTCCTCCTGGCCCCATCCAGGTGGGGAGTAGAAGAGGTGCTGGAGCCTCTTCTGCTCCTTCCCTGGCCCGGCCGGCCATGGGAGGTGGGAGATACAGCTGCTGCTCATTAGCTGCCACTTCCGGATCTGTCAGGTCTGTTGCAGGCCATCTGTTGTGGGCCGAAGACCATCACTTGTCAGACTCCCGCCCTTGGGACTCGTCGGACCCCGCCCTCGGTGAGAGCAAGGGCAGGGAGAGAGACTGGCCCCAGCTGTTAGTGGAAGACGCAGAGCACGATGTTTCCTCAGCCGATTACGTTGAGCCCAGGGCTCCATCATAGACATTGAGCCCTGGGCTCCATCTCGGATGTTTGAGCCGGGCTCCATCATTTGTGGACTTTGTTGTATGGTATTTGATATTGTGATATTTGATATTATGTGATATTGCTTGATATTTGTGATATTTGATACTTTGTGATACTTTGTTACATTTTGTCTTTTCATTGTAATCCACCCTGAATGCTGCCCACACCAGTAGGGTGGGGTATAAATTAATTAATTAATTCATTCATTCATTAAAATACAGCAGTTAGTCTTCAAGGTGCCAAGTTTTTTGTCTTTTTGTTTTGTTTACTCTCTGACATGCTTGTACAGACTAACATGGATACCATTTCAAAAATATCTCAATTATCTCTCCCCAGCACTAACATGATTTTAATTCTAATTATGGGCTTTCTCTAACATCTGTTTCTGCCCCAAAACTGGTGAATTCTATTGTATGGCTTTTTATGTTTCAAACCAGGGTCAACTGAAGCTGTGCCCTGACTTAGGTGGAAAGCAAAATACTGCACAGAGAGGGAGAGGTGTGGGTGCTCTCATCTCTTCCTACTTCTAGTAGTCTTTACTGACACCCAGCAGAGCCCATTTTTGAGAGTGTCTTGTTTCTTCTAATGTCTTTCTAAGGCAGTGTTTCCCAACTTTTGGGTTTGGGACTTCAATTCCCAGAAGCCTAAGTCAATTCCCTAAAGCACTGATCACCCAAAGTACTGACTTAGGCTTCTGTGAATTGAAGTTCCCCTGCGGAGCCTGGGCTCCCATGTTGGGTATCACTGCAAGGTCTTTCTCAGAGAGTTTATCCAATGGCTACCACTTCTACTTCCTAAGAGTAATGCATTGGGAAGCAGGCAGCCAATAGGCCAAACTGGGAGAGGGGCATGTCCCTAATCTTAAAGTATCAATGAGACACCCTTTGTCCTGTTCATCAGCTGCTACTTCCATACTAGACAAAAAAGGCTTGGGCCCAGAGTAGACGGGCTAAGCTGATGGCACTTGGAGGGATGTGGGAAAGAAAGGAAGAGACTGAGTGGTAAAACTGCTTGTAATGTGGGCAGTTGGCCAAGGAGATGGTGACATCAATCTCAGCAGCTGAGAAAAAGGCCACTGTGGCAGTTAGGCTATTCTGGAAGTTACAAACCTGTCACATTTTTCATGCCAGGATCAGTTTATTGAGTCACCAAAGATACATCTATCAACTGAGAAAGTGACTTCCAGGAAAAATGTTTTCTTGGATATGAGTAGTAGCCGCCACTGCCAATCCTGGAACTGTAGCTTAGAACAGTCATTTCATTTTTAAAGGCTATTGAATTTGACTGCTCAGGTTCTCTCTGCCCCAAATTTATCTTAATTTAATTTTTTTTTGTTGTTCAGTCGCACAGTCGACTCCGACCCTTTGCGACCCCATGGACCATTTTCCTCCAGGCGCCTCTATCCTCCACCATCCCCCTCAGCCCTCCCAGCTCTGTGCCCATTGTGTCTACAATGCCATCTAGCCATCTCATCCTTGGCCTTCCCCTTCTTCTTTTGCCCTCCACCTTTCCCAACATCAATGCCTTCTCAAGTGAATCCTCCCTTCTCATTTGATGTCCAAAGTACTTTAGCTTCATCTTTACTATTTGACCTTCCAATGAGCAGTCAGGGTTAATTTCTTCTAAGATTGACCTATTTGTTCTCCTCGCTGTCCAGGGGACTCTCAAAACCCTCCTCCAACACCACATTTCAAAGGCATCTATTCTTCTGCGTTCAGCCTTCCTAATTGTCCAGCTCTCACATCCATACATTACTACTGGGAAAACCATTGCTTTGACTATTCTAATTTTTGTTTGCAATGTGATGTCTCTGCTTTTCACTATGTTCCCCAGGTTTCTCATTGCTTGTCTCCCAAGAATCAGTCGCCTTTTTATTTCATGGCTACAATCCCCATCTGCAGTGATCTTTGATCCTAAGAAAGTAAAATCTGTCACTGCTTCTACTTCTTCCCCGTTTATTTTCCAGGAACTGATTGGGCCTGTTGCCATTATCTTGGTTTTCTTGATATTGAGTCTCAAGCCAGCTTTTGCACTCTCCTCCTTCAGCCCAATCAATAAGCAAGCCTTTTATGAGGAAAAACTACTAGATTTAATGTTCCTTCTCCAAAACTTTCTTCTTCTGAAAAAAAAATCTGAATGTTGGGCATTTTTAACATGTTATTTACATATATACATATATACATATGACAAGCCTCTCCATTATCTGCTATCTTATTTAATTTAATTTTCAACTTGTTCACCACCCTGAGTCGGGCTTGCCTGAGTGGGTGGCAAACAAGTTGAAAAATTAAATTAAATTAAATTAAATTTAAGGCCATTGGACCATTAGATGACAATGGAAGGCAAGGGGTTATTAAAGAGGAAACAGAGATTGCAGAGAGACTCAATGAATTCTTTGCTTCAGTATTCACTGAAGAAGACAGAGACCACATGCCCAAAACAGAGCCTATCTTCGTAGGGAGGGAAACCGAAGAATTAAGCAAGATAGAAATAACCAGGGAGGAGGTCCTTGCATGTCTTGTTAAGCTAAACACTAACAAATCACCAGGACCAGATGGCATCCATCCACGAGTTCTCAGGGAACTTAAAGACGAAATTGCTGATCTCCTAGCCAAAATATATAATATTTCCCTCAAATCAGGCTTTGTGCCTGATGACTGGAAGGTAGTGAATGTAACACCAATTTTCAAAAAAGGATCCAGGGGTGATCCAGGAAATTACCAACCTGTCAGTTTGACATGTGTCCCCGGTAAAGTGATGGAAACCATCCTAAAAGATAGAATTAATAGGTACATAGAAGAGAAGGCGCTGCTAAAGGAGAGCCAACATGGCTTTTACAAGGGCAAATCATGCCTCACTAATCTGTTGGAATTTTTTGAGAGTATCAACAAGCATGTGGATAAGGGGGATCCAGTTGACATTGTTTATCTGGACTTTCAGAAGGCTTTTGACAAGGTCCCACACCAAAGGCTCTTGAATAAACTTACCAGTCATGGAATAAAGGGACTGGTCTTGTCCTGGATCAGCAACTGGCTAAGGGACAGGAAACAGAGGGTAGCACTAAATGGACACTTCTCCAAGTGGAGGGAAGTAAAGAGTGGGGTCCCCCAAGGTTCAGTACTGGGACCCCTGCTTTTCAACCTCTTCATAAATGATCTAGAGGTAGGAGTAAAAAGCAAGGTAGCCAAATTTGCTGATGACACTAAATTATACAGGGTAGTGAAAACTGTGAGAGATTGTGAAGAGCTCCAGAGGGATCTGTTGACACTGGGGGAGTGGGCAAAACAGTGGCAAATGAGCTTCAACATCAGTAAGTGCAGAGTGATGCATGTTGGGTTTACTGTATGGGACCAAAGACAACAGAACAGCCGAAGGGTTGGCTTAACACAGGTTTATTGCATGATGATCCGGTGGAGCATGAGGTAATGGTGGTGATACATCTCCATATATACAGTAGCATTATACATTTGAATCTTGTAGCACGGTAGCTCATTGGCCGCTACCGGCGTGGCCTCGCCCAGGCACGCCTCTCTTCAGTAGTTCTTTCTCCTGCTGCTGAATGCGGGGAAGGTTTTCCCGCGGCTGTCCGTGATTGAGCAATGTGAACCATGTGAGACTGAACGCTCGCAGCTGCCCTCTATGGGCTGCTTGCTCGCGTTCCTTTACAGCTGAGATACATTGTATTTGGAGTGGTTACATTCTTATCTTAACAGTACAATGAACATGCATACATAACATCCCTCCCCCCTAGGATGGGACGAAGGCCCGCAACCATTGTGGCTTGCCGCACGTGCGCTTGGGGCGTGCTTGCGCCTGACCTAGTACAGGAGAGCCTGTGATCCCTGACTCCGTGGGTGCTTGTCCTGCAACGGGAAACGGGGATTCATTAGTGGCTCTGTGGGGCGTCCGTGCCTGTCTTGCGCTGGGGGATGGGAATGGAATGAACAGCTGGGAAGTGAACCCCTGCCTGTTGCCCTCGGACCCTGGGGACCCTCCTATTCTGAACCGCGGAACCGATGAGGATGCCCTTGTGGTTCTGCTACCTTCTGTTCCCCGCTCGGGGGACCTTGAGACTGTGGTGGGCGGACTCGCCGTCGCCTCCTGTCTTGGGGGTGTCGGTCTCCGGGAAATTGGCGCTATGTTGCATTCTAACTCACAGGGGCTACTGGGACTGGAAGTACCAGGGGCTGAACTGAAACCCCTCTTTTCGCTAGGACGGGTGGGGGACCACTCCGCTAACTCCCCCTGGTACTGTAAATCAAGGTCTAAACTTCTTGGGGAATCTGTGTTTTGGGGAAACTTCCGAGGGTTATGTGTGAGATCGGGGCTCTTCCTTTCCGCCGCAAACTCCCACAAAACATCTCTGAGGATCGATTCCCTTTCCTCCCCCCTTGGTGGGGACCCATGTCCCCCTTTTTCTCCCCCTTGGGCTAAGCGGGTGGGGGAGTACCCTAACGCTGATTCGTGGCTATTTTCGTCTTCGTCCTGCTCTCCGGGGATCCTGTGCCTGAGTTGATCCGCGTGCCGCCTCCACAGGAGGCCTGTATTGGTCTCCACGCGGTATGAAACGGGGCCGGTTTGTTCTATTACAATGCCGGGCACCCAGGCTGGTCCCGCGCTGGCGTAGTTCCTGCAATGCACGGGGGCACCTACGCCGAAGCTCTTTGTGGACTCCATCCCTACGTTCCGCCCTTTGTCCTCTACCCTTGTGGGGTCTAGTTTGGAGATTACCGTGGCCAGCTTCCTGCGCATTAGCAACTCCGCGGGGGAGTACCCTGACGCTAGTGGGGTGACCCTGTACCCTAGCAGGAATTGGCACACTTGTAAGTCAAGATCTCCGGGGCCCATGCGCCGCAGCGCGTCCTTAGTGGTGCGCACGAGGCACTCTACTTGGCCGTTGGTGGCCGGGTGGAAAGGGGCGGAGGTGATGTGCCGAATGGCGTTGAGATCCATGAATGCCCTGAACTCGGCGGACGTGAAACAGCTAGCGTTATCGCTGACGAGGGTGTCGGGTAAACCGAACGTGGAAAAGACCCTCCGTAACTGTTTAATTGTTGTGGACGAGGAGGTGCTCAAGACTGGGATGACCTCCAACCACTTGGAGAACGCATCCACCACAAGGAGGAAAAGCGCTCCCCTGAATGGGCCTGCAAAGTCTACGTGTACCCGGGACCAGGGCCCCCTCGCTGCGTCCCACTCCCTATGTGGCAAACGAGCCTCTTCCGGCCTGGAGCTTTGGCACGCTTCGCAAGTGCCGACCATGTGCTCAATGTCGGCGTCTAGCTGGGGCCACCAAAAGTAACTACGGGCTAGTGCCTTAGAGCGGACGATCCCCGGGTGGCTGACGTGCAGCAGCTTAAGCACCCTTGGCCGGAGGGACGTGGGGACCACTACCCACTGTCCCCACAAAAGGCAACCCCTCTCTAGGGACAACTCTAATTTCTTTTTGAAAAATGTGTCGAATTCCACTGCTGGGGAAGACACGGGCCACCCTTTCTGTACCCAGGAGCAAACTGTAGCTAACGTTTTGTCCTTGCCAGTCGCTTTGGCGATGTCGGCCGGTACTACTGGAGGGGAGTCTAGGACCTCTATCATTAAGACCTGGTGGTCCCTCTCTTCCTCGCCCACGTGGCAGCAATCCCGGGGAATGGGGGACCTCGACAGGGCATCCGCATGGCTGATCTCCTTCCCGGGGCGGTACACCAACGCGTGCTGATACGCGTTGAGAAAAATGGCCCACCTGAGCATTCTCGGGGACAGGATTTGGGGTGTGGGCTTATCTGCGGTGAAAATGCCTAGCAAGGGCTTATGGTCAGTCACTATGGTGAAGGGACGGCCATACACAAAATCATGAAATTTCTTGGTCCCCGCAATTATCGCTAGTGCTTCCCTGTCTGTCTGGGCGTAGTTTCTCTCCGCTTGGGACAAGGACCTAGAGTAGAACGCTATCGGGGCCTCCCTCCCGTTCTCCAGCACGTGGCATAACACCGCCCCCACCCCCACCGGGGATGCATCGCATATCAGGACCACTGGGCGTTTGGGATTGAAGTGGGTCAGTACAGCATCTGATGCCAGGAGTCGCTTCAGGTCATTGAAAGCCTTCTCATGGTCGTCGCCCCACTTCCATGCCTCGTCCTTTTTTAACAATTTGTGTAGCGGTTCCGCCACGGCTGCCTTCCGAGGAAGGAAGGAGTGGTAGAAGTTGAGCAGCCCAAGGAACGACTGCAGCTCGGGCTTGGAGGTGGGGCGAGGGGCCTTCTTGATGGCGGCCACCTTGGATTGGGATGGCCTTATTCCCTCGGGAGTAACACGGAACCCTAGAAACTCAACCTCAGTTGCGAAGAAAACGCATTTGTCTTTCCGCAACCGCAACCCCGCCTTTTCGAATATTGCCAGGACCTTTCCCAACCTTTCTGCTAATTCTGCCCGGCTCCCCCCTGTAATCAATACGTCATCAAAGTAGGGTAACACCCCCTCTAACCCCTTCAGGAGGCGTTCCACGAGTGACTGGAAGATCCCGGGCGCCGAATTCACGCCGAATTGGAGGCGCGTTACCTGGAACGCCCCTTTGTGGGTGACTATGGTCTGTGCAGCAGCTGCGGCGGGGGTCACCGGGAGTTGCTGGTAGGCTTGGGCCAGGTCGAGTTTAGCGAAACACCTCCCCCCGTGTAACCTGGCCAACAAGTGGCTGACTACCGGCACCGGATACGCATTAGGGCGGATTGCCTTATTGATGGTGCACTTGTAATCAGCGCATATGCGGACCTCCCCGTTGGCCTTGAGCGCTGTTACAATTGGAGTTTCCCACTCCGCAGAATCAACAGGAACAAGAATCCCCTGGCCCACCAATTTGTCCAACTCCGCCTCTATTTTGTCCTTTAGTGCGAAAGGCACTCTGCGCGGTTTAAGTCTGATTGGACGTACTCCAGGGTCCAGGTCGAAAGTCACTGGGGGGCCCTTGAATTTTCTGAGTCCCTTTTTGAAAACCTCGGGGTGCGCGTCGCACACGCTCTGTATTGGATCAGTCCCGGCGGCGTGTACTCCCACGGCGTGCACCCCCCCGATGAACAACCCCAGGGGCTGGAACCATTGAGTCCCGAGGAGGCTGCATTTACCTCCCTTGAGGACAACTAGGGGAAGCGTTGCGGCGTGCTTTTTGAACTGGACCTGGAACTTCCCAACCCCCAACACCGGGATGCGGTTCCCTTGCACGTCCTTCAGCGTGGACCTCAACGCTTTGAGCTTGGGCCGCACGTGGGGGGCTATTTTTAGGAACTCTCCCTGGGAAATGATAGAGTAAGAAGAACCCGAGTCCACCTCCATCCTAACAGGGGCCCCTTGTATTACTACCTCAACGAAGTATCGGGGGTGCTCCGTGGATACGCTGAAAACTGGAGCATCGTCCTCGCTGTCGTCGGAGATGCGCCCTACTCCGTCCCGCTTCCTCGTGGTCCGGGTGCCGTCCTTGGGCCTCATGGTGCGGTCCTGCCTTGCCGAGCGGTCTGGGGAACTCCTCTTGGCCTCGCGCCTTTTTCGGCAGACCTTGGCGATGTGCCCGCGCCGGCCGCAGTTGTGGCACTCGGCCTTGTGGAATGGGCATTTGGCGCGGGCGTGGGCGGCGCCTCCGCCGTCGCAGCGCCGGCCTTCCTTCTGGACCTTCCGGACGTCCTCGTCGTCGCCGCTCTCCGCGGACGAGTTCGAAACTCGCCGGGCCGCGCGCACTGAGCTCTCTGCCTTGGCGGGTTTCGGGCGCCAGTCCTGGAGCTCTTGCACCCCGGCCGTCGTGGCTTCCGCGGCCTGTGCCGTGTCGAGGACTTGCTGCCACGTGGGAGGCGGCTCCTGTTTCATCAGCGCGCGCTGAGTCTCGGTGTCCCTCAGGCCGCAGAGCAGGCAGTCTCGGAGGGTGACTTCTGGGGTCTCCCACTTGCATGGGCCAGCGGCCAGCCGCAGGGCCGCGGCGAACTCAGCGACCGATTCCCCGGGCGCCTGGACTCGCCTCCAGAACGCGCTCCGAGCGGGGAACATCGCTATCGCGGGCCGGAGGTGGGTGCGCAACACCGCCAGGAGCTCTTTGGCTTTGAAGTCGCTCACCCTCCTCGGCGCGATCAGGTCCACCAAGGTCCTCTTGGTCTCATGTCCGAGCATGCGGACGAAGACGGCCCTCTTCTTGTCCTCATCTGAGACTTCGAGCTCCACCAGCGCTCCATTGAAGTCTATCTCAAACAGCTCCAAGTCTCCCGGCTTCCTGATCTCGTAGCCGGCGCATGTCTTGGTCCCGTGGGCAGCCATATCCCACCTTCGTCGCCAGTTTACTGTATGGGACCAAAGACAACAGAACAGCCGAAGGGTTGGCTTAACACAGGTTTATTGCATGATGATCCGGTGGAGCATGAGGTAATGGTGGTGATACATCTCCATATATACAGTAGCATTATACATTTGAATCTTGTAGCACGGTAGCTCATTGGCCGCTACCGGCGTGGCCTCGCCCAGGCACGCCTCTCTTCAGTAGTTCTTTCTCCTGCTGCTGAATGCGGGGAAGGTTTTCCCGCGGCTGTCCGTGATTGAGCAATGTGAACCATGTGAGACTGAACGCTCGCAGCTGCCCTCTATGGGCTGCTTGCTCGCGTTCCTTTACAGCTGAGATACATTGTATTTGGAGTGGTTACATTCTTATCTTAACAGTACAATGAACATGCATACATAACATTGGAGCAAAAAACCCCAATTACATTTATAAACTGATGGGGTCTGAACTCTCTGCGACAAACCAGGAAAGGGACCTTGGTGTCCTGGTGGACAGCTCAATGAAGATGTCAACCCAGTGTGCCTCAGCAGTGAAAAAAGCAAACTCAATGTTAGGGATCATTAGGAAGGGTATAGAAAATAAGTCAGCAAGTGTCATTTTGCCTCTTTATAAATCTATGGTGAGGCCCCATCTGGAATATTGTGTACAGTTCTGGTCGCCATACCTCCAGAAGGATATTATGGAGTTGGAGAAAGTACAGAGGAGGGCAACCAGAATGATTAGGGGACTGGAACACCTTCCTTACCATCTGAGGCTGCAACGGTTGGGCCTTTTCACTCTTGAACGACGGCGTCTAAGAGGTGACCTGATTGAAGTTTGTAAAATCATGCACGGTGTGGACAAAGTAGATAAGGAAAAACTGTTTTCCCTATCGCACAACACTAGAACTAGGGGACACTCCATGAAACTTTTGGGTACTAGTTGTCAAACAAATAAGAGAAAGTACTTTTTCACCCAGAGGATTACTGGTCTATGGAACTCCCTGCCAGAAGAAGTGGTGACAGCTGTCAGACTTGACAGCTTTAAGAAAGGATTAGACAAGTTCATGGAGGACAAGTGTATCAATGGCTATAATTATGGCTACCTAAGGACAACCTCCGGGTTGGAGAGATAGGCAGGATATCTCTCAATGCTATTTCCAGGGAATCCTAAGCAGGTGAAGGCATCTCCTTGGGAATACCCTGAAGGAAATGGTGAGCCACTGTGTGAGACAGAATGCTGGACTGGATGGGCTGTGGCCTGTTCCAGCAAGGCTGTTCTTATGTTCTTATGTTCTAAATAAGATGGCAGAGCCTCAGCACCCTAAATAGCTGTTAAAATAAACTCTGAAGCCATTCCTATCTGTCAAGCTAGTTAGCCTCATTTTAAGTTTAAGAGGCAGCCATGTTAAGCTCCTCTACCTTGTGCTTCATTTGACGCCCATAAAATTGTCACCACTAGAGGACACTCTTATACTAATTTATTAGGACAACATGATATCATGTTTAAAGATCGATATAGTCTAAGAAGTGGAGAGAAACCCATTGGTAAAGAAGGACATCCTCCAACTGGTGAGAGGTTTTTCTTTAAAACATTCACTGTGGTGAACTAGGAATGAATATATACACACACAGCAAAATTTATTACTTAATTGCTTTTTTGGTTCATTTTTGGTCCCTCCAACAAATTCAAGATAGCATGTAGAGTTTCCTCCTTCTCACCTCATCCTAAGAATAAACCCAATAAATCTGAGAAGATATGACTTAACAAGATCACTTAGGAAGTTTCATGGCTGGATAGGGTCTTAAACATGAGTTCTACAAGTGCTAGCCAAACACACTAAACTCTGTACCACTCTAGCATTCATGAAAAAGAAAAATTATCAGTAAAATCCCTCCATCTGTATTGGACTAAAAATTCCATAATTCCCACCCTATATATGCAGTCCAAACCATCTGGAAGGCACCAAATATGGAGAAAGCTGTATTTGAGGGAACAAATGGCATACCAAATACATGAGGCAGCCATCAAGTACAACCCTGATCAGCTTTCCATCCATGCAGTCCTTTATATTTCAATGCAGAGATGAACATACCATCATTTTGAGATAAATGCCAGAATGCTCCAGACCAGGGTTTCCCAATCTTTGGTTTGTGGGCTTCAATTCCCAGAAACCTAAGTCAATCCCCCAAAGTAGTGATGCGCTGCAAAAAAAATTACTACCCACACCATGGGCATGGCTAACTCTGTGGGTGTGGCTAACTCTGTGGGCCACGCCCACTTGGCCTCCCTACACCATGGCCTGGGGGAGGGAAGTGGGTGTGGCCAGCCAAGTGGGCGTGGCCTGGGGGAATTTACGCTCATGGTGCCTGGGCACCTGTGGGCACCTGCAGCAGCGTAACGCTGCCCCAAAGCACTGATCAGTACTGACTTAGGCTTTAGGGAATTGAAGTCCCCTGGTGGGGCGTGGGGGAACCACTGCTCCAGACAGTATTGCCTGTGGCCAGAGGGAATTCTGGAAGCTGTGGTCCAGAAACTCAGCTATGCACATCTCTATTTCAGTGAATTGGATCATTAGTATCCAAATAATGGACTATTTGAATCTTGCTCCTTTACTTTTCTAATCTCCACCTGCTGGCTAGGTAGCTACAAAGTCACTCAGACAGCTCATGCAGAACTCTGAAGGTGTGTTTGGTTTTTTAACCACATACAGAAAATGGACAGCCTTGCTACAACTGGTGAAACCAAAGTTCTGTTAAACAAGATTATAATGAATGGCTTCTCCAGTGAAGCATGAGAACTGGCTGTAGCGCTTTATCTGACCACCAATACAGTTAAACCAAGTGAAACTGCAAGCTAATTACTGTATTCTAGGCAGGAATAGAGGCTTGTGTTGTTAATTAATTTTTCAAGCGATCAAAAGAGACAGTTAGTCACTGTTCTCAGCTATGCTTCTTGGGTCATCGCCCTCCCCCCCCCCCCTTTTAGCTGTTTTTATTTGTAGAACATCTCCCCCGTCTCCAATTTCATTTGTTAAATAAATAAAGATACAGTTTGTAATTCTGGTCTTCAGAAAGATTTGTCCATCCTCTTCTACAGCTGCTGGTCTTACTCTGTCAGATGGATTGATCACATACATTTCCACAAAAAGTCAATTTGTCAGAGACTGGAACACTACAAAGCTTGGGGAGGGGGTTACATAATGTAAAGCAAAAGGAATGTTTCACCCTTTCTTTGGCCACCGTCTCCTTTCCCACACCCTGTTCTTCCTCTAGCTATTTCCCATTAGGCGCTAATAACACACCTCTGGAACCATAAGTGATGGGAAGAGCTTGCGCAAGAGTGCGCCTTCACTTCACAACACTCCCTCTTCCCGTCACTAAGGTACTGCAGATTAAACTTGGATTCTCTCCTCTTCTGGACCAACAGTAATTTTTTGAAAAATCTAGCAAGTATGGTCAGGGAGTGATTTTCAAAGCAGCCCAAGTGTCCATTGTTCTTTCTCTTCTTTGCCTCTTCTTCACCCAGAAGACAGGGGAGGAAATAACAATAGACACTAAGAGTTACAATCCAAAAGTAAGATAGAACACACACCTAATTGCTTTCCCCAGCAGTCTTACATGTATCTCAGCAGACAGGACTTCTTCAAGTGCCATATCCAATTCCGAATACTAGATATCATCATGGTGATTAGCCATGAAGATTGTCTTGGGAGCAATATAATGCAGTGGCCTTCCTCTTGCCTTCTGCATTACAGCGTGACACCCGTACCACTGATCCAGTTCCATAAGTCACTTTCTTATCCTGAGCAATTTTGGCACACAAAGTCCTCCTGAGCTCCAGGCTAGTATTGATGAAGCTGCTACCTTCCATCAAGATGGATTCAAGTGGAATTTAATCCACTTGGGCACCATGACCCTTCCCTGTGGACTTCAGCCAGGGATGCCATCAGAAATTTCTGTGCCCCATACTGAGCAATCCTATTGTGCGCGCGCGCGCGCGCACACACACACACACACGCACACACACACACACGCACACACACACACACACACACACACACACACACACACACTTTCTCACAGTAATGTCACAGTTATGGCCGACAGCAGCAGGGCCCCTGTCAGCTCTGGGCCCTATATGGCAGTACTGGTGACTCCGCACCCAAGACCATTATTCCTCAGGGTTTCAGGTTAGTTAACCACTTGACAATTGGCATCAAGTCCCTTGCAGTATGGTCTACTTTATTACTATAGCAGGATAACTTGGCAAGACAAGAGCAGACAGGACTTTGTGTGTGTGTGTGTGAATTCTACTAGAAGAAACTACCACTGCTTAGCATTCACTCCTAGGAAAACAATGCACAGGATTGCAATTCCTCTGACAAACATATTTTGTGCCTTCTCTATCTTCCCATGCCTTCTCCCATCCCATTGGTTTACCGTCTTCTTTCATTACTTGTGTTTTGAAATGGTGTAAAAATGTTCCGTAGGAGTTTGAAAGTCTCCTCTTTGTGAACAAATGCATGTGTACAAGTGGAGGGGCTGTGGTGGCTCAAGTGGTTAAGATGCTGACTGGAAGGCAGCAGGTCAGCAGTTCAAGACCCGAGTACTGCTTGAGTGCCCATCTCTGTCCCAGCTCCTGCCAACCTAGCAGTTCAAAAGCAAGAAATTGCAAGTAAATAAATAGGGACCACTTCAGTGGGAAGGTAAACAGCATTCTGTGCACTCTGGTGTCTAGGCATGCCTGCCACATGCTCATGGAAACGTCTGCAAAACACAGACAGTGCTGGTTCTTTGTCTATAAACAGAGATGAGCACTGAACCCTAGAGTTGGATATGACTGGCTTTCAAGCAAGGGTGACCTTTACCACCTTTACAAGTGTGGCAAAAGAAAAGAGGAGGAAATAAGAGAATGAATGTGAGTGAATGACCCAAATGGCCAGCTTTAATACCCAGCATAGAAGACAGTAATAGCAAGCATAAACTTTTATAATATTGTGGCAGGGTTGTGGAGTGCCTGCCTCTGCATATATGTGTGTGTGAATGTGTCTCTGTGTATATATGAATCCATGCATACATTCATACTTGTGTGCAAATATATCTGTGTACATCTGAATAGATACATTCTATCTTGCCAACCTTGAAGGCCACCAGCCATCATCAATAGCAACTCCATGTACACAATCTGCAAACTCCATGTGGAGTACTGTATTCCATTTTCCCCCTTGCCCTATATTTTTGTGTACCATAATTGTACCACCTAACTAGAGTTTGGGGTAACTCAAAAGTTTGCTTATTTATGTGACATTTTGGTTGGTCCTGCTTACCTGTGGACTCTGGTTCTTGTCTTTTTTCTTATGGATCTGTGGGGCTACATTTGTTTTTTGTACCTGAAGTATGAATAGTCCATGTATATTATAAACATTTGACAAACCTAATATATTGTAACAGGAATTTATCATATTTCTGTAGTGCAGAGCTCAGAAAGTTTTGTAAGGTACTGAATAGCTTTCAGAACACTACACACATTCTAATTAAATATTTGAAGTATACTGTCACAGAAGACTTGATAGAACAATTCTACAACAGGATTTTTGAGTAATAAATCTCAGCGGTGCAGTGTAATTGATGAACTAAGACTCAAGGGACTTGGGTTTGAATCCCTCCTCAGCCATGAAAATTCATGAGGAGTGTGGAACTAGTAATCCCACTCCTTAAATATCTCACTTACCTTGAAAGCCCTATTAGGGTCACTATAAGTCAGTTCTGACATAATGGCACATAAGAGCTGTCACAATAGACTCAATAAGAATGATACTACAACAGAGGATTTATTGGTAATACTGAACTATATTATGCCACAGCAAAACCTCAAAAGAAACGATACTACAGCAGACAATTTATAGATAATACTGAACTCTACTATGCCACAACAAAACCTATCAATAAAAACAAAGGTAAGATTCCTGACAAAGCTAACTCAGATAATTTCTTCTCTTTTAGTACCATAGCAGTTGAAGAGCTTTTTCACAAAACAAATTGTTAATAATAATGTTGATCTAGTTTCAGAGACTGCTATTTAGGACTGAGACAGTTTTAACTGCTGTGGCAGACAAGAATTATACAATAGGAGTAAAACCCTGTTGCTTTTGCCGAATCTCTGAATGGCTTTTGGTATAATTGACCATGATGTTCTCCTGGACTGCCTAGATGACATAGGATTAGAAGAAACCATTCTGCGATGATTTTGGTGTTTCACTGAAGGTCAGTTTCACAAGATGGCATTGAGAGACTGTTGCTCACAATCTGGACCATTGGTTTCAATGTTCCACTGAAGTGAATCTAGTTACATACATTTATTCAACAACTTTAAAAGCGATAATTTTTCAGGGATTTGAGATTAATGGTCACCAGTACGCTGACAATGTACAACTCTCCATTTTTCATTGTGTTGTGTGGGCTAATGAAAGCAAACAAACTGAGGCATAGTCCCAATAAGTCAGAGGTGCTCTTAGGCAAAAAGAAAATGGACTTTAGAACAGAGACTAAACCTCCTTTGGATGGGCTAATTCTTCTCTGGCACAAGCCTCAGTTATAATGAGAAGGATTATCAGAACACAATTAATATGAAGTACAGTGAAACCCCTACTTACGAAAAAAAGTCCGTTCCTTAGGCTTTTGCTTAAATCGGTTTTTTATGTAACTCGAAGCAAACCCATAGGAAAAATGATTTTTATGTAAAACAAAGCAAATCCATAGGGAAATGATTTTTTACGTAACTCGAAGCAAACCCATAGGAAAAAGAATCTTTATGAAACTCGAAGCAAACCATAGGAAATCGTGTAAATCGATTTAAATTGGTTTTAGCACAAAATCATTATGTAAGTTGAATTTTATGTAACTCGAGGCATATGTAATTCAGGGTTTTACTATTTCTTTGAGGTCCGCAGAAGTTTAGTGGTTAAGGCATTGAGAGTGACAACCAAAAGTTCAGCAGGGTAGCAGTTCAAGACCTGAGTGCTGTGCGACAAAGTGAGCCCCATTATCTGTCCCAGCTCCTGCCAACTAAGCCGTTCGAAAGCAAGAAATTCCAAGTAAATAAATAGGAAAAAGTAATAGTGTTCCGTGCACTTTGGTATCTAGTCATGCCTGCCACATGACCACAGAAATGTCTGCAGACACAGACAGCACTGGCTCTTTGGCCATAAATGGGGATGACCACCACCACCTCTAGAGTTGGACGCAACTGGCTTTGGAGCAAGAAAACCTTTACCTAACTTTGAGGAAGTCTTTGGGAGGTTCTGCTGCTCCATGGGCACAACTGCAAGAATGTTGGTGATGTACAACCATGGAATCATGACACACTCATCCTGCAATAAATGTTCAGTTTGTCAATTGGCTTTTATACGCAGTTCAAAGTGTTGGTGATTACCTTTAAGTCTGTAAAATTTTCATCCTGGATACCTGATGAATCATTTCCTTCCATGCTAACCTAACCTCTACAGCCTTTTTACGTCTACTCTTAAATATGGAAGCATGGCAGATGGTAACAAGAGGTAAGATCTTCTTGAGGGGTGGACCAATCTTGTGAAATTACTTCCCCTGTGAAGTATGACGAGCACCTTCTTTTACTGGCTGGTGAAGACATTTTCATTTTTGGCATGCTCCCGCTTGCTAATGGCTTGTTGCTTTATATAAAAGTATCCACTTTTGCTGTGCTTTAATGGATATCTATTGTCCTTATTTTATTGTTATTCTATTTTTTATTTTACAATAGTGTGCTTTTAAATTTTCAGAAGCAGATCTGAATAATCCAGAGGCATGAGAAGGGCAAGGTCAAATTTATTTTATATAAACTAGTCAAACCTAATTTAAGTTTTTTTTAAAAAAAAAAGCTCCTTGACAATTCAGCAAAGATAGAGAGCTAGAAAATTGTGTGAGATCAGTAGCAAGATTTTGATCCAGGGGAGAGCCAAGGTCTTGTTATGCAGAAAAAAACAACCTGCTCCAGCTCTTTGCTAGAAGTGGGGGCCCCTTTCTTGCAAATTCACTTATATCAAGAGAAACCACAAAAGATCGTCAGATAACAAAGTTTAATGCTTTTTACACAATACTTAACCACAACTGCTTTGGCAAACATCCCAAAATAATAGGTCCTTGTCATTGCTACAATCTCTGCCATCACTCCTCTCTGTATGCCCTCTATTTCCTATTCTCTCCAGTTAACCTTTGAGCAAGTTTGTCAGACCAATACTACTGGGGAAAATGTAAATTATGTAACAACAAAAACATTAAAATAAAATAGCTTTGTATTCCCAGGCCTTCAATCTGTTGCTTAAGATAGTCCAGATCATCTAGCTTGTATTGTTTTGGCTATATTCTTATTACTAGCCCATATTAGACTAGACCAGTGGTTCACAATGTGGGGCACACACCCCACAGGGGGACTTCAATTCCCAGATGCCTAAATCAATAAGTTAGCTGATCAGTGCTTTGGGAAATTTACTTAGGCTTCTGGGAATTGAAGTCTAAAAATCAAGATCGGGAAACACTGGACTAGACCTATTGATTCAAAACAATGAATGTTGACTTACCATTCTGTCATTGATTCAATAGGTCTGCTCTACTATGGCTAGAATACTGGTCACTGTATTGTTTTGTTGTCCTGTTGGCAAGGGATACTGCTTGTTTGCTATTCTTCTGGCATTTCTGTTCCTTCCAACAGTTACTGGATACAAACAAGACAGAGTCACTGGGAGTTGGAGTCTGGCAACCCAGCAATGGGGTTTGTTAGACAACAGCCATTCTAACAACCACCACACTCCAAGTTTCACAATTAGAAAGCAGGAATTAAAAATATGTGTTAGTCAGTTCTGCTAGCATGATTCTGTTATGGCAAAAGCAGTGGTATTAGCTCCATGATACCTAGCTCCCCCTCCCCAATGTGTAGAGCAGGAGTTCTCAACCTTTTTAAGCCGGCAGACAGCTTCAGGGGCCGGACATCCATTTTGCCCTTCCTCCACCACATGGCACTTCCTGGTGGCGGTGGGCCACATTAAATGGTGCCATGGGCCACATCTGGCCCATGGGCCACAGGTTGAGAATCCTTGGTGTAGAGTATGGGCAAAGGATACCTCCAAAGGATACCCTTCCCATTTTACACCTGAGAAGCATCAAGGTTCAGCAATCAAAGGGTAGCCCAGGATCAATCAATAAATTCATAGCCAGAATTTTTTAGCAGAAGAGTTTGAGACCACTAAAAAGTGTTTCTAAGTACTGGCATGACAGGCAAGCATGTGATATTTTTCTCACTGATGAAAAGGGTATTAAATACATAATGTAACTTTAGTTTAAAGATCTGAGTAACAACTGTTTTGGATTTTTCAAGGGTGGACCAGGCATTTTAGTTAACCAACAAAGCAAATGGGGTCCATGTGTCTGGGATTTTAAATTATCTGGGTGAGAAGATGTGGATCTCAGAGAGGTCTGAGCTTCTTAAAGGTTTTTCTTCAATATAATTATAATTTCTTGTCAGAAATGTTTCTTGGTTGAAAGGGAGTTTGCTGGAGAAACTCCACTCAGGGCAGGGGACACCCAAATGAGGATCCTTTCATGTCCCCAAGGGCTGGGACAGAGACGGGTGCTCAATCCATCCTGCAGTACCCGGGTCTTGAATTGCCGACTTGTTGGACTTCCAACTAACAAGGTGAGCTTCTTAACCACTGAGCCACCACAGCCCCATTTTTCATTGTTGATTTTTAACTTGGAGAGCGATCCAGCTGAATGAGGATGTGTTATGTATGTACAATGCTACTTTAAGAAATGTATGAATGTAACCTGACCACAATTACAATGTAGCACAGCTGTTAAAGGAACGCGAGCAAACTGCCCATAGAGGGCAGCTGCAAGTGTTCAACTCACATGGTTCTCATTCCTGAAATCACCTGCAGCCGCGGGAACTCCCCGCAATAGCAAACTACTACTGATCCTCCACTGTAGATGGGCGTGACCAGGACGACGTCACGCCGGTAGCAGCCAATGAGCTACCGTGCAGCAAGATTCAAATGTATTGTACTACTGTATATAATGTGAGGTATCTCCGCCATTACCACATGTTCATGCTGACCATCAATGAATAAACCTGTGTTAGTCCTTCCTGCGACTCCTTCTTTGTCTTCGGTGCAAGACACCAAATTGGCGACGAAGGTGGGATCGATGGCGAATCCCAAGGTCAAGCCGTACCAGTTCGATGTCAGCGAGCCCGAACAATGGGAGCTCTACGAGTGCCAGTTTCGGCATGCCATGGAAGCTGCAGGCGTCGACGCCGCCGCGAAGATGCGCTCCCACTTCCTGGCTCAGGTGGGGCCGGCCACGCTGCGGATCCTGATGACCCTGGTGGCCCCCCGGAAGGTGGACGAGGTGCCCATCGACCGTATCCTGGAGAGGCTGCATGAGCATTTCCAGCCGCCCGTCTCGATCTTCCCAGCCCGGGTCGCGTTCCACAGGCGAGACCAGCGACCGGGCGAATCCGTGTCCGCCTACGCGGCGGTCCTCAGGCTTGCAGCGGTGCATTGCCAGTGGGACGACCTGGACCAGGCCCTCCGTGACCGCATGCTGTGCGGTTTGAGGGACGAGGAGCTTCAGAGGAGGCTCATGACCCGCGACCATCGCCTCACGTTCAACGAGGTACTGCAGGAGGCCCAAGCAGCCGAGGAGGCCAGGAGCGGAGTCCGGCTGTTCAAGTCCCGAGGGGCCACGTCCGAGAGGGCCAAGTCACCAGTACAGGCGGCCCAGCGGACACCAGCGAAGACGGCCTGGCGGGCCCCCAAGCCGCCCGCCGGCGCACCAACGTCGTCCGAGGAGTCGTCCACTACCGCGGACCCCTACTCCAGCGAAGACGATGACGTCCAGAGGATCAAGAAGCGAGGTGAGAAGCAGCAGACCCGTGAACGGCAGGACTGCCGCTGCGACAGTTGTGGGGCAGCCCACGACCGCGCGAGGTGCCCGTTCCGAAAGGCCGAGTGCCACAACTGTGGCCGAAAAGGACACATCACCCGAGTATGCAGGCGCGGGCGAGTCGAGGACAAGGGCAGTTCCAGCCATCCCCAGGCGCACCAACGAAAGGCGGCCAGCACCAGGAAGGTCTCAGCCGGCTACAGCGAGGAAGGCGTGAACCGCGTGGGCCTGGAGCACCGGCGGTTTTTCATAGAGGTACTGTTGCAGGGGGTCCCAGTGAGGATGGAGATAGACTAGGGGTCATCTTATTCCATCCTGTCCCAAAAAGAGTTTATGCGCATTCCCCCAGAGAAGCGGCCCAAACTGCGGGCCATGAGATCCAATCTACGGGACGTGCAGGGAAATGGGATCCCGGTGTTGGGGGTGGGGAACTTCAAGGTGAAGTTCAAGAACTACTCTGAGAAACTGCCCCTAGTGGTCCTCAAAGGGGGGAGGTGCTGCCTTTTGGGAACGCAGTGGTTTGCTCCCCTGGGAATCGAACTGTCCGGCATTAACGCCATCGAAACTGACCCAATGCGGGACGTGTGCGACACACACCCGGACGTTTTCAAAAAGGGGCTCGGGAAATACAAAGGGCCCCCGGTTTCCTTTGAGCTGGACCCAGAAATCCGGCCCATCCGCCTCAAACCAAGGAGAGTGCCCTTCGCCCTCAAGGACAAGATTGAGGCGGAACTGGACAAGTTGGTGGGGCAGGGGATTTTGGTTCCAGTTGACTCGGCGGAGTGGGAAACGCCGATTGTTACAGCCCTCAAGTCAAATGGGGAGGTCAGGATTTGTGCGGACTATAAATGTACGATAAATAAGGCCATTCGGCCAAATGCATATCCGGTGCCCGTGGTCAGCCATTTGCTGGCCACGTTACATGGGGGGAGGTGTTTCGCCAAGCTAGATCTGGCCCAGGCGTACCAGCAGCTCTCTGTAACCCCGGCTGCTGCCGCCGCGCAAACGATCGTAATGCACAAGGGGGCGTTTAAGGTAACGCGCCTTCAGTTTGGCGTGAATTCGGCCCCCGGAATCTTCCAGTCCCTCGTGGAACACCTTTTAAAGGGGCTTCCAGGTGTCCTCCCATACTTCGACGACGTGTTGATAACAGCGGGGAGCGAATCAGAGTTAGCCAAGAGGCTAGATGGGGTTCTCTCAGTGTTCGAGAGGGCAGGACTTCGATTGAGGAGGGACAAGTGCGTATTCTTCGCGAGGGAGGTTGAGTTTCTAGGGTTTAAGGTAACCCCGGACGGAATCAAACCCTCCGAGTCCAAGGTTGCAGCCATGAGAGACGCCCCTCGCCCCACCGCGAAACCGGAGCTGCAGTCATTTCTAGGGCTCCTAAATTTCTATCACTCCTTCCTGCCTCGGAAGGCATCAGTCGCGGAGCCACGGCACGCGCTACTCAAGAAGGATGCGGTTTGGCGGTGGGGGGACAAGCAGGAGAGAGCATTCAAAGAGCTCAAGTCACTCCTATCTTCGGATGCTGTCCTGACCCACTTCGATCCGAAAAAGCCAGTGGTACTAGTCTGCGATGCGTCCCCGGTGGGGGTGGGGGCGGTCCTGTGCCACGTGTTGGAGAGCGGGAGGGAAGCCCCGGTGGCGTACTACTCAAGGTCCCTCTCAAAGGCAGAGCGCAATTACGCGCAAACAGATAGGGAGGCCCTAGCCATAATTGCGGGAACAAAGAAGTTCCACGATTTCCTATACGGCCGCGAGTTTAGGTGGTGACGGATCACAAGCCGCTTTTGGGGATCTTCACTACCGGCAAACCCACCCCGCAAATTTTATCCCCCAGGATGCTGCGTTGGGCCATTTTCCTCAACGCCTACCAGTATGAGCTGGTCTATCGCCCAGGGAAGGAGATCTCACATGCGGACGCCCTGTCCCGATCCCCTCTCCCTAGTTTAGGGGACCCTACATGCGAGGTGGAGCAGGAACACCAAGTCCTGCTGATTGAGTCTCTCGACTCACCCCCAATTGTCCCGGCCGACCTCGCCAAGGCCACAGCGGCCGACAAGATACTGGCCCAAGTTAGTTCCTGGGTTAGGAAAGGGTGGCCCATTTCTCCCCCCGAGGAGCAGTTCAAGCCGTTTTTCAGGTGCAGGGTAGAGCTTTCCCTGGAAAGGGGCTGCTTACTCTGGTGCCAGCGGGTAGTTATCCCAGAGAAGCTGAGGGCCAAGGTGCTGAGGCTACTGCATACCAGCCACCCCGGGATCGTGCGCTCCAAGGCTCTGGCCAGGAGTTTCTTTTGGTGGCCCCAGATAGACGGGGACATAGAACGCTTAGTGGGCACGTGCGAGAGCTGCCAGAGCTCTCGGCCCGAGGAGTCCCGGTTACCCCATAGGGAATGGGATACGGCCCGCGGGCCATGGTCCCGGATCCATGTCGACTTCGCTGGCCCTTTCCGCGGGTCCATGTTCCTACTGGTAGTCGACTCCTACTCCAAGTGGTTGGAGGTAATTCCCATGAACAGCACTTCCTCTGCCGCAACCATTAAACAGTTGCACAAGCTCTTTGCCTGCTTCGGCCTGCCAGACGTCCTTGTGAGCGATAACGCTAGTACCTTCACGTCGGCAGAGTTCAAGACGTTTATGGAGAGGAACGCCGTCAGGCACATAACCGCTGCCCCGTTCCACCCCGCCACAAACGGTGAGGTAGAGCACCAAGTGCGCACTACGAAAGACGCACTGCAGCGCATGGGTCCCGGTGAGTTGAACCTGCATCTGTGCCAGTTCCTCATCTGCTACAGGACAACCCCCTTAGCTTCAGGTTTTTCCCCAGCCGAACTCCTCATGAGGAGGCGTCCGGTAACACTTTTTGACCGGATGGATCCGTCCAGGGTGGAGGATGAAGGGAGAAATATAAGCATAGGGGGAGAGAGCTCTAAAAGTTTTTCGGTAGGGGACCCGGTTCACTGCAGGAACTACGCGGTCTCGGGGCCAGCGTGGGTACCAGGGACAATTGTCGAGCAAACGGGGCCGGTATCCTACAGAGTCGAGACTAGTTCAGGTCTACTCTGGAGAAGGCACGCCGACCAACTCAGAAGGCGGGTCACCGGTGAGGGGGAATCAGTGTTAGGGTCCTCCCCCACCCGCATTACCCAAGGGGGAGACACGGCGGAACCCGCGGATACAAACACATATCCTGGGTTCCCGACCACAGAGGAGGATACTTTCAAAGAGAGGGATCAGTTTGACAATGATTATGAGTTGCAGTACCAGGGGGGTGTAGCGGAGTGGTCCCCCACCCGTCCTAGCGAGAAGAGGGGTTTCAGTTCAGCCCCTGGTACTTCCAGTCCCCCTAGCCCTTTTGTTTTAGAGTATACCATAGCCCCAGCTCCCCGTAGACCAACACCCCCAAGACAGGCAACAGGAGCGAGTCCGCCCACCACAGTCTCTAGAACTCCCGGACAGGGAACGGGGGGTGGCGAGGCCACGAGGGCCTCTTCGTCGGTCCCGAGGTTCATACTGGGGGGGTCCCCAAACTCCTCAAGCGGTAGGCAGGGATTCACTTCCCAACTGTTCATTCCATTCCCGTCCCCCAATGCAAGGTTACCGCAGACGCCACACCGAGCCACTAATGAGTCCCCCCTTTCCATTGCAGGGCAGGATTCCGCGGAACCAGGAGCCTCCGGCTCCCCTGTGTTAAGTCAAGCGGCCGCACGCCCCAGGCACACGTGCGGCAAGCCACAATGGTTGAGGGACTTCGTCCCATCCTAGGGGGGAGGGATGTTATGTATGTACAATGCTACTTTAAGAAATGTATGAATGTAACCTGACCACAATTACAATGTAGCACAGCTGTTAAAGGAACGCGAGCAAGCTGCCCATAGAGGGCAGCTGCGAGTGTTCAACTCACATGGTTCTCATTCCTCAAATCACCTGCAGCCGCGGGAACTCCCCGCAATAGCAAACTACTACTGATCCTCCACTGTAGATGGGCGTGACTAGGACGACGTCACGCCGGTAGCAGCCAATGAGCTACCGTGCAGCAAGATTCAAATGTATTGTACTACTGTATATAATGTGAGGTATCTCCGCCATTACCACATGTTCATGCTGACCATCAATGAATAAACCTGTGTTAGTCCTTCCTGCAACTCCTTCTTTGTCTTCCGTGCAAGACACCAAAGGATGAATCCCAGGTTGCCTCAGTTCCACAGAAGAGTTTTTCCTTGTTGCAACCACAGACTGCAATTTACTTATCCTGTACAAATGATGTCCCTGCTTTCTAATTTAAACCATATTTTGCTCTGCAACAATACCACCCACAGACCTATAAGTATCCCTTAATAATCAAGTTTCTAATAGTTCAGTCCCATTATGTCTAATAATTTTCCTTGCTCACTCATTTCAGTTTCTTAAAGGAATTGTGTGCTTAGAAGAGAATTCAGAGTCATGCAATAAAGCTTGTTTGCTGTTGGTGCAGAAGGACTAAGAAAAGAAATGTTTTGCCCTTTTGGAAATTTAAGCACCAACAGGTAGTGTGACCTGGGAAAACTAGTCTGATATTTTCTCTTGTTCCTTTTCTAAGTACAATATAGATGAAAACCGGAATTCTTAGGCATGCTTCTTCATTCCTCTGAGGCCAACTCTTATAGCATTTTTTTTCTCCATTCACAACTACAATGGAAGCACAAGGGAAGTCCATGATGGCTGCAGCCATACCTTAAAAGCAAAGAAGCCAGCTGTACAAACTGCTGCTCTCTCTAGGAAAGGATTTCTTCAATATTTAAGTCACTCAGTGCCTTATACCAGTTTCCAGAATAGATATTCCTCTTCAATAGATATTCCTCTTCATGGCTAAGACGCTGACTGGGAGGCAGAAGGTCAGCAGTTCAATCCCCGAGTACTGCAGGATGGAATGAGCTCCCAGTTCCTGCCAACCTAGCAGTTTGAAAGCAAAAAAATTGCAAGTAGATAAATAGGGACCACTTCAGTGGGAAGGTAAACAGCGTTCCGTGTGCTCCGGTGTCTAGACATGCCTGCCACATGACCACAGAAACGTCTGCAGAAGCAGACATTGCTGGCTCTTCGGCTTTGAAACAGAGATGAGCACTGAATCCTAGAGTCAGATACGGCTGGCTCTCGAGCAAGGGAAACCTTTACCTGTACCTTACTTACTTCAATCGACACAAGCTCAGCATTGAACTCTTACATTTTTAAGAATGCCAAAAGAAATCTTAATAGTCAGTCCAACACAAGAAAGATAGTTGGTTCCTCTATGGCTTGCCCCAGTCTATCTGAGGGATTGTATCTCTCCATAGGTAGAAGATGACTTCTGCCATCTTCTAGTGAGGATCTTAATCTTGCTCTCCGTGGCCTCCACAGGCTCATTTGGTGAAGAAATGGGAGTGAGTCTTTTTGGTGGCTGCTCTATACTCCCTGGGAAGCTGGATTGGTCTGCTCCCTCTTGTCCTTCTGCTAGGAAGCCAAGATTTTCCTTTGAAGGCCTTTTTTTAATTGAATTATACAACTATTATTATGAGATGCTGTATGTATAGATATATATCTTTCTACTGATATCAGGTTTGTGTGTTTTTACGCATGTTCAAATAGCAATTTTTAACAAGGTTTAATTTGTTTTTCAATATTATATACCCATATTGCTTTTAATTGTGTATGACCATAATTGTTTCAATGAATGGTTAATTACCTTGGGCCCTTCCACTGAGAGAAAGGCAGCATAGAAATAAAATGAACAAATAAACAGAAGGCCAGAAATAAATTTGTTCTCTTGCAATGAGTATGCCAGCCGCCCTTCCACTTTCCCTATTTGTACACACATGCATAGGCTGTCTCAACTCGATCTCTGTATCTACAGTTCAAAACACACAAGATAAGATTGTGCCTGATTTAATCAGAAGGCAGCCAAAGATTTTACAGATCTCCAGTGCGGTAGAGGAGCCAGAGCTCATAGGGCCAACATGCCAAGAATGTCTGATTAGCAGAAACACTAATCACCTTCCATCCTTCTCAGTCTCCTCTGTCCTTTGTAAGTTTACCTTCAATCCCTTTAATATTTCTGAGGGAAGGTAGACTGGGTTTTCCTGGCTGCAGCATGTAATAGTGTGATATCCCAGTAGTAGTGCAAAGTGTTTTCAGGCAGTTTGGTGTTTTTTTTAATAGGTAATTCCCAGCTTTACGAGACCTAGTCCTGGTGGAAACTGGTTCATTGTTATGGATCAGCACACCTGCCTTTCTTGTTTAACTGTCCTTGGGTTGATAACCATCCAAAATGTTCTTGTGTAGCAATCAATTCAGATACAGGTAAATGCAGAGACATCACAGGTGGGGTGAGTGGGGGCGGTCATGCACAGAGTGAACGGGCCAGGACAGTTCTCTGCATTCATAACTCTCTTTAGTTCCAGGAGGCTGAAGAGAGGAAGATTGTTCACACCAGGCCACTGTCTACAATTTAAAGTTCTAGGTGGGATCTGAAAAGTCATTAAATAAATCATAGTTTCTGGTTGTTAATGCATAAAAAGATACCCCAAACATATTGGTATGAGGAAAGGCTGAACGAACTGGGCATGTTTAGCCTTGAGAAAAGGAAACTGAGAGAGGATCTGATAGCACTCTTCAAATACCTGAAAAAGGAGGGCAGGATCTATTCGTGATCATAGATAGAACAGTACAACAGTGGAACCAATTGCCTTGATAGGTGGTGAGCACTCCAACACTGGAAGCATTCAAGAGATATCTGCTTTGATCCAGATTCCTGTATTGAGCAGGGGGTTGAACTTGATAGCTTAAAAGGCCCCTTCCAACTCAGTGATTCTGTGATTCAATTTTTTCCCCTATGTCTGAGATGCGTATCATGTAACCTACAAGAAACATGTGGTTCCATAGAGATATTTTCCAGCCCTGAGGCCGTTCAAAAGCCCTCTATACTCTTTTCTCTAAAACAATTCTCCTCTGAGGCCTTTTCTTTAAAAAATTGTAAATATACACTAGGACATTTCCTATTCACCTCTTTTTTTAAAAGTCCCAACAGGTAGATATCTGGCCCTGGTGTGGGCTGTGGTCGAGGCTGAGGACAAAGATTTGGCTGAGCACCCTCACTGCTATATTCTACTCCCCTCCATATACTGTGCCATGTTTACCTGTTGCAGCAAAAACAAGGAAGAATCTTGTGGCAACTTGAAGACTAACAAGATTTATTTGTATGATGCAGCCCACTACTTCAGAGGCAACTTCCTACCTCTTATTTCCTAATAATAAAAGCAATATAATTGTGGCACTTAGTTAACAAACAGATGCTTGCACATAACCACACGGAAAGCTGTGTGTTGTTCTTTGCTATATGTAATTTTGTACAGGACAGATTTATGTAATCATAAATTATTAATTCAAAAAGTATAAGGAGATGGAGCTAATTAGCTGTCATGATTTACATTTTTATACTCCTTCATTAGTTTTACAAGTTCTGCTCGGTTATTGTGGCAATACAAAATGCCATCTTTCTAAGGTGAATAACTAACCCATTCTTGTTTATTTGGTAATGAGGCTTCTTAAATTATTGAGAGACCAACCAATTTAATAAATACCAGGGGAAATACTTTGCTTCTATAATCCTATTTCCTTATGTATATTGGTGACTGACCTCTATGATGTTGAAAATTGGTTTTTGTTCGATCATGGAAGATGAGTACTCAGCCCTGTGAGTGTTCCTACTTGGGTGACAGAATAGTCTTTGACAAAGATATATATATAAACACAGGCAATAACAGTCAGAGGAGAAACTGGCAGGCAGATTTCCAGTTGAATCACACCAACAGTTGAGTTCAAATCAAGAAATGCATGCTGGATACTTCCAGGTTTGCCTGGATCATGGTTGACATCAGACTGGTAATACTGGGGACTTGCTAAAGCTCTACCTCTGTGCAGCCTTTCTCTTCCCTGGTACCCCCTGGTCATTTGTCCTTTTTGAGAGAAGCAGAAATTAGCTGTTTCTTCTTTTGTGTGTGTGTGTGTGGGGGTGGCTAACCCAGCTGGATCTAGAGCAAGATGGCAAGTCAATGGACATGAATCAGTGTAGTGCTAACTTTAGTATGGCTAGCTATGTTAAACATGCAGACGAGATTGTATGTGTGGCAAGTGGTGTAATGGTAAATTTGGATGTGCTGGACCTCACCATAATGACAATAACCATAGCTAGCCCTCACCCGATGAGTTGAAAATGGCAGGCAGATACATGGGTCCATATGAGGTACAGTATAGGTCATTAATTCCTACTTGCTCATTCAAGACTAAATTGTTCCTAGTAGCTCATTCAAGACTAAACCATTCTTAGATACCTTGTAATTATAACAGAGATAACTTGCAACAATATATTGTTTGTAGATGAACCTATCTTTGCCACATATATAGGAGGAAGCTCAAAGGGAACAAAAAAAAAACCTAGAGGATAGCAGATGATGCCATATTCCCTGTTATGAGTCCTAGGCTTTGCCCCTGTGAGGCCTAGCTCCATTTCACCATAGGGTGGCATATATTTAGAAGAGGTACTCACTTAAAAGTAGAGAACTTACCTACATGAAATGCACAGGTAAGAGAAAAATCACACATCATGTTCATATGATTTCCCTTACCTGTGTATTTTTCTTGTAATGTAATTTGTTCTCTAATTGATCCCAAGATAAAACAAGGACATAATTTGCAAATCTGATTACTGAAGCATATATCTCTGAGGAAATCACATGGCGGAAGGAAAAGCAGGTTGTGGAGCATAGAGGGAGTGTGCATTCCCCTTAACATCTAGTCCAGGGGTGGCCAAACCTTTTGCGCCATGGGCCTGACCATGCCCCCAGAACAGCTGAGCGGGCTTTATCACGCCCCCAGAAGCAGAAGCTGGCGCATTTACGGCTGACATAAATATGCCCACTTCTGCGTTTACATCAGCCACAGGCACGTTTGTGCATGTTCGGGCGCGTTTTATGGCTGACATAACCACGGCCGCTTCTACTTCCAGGTGCAGGGGAGACAGTAATAAGCCGGTTGGAATGGCGTCACGGGTCAGGTCCGGCCCACGGGCCATAGGTTGGGAGCCCCTGATCTAGTCTGACTCTATGATTCAGGAGTGTTTGAAAGACCCATCTAGACTTGAGTATGGCTTGACTGGCAGGAATCCACATTCCCATGTTAAATGCTTACAGATGACCAAAAACAAACATTTTGATAAAGTTTCATCGGGAATTTATAAAATAAACTGTCCTTTTGAACCCAAATGACATTCAATAATACTGCAGCAGAATTTGTTTTTCACCTTATATAAGTTTCCAATAAAAAACATTTAATGTTTTTTAAAATTATTATTGTTATTGAAAGCTGAGGCAATGAGAAGAATCCTGTTTGTTCATTCCACTCCCTTAATGTTCTGTTTGTGAGAGTGATACAACGTTTATACAGCCCAAAGGAGGAGGTAGACTAGTCCCTCCTTGTGCAAGCAGAAACCTAGGCAACAGAGCTTAGGTGGAGCTACACTGGGGAAGGATTCTGACTACTATAACATGCAATTATATGTAATTATGTACAATTATTAGTAATTATAATAAATGCATAATTTACAGGGGGGAAATCCTTAAACTATTATCTATTCTGAGAAGTAAAGGATTTGTAAGCTAATGAATCTTCACTGGAACAAAAGCCAATGTGATCCAGTGGAGAGGTGTTTTATTATTATTATTTGCATCTGGAAAGCCTAGGCTTAGACAAATAGTTCTCTGTCCAAACTTTGGTAGCATAAATATTATAAATATGGTACAGCAAAAACCCCTACTTACAAAAAAAGGCTTTTGCTTAAATCTGTTTTTTATGTAACTCGAAGCAAACCCATAGGAAAAGTTATTTTTTTACGCAAACCCATAGAGAAAATGGAATTTTTAAGTAAATCAAAGCAGATCCATAGGGATACAAATTTTTACATAACTCAAAGCAAACCCATAGGGAAAAGAATCTTTATGTAACTCGAAGCAAGCCCATAGGAAATCATGTGACAGCAAGTAAGGAGTAACCAAATACAGTACCAGAATCAAGAAATGTGAAGTTAACAAACATGACAAATATGAGGGAGGCAAAACCAGAGTTCAAGAAAAGAGCCATGATCTTAACAGAACATATCAAGTCTTACCAATTTATGATTCCAGTAAAATGAAGCTAGAAATGTGGTATTTACTCAAGCTAAGATCTCATATATTATGGTGCATTTAGAAAGCCTAGTCTTACATCTACAGTTCTCTCTATGAACTTGAGTAACACAAGTACAGTATTATAAATATGATATCGCAATGATGGTGAACCTTTTAGAGACTGAGTGCCCAAGGAGGAGGTGGTGGTGTGTGGTAGGCATCAAACATGGCGGTGATGTCATGTGGGTGCATGCGCACACATCCACGTGACATCGCCGGAGGCCCCCACACCCTACCGTGGACAACCCCCACCGTTGCCTGGGGCAAGCCCCCCTTGCCCATCCCATGTGACCAAAGACAAGCACCATTCAGGGCAACCCCCCGCCCCATCTCATGCAGCTGCAGGAAAGTGTTGCTCAGAGCAAGCCCACACCCACTCGTTCCCATGCGGCTGCAGACAAGCGCCACTCAGGGCAAGCCCAACATGCCACTGGCAAGCCACAAGTGTATGCCACATGCACACTCACCTGTTGGTGCCAGCCATGTGGGGTGAGGCGGAGCTTGCCTGCAATGGTTTGTGTACCCTCAGGGAGGTACCACATGTGCCATAGCTTTGCCTACACTGTGGCATAGTGAGATATCAAACATAACAGGAATTTCCAGAATTCAGGAGCTGAGAACACACTGGGAAGTAATATGTCATTTTCAGCCATCTCAGTTACCACAGCCAGTGTATCCAGTTGTTAGCATTAGTCTTTATTTGTCTACATTTGCTTCCACTTTGACTTTCATACAAAACACTACAAGATTTCAACTTACAAGGCTTTAATTGGTCTGATTTTCCTCTGTGCTCCTTGATTTAACCAGACTATGGAGTATTTTGGAAATAATGTGCAAATGAAAGCGCGGCGCCAAAATGGCCACCGTGCTCTTTGCGGCCCCCCACCCCCACCCAGACTCAGACATCCGGGTGAGTTAGGGGGCGTGGCCACCCCTCTATAAAAGGGGTGGCCACGAGGCAGCCGAGCTGCCATTTTAAAATAGCGACGGAGAGGAGAAGTTTTCTCCGTCGCTGTTCCTGCGGTTCTTCGGCTCTTTAGCCCTTGACTTTCCCGGCTGGGAAGGAAGGAGTTGCACAGAGCTTTTGGCTTGCTTGCTCTGTGTTTTTTGGCATCGGTTGATCCCTGGAAAGGGATCCTGCTATTCGATATGCCTCCCAAACGGAAGGCCCCGACGACGAAACCGCGGTCAACGGGGAGGACTTTTGCTGGCCCTGCACAACGCGGGGGGCAGCCCTTGGGTCGGAGGACCAGGGCTGCACCCACACGGCAGGGCACCACCTCCACCGATACCGGTGGGGCGATGCAGGCTGCTTGGCCCTCGGCTGGCCAGCCTTCAACCGGCCCTTCTGGGGCTTCGGCCCTCAGCCCGCAGTTGCCGGCCATGGGTCCGGTCAGCGGGGGGGCGGTGCCGGTGCACAGCACGTTCCCCCTCCGGCCCCTCATGGGCCGGAGTTTTGGGCATGGCCCTATTCGGGCCCAGGCTCTCATTTTGGGGTTCCTGGTCAAATGCCTGGTGGGCCGTCCGGCCCACCCAGCCCACTTTATACTGGGAGATCTGTGGCAGTTGATGCATTGCTAATGCGTTTAGCTGTGCTTGAGGCATCCTTGGGGATGGCACACAACCCCATGTCAGGTGGCCCTTCACTCTCTGCGGGGGGCCCTTCGGGTTCACCGGCTACCTCGACGGCCGCCACACTGCAACAAGCAGCCAGCCGGGTTGAGCTGCTTGAGACGCTCCGGCCGGCCCCTGCCGGTGTCTCGCAGCTCCCTGTTCGTCCAGAGCTACAGCAGGAGAGTGGTCAGGTGTGGCCCCAGAGCTCGATTCCGGTCGCGAGCTCCGACGCCCGCCGTGGGCCGGAACCCCCAGTGGGGGCGGCTCACGGAGGTGCACCTAGTGAGTATCAGGTTCAAGTTAATGCACCCACATCACAGCCCACTTCCAATGGTGGGGTTCAGTGGCCATGGCCTCGTCAAGTCGAGGCGAGTGGGCATCAGTTGCCAGCCTATCCCAGTGCCCCTTGGTTCCATACTGGTGCAGCGTTGGGGGTGGGGGTTTCCGCCCCCGGGGCAGTGCCGGGCATCGCAGGGACTGTCCAGGTTCCGCTGCCTATGCCCCGGGTACCTAATGTGCCGGTGACGGCCTTGCCGACGGCTGGTTATTCGTTGCCCCTTGGTGATCATTTGTCCCAGGTCACGAGGGAAAAGATTTGGCGGGGGGAGTACGTGGATATATTCTCCCTATTGAACCATGAGCCCACTAAGGAGGAGAGAGAGGGACAGGATGACAGAGACAAAGAGCTGTCCCGCCATTGTAAGCCACCACGCACCTGGGCCAACTGGTTGCCCGCATATCTTATTTATATGGCGGTGTACCTCAGGGCCCGGCCTGACCTGGCCATTCCTATGGTCCAATATTTGGACAATATTTACAGGGCAATGGTGGATTTTCCTGGCCCATCGTGGTTGGCTTACGATGAGGAATTTAGAATGAGGGTGCCCTTGCACCCGGAGATGAGATGGGATGAGCCCTGTCAGAAATTGTGGCTCTTGTACATGACCCCCACGCGTCCGGCACCTGGGGATAGGTACCATTGTGGCCATGCCGTTCAGTGAGCTGCTCCAACGCAGGCTTCCCGCCAGCTGGCGGGGCAGGGGGTTCCAGCCCGCTTGCTGTGTTGGAGCTTCTCGGCTAGCGGTGTGTGCAATAAGCGGCAGTGCCGATACAAACATGAGTGTCCCTCTTGCGCTGGCCCCCACACCGCCGCCGCGTGTCCGCGGGCCGGCGGGTCACGGGGCAGAGGTAGAGGTGGACAGGGAGCGGGCAGAGCTTCTGCTGATGGAGCTAGCCAGACAAAAGGCCCCCTCCCCAGTTAAAGTGTATATGTTGGAGAGATGGCTCTCAACTTATCCACGGAGAGAGGATGCGAGGTACCTCCTCGAGGGTTTTCAGTGGGGCTTCCAAATCCCATTCAAAGGAGTGTGGGGACCCCAAGATGCACCCAATTTACTGTCCCTGAAGGGTAGGGAAGAGGTGGCTGCCCTGAGTATCGCTAAGGAGGTTGAGGCCAAGAGGGTGGCAGGCCCCTTTTCTATACCACCCTTTCCCAACCTGAAGGTCTCCCCTCTGGGGTTGGTACCCAAAAAGGCCCCAGGGGAATTTCGTTTAATCCACCATTTATTGTACCCGGCGTGTTATTCTGTCAATGATGCTATCCCTGATGACCTTTGTTCGGTCAGGTATACGTCCTTTGACCAAGCCCTGCGAATGGTGCGCTCTTGTGGTCCTGGTGCCCTCCTGGCTAAATGCGACATTAAATCGGCATTCCGATTGTTGCCAGTGCACCCGGAGGACTTTGAGCTATTGGGTTTTAGGTTCCAAGGGAAGTTCTTTGTGGATAAGGCCATGCCTTTTGGCTGCTCTATATCCTGTTCAGCATTTGAACGTTTTAGCACTTTCCTTCAGTGGGCTTATGTTCGCAGGTCCGGGTCTCGGTCTGTAGCCCATTACCTCGATGACTTTTTGTTCGGGGGTGAACGGGGCTTGGACACGTGCACGCGTCTCCTCACCACATTTCAGACGCTAATGCAGGAACTGGGTGTCCCTTTAGCGCCCGAAAAGACCGAGGGCCCATCCACTACCCTCACATTTCTGGGTATTGAAATTGACACGGTCGCACAGGCATCCCGGTTACCCATCGATAAGGTCACCCGGATCTCCGCGATGGTTTTGGCCTTGCTGGCCAAACGTAAAGTGTCACATCGTGAGCTTCAGGTGCTACACGGCCATCTTAACTTTGCCTGCAGGGTGGTTACACCTAGCAGGGCATTCGCTCGGCCTGCCATCATAGGGTCCGACTGACCAGGGGCATGAGGGCTGACCTTTTGGTTTGGCTCTCATTCCTGCGGGACTTCAACGGGGTCTCCTTTTGGAGATCCGACCTTTTAGTTTCCCCTAGGTTTCAAGTACAGTTGGATGCCTCCGGCTCCCTGGGATATGGGATTTACTTCCAGGGGAGGTGGGCTTATGGCCAATGGCCTCCAGCATGGCGGGGCACGGATCGCCTCCGCGATCTTACATTCCTTGAGTTTTTTCCAATTCTGGGAGCTTTGATGCTATGGGGCGAGGAGTGGGCCGACTCTGTGGTTCACTTTTGGTGTGACAATGCTGCGGTAGTGCACATTGTCAATGCTCAGACATCTAAATCACCCAGGGTGATGGCTTTAGTTCGCCAATTCGTGTTACGTAGCCTACACCTCAATGTGCTTTTTAGGGCCAGACATGTACCAGGCATTAATAATGATATTGCCGATGCTTTATCCCGCCTGCAGATCCCCCGGTTCCGCGCCTTGGCTCCGGACGCAGAGGAATTCCCCTCGCCACTCCCGGCCGAGATTTGGACATTTGGCAAGGAGAGGTGAACCGGGCGATCGGCATGTCCTTGGCGCCCCACACACGTAAGGCGTATCATCATGCTTTCGTTCAATATAAAAAAAATTGTGTGCAACTTCAGTTGCCCGAGGTGTGGCCCATTCCAATGAGGATGCATTAGAAGATGCAGTGACATGAATTCCATTTGAGCTATTCAAAGGCCTGAAAGGAGGTTCCTAGTCTACCTAGGGACTGCAGTGGCTCAAGTGGCTAAGATGCTGAATTTAAAGACTGGAAAGTTGGAGTTTGATACCCGAGTACTGCATGACTGAGTGAGCTCTCATTTCTGTCCCAGCTCCTGCCAACCTAGCAGTTCAAAAGCACCAAATTGCAAGTAGATCAATAGGTACCACTTCGGAGGGAAGGTAAACAGCATTCCATGCACTCCGGTGTCTAGGCATGCCTGCCACATGTCCACAGAAATATCTGCAGATGCAGACTGCACTGGCTCTTTGGCTATAAACAGAGATGAGCACTGAACCTTAGAGTAAGATACAACTGGCTTTTGAGCAAGGGCAATCTAGTCTGCCTATCTGAAACGTAACATAGAGGTCTACGTTTTTGTCAGAAAACCTTACCCAGTCACTGCTACTGCTAATAGGTGAACTTTCTATGCTGATTCCAACATTTTTATTGAACCTATGGGGCAATCTGGTGTATGTTTATTCAGAGGTAAGACCCACAGGAATTTCTCTTTTAGATCTAGTAATACTCTCCAACTTTTTGATTCTATTATTCTTACATGTTATAAAGCATCTTATAGAATGATTATTTAAACCTCTGTAATCAATCAGCCATTCAATCAACTAATCACAAGTAACCATAAGAGTTTGCTTCATTCTTCCTTATGACACAGCTAACTAAATTACTTAAGCCACCAGAGCGCCTTCCAAAATATATCCCTTCCTCAAAGTAAGGTTCTCTATCCATAAAGAATAATGATAGTAAGCTACTTCACAAGGATTTGGAAGAGCAAACACAATAAAGTACTTTGCAGATTAAAAGAGCCATATACAAGATAAAACAGTAATAGAGAAACAGTCTATTTATGTGGCATGAAGCTAGTAGTTGGCTGAGAGTATGAAGATAACTCAAAATAGACTTTCTCCTCTGCTTTTCATGGGGGTAGTTGACTATAAACCTCTTCTCGAAAATGTGTTCTTATTTCTAGACTTAAATATTAAATATTCTAAGACAATCCATCAATTCTTATTGATTATCCAGATATAGTTCACTATTTGAAGTGACACTATTGCCACAGAAATTTCCAGAGTAGTAGTCATGTTGGTCTATTTTGTTGTTGTTGTTCAGTCACACAGTCGATTCAGACCCTTTGCGACCCCATGGACCATTTTCCTCCAGGCACCTCTGTCCTCCACCATGCTCCTCATCCCACCCAGCTCTATGCCCACTGCGTCCACAATACCATATAGCCATCTCATATTTGGATGCCCCCTTCTTCTCTTGCCCTCCACTTTTCCCAGCATCAAGGCCTTCTCAAGTGAGTCCTCCCTTCTCATTTGATGTCCAAAGTACTTTAGCTTCATCTTCACTATTTGTCCCTCCAATGAACAGTCAGGGTTGATTTCTTCTAATATTGATCTATTTGTTATCTTTGCTGTCCATGGGACTCTCAGGACTCTCCTCCAACACCATATTTCAAAGGCAACTATTCTTCTGCGCTCAGCTTTTCTAATGGTCCAGCTCTCACACCCATACATTACCATCGGGAATACCATTGTTTTGACTATGGGAATTTTTGTTTTCAAGGAGATGTCTCTGCTTTTCACTATATTCCCCAGGTTTCTCATAGCTTGTCTCCCCATAATCAGTTGTCTTTTTATTTCATGGCTACAGTCACCATCTGCAGTGATCTTAGATCCTAGGAAAGTAAAATCTGTCACTGCTTCTACTTCTTCCCCATCTATTTTCCAGGGACTGATCGGACCTGTTGCCATTATCTTGGCTTTCTTGATATTGAGTCTCAGGCCAGCTTTTGCACTCTCTTCCTTCAATCCAATCAAGAGGTTCTTTAGGTCTTCCTCACTTTCTGCCATTAGGGTGGTATCGTCTGCATATCTCAAATTGTTGATGTTTCTCCCAGCAATTTTGATCCCATATTGTGATTCTTCCTGCATTGCGCATTATGTGCTCTGTGTATAGATTGAATAAGCAGGGTGATAAAATACAGCCTTGTCTTACTCCTTTTGCTATTCCATACCACTCTGTCTTTCCGTGTTCTGTCCTAACTGTTGCTTCTTGGTTCGTGTACAGATTTCTCATGAGGCATATGAGGTGTTCTGGTATTCCCATCTCTTTAATTACTTGCCACACTTTGTTGTGGTCCACACAGTCAAAAGCTTTGGTGTAGTCAATAAAATAAAAGTATACTTGTTTCTGGTATTCCTTTGTTTTCTCCATGATCCAACGTATGTTGGCAATGTGATCTCTAGTCCCCCTGCCTCTTCTGAAACCGGCCTGCACCTCTGGTAGTTTCTCTCCACATGTTGTTGAAGCCTATCCTGTATTATCTTGAGCATCACCTTGCTGGCATGTGGGATGAGTGCAATTGTTCGATAATTCGAACATTCTTTGGCATTGCCTTTTTTGGGGATTGGAACGTACACTGATCTTTTCCAATCCTGTGGCCACTGTTTTGTTTTCCAAATTTGCTGGCATATTGAATGCAGTAATAAAACCAACAGTCCTGTTGCCCATTCCAGTTTTATTTTTTCTTCTTGTTCTTTTCCCCCCATCCTAACAGAGATTGGATACATCTTAAAAACCAGCTGCAGTCCATAAAAGCTGATCCCAAATAAAAGTTACTTGTCTTTACTGGGCCACAAGACTCTTTGTTGGTTTTACTGTTATAACAGAACTTCCATTAGAAGGTTACCCAATCAACGGAATTTATTATATTTTGTGTTATTGGATGGGGTATGGATGTACACCTGTAAAGAGCCTAAGGCAGTGTCCTTCTTCCTCCTCAGCTGTGACATCACTGCTGCTTTTGCCCAACCGAACAGTATCAGGGAAGGAAGGAAGGAAGGAAGAGGCATGGGCAGATATGATTAACAATGGTTTCATGGCTGAATATATATGAGGTCATCCAATCCTAGCTCAAATATTCACTGGCTGTAGGCTTTTAGGAATGGAGAAACCCCATCTGCTAACATAAGTCCATCGGCGTTGGCTGATTTAAGAGATCTGCTAGCAGAGAGGAGTCCATGAAGGAATTTTGTTTCATTTTTATTCAGAAAATGTTATTGCAGATAAATCTGAGACCATTAAAATGAGTTGTATACTATTAAAAAAAATTAAGATATGCTGATGACCCTGTCCTGATAACCAGAAGATCAGATGACCTTCACATCCTGTTATAATGGATCACAAAGAAAAGTACCAATATAGGACTGTTAATCATTCCCCAAAAAAATCATTTGGGATAAAGTAGGGATAATATACATATAAATATTATGTGTAACCACTCACATACAGACCAAGCAAACAAATACTTATACCTAGGATACTTAAATAATCACATAGATTGTGATATAGAAATTCATTTAATTTAATTTAATATTTACATTTATATGCCGCCCAACTCTGCAAACGCAACTCCAGGCGGCTCACAGCAGTAAGGTAAAGGTTTCCTTGCTCGAAAGCCAGTTGTATCCAACTCTAAGGTTCAGTGCTCATCTCTGTTTCAAAGCGGAAGAGCCAGCGCTGTCTGCTTCTGTAGACGTTTCCATGGCCATGTGGCAGGCATGACTAGACACCAGGGCGCATGCACGGAACGCAGTTACCTTCTTGCTTTCAGACTGCTAGGTTGGCAGGAACTGGAACAAAGACAGGAGCTCACTCCATCCTGTAGTACTCAGGAATCGAAATGCTGACCTTCCGCCTCCCAGTCAGCATCCTAGCAACTTGAACCACGGCAGTACACAATAAAATCACTTACAATAAAATAAAATAAGCCAAGAATTGAGATAGTTGGAACAACATGTATGATATTGAATAAAATGCTGGGTATTGGATTATGAAGAAGGAGATGCGTAATAGAATAAATGCTTTTGAAATGTAAATACTGTATACAGAGGAATCCATCGCATTCCATGGACTGACAGAATAAAGGATGAAAAGTTATGCCATCAGATAGGAAAACAAAAAGCAATCAAGTTGTTTATTAAGAAATGCAAGCTCTCATATCTTGGATGCATAATTCATCATGACAAATATATTGCAATGCATCATTGAAGGAAAGATCAAGGGTGAATGTGGAAAAGTTAAAAGATGGGTTTCTTCAATGAGTAATATCAGAGACTGGCTAGACCTTAATAAAGAACAATTGATCCGCACAATGAGAGATAAGTAGAGATGTGCTATGACGGTTACCCAACTCAGCAACTGAGACAACACCCAGAAAGAAAGAGCTAGCAGACAGATCTGTCAGGAGAAATACTTTGCTATCTAATATAAGCCTGAAGAACCAAAATTGTGAAGGAGAAAGTAGAGAGTGAGAGAGAAGATGAGGACATATCTAGGCCTCCTACAGCCCAAGATAATAACTATCCTGACACAAAAGTAAGCCATGTTTGGAACAGTTAATTTCCAGTATCCTAAGGCTGGGAAAAGGTAGAATTCAGCACAGTTTCAGTTGATCTAGTATGAGCTCATCTGATTCTCAGTCATCTTTGGCTATTTAGGACTATGTTCTTAAGTCTGAACTGTTATATCCAAATCAGAATAAATAGATATTTGCACCAACACTTGGTTTGTAGCCTTGCACAATTACTAGTTTTTATATTAGTATTCTTTTGTTCAAAATATTTCCCACAAGATTCACTTTTGTTTTTATAAAATACAGTATATTGATTTATTGCTGTAGTCATGTAACTTTCAAGCAAAAGATGGTACAAATAAACAAATATAATATTAAAAGGCAGGGTAAGGTAATAATACTTATTAGAAACACAATTAAAACAACATTTTAAGCTAAGAGGCCTAAACTATTCAAAAGCCCAAGTTAAATAAAAAGCTTTAGTACCAAATTACCATAAAGATAGTGGTAGATAAACATCTCTGGGAAGCCTGTGCCACTACCTAAAAGGGCTTTTTCCTTGTGGACAGCATTTCACTTCATTTTATGGCAACATTCAGAGATCACCTCTCAGAAGATTTTAAATTTTACATAGGTACACATAGAAGAAGGTATAATCCTTCCATTTTGGTGGTGGCGGCAGCAGCGGCGGCGATATTTGAACACTGGTATTGTGTACCACTCACAGGCTGGTGTTTTATCACTGAGTATTGCAAACACAATGGATTTTATGAAAATGTGATTTTTGTTTGAAGTAACAAAAGAACAACAGTAATAGAAATGCAGCCCAATATCAGATGCTACAAATTATACACCCTGAGCTCTACTCACCCACACAATATCAGACTAGGAGTTGCTTGAAAGGAACTCTCCTGCTGCCTTTCTGCCGGCCTCCTCTCCAGCGCCCACGGCTCCTGCCCCAGTCAGATGGCTGAGGGGCAAGAAGAACTGCCACGGGCCACGGTCATCGACTTCACCACTGGTGCAGCTGTTGCCAGCGGGAAGGAGGTGGAGGGCGGGGAGAGACTTGTCTCAGCTGGGCAGCTCCGACGGCGAGTCAAATTCCACCGCCTTCATTGCCGCCGCCTCTCCTGCTGCCTTTCTGCCGGCCTCCTCTCCAGCGCCCACGGCTCCTGCCCCAGTCAGATGGCTGAGGGGCAAGAAGAACTGCTGCGGGCCCCGGTCGTGGACTTCACCGCTGGCGCAGCTGTTGCTGGCGGGAAGGAGGCGGAGGGCGGGAAGAGACTCATCTCAGCTGGGCAGCTCCGATGGTTTTGTGTATGGGACCACAGACACCAGGACAGCCGAAGAGCTGGCTTAACACAACTTTATTACATGCTGGTCAGAGGGAACATGAGGTAATGGCGGACGAACAGCTCAATATATACAGTGGCTATACATTTGAATGTGGCTCCTTGACAGTCTATTGGCTACTGTCTGTGTGACGTCATTGCAGGTCACGCCCTTCTTGTCCAGGTGAAGGTGATGGCGGGAATCTTCCCGCGCTGTTGTTTTTAGGTGAGTCTGGACCAATGAGCTTGGACGCTCGCTATTGCCATCTGGTGGTCACTAGCTCGCGTCCTATTAGGGTTACAGTGATGCAGCTGATGGTTATCATGTTACAAGTAGAAGGATACATTGGTTACACATGAATAGGTACATTGTATAAGGGTACAGTGTTTGAGAACACAACATCCCTCCCCCCTAGGATGAGACGAAGTCTCTCAGCCAAGATGGCTTATTGCAATTGCGTTTGGGCCGCGATGTGGGCTGGCCCGCCCTGGGGGCGCTACCGCTTCCGTGTTCCCCGGTCCCTTGTCCTGTAATGGGAGAGGGAGACTTGTTAGAGGCTTGTTGCGGTTTTGCAGCTTTAGGGGAACGGACAAACTCCATTGTGGGCAGACCGGGGGCACTAGGGGCTAACGTAAAACCCCTCTTCTCGCTTGGATGGGTGGGGGACCACTCCGAAACCCCCCCCCCGGCTCTGAAACTCAAAATCAAACTCTGCTGGGTGATCCCGCGGGGTATCTATGAGGACAAATTCCTTTTCCTCCCCCCTCGGTGGGGACCCATGGCCCCCCTCTCCTCCCCCTTGGGCTAAACGGGTGGGGGAGAACCCTAACGCTGAATCCCTGTCTGTGCTTTCTGCGCCCTGCCTCTCTGGGACCCGGCTCCGGAGCTGGTCCGCATGTCGCCGCCACAGTAGACCCGTGCTGGTCTCCACGCGGTACGATACGGGACCGGTCTGCTCCACGACAACCCCCGGCACCCAGGCTGGCCCTGCGCTGGCGTAGTTCCTGCAATGCACGGGGGCTCCTACGCTGAAACTCTTTGTGGCCTCTAGCCCGATGTTCCTCCCCTTGTCTTCCACTCTCGTGGGGTCTAGCCTGGTGAGAATGGTGGCCAGTTTCCTGCGCATTAAAAGCTCCGCGGGGGAGTATCCTGATGCCAACGGGGTCACCCTGTACCCCAGCAGAAACTGACACACTTGCAGGTTGAGGTCCCCGGGGCCCATGCGCCGCAGCGCGTCCTTCGTGGTGCGTACGAGGCGCTCCACTTGGCCATTGGTGGCCGGATGGAAGGGGGCGGAGGTGATGTGCCGGATGGCGTTAATCTCTATGAATGCCCTGAACTCGGCGGACGTGAAGCAACTAGCGTTATCGCTAATTAGAGTGTCAGGTATGCCGAACGTAGAAAAAATTCTCCGCAAATGCTTTATTGTCGCGGCCGAGGAGGTGCTCGTAACTGGAATGACCTCCAACCACTTAGAGAAAGCATCCACAACAAGGAGAAACAGAGTTCCTCGGAACGGGCCCGCGAAATCTACGTGTATCCGGGACCACGGCCCCTTGGCCGCGTCCCACTCTCTGTGGGGAAGACGGGCCTCCTCTGGTCTGGAGCATTGGCAACTCTCACAAGTGCCGACCATGTGCTTGATGTCGGCGTCTAACTGGGGCCACCAAAAGTAGCTCCGGGCCAGCGCTTTGGAGCGCACAATTCCGGGGTGGCTGACGTGCAGCAGTTTAAGCACCCGCGGCCGGAGGGATGTGGGGATCACCACCCGCTGCCCCCACAAGAGACACCCCCTCTCTAGGGACAGCTCCAACTTTTTCCTGAAGAATGGGGCGAATTCTTCCGCTGGGGCAGACGCTGGCCACCCTTTCTGTACCCAGGAGCTAACCGCCGCCAACGTCCTATCTTTGCTTGTTGCTTTAGCGATATCGGCGGCTACTATGGGGGGCGAATCTAAGACTTCAATCATGAGCACCTGACGGTTCGGCTCCTCCTCGCCCACGTGGCTGTGTGTCTGGGGGAGGGGGGACCTCGACCGGGCGTCCGCATGGCTGATCTCTCTCCCGGGCCGGTACACCAACGCGTGCCGGTAGGCGTTGAGAAAAATGGCCCACCTGAGCATCCTCGGGGACAGGATTTGTGGCGTGGGCCTATCTGCGGTGAAAATGCCTAGTAGGGGCTTGTGGTCGGTCACGATGGTGAAGGGGCGGCCATATAGAAAATTGTGAAATTTTTTGGTCCCTGCAATTATCGCCAGCGCTTCCCTGTCTGTCTGGGCGTAATTCCTCTCCGCTTGGGACAGGGACCTGGAGTAAAACACTATTGGGGCCTCCCTCCCGTTTTCCAACACGTGGCATAACACTGCCCCCACCCCCACAGGGGATGCATCACAGATCAGTACCACCAGCCGTTTGGGGTCGAAATGGGTCAGAATGGCGTCAGACGCCAGGAGTTGTTTCAATTCCGTGAATGCCCTCTCCTGGTCATCACCCCACTTCCATGCCGCATCTTTCTTGAGCAACTTGTGAAGCGGCTCAGCCACCGCAGCCTTCCGAGGAAGGAAGGAGTGGTAGAAATTTAAGAGCCCTAGGAACGACTGCAACTCGGGCTTGGAGGTGGGGCGAGGGGCTTTCTTGATGGCAGCCACCTTGGATTTGGACGGTTTTATCCCCTCGGGTGTTACTCGGAACCCTAAGAACTCAACCTCCTTTGCGAAGAAGACGCATTTGTCTTTTCGCAACCTCAACCCCGCTTGTTCGAATGCCTCCAGGACCTTGTTTAGCCTTTCAGCCAACTCAGCCTCACTCCCCCCCGTTATCAAAACATCATCAAAATATGGCAAAACGCCGTCCAGCCCTTTGAGGAGGCGTTCCACGAGCGACTGGAAAATTCCAGGCGCCGAGTTCACGCCGAATTGGAGGCGCGTCACCTGGAACGCCCCCTTATGCGTGACTATGGTCTGTGCAGCAGCTGCGGCAGGGGTTACCATGAGTTGCTGATAGGCCTGAGCCAGGTCGAGCTTAGCGAAACACTTTCCCCCATGTAACCTGGCTAGCAAATGGCTGACCACCGGCACCGGATACGCATTAGGGAGGATTGCCTTATTAATGGTGCATTGGCCTTCAATGCCGTGACAATTGGAGTTTCCCACTCCGCAGAATCAACAGGAACAAGAATCCCCTGGCCCACTAATTTGTCCAGTTCCGCCTCTATTTTGTCCTTTAGTGCAAAAGGCACTTTGCGCGGTTTGAGTCTTATTGGGCGGACCTCCGGGTCCAGGTCGAAAGTTACTGGGGGTCCATTGAATTTCCCAAGTCTCTTTTTGAAGACTTCAGGGTGCGCGTCGCACACCCTCTGTATTGGGTCAGTCCCAACGGCGTGCACCCCCCCCCCAATGAATAGACCCAGGGGTTGAAACCATTGAGTCCCGAGGAGGCTGCAACTACCCCCCTTGAGAACGACTAGGGGGAGTTCCGCGGCGTGCCGCTTATACTGGACCTGGAATTTCCCAACCCCCAACACCGGGATACTGTTCCCTTGCACGTCCCGAAGCGTGGACCTCAACGCTTTGAGCTTGGGCCGTACGCGGGGGGCAATTCTCAAAAACTCCCTCTGGGAAATGATGGAATATGAGGAGCCAGAGTCAGTCTCCATCCTAACAGGGGCCCCTTGCACCAGTACCTCAACAAAGTAACGGGGGTGTCCCATGGACACGCTGAAAACTGGGGCGGCGGCGTCGCTGTCGTCGGAGATGCGGCCCACGCCGTCCTGCTTCCTCGTGGGCCGGGCGCCATCCTTTAGTCTCGTCGAGCAGTCTGGCCTCGCTGAGCGGTCGGGCGAGCCCCTCCGGTCCTTGCGCCGTTGTCTGCAGACTTTGGCGATGTGCCCGCGTCGCCCACAGTTGTGGCACTCGGATTTTCTGAACGGACACCTGGCACGGTCGTGAGCCGCCCCGCAGCCGTCGCAACGCCGGCCCTCCTTCCGGACCCTCCGGACGTCCTCGTCGTCGCTGCTTTCGGCGGACGATTTCGAAATTCGCCGGGCTGCGTGCACCGAACTCTCTGTTTTGTCGGCCTTCGGTCGCCAGTCCTGGAGCTCTTGCACCCCGGCCTTCGTGGCTTCCGCGGCCTGTGCCGCTTTCAGGACCTCCTGCAATATGGGGGGCGGCTCCTGATTCATCAGCGTGCGCTGAATCTCGGCATCCTTCAGGCCGCATAGCACGCAGTCCCTGAGGGTGACTTCCAAGTTCTCCCATTTGCATGGGCCGGCAGCCAGACGCAGGGCCGCTACGAAGGCGGAGACCGACTCTCCAGGTGCTTGGACTCGCCTCCAAAACGCGCTCCGAGCAGGAAACATCGCCACCGAGGGCCGGAAATGGTCTCGCAACACCTTCAGGAGCTCCTTTGCCTTGAATTCAGCCGCCTTTTTGGGTGCGATGAGGTCAATCAATACCCTCTTGCCGTCGTGCCCGAGCATTCTGGTGAGAATGGCTCTTTTCTTCGCCTCGTCCGTAACCTCGAACTCCACCAGCGCGCCTTGGAAGTCCATTTCGAAAAGTTCCCAATCTTGTGGTTTCTTGATGTCGAAACCGGCATATGTCTTGGTCCCGTGGGCAGCCATGATCCCACCTTCGTCGCCAGTTTTGTGTATGGGACCACAGACACCAGGACAGCCGAAGAGCTGGCTTAACACAACTTTATTACATGCTGGTCAGAGGGAACATGAGGTAATGGCGGACGAACAGCTCAATATATACAGTGGCTATACATTTGAATGTGGCTCCTTGACAGTCTATTGGCTACTGTCTGTGTGACATCATTGCAGGTCATGCCCTTCTTGTCCAGGTGAAGGTGATGGCGGGAATCTTCCCGCGCTGTTGTTTTTAGGTGAGTCTGGACCAATGAGCTTGGACGCTCGCTATTGCCATCTGGTGGTCACTAGCTCGCGTCCTATTAGGGTTACAGTGATGCAGCTGATGGTTATCATGTTACAAGTAGAAGGATACATTGGTTACACATGAATAGGTACATTGTATAAGGGTACAGTGTTAGAGATCACAACAGATGGCGAGTCAAATTCCGCCGCCTTCATTGCCGCCACCTCTCCTGCTGCCTTTCCACCGGCCTCTTCTCCAGCACCCACGGCTCCTTCCCCAGTCAGATGGCTGAGGGGCAAGAAGAACTGCTGCGGGCCCCGGTCGCCGACTTCATCGCTGGCACCGCCGACACAGCTCTTGTTGGCACAAAGGTGGTGGAGGGGGGGAGAGTTTTGGACCAGCTGGGCAGTTCTAGTGGTGGGTTAAATTCTGCTGCTTTCATTGCCACCACCGCTCCTCCTTCACCAGCTTTAGTGGGGGCCTTCTTTGGGGGTTTGGATTGTGTGGGAATTCAGTGTGTTGTTAATTCAGATAGAATTGGTAGTGAGAGAATGGCCCAGTGTGGGAGGGGCTGTCCGACTGGAGTCTGGTGTGAGGTTCCCGGGGCCTACATTCTGGTAGTGATGGGCATGGGGCAATATGGCGGGAACCGAGGGGCGGGCCGCATGCGGGGAAGGAGAGACAGATGTTTGTTATCTGTCCCTCATTCCAGCCCCCCTGTTCACTCTCTGGTTCCTGGTCAGTCGGTTCAGAGTGACCCCTCCCTTAGGCTGCTTTTGGTAAATGCCAGGTCGGTTTGTAATAAAGCTCCCCTCTTATGTGATGAGATCTTATGTGATGAGATGACCTGGCTTGCATCACCGAGACCTGGCTGACACCAGAGGATGGGGTCCCCCTTTCAGAATTGTGTCCAGCCGGGTACAGGGTGTGGCATCAGCCTAGGGATCAGGGGAGGGGTGGCGGTGTCACCATTGTAGCCTGAGAATCACTGGGAGTTACTAGGGTTACTGCACCATAGGTGCAGGGTTGTGAGTTGTTGCTTCTTCGGTTGGGCCTCAGGGGTCAGTTGGGAATCCTACTCTTGTAACTGCCCCCCTGCAGGGTAGTTGATTCCCTGCCCGATCTGCTTGAGGCGGTCGCGGTGCTGGCAGTGGAGTTCCCAGGGCTTATGGTCCTTGGGGACTTCAACTTGCCATCGCTGGGACCATCTTCAGAGCTGGTTTGGGAGTTCATGGCTTCCATGACAGCCATGGGCCTGACTCAAGTACTTGGGGGCCCCACTAGATGCAGTGGCCACTCCCCTGACTTAGTTTTCCTGTCGGAGTGGTACTGAGTGATCTGAAATTACAGCACATAGAGATAACACCTGTGTCATGGTCAGATCACTATCTGGTGACTCTGGATTTTCTGGGAGTGATGCCTTGCCGCGGGGTGGTAGGACGTATTAAATTGGTCCGGCTTCGGCATCTTATGGATTCTGATAGATTCCAGACAGAGCTGGGGCCTGTTCCTCTGGACAGGCTGCACGATTCGCCTGAGGCATTGGTCACTCTCTGGGAAAGGGAAGTGACATCGACCTTGGATGCAATCGCGCCAATGCGGCCTTTCCGTTCCCGCAGGTTACGCTCAGCTCCTTGGTATACGGTTGAGCTGAGGGAGCTGAAGTGGGTTAGGAGATGCCTAGAGCGCAGTTGGTTGAAGACCCGGGGTGAGTGTGATCAAACACGAGGTAGAGCCACTGTTAAAGCCTATCTCGTGGCGATGAGGGCAGTGAAGTGTCAGTACTTCACTGCTCTCATTGCCTCGGCTGACAATCGTCCAGCAGCCCTGTTCTGGGTCACCAGGTCCCTCCTGGGTAGGGCATGGCCTGGTGCTGGGTGGCAGGGCTCGGCTGATGATTTTGCTGACCATCTTGCAGAGAAAGTTGCTCGCATTCGTTCGGAGTTTAATCCTGACGTGGAAATTGATCGCCTGGAGATGGCCGGAGCAGAGTCTGGCCATGTTATCTGGGATCAGTTTGACCCTGTTGCCTCTGATGAAGTGGACAGGGTCCTTGGAGCTGTGCGTGATACCACTTGCTTATTTGATCACTGCCCTGCCTGGCTGATTAGAGCTGCCAAGGCTACAACGGGCAGATGGGTGGGCACGATGGTGAATGCCTCCCTGTGGGAGGGGATGTTTCCAGCAGCTTTTAAGCATGCGCTGGTTCTGCCCCTCCTGAAAAAGCCATCGCTCGACCCTACGGTTGTTTCAAACTTTAGACCGATCTCCAACCTTCCCTTCATGGGGAAGGTGTTGGGGAAAGCAGTGGCTCGACAGCTCCAGGGGGTTCTGGATGATATGAATTATCTGGACCCGTTTCAGTCAGGATTCAAGGCCCAGTTATGGTACCGAGACAGCATTGGTCGCTCTCATAGATAATCTTTGGTGGGAGCGGGATGGAGGTAACCCCTCTGTCCTTGCTCTTCTTGACCTCTCAGCAGCTTTCGATACTGTCGACCATGGTATCCTTCTGGGCCGGCTTTGAGGGTTGGGGGCCCAGGGCACTGTGTTGTCCTGGTTCTCCTCATTTCTGACGGGCTGGACTCAGTCGGTGTCTTTAGAGAGCGGGCAGTCCAGCCCTAGGTTGCTCCCTTGTGGGGTACCTCAGGGTTTGGTACTCTCACCTCTATTGTTTAACATATATATGAAACCACTGGGTGAGATCATTCGTTCCCATGGGGTGAGGTATCATCAGTATGCAGATGATACCCAGCTGTACATCTCAGCCCATGGGGATCCGAGTGATGCTGTCAAAGTCCTAACCAGGTGTCTGGAGGCTGTTCAGGTCTGGATGGGGGACAACGGGTTACAGCTGAATCCTGGCAAGACTGAGTGGCTATGGATCAGGGGCCCCGTGATTTCCCGAGAGCTACCATCTTTGGTCCTGGCTGGGGCTTCTTTACCCCAGTCAGATCCGGTGCGTGATTTGGGGGTTCTCCTGGACTCACGGCTACTGCTCGAGGAGCAGGTGGCAGCCGTGGCTAGGAGGGCCTTTGCACAACTTCGTGTTATCTACCAATTATGCCCGCTCTTGGACCGGTACTCCTTGATCATGGTCACTCACGCTCTGGTCTCCTCCAGATTGGATTATTGTAATGCGCTCTGCCCTTGGCGACCATCCGGAAGCTTCAGTTGGTCCAGAATGCAGCTGCTTGGGTAGTGATGGGGTGTGGGCGTTATGCGCAAGCCTCACCGCTGCTTCGGGAGTTGCACTGGCTTCCAGTTTGCCTCCGGGTGCAATTCAAGGTGCTGGTTTTGACCTTTAAAGCCCTACATGGCATTGGGCCGGGGTACTTAAGAGACCGCGTTACCCCTAGGTGGTCAACCAGTCCTACTAGGGCAGACAGGAGGGGCCCAGTGGTGGTCCCATCTGTGAAGCAAGTCCACCTCAGTGGGGCCAGGAAGAGAGCCTTCTCCGTGTCTGCCCCTGCCCTGTGGAACCTCTTACCACCAGAATTGCGTCTCCATTCAGATCTTCTCCCCTTTAGAAAAATGTTGAAGACCTGGCTATGTCAGCGGGCTTGGGGTATGTGTGACTCCTTTGCACAAGCCCGCTGACTTATTTAGCATTCTAAGGGATCCAGTTCTTTCACTGTCTGTGGATTGTTTTTGTCATTTTATGCTGGGTGGGGTGGGGTGGGTGCTTATTAGCTACAACTTGTGTAGTTTTTTATGTATTTTAGGCTGTTTTTTAGTGTGTTGAGCTGGGGTTTTTAATGATATTGTCTTACTTGTGTTTTTACTGTATTTTCTATATGCTGTTAGCCGCCCTGTGTGATGTTTTTCATCAGAAGGCCGGGATAGAAATTTTCAAATAAATAAATAAATAAAAAGGCAGGAGATCCACAACAAAAAGGAAACAGCTTCAGATATACATTAGTTAAAATAAAATTAAAATAAAAATATGGATCACTAAATGGATTCACTTTTCCATTATCCCACCTGTACAAAAGCCTTGGGTCACTTAGGCGAAAAAGGCGGATATATAAATCCAAAAGACAGATATATAAAATAAATAAATAAATAAATAAATAAATAAACATAGTGGAATTCTGCTACCTAAGTCAAGGTGATAAGCTTACAACCAGTATCATCCTCCAGAGGAATGTCAATTCCTGCTTTACCTCTCTTTCTCAACAGATATTTTGAATCTGAGCCACTTCCTAAGGTTTCCCACCCACGGGGTTGAACTAAATAGCCTATAGATTATGACTGCACTTCCATAAAAGAGAGAAGCATCTCTGACATGCCAATCTATCCCATGCAGACTTGGGTGAGTCCTTTGGTTTCATAGTACATGAACTATGACCACCCGTCTCCTTATTTACATTGAAATTATAATGTTCCATCTATTAAGGCCCCTGGTTTTTATCGTAGTAATGCTTAAGAGAAAGCCCTATGACCTTATGTAAGCAGATATAAGTACTGTATTTTAAATGTGACACTGGTTAATAGTACATTGCACTTTTGATGTTTTTCTCTCATTTGCTTTTTCTCTGTGAGAGATTGTGAGGAGCTCCAGAGGGATCTCTTGACACTGGGGGAGTGGGCAAAGCAGTGGCAAATGAGCTTCAACATTAGTAAGTGCAGAGTGATGCATGTTGGGGCAAAGAACCCCAATTACATTTATAAACTGATGGGGTCTGAACTCTCTGCGACAAACCAGGAAAGGGACCTTGGTGTCAATGAAGGTGTCAACCCAGTGTGCCTCAGCAGTGAAAAAAGCAAACTCAATGCTAGGGATCATTAGGAAGGGTATAGAAAATAAGTCAGCAAGTGTCATTTTGCCTCTTTATAAATCTATGGTGAGGCCCCACCTGGAATACTGTGTACAGTTCTGGTCGCCATACCTCCAGAAGGATATTATGGAGCTGGGAAAAGTGCAGAGGAGGGCAACCAGAATGATTAGGGGACTGGAACACCTTCCTTACCATCTGAGGCTGCAACGGTTGGGCCTCTTCACTCTTGAACGACGACGTCTAAGAGGTGACCTGATTGAAGTTTATAAAATCATGCACGGTGTGGACAAAGTAGATAAGGAAAAACTGTTTTCCCTATCGCATAACACTAGAACTAGGGGACACTCCATGAAACTTTTGGGTACTAGTTCTCAAACAAATAAGAGAAAGTACTTTTTCACCCAGAGGATTACTGGTCTATGGAACTCCCTGCCAGAAGAAGTGGTGACAGCTGTCAGTCTTGACAGCTTTAAGAAAGGATTAGACAAGTTCATGGAGGACAAGAGTATCAATGGCTATAATTATGGATACTTAAGGACAACCTCCGGGTTGGAGAGATAGGCAGGATATCTCTCAATATCATTTCCAGGGAATCCTAAGCAGGCATCTGCTTGGGAATACCCTGAAGGAAATGGTGAGCCACTGTGTGAGACAGAATGCTGGACTGGATGGGCTGTGGCCTGTTCCAGCAAGGCTGTTCTTATGTTCTTCTTGCTAAAGTGTTGGCTCAAGGCTCAGTGAGAAACTGGAACTTTGAGTCATTGCCTATAATGAAGGGGGCAAAGCTCAACTACACACAAAAGGGATGACACAACCTTGCCTTAGTCATCAGAAGGCAATGTTGCTCTTGCCAACATTTTTTGACAGAAATCTGGAAATCAGAAAGCTAAGAAGTGCCACAGATTGAATTAAAGCTAAATATAATAATCAGGAGAAGAATAGAAGAGAAAGGCAGCTTCATTTTCTCAAAGAACTTGATCCAGATGAATATTTTATCTGCATTAATCATTAAATAGCAGCTCCCTCGGTGGCTTAGTGGTTAAGACGCTGAGCTTGGAGACTGGAAAGTCGGGTTTTGATCCCCAAGGGCTGCACTTGTGGACATGAAAGGAGCCTCATTCGGGCGTGCGCTGAGCAGAGTTTCTCCAGCAAAAATCCTTTCAACCCAGAGTAATCTCTGACAAGAAATTATCATTATTAAACAGTTGTATCCAGTGGATACAATTTTTAGCAGTTATAGCTAAAGACATGGCTGTGATGGTGAACCTTTTAGAGACTGAGTGCCTAAACTGCAACCCAAAACCCATATTTATCACAAAGTGTCAACACAGCAACAGGAGAGGAAGGAAACACTCCCATTGGGCTGCTGGGCAGAAAGGTAGGATGAATTTGTGCTGGGGGAAGGGAGGAAGCGCTCCCATTGGGCTGCTGGGCAGAGGGGTGGGGTGAACTTTGTGCTGGAGGGAGGAAGGAAGTGATCCAATTGGCCTGCTGGGCAGCAGGCAGTGCAAACTCTGTGCTAGGGTGACTGCATGAGCACCCACAGAGAGGGATCTGAGTGCCAACTCTGGCACGTATGCCATAGGTTCGCCACCACTGAACTATGGGATTGTAATTTGGTGAAGTATTTAGACTGTAAAAACATTTCCTTAAATTCCACTAGAGAACTCTAAGTTTTTCATCAAATGACACATTCCAAGATTCTACAGTGGGGTGCAGGGTTTACTGAAGTGATTCCATAGCATTCTTCCATCTTGCTTGATTCTTCAAGTTATACTTAAGATGTGTCACCATTCCCTGAATCAAAGATCAGACTCCCCAAATCCTCAGAGGCCATTAATCTGCCCCAAACCCCAGCAGTCATGCCAGGTATGGGATTCCAGAGTGGCTACAGGATACTGAGAATTGTTGCCTAAAAGAATAAATTTGCCAGGGTGTCATCATTACTAACCAACATCCCATGGATTTAAAGAGGCAGAATCTCCATGTGCAAATGATTCATTTAGAGGTTTGGTGTTATCTGCAGCCCAAACACCTTTGTTGCATCTCTGTGGATCCTACAAAAGGCTGCAGCTGGCAAGATGAACAGAGCATTGCTTCACATATCCTTTGTCAAATGCTAGAATTGCAGATTCCCCTGACCCCCGTGATGGCAAATCTTGGCACTCTAGGTTTTCTTGGACTTCAATTGCCAGAAGCCCAAATCAGCATTCCTGCTGATCGGGGCTTCTGGGAATTGAAGTCCAAGAATAGCTGGATTGCCAAGGTTTGCCATCACTGCACCCACATCTGAGATGCAGTGCCCTGTTACATCCATTCACATAGCCAAGCCAATAGCTACCCCACATCTTTTCACCCAGATACAAGTGACAGATCTATCTCACTTTCTTTGTTTGGATCCCAGCACTCTCTGGAACACCAGTTGTGCTTCTCTCTGTTTATATCAGAAGGCATCACAGCCATAGTGGAGAAAACCCACTGTGACTCCAGTGCTGATTTATACCAAGGCAAGCCAAGAGAAATTGTTCATACTGGTGCTTTTTTCTGCTTCACCATTGACTGATGTTCAAACTGTTTACAGTCCTAATATTTTATACAAGGCTTTCCAGTTTGCCCAGCTGGATGTACTGGAAGTCACATTGAATTCTGTAAGTATTTCATTATTCAGTGAGAAAATAACAACGTAAAAAAGATTTGCAGCGTGCTTCCAAGAGTTCAAAGCACTCCAAATGGAATTTTTTTTGTTCTGGATTGTCAACACTTTTGTGAGATAAATCAGTATTATTATTATGGCTGAGAAGAAATGGTGATTCAATCCTAACCTCATGACGCTAATCCAGCAGTTTGAGAAGTAATGGTTCTGTGAAATGGCACTTTGCCCAATTTACAATATTTCTCAGCATTGTTTAGCTGGATCCATGGAAGTAACTCTGACGTATAGGTGGTATAACAAAATTCTACAACCCTGGGTCCATTTTCAAGTGAAGCTTCTTGGTTTGATTTGGTTTTTAAGATGTTCTTCTCAATAAAGAAATCCAGCTTCACACAGTGACATATTTTGGCTGCACCTGCATCTCATAATCAAAGCAGGAAGGCCTCACTCCACCATTTGTAGATGAGGCCACATAGAGACACAATGTTGGGATAATAACAATCGTCCATGTTACTAAGACTAGTATAATTGGGAGGGACTTTTGCAGGCTGAAGTGACTGCTTTTTGCCACTAACTGATTAGTAAAGTTCTTCTCACCTCTGGGATTTCAAAGAAAATCCTCTCATCTCTTCCCTTTAACTCATTTTGCTTCCTTAATTTGCACTCTCTTTTCAATCTTCCAACTATGTGGACTGTGAGTCATGACGGTGTCCTGCACATGACAGAGATTGCATTTACTCCAAACTTTCTCCTGTTATTCTGAATGTTACTAGAGACAGCAACTGTAGCAACAGCAATAACAATTACACTTATATTCCATTTCATAGCATTAGAAGCACTCTCTGAGTCTTTCACGAGGTATTTAGAATTTCAGTTCAAAAAACCTGGGTCATTTTACTAACCTTGGAAGGATGGAAGACTGAGTCAGCCGTGATCCTGTCAGTATCGAATTCAAACTATGAGCAGAGTTTTGGCTGCAGTACTACAACTCAACCACTGTGCCCTGGGGGCTGATTAATTGTAAGATTTTTTTTCCTACTTAAGAATGCTTCAAAAGTAAAGAACATGGGTTAATGACAATTTAAGCTACTGCCGTCTCTCATGCTTTCTGTGTAATTGTTGCTTTGTGCCTGATACTCTGCTAACTATAGAAAAGGAGGATTCACCAATCTATTTTTCTCCTTCCCATAGAAAATGTGCCTCCCCTCAAGTTAATACATCTATCAAGCATTCTTCATTCACTGCCCTTTCTCAGAGGATTATTGACTAGCACACTAGCTGAATAATATGACCTGTTCTGTAAAATGTGTTTTTATTCCGGCAAATATTCAAGTCCTGCACATTACTATAACAGCACTCAACAAGTGACAAAGGGGAAAGCCATTTAAATGGTGGCAGCCAATTTGAGTTTTCTCAAATTCAAGAAGCACTTCAGAACATAATTTTCCTGGGGAAACAAAGAGGGTTCCACTAATATTCTACTCTGTCTACAAGAACTTTGTCTCATTCATGAAATATGGGTGGGAGGGAGACCACATGATTTTCCAGTTGGCAAAATGGCTAAGACATGGCCCTCTTCAGTTCAACAGAAATCTAATTTCTATCTCCTATAGTATGGAGCAGGGATTGAGGTTAATTGAGAGCATACCTGTCAACCTTCCCGGATTGGCCGGGATTTCCCGATTTTTGGCGCCGATTTGCGCCATTTCCCGCCCGCAGCTGCCAAAACCCCGGAATTGGCAGCGGGAGGAAAAGAGGTACTGCGCATCCCTTCTGTGCAGACTGCCTTCTACGCATGCGTAGAAGGCTTTTACGCTTGTGTAGAACCCTTCTACGCATGCGTAGAAGGTGATCTGCGCAGAAGGGGATCGTAGAAGCCTTCTACTCATGTGTAGAAGGGTTCTACGCAAGTGTAGAAGGGTTCTACGCAAGCGTAAAAGCTTTCTACGCATGCATAGAAGGCGATCTGTGCAGAACTGTTCTGTGCAGGTCCCATATTTTCCGGAGCCGCGGTTGACAGGTATGACTGAGAGTGGCACAGGTGAAATTCAGCCAAGATTTTCCTAATTTGTCATTCAAACTCTTAGCAAATGCACTAAAATAGCTTGTATGTTAAAACATATATTTAAAATGTTCTAAAACATTGCTTTTTTATACACAAAATTAAAGATGTGATTTAATTTAATGGTGAGAGTGAAACTAGGAATTAAATATGTCCATTCCCTGCCTGTTCTCACATTGCCAACTATTCATCTTGAATGAATTCATGAATATCCACACACAAAATGAAACTTAAAGCATTTTCAGACTTCCCCTTGTGAGGTGGTTCCGGACTCATTGATTTTCAGAACACGTTAAGACCAGACCAAGCAACCTTTGCCTGGTGGGTGAAGGGGCTGACAAACCATTCCTCCATACAGACAAATGAAACACTTCACCTGCATTCTTATGGATGGGCAGGGAAAACGTAATTATTTTTTCTCCTCCTAGCAGATTGATGTAGTGGTGCATCAGTTAGGGGGTAAAACTATGTGTATTTTCCCTTGTACCACCAATTAAGAAACTGTTCACCCAGCCACAGCTCCAATTGGCAGTAAAAGGGAATATATATATATATATATATATATATATATATATATATATATATATATATATATATATATATATATATATATATATATATATATATATATATATATATATATATTTGCCATCCTAACTGATGAAGCACTACAAATAATTACACTTTCCCTGCCCCTCTATAAAAAGCAAGGAAAGCATTTAATTTCAATATCAGATTGCCCCTTCAGCATACTAGATATTTACAGCAAAAACAGCCTTTGATGCTGCAAGCCTTCCTTATACACTGTTCCCACTCCCAACATCCTCAGGCAATGAGAATGATATATATGGGGTCATTACAAAAAAGTAGACCATCCTAATAGGGGTTTAAAAAGAAGTGTTCAGGGGGAGGTCGGGTGCTACAGAGTCTGCAAAATGTGGATGTTGGAAGCCACCACCACCACCCCGAGAGCTTCAAAGAACAGGTTAAACCCCTATCTGGACATGCTCTCAATTTTTCAGAGTATTGCACCCTATCTTTCTAACATTTGTTCTCTTACTATTTGTCTTCGTATACTTTTTATTTCTCCTTCACTCAGGCCATGGTTGTCATTTATCTTTATCGGACTTTCTTATGTTCATGCTGTATCCAATAAATACAGTAAGGTACAAAAGGCTTAGGCCACTACCAGAATGTTTGGGGGAAATTCAACAAGTGATTGGGAGGGGGCATAACTTGACACACTAACTCCAAATGTTGCCAAACCTGGAGAGGATTTTAAGGAGAGTTGGCAGAAGAACCTCTCCAATGTTGGTGTCTCTAAGTTGCTCAGAGGTTGAATTATGACACACACCCCAATTGAATTTTCCCCAAACCAGCTGGTGGTGTCTCAAGACTTGCACAGTACTGCTTTTGAAAGAACCTCAATGGCACAACTGGGGAATAAACAAGATGTAATGTATCTCCATGTTAGGCTATTTTTTATTTCTTGACCTCTTGTCTCTAATTTCTTCCACCTCCTCAAGTGTGCCCAGAATAAATATGTGACTTCTTTGCATCATTAAAGTAACCACCTACCCACTTCAGAAATTTGCCTTCTCTATTTACAGGAAATTCTCAACCCAAATCTTTCATACCAAAGACTTAAGTATTCCTCTCCATTGAGCTCCACCACTGTATCCAATTACAATCTCTGTTCCTGCATTTAATAATCCTCTACTATCTCTCCTTCTACACCCAACCTTCACTCCTAACCAGTGATGCACTGCAGCAGGTTCTGTCAGGTTCTGCAGAACTGGTAGCGGAAATTCCCCCAGGCCACGCCCACTTGGTTGACCACACCCACCTCCATAGCCCATAATGCAGGATGTTTGGCCACGCCCACAGATTTGGCCAGCCCACAGAGTAGGTAGTAAAAAAAATTGCAGTGCATCACTGCTCCTATCCCCTTATTGGTTATTCCGTGAAAAAATATAAATATGATTGCTTGGCACACCCATGATATGAATGGGGTAGGTGGGTGGGTATGTTGTGATTTTAATGGTTTAATTGTTTTTATGTATGTTTTAACTTGTTGTGAGCCACCCTGAGTCGGGTTTACCTGATTGGGTGGCATAGAAATCTGAATTTTAAAAAATAAAAATAAAATATCCTTGTTGTGAATCATAAGGTCTGTCAAGATTATCAAAGTAATCTCTCCATCCCCACCCTGAAGGGTGTGCATCAGTAAATATTAAAATCTAGTAAAATAAACTTGCAAGAACCATTTGTACTGGGGGTGGGAGAGAAACCTGAACAAGCTACAGGCAGTCATGATGCTTGCATAGGTACATACATTTCAGACATTTTCATTTGAGTGGATATAAAACAGAGATATGCAGCTTGGGACTTAGAGGGTGACTGCATGGGCATTGAGCCCATTGTTTCATCTGCTGTGGGGACCTTTCTTTTGCCAGGGATCAGACAATGTAATTGTTGAAGCAAACTAGCCCACTCTCATAGTGTTCCAAATGACACTTTTCTAAGGTTACCATTAGGGACTTCTACTTTTTGTGTGTGTGTAGGATTATTCTATTTGGGTTTATTTCCAGTGTCTGTGATAGCTGAGAAAGAACCAAAGCAAACTGGTAAATTGAAGATGCTGGCTGGATTCAGTTTCCCCCTATCTATAGAGGTTTAAACAGACAGATTAACCACTTGATGATATGGGAAATTTTAATAACCTTCTTTCTTCCTCTGCATTGGAGCAGATAGAGGAAGGGAAAAACTTTTTAAGTCAATTAGAGCAGCACTGATGTGCTGTACCTTTTAAAGAAAATTAAACAATAATAAATTGAATAATCATTGTCATTGAAGCCTTCCCCCTGGAAGCAGGAGGAAACGTTTGCAGAGTTTTGAAATTCTGGTAAAATTCCCTTTAACTGTGCAGTCAAAGTGCAGAGACTCATTACCTTCTTCTGGAGGTGTTCCTGGGACTGTGTAACTTGTTCAAGCCCACACATGCTGGCTATTCTGCAATACACAGTGAGAAATTAAATCCCAACCTCTGGCTCCACAGCCAGATGCCTAACTCACTGAGCTTCTTCTGAATATTTGCTAGCATTTAGATTGCAGTTCTATTAAATAGCTGTGTCATTTTTAAATTAAGAATTAGAAAGCAACATCACAGATGAGGACCAATTTCTTTTTGGTGCAGGCTGATGACTAAGTAGGAATTCAGAACATGAGGCTTGTATTGTCATAAAAGAGAAAGAACAGGTCCACAATATATATGCCCCACATTTGTTGTGCCAGAATGTAAGAATGTATAAGTCAGATTCTGCAGTTTAAAACAGTAATGGAGAGAGAGAAGAGGGGGTAGGGAATATAGGAGAATCTGTCAGATTCTTCCTGTCTCTTTACATACCTGGCTGGCCCCACCCTTCCAAGTTTTAAAATAAAGTAGTCCTAATTCGGCTGGCTATGCCCACCATACCATGCCCACAGTGTAAGTAGTAAAAAAAATTGGAATCACACCACTGGCTAGGATCAATCAGTAAACAGATTAAATTGCTTGCCCCACTCCCCAAAAGCTTCCATAAATAAATTCCTTTTCTGTCTGCATTTAAAGGCTAGGATTCCATTGCTTATTTACATCAGCAGTTATTCCCCCCCCCCCCCCAGTTCTTCAAATGTGTCCTAAAATGCTTTTAAAATTTTATTTAAAAAACAGTGCTGAACATTATTATTTTTAATGGAGACATAAATGTACAGTATCTGTGCAGCTATTAAAGGTAAAGGTTTCCCTTGCTCGAAAGCCAGTTGTATCCGACTCTAGGGTTCAGTGCTCATCTCTGTTTCTAAGCCGAAGAGCCAGCGCTGTCTGCTTCTGCAGACATTTCCGTGGTCATGTGGCAGGTATGACTAGACACCGGAGCGTAAACACCTGTTGCATAAATGAAGCCACATAAATCTGATCATGTTGATAGCCATCAAGGACCACAGGACAGGAATGGAAGTTTTTAATTACCTAAAAGTCAATGTTCAGGGCTGTAGCCAGGATTCTATATTTTATTTTTTATTTTTTTATTGGGGGGGGGGGGCAATTTTTTTTCAGGAGGGGCAACAATGTCACACTCACATATATAACATTGGCATCATGGGGGGGGGGGGTTGGGGAGCGGGCTGTTAGCTCAGTGGGGTCCTCCCCCCCCCCCGGGCCCCAGCTATGGCCCTGTCAATGTTGCTGGTAAAATTACCTCCGAGATGGTAGTTTTAAACAATAACATTCTTCCTCCTATCTCATGGCCCCCAAATGTCTCCCAGCTATGAAAGGGATTCCATATGAGCATTGGATAGAAACTAGAAATGTTTTGTGTCCAAAACAAACAAACAAACACCCCTGTGGCTCATAATATCACCAACCTAAAACAGTGTAACATCCAGAAGCAGGATTTTAACCAGCATACTAAAAAAGCTATTTCTTCTTCTGCCATATTCAAATCCAAATATAGGCAATCATCATGGTGATCAGCCATGAAGACTGTCCTGAGAATATAATGCAGTGCCCTTTCATCTGCATTGCAGCATGACATCCATACCACTGATTCAGTTCCAAGAGTCACTTTCTGGTCCTGAGCCCTTTTGGCACACAAAGTCCTCATTGGCCCCAGGTCAGTATTGATGAAGCTGCTGCCCTCCATCAAGATGGATTCAAGTGGAATTTAATCACCTTTTCCTGTGGACTTCAGCACCCAAGGCTGTGAGTCCTCAAGGTTGTCAGGCTAGTTAACAGCTGCCTGAAACTTGCTATTGAGTCGCTGGCAGCATGGTCTACTCCAGGGGTGCCCAAACTAACAACCTGTGGGCCAGATACAGCCTGCAGTGCCAATTAATATAGCCCACGCTGCCCACGCCGCTTCCAGAAACAGAAGTAAAACATGCATGTGTGTGCTCATTTTACTTCCACTTCCGGTGGGAGGAACCACGTGATCAGACTGCAGCCCAAAATGTTTGGGCACCCCTGGTCTACTCTATTACCATAGCAGGGTAACCTGGCCAGACTTTTTTTAAAAAAGCTACTAAAATGATGATATTACCGTATTATCAATCCCTTTGAAAGGTAACCATAACTTTGTATGCCCCAACGCTAAATTATGCTGCAAAGCACTGATATTAAAAGTGAGATATAGTTTTATCTACTTTCATACTTATCACTATACAGCTGCAATCCATTCCTTTCTTATCTAAACCTGACTGACGGCTGAGACATATTTCATTAAAAAAAAACACCGAATTGCACTGGATGTATTTATAAATCAGGTATAAATTAGTCAAGATATTTTTAACATGTTACTTTTGTTTTAAGATTGAAATCTTTGTTTTAGCCAGCATACTAAAAAAAAGCTACTAAAACAATGATAATAACAGACTAAAACTTTCAAACATGTAGATTTACTTCATTTTTAATAAAGCAACTTCCTATTGTTACTATTATTCTTGTTTTTGCTACTGTTGTTGTTTCTGAATCCTTTGAGGACAGTTTATTAATGTTTAGTCTTTAGTTGAGCCTCAGAATAGATCTCCTACAACTTTTCTAGAAAAAACATATGTTGAAATGACTTCTTTCATACTGGGAAGCTATTATGCACTGCAGAGGGTAATGTTTTCCTAGGGGGGAAAGCTATAATTGCTGTTTATAAACAATAAGGTGGAAAGAAAAACACTTATGCCCTATTTTCCTGAATGAAGATTTGGATAATGCTTTCCCCATTTTCCTCCTCCAGGGTGAATGCTTGGTTTTGTTTTGTTTACAATCATGTTATCTCTACAGCAGGGTTGAATAGCAATCCTAGGACTAATTGGTTTTAAAATATAGAACATTTCCATAGGTGACTCATGATAGACATATTTTTCTTCAGCTTTGCATGATCATAAAAACACTGGCTTCCAAATAACCTCAGAGCTGATTCATAGCAGGAGAACACATCTTAAGTACATATAACTTTTGCATGAAGATGAGTATTTTTTTCTGTTTAAAATATAGCTATATTTTATTTTATTTTTATTTCTATACCACCCATCTGGGAGATATTCCCACTCTGGGTGGTTTATGTAAAAGTAAAGGTCACCCTTGCTCAAAAGCCAGTCGTAACTGACTCTAGGGGTCGGTGCTCATCTCCATTTTTAGCCAAAGAGCCAGTGCTGTCTGCATCTGCAGAGGTTTCTGTGGACTTGTGGCAGGCAATGACTAAACTCCAATGTGCACAGAACACTTACCTTCCCACCGAAGTGGTACCTATTTATCTACTTGCAACTTCTTGCTTTTGAACTGCTAGGTTGGCAGGAGCTGGGACAGACAACAGGAGCTCACTGCATTGTACAGCACTCAGGTCTCAAATTGGTGACCTGCCGACCTTCCAGTCATAAAGTTCAGCATCATAACCAATAAGCCACTGCAGTCCCCTTCTGGGTGGTTTACACACTTAAAATAATATAGTATAATGATAGTTAAATAATTTGTGCCATCAAGTTGATTCCAACTTAGGGCAACCCTTTCCAGGACTTTCTATGTATAGAATCCTCAGAAGGGATTTATCAGGCCTTTCTTTTGGGAGTGCCCTGGATCTGTGAAGCTTGTCCCAAATTATATAGGCTGCCTCTCCTCCTAAGAGGCACAATGGAGAATTGAACATATTGTAGTTTGAAAATTGTACAGGTTCTTAGGGGGACTGCAGTGACTTAGTGGTTAAGATCCTGAACTTGACAACTGGAAGGTCAGTAGTTCGAGACCCAAGTGCTGCATGACAGTGGGTGCCCATCATCTGTCCCAGCTCCTGCCAACCTAGAAGTTCAAAAGCAAGAAATTGCAAGTAGATAAATAGGGACCACTTCGGTGAGAAGGTAAATAGCGTTCCGTGCACTCTGGTGTCTAGTCATGCCTGCCACATCTCCACAGAGAGGTCTGCAAATGCAGACAGCGCTGGCTCTTTGGCTATAATCAGTGATGAGAACCAAACCCTGGAGTCAGACGTGACTGGCTTTCCAGCAAGGGAGGCCTGACCATTACCCTGTTCTTAGGTAAAGAAACGGAGATGACGATTTTTCTGAATCACTCCACAGGAAAGAAAAATGCTCCAGCACTTTCTCAGATGTGAGTCTCAAAATTAACTACAGCTGTAGCGTAGCTTTGTTCTTTTTCTCCTCATAATGTTTTGCATGGCACCTACACGTGGTAACAGCAGCTGGGGTGGTAGCCTGGCCACCACTTTGATTCCTCTGCAACCTTTCCTACCTAATGCCCCTCTAGAGAACACTGCGAGGACAGGAAGGAGGGGTTATAACCCCCCAAAAATAGAAATGTTGGAACGTGTTCCACAAAAGTGGCCTTCTGTTTCTTTTGGAGCAAGAGAAACAGTTTCAAGATGTTTCTTAGAAAAAATATCTTCAGAGACATTATGTCTGCTCACATGCCAGTCTTCAGCATTCAGGGCATTCCTCAGGCCTCCCCAATGTATCATGTTTGAGAGCACATTGGAGACACATTTTATCTGCTGCAGATGCCTACGCCACCGCTTCCTCCCCTGTAAGCCCCATAGAAGGCCAAAGGAAGGGCAGTGTTGTGCCTAGTTCCAAGAAAAATATGATGCCAGTGCTGTGTCATACATTCCCCTTCAGTTTCCAAAACATGAATTTTCCCATGAAGGCAGCTTACATTTTTCTGCCTTCTTTAGATTTTAGTTTGGTGATATTTTTAATATACTATAAAAAGGTACCCAGTGCTGCACTAGGGCTCTCCCTGTCCACATTTCTTTAAATCACAACATCTCTTCCTTCTTTCTGCAATTTCCCTGGCTTCCCCCAATTGCCAATCTGAAAAGCCCAGTGACATTTTCTTCTTGGCTTTAACTGTAAATTTGGAAATTTAGGGAAGTGGCTGGCTGCACAGATCAGAGCGATTATACAGTAAAATACAACACATATACAAGTGTGCCTCTGCTAGTTCACAAGTAAGGTAATCATAAAAATCCTGATCTTCATCTATAAAAAATTGTCTACAATTTTTCATCCCTTCCACAAAACAGGTGAAAATGCTTAAAAATCTCATTGGAGAAATTGCCTACAGAGCAGTACAGGCAGTTTATAATGAATGCAGTATTCAATAGGATCACACAAGTGATCTCAGAGTGACTGGTAGGTCTTCTTCTCCTTCTCCTCCTCCTCCATGTCCCAATCAAACCTTGGACTGCCAAAATGAAGCCACCTTCTTGCCTTTGTCACTGGCCAAACTTAAATCTTCATCACTGCATGTTTCTGGCAGTAGTCAGCAGACTAGCAAATGAGCCGGATTCTGTCCAATGAGCTCCTTCCTCCATTTTCCAATTTGGTTTTGCTCTTGCATGCCCTCAAGAATGTTTGATCTTCCCATAAAGCTCTTCCTGGATCTGAGCCAGCATACTTGAGGCACATATCCCTTCAGAGGATGTTGATGGTCATTCTCTTGCTTAGTTCTCTTGGTGTCCGCTGCTACTTCTCTCCTTGTCTTAATTGGAGTGATACCAACGTGAGGATATGTTTTCTCAACTGATGTAGATTTGAGGACTAGTGAGTGAGAAGATATGAAAAAAGGAAACCCTCTGCCCCGATGGAGGGGTATTGCTGGCTGCCTGAGTGAGAAGAAGCAACCAGGAGCCTGTTGATGCCTATTCTGTTGAATGGTAGGGCCCATTCACCAATACAGCTTCCATGGAATAGCATGATCACTAGATTACAGCAACCTAGAGATTGGGGTTAGTAGGGCCAGAGTTCAAACTGGGAAGAGCTGCATGCATTTTGAGGGAAGAAAGACATCTCATCCAAAACAGTTAAGTTTTCAGATTTTAGTATTTCAGCCTCAAGAATCATCTCCAGAGTGCAAATGAACACATGGAAAATTTATTAGTTACCCCTTTAAATTACCGAACAAATTGCACACCCACTCATGTTGTTGATGTCCCTCTTCTTCAAACACTGATTCTCTGCACAAATGAGCAGCACAACTCAAGTTGTTATTTTTAGCAAATTGATCGGGCAGTTGACCTGAAACAATGTTTCTATTTCTGTTCATAATCTTCTCCTTTGCAAAAGGCTGGGATGACTAGTAATAAAATCTGAATTTTAAAAATATCTCATTAAAATTCTGTGAAATTTAACTGCTGAAGATGCTGCCTGCATGTTGTTTTGGGTAGAGCCCATGGATAAAATCCATAGCAACATATTTCAAATGAATTTTAAAAAATATTGTCAGCTTTCTTTACTGTCCAGCTTTCACACCCATACATGGTGATTAAAAATACAAGAGTGTGAATGATCTTGGCCTTGACACATCTTTACATTTGATGATTTTTCTAGTTCCTGCAATCCCCATTTGGATTGATAATGAACCAAAGTATTAAAAAACATATTTATCTCAATTTCTTAACTGGCAACTTTGAAGTTGTATAGTTCTTCTATCATGATTTTTTTATGTTCAACTGAATTCATGCTTTGACACTTTCTTCTTTCACTTTTGTTAAAATTGCTTCACATCATTGATGTTTTCACCCAGGAAGATACTGTCATCTGCATGTTTTAAATTATTAATGTTTCTTCCACCATTTTCACTCCTCCTTCATCTGAATCTTGTCTGGCTTTCTGTATGATATGTTCTGCATACAGATGGATAAGGGGATAAAATGCATCCTTGTCTGAGACCTTTGCCTATAGGGAACCATTTAGTCTCTCCATATTCTGTTCTAACAGTAGCTTCTTGTCCACAATATAGGTTATGCATTAGAACAATCAAGTTTTGAAACACCCTCATTTCTTTCAGAACAATCCATAGTTTCCAATGATCCACACAGTTAAAGGATTTATTGTAGTCTATAAAGTAGGAGTTCTCAACCTTTTAAAGCCTAGGGCCGGGTCACACTCCCTCAGACAGCTTCTGGGGCTGGACAGGCATTTTGCCCTTCCTCCACCAAATGGCACTTCCTGGAGTAGTGGAGGTGGCAGGGGTCCACATGAAATGGCGCCATGGGCCGCATCCAGCTCATGGGCTGCAGGTTGAGAATCCCAACTATAAAGCATAGACTATTATTCTGAAAATCTTTGGAGTGCTCCAGTAGTCAGCAGATATTTGCAATATAATCCACTGCCTCCTCCTTTTCTGAAACTAACTTGAACATCAAGCATTTCTCATTCCATTTAAGGTAGAATATTTTTTTGCAACACCTTTAGCATCATGAAGTCCATTATGAATAAATCCATTATTAATAAATCACAAACAGTATGAACATTCCTAGCCTGTCAGTGTAATTCTACCTAATGTCTGCTGGTGTTGTTATTGTTCAGTCGCACAGTCGACTCCGACCCTTTGCGACCCCATGGACCATTTTCCTCCAGGCGCCTCTGTCCTCTACCATCCCCCTCAGCCCTCCCAGCTCTGTGCCCATTGTGTCTATAATACCATCTTGTAGGAATCGGGGCCGCTAGGATGGCCGTTAGGTCCCGGAGGAGACTGATCAAAGAACGATACAAGGCAGTATGGAGCGAGATCAGATCAGTGGTTTATTGGAGGAAAAGTATCTACATTTATAGATCAGAAGGCAAGGCAGGAAAAAACCGTCATCTGACAGAAAATCACATCACCCATCTACCTGGGTTAGTGGGAAATCTTTCTTGGGGAAGTTAATTAACGTGGGCAAACATTGACAGGGGAAACACCATTGTCTAGGGCTTAGACCGGGGTAAATATGGCCACTATTTGCGCCAGGGATTAGGCTAAACTCGGAGATGAGTGATTACCTTAATGGGTAACAGGGGCTAGAGAAATGCTTTTTCAGCGGAACCGTCGGTCAGGTCATTAATTGGGTGAATCAAACCCTATTATTAATCCACCCCCCTTAATTTATCTGCCCGCAGAGCCCACGGGCCAGGAGCGTTCTCACCGAAGTGGCCTCTGCGCAGGCCGTTCCATGCCATTGGGGCATGGGGAATCCACATCTCCCCTTTTCGTTTTACTTAAGAGCCTGACCGGCGACTCTGCGCAAGAGGGGCATCAGCTGTTGAGCGGGAATGGTGCTTCGGGGTTCCCTCCGGGACCGGCACCTTGATATCAGCGAGGGAATACATTGCGCGAAGCAGCATACTGCTATGCCTAGTATAATCACCCCCACAATCACTTTGAGCACCGTCTGAAGCCATCCCCACAGAACCCACGACCACATCCAGTTCCACAATGAGCTCCACCAAGCTCCCCATGCAGAACCCTCCCTGATGCCCTCGACTATGGTGTGGAGGTCCGTGAGCTGGCTCTGCACTTTACAGGAGTTATCAGTGAGATTAAAACAACACATACCATGAAAAGATTCGCAACCCAGATGATGTAGCAATAAGAGATAATCTATAGCCGCTCGATTGTCAAGTATGGCATGGCGAAGCTCTGCCTGCTCCTGGTTGAGCAGCGCTATCGCTGAGGAGGTATGGTTAATGGCTTTAGCTAGTCCGCAAGCCAGTCGACCAATTCTTCGAGCGTTGCCGACGGCTAAGCCTGGCACGCCAAAAATGCTGACTGCCAGCGAGAGATATTCGGCTGAACTCATTACTCTAAAGCTGCTCTCACATGAGCTGTCTAACTGGGTCGTGTGAATGTGTCGTACGGGTGCTGAAACATTAGTAACATTTGTGCTTGGGGTGACCATATCCTTAGTAGGGAGTAACAGTGTTAAGCGACTGATACAACATATAGCATCTGATACATTTGCAGGAATGTAGTTCCAAGTGTACTGATTACAGGTAAAGAACCAACCAGATGGTAGGGAAACATGAGCATACATTGAACCAAGTGTCACTGGGTTATCACAAGTCCAATTGCCACTGCCAACGTTGAGGCAGCGGCGCCGGGTTCGGCCGACTGCAGAGCAGCCGGTCATTCGAGCACAGGTAGAGTTCGGGCTGACCGCCACTCGAGGAGTGTGGAGAGTGGCTGCATCAGCTGGCAAAGTCATGGTGAGCCGCATTTCCCAACGGGCGTATTCTGAAGAAGCCGCTGGGTTGTATGGGCTGAAGATCCGTTTCACAAGCCAGTCCCCATCCCTGGGGTGCGCGCCTGGAGAGTGGCACACTGGGATGAGGCAGGTGCTCAGGATTGAGGCAGAACCAACGTCCTGTCTCAGGCAAAAATCGGACTGGTTGACGAGACCCGCCAACCTTTCCCATATGTTGTAATGCATCCTGGCAGAGAAGTCTCCGCCTGGCAGCAAATCATTGGCCTTCAATGAGGCAGCCTGAGCGCCTCCCCCCGCAAGTAGGGAGATGGTCAGGATGATGGTGACTGCCACAGTGTTGGCATGAATTCGGGCAAAGATTGCAGCCGTGAGGTTCTCCGGCATTGGCTCCTTCTCCTCGCGCCGGATGACGTCCTCGGCCTCACTGCAAAGGGCCTTGACCATTCCCCAGGTGATCTTCGGTGCTGTCATCTGTGGCCGTTTCTTCCGACGGGTCCTCTTGGTCAGAGTGAGGTCCTCCATCTCCGGGATCGGACTCGGGTCCACGCCATGTGGTTCCAAGTGAGGCTTGATACACCGAGCTGGAATCCAAACGACACCTGTAGGAGACATAACTGCAGCATACCCTCTTCCCCAGGTTATGAGCGGCGCTGGGCCCCTCCATGAAGGGTCCGGTGGCACCCGGTATCGGACCATCGGTCGCGGGAGAGCTTCCGAACGGCGGAAATGCTTCTCCTGCGGTGTGCAATCCGAAAAAACATTAAGGTGATTGTACGTGAACAATACCTTATTCAGACAATGCTGTGCCTGAGCCTGTGACTTGGGGAGGGCTGGTGGCTCCCCCCTTTCTGTTTGTTTGTCAATATAGGACTTGAGCGTCCGATTGACTCGTTCCACAATCGCTTGCCCCTGCGGATTGTAAGGAACGCCAAAAGTATGCTGAATGTCCCAGGTGGCCATGAAGGCGGCCAACTGCCTAGAGCACTAGGACGGAGCGTTATCGGTTTTCACGTGCCGTGGTTTGCCCATGGCCGCAATGCAGGAAAGGAGGTGCTGCTCCACGTGGGACGCAGTCTCCCCTTTCTGCGCCGTTGCCCAAACGAATTGAGAAAAAGTATCAATGCAAACGTGCATGTACTGCCATCTGCCAAACTGCGGAACATGCGTGACATCCATCTGCCACACCTGGTTAGCCTCTGTCCCTCGTGGGTTGACCCCCCACGAGGGCCCCCCCGGTGCCCCTGCACAATGCTGGCAAGAGCGAACTATGCCTTGGGCTTGAGAAAGTGGCAGATTGAACTGTCTGGCGAGCGCTTTGGCATTTTGGTGAAAGAATGCATGACTCTGAATTGGCGTAGTGAAAACACCTAACACTGAACGTTGCTGAATTTCCTTTGCCGCCGCATCCGCTCTACTATTGCCCGTGGAAATCGGACCCGGTAGGTCTTGGTGACTTCGGATGTGAACAATATAGAGCGGCTCCGTGCGGTTTCGCAAATGAAATTGAGCAGTGAGAAACAGACTAAGCAAATTCTTGTCTATCGCGGGAGTAATGTATGCTCCCGGTAGACTGTGAAGCAAATTTCTGACATACTGGCTATCAGTAATGATGTTTAGGCACTCTTTGGCGAAGGTGCGCAAAGCAAGGTTCACCGCTGCCAACTCTGCCCGCTGCGCGGACTTCTGTGGAAGAGTTAACAGCGTGCGCCAAGCCTGGCCTTCCTGCCAAGTCAAGACACCATATGTGCGACCTCCATCAGTAAAAACTGTCCTGGCCCCCTGAAGCAGAACCAGCGAGAGCAATTCGAACAAGCTGACTGTCTGCATTTGAAGCGAGACAAGTCTGGGGTCTTTTGGCAAGTGGTATGCCAAGCATCCGGTGAATCCTTCCAACGCAATTGGAAGCGAGTCACCGAGCTGCATCAACTGCTGAACCTGTTCTTTGGTGAACGGGACTACGATTTTGGCTAAGTCGTGCCCTGAGATGTCCCTAGCTCTCAGCCTTCCGCGGTAGACCACCACGGAAACCAATTCTTGGGGAGGAACGATGTTTCGGGAAGAGGTGTTCAGCAAGTACACCCATTCCACGATGCTCGCTCCTTTCTTGGAATCTACTCCTAGAGCTCCGGTGAACATGGATCCTGCCCGAACGATGTACAAGTTCAGGATCGGAGCATATGGCCCCTGAGCGATCCTGTCCACCCATCTTTGGCTGAGAACCTGGTTGACCTTTTCGAGAGCCAAGCGCGCTTCTCGAGAAATGTGTATCCGGTCTGCTGGCTGCTTACCTAATGTGAGCAGCGAGAAGAGCGGTTTCAGAAGATCCGTATCCAATCGGAAATACGGTCTGGCCCAATTAATATTCCCTAGAACTTGCTGCAATTCCACCAAGGTGACTGAATCCTTCAAGCTGATTTGGGGCAAAACTGGTGCTGCGAAAGAGCGGAGAAGCCGATGACCCAAGTATGAGAAGGGCTCGGTTCTCTGCACTTTCTCTGGGGCAATGAGTAAACCTTTCTCCCCCAGGCTGGCCTGGAGGTCTGCAAACATTTCGCTGCCGAGTTGCGGCACCGCGACCAAGATATCATCCATGAAATGACAAACTAAGGCTTTGGGGTAAAGGTTTCGGAACTTTGCCAGTGCGTTGTGGACATAAATTTGGCACAGGGTGGGCGAATTGAGCATGCCCTGTGGCAAAAATTTCCACGCGTAATGCTGCGTGGGCTCACTGTGGTTCACAACCGGCACCGTAAAGGCAAACCTTTCCCGGTCCCTGGGGTCTAAGGGAATCATGTAAAAGCAATCCTTGAGATCTACAACTAAGATCTCCCACCCCTCGGGAATCATATTAGGATTTGGGATGCCGCATTGAAGCGGACCCATTGGCTGTATGCATTTATTGATCTCTCTGAGATCGTGGAGGAGTCGCCACTTCCCTGACTTCTTTTTGATGACAAAAATTGGCAAATTCCAAGGACTAGTGGACTGCTCTATATGTCCTGCGTCTAGCTGCTCTTTAACCAGCTGCTTAAGGGCGACTAATTTCTCTCCCACTACCGGCCATTGTTCTACCCAGACCAGCGTATCGGTGAGCCATTTAAGTGGCAACGCCATTACCCGAAGGTAAGGGTAGCACCGTACTGCTGTAAAATATCTCGCCCCAAAAGGTTGATGTGCACGTCAAGAATGTGCGGCCGAATTACCGCCGTGCCGTCAGCCCTTGGGATAGTGACTGTCACCCACTCCCGGCTCCTAAACGCTTCCTGAATGCCGCCTACCCCCCACACATCGGAGACCGGCTCAATGGCCCACTCCCATGGCCACTGGCTTCTGCTTATCACGCTCACATCAGCTCCGGTATCTAACAACCCTGAAAATGATCTTTTATTCAGAAATACCTCAATAACTGGGCGCTGTTTCCACTCAATGTTGGTCTCCACTGTCGCTAAGACCTGGTATCCTTGTACTGCCTCACTGGCGCTCGAGCGGTCCTCTGACCGGGACTCTGAGCTGTCACTGAGCCTTCCCTGGCTGTCTGCTGGCGAGTGACAAGGAACCATGATCAGTTGCACTAATGTGTCTCCTTTGTGAATTGTCTGGGGTAAGTGCGTCCAAAGCTGAACTTGGAGAATGCCTGAAAAATTGGAGTCAATGTCTCCGGGAATTACAAGAATTCCGCGTGCTCCGGCTACACTGCGGGGCAAAACTAAACCTATAAAGCCTTTGGGCAGTGGACCCATGTACTGGGAGTCCACCAGATAGACCGTGCCTGGCAGGTCACATGTAACGTCTGCCTGACAAGTCAATTCTAGCCCTGAACTACCCTTGGGGCTGGCCTGCGCCCTCGCAATGCCTGGAATGTGACTGGAATGTAATCTAGTTCTGGCGAGCTCTGAGCGAAGGAAGCCTCTGTTTGGACCGGGGCCAGAGACATGCCCGCGTTCCGGTTTCCCGAACTCGGACAGTTCCTGGCCCAATGGTAGCCTTTCTTGCACTTCGGACACAAGGTGTTTGGAGCCTTGGAACGGCCGGAATTTTGTCCGCCTCCCTTGGATCAGCACTCCCTAGCGAAGTGACCGACCTTGCCACAAGAGTGACAAGCCCCTTGGTTCTTACTTTTGGGTCTTTTACCCCCTTGCACCGCTGCCGCTAGCAAACCCATCTTATAGGATTCTGTGCCAACGTCGGCGCAAGCTCTAATCATGTCCGTGAGAGTCAAGTCGGGACGATTGCCCAGAGACTGCAAGATTTTACGGCAGTCTAAATTGGCATTGTCCTTGGCTAACTTCATCATGAGCTCTTGTTGGGCTTGCTCATTGTCGATCTGCCTACTGATCGCTTCCTCCAAGCGATTGATGAAGTCCATGTAGGGCTCCTGGGCTCCCTGCTTAATTGCGGTGTAATTTTTAGCCGCTTTGCCAGTTGCTGGAACCTTGAAAAAAGCCCTAAAGGCAGCCTCGGCTGACACCTGAAGAGTGGCGAGTGGCAAGTTGATCTGCACATCGATAGATTCGAAGGCACCTGAACCATATAGCTGGTCAGGAAGTACTGCGCCTCCCATCCTGGCAGCCCTTGTCTGAGCCTCAAGGCGAAACTCGCTGTTCCAGATCAAATACTGGCTAGGGTTGAGCATCATCCGCATGACGGCTTTCCAGTCGTGCGGGATGAACATGGTGTTCTCGCACACTTGCTGAAGCGTGCCCCTAGTAAAGCGACTTTGAAGCCCTGTCTCTGAGATGGCCTTCCGTATAGCCATGAGAAGCTTATACGGGACTGGTGAATGAACTATCTGCTGGGCCCCCGTAAGGGCATCCATTTCCATGCGAATTGGACAAATCTGACTAAGCTCAGCTAGTTCTTCTGCTGGCAAATCCCCCTTCCTAAGTTCTTCCTCAACTGTGCGCTGAAGGGCACTCTTGGTAACTTGGGAACCTGGAGCTGTCAGAGAAGCGCCTGCGCTCCTCATTCCTTGCATTCCGTCGGTGACGTCTGCAGCTGTCACCGAGGGAAAGCTCCCTACGCTACTCTGCCTAAACTGCAATGATGGATAGAGCGCCGTGGGCGCCGATGGTTCGGCTGGCGCTGGGGGTTCTTTGGCCTCTACCCAGACTGGTTCTATCTCCGCTAAGAGTTTCCTACATTTGCCCCATGTACGAATTACGCCTCCTGGAGCTTTCGGGGGTTGCTGAATGCAGTCTCCTATCTGATCCCAAAGCTTAAGGGTTAATGTACCTACTTCTGGGTAAAGCAGGCAGTGTTCCCTTAGGTACGCCAAAAGTCTCGGTAGCTCTCGGCTGTGAAACCTTAACTGAAACACCCTGGCCAGGATTCTGAACTCTTCCTCACGAGTTCTTTGGCTAGCGGACGGACCTTGTCACTGAGGACAAGTCCCCATATTACCTGCGGGGGTCCTCCGAAGTTTCCTCCTCGGGACGAGTCGACGCGTCTTTGGGCAAGGTAATAGGTTCTGGCGACGATTCTTTGGGTAGAGCTCGGAGCGTGGTCCCCTACCACGGGCCCTCGGTGGCCTCTGCGCTGTCAGGGGTTCACAGCTGACCCTGAGCGGAACGCAGTTTTCCGTAACCTGCAAGCCGCCGCGAAAGTTGGGAGCAAGCTGTAGGAAACCTCTCGGTAATGCCTCGCCGCTTAGGCCGTTCTCCCGACCAGCTGGTTTACCGGCCGGGCTGCCGCGCTGTCCTCCGGGATGATTGGACGCGGTTCAAGCGCAGAACCGGACCGTGTGATCGCTTACTCACGGGTAAGATCACGTCTCGGGGTCACCAGATGTAGGAATCAGGGCCGCTAGGACAGCCGTTAGGTCCCGGAGGAGACTGATCAAAGAACGATACGAGGCAGTATGGAGCGAGATCAGATCAGTGGTTTATTGGAGGAAAAGTATCTACATTTATAGATCAGAAGGCAAGGCAGGAAAAAAACGTCATCTGACAGAAAATCACATCACCCATCTACCCGGGTTAATGGGAAATCTTTCTTGGGGAAGTTAATTAACGTGGGCAAACATTGACAGGGGAAACACCATTGTCTAGGGCTTAGACCGGGGTAAATATGGCCACTATTTGCGCCAGGGATTAGGCTAAACTCGGAGATGAGTGATTACCTTAATGGGTAACAGGGGCTAGAGAAATGCTTTCTCAGCGGAACCGTCGGTCAGGTCATTAATTGGGTGAATCAAACCCTATTATTAATCCACCCCCCTTAATTTATCTGCCTGCAGAGCCCACGGGCCAGGAGCGTTCTCACCGAAGTGGCCTCTGTGCGGGCCGTTCCATGCCATTGGGGCATGGGGAATCCACACCATCTAGCCATCTCATCCTTGGCCTCCCCCTTCTTCTTTTGCCCTCCACCTTTCCCAACATCAAGGCCTTCTCAAGTGAATCCTCCCTTCTCATTTGATGTCCAAAGTATTTTAGCTTCATCTTTACTATTTGACCTTCCAATGAGCAGTCAGGGTTAATTTCTTCTAAGATTGACCTATTTGTTCTCCTCACTGTCCAGGGGACTCTCAAAACCCTCCTCCAACACCACATTTCAAAGGCATCTATTCTTCTGCGTTCAGCCTTCCTAATTGTCCAGCTCTCACATCCATACATTACTACTGGGAAAACCATTGCTTTGACTATTCTAATTTTTGTTTGCAATGTGATGTCTCTGCTTTTCACTATGTTCCCCAGGTTTCTCATCGCTTGTCTCCCAAGAATCAGTCGCCTTTTTATTTCATGGCTGCAATTCCCATCTGCAGTGATCTTTGATCCTAAGAAAGTAAAATCTGTCACTGCTTCTACTTCTTCCCCGTCTATTTTGATGGGGCCTGTTGCCATTATCTTGGTTTTCTTGATATTGAGTCTCAAGCCAGCTTTTGCACTCTCCTCCTTCAGCCTAATCAAGAGATTCTTTAGGTCTTCCTCACTTTCTGCCATTAGGGTGGTATCGTCTGCATATCTCAGATTATTGATGTTTCTCCCAGCGATTTTAATCCCATATTGTGATTCCTCCATCCCTGCACTGCGCATTATGTGCTCTGTGTATAGGTTGAATAAGCATGGTGACAAAATGCAGCCTTGTCTTACTCCTTTTCCTATTCCAAACCACTCTGTTATTCCATGTTCTGTCCTAACTGTTGCTTCTTGGTTCATGTACAGATTTCTCAGGAGGCATATGAGGTGCTCTGGTATTCCCATCTCTTTAATTACTTGCCACATCTTGTTGTGGTCCACACAGTCAAATGCCTTAGTGTAGTCAATAAAACAAAAGTAAACTTGTTTCTGGTATTCCTTTGTTTTCTCCATGATCCAGCGTATGTTGGCGATGTGGTCTCTAGTCCCCCTGCCTCTTCTGAAACCAGCCTGCACCTCTGGTAATTCTCTCTCCACATGCTGCTGAAGTCTGTCCTGTATTATCTTGAGCATCACCTTGCTGGCATGTGGGATGAGCGCGATTGTTCGATAATTTGAACATTCTTTGGCATTGCCCTTTTTTGGGATTGGGACGTATACTGATCTTTTCCAATCCTGTGGCCACTGTTTTGTTTTCCAAATATGCTGGCATATTGAATGCAGTAATTTGATGCCATCATCTTTTAGCGCTTTGAAAAATTCAACTGGGATACCATCATCTCCACTAGCTTTGTTGTTTGCAGTGCTCTTTAGGGCCTTTATGACTTCACTCTCCAGGATGTCTGGCTCAAGTTCAATTTCTTCATCATTGTGATTATCAGGAGTGTTGAGGTCCTTTTTGTAAAGTTCCTCTGTGATACAGTTCACAGATTAACCTGACCAGCATGGGAGATGTTCAAAAAAGCACTTTTCTACATTCTGATAATATGTGGTACCATCACACTTTTTAAAAAGAAGTTGACAGATTGTTATATGCCAACTCTCAAGACTATCTGTGAAAACTAGCATTGTAAACAGAGACATGCTCTTTCCAATTCTCACATGGTGGTTCTCTTTGCATCTTGCTTGGAGACTTCCAGAGTCCTCTGGAATTGACTATACTCAAAAAGGAAATTCTGGCCTAGATACCCCTTTAGCCCTCTCTGCAGTTTTACTGTCTCAGGTAGCATGAAGATAGGGTACTCACAGTTGAACTTAAAATATAGAATAGATAGAGCATGGACAGAAGAAGCAGTTTCACCCATAGTTTACATACAATATTTTTGAGATTCACTATTTTTGAGATTCACTATGATTCTGTTTCTATCTGCTTAATTTCAGAGTGGATGATAACAGTCTAGAACTATCCATTACTTTGGTATGCTGCCATCAAATAAGTAGTTTAGAGGACAACTGTGTCATCTTCAAAGCCAGCTGTGCATATGTTTATCTCTCTAAAACAACTGCTGCTTTTCCTCAGACTGTTGAGAGAGAAACTGGGTATGTGTATTTCCCACTGGTCATTATATTAAATGCCTCAGGACTCTGTTGAACAACATTTGGAAAGTGGGTTGGTGCAACATCAGATATTAATAGATTCTGAAGTAGAATGTCTCCAAGCTACATGTGTGAAACCTATCACTTTCAACGTGGACAAACTAGGTGTCCAATGTTAAGGCCATGGATTCTGAATACAACAAATAGTTGCTCAAGTGTGAACACTATGCATCCGCTGTGCCAATTATTATTATTATTATTATTATTATTATTATTATTATTATTATTATTATTATTATTATTATTATTATTATTATTATTATTATTATTATTATTATTATTATTATTATTATTATTATTATTAACGTGACTCCGGGCAGCTCACAACAGTACACAATACACAATAAAATCACAATAAAAACACTTGCAATAAAATAGCTTAGAGCTATGTACTCATCTTTCACATACACACAGACACACACAAAATGGAGGAATGACTTGAACCCATATCATATTTATTTCCTACTCTTCTGCCACCTAAAAGTTTGGTTAGCAAAAAGTATGTTTTTTAAGAAATCCTGTACAGCACTACATGGTTTTTATATATGGCCATGTATTGGTTACATGGAAAGAGTGTATTCAAAGATTGTGGGTACATTTTACATTTTTTAACCACAATCAGATGTACCCCAGGCAATGACAACTTTGTTTCGCTAGCTAATCTTTCTCACACTAGATCAAAACAAAGGAACTAAGGAATGAATTCATCAAAAAGGTCTTTGTCAAGACCAACCTTAACAATAAATATTGAGAGACTTTCTAGTAATAAGAATATTCTGATAGTGGACATGCATAGTAAACATAAATGTGACATACAGGTGAAACTCAGAAAATTAAAATATCGTACAAATGTTCATTCAGTTCAATAATGCAACTTAAAAGGTGAAACAAATAATATATATGAGATAGACTCATTACATGCAAAGCAAGATAATTCAAGCCTTACTTTGTTATAATATTGATGCTTATGACTTGCAGTTTATGAAAACCCCAACCCCCCAATCTCATGTACCCCATAATCATCACATAATCTCATGTACACTGTATGCCATGATCATCACCATGATAACGAATTAAGGCATGACCACTCTCGCTTTGCATGTAGTGTGTCAATCTCATATATTTGTTTCACCTTTTAAGTAAAATGAATGAACATTTGCACGATATTCCAATTTTTCGAGTTTCACCTGTATGTCTGGTCCAGGAAACACATCAGAGGAGAGCAAGTTACAGATCCAAAGTGGCTGGAATGGAATTTGCAATTGAGAGGCCGCATGACTAATATGGGAATGCAATTTTTGTTGGACCTGGTCTCAGTATAATATCAGCTGCACTGACAGAAATTAATAACATCAAAATTCTCACCATCCAAACCCCACAATTCTCTGTTAATTCTGTTTAAAAGACACCAGAAGTAAAATTTAGTTTTAATGAACCAGACAATTTTATATATAACCAAATAAATTTTGTTATTGGATATTTTAATTGTCACAGTGAAGCTTGGGGATATAATTGGGCCAATGAGGATGGTACACAACTTGCATTTTGGGCAGACACACCAATTACATTCAGCTTGTCCATGATCCAAAGCTGCCTGCATCCTTTAACAGTGGCAGAGGGAGGAGGGGATGCTACTACCTGGGATATTTTCAATGCAGTAGTCCTAGAAAAGTACCTTTCCTTGGATTATCTTTGTAAAGGAACATTGCTAGGAATGGCATATATCTTTCTTAATGTCAACGCTTCAGCTTAAAAACTAACCTGAGCAGACTCTATAGCAGTTACCTGTCTGTTTCCAAAATACTGGGAGAAAATGTTTAAGGAACTTTCAGTGTGATAGATAGAAAGTCAGACCTAACCTGTACCAAAGGGCAGCTGTTGGATGGCGTGACTGGAAATCATCTAAGTAATTTCTTTTCCCATCTATTTATTCTGTCTTTGCAATAAACAGATCTCTCTTATTTCAAACACAAAGCTATCTATATAGGTGTTTGGAGATGGACTGATATTATACAAACATCCCAGTAGGGTTAGGAGATTACCTTCCTAAATGCCCCTCCAGAATTCTTCCACAATTTATTAGTTATTGTAGGGGTAACAAAAGCATACATAGCCATTATTAAAATCAAGTTACATATTTTTTAAATCTGGGGATAAAAAATCCCTCAGGAAAAATAATTTGATGCATAATTGCATCTACCTATTGGCCCAAAGCTTTCAATGGTAGCATTCCCCTCACCACCATCACCGATTTGGGCAAAAGCAAATGTAGACAAACTTAAAAGCTAGCTTTTAAGTTTGTCTTGTGATTGGCCATGGGTTAAATCTGACCAATGCTTAGCACTGGAGTATTGTGCTAAAATGGCATTCAATCCACATATGCTCTTTTCTAACCAGATGTATGCCATTTTTTATTTTAAATCCTCGAAAAACTTCTTATTTCCAATATTTCTTTTTGAGTTAAGTTAGACTGTCCAAAGTAATGGAACAGACACTGGCTACTCCTATCATTTCAGTGTTTTTTAAAATGGTAGAAATCTTATTAATTCTTGACTTAAACTAGGGTCAAGAGTTGTGTGGCCTAAACAAACAAAAAACGTAAAATATGCCAACTGTGATTCCAAATTCAATGTTTCCTTATGGTTTTTTCCAGAAGGTATATGTCAATAGCCATTGATTTATTTTTGCATGCTCTCCCCTGAGTTTAAAGTCATAGCCTTTACATTCATCTTTTATTTACTCTAATAGTTTTCAGCCACTTTCACATTCCTGCATTTGTTAATTCTTACATCACATCACATCTCATGTGGATGCCTGCTTCCACTTAGGACTGTCAATTGACTATATTTTTTAATCATACAAGTGAGTTGTTTCCAGCTAATTAACCAATTAATTAAATACATTAATGAAAACACAGTGGAATCCTAAGCACAGTGCTATTTTATGTCATGCGTTAATTTTTTTAATATGCTCAGTGATTCTGTGTGATTTAGATCTGCTATTTTGAATGTTTTATTGCTCACTTTTGTGCTGTGACCTATATATTAATCAACTAATTAAATCAGTTAATTAAAGCAAGGAACCATATATGTGTGTACACACACACATACACATATGCATAGCTCTATGGAGACAGAGTGGGTAGAGGAGTTCTCAATCTTTTAAAGCTGGAGGCTGAGTCACGCACCCTCAGACAGCTTCAGGGGCTGGATGGTCATTTTGCTCTTCTTCCACCAAACGGCACTTCCTGCTGTGGTGGAGGCGGTGGGGGGCACATGAAATGGTGCTGTGGGCTGCATCCAGTCCACTGGCCACAGGTTGAGAATCCCTAGGGTAGAGTGACAGTCCAGGATTCAAAAGGCCTGAGTTCAAATCCCAGCTAAGCCATGGAAACTCACTGGAAGAGTGAAATTGGTAAAAACACTTCTTAAATATCTCTCTTACCTTGAAAGCTCTGTTAGGTTCACTATAAATCAGTTGTGACTTGATGGCACATAACAACCATCTTGTACCACCTATAATAAAAACAACAAACTGTGACAATCTATGACTCTGTGCATGTTCTTTTTCTTCAAGTGCCCTATCTGATTCTGAATAATGGTGATCATCATGGTGATCAGCCATGAAGATTGTGCTGAGAATACAGTGCCTTCCGCATTGCAGCATGACACCCATACCACTGATCCAGTTCCGTGAGTCACTTTCTGGTCTTGAGTCCTTTTGGCACAGAAAGTCCTCATTGGCCCCAGGCCAGTATTGATGAAACTGCTGCCCTCCATCAAGATGGATTCAAGTGGGATTTAATCCAATTGGGGCCCATCACCCTTCCCTGTGGACTTCACCACCCAAGGCCATTAGTCTTCAGGGTTCTCAGGTTAGGTAATCATCACATGACAATCAGTGTTGAGTTGCGGGCACTCGTGTCTAGTCTATTACCATAGCAGGATAACCTGGCCAGAGTGGAGTGTACATCCTTACTCAAACTGAAATTCTGTCCCCAGGCCTGACTTCTTTCTTCATGGCTGTCAAAAGAGCACCCAAAATAGTTGACTATAATATATTAAAAACACCAATAAAGCCAGGAAAATAAAGAATGATTGTGTGGCCTAATTAAGATCAAAACTGGGTGTCACTTTTATGGAAGACCATCAGGAATCACCCAGAAGCTCCAGATAGGGCTTAGAAAGAATGATGTCTGAGACTATGGGCAGCTGCTGCCCATCACAGTTGACATTGATATTGCCAGGGTGTGTAGTGGACCATGGCTCTCATTTAACATCGGACAGCCTCCCATATTCTTGTAATTGAATCTGCTATCTTTTGCATAGTTGGGAAGACAGCCATGAGATGACTTCATCAAGGAAACCCTTGTCTTGAGTTGAACAGGACTGTGAACAACAGGACAATCTGGAGGTCACTCATGTATGTGTATAGAAAACCAGCCATAGTAGCAACCTCAGAAAATGAATCCTTATCTTCATTTAACTCTCTGTAAATTTATTTCAACAGGTCTGCTCTAAGTATGACTACATCTGGATTCAGTCCACTGTGATAAGAACAAGCAAGAATTGCATTCCTATTCCCCCACATGAAAAAGGAGATCTCATTTTGGTCAATCCAGAGGGAGGTGTGTTTGCACCGAACCAACTTCAGAGCGGATAATTTTCCTGGCACCTCCTTCATCCCAGGAACCTGAGACCAGAGCATGCTTCAAAGTGTTGTTCACAATGCAGTGCCATTTGAGCCAACTCAAAATGTAGTCCCTCCCTGGAACAATAAACTCACTTGCAGTGTGACAAAATGAAGCTGCTTCATTTGGTTTCATACCTTCCAAAAAATACCTATATTCTCCAGAAAAAACTACTATACACTAAAAATGCAGCTGCACCAAGAAATCTTTATGCCAAAAATGACACATTCTGGGTTGTCCACACCAATTATGGAATCAGGCTATTCAAAAGAGTGTATCTTTTGAGTAGCAAAGCAGCTATATTGGCTCAGGATACATTTCCAAATATTCTTTTGAATTCTCCTGTCATCAGAAGAAAGAATGTGGGCATTAGGGAGGCCAGGTCAGCAGCACATCTGATATTTCAGGGTCAAATTCTGGCCTTGGGGTATGTCTTTATGATGTCAAAGACAATGGTTGCAAGGAAGCTGGATCAGGCCTGAGGAGGACTCCTAGCATCCAGGTCTGGAATCCAAAATCCAGTTGACACTGCAACTTAGAATTGGGAGCAGCTTGTCATTTTCTGACAGTTGGGCAGGTCCTCAGGGATACTAACCAGAAAAACAGGTGCAGCAATTTCAACTAAACCCTCCATATTGTGAGGCCTTACCTGTAAGCACACCAAATGTATGGGCTCATGAATTGCCAAAAAGAAAGGCTTATGAGTTGTCAAAGTGGTACTCCATTCCCTGATTTGCTCCCAAGGGGTCCAAGTTAGGGGTAGGTTCTGCTCAAGAAACCTACCCTGGTTCAGTTTAGAAAATGAAACAATGCTGGCAAAGAAAGGAACTTCTAGTCATCTGGGAGATGTGGTTATCACTTAATGTAAGAAACCGCATCTCGTCTGGGGCTGTATTTGAACTGTTGCTACTGTTTTTCTTATCTGTTTAAAATATTTGCAAATTAAATCTGTCAGTGATACTCATGTAAAAGATTTTAAAAAGAAGGTCTCCCTTGCTCGAAAGCCAGTCATGTCAGACTCTAGGGCAGTGATGGTGAACCTTGGTACTCTAGCTGTTCTTGAACTTTGATTCCCAGAAGCCCTGATCAGCAGGAGTGCTGACTTGGGCTTCTGGGAATTGAAGTCCAAGAACACCTGGAGTGCCGAGGTTCACCATCACTGCTCTAGGGGGTGATACTCATCTTTGTTTACAGCCAAAGAGCCAGCGTTGTCTGTGTTTGCAGAGATTTCTGTGATCATGTGGCAGGCATTATTAGATGCCCAAGTGCATGGAATGTTGTTACCTTTCCCTCCAAAGTGGTACCTATTTACCTACTTGCAATTTCTTGCTATTAGGTTGATAGGAGCTGGGGCAGACGGCAGGAGCTCACTTACATGGCAACCTTATGGTTGTCTAGTTCAGCATCTTAACCACTAAGCCACCATGGCCCCTATTGTAAAAGATACCCCCCTCCAAAGAAAAAAGGTAAACATGTACCCACCATCTCTCTTCCTAGTCTCCTTTCCCCACTTGAACCTTTTTTTGTGGTTGTTGCAACCATATCACCTGTTTGGGCTGAGACTATAAGCCTTAGTGTCAGCTTCCAACATACTGAGATGGGCTCCCAAATTATAAAGCCATCTCAGCCACAAAAATAAAAAAATCTCCTCTTCTTTTGTTGCCAGACTTGAAATTCGTGCTAGGAGACCCGAGGAAGCATGCAGTACTTCACCTCCCTTATTGCCTCCGCTGATAATCACCCAGCCACCCTGTTTCGGGTGACCAGGTCCCTCCTGGGTAGGGCGGGGCCTGTGCCTGGTTGGCAGGGATCGGCTGAGGACTTTGCTGACCATCTGGTGGAGAAAATCGATCGGATCCGCTCGGGGTTCAAACTTGGCATGGACGGGGAGGGTCCGGGGGGAGCCAGTGCGCAGTCTTGCGGTGTTACCTGGGATCGTTTTGATCCTGTTGCCCCGGATGAAGTGGACAGGCTCCTTGCAGCGGTCCGTGCCACTAATTGTCCATTGGATCCCTGTCCCGCCTGGCTGGTAAAAGCCTCTAAGACGGTGACAGGTGGCTGGGTCAGGGCTATAATTAACGCGTCTTTTCGAGAGGGGATATTTCCTGCACTGCTGAAACATGCTCTTGTGCGCCCCCTCCTGAAGAAGCCATCCCTCGATCCAGCAATCCTAACCAACTACAGACCTGTATCCAACCTTCCTTTTTTGGGGAAGGTTCTGGAGAAGGCAGTGGCACGTCAGCTGCAGGGGGTGCTGGATGAAGCGGAATATCTGGACCCATTCCAGTCAGGATTCAGGCCTGGATATGGTACTGAGACTGCATTGGTCGCGCTGATGGATGATCTCTGGCGAGAGCGGGATGGCAGTCATCCGTCCGTCCTTGCTCTTCTTGACCTCTCAGCGGCCTTCGATACCGTTGACCACGGTATCCTTCTGGAACGGCTCCGAGGATTGGGGATCCAGGGCACGTTGTGGTCCTGGTTTTCCTCATTTCTGAGAGGCCGGACCCAGTCGGTGTGGTTGGAGAGTGAGAGGTCGAGTCCTAGGCCCCTAAAATATGGGGTGCCTCAGGGCTTGGTACTCTCTCCTCTCCTATTTAACATCTACATGAAGCCGCTGGGTGAGATCATCCGTTCCGACGGGGTGCGGTACCACCAGTACGCGGATGACACACAGTTGTACATCTCGGCCCGTGGGAACCCCAGTGATGCAGTCAAAGTCCTTTCCAGCTGTCTGGAGGCTGTTGGGGTCTGGATGGGGGCAAATGGGCCACAGCTGAATCCTAGCAAGACTGAGTGGCTATGGATGGGGGGTCCTGTGTTATCCCGGGAGCTACCATCTTTGGTTTTGGATGGGGCTGTTTTGCCCCAGACCAACCCGGTGCGCAACTTGGGGGTGCTCCTGGATTCGCGGCTGCTGCTAGAAGAACAGGTGGCGGCTGTGGCCAGGAGGGTCTTCGCCCAACTTCGGGTGATTCGCCAGTTGCGCCCACTCCTGGACTGGGACTCTTTGCTCATGGTCACTCACGCTCTAGTGACCTCCAGACTAGACTACTGTAATGCGCTCTACATGGGGCTGCCCTTGATGACCATTCGGAGGCTGCAGCTGGTCCAGAATGCCGCGGCCCGGGTGGTGATGGGGTGTGGACGTTATGCCCATGCCTCACCACTGCTTCGGGGGCTGCACTGGTTACCAGTTGTCTCCGGGTGCAATTCAAGGTGCTGGTTTTGACCTTTAAAGCCCTACATGGTAGTGGGCCAGGGTATCTTAGAGACCGCATCGCCCTAAGGACGTCTGTCCGTCCAACCAGAGCGGACCGGAGGGGCTCTCTAATTGTGCCATCAGCCAGGGGGGCTCGCCTCTCTGGCACAAGGAGGAGGGCCTTCTCCGTGTCCGCACCAGCCCTTTGGAACCTCCTGCCTGTGGAACTGCATCTCCAGACGGAGTTGTTGCCCTTTAGGAAGGAACTAAAGACCTGGCTGGTGGGCCAAGTTTGGGGTGCGGGTGGGGATGGGGGTACCGCTGGGTGGTTGGTATAGAGAAGTGTGCCTTCCCCCAAGGTCCCTTCGGTTCTTGCGCACCTTTTAGGGGTGGTTTTTTTTAAAACTTTTTTAACTTTTAACTTTTTTATCATGTGTCTTTTATGTATTTACTGTCCGCTATGTAAACCGCCCTGAGTTGGGTTGTACCTGAGTGGGCGGTATATAAGCGTGAAAAATAAATAAATAAATAAATAAATAAATAAATAAATGCAGTTATCAGAAACCTCAGACCTAGCAAACCTAATCGGTAAGCCGGAAACAGCACCTTTTCAACAACCTCCTTCATAAGGAGGCTTGCCTCACTCCATCTCTCTTTACTTTTCTGCCCTTGGAGAAAGTTGTTTCTATTTTATTTTAAATTCCAGGCATTAAAAAAAAGATTTATAAGTTTCAGTTGAATATGGTTTCCCCGTGCCCGGTTGGGCATGGGACGGCTGGGTAGAGGCCTCTTGAGTGAGAAGGCTCCTAGCGGTGGCCTCTGTGGGCAGCCATATCAAGGGGGGTGAATAAATTATAGGGCTATAGGGTTTGATTCACCCAATTAACGTGACCTGACCAGCGGCTCTGCCAGACCGGCAGAACGCTATCTCCTGCATCTCCTGTGTATAATTAGGCAAACATTCTTCCCCCTGGCTTGGCGCTAATCTCGGGCGCAAACAGGGACCATGTTTGTCCAGCCGGTAAGCCCGAAACAATAGGGCTTCCCCTGTCAAATGTTTGCCTGTCATAATTAACTTCCCCTGAAGAGTTTCCCCAATTAACCTGAGTAAACAGGTGACTTGATTGAATCACTGGTGATGGTTTTTTCTACCTGCCTTCTGATCTATAAAAGGTGTATGCATTTTCCCAATAAACACTGATCTGATCCTGCTTCCTTGCCTCGTATTGTCATTGATCAGTCTCCTCCGGGACGTAATGCCGCCCTAGCGGCCAGACATCGCTACATCTGGTGACCCCGACGTGATTCTACTCGTGAGTAAGGGACCCCGGAGAGGTCTACTCGTGAGTAGTGAACCACGCGGTCCGATTCTACGCTCGAACCGCGACCCGTCACCCCGGAGGACAGCGCGGCACTCCGACCGGCAGCCAGCCGATCGGAGAAGTGGCCTGCGGCGAGGCATTCCAGAGAGGCATTCCTACAGCTTGCTCCCGCTTTCGAGGAAGGTTGCCACAGAGGGAAACGCGTTCCGCTCAGGGCAGGCTGTGAGCCCCTGACAGCGCAGAGGCCGTTAGAAGGGCCCGTGGCGGAAGGTCCACGCTCCGAGGTCTACCCCAGACACTAGACGCCCGAACCTATTGCCTGACAAGACGCGTCGACTCGTCCCGAGGAGGAAACTTCCGGAGACCCAACTGCAGGTAATATGGGGACTTGTTCTCATAGACCAAGTCCGTCCGCTAGCCAAAAAACTCGAGAGGAGGAGTTTAAGATCCTGGCCAGGGTATTTAAATTACGATTTCACAGCAAGGAATTAGTGAGACTTTTGGCGTACCTCGGGGAACACTGCCTACTTTACCCAGAAGTAGGTACGTTAACCCTGAAGCTCTGGGATCAGATAGGAGACTGCATTCAGCAACCCCCGAAAGCCCCAGGAGGGATAGTTAGTACATGGAGAAAGTGTAGGAGACTCTTAGAGCAGATCGAACCAGTCCGGATAGAGGCCAAAGAACCCCCGTTAGTTGAGCCATCAAGCAAGCCAGTCGGACCGACTGCGCCCACGGCGCTCTATCCGTCAATTAGCTATCAGCAGAGTAGCATAGGGAGCCTTCCCGCGGTGACAGCTGCAGACGTCACCGAAGGAATGCAAGGAATGAAAAGCGCAGGCGCTTCTCTGACAGCTCCAGGTTCCCTAGCCGCAAAGAGTGCCCTTCAGCGCACAGCTGAGATAGAGCTAAAGAAGGGGGAATTGTCAGCAGAAGAGCTAGCTGAGCTTAGACAGATTTGTCCAATCCGCATGGAGATGGACGCGCTCACGGGCGCACAACAGGTAGTACACTCCCCAGTCCCGTACAAGCTTCTCATGGCTTTACGGAAAGCAATTTCAGAGACAGGGCTCCAAAGTCGTTTTACGAGGGGCACGCTTCGGCAAGTGTGCGAGACCACCATGTGGATTCCCCATGATTGGAAAGCCGTCATGAGGATGATGCTAACCCCTAGCCAGTACATGATCTGGGACAGCGAGTTTCGCCTAGAGGCTCAAACTCGGGCTGCTAGGATGGGAGGCGCGGTGCTTCCTGAGCAATTGTATGGCTCTGGTAACTATGAGCCCATCAACGCTCAGATTAACCTGCCTCTCGCCACCCTAGAAATGTCAGCCGAGGCTGCCTATAGGGCATACTTCAAGGTCCCAGCATCTGGCAAAACGGCAAAAAATTACACCGCCATTAAGCAGGGAGCCCAGGAACCCTACATGGACTTCATCAATCGCCTGGAGGAGGCAATTAGCAGGCAGATTGAGAATGAGCAAGCCCAGGAAGAGCTCATGATCAAGCTAGCAAAGGACAACGCCAACCTGGACTGCCGTAAAATCTTGCAGTCCATGGGCAATCGCCCCGACATAACCTTAACGGACATGATTCGAGCATGTTCCGACGTTGGCACAGACTCTTACAAGATGGGTCTGCTAGCGGCAGCGGTGCAGGGGGGGAAAAGACCTCAGGGTAACAGCAAGACCAGAGGGGCATGCCACTCCTGTGGCAAGATCGGACACTTCGCTAGGGAGTGCCGATCCAAGGGAGGAGGACAAAAGTCCGGCCGTCCCAAGGCTCCGAACACCCCCTGCCCGAAGTGCAAGAAAGGCTATCATTGGGCCAGGTTTTGTCCGAGTTCGGGAAACCGGAATCCGGGCACGTCTCTGGCCCCAGTCCAAACAGAGGCTTCCTTCAACCAGATCCAGAACTCCCCAGAACTAGACTAGGTGCTAGGCACATTCCAGACATTACTAGGGCACAGGCCAACCCCAAGGGTAGCACAGGGCTAGAATTGACTTGCCAGGCGGACGTTACATGCGATCTGCCAGGCACAGTCTATCTAGTCGATTCTCAGTACATGGGACCCCTACCTAGAGGCTTCATAGGCTTAGTTTTGCCCCGTAGTGTAGCTGGAGCACGTGAAATTTTTATAATTCCAGGAGTCATTGACTCAAATTTTTCAGGCGTTCTCCAGGTCCAACTTTGGACACACCTGCCCCAAGTTATCCACAAGGGAGAGACCTTAGCGCAACTGATCATGGTTCCTTGTCACTCGCCAGCAGGCAGCCCGAGAAGGCTCGGCGACAGCTCAGAGCCCGGTTCAGCAGACCGCTCGAGCGCGAGTGAGGCAGTGCAAGGATACCAGGTCTTAGCGACAGTGGAGACCAACATTGAGTGGAAGCAGCGCCCCGTTATCGAGGTATTTTTGAACAAAAGAGTGTTCTCAGGGTTACTCGATACCGGAGCGGATGTGACCGTGATAAGCAGGAGCCAGTGGCCGAAGGAGTGGGCCATTGAGCCGGTCTCCGATGTGTGGGGGGTAGGCGGCGTTCAGGAAGCGTTTAGGAGCCGAGAGTGGGTAGAAGTCACAATCCCAAGGGCCGACGGCACAGCGGTGATTCGGCCGCACATTCTTGACGTGCACGTCAATCTTTGGGGGCGAGACATTCTCCAGCAGTACGGTGCCACCCTTACCTTCGGGTAATGGCGTTGCCACTTAAATGGCTCACCGATACTCCGGTCTGGGTAGAACAATGGCCGGTAGTGGGAGAGAAATTAGTTGCCCTCAAGCAGCTAGTGAAAGAACAGCTAGACGCAGGACACATAGAACAGTCCACGAGTCCCTGGAATTCGCCAATTTTTGTGATTAAGAAGAAGTCGGGGAAGTGGCGACTCCTCCACGATCTCAGAGAGATCAATAAATGCATTCAGCCGATGGGCCCGCTTCAATGCGGTATCCCAAATCCTAATATGATTCCCGAGGGGTGGGAGATTTTAGTTGTAGATCTCAAGGATTGCTTTTATACAATCCCCTTAGACCCCAGGGACCGGGAAAGGTTCGCCTTTACGGTGCCAGTTGTGAACCACAGCGAGCCCACGCAGCGTTACGCGTGGAAATATTTGCCACAGGGCATGCTCAATTCGCCCACCCTGTGCCAAATTTATGTTCACAATGCGCTGGCAAAGTTCCGAAGCCTTTACCCTAAAGCTATTGTGTGTCACTTCATGGACGATATTTTAGTAGCGTTGCCGCAACTCGGTAGCGCAGTGTTTTCTGACCTCCAGGCCAGCCTGGGGGACAAGGGTTTACTCATTGCCCCGGAAAAGGTGCAGAAGACCGAACCCTTTTCATACTTGGGTCATCGGCTTCTCCGTTCCTTTGCCGCACCGGTTTTACCCCAGATAAACTTACAGGATTCAGTCACCCTTGTAGAGTTACAGCAAGTTTTAGGAAACATCAATTGGGCCAGACCGTATTTCCGATTGTATACGGATCTTCTAAAACCGCTCTTCTCGCTGCTAACTTTAGGTAAGCAGCCGGCAGACCGGATAAAAATCTCTCGAGACGCGCGCTTGGCGCTCGAGAAAGTGAACCAAGCTCTCAGCCAAAGATGGGTGGATAGGATCGCCCAGGGGCCGTATGCCCCGATCCTGAATTTGTACATCGTGCGGTCAGGATCCATGTTCACTGGGGCGCTAGGCGTAGACTCAGAGAAGGGAGCGAAAATTGTGGAGTGGGTCTACTTGCCTAACACATCATCACGGAACATTGTTCCGCCCCAAGAGTTGGCTTCCGCGGTGATTTACCGCGGCAGGCTGAGAGCTAGGGACATTTCAGGAAATGATTTGGCCAAAATTGTGGTTCCTTTCACCAAGGAACAAATTCATCAGTTAATGCAGCTAGGTGATTCGCTTCCGATAGCTTTGGAGGGTTTCACTGGAAGTTTAGCATACCATTTGCCCAAGGACCCCAGACTCGTTTCACTCCAGACAGGAACAGTCAGCTTGTTCGAATTGCTCTCGCTGGTCCCGCTTCAGGGGGCCAAGACGGTTTTTACCGATGGGGGACGCACATATGGTGTCCTGACCTGGCAGGAGGGCGAAGCTTGGCGCACGCTGCTAACTCTTCCACAGAAGTCCGCTCAGCGGGCAGAGTTGGCAGCCGTGAACCTTGCCTTGCGCACCTTCGCCAAGGAACGTTTAAATATCATTACTGACAGTCTGTATGTTAGGAACTTACTGCACAGTCTACCGGGAGCTTACATCACTCCCGCGATAGACAAGAATTTGCTTAGCCTGTTCCTCACCGCTCAATTTCATTTGCGAAACCGCACGGAGCCGCTCTATATTGCCCATATTCGAAGTCACCAAGACCTACCGGGTCCGATCTCCGCGGGCAATAGCAGAGCGGATGCGGCCGCAAAGGAAGTTCAGCAACGTTCAGTTTTGGGTGTTTTTACTACTCCGATCCAAAGTCATGCCTTTTTCCACCAAAATGCCAAAGCTCTCGCTAGACAGTTCGATCTGCCACTTTCTCAAGCCCAAGGTATAGTCCGCTCTTGTCAGCATTGTGCAGGGGCGCCGGGGGGGCCCTCGTGGGGGGTCAACCCACGGGGGACAGAGGCCAATCAGGTGTGGCAGATGGACGTCACGCATGTGCCGCAGTTTGGCAGATGGCAATACATGCATGTCTGTATTGATACTTTTTCCCAGTTCGTTTGGGCCACGGCGCAGAAAGGGGAGACTGCCTCCCACGTGGAGCAGCACCTCCTTTCCTGTATCGCGGCGATGGGCAAGCCGCGGCACGTGAAAACAGATAACGCCCCGTCTTACTGCTCCAAGCAGTTGGCCGCCTTCATGGCCACGTGGGACATCAAGCATGCATTTGGGATTCCCTACAATCCGCAAGGGCAGGCGATTGTAGAACGGGTCAATCGGACGCTAAAGTCCTACATTGACAAACAAACAGAAAGGGGGGAGCCTCCAGCCCTCCCCAAATCACAGGGACAAGCACAGTTTTGCTTAAATAAGGTATTGTTCACCTACAATCACCTTAATGTTTTCTCGGACTGTACGCCGCAGGAGAAGCATTTCCGCCGTTCGGAAGCTCTCCCGCGACCTATGGTCCGGTACTGAGTGCCACCGGATCCTTCTTGGAGGGGCCCGGTGCCGCTCATAACATGGGGGAGAGGGTATGCTGCAGTTATGTCCCCTACAGGTGTCGTTTGGATTCCAGCTCGGTGCGTCAAGCCCTACTTGGAACCACATGGCGTGGACGCAGACCGTCCAGAGCCCGATCCCGGAGATGGAGGACCTCACTCTGACCGAGGGGACCCGCCGGGAGAGACCGCGGTCGCGGACGACACCACCGAAGATAACCTGGGGGATGGTCAAGACCCTCTGCCATGATGCCCAGCATGCCATCCAGCGCGAGGAAAAGGAGCTGACACCAGAGAGCCTCGTGGTTGCAGTTTTCGCCCAGATCCATGCCAACTCCATGGCAGTCACCATCATCCTGACCCTCACCCTGCTTTTGGGGGGAGGCGTTCAGGCCGCCTCACTGGAGGCCAGCGATTTAATGCCGGGCGGAGACCTTTCTGCCCGCATGCAGTACAACATTTGGGAAAGGTTGGCAAGCCTTGTCAACCAGTCCAATTTTTGCCTCAGACAGGACGTCGGTTCTGCTTCAATCCTCAGCACCTGCCTCATCCCGGTGTGCCATTCTCCAGGCGCACACCCCCGGGATGGGGATTGGCTGGTGAAGCGATTCTTCAGCCCGTACATCCCAGCGGCTTCCTCGGAATATGCCCGTTGGGAGATGCGGCTAACCATGACTTTACCGGCTGATGCGGCCACTCTCCACACTCCTCGAGTGGCGGTCAGCCCGAACTCTACCTGCGGCCGAATTTACGGTTGCTCCGGAATCGGCCGAACCCGGCGCCGATGCCTCGATGTGGGCAGCGGCAATTGGACTTGCAGTGACCCAGTGCCACGCGGCACACCATATGCACATATCACCCTACCATCTGGATGGTTTTTCACTTGTAACCAGTATACGTTTAACTACATTCCTGCTAATATCACAGACTCTATTTGTTGCATTAGTCGGTTGACACTCTTGCTCCCCACTAAGGATATGATTGCCCCAAGCCCTAATGTTCCTATTGTTTCCAATGTATCCAATGTCCCTTCACTCATACGGCACACTCGCACCACCACGTTAGACAGCTCATGTGAAAGCAGCTTCCGAGTAATGAGACCCGCCGAGTATCTCTCCTTGGCGGTCAGCATCTTTGGCGTGCCAGGCTTAGCCGTCGGCAACGCAAAGAGGATTGGTCGCTTGGCTTGCGGTTTAGCAAAGGCCATCAACCATACATCCTCAGCGATAGCGCTCCTCAATCAGGAGCAGGCGGAACTTCGCCATGCCATTCTCGATAATCGAGCGGCTATCGACTACCTCCTACTGCTTCACCACTTGGGCTGCGAGTCTTTTCATGGTATGTGCTGCTTTAATCTTACGGACAACTCTCATAAGATTCAAAGCCAGATCGAAGATCTTCACTCTATAGTGGCTGGCATCACAGAAGGCTCTGCATGGGGGGCATGGTGGAGCTCACTATGGAAATGGATGTGGTCGTGGATCCCATGGGGGTGGCTCCAGACGGTAATCAAGGTAGTGGTGGGGGTAGTCATACTAGGCATTACAGTCTGCTGTCTTGCTCAATGTATTCCCTCAGTGATCTCAAGATGCCGCCGGAGAAGGAAACCCCGTGACGTCATTCCAGACCAACAGCTGGTGCCACTTCTGCGCAGGGTCGCTTGTCAGGCTCTTAATATAAATAAGTAAGGGGAGATATGGTTTCCCCGTGCCCGGTTGGGCATGGGACGGCTGGGTAGAGGCCTCTTGAGTGAGAAGGCTCCTAGCGGTGGCCTCTGTGGGCAGCCATATCAAGGGGGGTGAATAAATTATAGGGCTATAGGGTTTGATTCACCCAATTAACGTGACCTGACCAGCGGCTCTGCCAGACCGGCAGAACGCTATCTCCTGCATCTCCTGTGTATAATTAGGCAAACATTCTTCCCCCTGGCTTGGCGCTAATCTCGGGCGCAAACAGGGACCATGTTTGTCCAGCCGGTAAGCCCGAAACAATAGGGCTTCCCCTGTCAAATGTTTGCCTGTCATAATTAACTTCCCCTGAAGAGTTTCCCCAATTAACCTGAGTAAACAGGTGACTTGATTGAATCACTGGTGATGGTTTTTTCTACCTGCCTTCTGATCTATAAAAGGTGTATGCATTTTCCCAATAAACACTGATCTGATCCTGCTTCCTTGCCTCGTATTGTCATTGATCAGTCTCCTCCGGGACGTAATGCCGCCCTAGCGGCCAGACATCGCTACAGTTGAATTTTTAGGATTTGAAAAATCTGCTGTGCTGGATTTTTTTTACCGAGCTGTTCATCAAAACAGTGCAACACAGCCACAACATTCGTCACATGCTGGCAAGTGGAATGATTCTGTTCAAGGCTGTTGCTTAGAAATGGTTTGATATTTGCTGCATAGAGGAAAGAGTTTGAAACAGCCACCACAACATAGTTGGTCTGGCTCAATACAGTTGGCGGCATAAGGCAACAGTTTGAAGACAAATGAGGAAGTAGCCTGTTGTCATTAAAACCTTGCAAAGTTTGTGGAACAATATTATTATAGTTCTTTCCCCAGACTAACTACCTGAGGAAATACAAGTGATTGTGAGTCTGTAACTTAATTTCTTTATCTTCCTGTCTCCTTCCATGCAGCTGCTTCTCTGAAAGAGAGACTTGTGTGTGAGCTCAAAGGGAAGTACTTCCAGGAATCATTGGAGTGCTTTTCCTGTGATGGCCTCATTTCCCTTTACCAAGATATCTTGGAGTATTTTGTCCTTCTTGTGGACATGAAGAAGTTGTTCTTGGGCTGAGAGAAAAAGCTTAAACCCTCCTGAAAGACATTTAGTCTAGGTCCCTGTTATGTATTTCCTGAAGCAGCTATTAAAGCTGTTAACTAGCCAAGAACTACTAGAAGATTCACTGGAGATCTTACCAGAGTCTAGAGGTAACAAGGTAATGGTAAAGGTCACCCTTGCTCGAAAGCCAGTCGTATCTGACTCTAGGGTTCAGTGCTCATCTCTGTTACAAATAAGTAATTATAATTTATTCTTTTTCAAAAATAAAGTGATAATTATTTTACATTCTGATTGTAACTCAATGAGAGACAAACTTCTCCCCTTAAGTGGTGTTCACTGCAACCTTTTCATTGCTTTGATAGTTATGGAGTGTGACTTCATTGAACAGTATAGGACAAATATCACACGGTTCAAGAACTGGATTATGGTATGTCTTATTCCACTGCCTTGAGCTATATTGTGGTTGTTGAGAAGACAATGAGGCAGACAGGAAGCTAGCGACGTTAACATTTAGATTTTTTTTTAAAGTATCAAATATAACTACATTAAGAAACTAGGACAGTAAATATATATGTTTAAATACCAGAATTATGATTATTATTTAGACGTAACAAGTTACTACCTGTAACTACTTATTTTGGGATGAAGAGAATGTAACACAGATAAATTTCAAAAATAATGTCAATAAGTAGGTGTTGTGTATTCAGGCTGAATTGAAAGTTGCTCAAGCAACACCTTGCAAAGACAAAATTGTGCTTTCCCACCATCAGAATTTGGAGCTAGATTTGGCGTGAAATCTCCCCTGCAGAGCGCGCTCATTATGATAATAAGAGTTCCGTGATTGGTTACAACTTTGGATCCAGTTCCTTATTGGTTAATACTCATATAGCATGTTATGATTGGTTAGTTATGATTATCCAGCGGGTTACTACATTGTAGCAAAGAGTCACCACCGGGGAGACACTATATAAGCCCCACAGGTAAACAAGGGTGGGGCTGGGCTGGATCTATACTTCCCATAACCAATGCAGGTTAAGCCAGGGCTAACCTGGGGTCTTCTCTATATGCACATCCACAGGGTGTAGTTCAGTGCAGTGCCTTCTACAAGGGGAATTAAGAGAGACCGATTACATGAGACTTGTGTAGCCATCTTATGTCCAGAAGCCTTGTAAGAAGTAACCAGAAGGACTTTACAATAAACCCTTGTTGTTGTTCTGTTCATCATTGCCTGTACTATTCTGGCTAAGGGCCAGACACGACAGTAGGATTGACATTCTTTGCAGGCGCACCCCCCCAATAACGGACACAGACAACATTGAAAGTGGATAACAGCACCGGGCCACATTTATTGATTCAATGCCCTAGTCCGAATTATAAATTTGTATTGGTAAAACGACCAATCATAATTCATAAGGCAAGCAGGCCGAAGTAACACTGGTAAGGTACCACCCCAAAATTGCCAACGGCAATTGGTTACAATGTATCAATTTGTATCAATTTGTTTGTTGACAACAAACAAATTGTTGACCGTAGTCAATAACTAACTCATGACCCCACCCTCTGACGCGTATCCGTGAAATCACAGGGGTGATGCATGCTGGTTAGCAATCGTCATCACCCCATCGCCTGGTTCGTCGTTGACCGGACAACGTTTAACTAATTTATTCCTGTCTAGTGTTGTCCAGTCAATTGCGAACCTGCCGGATACTTGTGGGTCATACTGTTTACCTTACCAGTGCTACCCGCCAATGTGACCAAAGTCAACATTATGAATGCAGAAAGACCCCTATATCAAACCATAGCAACAGTGTGGGATGGGCAAAAAAGCCAGGACCCGGAAGCCAATATGGGTCCCAGCGAAAAATTCCCACCCGGCCCCGAAGCGACCAAAATATCACACTGTTAACTAGGGAGGGGGTGGAGGGGAAAAGACTTCTCCGCTCCGTCGCTGAGGTAAAATGGCAGCTCGGCTGCCTCGTGGCCATCCCTTTTATAAGGGAGCTGGCCACGCCCCTAACTACCCGGATTCTCTGCCCTGTGGGGGGGGGCCCCGCAAAGGGCGCGGCGGCCATTTTGGTGCCGCGCTTTCATTGCAGGCGCACCCCCCCAATAACGGACACAGACAACATTGAAAGTGGATAACAGCACCGGGCCACATTTATTGATTCAATGCCCTAGTCCGAATTATAAATTTGTATTGGTAAAACGACCAATCATAATTCATAAGGCAAGCAGGCCGAAGTAACACTGGTAAGGTACCACCCCAAAATTGCCAACGGCAATTGGTTACAATGTATCAATTTGTATCAATTTGTTTGTTGACAACAAACAAATTGTTGACCGTAGTCAATAACTAACTCATGACCCCACCCTCTGACGCGTATCCGTGAAATCACAGGGGTGATGCATGCTGGTTAGCAATCGTCATCACCCCATCGCCTGGTTCGTCGTTGACCGGACAACGTTTAACTAATTTATTCCTGTCTAGTGTTGTCCAGTCAATTGCGAACCTGCCGGATACTTGTGGGTCATACTGTTTACCTTACCAGTGCTACCCGCCACACGGAGGGGCCTCAAAGAAGACCTGACGCCCCCCCCCCCCCCAGACCGTCAGCTCGGTCAACAGGCCTGCTCGCCAATCACCCAACAGGAGGTCCATACCTCCTCGCGACAGATGGACCCCATCCCCTGCGTACAAGTCATAATTTTGCAGGCTAATATCGGGGTAATGACTGACCCGTCCCCAAGCCCTGTCGGCAAGAAACCGCGCCACCGCCCTATTGACCGTGCGCCTAGCGCGGTCAAGGGCCATGAGGTTAACGCCCCCTCTGTAAGAATGGCGCGGAACAATGTCCGACCAAACCAGGGTTGTGGCAGGCCAGACATAATGCAAGTAGGCGAGTTCCTCGCAAATCGCATGCTTGAGCGATAAGCCGGTGACCTGGCCCAAATCATTGCCCCCCAGGTGTATAATGAGAATGTCAGGCGGGTCAGCACCCAGGCCAGAAAAAAGGAAAGGCCGCAGCTCCCGCCATAACATCCCAGGCTTACCATGCCATGTGAGACTGGCGTGTTCACCCAGTCCCAGTCGGGGTCCCCACTCTGTCGCCGCAGCGTAACGCGCTGCCCTGTGCACATAGCTGTGGCCCACCAGCCATACTGTCACCGGTGTAATACGACACCCAGGGTCTGTAAGAAAATTGAGAAAAAAGGCGGTAAGGTGACTGGATTGGTACTCATGGCGGAAGTGGGCGCACATAAAACTGAAAACATTGCGAGCCCCACCTCCCCATGCTGCATATGTCAGCCCCAGAGTACCCAAAAGCAGCTGCTGTAGAGGCTGCACCAATACGGAATGAATGTGTGCCATAACGGGCACCTGGTAGGCCCACCCTGGTGAGGGCTCTGGCTGTCACCTTCCAAAACTGAAATTTAGTAAGGGGAGACCCATCTTGGTGACAGAAAAACGGGCCGTGGTGCATGCCACGCAGTGCCAGGAATTCCTGTAGGGCACCAACCGGACAGATGTCTGCCAAAGAACACCGTAGCAGTCTTACACCACTGCCTACGCCATGCTGATCTGTTTTAGAGGAGCGTATCCTCAACTGGGCCCAGTCTTTGGCAACATAGACATCTTCGAGTTCCAGTGCCCTACCACTTGCATCCGCCTTAGACAGCATCACGAGTTCGCTGACGCGGAGCGCTCCAAAAAATGCCACCGTTGTGGCTGCATGAAAAAGGGCTGCCTCATAATGATCAAAACAGAGGCCTGGCCAGCCCCGGGCCAACTGGGTAAGAACCCCTGGGGAAATAGGGTGCCGGTCATCCGGGCAACGCCCGCGCTCGCGTACCCACCCCTCCAAAACATGTCTCACACGGAAGTCAGAGGTGGTATCCACATGACCTCCCACTTTGGCCATAAAAGCCAACGCCGAGAGCTTGGATGCTATGGTGCGAGGTGCGAGGCCCTGTGCATGCAGGTGAACCATGAACCGCAGAACATGGTCCACCGGGATAGGCCAGGTCTCTGGCAGGTGACATTGAGCAGAAAATGCCCTGTAAGAATTGAATGCTTGTTGGTACGCCTTACTCGTGCGTGGCGCTAGTGACAGGCCAATCGCCCGGTTCACCTCTCCTTGCCAATAGTCCACATCTCGTCCGGGAGTGGCGAGGGAAATTCCTCCGCATCCGGGGCCAAGGCGCGGAACCGGGAGATCTGCAGGCGGGACAAAGCGTCAGCAATCATTATTAATCCCTGGGACATGCCTGGCCCTGAACAAGACGTTGAGGCGCAGGCAGCGCAGCACAAAATGGCGCACTAGTTCCATAACCCTGGGCGATTTGGAAGTCTGTGCATTGACAATGTGGACAACAGCAGCATTGTCACACCAGAAATGCACCACCGAATTAGCCCACTGTTCGCCCCATAGCATCAAAGCCCCCAGAATAGGGAAAAATTCCAGGTATGTGAGATCACGCAGGCGACCTGTGCCTGCCCATGCCGGTGGCCACCCACCATAGGCCCACTTCCCATTGAAGTACATCCCATAACCCAGGGATCCTGAGGCATCAGACTGGATCTGAAAATTGGGGGATGCCAGGAGGTCAGACCTCCAAAATGAGACCCCATTGAACTCCCTCAGGAATTGCAACCAGACAAACATGTCTGCCCTGATACCCCGGGTAAGCCTGACTCTGTGGTGGGGCCTGGATAACCCTGCCATGGCGTCGCATAAGCGCCGGGCAAAAGCCCTGCCCGGTGCGACCACCCTGCAAGCAAAATTGAGGTGACCATGTAGCACCTGCAGTTCCCTCAGGGATGCCTTACGCTTGGCCAGCAATTCCGAGATAAGGGCCACTATCCTGGACACCTTATCACCCGGCAACCTAGAAGCCTGCACTACTGTGTCAATCTCAACCCCCAGGAATACTAGCTTGGTAGATGGGCCCTCGGTCTTTTCGGGCGCTAAAGGGACACCAAGTTCCTCCATTAGCGTCTGAAATGTGTTGAGGAGACGTGTGCACGTGTCCCAGCCCCGTTCACCCCCGAATAAAAAATCATCCAGGTAATGGGCTACAGACCGGGACCCTGACCTGCGGACGAAAGCCCACTCTAGGAAGGTACTAAAACGCTCGAATGCCGAGCATGATATGGAGCAGCCAAAAGGCATGGCCTTATCAAAATAATATTCACCCTTAAATTTAAAACCCAGCAACTCAAAGTCGCCCGGATGCACTGGCAAGAGGCGAAAAGCCGACTTAATGTCACACTTGGCCAGCAAGGCACCCGGGCCACACGAGCGTACCATGCGCAGCGCATGGTCAAACGATGTATACCTGACTGAACAGAGGTCATCAGGAATAGCATCATTGACCGATCGGCCGGCTGGGTAGGACAAATGATGAATAAGGCGAAACTCACCTAGGGACTTTTTGGGGACCAAGCCCAGTGGCGACACCTTAAGATTGGGAAACGGGGGTGCAGGGAAAGGTCCAGCGACCCTGCCCGCAGCTAACTCTTTTTTAATGCTGGGCGCAGCCACGTCCTCCCTCCCTCTGAGGGATAACAGGTTGGGGGCATCCTGAGGGGACCTATCACCCATGAAAGGGATACGGAATCCCTGCTTAAAACCCTGAAGGAGATACTCCCCATCCTCCCCCTTCGGGTACGATGCGAGCCAACGCTCCAGCATGTCCACATTAATTGGGAAGGGGGCCTTTTGGAGAACCAGCTCCATCTGTGGCAGTCTTGCCAGCCCACTGTCCACCCCTCCCTCTGCCTCGTGCCCCCCCAGGCCTGGGACAGGCAGAGGCTGCGTGGGGGCCCGAACATGTGGGACACTCATGCTTATACCTGCAATTCTTTCTATTGCAGGAACCATTGGACGAGAAAGTCCAGCACAGCAGGCGGGCTGGAACCCCCTGCCCCGCCGCCTGGCGGGTAACCTGCGCTGGAGCCGCTCGCTGGACCGCATGTCCGCAATGGTATCTATCTCCCGGGGCAGGGCGTGTAGGCGTCATATACAAGAGCCAAAGCCTCTGGCACGGCTCATCCCATCTCATCTCGGGGTGGAGGGGAATCCTCATACGGAATTCCTCATCATATGCTAGCCATGAGGGGCCCGGGAAATCAACCATCGCCCTGTATATGTTGTCCAAATATTGGACCATGGGAATAGCTAAATCCGGCCGCGCCCTCAAATACACCGCCATGTATATTAAATAAGCGGGGAGCCAGTTGGCCCAGGTACGCGGCGGCTTACGGCGGCGTGCCTGCTCCTTGTCCTTCTCATCCTGTCCCTCCCTTTCCTCCTTGGTGGGCTCTCTGTTCAGGAGTGAGAAGATATCTACGTACTCCCCCCGCCATATCTTTTCTCTGGTAGTCTGTGCCAAATGATCACCCAATGGCAAGGAATACCCCGCCGTCGGCAAAGCCGAAAAAGGCACAGCCGGCCTAGGAAAAGGGGCCTGAGCTAACCCAGCCACCCCCAGAACATTCCCCGCAGTGTAAGAACAAGTACCCACCCCAGTGCCCAAGGTGGCAGTCGTCGTCGCCGGGTGGGTTGCCGACAGCGTGGCCCCCGCACCACCCGCGCGAGGCCAAGGCCATTGAAAGGCCCCCCTATATTGGGGATGTGTGTGGATGTACTCGCTTGCACCGTATACTCACATGCTGCACCCCCGCGGGCCGCCCCCACCGGGGGTTCCGGCCCACTGGGGGCGTCGGAGCTCACGACCGACGTAGAGCTCATCACCGGGGCTTGACCCGCACCTGGCTGCTGGCTGGGGAGCTGCGAGGCAGTGGCCGAAACCGCACCACGCGCCTGCAGCAGCTCGACCCTCCCTGCCGGCTGTTGTCCTCCTGCCGACAGCGCCTCAAAAGGGACCCCGAAGGGGGCGCCCGCCTGACTGGCCCGAGCCAATGACGCTTCCAGGGCCGCGATGCGGGACAGTAAGGTGTCCACGTTGACCAGGGGCAAAGGGCCGGCCCGCCCGCCTGGTCCCGGCGCGGGTACAGGTCCCTGTACCCCAGGACCCGAATATGGCCATTGGCCAGCACCGAAGCCCGGCAGGGTCGGTGGAGAAACCTGCCAAGGCAGGGGGCCGCACCACCCCCCAAGGCTAGAGGGCCCAGGGAGAGGCTGCGACCCAAGAGGAGTAGGCCCAACAGGGTGGGCAGGTGCAGGAGCGGTGTCCACCGCTCGCGGGCCGCGGGCCGGAACGCCTTCCGCGCCCGCACTCTGATCGCCCACTCCGGGCCAAGGGGCAATAGACCCCATTCCGCTGGCCCCGGCAGGGGCCGGCAAAGGCGGCTGCTGAGGAGGCGGCACCGCGGTCCTCCGACCTGGGTTGCGCCTCCTAACAGCGCGAGCTGCACTCGAAGCTGCCTTCTTCTTCGAAGGCATCTCCACCGAAGCAAGAAGGGAAGCCAGCAAGGCAGAATCGCTACCAAAAGGGCTTCCCGGTAGGCTAAAGAGCGACGGAGACACAGGGGAAAAGACTTCTCCGCTCCGTCGCTGAGGTAAAATGGCAGCTCGGCTGCCTCGTGGCCATCCCTTTTATAAGGGAGCTGGCCACGCCCCTAACTACCCGGATTCTCTGCCCTGTGGGGGGGGGCCGCAAAGGGCGCGGCGGCCATTTTGGCGCCGCGCTTGCATTCTTCATGTAATGAGTAACATTTTCTGGTTACTTGGGAAAATAACTTTTCAGGGACATTTCAACATGATTTCCCCCATACCTGTCAACCACGGCTCCGGCGAATCCGGGACCTGCGCAGACTGGGTCTGCGCAGGTCGCGTTGTATGCATGCGCGTGGAGGGCTACGCCACTTGCGTAGCCTTCTACGCAGGCAGCGTAGCCTTCTGCGCATGCATGGAAGGGAGATACGGAAGTGTAGAGCCCTTCCACGCATGTGTGTAACGTGACCTGCGCAGATGGGCTGCGTAGTGCCTCCTTTCCCCTGCTGCAAAATTACGGGGTTTTGGCAGCGCGGGTCGGGAAATGGCGCAAATCAGTGCCGAATTATGGGGTAATCCCGGCCAAATCGGGATGGTTGACAGGTATGGATCCCCCCCCCCCCATTTTGTAGAATCCTTTTATACATGAAACTATTCCCAGCATAAAAGTAATGAGTGGAGTAATGAGCAATGGTTTTATTTTAAAACACTGTAACAAGTAACAGGATCAGATTATTTATAGAAAATAATTTCTGAAACTCTGCTATGAACACAGCTACTAATCCCAAAAAAAACCTCTGATATTGTTGTGTTCTAATGGTTTTATCTTCCACATGGATTACAATGTATCTGAACCAATGTAACCGTGCCTATAGCAACAATGTAACCTTCAGCTGTATCATATGAACCCTGTAATAGGACGCGAGCTAATGACCACCAGCTGGCAGCAGCGAGCGTCCAAGCTCTCTTGGTCCAAACTCATCAAAGGCAACAGCGCGGGAAGTTTTCCCGCCACCACCTACACCTGGACAAGAAGGGCGTGACCAGCAATGACGTCACGCAGACAGTAGCCAATGGGCTACCATGCAACCACGTTCAAATGTATTACTACTGTATATAAAGAGCTATCGATCCGCCATTACCTCATGTTCCCTCTGTCCACGATGCAATAAACCTGAGTTAACCCAGCCCGAGGCTGTGTCCTGTGTCTTGGTTTTCATACACCAAATTGGCGACGAAGGTGGGATAATGGATCCCCAAGGAACAGCCAGGGCACAGAGCGGGTTCAACATCACCAAACCGCAAGACTGGGAGCTGTTGGAGATGGACTTCCAGGCGGCACTGGTGGAACTCAAAGTCAAAGAAGACGACGAGGAGAGGAAGAGGGCCATCCTCACCAGAATGCTTGGGTTAGAAACCAAGCGGACGCTGGTGGGCATCATCGCTCCGAAGAAGGTGAGCGAATTTAAGGCAGACGACATCATGAAGCTGCTGCGAGAGCGTTTCCGACCCTCGAGGGCAATGTTTCCCGCTCGGAGCGCGTTTTGGAGGCGAGTCCAAGCGCCGGACGAGTCGGTTGAGGCATTCGTGACCGCCATGAGGATAGCCGCCGGCCCCTGTAGATGGGACAACCTAGAGATGGCCCTCAGGGACGGCGTGCTGTGTGGCCTGAAGGACAAGGAGGTGCAGCGCAGCTTGATGAACAAGGAGCCGCCACCCACGCTGGCAGAGGTCGTAGAGGCCGCGGAAGCCGCGGAGTCCACGAATGCGGGAGTGGACGAGATGCACCAGTGGCGTGAGTGGCGTCCTAGAGCCGGCAAGGCGGAAAATTCGGTGCACGGGAAGTCCGGACAGTCGGTGCACGCAACCCGACGGGCCTCAAAGTCGTCTACGGAAGGCAGCGACGGCGAGGAGGTCCAGAAGGTCCGAAAAGGTGGGCGCCGCTGCGATGGTTGCGGAGCGGCCCATGAGCGCGCGAGGTGCCCATTCAGAAAGGCCGAGTGTTACACCTGCGGCCGTCGGGGGCACATCGCCAGGGCATGCAGAAAACGGAAGGAGGGCCGGAGGCAGTCACAAGACCGTTCGACCAGACCGGACCGGCCAGCGAGGTCCAAAGATGGCGCCCAGACCACGAGGAAGCAGGACGGCGTGGGCCGCGTCTCGGACGACAGCGAGGACGACGCCCCAGTGTTCAGCGTGTCCGCGGGACAGTCCCATTACTTCGTTGAGGTACTAGTACAAGGGGCCCCTATTAGGATGGAAATTGACTCGGGGTCCTCCTATTCTATAATTCCCCAGAAAGAGTTCTTGAAAATCGACCCCCACGTGCGGCCCAAACTTAAAACGTTGAGGTCCACGCTACGAGATGTACAGGGAAACAGCATTCCGGTGTTGGGGGTCGGAAAGTTTCGGGTCAGCTTTAAGAGACATTCTGCGGAACTGCCCCTAGTTGTCCTTAAGGGGGGAAGTTGTAGCCTCCTAGGGACGCAGTGGTTTCAGCCCTTAGGCTTGTTCATAGGGGGAGTGCATACAGTGGGAGTGGACCCAATACAAGCGGTTTGCGATGCGCATCCCGCCGTCTTTGAAAAAGGACTTGGAAAGTTCAAGGGACCCCCTGTAGCCTTCGACCTAGACCCGGAGGTCCGCCCGATAAGACTCAAACCGTGCAGGGTGCCGTTCGCACTCAAGGACAAAATATAGGCGGAACTGGACAAACTGGTGGGCCAGGGGATTCTTATTCCTGTTGATTCCGCGGAGTGGGAAACTCCAATTGTAACAGCGCTGAAGGCCAACGGGGAGGTGCGCATTTGTGCTGATTATAAGTGCACAATTAACAAGGCGATCCGCCCTAATGCATACCCGGTGCCGGTGGTCAGCCACCTTTTGGCCAGGCTGAATGGGGGAAAGTGTTTCGCTAAACTCGATTTGGCACAAGCCTATCAGCAACTCCCCGTAACTCCCGCCACGGCCGCGGCACAAACGATAGTTACACACAAAGGGGCGTTCCAGGTGTCGCGTTTACAGTTCGGCGTGAACTCGGCACCCGGCCTTTTTCAGTCGCTTGTGGAACGCCTCCTGAAGGGGCTGGAGGGGGTGTTGCCTTATTTTGATGACGTGTTGATAACAGGGGGGAGTGAGGCCGAACTGGCAAAGAGATTGGATAAAGTACTAACTGTTTTCGAGAAAGCGGGGCTGAGACTGAGGAAGGACAAATGTGTTTTTTTCGAAACTGAGGTCGAGTTTTTAGGGTTCCGGATCACACCCGAGGGTATCAAGCCGTCTAAATCCAAAGTAGCAGCCATAAAGAAGGCCCCTCGCCCCACATCCAAAACCGAGCTACAGTCATTCCTGGGGCTCCTCAATTTTTACCATACATTCCTCCCACGGAAGGCGTCCGTGGCTGAACCGCTTCATCGGTTACTTAAAAAGGAGGAGACATGGATGTGGGGTGACGAGCACGAGAGGGCGTTCAAAGAACTAAAGCAACTCTTAACATCTGAGGCAATCCTGACGCATTTCGACCCCAAACGGCCAGTGGTCTTAGTCTGCGATGCATCCCCGGTGGGGGTGGGGGCGGTGCTTTGCCACGTGTTGGATGACGGAAGGGAGGCCCCGGTAGCGTTTTATTCAAGGTCCCTGTCCCAAGCGGAGCGCAATTACGCACAAACCGACAGGGAAGCATTAGCAATAGTAGCCGGAACCAAAAAATTTCACGATTTTTTGTATGGCCGCCCGTTCAAAATTGTGACTGATCACAAGCCCCTGTTAGGGATTTTCACGGCAAGCAAGCCCACGCCGCAGATCCTGTCCCCGAGGATGCTGCGATGGGCTATTTTTCTCAACGCATACCAACACGAGTTGGAGTACCGGCCCGGAAAGGAGATCAGCCATGCTGATGCACTTTCGAGATCTCCTTTGCCCTTGTCGGACGACCAAAAGACGAGAGTAGAAAGAGACCGCCAGGTGTTGTTAATTGAGGTCTTAGACGCACCCCCAATAGTACCTGCCGACATTGCTAGGGCGACAGGCAAGGACAGAACGCTGGAGAAAGTTAGTTCATGGGTACAGAAGGGGTGGCCGGCATCGTCCCCAAGCACAGAATTCGACCCATTTTTTCGGAAAAAGCTAGAGTTGTCCCTAGAAAGGGGGTGCCTGTTGTGGGGCCAACGGGTGGTGGTCCCTACGTCCCTGCGTCCGAGGGTGCTCGAACTGCTGCACGTCAGCCACCCGGGCATCGTTCGTTCAAAGGCGCTGGCCCGGAGTTATTTTTGGTGGCCACAGCTAGACACAGACATTGAGCACATGGTCGGCACTTGTGAGGCATGCCAGGGATCCCGACCAGAGGCGGCCCGTCTCCCGCATAGGGAATGGGACACAGCAAGGGGGCCATGGTCCAGAGTGCACGTAGATTTCGCTGGCCCATTCCGAGGAACCATGTTTCTCCTGGTGGTGGATGCGTTCTCCAAGTGGCTGGAGGTTATCCCAGTAAAGAGCACGTCCTCCGCCACTACAATTAGCCAGCTGAGGAGAGTCTTTTCCACGTTCGGTTTACCCGACACTTTAGTCAGCGATAACGCTAGTTGTTTCACCTCCGCGGAGTTCGGGGCATTTATGGAGGCAAACGCCATTCGGCATGTCACATCCGCGCCGTTTCACCCGGCCATGAATGGCCAAGTGGAACGGCTGGTGCGTACAACAAAGGATGCGCTGCGGCGCATGGGCCCGGGGGACCTAAATCACCAAGTATGCCAGTTCTTATTAGCGTATAGGGTGACCCCCTTGGTGTCAGGTTACTCGCCGGCAGAGCTCTTGATGCGGCGAAAACTGACCACGATCCTGTCCAGGCTAGACCCGACGAGAGTCGAGGATAAAGGGAAAAACATAGGGTTGGCAGTCTCGAAAGGTTTCGCCGCCGGCGACCCTGTTCACTGCAGGAACTATGCCAGCGCAGGGCCAGCCTGGGTACCAGGGACGGTTGTAGAACAAACAGGGCCAGTGTCGTACCGGGTCGAGACTAGCACCGGCCTCCTCTGGAGGAGGCACGCAGACCAACTGAGGCACCGAGTGAGTGGGCCGGTCAGTGGGGCGCAGCAACAAGATTCAGCGTTAGGGTTCTCCCCCACCCGTTTAGCCCAAGGGGGAGACAGCAGAGGACAACAGTCCCAAGCAAGGGGGGAAGGCAGAAGCAGCGGCCCCGACTCATACCCTTTTGAGACGCCAGTTCTACCAGAGGCCGGGGAAGGGGGAGAGGAGTTCGCGACCGCTGCCCCCGAATGTAATTTTGATTTTGATTTTGCGAGCCGGGGGGGTTCTCAGGAGTGTTCCCCCACCCATCCAAGCGAGAAGAGGGGTTTTTCGTTAGCCCCCAGTGCCCCCGGTTCTTCCCTAAGAAAGAGCACACCTCCAAACAACGCCGCGGAGCCGCGGCAAGTCACTAACGAGTCTCCCTCTCCAATTACAGGACAGGAAACCAGGGAACAAAGAAAAGGTAGCAAACCCGGGGAAAGGCAGCCTGCATCGAGACCCCAACGTGTTCGAAATAAGCCATCTTGGCTGAGAGACTTTGTCTCCTAGGGGGGGGAGTGTGTGTAAGTGTGGGCTCGAGACGTTGTCTCATCCTAGGGGGGAGGGGTGTTGTGTTCTAATGGTTTTATCTTCCACATGGATTACAATGTATCTGAACCAATGTAACCGTGCCTATAGCAACAATGTAACCTTCAGCTGTATCATATGAACCCTGTAATAGGACGCGAGCTAATGACCACCAGCTGGCAGCAGCGAGCGTCCAAGCTCTCTTGGTCCAAACTCATCAAAGGCAACAGCGCGGGAAGTTTTCCCGCCACCACCTACACCTGGACAAGAAGGGCGTGACCAGCAATGACGTCACGCAGACAGTAGCCAATGGGCTACCATGCAACCACGTTCAAATGTATTACTACTGTATATAAAGAGCTATCGATCCGCCATTACCTCATGTTCCCTCTGTCCACGATGCAATAAACCTGAGTTAACCCAGCCCGAGGCTGTGTCCTGTGTCTTGGTTTTCATACACCAAAGATATGGTGGGATGAATCTACATTTTGATCCTCAGAACTACACTGGGAACTCATTCCTTTAGAAGTAGCTTTTGACTTTTTGACCCTTCCTTCTGTTCTGTCTCTGTCTCTGTCTCTCTCCCTCTCTCTGATATTTCTACTCAATGGATAGCTTTCCTCAGTTATGTTCACTTTGGGGTTGCTCCTAGAAAATCTGGAGCCAGCAGAGGTGGTTTGGGCAGACTCAGCTGCACATCTGGATCTCCACACACCAGGGTCTTTTTCCGCTGCTTCCATAAAGCGGATTAAGAAAGCAGCCTGAAGGCAGACAGACTGCCATAGACTGCTGTAGACTGATCTTCCTATGAGCTTGAGGGAATAAGGCTTTTTATCTTTCACAGGGGTAAGACCTGAGCTTTGGGTGATGAGGGCCTTAGGGAATGACAGCAGATAAACTTTTTCCAGAGCTGGCATGACATCAAGCAGATAATCAGCTCCTGGAATATGTGGAAATTGTTACAAGCACAAGGGATTTAGAACAGAAGGTAAACAATATTGATAATTTTAAAATCCCTGCAAAACAAAGAAGGGTTTATTTTTTTTAAAAAACAAGAATAATTTGACGCATTCCTAAGAGCAGTATATATTCATAGAACCAGCTAATTGTGTTCCACAAGGCACTGGAATTTCTTGATTCGGGATTCTTGCTTTCATCTTTGTTTATTGGGAAAGGTTGCTGCTGAAGTAGTGTGAAAGTGAAGTCCAGAGGTTTGATGCATCAGACATTTTTGTGGTAAGGCCTGGGTTCAGCTCCAGGTCATGTATCCTGCCAATGCACTCAGAAATTCTTCTGTTGCACGAAAATCCAAACAAAAAATCCCTTCTTAAGGAAGACTGGAGCATCTTAACCTGCATAAACCTGGACTGATCTCTTCTAAGAATTAAGAAATCAACATCTATTGCCAAAAAAAATTAAAAATAAAATGTTCCAGTACTTTGACACCAATTTAATTGCCAAGGCTCCATCCTGGAATTTATATAGCTAGAATTAAATATATGTATTTCAGGGAATTCTAAATGCATCGCCTATAAATCAGAGGAACTCATATGATGCGACCATGGCAAACTGTTATAATTGTGCAGTGCAGATACACACACAGTGTCTTTTTAGAGAGGAAATAAGGGAAGCAGTGGCCCTGGAGGGACAAGGAAGATGTTTTCTGCTTGCGATAGCACAGTGATGGCAAACCTTGGCATGCCAGCTATTCTTGAACTTCAATTCCCAGAAGCCCTGATCAGCAGGAGTGCTAACTTGAGCTTTTGGTAATTGAAGTCCAAGAACACCTGGAGTGCCAAGGTTCACCATCATGCCTATAGCATCACATTCTCATGACTAGGCTGGGCTTGTGGGGGAGGGAGTCTCTTTACGGTCTCTTACATCTGGCCCTGATTGAAACATCAATCAATTTTCATAAGCCCTCCTTCTGCAAGAACTGGTTGCAAAGTTAGGAACTTAGAGCAGGACTTGCTTTAATATAACATGTCACTATGTTATCATTCTGTGGCGTGTTCCACCATGAAAAAATTGTGATAAAAGAAAATCTTCCCCTGAAGCCATTTCTGGTTCACCGAGTCATGCAGAGTTTGAAAATATTTTCAGCAATGTTGTATTTAAAGGAAAACCCAGCAGTGTCTAGTGAATAGAAGGCTAGGTGAGACTGAACATCTTGGCCCCACCTCTTGGTTTTCTGTAAGTGATTACTTGTACTCATATAAATTGTTATATTTAGATCATTTCCTTCTAGATCAGGGTACCTCAAACTTGGCTCTCCAGATGTTCTTGGACTTCAATTCCCAGAAGCCTTGATCAGCAGGTGTACTGACTTGAGCTTCTGGTAAATGAAGTCCAAGAACACCCAGTGAGCTGGGTTTGAGGAACCCTGTCCTACCTAGATCATTCTCTCCTTCAGAGGAATAGTGTGTCCCTTCTTCTCTTTTGCCAGCTGTTGAAAGGTTATGAAGCAGTCGCAAGTTGCCCATGTTAGGCCTTCAGCTCACTTGCATACAGAGAGGTCAACTCTACAGTAATCTGTACTCTGTGTTTTTCATTGCTTTATCACAAATTGATTTGGGGGGAAGGGGATAAATATAAATATTTCCTTTGCTTTACCCTGAGTATCCTGCATGACTACTGCTAATTCATAGCCATCAGTTCATTTTATGGCACTCTGCTAACATAATGACTACAAGTTCCTTACACAAAGTGAGCTCCAGATAGTACATAACTTCTCGGAATACAGTGTCAAGATGGTAATTTTTCATAAGATTGCTTACAAAAAGCCCATCTACACAGAAGGCATTCATTCAGACTTTTCTGCACATGTTTCTGTGCGTGCAACATGGATTATCATGGTAGATTGGAATGCTTGAACAGATTTCCACCACATCCATCTTCAAGGAACAGGGTGAGGCTGAATCCTTTGTGCCTGAGTGTCTGTGCCAAAACAAATATTCAAGACTATCTTTTCTGCCAGGATGCACAATCACCTTTGTTATACATGGCTCTCTAATTAGGCATACAAAACAAATACCTGATGCATTGCAGGCGCACCCCCCCCCCCCCAATAATGGACTCAGACACAAATGAAAGTGGATAACGGCATTGGGCCACATTTATTGATTCATGCCCTAGTCCGAATTATAAATTTCTATTGGTAAAACGACCAATCATAATTCTTAAGGCAAGCAGGCCGAAGTAACACTGGTAAGGTACCACCCAAAATTGCCAACGGCAATTGTTACAATGTATCTATTTGTATCAATTTGTTTGTTGACAACAAACAAATTGTTGACCGTAGTCAATATCTAACTAATGACCCCACCCTCTGACGTGTATCCATAAAATCAGGGGGTGATGCCAGCTGTCTAGTTGTAACCATCACCCCCTCGCCTGGTTCGTCGTTGACTGGACAACGTTTAAACAACTTATGCCTATCTAGTGTTGTCCAGTCAATTGCGAACCTGCCGGATACCTGTGGGTCATAAATGTTTACCTTACCAGTGCTACCCGCCCATGTGACCAAAGTCAACAGCAGCACAGAACAAACCCCTATATCAAACCATAGCAACAGTGTGGGATGGGCAAAAAAGCCAGGACTCAAGGGCCAATTGCGAGTCCCAGCCAAAAATTCCCACCCGGCCCCGAAGCGACCAAGAAATCACACTGTTAACTAGGGAGGGGGTGGAGGGGGAAAAACTTCTCCGCTCCGTCGCTTCGCCAAAATGGCAGCACGGCTGCCTCGTGGCCAGCCCTTTTATTAGGTTGCTGGCCACGCCCCTAACTACCCGGATGGCTTCGTCCGGTGGGGGGGGGGCGCAAAGAGCATGGCGGCCATTTTGGCGCCACGCTTCCATTTTCACAATTATACCTTTTTAATACCCGAAAGAGCACTCCTTCCAGATACAGGACCAGTACCCTATCTAGGGAGACATTCACACTTTCTTTCAGTGAAAGGTTCACTCTTGTCATCATTGCATCTGGAAGATTATATGGGGGGGATATCTTTGTCAATGTAAATAGATTAGCAATATCCCTGTGTGTGTAATTTGCTATTATAGCCCATGATTTTTGGGGTGGTGGGGTGTGTGTGGAGGATTACCAGGAATGCTGGGGGATTGGGGCTGAGTTTTGGATCTTTGATCTTTCCCATGATATTATTCCCTCCCATTCTGAAAATATATAGGACTAGCAGAGGTTGCCCGGTGTTGCCGGGCTGTTTTAAATGGTGTTGGAAGGTTTTTGTTTTTTTATTGTTTGTACAAATGAGGTTAGTCTGTAATTGTGATTTTTAAAATGTTTATTTATACACACGAGCTGTTATAAACTGTGATCAGCTTTTTTGGGTTTGTTTTTGTGGTTTAAAAAAAGAGGAAAGAATGATATAATTTTTTACAATTATTTTATTTTACCAAATAATGTTTTAGTATGTGAATTTTTTTTTAATAGTAGTACCTTGGATAATAATTTTTAAAATGTGAAAGTGCATGTTTTTTTTACATTCAATGTTTTGAAACTGTGTTTAGATTTTTGTGTGTGTGTGTGTGTGAAAACTCTACACAGGATTTTAGAAATGTTCTCATTTTATTATTTTGTGATTTATTTCTGATTTTTGTGAAATGTTTTCATTTTATTTGTTTGTGATTTGTTTGTGATTTGTGTGAATGTATGATGTAATGTTATGTTTTTGACTGTTTTTTCTCTTGTGGCCTCTGGGTGGGGGTGTTGAGTGTTTGTTTTACTTTGACTGTTTTTTGTCTACTGGCCTCTGGGTGGTGCTTCTTCCGGTAAGTAGTCTCTTTCTTTCCTCATTTCATTTCCGGACGTCATGGAGGGAGGACGTGTGGTGGTAAATTGGCTGGTTTAATTTCTTTTGTGGGTTTTTTTGTTTTGTTTTTATTTTTTGGTGTTTTTCTGTGTGTTTTTTCTGTTTGGTATTCTTGGTTTTGATTAATTTTGGATGTTTTTGTTTGTGGGTTTTTTAATTAATGGTTTATTTATTTATTGTGTTTGTTTTTTACTTTTGTTTCTCTTTCAAGGGGGGAAGGCACTGGTGCCTTGGACCCCGCTTGAAAGCGAAACACTTTTTCGGTAAGTAAAGTCAGTGGGCGGAGCGCCGTCCGCTGGCTTTACTTCCCTGGAAATGGGTTCACTTTCAAGTGGTGGCCAAGGCACCAGTGCCTTGGCCCCCGCTTGAAAGCAAAACACTTTCCTTCCCGCAGCATGGCCTCGCTGGCCGGACCGTGGGAATCCCAGCGCCACTTCAGGCGGTGTTTGTGTTTGGGGTTGGCTTTCCATCCCGCGGCCCAGCCTTGCTGGCTGGACCGCAGGAATCCCAGCGCCGCTTCAGGCGGTGTGTGTGTGTGGGGTGATGAGCATTCATTCCTGCGTCCCGGCCTAGCTGGCCAGACCGAAGGAATCCCAGCACTGCTTGAGGCGGTGTGTGTGGGGGGGTGGGCTTTCCTTCCCACGCGGTAATCCCAGCACCGGTTCAGGTGGCATTGAGGTGGGTGGGCTTTCCTTCCCACGGCCCGGCCTCGCTGGGCGGAACATGGGAACCCCTGTGGTGCTTGAGGCCGCTCGTTTTTCTGTGTGGCTGTGAGGCACTGGGTTTTTAATTTTAATTTTTCGCGCAGCAGGCTTCTCAGTGTTCTGCACGCTCATGGCGCGCAGGACTCTGGGGTTTGTAGTAATGGGTTTGTGGTTTGTGTTTGTGCTGCATTTTTTTCTCTGAGGCTCGATTTTGATTGGCCATGGTGCGTTTCTCAATGTTCTTTGTGCTCACGGCTATCCGCCTGATTGGCTGTGGCACGGCATGGCATAAAGAACGTTGGGAAATGAGGTTGTTTTCCTTTTTTTGTGTTTGTGGGGCTCTTGCCTCACTGGCACATTTCTCAATCCTTCGTTGACCTGCGGATCCAGTTCGGGCGTCTGCACAAATGGTCAGTGCGGGCTAGTAGGGTCTGGCTAAGGATTGTATCAGAAGTTCTAATGGTTAATGCTTGATTTTATAGGTTACTAGCAGAGGTTGCCCGGCGTTGCCGGGCTGTTTAAAATGAGTTTTTTTATGGACCATTAGAAAGGCTGAGCGAAGAAAAATAGATGCCTTTGAGATGTGGTGCTGGAGGAGAGTTTTGAGAGTCCCTTGGACAGCGAGAAGAACAAATAGGTCAATAGTAGAAGAGATTAGCCCTGAGTGCTCATTATAAGGTCAAATAGTAAAGATGAAGCTGAAGTATTTTGGACATCAAATGAGAAGAGAGGATTCACTTGAGAAGGCCTTAATGCTGGGGAAGGTGGTTGGCAAAAGAAAAAGGGGACGGCCAAGGATGAGATGGCTAGATGGCATTGTAGATACAATGGGTACGGAGTTGTGTGGACTGAGGAGGATGGCGTTGCCGGGCTGTTATAAACTGATCAGTTGTTTTTGGGTTGTTGTTGTTTTTTGCGGGGGGGGGGTTTAAAAAAAAGAACAAAGGATGATATATTTTTTCCTTTTTTATTTTACCAAATAATGTTTTATAATGTGTCTTTCTTCAAAAGTGTGTGTTGGTGGTTAAGGGTGGTTTTGGGTGTGCACAACCACCACCATCCATAGAATACCACTCCAATCACCAACACACATATTAAAAATTTATGGCAAGGCAGGAGTGTCGTGTGTGTGTGTGTGAGAGAGAGAGAGGGGGGGTGAGTGGGCTTCCCTTACCAGGGGCTGCCTTGCGGCCCGTGGGAAGGAAGCCCAGCGGCGGGGTGTATGTGTGGGTTTTCCTTACCGGGGGCTGCCTTGCGGCCCACGGTAAGGAAGCCCAGCGGTGGGGGAGGGGGTGTTTGTGGGCTTCCCTTACCAGGGGCTGCCTTGCGGCCCGTGGTATGGAAACCCAGCGGTGGGGTGTGTGTGGGCTTCCCTTACCAGGGACTGCCTTGTGGCCCGCGGTAAGGAACCCCAGCGGCAGGGGTGGTGGTGTGGGCTTCCCTTACCGGGGGCTGCCTTGCGGCCCACGGTAAGGAAGCTCAGCAGCGGGGGGGGGGGGTTGTGGGCTTCCCTTACCGGGGGCTGCCTTGCGGCCTGCGGTAAGAAAGCCCAGTGGTGTGTGTGTGTGTGTGTGTGGGCTTCCCTTACCAGGGGCTGCCTTGCGGACCGCGGTAAGGAAGCCCAGCAGCGGGGGGTTGTGGGCTTCCCTTACCGGGGGCTGCCTTGCAGCCCGCGGTAATGAAGCCCAGCGGCGGGGGGTGGTGGTTGTGGGCTTCCCTTACCGGGGGCTGGCATGCGGCCCGCGGTTAGGAAGCCCAGCGGTGGGGGGGCTTTACTTACCGGGGGCTGGCTTCCCTGGGACTCACTGGCTTTCTCAGAGTTCTGCGCACTCACAGCGCGCAGGACCCTGGGGATTGTATTTTTTCATTTGTGCGTTCCCTTTGTGCTTCTTTTTTTCTGAGTGGCTCGTTTTTGATTGGCCGCGACGTGTTTCCCCACGTTCTTTGTGCTCCCGCCTCTCAGCCTGATTGGCTGTGGCGCAGCGCGGCGTAAAGAACGTTGGGAAATGAAGTTTGTTTCCCTTTTTTCGCGTTTGTGGGGCTGTTGCCCCACTGCCGCTTTACTCAATCCTTCGTTGACCTGTGGACCCAGTCCGCCCGTGTTCCCGAAGGGTGAGTGCAGGCAAGTAGGGCCAGCCATAGGAACCTATAGCAAGTTCCAACGGTTAACCCTTGGTTTTATAGGTTAAGAAGATGCTACACATATTATGTCATGTTGCACCAACACACATTTCCTTCCTTCCAGAAACTGTTGCTCGTCTCAGGATGAAAACGTGCACAGTTTAAAAGTTTCAAGTGTCTATTTAAAAGTCATTCTCTGAACTTTAACAGCTAAGATGTTGCCATAAAAAGAAAGGAAAGGGAGCTTCTGGATGCAATAAAACCCATTATTATACAATCTAAAAGGCTTTGCTGTTGCAAAAATCCTGCAAAGTAGCATTTGGTTTTTATTTTTCAGGACTTGTGGTGAACCAGAGATGTAACTTCATGATGAGCAGATGGATCTTGTTTTGGTTTTAATACATAGAATCACTCTTTTAATATTTTACTTCAGTGTACAACGGAAAGTCATACAGGAACGCAAAGCTGAAACCTCAGTACAACAGCATCTTCCTGCTGTGTGATATTGTGCAACCTGTGTGCCCTCCAAAACAGTTTGCTGCTATGTGTCATCAAGTCTTATCCATTTTATGGCAATCCTAAAAGGATTTTCAAGGTATGTGAAATATTTCAGCAGTAGCTTTACTACTGCCACTCTCCAGTGATTTTCCATGGCCAAGCAGGTTTTGAAGCTCAGGTCTCTTAAGTCTTAGCCTGTCGTGCTATCATCTACACTACACGGCTCTCTCCAAAATGGTATCTGCCTGAAGAAAACAGATTCCCAGTACTGTAATGTAAGAATCTCCAAAAGATAATATCTCCTATTTGGGACAGTGGTTCAGGCAGTATTTTTGAAACACAAATATCAAGTTTTAATCATGCCCTGATGGCATCATGGATTCAACTCAGTTTGAGCACATGTTTAAAGTAAAAATATTTTATCTGAATAACATTTCTTGGTTGATTTATACTGCAAGTCTTTACCCTGCACCTAGCACTGGCATGTGTCCTAGGCAATATGAGTACTGTATATTAGCCAGACTGCACCTTCTAAATTTTTAAGAATAAATTCAATCTTGTATCCACATTGGAGCGGAGGATTCTTGACAACAGTGTGAAATCTAATAGTCCCTTTAACAGTAGCCCTTCACTGAGCATGAATTTTATTGCCAGTCTACAGAGAGATGATTGCTGCAAAACCTGAAACTACCTAACCTCAGGGTCAAGTTACACAAGGAACCAGCTGCACATCTAGAAGATATTGGGACATTTTCCCTGCACTTCTTTTAAAACCAAATGCCTGAGCATTCAGATTTCTACATTAAGATTGTGTTTACCTCCAGATATCCAATCTCAAAACAAAAGTAAACTGATCTGTAAACAGATTGTAATGAAGAAACCAGTATTAGAATAAACAGAAATCTTTTTTCCCTTTTAATGAGATCTGCTTCTAATTGGATCATTTGGTTTGATCCTTCAAGCTATGGCAGAGCCGGTTCCATTTTAATTTCACCTCTAAACAGTTGGTCTAGATCTTGCCTTTCTTGGAGATTAAAATGTGAAATTGACAATGATGTCACCAATTTTCCTTTCCTTGATTACTAGTCCATTTTACCTCCCCGCTATCAGCCCTAATTGGTTGTAACATACATGAGCCAGTTTTACAAGGGAAAAGGAAAGCTTGCAGCAATGATACTACCCTACAGCAAAGCAAATTCCTTCCCTTCCAGTTCCTTCCTTTCCCTTCCCCACAGGTCCTGGCTGTGCTCCGATTCTCCCGGCTAAAGTTGCAGGGCAACCTCAAGTGAGGGAAGAATAATAATCTTCATAACTGTAAACCCACATCCAGCAATTTAGCTAGCAGGTGTGCCTTAGTGCAACAGAACTTTACCCCCCTCCACTATTCTCTAACTCATTGATGGTGAACCTTGGTACTCCAGCTGTTTTTGGACTTCAATTCCCAGAAGCCCAAGTCCCTGTGAATCCACAAAAATGGGTTTATTGCATGTACACACCGTAAACCCATTCATGTGGATTCACAGGGACTTGAGCTTCTGGGAATTGAAGTCCAAAAACAGCTAGAGTGCCAGTAAACCCATTCATTTGGAGTCACAGAGACTTGGGCTTCTGGGAATTGAAGTCCAAGAACAGCTGGAGTGCCAAGGTTTGCCACCACTGCTCTAACTGCTATAGTCTTCCTTGTTAGCTGAAAACTAGCCCTAAAGGGTTTTTTTATTACTCCAGAGCTAATTCTGGGGTTGCTGAGCAACAACAGGAAGGAGATCCCCTCTCACGCACACAAACACTATTCTGCTGATAGGTGCAATGACGTCTTTCCATCTGTGGAAATACCTCATTGTAACTTGGCTCGTGTGTTGGTATTGCAAAGGAAAAACAGGAGAGGAAGGACATTTGTAGAGGAAAATAATAAGCTTCACGACCCAGCCATTCTTCTGTACAAACTCTCCCCCAACATAGTTATCACAGCACATATGCTGGGGACAAATGTGCCAAAAAGCAGGGAACAGAGACATTTACTTCAGATTTTGTATGGATCTGAAAGAAAATGTTGTTTTTCCTTCCTGCAGCAAGAGTAGGGTTGTTTTTGTAACTGTAATAGGCCATCCAACCAAAACAGTACAAAAGCTGTGCAAGTTGTTGGTAGCACCAGATAGTGTGAAGGAGGATGTGAATGAAAGGAGGAATCAGATTGATCTTGTGGTCTGCGTGGTATTTTAAGAGGTACTGGAGGAGGGCAAATGACACACAAATGCAGTTTATCAGATGGTGTGATAGTATTAGATTTCACCCAGCATAACATAGAGATAATTGTCGGAAGCAGGAAAGACAGAAAAAAATTACCCTCTAGTGAAGGCTAGGTGAAGACAGCTTTGTTGTTGTTATTAGCTGTCAAACCACTTTCAACTATACATAAATTAATGAACTCCAAAAGGCCCTGTCATTTAAAGGCCTACTCAGGTCTTCCAACCTCAAGGCTGTGGTTTCCTTTACTGAGTCAATCATCTCATGTTTAGTTTCCCTTTCTTTTTACTGCATTCAATGCTTCCTAGTGTCATTGTCTTTTTCACTGAATGTTGTTTCCTCAGGATATGCCCAAAGTATGATAGCCTCATGAGAGGTTGTGATTGCAACTTAAAACACTGAGGGATGATCCAAACTGATGGAAACTGATTATGAGGAAACAAAGTGATTGTATTGGAACACATATAAGGAGCCAGATCTTTTTGGATGTTTGCATTTTAGGCATTTGAAGAGATGAATAGATGGTATTGTGGACACAATGGGCACAGAGCTTGGCGGGCTGAGGAGACTGGTGGAGGACAGAGGTGCCTGGAGGAAAATGGTCCATGGGGTCGCAAAGGGTCGGAATCAACTGTGCAACTGAACAACAACAAAACTATAATTCTGTTACATTTTATGTAGGGGCAGAAACAGTCAGGATAGTTTCATTATCCTCAATGTTATGCTATTTAGCAGATTGATAAATACTATGATTTTTGGTTAAATACAGCATCACAAAGAAATAACAGATTATGTTTATGATTTTACAAACACTACATTTTTAAGAATCCATTCTTCAAGAGATAATGTTTTATCAGCACTCAATTGCAAAGCTGCCAGGGTTGTCTATTTCTGCTCTAGAACACAAACAAATACCCATGTTTCTTTTTTGCTCATTTCTTATCATACTGCCTTCCCTAATCTGGCACTCTCAAGATGTTTTGCACTTCGATTCCCATCAGCCCCAACCAAGACAAAGAGACGAACAAGGGATTTCTGGTCAACAACATCTCAAGATCACCAGATTCAGAAGCAGGAAGAGAAGAGTCAAGTAGAGCACTCCATATGAAGTGTAAAAATGGAGCTTGCTGTTGCAGTAGTTACACAAACACACCACTCTTGTTTGATAAATGAATGATAAAGTGTTTTGCTTTCTGGAAGCTACAGATGCTTCTTGAATGGTATTTCAAATTGTGAAATACAAAAATTTGTGTATGATTTCATACTCCTGCATTGTTCAGATCCACATGTCAGTTCTTCTATGCATGTGAATGCCTTTGAGAGAACAATAATGCAAGAACAGCTGTGCAGACTTGGAGTGACAATATAACCAAACTTGTCTTCTGTCTCCTGCAATGGTCATTAGTGGAAATATACCCAGGACATTTAAAGAGATGCTCAGTCTTTCCCAACTAATTCTTGTTTATATGGGCACAATTCTGTTGCCTTCTGTCCAAGATGGCAAACCGTGACACTCCAGATGTTCTTAAACTTCAATTCCCAGAAGCCCAAGTCAGCACTCTTGCTGGTCAGGGCTTCCAGGAATTGAAGTTCCAGAACACCTGGAGTGCCAAGGTTCATCACATGGAGGTATAATAAAACAGGTCCCCTTGGTTGGGGAGGGTTGGGGGGACAAAAGGGGTCTATCTCCCCAACCCTCCTGGTCCAAGGGAACGTGGCGGAGAGGGGATCCCCCACAACACCCCATATTAAAGAGAAGTGGTTTCTTCTCTTTAACAACGGTGTTGGGGTGGTGGGTTCAGGAGGGTTGGAGAGACAGACCCCTTTTGTCCCCCTCAACCCTCCTGGACACAGGAGACCCGGGAGACAGGAGCGAATTCACACACCCCCAACACTCTGTTGTTAAAGAGAAGAAACCGCTTGGGGTGTGGGGGGATCCCCTCTCCGCTGGGTCCCCTGGGTTCAGGAGGGTTGGGGAGACAGACCCCTTTTGTCCTCCAACCCTCCCAACCCCAGGGGAGTCAGTGGAGAGGGAGATCACAACCTCCTACCCACTGATACTAAAAGGGAATCCCCGACCGGGTTTTCCCTTTTAATATCAGGGGGTGGGGTGAATTCGATCCCCTCTCCCTGGTCCCCTTGGTTTGGGAGGGTTGGGGGGACAAAAGGGGTCTGTCCTCTAACCCTTCTGGACCCAGGGGACCCAGCAGAGAGGGGGAATCCCCCCCCCCAAACACTCCATTTTTAAAGAGAAGAAACCGCTTGGTTTCTTCTCTTTAATAACGGGGTGTCCTGTGGGGGATCCCCTCTCTGCCAGGTCCCCAAGCTCTGGAAGGGTTGGGGAGACAGACCCCTCTTGTCCCCCCCCAACCCTCCCAGACCCAGGAGACCCAGGAGAGGGGATCGATTCCACACACACACCCCAAACACTCTGTTTTTAAAAAGAAGGAACCACTTAGTGTTTTCTCTTTAATAACAGGGTGTCCTGTGGCGGATCCCCTCTCTGCTGGCTCCCCTAGCTCTGGAAGAGTTGGGGGGACAGACCCCTTTTGTCCCCCCAACCCAGGGGACTCAGGAGAGGGGATCAATCCACCCCTCTCCAACACAAGAAGCAATTGTAAACAGTAGTCTGGAGGTAATGTTTTGGGGCATCTAATATGGTGGCAGGCCATGTCCACTGGCTTCAAAAAACTTACAGCATGAAGGCTGTAGTGCCATCTCCTGTTTTATTATACCTCCATGGTTCATCATCACTGCTATGTGATAATAAAATCATAGAATGACTGAGTTGGAAGGGGCCATCATAGAATGACTGAGTTGGAAGGGACCATTGGGTCCAACTCTCTGTTCAATGCAGGAATCCAAATCAAAGCAGATCTCATCGATAGTTGTCCAATTTTCTCTTGGAAATGATTTATCTTGGCTAAAAATGAATAGATGATTTATCATTGGCTAAAAGCTGGTTGAGCTAAGATTAAGTCATCTGAGGCTGTGCTGAAGCCAACATCCTTCCAGTGTACAGTTAATGGAAATTACTCAGGATTATCTTGACCAAGCTAACTGGATGTGTCAGCATGGTCACCATGAGTCTAGGTTTTTTTCCTTTATTCATATCAGAGTGTTGGACAATTTAAAATTTTGAGTGTATATGAAATACAGGTAAATTCCAAACAAATTAAAATGTTAAGGTAATTAGATTATTTTTGACCAGAAGTGGGCTATTTCAATAGTCTTATCTTGGTCATTTACTGGATCCCCTTTTGTACACATGGTGGGGCATACATTTCATGCATTTAATGTCTGCATTAATTTAAATTCTCCACATTTCTCAGAACATTTGTCCTACATCAAGCAGCCCCATTTCACTTCATTATTCTTTGATCTTCCTACTTCACTTAAAATACTAGTAAATGACTTTCAATGTTCTTGCCAGAATCTTGTCCTCATGGGAGATGCTCTTCTTCATTTACCCGTTCAGCAAAGTGTGTTGTTTTTTCTCTTCATATGTTTAGCCAAGCCTATTCTGGTCTAATATTTAGAGCTTGTAAGGAGTGCAGAAAACTTTTCTTCAGTTTTAGCCATTGTCTAGGGAGTTGGGGTCCATGAAGTGGATGGTTTCATGCTATATTACATTATTTTGCACATTATTTGCTAGCAACTCTTTATATGATTTGAAACTATCTTTTATGCTGCAGTAGATCTAAGACTTGAGCTGAATAACTCTTGCCAGACCTAAACCCTGCCTTTTCTGGAATTAGAAGAGGTTCAATTTTAAGGGCTAGATAATTTACTGCAATTTGTCCAAATATTTTGTATAAATGACAAAGTAGGAGATTGGCCTGTAGCTTTTGGGGTCTGATAGTTCTTTGCCAGGTTTCAGTAGAGTGATTACTCCAGTTTTCTGCCATGTTTTTGTGATTTGTTATGGTTTTCTCTACTTTCGCCAATATAAGGCTGTAGAAAATTCCTTTGAATTTGCTCTGAATATCTTTTTGATGTTTTATTTTTATTATGCAATGGTTGGTCTTCCCTTATTTGGTTTTAAGTTATATTTGCATACAGTGTTGTTGTTGTTGCTGTTAGACTTGTATGCCGCCCCGCTTGCACAGCGACTCTGGGTGGCTAACAGAGATACAAAATATACAGTTTCAATTACAATTACGAGGTTTCATATCATCACAATACAAAAATGTTTCAAAATATCATCATCACAAATCATCACAAATTGCAATATAAAAAAATATCAGTATCACAATAAAAAAGCATCACAAACAATGCAATGTAGGGACACTCAAAATGGCCAGGCCATAGTGGAGAACTCAAACTAAATGTACCAGTAATCACAAACCAGAATTAAGATTGCTGGGGGAAATATAAACAACCTGATTCGCAGATGATACCACCCTAATGGAAGAAAGTGAAGATCTAAAGAGCCTTTTGATGAGGGTGAAAGAGGAGAGCACTAAAGCTGGCTTGAAACTAAATATAAATAAACCAAGAGCATGACATCTGGCCCCATGATTCCCTGACAAGAAATGGGGGAGAAATGGAAGCAGTGACACACTTTACTTACTTTTAGTGTCCTTTTGCTTGAATTGATGTTCAGTCTTTTCAGTAATCTCCAAGATTTCTGGCTGCTTCGTGCCATGTCCAGCTCTGCCATAGTGTCTATCCAGTGAAATGTTGTTGTTGTTTTGTTTCTGCAAGAGCCGAGAACAAATTTATCCTAGCTTTTATTGTATGAAAAGCCTTGCTGAATGATGTGGATGCAGCACGGTATCATTGTTTAAAGCTGCTGCATTTGAAGTCAGAATAAACTTCTAGCATGAAGAAGAGAAGACATGCTAAACAAAATTGCAGTACAGTACAGTCTTTTATTTTGGTTCTAATCTTATTTTGCAACCCTAGCTCCAATTACCTCTTTGGGGCTTATCTGGAGAGCAAAAGGAAAGTTAGTCATTTTATAAGTTAAATAAAACAATATAACTGTTACTGTATCTAGTGGCAATGGGTTCTGAAAATAGTATGGTTTATTCTTTAGTCTTTTAAAACCTGTTCCTGTTTTTGTACCCCTATCTGCTTTCTGTTTTGATTCAGAACTCCAACATACTGCTTTGTAATGTCCATTAAACAGAAGGATATGAACACTTTTGCCTCACACAAAAATCCCTTCTAATTTTTCCCAGGCTCTCTCTTTTTAATCCTTAATTTGTTCCACAAACTTGAAACAGTATTGAATAAAACATTCCAGAGGGTAAGTGAAATTGTTAATCAATTAATCTGAGCAATCAGATCTCATGTATGAGTTTCAAAACAATTATTCTTCCTCTGTGGTTTCATTTTTATCTCCAATTTCAGCTACTATTTTTACAATTCCCAATAGTTCAAATTTAGGAGGACAGATTTAGTGAATTCCTGCATGATGCAGGAGGCCCACCATGTGGAAACTTTATGAACCCAGAAACAAAAACAAATACAAACAATGGTGGGGAGGGGGACCAGCGCTCAGAGGATTCACGCGTACATATGGCTTTTACCATCTGGCATACAATTCTTCAACACGGTAAATCTTCCCAAGTGGAATCTCTTTTATGAATGCTAATAAATAAAAACACATATGCCAGAGGCTCTTAGAGACAACCTCATCAAAATCTGGAGAATGCTTTACATCACAGTGCCACAACATAGCATTAGAGAATATTATGTGATCTGATCATTTTAAAAATTGCATTCAAGTACACACATTTTCGATTGAAGTCACTTGCACTGGTGTTTTCTCAAGTTGACTGCTCACTTTGAAAAACCATAAAAAGAGGAAAGAATAATTAAAGACTGAATAATTCATGGATATGAATGAAGAAGGGTCCAAGACTGTCCGTGGTGTGAAGAAACTATTCACATTAAGTGACCTATGACCTACAGCGACCCTATGAAAGAAAGACCTCCAAAGGTCCTCTCATTATCAATCTTCCTTAGTACTTTTTTCAGTTTTCTTTATTGCATCATTCCATCTCATATTTGGTCTTCCTCTTTTACTGCTGCCTTCAATATTTCCTAGCATTACTATCTTTTCCAGTGATTCTCTTCTTATGATGATGTGCCCATTCTTCTTCTTTCGTGTCCTGGTCAAACCCTGGATTGCCACTTTCTTCGCTTTGTCGTTGCCCAAGTCCATGTCTTCATCAGTGCATGTCTCTGGCAGCAATTGACAGACCAGTAAATGAGCCAGACTCTGTGTCTCTCCACTTGCACACTGTGTGTTGTTGTCCTCCAGCAGTCACCACTTGAACATGTTGTTCTTGCATTTAGGGACTCCAACCCTCAGCCTATTCAGGGTCCTCCAGGTGATGTAGGTGAGATTGAGATCTTCAGCTATATCCTCCTTTAATGGTGTTCCTTGTCCAGCGAGTTCCTTCCTCATTCTTCTAATTTGGTTTTGCTTTTGGGTGCCCTCAAGAATGTTTGTTCTTGCCATTGAAACCACCTTCCAAACATGTTTGGGTATACCTGGGGCTGATGAGGACTTTGCGTGTCAAAAGGGCTCAGGACTAGAAAGTGGCTCATGCAACTGGATCAGTGGTACAGGTGTCATGGTGCAATGTGGAAGGCAAATGGAAGGCCACTGCATTATATTGCTCCCAGGACAATCTTCATGGTTGATCGCCATGAGGATAGGCAGTATTTGGAATCAGATACAGTACTTAAAGAATAATAATAATACTGTAGCTAGTAAAAAGGACAACATATGGAAACCTCACTATCAGCAAACCTTTCTACATATGTCTATTCAGAAGTAGGTCTCATTTAGTTAACAGGCTTACTCATGAATACTGTAATTGGATATGAGATAGCAACCTTTGAGCAAATAATCCCATTTCATAGAATCATAGAAAATTCAAGTGGGATTTAATTCATTTGGAGACCCTTCCCCTTCCATGTGTACATCTCCACCCAAGGCTGCTAATCCTCAGGGTTGTCAGGTGAGTTAACTACTGCCTGACGATCAGTGTTAAGTCAATGGCAGTATGGTCTACTCCACTACCATAGCAGGATAACCTGGCCTGACACATTGGAGAAGCAAAATATTGTTTAGACATAGGCCTTGTGTCAAACAGTATTTTGTAGTCTCCCCAGGAAGGTCAGTGTAAACAAGCCCAATACATACTCTAATTTTCTACTCCACTCTAGGTCTAAGTCTATTTCTAGTGACTGTACCACACTGGAATAAATAATACACATATAGTTTATGCAGTAGAAATAGGATTATTTTCTTGCTTTGTTGTATAAAGTTATTGCTAACAGCATTTGCTCATTTGCAAGGGCATTTATTTGGATAGCAAGACAGATTATATGTTGGTTGCACATGTGTGTGTGTGTATAGTCTGAAAACAATACCCTCATACAATCTCCAAAATATTGAGAAGCTTACATTAGATGGATACCAAATCTAATGACAAACACATTAAAGTGTAAATCTGAGTTCAGTGGTTTTTGGTATGCACACTATTTGGATGTTGGGTACCTCAAAAATTCTAGCACTGAGGAGCAACGTGTCTGTAGCATTCTGCAGCTGCAAATACTTCTCTTACATTATTTCTCCATTTGTGAAGAGTTGCTATGGATCATGTGCCAGCTTTATAGGAGCCCTTCTGCCTACTCAAGTGTGAGTCAACATAAATCTAAAATCTCCCACACAGAGAGGGAGGGGAACTGAAGTTACTTCAGTGATAATCATTTATAATGGTCTTTTGTATTCTATGTACCAAATGCCACACAACCTTTCTTTTATTCATCCTCACTTCACCCTCTGTGAAAAAATGTGACTTATTTTCATTTTGCAGAAGTTAAAATCGGATGTGTGCACTTTCCAAAAACTGGCAGTGCAACATTTTCAGAGCTGAGCATAACTTCTGTAGCATTCTGTTTGGTAAGGGTGAAGTGGGCAGAGAACATACACAGGGTTGCTGAGTGAAAGATGGAGCAACCTGGTTCTCTGTTGCAATATTAGGCATGTTCTTCTTGTGTGTCTAGACCAGACGTGAAACTGCCAAAATGAAGGCACCTTTATGGTGAGTTCATTTTGCAGTTCCTTTTAACTGACCCAGTATGAGAAAGCTTAGCCAGCAACACAAGGTTGCCATTACCGAGTATGCCCGATTGTGGTTCAAAAATACCACAATCTTTGCGGAGGCTGTTTCTGTGTACCCCACAAAGCAGATTGAGAACCAATGAATGCAAATTGTAGGACAACAATCTTGGGTGATATATTAAGAGGCACATCTTAACAGAAAAAGCTGTTGAACCATATGGCTTTAAGGCAGTGTAGGCTTTCCTTCACTGGTGACTTTAAAACAGAAACGTATCCACTTATATTTAATAACACACACCTGTTTAAACAATAGATTTAAACAAAAAAGACAAAACCAAACCAGAAGGGGCACCCCACTTGTGGGACTATTTGAAGTTATAGCCAGTTTCTTTTTTCATTATGGAGTCTCACCCCCATTCTCCTCCAAAGCTTGCAATGATTCCTATGAAAGTGTGCATATCTTCCCTTTTACTAATACAGTATCAATTATTTCACCCAAAAATAGCTATACAAATATCCTTGTTTGTCAAACCTTGTTGACACTAGTAATACTGAAGCCAAGGCTGGGCAACCACCTGTCAGGGTTTTGTAGCTATATGGGCGTGTTTTACTTCCACTTCCGGGAGCAACGAGGGCGATGCGGGCCAGATGAATCGCAGTAAACCCATTTGAGTGGATTCACGGGGGTTTGGGCTTCTGGGAATTGAAGTCCAAGAACATCCAGAGTGCCAAGGTTCACCATCACAGTCATAGGCCATGGTTTCCAGTTCAAGATCATTCTTGTTGCCTTCCTCTGAATTTGTTCCAGTTTGTTGGCATCCTTCTTAATGTGCAGTCTCCACAACTGGTCAAACTAAGTGCTGAATAGAGGGAGACAATACAGTACAATATTCAAAGGGTAAAATATGCCTTTGGAAGGGTAATTACATCATCAGCAGTGATGATTTTTAGAAGTTAAAGACCTCTCGTTTCTCTTCTGCATTTTTCTGACTTGCAAAGAATCCCTTCTACCAAGTGGAAGCTGTGGATACTATAGGAAGGAAGGAGGAGTTCTTTTGCTACTGAAAAGCTCCCTGAGCAACATACCACTAGCCAATAACATAATCCAATGAGTGTGATTTTCATCAATAAAAGACTTCCTCCTCTCATTCTGTAGCTCCCAGTGCTTCCACACAATGAAAGTGATTCTCTGCAAGTCAGAAAAGTTGTGGGAGAGAAGGCAGAAGTTTTTAATTTCCAAAAATCACCCCTCCTGGTAACATTATCACCTCTCCACAGGCACAGGAACAACAGCAGTTCAGCCAATACACAATAATGCAGTATGCTATATAACGTATCTTAATAATTGTATCCATATTAACAGTACACTCACACCATCAATCAACCTCATTAGCAGATGTGTAACACCACAACGTTTATTTTGCATCCAACTACTAACCATTTACAACTCAACAGAACCAAAAGTCATGGTAATAAATCTGAACCCTAGTCAGAGATCTTGCTTTTATTGGTGGCTGTAAATAGCCACACTGATTTGCAAACGTATCTGTTATGCTAGCCAACTATTGTATAGCTCTGTACCTGCTATGTATAAATTAATGCTGTGAAGTCTCACTCTTATGTCTGACTAAGTGGACTTGATCAATGAAAGATAACATTAAAATACAACAGTTAGTCTTTAAAGTGCCACAATGTTTTTTTATCTTTTTGTTTTTGTTTGTTTTATTTACTCTCTGATATACAGTAGTGTTGTAACAGTAATCTTAACCTATAAAACCAAGGGTTAACCATTGGAACTGACTATAGGTTGCTATGCCTCGCCCTACTGACCCGCACCCACCATTCGTGCACACGGCCGAAGTGGGTCCGCAGGTCAACGAAGGTTTCAGAAAACCGGCATGGGGGCCACAGCCCCACAAACGGCAAGAAATGGAAAGAACTTCAATACCCCAAAACCATTGTGGTTTGCCGTGGTTCGCCGAGCGGCAGCCAATTATGATGAGAAAGAGAACATTCTCAGTCGTTCTCAGGCACGCCGCAGCCAATCCAAACATACGTTTTACAACATTGCCGAAGCACCAATGCTGAAAACAGAGATAAAAATACATATCCCAGCGTCCTATCCGCCTTATTACCATTTAAGGAGGTAAACTACAAATCACACCATCCTACGCATTCACAGTAATGTAACAAATCACCTGCTTTGGAGCGAACGCGTCAAACGTGACGAAAAAAAGCGACACCAAATGGTACAAAAGGAGCTGCATTACCTTGCTAACCCCTCATAGTTATGTACTTTTGCAATTGCGTATTGGTACGGAGCTAAGACAATTGCGAGCTTTGAGCAGAGAACTTTGACTACGAAAAACCTACTTCTTTCTTTCTAATTAATTTATTATTTAACATTTACCTTCGACTTTTAAGTTTGTCTTTTACTTTACATTACTTAGAGTTTTTTTAATTTTCCTGAGCATAAACCATGATTACGGTTATCATCAATTCATTTACTATTTAATTTATTTACGTTACCTTTACTTTAATTTCTTTTTATTTAATTTTGATTTACAAATATACTATCAAAACACATATAGTTTAAAAATACACATCCCGAACCAATTCTCAACACACATAAGCAGAACGCATCGGATCAATTCCTACTCAACCAGAAATCATTACGCAAACCATCACGCATCGGAGCAATTGAAAAGCAAACTATTCACAGAGCACACTCCATTCTCTAAATTAATCATTTAAGTTCCAAAAACCATCGAAAATAATAGAACCATCGGAAATAAATTAAATAACCTTTAATACACATTGAAATAAACCAAACACGTCCGAAATAAACGTTAGAGAAAAGAAAAGTGTCACGCATTTAAAAGAGGTACGGAGCAGTTTAAAATAAAAACAATTACGGAACAGAATACCTTAGCGAATTCAGAAATAACCCTGGGAAAATTAAAATACATTTAAATTAACAAACATATATATATCTTTAAAATATTAACAGTCATATTGAACATTTCAAACAGACTTTTATAATTTAAAAATATTTAAACAAGACCATACTATTCCTTTAAAACAACAACGAAGCACTTTGCACTCAAATTTAAAAAGAAAACAGCCTTTAAATACAGAAAGCTTCCACTTCATACCATAATATTTTAAAAACAGTATAAACAGTAATATTATACATTTCAAAAACACTTTTCAAGTTTTAAAACATTGCAAAAATACTTTTCAAGTTTTAAAACATTGAAATAATAGAACACTTTCTTTAAAACAACAATGCAGCAGTTCTCACTCGTTTTAAAAGATACAGCCCCATTTAAAGATTGCAACCTTCTACTTCACAACATAATATAAACGATTTTAAAAAAGCCAAAAGACTTTAAATTAAACCTAATTGAGTAAAAATATTACACTACAACAAACAGGAAAGGATCAAAACTATTCACTGTGCAGATTCCATTTTGTCTGCTGCACACTCCATTTACTCTGCTGAAAATTAAATACCACAAATATTACACATTATTTTAAAATACTATAAAAATCAAATAAATCCATTACATTGAATATCAAAATGCCACCAAAGAAAAGAGTAAATATAGTGCAAAGAATAAGTGAAAGATTAAAAAGAAAAATGCAAACAACACAACAGACAGCACAAGAAAGGGAAGAAAATCTTAGTAAACGTAGAAAGGCCTATTCAGAAAAAGCAGAACAAACAAATTCTGAGGAACATGAAAGCATGTTAACACAATGTAGAGAAATTGATAGTAATTCAAGGACAAATGAAACTACCAAAAGACATGAAAATAGATTAAAACAGAATAAAGAGACAAGAGAAAAAAGAAAACAGAGGGGTAAAGAAGAGAAATTAACATTAAAAATGGCTGCCTTTTCCTATGATGCAGAAACTGATTATTCACAACAATATAATTTACACATTGGAAATCTAGACAACATTTGCAAATTCTACCAAGCCAGAAAATTTTAAACTGAAACAAAATCCTTATGTTGTAAGGAGGGGAAAATCAAAATTCCGCAACAATTGCCACCACACCAACTTATAGAATACACCAGTGGAGAAACACAAGATTCAAAACATTTTTTAAAGAACATTAGAAAATACAACTCATGTTTTCAAATGACCTTATTTGGAGCCACAAATATTATACAACACAAGGGTTTCAATCCAACATTCACCATACAAGGACAGGTTTACCACCAGATTGGATCACTTCTACCACTACCAGAAGAAGATCCAAAGTTCCTTCAAATTTATTTCATGGGAGATGAGGAAAAAGAAACAGCCCAACGATGTACATACATTGAAGGAACCAAAAAACATATAGTACTAAACATACAGGGAATGCTTCATGAACACAATAACCTCATCCGCACTTTTAAGAATGCAATGGAAAACATGCCACAAAATGAATACCAAATTGTCATAGCTGCAGACAAAACACCAACAGGAGAGCATATACGCAGATATAATGCTCCAGAAACAAATGAAGTGGCAGCCCTCATTTCTGGGGACACTTTCCATCCAAGAGATATTATACTTAAAAGACATGATAAAAAAACTCCAACGTATTTCAGAAACACATCGCTCTTATGATGCTCTTCAGTATCCAATTCTTTTTCCATACGGTGAAGATGGGTATCACTTTAATTTGAAACACATTGATCCCAAAACAGGAACAGAAACTTGCAAAAAAAAAAATCAGCAATGGACTACTACTCATACATTTTAATGATTAGAAATGAAGAACAAAATCATATACTGCACTGCAAAAAATTGTTAAACCAGTTTGTGGTTGATATGTATGCAAAAATTGAGTCTGAAAGACTACTTTACATTAGAACCAATCAAAAATCACTCAGAGCAGAACAATACATACACTTAAAAGATGCTGTAGCACAAGATGGAAACCCAGCTAATGTCGGAACACTACTCATACTGCCAGCAACATACACTGGAAGCTCAAGACATATGCATGAATACACTCAGGATGCCATGACCTATGTTAGGAAACATGGAAGACCAGATTTATTCATTACTTTTACATGCAACCCAACATGGCCTGAGATCAAAAATAACCTCAGAAATAATGAAACATCTAATGACAGGCACGATTTAATTGCAAGAGTATTCAGACAAAAACAAACACAATTAATTAATCTGATCACCAAAAATAAATTATTTGGAGAATGTATTTGTTATATGTACACCATAGAATGGCAAAAGTGTGGGCTGCCACATGCGCACAACTTAATATGGCTAAAAAACAAAATACATCCCACTGAAATTGATAAAATAATATCTGCAGAAATACCAGAGGAAAATGAAGACATTGAATTGCATGAAATAGTGAAGAAAAACATGATTCATGGTCCATGTGGACTTCTTAACCCACAAGCACCATGTATGAAAGATAAAAGCTGTACCAAAAGATATCCCAGAGCATTATTGAAAGAAACACAAACATCAGAAGATGGATACCCACAATACAGAAGACGTTCTGTAGAGGATGGAGGGAAAACAACAAAAATAGCAATGAAAACACAAGGAGAAGTAGTAATTGACAACACATGGATAGTCCCATACAGTCCTTTACTATCCAAAATTTTCAAGGCACACATAAATGTGGAATATTGTAATAGTGTTAAATCAATAAAATATGAAAATGAAGAAAACAACATTTCATTTCCAGATTACTTCTGCACCATGGTACCCTCAGAATCTGAACTTATCAATGCCATTTACACAAACATTACCAACAATTATCATCATCATGAATGGCTAACACAAAGAGCAATCTTAGCTGCCAGAAATGATGATGTTAACAATATTAATCACGAAATTCTAGACATGTTGCCAGACCAACCAACTGTATATAAATCAATTGATACAGTGGTTGACAAAGATGATGCTGTAAATTTCCCCACAGAATTTTTGAACTCATTAGAACTGCCTGGAATGCCATCTCACCACCTATTACTAAAACAAGGCGCACCAATCATTTTACTTAGAAATATGAGTCCACCAAACTTATGTAATGGCACAAGACTATGTGTGAAAAACCTAATGCTAAATGTTATAGAAGCTATAATTATTACAGGGAAAGGAGCAGGTGAATCAGTATGCATTCCTAGAATACCACTGATACCAACTGATCAAACAATTCCATTTAGAAGACTCCAATTCCCAGTTAAACTAGCATTCGCAATTACAATAAATAAAACACAAGGACAGACACTACAACATTGCGGAGTTCACCTCACCAAACCATGTTTTGCTCACGGACAATTATATGTTGCCTGCTCTAGGGTTGTTTCAGCAGATAACTTATTCATACTAGCACAAAACAATGAAACCAAAAACATAGTCTATCAACAAGTACTGCAAAAAATAAAAGAATAAGCAACACATTTAATCCTTTGAAGAAGCAACAGAAATTACTTATTTAACATTTTAAATAAAGGCAAATATTTAAACTCAGAAATAGCGCAGCACCATTACAAACAATTTAATTAAAACACTCACACTTACCGAAACACGAGCAAAGACTCCATGGCCAATCTTCACACAGCCTCAAAAAGGAGGAACATTATCCTTTCAAAAATACAAACCCCATTTCATTCTTCCCAAAATTATAAAAGGTACAGCACAAGAATAAAGAAAGGAACCAAAAAGTCGCGGCTGCTAACATTTTTAAAAAACGAGCCAAAGTACACTCACGGCGACTACAATAGGAAGCAAGCCCAACAAATATAGACATGCCTACTTTAACACCAAAATACGCACTCACTTACAGCAATGCCTACTCAAAAGCCAAACAGCGACGCGAAATCGAGCCATACCTCCACACATGGAAAACAGCGAGGCTAAGCTAGTTCCGCCAACATACCAAAACAGCGAGGGAAAATAACGCAAGAACGAGAACTTAAAAACACACAGACTACAAACAGCAACGAAACGAAACCAATCCAGCCACGGAACCTTGGGAAAGTAGGAGAGAATATTGAACCTATGGAACTCAAACTCATAGCGACATTTAATAAACAGTGATGGAAGGAAGCATGGGGGAAAAGGCAAACGAAAGACCTGCCAAAAATCACGATCTTGGAGAAGCTCCACTTTCAAAAGAAAATTATAGAACAGGACCCTTAAGCGCAACAAAAGAAATACTCCATCACTCAAACGGAAAGGAATGGTGTAAAATTATTACACATATCGAGTATGAAACAGAAGACTCTCAAATTATTTTCATGCAGGAATATAACTCAGACAGTGAAGAAGAAGAAGAAGATCAAGAGCAAAAACCAGGTGAACATCTTTACAATAATAATCCTAAGCCACAATATGCATATATATCAGAAGACTCTCAAAGAAAACTAAAAGAAATAATTGAAAAAATTAATCAAAAACAAACAGCAGCAACTGATTACCAACAGTACACAACAAGACCAGATGAACAAAACAAAACAACAACAAATAAACAATTTCAAAACCAAGAAATAGAAAAATTCAAAACTGGAGACACTGCAATAGTTAGAAAAAAGGAAACACAGAAAATAATTGATGAAATTAGTCAAAAACAAACAATAACAAATGAATCCAAAAATTACAGAGCAAACACAACTGAAGAAAACCAAAACACAAAAATGTATAACATTAACAATTATTACACTTACAAATCAATAAAAAAACGTAATTACAAATACTCAATACAAAAGATAAAACATCATTACTAAAATCTTGCACGAAACTATACAAATATCAATATCTCTCCCTATGTATTCTCTTTTTCAGATGCAACAGAGACATGGATGGAACTAAACAACAAATATAAATATTAAAACATTAAAAACATAGTTAAATTTATAAAAATGTTTAACAACTTTAATTAACAAAGTTTAGCATGCACGTTTAAGTAACATTACTACAGTTTAAAAAAAGTTTCAATGTTTTAAATATATTTTTGTAACAAACCAAAAAAGCATTACAAACAAAATGTACAATTACATGTAAAAAAACAAAAAAATTTGTTAAAAATAAACAATATTTTAAAAGAAAAAAGAATCCTCATTTAGAAAAAAAGCAAAAAAAAGCCCGGCAACGTCGGGCAACCTCTGCTAGTATGACATAAAACCTGGAATCCAGGTGGTGCAAGTTAGGCTGAGTAACTCTGGTGATATAATGTTTGAGGGGCAAGGGAAGCTTCCTATGCCCCTCTGCCACTCACACTAAAGCTTCTTGAGATTACCAAAGATTCCCTTTGTCCTTGCAAACCGTTAGAAGAGGCAGGATGGAGCAGAGAGTCTTGGAATGGCCTTGGCATACCTGCATTCTTACAACATTACCAGAGTGGTGCAGAAAAACTTAAACAACAGGATTCTGGCCAATATGTAATAAACAGTTAGAATATCTTATTTTTCCCTTTTTTAAAAAGTGACAGAAAAGCTCCTGATAGAGATATTTAAAAGCTGCAGAGTAGTATGTAGCAATTGGGGGGGGGGGGGGAGAGAGATCATATCATTGATCATCTGTATACACCAGGAGTTCTCAACCTTTTAAAGCTGGGGGCCGGGTCAGGCTCCCTCAGACAGCTTTGGGGGCCAGACAGTCATTTTGCCCTTCCTCCACCACATGGCACTTCCTGGTGTGGTGGAGGTGGTGGTGGGGCCACATAAAATGGTGCCGCAGTCCACAAGTTGAGAATCCCTGGTATACACGGTTGAGGGTAGTGTGTCTGAATTCACTTCATGAATAGTGACATCACGTATTTTCTCAGTTTGTCAGGAACCTGGATGAATGACCCTACCCCCTCCCGCCCGCCTTGTGTTCTTTTTTAAAGTTGCCACATATACCACACATAAAATATTTCAGCTTGTTTGATGCATAGAAACCTATATGAAGCAAAATGACTGATGGCTGTCTCTGCTCTCACTTCATGAAACTGGCAAGGTCACTGTTGCTTCCTCCACCAGAGTTGGCTTTGGGTAGGGTTGGCTCACAGTTCCTCACTCATCTGCCCTAGGATGAAGGCAGAGGTGAAGTAGCTCTCTGTTCAAGTCACTATCTGTCACCTGTTCTTTATTTGCTTGGTTGACTGATTGATTGAAGAGGCAGAGGTGTGATATGCCTCTCTACTGGCTGTTCTTTCACGCTACTCTCAAAAGCCAAGAGCCTCCACACGAATCATTTGGGGGCAAAGCTGTGCATGAGTATGCTAGCATAATTAATGTGCATAGTATATCTGTGTGCATTTTAAAAAAGTAAATTTAAGATTCTGAGAAGTCAACTTTATCTCCTGCCCACACATACTGATACTGCTGCTGCAAGCCTTTCCTCACTGAGCCTTAGAAATAAATTTCATCTTCAAGGGCAATAATCTTTTTAAAAATAGTACAACTCCTTAAGAATCACAAATCAGATGATTTTAAGCCATGGAACTGCAGCTGAAATTTCTGACTGGGTTTAATCCAGGAAGGAAGATTGGCCGTCCCTTCTGCTTTTTAGATGCCAGCAACAACACCTTCTCAATAAATGAGTTCTTCCCATCTTATTCCCTCAACACCCGTTGGGTAAAAGAGGAAGCAATGAAGAAGTTGCTCCCATCTTATAGGGGGGGGGGGGGGGGGGATTGGAGATTAACAACAGGGAGAAAGGTCCTCTGAACAACACTCAGCACCATCTAGTGGTAGTCACGGGGAAAACCCCATTTCTTGCATTTTTTAAAACACTGCAGAACTTTTCCAGAAACAAAGAAGAGCTCACCTTAGATTCATCCGGCCTGCGCTGTGATTCATCCGGCCTGTGCTGCCTTCGTCGCTCCCGGAAGCAGAAGTTAAACACGCCCATACGGGTGTGTTTTACTTCTGCTTCCAGGAGTGACGAAGGCAGCACTGGCCAGATGAATTGCAGTAAACCCATTCGTGTGGATTCACAGGGGGCTTGGACTTCTGGCAATTAAAGTCCAAGAACATCTGGAGTGCCAAAGTTCACCATCATGGACATAGATGAAGCTTTTTGTCTCTCCTAAAGATTCAGTTATGTGCTGAGGATACTAGCTTTTTCCCTTCCATCCAAATGCTGGAAAGCTTGAATTTGCTTGTGGCAAAGAGTGACAAAGCATGACAAGAATCCTGACAATTCAGTTTTTTTAGAACCACCTCCTTTAAGCTGAATGTTGTTGTTGCTGCTGCTGCTTTTTTTTATACTGGGGGCAGAGTCCAAGGGCCAAGAATTTCTCATATCAGAAATTTTCAGTTTAGTACTAATCTGGTTGTGAGCTCTGCCAGTCTTGGCTTGATGGGAGGGAAGGGCAGATTTACCCATTCTTTCATCATTATACTCCAGACTAAGCAGTTTTAAACACAACAGGTTTTATTGAACCGGGGAGAGGGTTAACATGAACAGGTTCAATGTAAAGCAGGGATTCTCAACCTGTAGTCCATGGGCTGGATGCAGCCCACGGCACCATTTCATGTGCCACCCCCACCCAGTGATGTACTGAGGCCGGTTCTGAATGGTTCTTGCGGACCAGTAGTGGAAATTCTAGGCTATGCCCACTTGGCCAGCCACATCCACCTCTCGGCCTACCCCTCCCAGTGCCGCCAGAAACGCATCCCATGCGCCTCGCCCAGGGCCAAAGGCGCGCTCACCTCCGCACTTCCTGCATGCCTTCGGCCCTGGGCAAGGCGAATGGGATGCGTTTCCAGTGGTGCTGGGAGGGGGAGGCTGCCGCCAGACCACCAACCTGCTCTGCTCACCTCCCAGCAAGGCCACTGGTGAAAGAATGCCCGGACAGTGAGGGGCTGATGCTGACCCGCCAGCAGCGCCTAGCTGCTCTGGGACTCCTCCTCCTCATCTCCGCAAATCAAGAGAGCAAGGTAGGTTTCTTTTTTTTTGGGGGGGGGGGGGGGTGTTTGAGGCCACACCCACAGATAAGCCATGGAACTGCAGCTGAAATTTCTGACTGGGTTTAATCCAGGAAGGAAGATTGGCTGTCCCTTCGGCTTTTTAGATGCCGGCAACAACACCTTCTCAATAAATGAGTTCTTCCCATCTTATTCCTTGGGGTAAAAGAGGAAGCAATGAAGAAGTTGCTCCCATCTTATAGGGGGTGGGAGTGGGTAGTAAACAGTGCATCACTGTGCATCACTGCCCCCACCGCCTCCACCACACCAGGAAGTGCCATGTGGTGGAGGAAGGGCAAAATGGCCATCCGGCCCCCAAAGCTGTCTGAGGGAGCGTAACCCAGCCCCTGGCTTTAAAAGGTTGAGAACTCCTGATGTAAAATTTCAGCTCCATGGTCCTACTCCCTGGCATCTCTCCAAGGTCTTTGTACAAAGTATCTTGTGTGTCTCTCCCCACCCCCTTTTCTTTTCACCATGGGGAACCATTCATTGGAGAGCCCAGTTAATACCACTGGAATCTCAGTTAGTCCTTTTGGTTTAAGTCCACAATAGGATACCTCAAATCTGGTCTTCCTCCAAGGGTCAGTATGCCTGCAGTGAAGGGAGGTGTGTTATGACTCTTTCCCATGGGACTGATGGCTGTCTCTGCTCTCACTTCATGAAACTGGCAAGGTCACTGTTGCTTCCTCCACCAGAGTTGGCTTTGGGTAGGGTTGGCTCACAGTTCCTCACTCATCTGCCCTAGGATGAAGGCAGAGGTGAAGTAGAATACTCCCACTTGGCAGTTTCCCCATTTGCTATTTGAAACTGGATGAGGACCCCCTTTCTGAGGGTTCTCCTTATAAATATGCTACCACTCCATTCCTCTGGTAGTCAAGAAGCTACTGCTCTGAGGAGGCCATGAAAGAAGTGCCATGGCCCACAAAGTGGTGGTGGTTATGGCTGTTCCTCTGGGGCCTTTTCAGTGCAATAGTTTCTTGACTACTATGACTCTACAGCATTGTGAGCCGCCCAGAGTGAGAGGGCATCCTAGATGGGCGGGGTATAAGTTGACTAAATAAATAAATAAAAATACATCACCCCCAGGCTCGTTCTCTTGGATCTGACACCTTGTGGACAACCAAGTGTGTTAACCGCAGAACCCTTGCCTCCCACCCTTGCATTTACAGACTCCCACTCCTTGGATTGGTCCATCTGGCAACCCACCTCCAATCTCTCTGGTTTCCTTTTGAGTTTTGGCTCTAATGGTGGCAAAGTGGCTTTTATGTATTTTATCCACCAGGGATAGATAATTGGACTCTTCACACACACACACACACACACACACACACACACACACACACACACACACACACACACACACACACACACACACACACACACACACACACACCGGGATCACCCTCACAAAGCTCCAGGGCAGAATTTCACCACTAGGGCTTCCGTTTGAGTCTGATGATTCCTAAGAAGAGCTGTGCGTCACTAGCATCACTCCCTTTTCTGGACTACGGGGCCCCTCAGGGACCTCTAGCAACATCTGAGTCAGTGTCTTAGGAGCCTCAGGTTCTGGGTTCAGGTGTGAAAGCATACTGACAGGGGATTCCATGGCCGTGCCCATTTTTGGGGCTTCGTGAATTTGTTTCCTTTGGAATAAAGAGTGTGTATGTTGTCATTTTTTAAAAAAAGCTTCCTCCCCCCCCCCTTTTGTATTTATATGGTGGGCTATTTTCTCTGTTGAACTGATTTTTAAAATTATATTGTTTGGCTAATTTATTCTACCTGCTTTGTCCCTATGTTTTTGAAGTACATTTTAAGGCTTCTTTGGGGTTTTTTGAATGTACAGTATTTTCTGGTGCCTTCTTTTCTTTCATAATTTTTCTTTAGAGCCCTGATTCTCAACCTGTGGCCCATGGACCAAATGCGGCCTGTGGCACCATTTCATGTGGCCCCACCACCATTCCACCACACCAGGAAGTGCCATGTGGTGGAGGAAGGGCAAAGTGGCAATCCAGACCCAAAAGCTGTCTGAGGGAGCGTGGCCCGACCCCTGGCTTTAAAAGGTTGAGAACTCCTGATGTAAAGTTTTTGGACAAATGTCAGACATAATATTAATGGGGGAAATTAAATAAAAGAAACTGAAAGAGTTGATCTCTTACAGGTTTGATGAAAGCAGTGGTAAACAAAAGGCACAACAGAATGAACCCCCTTCATCCATCCCCAAAAACCCAAAATGAATCAAACCTGAAAGTCTTCCCCATGCACACCCCTACAAATGGTCTGCCTGAGAGAGCACTAATATTTTGATTATGTGGTTTTTGTTTCTGAGGGTGGGTGGAGAATCAACTTACTTCTCTCTCTTTTTGTTTTAAATGAAGGAAATGTATTACTAGCTAATGACACATGCAATATGCTGACAAACATGAAGGGAAATTCCTGCCTTATGAAGGAATGTTGTGCTGCTTGTAGTTCTTATTTTTATTTATTTATTTGAAACCTGCTGTCCCGAGTTACAGCACTGGCTGAAGTCTCAGAGAATGGCTATGCTTCTGTGGGTCTTCAGGGTGGGGAAAACAAATTTCAGGATAAGCAATCGTGGATGAGGGGAGAGTTTGATTTTTGTGCGCGAGGTGGAATTACCATCTGGATTCCAGTCTACACTCAGATGGAGTCAGAGCTTGCTGGCTCAGTGGAAATGTGTTTGTGTGTGTGTGTGTTGAACTTATACGGTTCAGCACATCGGAAGTGAGAGGAGGGAAGCAGTCAGAGAATATACTTGGGCCCATTGTGCCAGCTAAGACCAGGCAGGCAATATAGGGATGGCATTGTGAGCCTTTTGTGGAACAAGCCCTGGCAGTAGTGGTACAGGGACCCAGGAGTAAACTTCCCATAGGCTAGCAAGGATATTCCCCACTCCTCTCCCCTACATAAGCCCAGGTTTATTTTTTCATTTAATTTCATTTCATTCCTGTGCTGCCTTTCTTTCAGAACTGAGAACCAAGCTTACAGAACAGTTTAAAACAATAGAAAAGTAAAATGCAATAGAATCACAATGATTAAAATAGATTTAAATTCAATTATACAATTAAAGTGCAATTAAAATTTAAAAAATAGCATAAATTAAAAATATTAGTAAGAGCCACAAAAACCAGCACATCGACTGAGATCTAATTACTGGAGGCTCTGAATTGCCAAAGCGCTGCCTAAATAAAATTTAAAAAGTCTTAGCCTCTGTTATGTATGTACAATGCTACTTTAAGAAATGTATGAATGTAACCTGACCACAATTACAATGTAGCCCAGCTGTTAAAGGAACGCGAGCAAGCTGCCCATAGAGGGCAGCTGCGAGTGTTCAACTCACATGGTTCTCATTCCCCAAATCACCTGCAGCCGCGGGAACTCCCCGCAACAGCAAACTACTACTGATCCACCACCGAAGATGGGCGTGACCCGGACGACGTCACGCCGGTAGCGGCCAATGAGCTACCGTGCAGCAAGATTCAAATGTATTGTACTACTGTATATAATGTGAGGTGTCTCCGCCATTACCACATGTTCATACTGACCATCAATGAATAAACCTGTGTTAGTCCTTCCTGCGACTCCTTCTTTGTCTTCCGTGCAAGACACCAAATTGGCGACGAGGATGGGATCGATGGCGAATCCCAAGGTCAAGCCGTACCAGTTCGATGTCAGTGTGCCCGAACAATGGGAGCTCTACGAGTGCCAGTTTCGGCATGCAATGGAAGCCGCAGGCGTCGACGACGACACGAAGATGCGCTCTCACTTCCTGGCCCAGGTGGGGCCGGCCACGCTGTGGATCCTGATGACCCTGGTGGCCCCCCGGAAGGTGGACGAGGTGCCCATCGACCGTATCCTGGAGAGGCTGGGCGAGCACTTCCAGCCGCCCGTCTCGATCTTCCCAGCCCGGGTCGCGTTCCACAGGCGGGACCAGCGACCAGGCGAATCTGTGTCCGCCTACGCGGCGGCCCTCAGGCTTGCAGCGGTGCATTGCCAGTAGGACAACCTGGACCAAGCCCTCCGTGACCGCATGCTGTGTGGTTTGAGGGACGAGGAGCTTCAGAGGAGGCTCATGACCCGCGACCATTGCCTCACGTTCAACGAGGTACTGCAGGAGGCCCAACCAGCCGAGAAGGCCAGGAGCGGAGTCAGGCTGTTCAAGTCCCGAGGGGCCACGTCCGAGAGGGCCAAGTCACCAGTACAGGCGGCCCGGCGGACACCAGCGAAGGTGACCTGGCGGGCCCCCAAGCCGCCCGCCGGTGCACCAACGTCGTCCGAGGAGTCGTCCACGACAGCGGACCCCTACTCCAGTGAGGACGACGACATCCAGAGGATCAAGAAGTGAGGTGAGAGGCGGCAGACCCGTGAATGGCAGGACCGCCGCTGCGACGGTTGTGGGGCGGCCCACGACCGCACGAGGTGCCCGTTCCGAAAGGCCGAGTGCCACAACTGCGGCCGAAAGGGACACATCGCCCGAGTATGCAGGCGTGGGCGAGTCGAGGACAAGGGCAGTTCCAGCCATCCCCAGACGCACCAACGAAAGGCGGCCGGCACCAGGAAGGTCTCAGCCGGCTACAGCGAGGAAGGCGTGAACCGCGTGGGCCTGGAGCACCAGCGGTTTTTCATAGAGGTACTGTTGCAGGGGGTCCCAGTGAGGATGGAGATAGACTCGGGGTCATCTTATTCCATCCTGTCCCAAAAAGAGTTTATGCGCATTCCCCCAGAGAAGCGGCCCAAACTGCGGGCCATGAGATCCAATCTACGGGACGTGCAGGGAAACGGGATCCCGGTTTTGGGGGTGGGGAACTTCAAGGTGAAGTTCAAGAACTACTCCGAGAAACTGCCCCTAGTGGTCCTCAAAGGGGGGAGGTGCTGCCTTTTGGGAACGCAGTGGTTTGCTCCCCTAGGGATCGAACTGACCGGCATTAACGCCATCGAGACTGACCCAATGCGGGATGTGTGCAACGCACACCCGGACGTTTTCAAGAAGGGGCTCAGGAAATACAAGGGGCCCCCGGTTTCCTTTGAGCTGGACCCAGAAATCCGGCCCATCCGCCTCAAGCCAAGGAGAGTGCCCTTCGCCCTCAAGGACAAGATTGAGGTGGAACTGGACAAATTGGTGGGGCAGGGGATTTTGGTTCCAGTTGACTCGGCGGAGTGGGAAACGCCGATTGTTACAGCCCTCAAGTCAAATGGGGAGGTCAGGATTTGTGCGGACTATAAATGTACGATAAATAAGGCCATTTGGCCAAATGCATACCCGGTGCCCGTGGTCAGCCATTTGCTGGCCACGTTACATGGGGGGGAGGTGTTTCGCCAAGCTAGATCTGGCCCAGGCGTACCAGCAGCTCTCTGTAACCCCGGCTGCTGCCGCTGCGCAAACGATCGTAACGCACAAGGGGGCATTTAAGGTAACGCGCCTTCAGTTTGGCGTGAATTCGGCCCCCGGAATTTTCCAGTCCCTCGTGGAACGCCTTTTAAAGGGGCTTCCAGGCGTCCTCCCATACTTCGACGACGTGTTGATAACAGCGGGGAGCGAATTAGAGCTAGCAAAGAGGCTAGATGGGGTCCTCTCAGTGTTCGAGAGGGCATGACTTCGATTGAGGAGGGACAAGTGCGTATTCTTTGCGAGGGAGGTAGAGTTTCTAGGGTTTAAGGTAACCCCGGATGGAATCAAACCCTCCGAGTCCAAGGTAGCGGCCATGAGAGACGCCCCTCGCCCCACCGCGAAACCGAAGCTGCAGTCATTCCTAGGGCTCCTAAATTTCTATCACTCCTTCCTGCCTCGGAAAGCATCGGTCGCGGAGCACTACACGCGTTACTTAAGAAGGATGCAGTTTGGCGGTGGAGGGACAAGCAGGAGAGAGCATTCAAAGAGCTTAAGTCACTCCTGTCTTCGGATGCTGTCCTGACCCACTTCGATCCGAAAAAACCAGTGGTGCTAGTCTGTGATGCGTCCCCGGTGGGGGTGGGGGCGGTCCTGTGCCACGTGTTGGAGAGCGGGAGGGAAGCCCCTGTGGCGTACTACTCAAGGTCCCTCTCGAAGGCCGAGCGCAATTACGCGCAAACAGATAGGGAGGCCCTAGCCATAATCGCGGGAACAAAGAAGTTCCACGATTTCCTATACGGCCACGAGTTTACGGTAGTGACAGATCACAAGCCGCTTCTGGGGATCTTCACTACCGGCAAACCAACCCCGCAAATTCTATCCCCCAGGATGCTGCGTTGGGCCATTTTTCTCAACGCCTACCAGTATGAGCTGGTCTATCGCCCAGGGAAGGAGATCTCGCATGCGGACACTCTGTCCCGATCCCCTCTCCCTAGCTTAGGGGACCCCACATGCAAGGTAGAGCAGGAACACCAAGTCCTGCTGATTGAGTCTCTCGACTCACCCCCAATTGTGCTGGCCGACCTCGCCAAGGCCACGGCGGCCGACAAAATCCTGACCCAAGTTAGTTCCTGGGTTAGAAAAGGGTGGCCCACCTCTCCCCCCGAGGAACATTTCAAGCCATTTTTCAGGCGCAGAGTAGAGCTTTCTCTGGAAAGGGGCTGCTTACTCTGGGGCCAGCGGGTGGTTATCCCAGAGAAGCTGAGGGCCAAGGTGCTGAGGCTACTGCACACCAGCCACCCCGGGATCGTGCGCTCCAAGGCTCTGGCCAGGAGCTTCTTTTGGTGGCCCCAGATAGACGGAGACATAGAGCGCTTAGTGGGCACGTGTGAGAGCTGCCAGAGCTCTCGGCCCGAGGAGTCCCGGTTACCCCATAGGGAATGGGATACGGCCCACGGGCCATGGTCCCGGATTCATGTCGACTTCGCTGGCCCTTTCCGCGGGTCCATGTTTCTACTGGTAGTCGACTCCTACTCCAAGTGGTTGGAGGTAATTCCCATGAACAGCACTTCCTCTGCCGCAACCATTAAACAGTTGCGCAAGCTTTTTGCCTGCTTCGGCCTGCCAGACGTCCTTGTAAGCGATAACGCTAGTACCTTCACGTCGGCAGAGTTCAAGACGTTTATGGAGAGGAACGCCGTCAGGCACATAACCGCTGCCCCGTTTCACCCCGCCACAAACGGTCAGGTAGAGCGCCAAGTGCGCACTACGAAAGACGCACTGCGGCGCATGGGTCCCGGTGAGTTGAACCTGCATCTGTGCCAGTTCCTCATCTGCTACAGGACAACCCCCTTAGCATCAGGTTTTTCCCCAGCCGAACTCCTCATGAGGAGGCGTCCGGTAACACTTTTTGACCGGATGGATCCGCCCAGGGTGGAGGATGAAGGGAGAAATATAAGCATAGGGGGAGAGAGCTCTAAAAGTTTTTCGGTAGGGGACCCGGTTCACTGCAGGAACTACGCGGCCTCGGGGCCAGCGTGGGTACCAGGGACAATTGTTGAGCAAACGGGGCCGGTATCCTACAGGGTCGAGACTAGTTCAGGTCTACTCTGGAGAAGGCACGCCGACCAACTCAGAAGGCGAGTCACCGGTGAGGGGGAATCAGCGTTAGGGTCCTCCCCCACCCGCATTACCCAAGGGGGAGACACAGAGGAGGATACTTTGAAAGAGAGGGATCAGTTTGACGATGATTATGAGTTGCAGTACCAGGGGGGTGTAGCGGAGTGGTCCCCCACCCGTCCTAGCGAGAAGAGGGGTTTCAGTTCAGCCCCTGGTACTTCCAGTCTCCCTAGCCCTTTTGTTTTAGAGTATACCATAGCTCCTGCTCCACGGAGACCAACACCCCCAAGACAGGCAACAGGGGCGAGTCCGCCCACCACAGTCTCTAGAACGCCCGGACAGGCAGCGGGAGGTGGTGAGGCCACGAGGGCCTCTTCGTCGGTCCCAAGATTCGTACTGGGGGGGGGTTCCCAAACTCCTCAAACGGTAGGCAGGAATTCACTTCCCAACTATTCATTCCATTCCCGTCGCCCAATGCAAGGTTACCACAGACGCCACACCGAGCCACTAATGAGTCCCCCCTTTCCATTGCAGGGCAGGACTCCGCGGAACCAGAAGCCGCCGGCTCCCCTGTGTTAAGTCAAGCGGCCGCACGCCCAAGGCGCACGTGCGGCAAGCCACAATGGTTGAGGGACTTCGTCCCATCCTAGGGGGGAGGGATGTTATGTATGTACAATGCTACTTTAAGAAATGTATGAATGTAACCTGACCACAATTACAATGTAGCCCAGCTGTTAAAGGAACACGAGCAAGCTGCCCATAGAGGGCAGCTGCGAGTGTTCAACTCACATGATTCTCATTCCCCAAATCAACTGCAGCCGCGGGAACTCCCCGCAACAGCAAACTACTACTGATCCACTACCGAAGATGGGCGTGACCCGGACGATGTCACGCCGGTAGCGGCCAATGAGCTACCGTGCAGCAAGATTCAAATGTATTGTACTACTGTATATAATGTGAGGTGTCTCAGCCATTACCACATGTTCATACTGACCATCAATGAATAAACCTGTGTTAGTCCTTCCTGCGACTCCTTCTTTGTCTTCCGTGCAAGACACCAAAGCCTCTTGCTGGGACCAAATGAGAGATAGGCATCAATATTAAGCTTGTGAAAATTCCCCACATGTCATGCATGATAGAGGCAAGACCACATGAGAAGGGAGTACAGGTGACTACAGCTAAGAGAAGACTTTTGCTGCCTGTTCAACTGATTATAGCTGTTTTTCCTCTGCCTCTGTTTTGCCGTATTACCTAATCAGCCATGCTTCTAGAGATTTGCAACATGGTAAGATAGAGACCTTAAATACACACAAAAGAGAAACCTTTGAGTCTTGTAACAGCAAGTGGCTAAGACGCTGACTGAGAGGCGGAAGGCCAGCAGTTCGATTCCCGAGTACTGCAGGATGGAATGAGCTCCTGTCTTTGTCTCAGCTCCTGCCAACCTAGCAGTTCGAAAGCAAGAAATTGCAAGTAGAAAAATAGGGACCACTTCAGTGGGAAGGTAACAGCATTCCGTGTGCTCTAGTATCTAGTCATGCCTGCCACATGACCATGGAAACGTCTGAAGAAACAGACAGCGCTGGCTCTTCGGCTTTGAAACAGAGATGAGCACTGAACTCCAGAGTTGGATACGACTGGCTTTTGAGCAAGGGAAATCTTTACCTTTAACCTAGCACCTTAAAAATTGAAATATTTTGGGGCTTGGAAAAATTATGCTTTTGGGCTGCAAGTCCCAGATTCTCACAGTCAGTATGGCTAGTGTCAGGGCCAGCTTGGGGATACTAGAAAAAGTCCCAAAAAGTAGTGTTTCCAAGCTCTGTCCTTATTGTCTTATAGGCTTTCCCAAGTGGCAATTTTAAACTTGTCACTTAGACCATTGCAGGCGCACCCCCCCAATAACGGACTCAGACAACATTGAAAGTGGATAACAGCATCGGGCCACATTTATTGATTCAATGCCCTAATCCGAATTATAAATTTGTATTGGTAAAACGACCAATCATAATTCTTAAGGCAAGCAGGCCGAAGTAACACTGGTAAGGTACCACCCAAAATTGCCAACGGCAATTGGTTACAATGTATCAATTTGTATCAATTTGTTTGTTGACAACAAACAAATTGTTGACCGTAGTCAATATCTAACTCATGACCCCACCCTCTGACTCGTATCCGTGAAATCACGGGGTGATGCATGCTGGCTAGCTATCGCCATCACCCCGTCGCCTGGTTCGTCGTTGACCGGACAACGTTTAACTAATTTGTTCCTGTCTAGTGTTGTCCAGTCAATTGCGAACCTGCCGGATACCTGTGGGTCATACTGTTTACCTTACCAGTGCTACCCGCCAATGTGACCGGAGTCAACAGTAGAAACGAAATGAACCCCTATATCAAACCATAGCAACAGTGTGGGATGGGCAAAAAAGCCAGGACCCGAAAGCCAATGTGGGTCCCAACCAAAAATTCCCACCCGGCCCCGAAGCGACCAAAATATCACACTGTTAACTAGGGAGGGGGTGGAGGGAAAAAACTTCTCCGCTCCGTCGCTTTAGCTAAAATGGCAGCACGGCTGCCTCGTGGCCACCCCTTTTATAAGGGAGCTGGCCACGCCCTAAACTACCCGGATTCTTCGTCCTGTGGGGGGGGCCGCAAAGAGCGCGGCGGCCATTTTGGCGCCGCGCTTGCATTGCAGGCGCACCCCCCCAATAACGGACTCAGACAACATTGAAAGTGGATAACAGCATCGGGCCACATTTATTGATTCAATGCCCTAATCCGAATTATAAATTTGTATTGGTAAAACGACCAATCATAATTCTTAAGGCAAGCAGGCCGAAGTAACACTGGTAAGGTACCACCCAAAATTGCCAACGGCAATTGGTTACAATGTATCAATTTGTATCAATTTGTTTGTTGACAACAAACAAATTGTTGACCGTAGTCAATATCTAACTCATGACCCCACCCTCTGACTCGTATCCGTGAAATCACGGGGTGATGTATGCTGGCTAGCTATCGCCATCACCCCGTCGCCTGGTTCGTCGTTGACCGGACAACGTTTAACTAATTTGTTCCTGTCTAGTGTTGTCCAGTCAATTGCGAACCGGCCGGATACCTGTGGGTCATACTGTTTACCTTACCAGTGCTACCCGCCACATGGAGGGGCTTCAAAGAAGGCCTGACGCCCCCCCCCCAGACCGTCAGCTCGGTCAACAGGCCTGCTCGCCAATCACCCAACAGGAGGTCCATACCTCCTCGCGACAGATGGACCCCATCCCCTGCATACAAGTCATAATTTCGTAGGCTAATAGCGGGGTGACGACTGACCCGTCCCCAAGCCTTGTCGGCAAGGAACCGCGCCACCGCCCCATTGACCGCGCGCCTAGCGCGGTCAAGGGCCAGGAGGTCAATGCCCCCTCTGTAAGAATGGCGCGGGATCATGTCCGACCAAACCAGGGTTGTGGCAGGCCAGACGTAGTGCAAGTAGGCAAGGTCCGCGCAAATCGCATGCTTGAGCGATAAGCCGGTGACCTGACCCAAATCATTGCCCCCAAGGTGTATGATGAGAATGTCAGGCGGGTCAGCACTCCTGCTGGAAAACAGGAAAGGCAGCAGCTCCCGCCATAACATCCCAGGCTTACCATGCCATGTGAGACTGGCGTGTTCACCCAGTCCCAGTCGGGGTCCCCACTCTGTCGCCGCAGTGTAACGCGCTGCCCTGTGCACATAGCTGTGGCCCACCAGCCATACTGTCACCGGTGTAACACGACACCCAGGGTCTGTAAGAAAAATTGAGAAAAAAGGAAGGTAAGTTGATTGGATTGGTACTCACGGTGGAAGTGGGCGCACATAAAACTGAAAACATTGCGAGCCCCACCTTCCCATGCTGCGTATGTCAGCCCCGGAGTACCCAAAAGCAGCTGCTGTAGAGGCTGCCCCAATACGAAATGAATGTGTGCCATAACGGGCACCTGGTAGGCCCACCCTGGCGAGGGCTCTGCCTGTCACCTTCCAAAACTGAAATTTAGTAAGGGGAGACCCATCTTGGTGACAGAAAAACGGGCCATGGTGCATGCCACGCAGTGCCAGGAACTCCTGTAGGGCACCAACCGGACAGATGTCTGCCAAAGAACACCGTAGCAGTCTTGCGCCACTGCCTACGCCATGCTGATCTGACTTGGAGGAACGTATCCTCAACTGGGCCCAGTCTTTGGCAACATAGACATCCTCGAGTTCCAGTGCCCTACAACTTGCATCCGCCTTAGACAGCATCACAAGTTCGCTGATGCGGAGCGCTCCAAAAAATGCCACCGTTGTGGCTGCATGAAAAAGGGCTGCCTCATAATGATCAAAACAGAGGCTTGGCCAGCCCCGGGCCAACTGGGTAAGAACCCCTGGGGAAATAGGGTGCCGGTCGTCCGGGCAACGCCCGCGCTCGCGCACCCACCCCTCCAAAACATGTCTCACACGGAAGTCAGAGGTGCTGTCCACATGACCCCCTACTTTGGCCATAAAAGCCAGCGCCGAGAGCTTGGATGCTATGGTGCGAGGTGCGAGGCCGAGAGCATGCAGGTGGACCATGAACCGCAGAACATGGTCAACCGGGATAGGCCAGGTCTCTGGCAGGTGAAATTGAGCAGCAAATGCCCTGTAAGAATTAAATACTTGTTGATACGCCTTACGCGTGCATGGCGCTAGTGACAGGCCAATCGCCCGGTTCACCTCTCCTTGCCAATGGTCCATATCTCGTCCGGGAGTGGCGAGGGAAATTCCTCCGCATCCGGGGCCAAGGCACGGAACCGGGAGATCTGCAGGCGGGACAAAGCGTCAGCAATATCATTATTAATCCCTGGGACATGCCTGGCTCTGAACAAAACGTTGAGGCGCAGGCAGCGCAGCACAAAATGGCGCACTAGGTCCATAACCCTGGGCGATTTGGAAGTCTGTGCATTAACAATGTGTACAACAGCAGCGTTGTCACACCAGAAATGCACGACCGAGTTGGCCCATTCCTCGCCCCATAGCATCAAAGCCCCTAGTGTAGGAAAAAATTCAAGGTATGTGAGATCACGCAGGCGATCAGTGCCTGCCCAGGCCGGTGGCCACCCACCATAGGCCCACTTCCCATTGAAGTACATCCCATAACCCAGGGATCCTGAGGCATCAGACTGGATCTGAAAATTGGGGGATGCCAGGAGGTCAGACCTCCAAAATGAGACCCCATTGAACTCCCTCAGGAACTGTAACCAGACAAACATGTCTGCCCTGATACCCCGGGTAAGTCTAACTCTGTGGTGAGGCCTGGATAACCCTGCCATGGCATCACATAAGCGTCGAGCAAAGGCCCTGCCCGGGGCGACCACCCTGCAAGCGAAATTTAGGTGACCATGTAGCACCTGCAGTTCCCTCAGTGATGCCTTGCGCTTGGCCATCAACTCCGAGATAAGGGCCACTATCCTGGACACCTTATCCTCCGGTAACCTAGAAGCCTGCGCTAACGTGTCAATCTCCACCCCCAGGAATACTAACTTGGTAGATGGGCCCTCGGTCTTTTCGGGCGCTAAAGGGACACCGAGTTCCTCCATTAGCGTCTGAAATGTGTTGAGGAGACGTGTGCACGTGTCCCAGCCCCGTTCACCCCCGAATAAAAAGTCATCCAGGTAATGGGCTACAGACCGGGACCCTGACCTGCGGACGAAAGCCCACTCTAAGAAGGTACTAAAACGCTCGAAGGCCGAGCATGATATGGAACAGCCAAAAGGCATGGCCTTATCAAAATAATATTCGCCCCGAAATTTGAAACCCAGCAACTCAAAGTCACCCGGATGCACCGGCAGGAGGCGAAAGGCCGACTTGATGTCGCACTTGGCCAGCAGGGCACCCGGGCCACACGAGCGCACCATGCGCAGCGCGTGGTCAAAAGACGTATACCTGACTGAACAAAGGTCATCAGGGATAGCATCATTGACCGACCGGCCGGCTGGGTAGGATAAATGATGAATAAGGCGAAACTCGCCTTGAGACTTTTTGGGAACCAAGCCTAGGGGCGACACCTTAAGGTTGGGAAACGGGGGTGAAGGGAAAGGGCCAGCGACCCTGCCCGCATCTAACTCCTTCCTAATACTGGCAGCAGCCACCTCCTCCCTCCCCTTGAGGGACGAAAGATTGGGGGCATCCTGAGGGGACCTATCACCCATGAAAGGGATGCGGAACCCGTACTTAAAGCCTTGAAGGAGATACTCCCCATCCTCCCCCTTCGGGTACACTGTGAGCCAACGCTCCAACATGTCCACCTTAATTGGGGAGGGGGCCTTTCGGTGAACCAGCTCCATCTGTGGCAGCCTTGCCAGCCCACTGTCCGCCCCTACCTCTGCCCCGTGTCCCCCCAGGCCTGGGACAGGCGGAGGCTGCGTGGGGGCCCGAAAAGGTGGGACACTCATGCCTGTATTTGCAATTCTTCTTATTACAGGAACCATTGGACGAGAAAGTCCAGCACAGCAGGCGGGCTGGAACCCCCTGCCCCGCCACTTGGCGGGTAACCTGTGCTGGGACAGCTCGCTGGACCGCATGTCCGCAATGGTATCTGTCCCCTGGTGCGGGGAGCGTGGGCGTCATGTACAGAAGCCAAAGCCTCTGACACGGCTCATCCCACCTCATCTCCGGGTGGAGGGGAATCCGCATACGGAATTCCTCGTCATAAGCCAGCCACGAAGGGCCCGGGAAATCAACCATCGCCCTGTATATGTTGTCCAAATATTGGACCATCGGAATAGCCAACTCCGGCCGCGCCCTCAGATACACTGCCATGTAAATTAAATAAGCCGGCAGCCAGTTGGCCCAGGTACGTGGCGGCTTACGACGACGTGCCTGCTCCTTATCCTTCTCATCCTGTCCCTCCCTTTCCTCCTTGGTGGGCTCTCTGTTCAGGAGTGAGAAGATATCTACATACTCCCCCCGCCAAATCTTTTCCTTGGTGGCCTGTGCCAAGTGGTCACCCAGTGGCAAGGAGTACCCCGCAGTTGGTAAGGCCGAAAAAGGCACCACAGACACCGGGAAAGGGGCCTGAGCTAACCCAGCCACCCCCAGTCCATTCCCCGCAGTGTAAGAAAAACTACCCACCCCGGCGCCCTGGGTGGCAGTTACCGTCGCCGAGTGGGGTGCCGGCTGCTGTGCCACCGCACCACCCGAGCGAGGCCAAGGCCATTGAAAAGCTCCCCCCATAGAAGCAATGTGTGCAGGTGTACTGGCTTGTACCGTATACTCACATGCTGCACCCCCGTGGGCCGCCCCCACCGGGGGTTCCGGCCCACTGGGGGCGTCGGAGCTCACGACCGACGTAGAGCTCATCATCGGGGCCTGACCTGCACTCGTCTGCTGGCTGGGGAGCTGCGGAGCAGTGGCCGAAGCCGCGCCACCCGCCTGAGGCAGCTCAACCCTGCCCGCCACCTGTTGTCCTCCCGCCGACGGCGCCGCCAAAGGGACGCCAAAGGGAGCCCCAGCCTGGCTGGCCCGAGCTAAAGACGCTTCGAGGGCCGCAAGGCGGGCCAGTAAGGCCTGCACGTCGATCTGGGGCCAAGGGCCGGCCGGCCCGCCAAGTCCAGGCGCGGGTACAGGTCCCTGTACCCCAGGACCCGAATAGGGCCATTGCCCAACACCGAAGCCCGGTAGGGTCGGTGCAGGAACCTGCCAAGGTAGGGGACCACACCACCCGCCCAGGCTAGAAGGCCCAGGAGGAAGAGAGGCAGGCCCAACAGGATGGGCAGGGAGAGTAGCGGTGTCCACAGCTCGCGGGCCGCGGGCCGGAGCCCCTGCCGCGCCCGCATTCCGATCCCCCGCGTCCGGCCAAGGGGCGATGGACCCCATTCCGCCGGCCCCGGCGGGGGCCTGGACAGGCGGCTGCTGGGGAGGCGCCACCGTGGTCCTCCGACCCGGGTTGCGCCTCCTCACAGCTCGAGCCGCACTCGAAGCTGCCTTCTTCTTCGAAGGCATCTCAATCGCTGGAGAGGGAAGCCGAAAAGAAGATTCGCCGCCAAAAGGCTTCCCGCAAGGTAAGGAGCAACGGAGACACAGGGGAAAAACTTCTCCGCTCCGTCGCTTTAGCTAAAATGGCAGCACGGCTGCCTCGTGGCCACCCCTTTTATAAGGGAGCTGGCCACGCCCTAAACTACCCGGATTCTTCGTCCTGTGGGGGGGGCCCGCAAAGAGCGCGGTGGCCATTTTGGCGCCGCGCTTGCATTAGCTGACCTCAATTCACATTTTCATTAAATAAGAGAAGTTAAGTCTTATAGGATGGGAGATACAAGACAAAGCATGGAAACACTGTTTTGGATGATGGCTTTATGATTGCAAATGCTTTTCTCTGTGATTAGCCAATAAGTAAGGTGGTCCACGGCGGACTGCGGTGGCTTAGTGATTAAGACACTGAACTTGACACTGAACTTGACGAGTACTGCACGGCAAAATGTGCTCCCATATCTGTCCCAGCTCCTGCCAATCTAATGGTTCAAAAGTTAGAACTTGCAAGTATATAAATAGGGAGCACTTTGGTGGAAAGGTAAACAGCGTTCCATGAAACCAGTGTCGAGGCATGCCTGCCACATGTCCATGGAAACGTCTGCAGACACAGACAGAATTGGCTCTTTGGCTGTAAACAGAGATGAGCACCCTGGAGACAGATACAACCCTGGAGACAGATACAACTGGCTTTCAAGCAAGGATGACCTTTACCTACAAAGGTGATCCACAGTTTGACATTATGCCATAGATGTATAAACTAAAGAGTTATACTATATTTATGGGTAATGTTTCAATTTGTGAGTAGTCCTGCTCCCAATTGGTTTATAAGCAGCTGAAATTATGAGTGCTGGATGGGGAATTAAGAACATTTTCATTAAAATATACAGTATATACATTTTTCTATGCTCTGATATAATTTATATACTTTTGTTGTTGTTCAGTCGCACAGTTGAGTCCAACACTTCACAACTCCATGGACCACAACATGCCATCCGTCATCCTCTGGTGTCCACTTAGATAAGTGTTTCCCAACCTTTGGCTTTTGAACTTCAATTCCCAGAAGCCTAAGTCAATTCCCCAAAGCACTGATCAGCCAATGTACTGATTTAGGCTTCTGGGAATTGAAGTCCCCCTATGGGGCATGGGCCCCACATTGGGAACCCCTGGCCCAAATCCACATACACTATGTCAGCAATACAGTCTAAACTTCTCATCCTCTGCTGCCCCTTCTTTTGCTTTCAATCTTTCCTTGCATCAGGGTCTTCTCCAGTGAATCTTCTCTTCTCATTTAGTGGCCAAAGTACTTGAGCTTCAGGTTCTTCTCTTCCTGCCATTAGGGTGATGTTATCTGCCTATCTGAGGTTGTTATTTTCCCCAACAATCTTAATTCCAGTTTGTGATTCATCCAGCCCTGCATTACTCATATAAGTTAAATAAGCAGGGTGACAATATACAGCCGTATCATATTCCTTTTCCAATCAGTTCCATATCCAATCCTGTCAGTTTTGGACCTGCATACAGGTTTCTCAGAAGACTGGAGAGGTGGTCTGGTACTCCCATCTCTTTAACTACTTGTCACAGTTTGTTGTGAACCACACAATCAAAGATTTTTAGCATAGTCAATAAAACAGAAGTAGGCCTTTTCCTGGCATTCCCTTGCTTTCTCCATAATCCAGCAAATGTTAGCAATTTGGTCTCTACTTCTTCTGTCTTTTCTGAACCCAGCTTGTACTTCTGGTCATTTATATACTAGCCTTCCAGAAAAACTAAGTTCCATTTTACCTTCCATGGGTTTCCGGAAGCTTAGTTGCTTCTTGAGAAAAGGAAAAGGAAGAAATGAGAAGAAAAAAATCATAGATAGAGGAGAAGGAAGAGGAAAGGAAATACACATATACAAATACATATACTCCCAAGATCAATGGCAAAATCAATGTGTTTAATTTGCCTAATATAAATATTTCTATAACATGCAAAACAGGTTACAGAGACTTGGGAAAATACACTAAATCTCATATTATTGGTGTTGTTTTTTTAAAAAAATCAGGGACAGAAAGTTGTTTTTACTCCTCCTCCATTTCTAATATGTTAGAAGTTGAAGGACATAAAATGAGTGGAGGCGGAAAGGAGTAATATTTGTACTATTTGTTTCACAGCTGAAGTGATATACATGGTCCTCTAAGCAGGGTAATAAAGTATTTTAGTCCAGAATGTAAAATCACCTCACTGTACCACTTCATCAGATTCCTAAAGTATTATCCTAAGTTAGAAGATGTAAGTACACATGGACATAAAAAAGGGTGGGATGTAAACACAGAGGTTAAAGGGGGGAACTGGAAAAAATACAGACTGTGACAGTTATGTAAAAGTGTAAATGTATGTAAAATAAGCACAGATTTTAGTAAACTAATTGACACCTGCAATAGAATTAAATATGAGTCTAATTCTGGCCATATGTGATGAAGATAAATTTCCTAGCAGGCAATAATTCAGCAATTTCACACTAAAATCCCCCTGTGAAATTATTGTGCTAAAAAAATGTTATCAACAAAATCATCATTATTATTTTTAATGATGCACCATAGAGTTGCTGTCTCAGAACATTGGCTGAAGTCTTAGAGAATGTCTATGTTTCCCTGGATTTCCAGGCAGGAAGGCAAATTTGGGGGTGAGCACTGCTAGGAAAGGAGAAAATCTGACTTTATTGCGCAATCCTGGGCACTCTTTGTCTGTTAACTCACTAGCTCAGCACAAAAATGTTTGAATGTGTGTTTGTTTAGTAGGTAGTGCAGTAAATCCACATTCTCCCTCTCCTCCCCCCCCCCCCCCCGCCTTCTCTGACACACACGCACGAAATGCCACAGGGGCCCTCCTATGGTCTCAAGTTTTGGCCACAAAATTTCAGTAAGAAGCTGCTGACCTGAGAACCCTAATTACAAAATCTGGAAAGAACCTTTGATGGCAGAGTTGGAAATCCTGGGAGCATGGGGGAAGGACTAATCATCTTTGCCAAAGCAAAACAACAGGACATCTTATATTTGGCTTGATTTTTTGCACAGCATACTTCATATCAAATGCATCTGAGGAAACGGACTACAGTCTATCAAAACTGTATCCAAATTAAACTTCCGAGTCTCTAAGCTGCCAAGACAAGCTGTTTTAGTTTTGCTGTAACAGACTAAAACTACTCCCTGGAAACTTTTGTCCTCATAGCTTTCACTTCCCAGAAGTTTCTTCTGTCGTTTGCTTGCTATTCAGGGCCATTTACCTGAATTTTATTTTCTAACAGTGGTTGGCAGCTTGACCACTGTGAGTTCAGGAAATTTAAGCAGTCTCTCAGACCATTTTTCTATCTAAATCTAGTCTTGGTCACAGCAGCCATACAGTAATCAAGACCTATAACAGCAAGAAGTACTTCCAGATCTGCTGGTGATAGATTCAGTGGCAAGCATCAACAAGCTTCATTGATTAGCTAATGTTTCTTGCTGGAGAAGGTTTTTACTTCTGACTTTATGCTGGCAACCATATTGCATCACTGCTGCTACTCTACCAGAAACCCAGACCCTACAACAGTGTTTCCCAACCTTTGGTTTTTGGACTTCAATTCCCAGAAGCCTAAGTCAATTCCCCAAAGCACTGATCAGCCAATGTACTGAGGCCTTCTGGGAATTGGAAACGCTGGCCTAAACATTCAACTATCATATGGGCTTCTGGGAATTGAACTCCCCTGTGGGGCATGTGCCCCACATTGGAAATTACTGCACTACAAGGAATGGTTTCAGTAATAAATCTAGGAATACATTTGATTTATTTTTAAAAAACATTGATTCCCCCCATAACTAATACATTTGATCTAGATGAATTTCAAACTACTTGCACACAAAAAGCAAGCAGGAAAAGAGGCAAATTTGTCAGATAAGTTATTCATAGTGAATTAATCACTCATCTCTTCTCCTGACTGTCATAAAGTTGAATCTACTGCAGGTCACACCCAAGCTCTAAGCAGGAAAAGACCTCTGAGACCTATTGTACTGCCTTTGATATATGGCATTTTACTTATTTGCTTTCTTTCTGGTTTCAGTATGTTCTCATCATTCCTCCTTCTCTAGGTTTTACTCTTATTGTAGAGTTTGCATTCTTTCTTTTCTTTCAACAAATCTCATCCCCACTAACACAGCTTAGTAGGAGAAAGATCATCTATAGAGTAGACAGTCCTAAACAAGATGAACAAAAGGCAGCTGATAAAAGTAATTGGGTGTTACCTGAGTGTTATTTTCACTCTGAGCAAAATACACAGCAAAAATGACATGGCTGGTCCATAGGCTACCTTAACAACTCAATGCCTGTTGTAATTGATGGAAATTGTCACAACATGCTATAAATGGTTCTTCTTTACCATTCTGTTCCAGGTGGTAGATATACTACGCTGTAATTTAAACTTCCAAATACTGTACAATCCTTTTCACTTGTCATTCTCCCCAGTGCAGAAGTAATGTGGGGCAGGTCTTGGGGAAACCAAATCTCTAAAATGAGACACTTCTTCAAATCAGGCTATGTACATTTAAAATAGAAAATATTAAATGATGCCTCCAAACTGAAATATTAAACATAAAAAGCCAGATTTAAGGCAATAAAAAGGAAAAGTAGAGGAGACACTCACCAAGATGTAAAATATGAAGGAAGGTTTAAAAAACAAAATGCTGAAAAAGTGAAATTTAATTCTACCTCAAGTGGAAAGAAGAATATTTTAAAGAGATTGGTAAATATTTTAAATAAATGGCTATATGTGAGGTACGGGACAGAGGTATATGACATAGCCTTTTACTCAGGATGTCCTGAGAACAGTTGTACCAGTTCCAGAAGTCCTGGAAAAATTCTGTGCAATTAATAATTGCTATTCAGGCAAAAATTCCATAAATGAAGTTAATTCTCTCATTGCATCTTCATTCCGGGCTTGTCTTCCTATCAATGATTGATAAAAGCTCAGAAGCCTTACTAAGAAAAGTGACAACTCCTGTTCAAAAGTTTAGTCCCGTTTTATTGCTTTTATTAAGGGATTGCAGTGGCTCAGTGGTTAAGAAGCTTGTCTTGTTATCTGGAAGGTTGGCAAGTCAGCAGTTCAAGACCCGAGTACTGCATGACAGAATGAGCACCCATCTCTGTCCCAGCTCCTGCCAACCTAGCAGTTCAAAAGCAAGAAATTGCAAGTTGATAAATAGGGACCACTTCGGTGGGAAAAGAACTTGGGGACGCCTTCATTCGGGCGTCCCCTGAGCAGAGTTCCTCCAGCAAAAAAAAAAAAAACCTTTCAGCCCAGAAAGCACCTTTGTGTGCTTCTAACATGATCAAAAAAACACTTTTATTATTTTCACTATTAATTGTATTGCATTTGTTATTTGTAAAACACTCTGGAGTTTTCACATGAGAACTGTATGGGATTATTATGAAATAAAAGAAAATTAATGAATCCAAGACAAGCCCTTTTTTAAAAGGGTCAGATACCTAGTGATGAGAAATGCCAGGTTTAGGCCAAAATGTTTGACCTATAGATCACCTGAAGACTATAACAATATACTGTACAGGAAACTGGATGAAAGACATTAACCATTGAGGTGGGGGGAGGCAGTCAGTGAGTTAAATGTAGAAGTGTAACAATTGTATTTCTCTTTTACTACAAAATGGCCTAACAGGAACAGTATTGTGTCATATACTTTAGTACCTGGGTGCAGTTTTGGAAAAGAAAGCTGGCTTCTGTCAGTAATAAAATGCCTCCAGAAGTCAAAGCTGAACTTTTTGATGAATTTATGTCCTTCTCTCTCTTACAAAATATGTTTTGAGAGTCCCCTGGACAGCGAGGAGAACAAATACGTCAATCTTAGAAGAAACCAACCCTGAGTGCTCCTTAGAAGGCCAAATAGTAAAGATGAAGCTAAAGTATTTTGGACATCAAATGAGACTAGAGGATTCACTTGAGGAAACTTTGATGCTGGGAAAGGTGGAGGGCAAAAGAAGAAAAGGGCAGCCAAAAATGAGGTGGCTAGATGGTTTTGTAGACGCAATGGGCACAGAGCTGGGCGGGTTGAGGAGGATGGTGGAGGACAGAGGTGCCTGGAGGGTAATGGTCCATGGGGTTGCCAAGGGTTGAAATCGACTGTGCGACTGAACAACAACAAAATTTGTCTTTGGCAGATAGTCCCCACCACTACCTTGTGTGCTATATTGGCCTAATCATAAACTTTTACAGGAAGACTCAACTGCAGTTGTCTGCTGGAGGCTCCTTTGCCTCCAGTAATTTGAAAAGCCTCAAGTTTATTTTCAAAACCATTATAACGCAAATTGCCAATAGAACCTCTGAAAATGTGGTGTATACAAGGCAGGGATTCTCAACCTGCAGCCCATGGGCCAGATGCATCCCACGGCACCATTTCATGTGGCCCACCTCCACCTCCACCACACCAGGAAGTGCCATGTGGTGGAGGAAGGGCAGCGGCCTCGCCCAACTGTTCGGACGGGCGGGGAAGCCTGCAGCGAAGACGCCGACCATCGCCGCCGCTGCACCTCAGGACCCGCTGCTGCGCCTCGGGGCCCGCCTTCCGCCACCACCTCCAGCCAGGACTTTAAAAAGCCATTGAGGCAGTAGAACTTTTGTTGATATATTTGCATCTGCTGGGGGTAGGAATGAGTGCGTGTGTGAGGTGGTGTTGTCTGTTTGGTTGTATTGTAGTTATGCTTTATTTTGCTTATATTGTGTTTTGTATCTGTTGTGCCCTTTATTAGAGAACTTGCCATGTTGTGGAGATTTCTATTGTAATTATAACTTATTTGTATTCTTCCTCTTTATTTTCATTATACAGTATCTTGTTATTGGTTGCTGTAGATGTTGTAAACCGCTTTGAGTCTCCCATTGGGATGAGAAAAGTGGTACAGAAATTTAAATAAATAAATAAAATGGTCATCCGGCCCCCCAAAGCTATCTGAGGGAGCATGGCCTGGCCAAAGGATTAAAAAGTTTAAGAACTCCTGATACAAGGCATTGTGTTTGCATGCTTCCTCTCTAGCTGAGCCTGCCAGCACTTCACTGAGAAGGTGGAAGATGCTTTCTCTGAAGCCTGCTGTTTCTTCTAACTTGCCTGTGAGAAACCGGGCCTGTCACAGGCACCTGCCATGAACCTTTGAGACTCTCATTTATAATTTAGCTGCGCAGTCCACAAGAAATTGGTGCATGCCTTAAGAAGTGATCTTCAATCACGAAAGCTCACACAGTGGGTGCCTTTTTTAATGGTGCAAAAAAGGTATCTCCTTGCTCCAGCATTTGCATTGTGTAAGAACCACATGGCTCTCTTTGTTTGTTTTCTTTGAGGCTCTTCTCCACCCCTGCTCCCCACTATTTTTAGCTGTGGAAGTTGCTACAACAAACGGTAATCAAACCACCTCCCTGCCTCCATCATCCTTCCCACCTACTTCCACACACATGAAACAGCCAGTTTCACTCACCTGCTTTTTCTGTACTGTATGTACCAAAAATAAAAGCAACCTCAAGTCTAAGCTAAAGTGAATGCCATAAAATTCCCAACCCTAGACTAGCTGGAAGAGTTTTAGTCTAAATGGCTCAGAGATCCTTAGAACTACAGAACTAAACCCCAACTGTTTCACATTTTAAAAACTCTCCAGGACATTACTTGCCTAATCAGTATAGATGGACTACAGTGGCTTAAGTGGTTAAGACACTGAACTTGATGACTGGAAGGTCGGCAGGTCAGCAGTTCGCACAGCGGAATTGAGCTTCCGTCTCTGTCCCAGCTCCTGCCAACGTAGTAGTTCGAAAGCAAGAAATTGCAAGTAGATAAATAGGGACCACTTCGGTGGGAAGGTAAACAGCGTTCCGTGCACTCCGGTGATGAGGCATGCCTGCCACATGTCCATGGAAGCGTCTGCAGATGCAGGCAGCACTGGCTCTTTGGCTGTAAATAGAGATGAAGACTGAACCCTAGAGTCGGATACAACTGGCTTTCGAGCACGGGCAGCCTTACAGTTCTGTGTGAAAGGGTCATGGTGGCTTACTGCTTAAGTTGCTGAGCCTGATGAATAGAAAGTCAGCAGGTCAGCAGTTTGAGACCCAAGTGCTGCACAATGGAGCGAGCTCATGTCATCTGTCCCAGGCCAGCTCCTGGCAACCTAGTAGTTCGAAAGCAAGAAATTGCAAGTAGATAAATAGGTACTACCTCAGTGGCAAAGGTAACAGCATTCCACATGGTTTGGCGTCTAGTCATGCCTTCCACATGACCATGGAAACAAAGGGAGACCTTTACATTTTACAGTTCTATGGAGAGGAATGCCCCATGACTCTGTGGAAGTTTTTTTTAAACTCCCCTGACTGAACGAATATAATATGATACATTTCCTGGAATGAATAAGAATTTACTCCCTCCCTTTCACTTAAGTCATATATGAAAATGGACTTTCCCACATTTTCACAAATATATGCAGCTTGCCTTTTTGACAGTTTAAAATTGAAGGTGTGGATTTCCAGTTCCTATTTAAATAAATATCAATGGTGCGATATACAGCCTTTAACCCAGATACATTGCTGGTGGCAAAGAAGGTAGTTTTCCTTCAAGGTTAAGAAAGCAATCCTATTTTCTTTTATACTATAGACTTCTTGGGGGAGAAATCTTCTCAGGCACTGAATAGCTGAAGGCAGGAAAATATTATCTATACCTCAATAGGAACCCAACACCACTTGTGACAATAGCTTGCTGAGTACTCATTAGAAGGTGAGAGTCTGTGGTTCCCCTCTTGGTATTTAGGCTACATGCGTAATAAAAATTCTGCGATCATGAGTTGAAACAAAAATAACAAATACATACACAGTCTGTTGTCATTACCATGGAAAAGATGTGACCTTGACTAGTTTTAGCCCCCATTTCTCTCTCTCTCTTTTAAACAAGCCTCCCTGTTCGGGCATATACAAACAGCACATTGTAAAAACCACGGCAGCCATTAGCTTGAGAACCAAGGGGCCACATTGAATAATAATAATGTTGTGTCCGAAATTGTACTGGGTTGAAAGGATTTTTGCTGGAGAATCTCTGCTCAGGGGATGCCCGTATGAGGCTCCTTTCACGTCCCCAAGATTTTTTCCCCACTGAAGTGGTCCCTATTTATCTACTTGCAGTTTCTATGCGACTGAACAACAACAACAAAAGTGTATTTCTTTCGAACTGCTAGGCTGACAGGAGCTGGGACAGAGACCGGCGCTCAAACCAGGGTGTTGAACTGCCAACTTGCTGACCTTCCAGGTAACAAGGCGAGCTTCTTAACCACTGAGCCACCGCAGCCCCTGCCACATTAAGTGCTTTCACAAGATCTGCAAGGCAAATCGCACACTGAAAGTGCAGGGACAAAAATCATTAGCACCACTGATAATACAAGCTATGCTGAGCCTAGATATAAACATCAGTGAGGAATGTCAAATATTTCATATACCATCAGCTCAAGGATATTTCCAGTCCAGGAGAGAGATTCACTCAAAAATGTTGGGTGGGGGTTTAAAACAGGTTATACAGTTGGCACTTAAGTTGGGGTGGGGGTGGGGAGTCTCTCTAAAGAGGTTAAATTCATTTGTTTAACCTAGCACCAAGGTTTCTCAGCTCTGCAAATCATAAATTAGCCTATTCTTGTTTCATGGATGGTCTTTGGGTATGAAGCACTGGCATTCAGTTCAGTGTTGAGCTGCTCCCGGTGCCCACAGGACACAGGTGCCCGGGCACCGGTAGCGGAAATTTCCCCAAGCCATGCCCACTTGGCTGGCCACACCCACCTCCCTACCCCAGACCATGTCATAGAGAGGCCAAGTGGGCATGGCCCACAGAGGTAGCCATGCCCACAGAGTTAGCCATGCCCATGGTGGGAGTAGTAAAAAAATTTTGCAGAGCATCACTGATTCAGTTATGAATATCTTGTCAGAATCCTGTCTCTGGAGGGCAAATGTTTTAAGCACTTTCTTTACCTATAAGGAGGGACGTTAACCATTGGAATGTCACAAAGGCTCCCACATCCGTCCCTACTATCCCCTACCGAGCCGCCTGCACTCACCTTTACCCGGCCCAACCATCGCTGCAAGGGTCCGGCAGTCGCCAGTGGGGCAGCCGCCCCACGAAGTCAAACAAAAAAATAAAACTACGTTTCCCAGCCTTCTTCGCGCCGAGCCACCCCTCAGCCAATAAGGCTGAAGGGCGCAAGCGTGGAGGTGGCTGGGCAGCCGGCGCGGCAGTTTAAAAATAAAAACCGCACCGAGAGGAAAAAGCTTACACGGACCCAGCTGGCAAAAGGTAAGTGCGGTTGATGGGGGTTAAGGGGGGAGGCACAGCCCCAGTAACCATGCCGTTCCCCCCCGCCCCACCACCTTGCCCACCCCCCAAATCCCTAACCCCCACCGACCCCACTTGACTTTTGGTGGCTCAGGCTGGGTCTTTGAAATTCTTTCCCTCCCAGCGCGGCCTTCTGCATTGGGAGGCACACTGGCCTTTCCTTTCGACCCTGCGGGCATGGAGGCCTCCACGCTCGCAGAGATGAAGGACAGGCCAATGCTTCTCTCAATGCAGAAGGCCACGCCGGGAGCGAAATACTTTCAAAAACCCAGCCAGAGCCAGCAAAAATTAAGTGCGGTTGGTGGGGGTTAGGGGGGTGCCATGGCCCCAGTAACCACACCACCCACCACTTTACCCCCCCCCACTCTGTAACCCCCACCGACCTCACTTACCTTTCACCAGCAGGGCCTTTCCCCATCACGCACGTTCTTCTGCGTTGGGAGGCACACCAGCCTTTTCTTTCATCCCAGCGGGTGTCGAGGACTCGATGCCCGCAAGGACGCAGAACAGGCTGCTGCGCCTCCCAACGCAGAAGGCCGTGCCTTTGGGGGAAAGACCCAGCCGGGCCAGTTGGCAAAAGGTAAGTGCGATCGGTGGAGGTTAGGGAGTGGGGGGGAGCATGGCCCCGGTAACCACGCCACCCTCCCCCACCCCACCAACTTGCCCTCCCAATCCCTGCCCCCCCTTACCTTTTACCGGCTGTTCCATTAGACCGGGGAGGAGACCATGGCCGAACCCTACAGCCATGCATCCTCCCCAGGCAGTGGATAATGCAAGGGCACCAAAGGCACCAGCAGCGCACTCCCTGTTTGCCCGGGAGCTCAGGGCAGAAGGACCAGGCCACTGCCTCTTCCACGGGCAGTGGGGAACGCAAGGGCACCTAAGGTGCCCACAGCGATCTTCCCGTTCGCCTGGGGAGGAGACAGTGGTCGGGTCCTTCGGCCCTGTGTCCACCCTGGGCACCAGCCAAACATCCCTACCCTAGCAGAAACACCCAAAGTAAAATGAAAAACACACAAATAAATAAACAAAATAAACAAGTAAACAACAAAACAATCAACCACAAACACAATAAAACACATCCAAAATACAAAAAGCAAACAAAAAAACATGAAAAACTCACTAAGACCACCTATCTACAACAAAACCACACCACGAAAAGCCCTTACTAAAAATCAAAAAACAACACAATGAACAAAAATAAATACTAACAAATTCAAAATAAGAAATAACCAGAAAAATAAAAACCAAACAACCACATAACAATCCAAAAAATACAAAAAATGAAGCCAAAACACTAAATTAAATAAACAAACACTCTACTTAAACCCCCCAGCCCAACATCCCTAAATCAAAACAAAATAAAAACAGAATAAAAAATCAAGAGCACTTACCAAACACGTCCTACCTCCATGCCTCCGGAACAGAACTGAACAAAGAAAGACAATCGCACTACTCTTAATCACAGTCCCACCTAGAGGCTGGAAGAGTAAAAAACTGTCAAAAATATTTTAAAAATAAATCAAATCAAATAAATCAAATAAATTCAAAAACCACAAATTCCAATCACCACCACCCAAACCACCCCTAACCAAAAAAACACACAATAAAACTGCCCGGCAAGGCAGGGCAAAATATGCTAGTTTACTTATAAAACTGGCATTCAATTGATTTCTACCCTGAGTTTGTGGTGTGTACAGACTAGGACTAGAACAGTTCTTCCAAATCCAGCCAGCATTTTGGATCAATAGGATCAGATCTTGCATGCAACAATGTTAACAGATCACAAGTATTGCGAACTGAAATCACATGATGTCCCCTAGCTAAAGCAGGTATATTTTCATCCCAGATTAAAAAAATTCTGTCAGATAGATGCAGTTAAAATTTCTGGCACAGCACAATGAAATGCATTTTGAGAATAATTATAAGCAACCCAATAGCAGCCGGTAAAGGTATGTGCTGAAACAATTTGCACTACTACTACTACTACTACTACTACTACTACTACTACTACTACTACTACTACTACTACTACTACTACTACTACTACTACTACTACCTGTCAAGCGTGGCTCCGGACAATATGGGACCTGTGCAGAACGGTTCTGCGCAGGTCCCTTCTATGCATGCGTACAAGGCTTCTACGCATCCCCTTCTGCGCATGTGTAGAAGGGTTCTGTGCATACATAGAAGGGTTCTATGCATGCATAGAAAAGTTCTGCACAGAAGGGGATGGTCAGTAACTATTTTTTCTCCGCCATCAAATTACAGGATGGCGGCAGCTCCAGGCAGGAAAGGAGGAAAAGCGGCACTAAATTACAGGAAATCCCGACCAATACAGGATACTTGACAGGTATGCTGCTGCTGCTGCTGCTGCTGCTGCTGCTGCTGCTGCTGCTGCTGCTGCTACTACTACTACTACTACTACTACTACTACTACTACTACTACTACCCTCTCTTCTTCTTCTCCCCTTCCTCTTTATAAAACTGGACTGCAATCTTTGTATTCTGATTGGGGAACAAAAAGTTCCATGTGTGCAAATCTGAAACGAAGCACGCTGTATAAACAGCGAAAGGCTGACTTTGCACTGCCGTTTCATCAGCAGGAATATTTTTGATGAAACACAGCCTTGTTTACTTTGGTGACACTAAATAAATCATGTGTCATAGTAATGACAAGCTGTAGACATGAGAATAATATAATAGCTACTATCTATAAAAGGAATAATCAGTTTGCATATTAACATGAGTTTTATTCAAAACAAAAACTACCAAGAAACAAAAGGGTACAATGAACATATAAAGAAAAATATAAAACTGAACGGCTAAAATCCTGTTCCAAAATTGGTACTGCAAAACATTGTTAGCATCATTACCCACAGCATTTTTTCTGCAATAACACATTTCCAAACAGGTTCAAGGGCTTCTTCTCCATCACTCGCTCCCTCCTTTCCTTCTATTTCTCCTCTTCCTCTTTGTAAAACAAGACTGCAAACTTTTCATTCTATTCAATTGAACCAAAGGTTTTTATGTATAAAAATCTGAATTAGAGTACATGGTATGTCAGCAATCTGCCCAGCAGTAACAGTAACTGACTGGGTTATTTAGGTGGGAGGTAAAATCTACTCTTCCAGAAACATAAAGGATGCAACAGCTAGTTTGAATCAAACTACAAAAATGATTTATAGCCAACTTCAAACTTTTCATTTATTAATTTGAATCTGGGTTGTTGTTTTTTCAAACTGAAGCAAAAAAAAGTGCTGCTAAGAGCAGAAAAATAGCAATGATTTAGATGTAAATGACATTGATGAAGTAGTTTGCAATTGGAATTATGTATGATCTATATAAATATACTTGTATATTTAAAGAGCATTGCAATCAAGGTGGTTTGGCTGTTAAGAGAAATACTAATAAATTCTTACATGGGAAAGTTGGCCATTTGAGTTTTTTCCCTCTCTTTTGGTTACTCCCACTTGTTAGCAGATTAAGACCTAGAGAAAACAAGAACACAAGTGTAGAAAGATCAGCTCAGTCTCATCAGCACCCTCTTTTTTGGGGGTTTTCATGCAATCTAGCATTTTGTATGATAACATCAGTCTAGAAACATTTCAAATAGGAAAAAAAGGTATCTTCAGTTAAGGAAGGAGGGAGCAGTGTCCAGAACATGGAGGACCCTCCTTGCTTGTTCCTTGGAAGAAGGTCAGGGAGAGAAGAGAGACAATCAACAAAACAATAGAAACAAAAATAAGCAGAAAGAGGGACAGAGGGTTACTTCAAATGGCAACAGAAATTTACCAATCAAGCTAGTGGCAAAGGACAGTAACATTAGTCTGTAAAGCCCTTGCCCACTGATACCCAGTGTTAGTGCATGCAAGATTGTTATTGAATGAATGAATGAATTTTAATTTATATATCACAATTCTCTGCCCAAGGGGCAACTCAATATTGTTTACAAGTTACAAGTTCATAAGTTACAGCACAGAAAATATCACAAAAAATACAGTGTGTCACAGTGCAATATAATGAATACAATAGAAATACAGTTACACAATAAAAACAATTCAATTCAAAACCCTACTCAAAAATACAAATATATAGCAATACCTAGCAGCAAGAATACAGTATACAATAATACAAATAAATTAACAAAATATCATAAAGTACATGGTAATGCCCTATACAGAAAGTCCAAACTCCTAACACAGCATACATCATAATAACATACAGTAATAATATTATCCCAACAACAAATATAAATTGGAACCATGCTGTAGAATGGTTTAAACACATGTGACTATGCACAAGTTCTATATGTAGGTACTAAATGTTCCACATGCAGTTGTACTTGGTGGTATATAAGTTCAATTGCTTTGCTTTGCTTTGGAATGCGGAAATGGTTATATGACAACTTCCAGGTGAAATAATTCTTTAAATAGTTTGTGCACTGTGTGAATGTGGGTGTTTTTACCAGATAGTATCAACAAGAAGGATTTTTATGGATTAGGAGAAATTTAGTAGTAGAGAACCTATGCAAGACATGGCATTGTTGTTATGCCTGTCAAATCACAAGAAGGAACAGAAGAGGGAACTCAGAATATGCTTAGGAGTAGACATGAATGGGAGGAAAGATCTGAAATAAGATCTATAGTGCACTGGGCCCCTTTCTTCATTAGGGAAAATCTGGAAATGCCATCCAGAGATGGAGGGCAAATTCAGCTGTATAGTAAAGGAAGAGTAGGAGTGGATACATTCCTGTTTCATGAGAAATTGTGTTGTAATCTGGGAGGGCCAAACAGCTATAATGCTCCAAAAAGCTGCAGCAACATTATTGATAGCAGCAGTATGCTCACACAGATGTTATTTATAATAATATGCCATAATGACATGTGTATGGTTACTAAAAAAGTGCATAGTATGATATAAAACTGTGATGAGTTTGGATAGGAATTAGATGTTTATGTTGGTCTCAAATTTTCCTTAGCCATACATCTGTCACACCATCATAGCAACAAACAACTGATAGTCTAGATTGATTTCAATCAGGGTTCAGGACATATAATAGAACTGAAACGTCATTGGTTTCCCTGCCAGAGGGCCTCCTCCAGGAGGGTGACAGGAGCAACATGTCTCTGATGGTCCTCCTGGATTTCTCAGCAGCTTTTGACACCATCAATCACACTATCCTTCTAAATAAGTTATCAGAGTTGGGTACTGGGGATTCAGCTGGTTCCAGTCCTTTCTCAGCAACAGAATCCAGAGGGTGCAGCTGGGAGAGGTAGTGTCAGCCCCATGGTTATAACAATACCAGCCTCAATCATTTTCCCCATGCTGTTCAACATCTATATGAAGCTGCTGGGTGAGATCATATGCAGACTTGGAGTGTGTTGTCATCAATATGCAGATGACACACAACTCTAAGTCTCCTTCTCATCATGGACATGGATGCTGATCAGGTCCCAGATCACTGCCTGGCTATGATAATGGATTGGATGAGGGGTAACCGGCTGCATCTGAATCCAGACAAGACAGAGACCCTGTGTTTTGGTGGGACTCCTGCTTGGTTGGGTGATTATGAACCTTCTCTGGGTGGGGTGGTTCTCCCTTTGAAGTGCCACATATCTGGACATGATATATTATTTATTTATTTATTTATTTATTTATTTATTTATTTATTTATTTATTTATTTATTTATTTATTTATTGTTCAAATTTCTATGCCGCCAATCAGGCGAACCCGACTCAGGGCGGCTCACAACAAAATTAAAACATACATATTAAAAACAATTAAAACCCCAAGATACCCACCCACCTATTAAAACTAACCACATTAAAACTGCCCACATTAAATAGATGGGAGCTTCATTTTATAAGCCAGCAGTCGGGGGCCACTCTTCCATCTGAGCCCCACACCTGCCCCGCCAACCAGGTTTTTAATTCTCTTCTGAAAGGCAGCAGCTCCATCTGCTATCGCAACTCTGCTGGCAGGAGGTTCCTCAAGGCTGGTGCGGACACAGAAAAGGCCCTCCTTTGTGTGCCAGAGAGGCGAGCCCCTCTGGCAAATGGAACAATTAGAGAACCCCTCTGGTCTGCTCTGGTTGGACGGACAGACACTCTTGGGACGATGCGGTCTCTTAGGTATCTTGGCCCACTACCATGTAGGGCTTTAAAGGTCAAAACCAGCACTTTGAATTGTACCCAGAGACAAACTGGTAACCAGTGCAGCTCCCGAAGCAATGGTGAGGTGCGAGCATAGCGCCCACACCCCATCACCACCCGGGCTGCTGCATTCTGCACCAGCTGTAGCTTCCGAATGGTCATCAACGGCAGCCCCATGTAGAGCGCATTGCAATAATCTAGCCTGGAGGTCACCAGAGCATGTGTGACCATGAGCAGGGAGTCCCGCTCCAGGAGCAAACGCAACTGACGGATGATGCGAAGCTGTGCGAAAGCCCTCCTGGCCACAGCTGCCACCTGATCTACAAGTAGCAGTCCCGAATCCAGGAGGACCCCTAAGTTGCATACCAGGTCTGTCTGGGGCAAAGCAGCCCCATCCAAGACCAAAATTGGCAGCTCCCTGGATAACGCAGGGGGGCCCATCCATAGCCACTCAGTCTTGGAGGGATTCAATTGTAGCCCGTTGTAGCAATCAATTGTAGCAATCTTCATGGAGAAGCAAATATATCCCATAACCATGGCATCCCTTTTCCATCTCAGACAAATCAGACAGCATCACCCATCCCTACATAGGGATGCAAGACTGGTGTTGGGGTTTCATAGATTTGATCATGTTATCCCTACATTGGTATGCCCACATTGTTTACCTGTAGGCTTCTGTGGCATCAGGCGGTGGTTAACTAACCTGACAACCTTGAGGACTAGTGACCTTGGTGATGTCCACAGGGAAGGATGATGGTCCCTAAGTGGATTAAATCCCACTTGAATCCATCTTGATGGAGGGCAGCAGCTTCATCAATACTGGCCTGGGGCTGAGGAGGACTTTGCATGCCAAAAGGGCTCAGGACCAGAAAGTGACTTGCAGAACTGGATCAGTGGTATGGGTGTCATGCTATGATTTGGAAGACAGATGAAAGACCACTGCATTATATTCTCAGGACAGTCTTCATGGCTGTTCACCATGAGGATCGCCAATATTTGGATTAGGATACAAGAAGAAGAAGAAGGTTTCTGTGCCCAATTCAAGGTTCTAGCATTAATCTATAAAGCCCTTACTGGTTTAAGACCTCAATACCTGCTAGAGCACCTCTCCTTGACAAACCATGCCTGGGCCACAAACTTTTTAGTCGGAGAGCCTTGAGATGCCTATCCTGAGGGGCGTGCAAAAGATAAGCACTAGAAATCACTCCTTTATGATGGTAGCTATGACACTGTAGAATGTACTTAGACCACACATTTGTCAGGCTCCAACATTGGTCTGTTTCCACAAGCTGGCTAAAGTTGAGCTATTTAAGCAAGCTTTTAAGAAACTGCTGTCCTCCAATTAGTATTTTTCCCTTCCACTTAGATTCTTCTACTGCCATCATTGTATCTGTTTTTATTTTGTATTTATTGCTATTGTCATTTGGGGAGAGGGGTTGTGGTTTTATTTTTCTATCTTAATTTAATTTCTTGTTGGGTTACTTTGTTACATTGTCATCATCCAAGATGACTCAACAGTCAGATGGAGGGAATATAAATTTAAATCAATAAATAGTAGTAACATAAAAAGATGCCTTATTGCAAGTTAAAGGCGTCTGGAGAACTTGGCATTGAAGAAGAACTTAGTGCAGCTCTTGTGGACATAGTTCTTCTATGCCCTTTGCCAATACTGCAGAGTATTGTTTTGTGAGCATCTAAGTGGTTTTGTTGTGTTGTTCAGTCGCACAGTCGATTCCGACCCTTTGCAACCCCATGGACCATTGCCCTCCAGGCACCTCTGTCCTCCACCATTCTCCTCAACCCGCCCAGCTCTGTGCCCATTGCATCTTCAATACCATCTAGCCATCTCATTTTTGGCCGCCCCCTTCTTCTTTTGCCCTCCATCTTTCCCAGCATCAAGACTTTCTCAAGTGAATCCTCTCTTCTCATTTGATGTCCAAAATACTTTAGCTTCAGCTTTACTATTTGACCTTCTAAGAAGCAATCAGGGTTGATTTCTTCTAAGTTCTCCTCGCTGTCCAGGGGACTCTCAAAACTCTCCTCCAACACCACATTTCAAAGGCGTCTACTCTTCGCGCTCAGCTTTCCTAATGGTCCAGCTCTCACAAACATACATTACCACCAGGAATACCATTGCCTTGACTATGGGAAATTTTGTTTGCAAGGTGATGTATCTACTTTTCACTATGTTCCCCAGGTTTCTCATAGCTTGTCTCCCAAAAATCAATCACCTTTTTATTTCATGGCTGCAGTCACCATCTGCAGTGATCTTTGATCCTAAGAAAGTAAAATCTGTCACTGCTTCTACTTCTTCCCCATCTATTTTCCAGGGACTGATAGGAAATAGAATTTGTTGGGATTTCCTTCTTTTCTTTTTCTTTCCTCTCCTTTTTCCTTTCCCCCTTTTAAAAAAGATTGGTTGATGAAGATTCATGGTGTACACATAGGAAAGTACACAGTGACCTTTTATTCTAGTCAGAAAGCTCCAAGCTGCATGGGAATGTCAACATCATAGGGACCGGATCTTGCTCTCTCTCATTTTAATATTAACATATCCATTAGACTAACAGGTGATGTGAACTAAACACACAATGTTGCCGAAATTAGGCTAAATCAGGAAGGAACTTCTGGGAAACACCTACAGGGCCTGTCAGACAAGTTTCAGATCACTGAGATGCTTGGAGAAAAAATATAGAAGACATTAATCTGAGAATGGTCAACAGATGCAGTAGATACTGCCTACCTCCACAAATGCCTGAGTGGGCTTCATAAATTGTTTGTATTGCGTGAACTACAGATGGGCTTCTTTGTTTGAACTACTGACATAGAAAAGTTGTATGGTGACTTTTATGTGTGTAGGAAGTGAAAGGGAGCATCTCTGGTACCCATTTCTGTTTCCTACACTATTCATAGATTGTTGACCAGACTGCAGGCTCTAAAAATATCTTAGATATCATTTATCATAGTACACATACACATATCGAACACAAAAAACGTTTATTTTATAAAATCTCCATCCAAGTGTGGATGGACTGCAGATTATAAACTGTGGGTTAAAAAAGGCAGAGGTGCTCCTGACACCTTGTTCTTCCTTTATCTAGTTCAGGGGTGCCCAAACTATGACCTGGGGGCCAGATGTGGCCTCTGGGACATAGTGACTGGCTCACTAAACTACATGACCAACCTGTGGTCTGAAAAGTTTGGACACCCCTTATCTAGTTGATTAATTGATACCAAGGGTCTCAAGGTTGACTCAACCTTCCATTCTTCCTAGTTGGGTAAAATGAGTACCTAGATCAGTGGTTCCCAAAATGGGGCACATGCCCCATAGGGGCATTTTAATTCCCAGAAGCCTAAGTCAGTACATTGGCTGATCAGTGCTTTGGGGAATTGACTTAGGCTTCTGGGAATTGAAATCCAAAAGAAAAAGAAAAAGGCTGGGAAACACTGGCCTACATGGTTGAGAGCAAAATGCATGCTTTTGCTTGATTGTTTCTCATTCATCTAGGAGAAGCCACTCTGACCAGCTTACAAGCATATAAATCCAATTAATAAACATATCCAACCAACTAATAAAATAAATAAATTGGTCTGGCCAGGTTATCCTCCTATGGTAATTGAGTAGACCATACTGTTAGTGGCTCAATGCCAATTGTCAGGCAGTGGTTAACTAACCTGACAACTCTGAGAACTAATGGCCTTGGGTGGCGAAGTCCACAGAGACAGGTGATGATCCCCAAGTGGATTAAATCCCACTTGAATCTATCTTGATGGAGGGCAGCAGCTTTATCAATACTGGCCTGGGGCTGATGAGGGCTTGCTGTACCAAACGAGGTCAGGACCAGAAAGTGACTCATGGAACTGAGTGGTATGGTTGTCACACTGCGATGTGGAAGGTAAATTAAAGATGACTGCATTATATTGTTTCTAGGACAATCTTCATGGCTGATCACCATGATGATAGTTAATATTCGAAATCAGATACAGCACATGATGAAAAATAAAATAAAATCTAAATCTTAATATAATATGCCAGTAATAAGAAGGGTGGTTATATAAATCAAATAAATAAATAAATAAGAACAAAAACAACAACACATATTATGATATTATAGATGGGGGACTACGGATTACAACTGAACCCTGGCAAGACTAAGTGGCTATGGATTAGGGGCCCAGTGTTATCTCAGGAGCTACCATCGTTGGTTTTGGATGAGGCTAGTCTGCCCATCTCTGCTGCCATTTGCCATCCAGAGAGGCCAGGGGGGGGTGAGTAAAAGATCCTGCCCCCCCCCATCCAAAGACCTGGGCCCAGAGAGAAGGAAAGGGCATCAGGAGAACGACAGAATCCAACTCTGCTGCCATTTGCCATCCAGAGAGGCCAGGGGGAGGTGAGTAAAAGATCCTGCCCCCCCCCCCCCCACCATCCCAAGACCTGGGGTCAGAGAGAAGGAAAAGGCATCAGGAGAAAGACAGAGGCCCAACTCTGCTGCCATTTGCCATCCAGAAAGGCCAGGGGAGGTGAGTAAAAGATCCTGCGGGGGGGCCCCCCATCCAAAAACCTGGGCCCAGAGAGAAAGAAAAGGCATCAGGAGAAAGACAGAAGCCCAACTCTGCTGCCATTTGCCATCCAGAGAGGCCAGGGGGAGGTGAGTAAAAGATCCTGCCCCTCCCTCCCCAGCCAAAGACCCGGGGCTAGAGAGAATGACACCTCCGGAGACCCCCGACCACCCCCAGGAGATACCATCCACAACCACCATCACAGCAAGGCCCGAGTCAACGCCTTTGACCAACTCCATGCAGCCGAAGGGTGGCGAGAGCTGCTGCATGCATGCAAAGGATAAGTAATCAAACTGAAATAATATAATTGACTAAACATAGATGGCTTATAGCAACTGACATAGTGACTGTACAAGAAACTGACTTACATAGTGACTTGATATAGTGGACTTTTTCTTTCTTTCTTTCTTTTTCTCCCTTCATTAATTAGTTCAACTTTTACTTTGATACTATGTGATAAACTGTGATATTGTGCATGGTAATACTTTGTTTTAAAACTGTTTAAACTGTGATAACTTGTGTGATGGGAAGAGACTGGCATAGAGACCGGCAAGGCATGCCACAAAGTTTGCCAAGAGAACCCTATGGACCAAAACAAAAGGCAAAACAAGGGGATGTTCAGCACAGCAGATCTGAAAAGGGGGAGGGATACAAAAGGGGGAGGAGAAATACAGTGTTGCAGGGAACAATACAGCATAGGGACATGGAATGTGAGGTCTATGAATCAAGGAAAACTGGAAGTGGTTAAAAACAAGATGGAAAGAATAAGCATTGACATCTTGGGCATCAGTGAGTTAAAATGGACAGGGATGGGTGAATTCAGCTCTTGAAACCATCATATCTACTACTGTGGGCAAGAAAACCTCAGGAAAAATGGAGTAGCCATAATTGTCAACAAAAGAGTGAGGAAAGCAGTAATGGGATACAATATCAAAAGTGATAGAATGATGTCAGTCAGAATCCAAGGCAAACCTTTCAATATCACTGTAATCCAAGTCTATGCACCAACCACTAGTGCAGATGAAGCCACAGTTGACCAGTTCTATGAAGACCTACAACACCTCATAGAACAGACACCAAGAAATGATGTCCACATTATCTTAGGAGATTGGAATGCCAAAGTAGGAAATCAAAAAGTAAATGGAATAACAGGCAAGTTTGGTCTTGGAACACAGAATGAAGCAGGGCAAAGATTGATAGAGTTCTGCCAAGAGAATGCACTAGTCATAGCAAACACCCTCTTCCAGCAACACAAGAGGCGGCTTTACACATGGACATCACCAGATGGCCAGCATCGAAATCAGATTGATTACATACTCTTCAGTCAAAGATGGAGAACCTCCATTCAGTCAGCAAAAACAAGACCTGGAGCAGACTGTGGCTCAGATCACAACCTACTGATTGCAAAATTCAGGCTTAGACTAAAGAAAATGGGGAAAACAATTAACCAGACAGATATGACCTACACAACATCCCTAAAGAATACACGGTGGAGGTCATGAACAGATTTAATGTCCTGTACCTGATAGACAGAGTGCCAGAAGAATTATGGACAGAGACACGGGACATCATGCAGGAGGCAGCAAGAGAAAACATACCAAAAGAAAAGAAGCGTAAGAAAGCAAAGTGGTTGTCTGATGAGGCCCTTAAAATAGCAGAGGAAAGAAGGAATGCAAAAGTCCAAGGAGAAAGGAAAAAATACAACCACCTGAATACAGAATTTCAAAGAAAAGCAAGGGGAGATAAGGAAAACTACCTGAACGAACAGTGCAAAGAAATTGAGGAAAACAACAAAAGAGGCAGGACTAGAGATCTTTTCAAAAAAAATTGGAGAAATCAAAGGAACATTTAAAGCAAAAATGACCATGATAAGGGGCAAAGATGGAAAGGAGTTAGCTGAAGCAAAAGAGATAAAAAAAGATGGCAAGAGTACACAGAGGAACTCTACAAAAAGGACCTCAACACTCCTGATAATAACAATAATGAGAAATTTGAACTTGAACCAGACATTCTGGAGAGTGAAGTCAGAAAGGCCCTAAAAGCACTGCAAACAATAAAGCTAGTGGAAATGATGGTATCCCAGTTGAATTTTTCAAAGCCCTAAAAGATGATGGAATCAAACTACTGCATTCAATATGCCAGCAAATTTGGAAAACAAAACAGTGGCCACAGGATTGGAAAAGATCAGTGTACGTTCCAATCCCAAAAAAAGGCAATGCCAAAGAATGCTCAAATTACCGAACAATTACGCTCATCCCACATGCCAGCAAGGTGATGCTCAAGATAATACAGGATAGACTTCAACAACATATGGAGAGAGAACTACCAGAGGTGCAGGCCAGGTTCAGAAGAGGCAGGGGGACTAGAGACCACATTGCCAACATATGTTGGATCATGGAGAAAACAAAAGAATACCAGAAACAAGTCTACTTTTGTTTTATTGACTACACCAAGGCTTTTGACTGTGTGGACCACAACAAAATGTGGCAAGTAATTAAAGAGATGGGAATACCAGAACACCTCATATGCCTCATGAGAAATCTGTACACGAACCAAGAAGCAACAGTTAGGACAGAACACGGAATGACAGAGTGGTTTGGAATAGGAAAAGGAGTAAGACAAGGCTGCATTTTATCACCCTGCTTATTCAATCTATACACAGAGCACATAATGCGCAATGCAGGGATGGAGGAATCACAATATGGGATCAAAATTGCTGGGAGAAACATCAACAATTTGAGATATGCAGATGATACCACCCTAATGGCAGAAAGTGAGGAAGACCTAAAGAACCTCTTGATTGGATTGAAGGAGGAGAGTGCAAAAGCTGGCTTGAGACTTAATATCAAGAAAACCAAGATAATGGCAACAGGTCCGATCAGTCAATGGAAAATAGATGGGGAAGAAGTAGAAGCAGTGACAGATTTTACTTTCCTGGGATCTAAGATCACTGCAGATGGCGACTGTAGCCATGAAATAAAAAGACGACTGATTATGGGGAGACAAGCTATGAGAAACCTGGGGAATATAGTGAAAAGCAGAGGCATCACCTTGAAAACAAAAATTCTCATAGTCAAAACAATGGTATTCCCAGTGGTAATGTATGGGTGTGAGAGCTGGACCATTAGGAAGGCTGAGCGCAGAAGAATAGATGCCTTTGAGATGTGGTGTTGGAGGAGAGTCCTGAGAGTCCCTTGGACAGCAGAGAGAACAAATAGGTCAATACTGGAAGAAATCAATCCTGACTGTTCATTGGAGGGATAAATGGTGAAGATGAAGCTAAAGTACTTTGGACATCAAATGAGAAGGGAGGACTCACTTGAGAAGGCCTTGATGCTGGGAAAGGTGGAGGGCAAGAGAAGAAGGGGGCGTCCAAAGATGAGATGGATAGATGGTATTGTGGACACAATGGGCTGAGGAGAATGGTGGAGGACAGAGGTGCCTGGAGACAAATGGTCCATGTGGTCGCAAAGGTGCGACTGTGCGACTGAACAACAACAACAACAAGTCTGCCCCAGACAGATCCAGTGTGCAGCTTGGGGGTCATCCTGGACTCACGACTGCTGCTTGAAGATCAGGTACCGGCTGTGGCCAGGAGGGCTTTCACCCAACTTCGGGTGATTCGCCAGTTGCACCCGTTCCTAGACCGGGACTCCTTACTCATGGTCACTCATGCTCTGGTCACCTCTAGACTAGATTATTGCAATGTGCTCTACATTGGGCTGCCCTTGACAACCATCTGGAGGCTGCAGTTGGTCCAGAATGTGGCTGCTCAGGTGGTGATGGGGTGTGGGCGTTATGCTAGCGCCTCACCACTGCTTCGGGATCTGCACTGGCTTCCAATTTGCCTCCGGGAGTAATTAAAGGTGCTGGTCATTACCTTTAAAGCTCTATATGGTAGTGGTCCAAGATACCTAAGAGACCGCATCACCCCAAGAACATCTGTCCATCCAACCAGAGTGGACTGGAGGGGCTCTTTGCTTGTACCATCTGCTAGAGGGGCCCATCTCTCTAGCACAAGAAGGAGGGCCTTCTCTGTGTCGGCTCCGGCCCTATGGAACCTCCTGCCAGTGGAACTCTAAGGCTGCAGACAGAATTGCTGCCCTTCAGGAAAGATCTGAAAACATGGCTGGCGGGGCAGGTGTGGGGTCCTGAAGATATCGTGACCCCCACCTGCTGGTTGGTGAAATATCAAAGTAACTCTCCTCTTTATAATATGTGTAGGGTTTTAGAGGGGTAATTTGTTTTAATGGGGTTGTTCTTGTTTTAAGGCTTTTTAAGATTGTATGCCACCCAGAGTCTTCGTGAGTTGGGCGGCTATATAAATATGAATATAAATAAATAAATAAATACAAAATTTAAAAGATGTGGGCAAAAAATGTACAGAAGATATGGTGTTTCTGAAGACATCCTTGAAGAATTCCACTTTTGCCAGTTTGCAAACCTCAGTTTGCAAAATTGGCAAATTATTCTAAGATGATAGGGCCATCAATGAGAAGTCTCGGCTTTTTATAGAAGTTTTTCGTGACTTCTTTGCAGTGGGAACCCTCAGCTCCAAGGCCTGGGAGTATCTGGTGGCCCAGAAAGATTTAGCTAGAAAAGACATTCCAAAAGGTACTGAAAGCCAAAACCATGTAAGGTTTGTATGTAAGTACTAGGCCTTGAATTTGGCACAGAAGTTTACGGGAAGCCAATGCAGGAGGGCTAGAGTCAGAGGGATATGGTCAAATCTGTACACTTCCGACACTAGCCATGCAGCTGCATTTTGCACCTGTTGCAACTTCGGTATAATCTTTGAGGAAAGCCCCATGTCAAAAGCATTACAGTAGTTGACTCTCAAGATTATCAGTGTGTGAACAAGTGTTTTTCAAGGACTTCCCATCCAGGAATAGGCACAGCTCAGCAATCTCCCTAAGATGGTAATAGGTAGATCTGACCATGGCAGATATTTGCTTCTCCACTGAGAGAATCAGGTCCAGTTTAACATCTGGCTCATGCACCTGAGCTTTCAGGGGGAGTGCAACCTCATCCAGATACAGCTGATTGGCTCCAATCTGTCCAGAGATCCTCCTAGCAACATGATCTTCATCTTGTCTGGATTTAATTTCTTTTAGTTCTTATCCAACCCACTATCACAGTCAGCCAGGTTCTAACACTTGAATAGCATCATTTGTTGACACTGAAGACCAGAGATAGAGTTGTGTCTCTTCCATGTGTTGGAAACAGGGCACTCCGTATCTCTGGATGACCTCCCCCAGTGACTTCATACAAATATTTAAAAGCATCAGAGAGATAATGAACACTTGTAAGATTCCACATCCCTAGACTCAAGAGGTCAAAACAAGATGCCTGAGTTGAACCATCCAGACAAGGTCATCAAGGAAGGAGGGGAGTCAGTGTGATGTCTGACCCTCAATCCCCAACTTCACTAACTGGCTGACAGTATTAAAATCCACTGATTCAGTAGGACTAAAAGGTCATCAAGCAGAGTGACCGGTGCTGATTTGGTTCCATACTGCTGCCTGAACCCTGATTGAAATGAATCCAGTCTGTTGGTATCGTCCAAGAATGCCTTGAACTGATCCACCACCACCCTCTCAATCATCTTGGCAATAAATTGGATACTGGAGACAAACTTAAAGTTATTCAGGTTATCTATTGCCAAATCTGGTTGTTGTTTTTAAAGGATGAGTCACATGATCATTTCCTTCAAGCAGGAAGATATATGACCTTCATCCAGAAACATGTTGTCAATCTGTGTGGCTCATTCCACAGTAGGATCTTTAGCTGGTTTTTAATAGCCATGAAGAATCAAGGGAAGAGGTAGTGGATTTACAACACACAAGGGCCTTGTCCACAGTAGGATCTTTAGCTGGTTTTTAATAGCCATGAAGAATCAAGGGAAGAGGTAGTGGATTTACAACACACAAGGGCCTTGTCCATGTCATCAGACCTCACAGATTGAAACTGATGCAGCACAACCATAAAAGATGGTGCACTGGAATCTCTTCTCAATTAATTGTCCCACTAATGGTGTCCAGGTCCCTATGGATGGCTTCAATTACCTTGTGAACTGCCCAGAAAGTGCTCTAAGCACTGTGGGTCAGTATATAAATGTAATTGCTATTGCTGCATCATTTCACAAGAGACCATTCCATTCTTAAACCAATCTTCAATCCATGCCTTTTTCACCCATCACCCAGTTCAAGATAAATATAACATTGAACACTCTAAGATTTGCAACACATTATTTGAACAAATGAAGGAAGAAAAATGAGATTGTATATATTAATTCTCAATGTTTCCACAGGCCCTAGATATGTACAATTTTGTATATACAGCATTATGTCCTCTCTACATAAGTAGAAATCCTTCTATTTATTTATTTTTAGCATTTCCAATTTGTGAATGTCCTTAAACAAAAAGGATTAATTACCCCTCCAAGAAGCCTCCTAGAGCAGTTGTTCAACTTTTTCAACATGACATATGGCCTCACTGCATCATTTAAAACCTCCAAATAGTTGTTTTGCAACACCACGGGTAGATGCCTGCCCACCTCCACTCATTTCCACCACTGTTTCACTGACTATATTCATCTCTGTAGGCCCTAAGAGGATCCCAAAGACAGAAAATTTACCCTCAGACTCATCAAAGCCACCCATGTTTCCCTTTTACTCTTTCTTTCCAATGCATATTTTCAGGTCCAGAAAAGGTTCTTCAAATGCAATGTACTTCCATTTCCCCCTTATACATATATAAAGAAAGTCCAACCACCATATGAAGTACTATGGAACAAAAGAAGATATTATGACCCAAGTTTAATTACTTCGGCCTCTATTTTTAGGATCTTTTTGTACAACACAGGCATGTGAAAAATAATTTCCTTGTTTTCTTGGTTTTAGGCTGTCTCTGCCTGGTGACATATGTCAATGAAGAATATACAATCCCCACAAGAGATTCTTCACATTGGAGCAAACATGAATGATGGGCCAGTTGACCAAAGTGATGAAAACAACCCATCCAAGGCTTCTATTTTTTATTGCCATAAATTATCACAGTTCTGGGCACAGATTATTGAAAAACTCTAATCCAACAGAAAACATCTCATCCTCTAACAAACAAGGATAATTAAAATGTGGCCCCTCACTCTCATGGGCAGGGCTGTAGCCAGAGGGGAGCCAGGTGGGGCAAAAACTCTCCTAAGCTAACAGTCTGCCTCCCCAAACCACCCCGGGATGCCAGTCTTATATATGTGTGTGTGACATTGTTGCCACTCCTGGAACACCCCCACCCCCCACCCCCAATCTAGAATCCTGGCTATGGCCCTGCTCATGGGTAAGAGCAAAACAAGCAAGATTTACAGCCCCAATATAGTTTCCCTTGTGACTCTTACCTGTCTGCTTCAATTGTTCTGTCTTAAATCAGTTTCAGCTTTGCCTTCTTCACTTGGAATGGAACTCATGCACTGCACCAACTGTTTTTCTCAAGAAGCAGTCCTTTTCAATGATCTCTATGGACCAAAGTTGCTGTGACATCAAATACTTCCTTGTATTTGTTCTGCAAATTAAAAAAAAATCCACTAATTGTATCAGCTGATGGAGGATGGTAATTCACAGGATGAAAGCTGACAGGAAAAATGAATGTAAATCTTTTCTCTTCTGCTGCAGGAAAATCTCTTCTCTGAAAATCATATTTCCATTAAATGTTGATGCAACATAATAATGGTAAATGTTGATGCCACACTAGCTCTAATGGGGAATTCCCTCGCCAAAGTAAGCAAGAGCTGCTTTGGGACCTCAAAATATCAGTTATCCTCTTCAACCTATGCTCTTAGCATTAAACATACTGTATACATACAAGTGGATACATATAATATGCAAATATCCCATCTGATTAGTTCAGGCAATTCCTCCTATACAGAATCAAGCTGACCACAAAATTATGCCTATAATTGGACATATTTAGGGCATCCTTTCCATCTAGGGTTTCCAGAAGCCACAATAGTCTTAGACTACAGGATTTCATTGTAACAAGTAAAAATTGAACAAAACAAACTATCCTAAACTGCCTTGATATCTATCAAATCTATATTGTGTTATCTATCTTCTTAAGTAAGAGTGTTGTTAACCAGAAAGAACTGATTCGCACAGGACAGCTTTCCTCCTTTGAGATAAATCTCTGTATAGGGATGAAAACATGTGCATTTGTCATTTCTAAAGTTCAGCAAAGCTCTATTGCCCCTATGTGGGATTAAAAAGAAAAAAGCCATGTCATCCTTGTACACAGTCCAAAGGCAAGGAGAGGGGATACTTTTATCAGACAACTTAAAAAATGCTAGTTTTTGACTCAGATCAGAGGTACAGTAAAACCCTGGGTTATGACAGAGGTCCATTCCAACAGCCTCCGTTGTAAACTGAAAAAATTGTAAACCGAAACATCCATAGGGATGCATTCAAAAAAATTTAAAATGGTCCTGAATTGATTGTTGTAAACAAAAAATACATTAAAAAATTGTAAGCCGGGACAGCATTTCCATAGGATTTGCCATTGTAAACCACAGAAAACTTAAACAGAGACAGTTGTAACCCGGGGTTTTACTGTATAGGCTTCACATTCTAGCTCTGATGGTATGGATTGGAAGGTATCTCTCAATCTGGTTAGACAAAGATTTGCAAGTCATTCCGCATTCAAGACAGAGGATGGGAAACCAATGCAGAGGCATCACAATAGGTTGTTTGCAAACATATCAAATAAATATTTGCAACAAAATAAAATCATATTGCTCATCAAAATAGATAGCATATATTTAGTTGTAGTTGTTTTACACATATAAATTAATTTCATGTAGAAAAAGAAAACATCTGTGTGTGTCAAATCACTCTGAATAGTTTCTAAAGTATTAGGAATGAAATTAGGGAATTCCAACAGCACGCTTTAATCAGAGACATATTAAAATATATCAATATTCATTTTTCTGGGAAGTAGAAAATCAACAGCAGCAGCAGCAAAAAAAATCTTTATCTTGGCTCTGACTGCTATGTGCCATTTAATTTGTACAAACAGAAGTATAATGGGGAAATACGGATGAGTGTACCACAAGTTCAAGGAACATTCACTTCCTTTGCTATTCCTAAACTTTTATTATATTTTTGGAAATGATTTTTTCCATTTTGCTACCCTTTGCTCTGACACACCCTTCTTACAAAGATGGTTTTCACTGAAGTGTACAATAGCCAAAGTCATTCCACTGGATGGAAAGAAAATGTATATGAGGTACATGGTTTTCCATGATTCCTTATTTTAAAAATCCATATAAATGAGCATGAAAACATTCAGTAGATCTGGCTTCTGCAGACTTAAGAGAATTAAATGGAGGTTTGGCACGAAAAGAAGAATGTTTCTTTTCTTGGGAAACTGATTTCCCACTGAAGTTGTTTCAGATTCTCTTGGAGCCTGCTATTACCAGCAGCACATATACACAACAAGGTTGTGTTTTTGAAGGCACCACCAAAAACACACAAAAACATTTGTGCATTCTAGATCATAGAAAAATTATTTCCAATAATATGTTCTAGAACTAGATGGAAAAATTATGTTCAGAAAAAGGAAAATTATATATGTATAGTACCAATAAATTTAACCATACATTGTCAAGTTAATTCTTACTTATGTAGCAATTCCCAAGATTTTCTAGCTGGACAGTTCTCCAGAGTAGCTTACCATCCCCTTCTTTTGCATCTTGGGAGTGTGCAACTTGCATAAGGCTACATAGGCTGGCTTTTCTCGTGGGAAGCAACAAAGCCTGATTCACTGAGCTATCCAGCCACCCAATATATATGCAACATATATAAATGCATGTAGCAATCCTACTGCAAAATCCAGAAACAGTTATGTGGCATCTGAATAGCTGCATTTTTTTTTTAAATTTTGGCATGAGCTTCCAGAGGCTACAGCCTACTTCTTGAGATGCAGCTGCATTGATATTTGGAAAAGTGGGTAGAAGACAATGTCAGTTTGTGTCTAATGTAATTTCTTGGCTTCTAAAATTCCACAAGATTCTTTGTAAATTTTTTCCAGACTATAAACTAACACAGTGTTCATGGTGGAAATATATGCATTGTTACATGCTAGCAAGGTTGCCCCAACTTCTGGCGAAATGTTCCATCCTCAACACTTCTGCTTAGGTCTTGTAAATTCAAGTCTACAGTATTTGGTTTCCTTTAGGGAGTTAATCTCTTCTTGTATTTGGTCTTTGTGGGATCCACGCACACAATTGGTCAACTGTCCCTGACAGAACCCCAGTATGGGAGATCGCTCCTTCGAGCTATTAGGTTTCGAGGGGACAGAAATTGGGGAGCGGATATTTGATAGAGTTTAATTCATCAATAGCTGATCTTACAGGCAGCTCGGACAATGAAGAGCTAATGACTAACTCACTAGGCATGTAATAGGTAATCTCGCATCTGCGGATTCCTTTAAGACCTAGAGTCAATGTTGGCCATTTGTTTACTTCCGATAACATGGAACAATGTATTTCCCCTGCAGTTAATTAAGTTAGCTAATGAACTTCCCCTGTGTAGACTTCCCCAATTAACTTGTGTAAACATGACGCGTGAAGTCTGGTTTCACACTGGATCGCTATGCTTATGCATGCAGCCAGAACAGGATAAATACTCATGATTTGTCATCATTAAATTACTGGTCTTTGCTCCATCTTGCCTTGTGTGTCTTTGCTTGACTAGTCTCCTCCGGGACCCAACAGCCGCGTTGCGGTCCCGATCCAGCTTGTGCAACCTGCTTCGTGGCCCCGATCTAACATATGGTGACCCCAACGTAATTCTACTTGTGAGTAAGCGATCTCCTTGGTCCGGTTCTATGCCAGAACCGTGTCCGAGTCTTCCCGGAGGACAGCGCAGCAGCTCCGGTCGGAAAGCCATACGATCTGAGTGACAGCTACGCTACGCAGCGAGGCATTCTAGAGGCAGAGCGCGCTTCAAAGCTCTGAGTCATCTTGCTCGGCAGAAACACGTTCCGCTCAGGGTCGGCTGTGAACCCTGACTTCATCGAAGAGGCCACCGAGATCCAACCCAGAGGGACGTCACGCCAAACCAGTTACCTGACTCAGACACGTCGATTCATCCCGCGGAGGAAACTTCAAAGGACTGGCAGGTAATATGGGGACTTGTCCGCAGCGACAATGTCTTACCACTAACCAGAGAATTCACTGGTTAATGGAATTCAAGGCCCTGGCCAGGGTAAATCGTACACGCATTCACAGTGCCCAGTTAGTGTATCTTTTGGTGTACTTGGGCATGGTTAGTCTCCAACTTTGGGATAGGATAGGAGCCTGCATTAGGCAAGCACCTAGAGCTCCAGCTAAAATAATCAGCATATGGAGCAAGTGTAGGAAGCTCATAGCAGAGGTAGACCCAGTCCGGATAGAGACCGAGAACCCCCCAGTGCAGTCAGAGCCATCAGCCCCAACGGCTCTCTATCCGTCACTTCAGCTTAAGCAGGGCAGCGTAGGGAGTTTTCCCTCAGTGACAGCTGCAGACGTCACTGAAGGAATGCATGGTATGAGAAATGCTGGCGTTTCTCTGACAGCTAAAAGTTCCCAGATAGCCAAGAGTTCCATCCAGCGCATGGTTGAGGAAGAAACCAGTAAGGGGGAGTTGCCAGCACAAGAACTAGCTGAACTTAGGCAGATATGCCCAGTCCACATAGAGGTAGATGCCCTCACGGGTCAGCAGCAAACGACCCATTCGCTGGTTCCGTACAAATTGCTCATGGCAATACGGAAGGCAATCACAGAGACAGGACTCCAGAGTCGCTTCACTAGGGGCACACTTCAGCAAGTGTGTGAAACAATGATGCTCATTCCATACGACTGGAAAGCCATCATGAGAATGATGCTCAACCCCAGCCAGTATTTGCTATGGGACAGCGAGTATTGTCTCGAAGCACAGGCAAGGGCTGCCAGGATGGGAGGAGCAATAATCCCTGACCAGCTATATGGGTCAGGCCAGTTCGAATCCGTCGATGCGCAGATCACCTTGCCTCTTGCCACACTTCATTTGGCGGCTGAGACAGCCTTCAGGGCTTATCTCAAGCTCCCGGCAGCTGGCAAAGCAGCCAAGAATTACACAGCAGTCAAACAGGGTGCCCAGGAGTCCTACCTGGACTTTATTAACAGATTGGAGGAAGCGGTCAGTAGGCAGATAGACAATGAGCAAGCCCAACAGGAGCTCATGATGAAGCTGGCGAAAGACAACGCCAAACTTGACTGCCGTAAAATCTTACAGTCACTGGGCAATCATCCCAATCTGACTCTCACCGACATGATTAGGGCTTGTGCCGATGTTGGTGCAGATTCCTACAAAATGGGTCTGTTGGCAGCGGCGGTGCAAGGCGGTAGGACATTCAAAGGCAAGACCAAAGGAGCATGTCACAATAGTGGCAAGATCGGTCATTTCGCTAAAGAATGCTGATCCAAGAAGGGCAACGGCCAAAACACGGGTCGTCCCAAGGCTCCGACCACCCCATGTCCACAATGCAATAAGGGCTTCCACTGGGCCAGGAACTGCCCAAACTCGGGAAACCGGAGTGCGGGCTTGTCTCTGGCCCCAGTCCAAACAGAGACCACAATTGCTCTGGAAGAGCCAGAGCTGGATTAAATTCTGGTCACATTCCCTGCATTCTGGAGGCGCAGGCCAGACCTAAAGGCAGTGCAGGACTAGATTTGACTTGCCAGTCAGAAGTCACATGTGACTTACCAGGCACAGTCTATCTGGTCGATTCCCAATACATAGGACCCCTGCCTAAAGGTTATATAGGTTTAGTTTTGCCCCGTAGTATCACAGGAACGTGAGGAATCCTAGTGATTCCAGGAGTCATTGACTCCAATTTTTCGGGTGTACTCCAGGTTCAACTCTGGACACACCTACCCCAAACCATTCACAAGGGAGACACATTAGCGCAACTGATCATGGTTCCTTGTCACTCACCAGCAGGCAGCCAGGAAAGGCTCAGGGACAGCTCAGAGTCCGGGTCGGCAGACCACTCGAGCGCAGAAGGGGCAGTACAAGGATACCAGGTCTTAGTGGCAGTGAAAACCAACATAGAGTGGGAGCGGCGGCCAGTCATAAAGGTATTTTTAAATAAAAAACCTTTTGACGGATTATTAGATACAGGAGCTGACATCAGCGTGGTCAGCCAGAGTCAGTGGCCATGTGAATGGGCTCTCGAGCTGGTCTCCAATGTGTGAGGGGTAGGCGGTGTTCAAGAAGCGTTTAGAAGCCAAGATTGGGTAGAAGTCATGATCCCCGAAGCTGACGGCACAGCGGTCATCTGGCCTCACATTTTGGACGTGCACGTCAACCTCTGGGGGCGAGACATTCTATAGCAGTACCGTGCCACTCTTACCTTCGGGTAATGGCTTTACCGCTTAAATGGCTTACCAACACGCCAGTCTGGGTAGAGCAATGGCCGGTAGCAGGGGAGAAATTAGTCGCCCTAAAACAGCTGGTCAAAGAACAGCTAGACGCAGGACACATAGAACGGTCCACCAATCCCTGGAATTCGCCCATATTCGTTATCAAAAAGAAGTCAGGGAAGTGGCGACTCCTTCACAATCTAAGAGAGATCAATAAATGTATTCAGGCAATGGGTCCGCTTCAATGCGGCATCCCGAATCTGAACATGATCCCCGAGGGTGGGGAGACCTTGGTCGTAGACTTAAAAGACTGTTTTTACACCATTCCTTTAGATGTAAGGGACAGGAAAGGTTCGCTTTTACAGTGTCAGTCGTGAACCACAGAGAGCCTACGCAACGTTACGCGTGGAAATTTTTGCCACAGGGGATGCTCAACTCGCCCACCCTGTGCCAAATTTAAGTTCACAACAGACTGGAAAGGTTTCGAAACCTTCACCCCACAGTCTTAGTGTGTCATTTCATGGATGATATCTTGATCGCAGCGCCGCAACTCGGCAGTGAAATGTTTAAAGACCTCCAGACCAATCTGGGGGGAAAAGGGTTACTCATTGCCCCGGAGAAAGTTCAGAGAACTGAGCCCTTTTCATACTTGGGCCATCAGCTTCTCTGTTCTTTCTCAGCACCAGATTTGCCACAGATAAATCTCAAAGATTCAGTCACCCTCGTAGAATTGCAACAGATTCTGGGGAATATCAAGTGGGCTAGACCATATTTCAGGCTAGATACGGATCTCTTGAAGCCGCTCTTCTCGCTGCTAATGCTAGGTAAGCAGCCAGCAGACCGGATACACATTCCTCGAGAGGCTCGCTTGACTCTCGAAAAGGTCAACCAAGTTCTCAGCCAGAAATGGGTGGACAGGATAAGTCAGGGGCCATATGCTCCTGTTCTTAACCTGTAAATAGTCCGGATGGGAGCCATGTTCACCGGAGCTCTGGGAGTAGACTCCGAGCGGGGAGCGAAAATCATGGAATGGGTGTATTTACCACACACCTCTTCCCGAAACATCGTTCCTCCACAGGAACTGGTCTCCTCAGTGATTTACCGAGGAAGGCTGAGAGCAAGGGATATCTCAGGACACGATTTGGCAAAGATCGTTGTTCCATTCACAAAAGATCAGATTCAGCAGCTGATGCAGCTCAGAGACTCACTTCCGATTGCATCGGAAGGATTCACTGGATGTTTGGCATACCATTTACCGAAAGACCCCAGACTTGTCTAGCTTCAAACGCAGACAGTCAGTTTGTGTGAGTTAATGTCCCTGGCTTCACTTCAGGGGGCTAGGACAGTTTTCACTGATGGGGGTCGTACATATGGTGTTCTTACTTGGCAAGAGGGCCAGGCTTAGCGCACGCTTCTAACTCTTCTGCAGAAATCCGCGCAGCGGGCGGAATTGGCAGCGGTGAACCTCGCCTTGCGCACCTTTGCCAAAGAATGCTTGAACATAATTACTGAGAGCCAGTAATGTTCAGAATTTGCTTTACAGTCTACCAGGAGCGTACATCACTCCCGCGATAGACAAAAACTTGTTAGGTCTTTTCCTCACAACTCAATTTCATTTGCGGAACTGCACCGAAGCGCTCTATATCGCCCATATCAGAAGTCACCAGGACTTGCCTGAACCGATTTCCATGGGCAATAGCAGAACGGATGCGGCCGCAAAGGAAATTCAGCAGAGGTCAGTCTTGGGAGTCTTCACGACTCCGATTCAAAGTCATGCATTTTTTCATCAAAATGCCAAAGCACTTGCACGGCAGTTTAACCTGCCACTTTCCCAAGCCCAGGGCATAGTCCGTTCCTGCCCACATTGTGCAGGGGCGGTAGGGGGGCCCTTGTGGGGGGGTCAACCCACAAGGGACAGAGGCCAACCAGGTGTGGCAGATGGATGTCACACACGTTTCACAGTTTGGCAGATGGCAGTAGATGCACGTTTGCATAGACACATTTTCACAGTTTGTTTGGGCTACAGCTCAGAAGGGAGAAACGGCTTCCCATGTGGAGCAGCATCTCCTCTCCTGCTTCGCGGCCATGGGCAAACCACGGCACGTGACGACCAATAACGGTCCGGCTTATAGCTCCAGGCAGCTGGCCACCTTCATGGCCACCTGGGACATTAAGCATACCTTTGGCGTTCCGTACAATCCGCAAGGGCAAGCGATTGTGGAGCAGGTGAATTGGACACTTAAGTCCTACATTGACAAACAAACAGAAAGGGGGGAACTAGCCCTTCCCAAAAATCAGGGTCAGGCACAGCATTGTCTGAACAAGGTATTGTTTATGTACAATCACCTTAATGTTTTTTCAGATTACACTCCGCAGGAGAAGCACTTCCGTCGCACGGAGTCTCTCCAGCGGCTGATGGTGCATTACCGAGTGCCACCGGATCCTTCTTGGAAGGGCCCAGCACCACTCATAACATGGGGAAAAGGGTATGCTGCAATTATGTCTCCTACAGGCGTCATCTGGATTCCAGCCCGGTGTGTCAAGCCTCACCTCGAGTCCAATGGCGTGGACCCAGGCACTCCCGGACCCGATACCAGAGATGGAGGGAGTAACCCTGATGGGGAGAGCCAAGCGGAGGAGGCGGCGACAGCAGATGACAACACTGAAGATCACCTGGGGGATGGCCAAGTCCCTGTGCCAGGAGGCGGTGGACACCATCCGGCAGGAGAACGTGGAACCAACGCTGGAGAACATCACGGCTGCAATCTTGTCCCAGATCACCTTTAATTCCTTGACCACCATCATCTTGATCCTTTCCTTGCTTGCGGGGGGAGGGGTTCAAGCAGCTTCACTGGAAGCCGACAATCTGATGCCAGGCAGAGATCTCTCTGCCTGGCTGCATTACAATGTTTGGGAAAGATTGGCGAACCTCGTCAATCAGTCCAATTTTTGCCTGAGGCAGACCACCGATTCTGCCTCTCTTCTTAGTACTTGTCTCATCCCGGTATGTCACTTCCCAGATGCGCGCATCAGGAACGGTGACTGGTTGGTGAAGTGGATATTTGGTCCGTTTTACAAGACTGCCTTTTCAACATACACGCACTGGGGAACCAAAGTTACGAAAGTCCTACCGGCTGATGCAGTCACTCTGTACACACCCCGAGTGGCGGTCAGCTCGAACTCAACTTGTGCTCGCATGACCGGCTGTTCCGCGGTTGAAGGACCACAGCGCCGTTGCCTCGACCCCGGCAACAGCACTTAGACTTGTAATAACCCAGAGACTATTAACTTGATGTTTGCTCATGTTACCTTGCCTTCAGGATGGTTTTTTATATGTAACCAGTATACTTGGAACTACATTCCTGCAAATGTATCTGATTCCCCTTGTTGTACCAGTCATTTGACACTGTTGCTCCCCACTAAAGACATGGTTGCCCTAAGCATTAATGTACCTCCCCACATACGGCACACTCGTGCCACCCAGTTAAGACAGTTCATGTGATAGCAACATCAGGGTTCTAAGTAAAGCTGAGTATGTTTCATTAGCAGTCAGCTTGTTTGGCGTGCCAGGCTTAGCCGTAGGCAACACTCAGAGAATTGGTCAATTGGCTTGCACTTTGGCAAAAGCCATTAACCACACCTCCTCGGCGATAGTGCTGCTTAATCAAGAGCAGACAGAGCTTCACCATGCCATATTGGATAATCGAGCAGCTATCGATTACCTCCTACTGTTACACCATTTGGGTTGTGAGTCAGTCCATGGAATGTGTTGTTTTAACCACTCGGACAACTCGCGCAAGGTACAGAGTCAACTCACAGATCTCCATACCTTGGTTAAAAATATCAAGGAAGATGCCACATGGGGGTGGTGGAATTCGTTATGGTCATGGTTCCCATGGGGTTGGCTACAAACGACACTCAAGGTGATTGTGGGGGTGACAATACTGGGAACAGTGATATGTTTCACGCAATGTATTCCCTCACTGATGTCAAGGTGTCCCCCATGGAGAGAACCCCGGAATGTCCTCACTCCATGTCAGTTGATGCCGCTCTTATGTCGAGCCGGCTGTCAGGTCCAATTAAACAAATAAAAGGGGAGTGTGGGATCCATGCACACAATTGGTCAACTGTCCCTGACAGAACCCCAGTTTGGGAGATCGCTCCTTCATGCTATTAGGTTTCGAGGGGACAGAAATTGGGGAGCGGATATTTGATAGAGTTTAATTCATCAACAGCTGATCTGACAGGCAGCTCGGACAATGAAGAGCTAATAACTAACTCACTAGGCATGTAATAGGTAATCTCGCATCTGCGGATTCCTTTAAGCCCTAGAGTCAATGTTGGCCACTTGTTTACTTCCGATAACATGGAACAATGTATTTTCCCTGCAGTTAATTAAGTTAGTTAATGAACTTCCCCTGTGTAGACTTCCCCAATTAACTTGTGTAAACATGACGTGTGAAGTCTGGTTTCACACTGGATCGCTATGCTTATGCATGCAGTCAGAACAGGATAAATACTCATGATTTGTCATCTTTAAATTACTGGTCTTCACTCCATCTTGCCTCGTGTGTCTTTGCTTGACTAGTCTCCTCTGGGACCCAATGGCTGCGTCGCAGCCCCAATCCAGCTTGCGCAACCCGCTTTGCGGCCCAGATCCAACAGGTCTTCCTATTTTTCTGCTGCCTTCAGCCTTTCCCAGCATTACTGTATTGCCTTTTTCAGAGAATCTTGCCTTCTCATGATATGTCTGAGATATGACATCCCCAATTCCATCCTTGTTACCTCCAGAGACAGTTCAGGCTTGATTAGCTCTAGGGCCCGCTTGCTTGTCATTCTGGCAGTCCAGCATGTCTGCAAAGTTCTCCTCCAGCACCATATTTCAAACAAATCAAATCTTAAAGTCTAGGCTCCATCTCCACCCATTCCTAGCTGGTAGGTTCACCGTCTCAGCAGAAAGGTGTCTGAATGTGACACTTCTGCAACATTATTGTACCTCAATGGCCAGAGTCAGGTAAAAAGGACTTGTGGAAGGTCCGGGGAGTCCATTGTATCATTTGATCCAAGGCAGGGTTCAACCTATGAGCCTTCCAGTTAAATAAGTCTGCAACTAACAGACCTAGAGGGTAAAATGAGCTTTCCATAAGGACCAACAGCAGCATAGAGTCTTGAAAAACTCTACTTTATGAGGTGTAGTTGAGGCAGGATGCAAACCCTCACAGGAATGGCAACAAGCACTCGAGTTGCTGGTTGTGATATCCACCTGCCAAAAACATTTTCCCCTTGCCGTATTACTTGGTTATTTGGGTTTTTCCAAACACCCAGGCTACTCTTGTATCTATTGGAACAATTGGCAAGTCAGAGGTTCTGATTCTTCTTGGCCCCGACTCCATGAGATCAAAAGAGCCCACCACTGTGACTTCAGAAGGCTCAGGCCTGGTCTCACATTTTGACCCAAAATTTCAGAAAATGTGATACTGCTAACTTGGCAACTGTCCAGAGGAATCAACTGAAGAACAAGGGCTCAACCTGATGCCATGGATGTCTGCTGTGTGTCTGAGCAGACCATGCTAGATGGACACGTAATCTGAAATACTTTAAAGCAATTTATACATTTGTTAAAATATCTGTTGGAAGCAGAGGTAGCAATATTCTGTACCTGTATAACTATATAATAATCCCTTAGCTATTAATAGCAAGGATATTTTTCCCTATTTTTCTGACTAAAGTAAAGGTAAAGGTCACCTTTGCTTGAAAGCCAGTCGTCTCCGACTCTAGGGTTCAATGCTCATCTCTGTTTATAGCCAAAGAGCCAGCACTGCCTGTGTTTGCAGATGTTTCAGTGGTCATGTGGCAGGCAGGACTAAACACGGAATACTGTTTACCTTCCCACCAAAGTGGTACCTATTTATCTAAATGCACTGCTTTTGAACTGCTAGGTTGGCAGGAGCTGGAGCAGAGACAGGAGCTCACTCGAACTACTGACCAGCAAACTTTCCAGTCATCAAGTTCAGTGTCTTATCCACTAAGCCACTTGTTGTATATTTAATGAAACGTATTTGCCATTTTGTCTTCTTCCTCAGTTGGAAGTAACGTGAGATTGGGGGTTTGCACTAATATGCTCTGAGAAGCAAGAATTGTATCTAGTTCAGAATCACTTCATTCTCTCCTGATGGCTATCAACCAATCCAGGTAATTCCCGCACAAATGTAACTGCTATCACCTGTATATAAGTTGTTGTGGCGCAGTTGTAACTGTGTTTGGATTAGCAGATAAAGTTATGTGTTTGGCCCGTTATGCTAGCTGCTGCTTGTTACTTCAAGAACACTAAACCACTGCAGTCCCTTTTCTGACTAAGGTATTTTAAAAATAAATTATCTACCTTCCATTCATTGCACCAAATGTATCCTTTTATTTTCAGCAATGTGAAATACTTGCCAAACAAGCTTTAAACACTTCATCTGCTACTTTACATACTGTAGTTCACATTAATCATAACATATTTCCCCCATCTTACCAAGTTTTACTCTCTATTTTTCTCTCCAAATCCCCAAACATACATATCGATCATACTAAGAACAAGAATGAGTGAGATAGGTGACTGTCACTAGCTATCTGTACATAGGAAGAAGCCAGCCCTAGAGAGAGCTCCAAAACGCCTAGTCACCACAATTCTTGCCCAAGCAACAGCTCTCCTTCAGTTCCCTACAAAAAGTCTGGGGTTGCCATTTAAACTTGTGAAATTATGCCCTTATCCTGGATTTTCCCTATCATTAATCCAGGCAAACAGCCAGTGTTCCATTTGACACTGCAGACAGAGCTAAATGCTGACTTTGCACTGTCCTTTTAAAGCAAGAGTGCTTCTTGTGAAACACAGACTTGCTTATTTTGGCAACACTACATAAACCATGTGTCATAGCAATGACAAGCTGTATACATGGGAAAAATATTTTAACTGCTGTTTGTAAAAATAAGAATAATCAGAATTTGTAAAGTTCTATATACAACAAATCAAAGCCAAATCAAATCTACAAAAGAAGAAAAGGGTTCAATGAATAGGTAAAAAAATATAGGAAACAGATACTGAAATCCTGTTCCATAAACCATATCACATTAGGCTGATATGGTCAGTAGCCACAGTGTTTTTCTGAGGAAACGGAATCTGTGGGGCCACCCAAGGCATCTCTGGTCAGGAAACCATTGGGAGCCACAAGATGGGGCAGGGGGGAGGCGTCTTTCTTCTTCTTCTTCAGGTGCCGTATCTGTTCTGGATATTGACTATCATCATGGTGGTAGTCTTCCTGTTCTTAACTCCTTGGAACAGCTCTTCCGAGGACATGCCACACTAGTCTCTCAGGTTCTTCAGCCATGAAGTCACCAAACGATGAAACAACAACTATTCTACACCACTTTATTTATAGTTGCTGTGGCCAATTCATTGTTACATGTTCTACTAGCAGAGCCTTTGTAGAACTAATAGTCACCTCCATACCTCAATGTGGATGTAGAGTAGGACTTTGTCTGAGGATACAGAGTTTATTATCTATATTTAGTAATATGTGTGTGATACGGGTTTACATCTCCCAGAAGTGGAAAATGTAGGAAAGACATACTTTTCCACAAATCATCCGTGTGAGGGAAGAGACAGGATAGAGTGGATTCAGTCTGCCCCTCTAACTATAAGCAAGAATTTGTGTAATATATAATTGACAACCATGACCATGTAATCAATGCCTGATTTAGCCAACAGACCCATTTGTGGTGCCCCAAATGCTAGTTGAAGTTACTGCAATGTGGAAATCATGTGGAGAGGGAGAGGGTATTTGTTTATGTACAGGTGGGTGGGTGGGAAGGCAGGGAGAAAGGAAGGTATATGCACTATTCCTGAAATGTTATGCACATAGAAGCAGGCAAGGTGTGCATTTTTATATACTGTACACATACCCACCTGCTTCCATACCTGCGGGTTCCGCGAGCACAATTGGCATAAACGGCCCCTGGCAGAGGCCACACCGGTCGAGAAGGCTCCTGGTCACTGGGCTCTGCAGGCACAGAAATTGGGGGGGGGGGCGGATTAATAGTCATAGGATTGATTCACTCATATCTGACCTGACCGGCAGTTCTGCTGAGGGAAGCTGAATCGCTAACCTCCGTTAGACATTAGGCAATTACACACTTACAGATCAGCCCAAGCCCGAGTGCAAATAGTGGCCATGTTTACCCTGGTGTAAGCCACGAACAATGGATTTCCCCTGTCAGTGTTTGCCCTAGTTAATTAACTTCCCCAAGAGAGATTCCCAATTAACCCGGGTAAATGGGTGATATGATTTTCTGTCAGATGACGATTCTATCACACGCTGCCTTGAATTCCTATATATGATGATGTTTTTCCCTCAATAAACCACTTGTCTTCGCTCCATCTTGCCTCGTGTCGTTCCTTGACCAGTCTCCTCCGGGACCTCACGGCCGCCCCGCGCCCCCAATCCAACATCTGGTGACCCCGAGATGTGATCCTACCTGAGAGTAAGCGATCAACGCGGTCCGGTTCTATGCTAGAACCGTGTCCGATCATCCCAGAGGACAGTGCGGCAGCCCGGTCGGAAAGCCAGCCGATCGGGAAGACAGCACCGCGACGAGGCATTTCAGAGAGGCATCCTACAGCTTGCTCCGGCATTCGCGGCGGCTTGCAGCATGGAAAAACGCATTCCGCTCAGGGTCGGCTGTGAACCCCTGACAGCTCAGAGGCCACCGAGGGCCCATGGCAGCAGTCTACGCTCCGAGCTCTACCCAGAGATTCGTCACGCAAAACCTATTGCCCGAACTTCAGACGCGTCGAATCGTCCCGAGAAGGAGACTTCAAAGGACCCGGCAGGTAATATGGGGATTTGTCCTCAGCGGCAACGTCCGTCTGCTAGTCAAAGAATTCATGAGGATGAATTCAAAATCCTGGCCAGGGTATATCAGATAAGCTTTCACAGTGGAGAACTAGCGCAGCTTTTGGTGTTCTTGAGGGAACACTGCCTGCTTTACCCAGAAGTAGGTACGTTATCCCTTCAGCTCTGGGATCAGATAGGAGTCTGCATTCAGCAACCCCCGAAAGCTCCAGAAGGTGTAATTCGCACATGGAGCAAATGTAGGAAACTCTTAGCAGAGGTGGACCCAGTCCGGGTAGAGGCCAAAGAACCCCCAGCGTCAGCAGAGCCATCGGCGCCCACGGCGCTCTATCCGTCATTTCAGTTTAAGCAGAGTAGTGTAGGGAGCTTTCCCTCGGTGACAGCTGCAGACGTCACCGGTGGAATGCATGGAATGGAGAGCGCTGGCGCTTCTCTGATAGCTACAGGTTCCCGAACTACCAAGAGTGCCCTTCAGCGCACAGTTGAGGAAGAGATCAGGAAGGGGGAATTGCCAGCAGAAGAACTAGCTGAGCTTAGTCAGATTTGCCCAATTCGCTTGGAGGTAGATGCCCTCACAGGGCAGCAGCAGATAGTTCATTCACCAGTCCCGTATAAGCTCCTCATGGCTATACGGAAGGCCATTTCAGAGACATGACTACAGAGTCGCTTCACTAGGGGCACGCTTCAGCAAGTGTGCGAGAACACGATGTTCATCTCGCACGACTGGAAAGCCGTCATGCGGATGATGCTCAACCCCAGCCAGTATCTGCTATGGGACAGCGAGTATCGCCTCGAGGCTCAGGCAAGGGCTGCCAGGATGGGTGGGGCAATAATTCCTGACCAGTTATATGGTTCAGGTGCCTTCGAATCCATCAATGCGCAGACCGCCCTGCCACTCGCCACCCTTCAGTTGTCAGCTGAGACGGCCTTCAGGGCTTTTCTCAAGGTCCCAGCAACTGGCAAAACGGCCAAAAATTACACCGCAGTCAAACAGGGCGCCCAGGAGTCCTACATGGACTTTATCAATCGCTTAGAGGAAGCGATTAGTAGACAGATCGATAATGAACAAGCCCAACAAGAGCTCATGATGAAATTGGCTAAAGACAACGCCAATCTCGACTGCCGTAAGATCTTGCAGTCACTGGGCAATCGTCCCGACTTGACTCTCACGGACATGATTAGAGCTTGTGCCGACGTTGGCACGGACTCTTACAAAATGGGTCTGCTGGCAGCAGCGGTGCAAGGGGGTAGGAAACCCAAGAACAAAAACCAAGGGGCATGTCACAATTGTGGCAAGGTCGGTCACTTCACTAGGGAGTGCCGATCCAAGAGCGGTGGACAACATTCCGGCCGTTCCAAGGCTCCAACCACCCCGTGTCCGAAGTGTAATAAAGGCTTCCATTGGTCCAGATTCTGTCCAAATTTGGGAAACCAGAACACGGGCACGTCTCTGGCCCCGGTCCAAACAGAGGCTTCCCTCGCTCTGGGCGAGCCAGAGCTGGATTAGATTCCAATCACATTCCGGACATTGCGAAGGCGCAGGCCAGCCCCAAGGGTAGTACAGGGCTAGAATTGACTTGCCAGGCAGACGTCACATGCGACTTGCCAGGCACAGTCTATCTGGTGGATTCCCAGTACATGGGACCCCTGCCCAAAGGCTTCATAGGCTTAGTTTTGCCTCGTAGTGTAGCAGGAGCACGCGGAATTCTTGTAATTCCAGGAGTCATTGACTCCAACTTTTCGGGTGTTCTCCAAGTTCAACTCTGGACGCACCTACCCAGACCATCCACAAGGGAGACACACTAGCGCAACTGATCATGGTTCCTTGTAACTCGCCAGCAGATAGCCAGGGAAGGCTCAGGGACAGCGCAGGGTCCGGGTCAGAAGACCGCTCGAGCGCAAGGGAGGCAGTGCAAGGATACCAGGTCTTAGCGACAGTGGAGACCAACATAGAATGGAAACAGCAACCAGTTATTGAGGTATTTTTGAATAAAAAATCATTCTCAGGGTTGCTGTATACCGGAGCTGACGTCAGCGTGGTTAGCCGAAGCCAGTGGCCACGGGAGTGGGCCATTGAGCCGGTGTCCGATGTGTGGGGGGTAGGCGGCATCCAAGAAGCGTTTAGGAGCTGGGAGTGGGTGGAAGTCACGATCCCTAAGGCTGACGGCACAGCGGTCATTCGGTCGCACATTCTGGACGTGCACATCAACCTTTGGGGGCGAGACATTTTGCAGCAATACCGTGCCACTCTTACCTTCGGGTAATGGCTTTGCCACTTAAATGGCTTACCAACACGCCAGTCTGGGTGGAACAATGGCCGGTAGTGGGGGAGAAGTTAGTTGCCCTAAAGCAACTGGTTAAAGAACAGCTAGATGCAGGACATATAGAGCAGTCCACTAGTCCTTGGAATTCGCCCATTTTTGTCATCAAGAAAAAGTCGGGGAAGTGGCGACTCCTCCACGATCTCAGAGAGATCAATAAATGTATACAGCCAATGGGTCCGCTCCAATGCGGCATTCCGAATCCAAATATGATCCCCGAGGTTTGGGAGATCCTGGTCGTAGACCTAAAGGATTGCTTTTACACCATTCCCTTAGACCCCAGGGATCGGGAAAGGTTCGCCTTTACGGTGCTGGTTGTGAACCACAGTGAGCCCACGCAGCGTTACGCGTGGAGGTATTTGCCACAGGGGATGCTCAATTCGCCCACCCTGTGCCAAATTTATGTTCACAACGCACTGGCAAAGTTTCGAAACCTTCACCCCACAGCTTTAGTATGCCATTTCATGGATGATATCCTGGTCGCAGCGCCGCAACTCAGCAGCGAAATGTTTAACGACCTCCAGGCCAGCCTGGGGGAGAAAGGGTTACTCATTGCCCCAGAGAAAGTGCAGAGAACCGAGCCCTTCTCATACTTGGGTCATCGGCTTCTCCGTTCTTTCGCAGCACCCGTTTTGCCCCAGATCAACTTAAAATACTCCGTCACCTTGGTAGAATTGCAGCAGGTTTTAGGTAACATTAATTGGGCCAGACCGTATTTCCGATTGGATACGGATCTTCTAAAGCCGCTCTTCTCGCTGCTAACGTTAGGTAAGCAGCTGGAAGACCGGATACAAATTCCTTGAGAGGCATGCTTGGCTCTCGAGAAAGTCAACCAAATTCTCAGCCAAAGGTGGGTGGACAGGATTGCTCAGGGGCCATATGCCCCGATCCTGAACTTGTACATCGTTCGGGCCGGATCCATGTTCACCGGAGCCCTAGGAGTGGACTCCGAGAGAGGAGCGAGTATCGTGGAATGGGTGTATTTACCGAACACCTCTTCCCGAAACATCGTTCCCCCCCAAGAGTTGGTCTCCGCGGTGGTCTACCGCGGAAGGCTGAGGGCTAGGGACATTTCAGGGCACGACTTAGCAAAAATCGTGATCCCATTCACCAAGGAGCAAGTTCAGCAGTTGATGCAGCTCGGTGACTCGCTTCCAATTGCCTTGGAGGGATTCACCGGGTGCCTGGCATACCACTTGCCAAAGGACCCCAGACTCGTCTCGCTTCAAACGCAGACAGTCAGCTTGTACGAATTGCTCTCGCTGGTTCCACTTCAGGGGGCCAGAACAGTTTTTACTGATGGGGGTCGCACATATGGTGTCTTAACTTGGCAGGAGGGCCAGGCTTGGCGCACGCTGCTAACTCTTCCACAGAAGTCCGCGCAGCGGGCAGAGTTGGCAGCAGTGAACCTTGCCTTGCGCACCTTCGCCAAAGAGCGCCTCAACATTATTACTGACAGTCAGTACGTTAGGAATTTGCTTCACAGTCTACCGGGAGCATACATCACTCCCGCGATAGACAAAAATTTGCTGAGTTTGTTCTTCACAGCTCAATTTCACTTGCGGAACCGCACGGAAGCGCTCTATATCGCCCACATCCGAAGTCACCAGGACCTACCGGGTCCGATTTCCATGGGCAATAGCAGAGCGGATGCGGCCGCAAAGGAAATTCAGCAGCGGTCAGTGTTAGGTGTTTTCACTACTCCAATTCAGAGTCATGCATTCTTTCATCAGAATGCCAAAGCGCTCGCCAGACAGTTTAACCTGCCACTTTCTCAAGCCCAAGGCATAGTTCGCTCTTGCCAGCATTGTGCAGGGGCACCGGGGGAGCCCTCATGGGGGGTCAACCCACAAGGGACAGAGGCTAATCAGGTGTGGCAAATGGACGTCACACATGTCCTGCAGTTTGGCAGATGGCAATACATGCACGTTTGCATTGACACCTTTTCACAATTCGTTTGGGCGACAGCGCAAAAAGGGGAGACAGCTTCCCACGTGGAGCAGCACCTCCTAGCCTGTTTCGCGGCAATGGGCAAACCACGGCACGTGAAAACCGATAACGCCCCGTCCTACAGCTCTAGGCAGCTGGCCGACTTCATGGCCACCTGGGATATCAAGCATACCTTTGGCGTTCCTTACAATCCACAGGGGCAAGCGATTGTGGAACGAGTCAATTGGACACTCAAGTCCTACATTGACAAACAAACAGAAAGGGGGGAGCCACCAGCCCTCCCCAAGTCACAGGGTCAGGCACAGCATTGTCTGAATAAGGTGTTGTTCACCTACAATCACCTCAATGTCTTTTCGGATTGCACACCGCAGGAGAAACACTTCCGCCGCTCGGAAGCTCTCCCGCGGCCGCTGGTTCGTTACCGAGTGCCACCGGACCCTTCCTGGAGGGGCCCGGCACCACTCGTAACCTGGGGAAGAGGGTATGCTGCAGTTATGTCTCCTACAGGTGTCATCTGGATTCCAGCTCGGTGCGTCAAGCCTCACTTGGAGCCACATGGCGTGGACCCAGACCAACCCGATCCCGGAGATGGAGGACCTCACCCTGACCGAGGGGACCCGGTGGAAGAAGCGGCGACCACAGATGACAGCGCCGAAGGTCACCTGGGGGATGGTCAAGGTCCTTTGCCATGAGGCCAAGGACGTCGTCCAACGCGAGGGCAGGGAACCGACGCCGGAGAACATCGTGCCTGCAGTCTTCACCCTGATTACCGCCAACACCATGGCAGTCACCATCATCCTGACCCTCTCCCCACTTGCGGGGGGAGGCTTTCAGGCAGCCTCACTAAAGGCCAGCGATCTGATGCCAGGCGGAGATCTCTCTGCCCGGATGCACTACAACCTATGGGAAAGGTTGGCGGGTCTCGTCAACCAGTCTGATTTTTGCCTAAAGCAGGACGTGGGTTCTGCCTCAATGTTGAGCACCTGTCTCATCCTGGTGTGCCACACTCCAGACGCGCGCACCAGGGACGGCGACTGGCTGTGAAGCGGATTTTCGGTCCATTTCTCCCAACAAGTTTCTCAGCAAACGCACGCTGGGGAATGCAGTTAACCATGACTTTGCCGGCGGATGCAGCCACTCTCCACACCCCTCGAGTGGCGGTCAGCCCGAACTCTACTTGTGCTCGAATGACCGGCTGCTCTGCAGTCGGTCAGACTCAGCGCCACTGCCTCGACACTGGCAGCAGCAATTGGACTTGTGATAACCCAGAGACACTTGGTTCAATGTATGCTCATGTTACCCTGCCTTCAGGTTGGTTCTTTACATGCAATCAGTACACTTGGAATTACATTCCTGCAAATGTATCAGATTCAATATGTTGTATCAGTCGCTTGACATTGTTACTCCCCACTAGGGATATGATTGTTCCAAGCATAAATGTTTCCTCACCCATACGGCGCACTCGCGCCACCCAGCTAGACAGCTCTTGTGATAGCAACATTAGGGTCCTGAGTCAAGCCGAATACGTCTCGTTGGCAGTCAGCATACTTGGCATGCCAGGCTTAGCCGTCGGCAACGCTCGGAGAATTGGTCAATTGGCTTGCGGATTAGCAAAAGCCATTAACCATACCTCCTCGGCGATAGCGCTGCTCAACCAGGAGCAGGCAGAACTTCGCCATGCCATCCTAGACAATCGAGCAGTGATCGACTACCTTCTGTTGTTACATCATTTGGGTTGCGAATCTGTCCACGGCATGTGTTGCTTTAATCTCACAGACAACACACGCAAGGTACAAAGCCAGCTGACGGACCTCCACACCCTAGTTAAGAACATCAAGGAGGATGCTTCATGGGGGTGGTGGGATTCGTTGTGGTCGTGGTTCCCATGGGGATGGCTTCAGACGACACTCAAAGTGATTGTGGGGGTGGTAATACTGGGCACAACAGTGTGTTGTTTCGTGCAATGTATTCCCTCACTGCTATCGAGATGTCCCCCATGGAGGGAACCCCGAAACGTCATCCCCCCACACCAGCTGATGCCCCTCCTACGCAGGGCCATCTGTCAGGCCCAAAAATAACAGAAAAAGGGGGAGTGCGGGTTCCGCGAGCACAATTGGCATAAACGGCCCCTGGCAGAGGCCACACCAGTCGAGAAGGCTCCTGGTCACTGGGCTCTGCGGGCACAGAAATTGAGGGGCGGATTAATAGTCATAGGATTGATTCACTCATATCTGACCTGGCCGGCAGTTCTGCTGAGGGAAGCTGAATCGCTAACCTCCGTTAGACATTAGGCAATTACACACTTACAAATCAGCCCAAGCCCGAGTGCAAATAGTGGACATGTTTACCCTGGTGTAAGCCACGAACAATGGATTTCCCCTGTCAGTGTTTGCCCTAGTTAATTAACTTCCCCAAGAGAGATTCCCAATTAACCCGGGTAAATGGGTGATATGATTTTCTGTCAGATGACGATTCTATCACACGCTGCCTTGAATTCCTATATATGATGATGTTTTTCCCTCAATAAACCACTGGTCTTCGCTCCATCTTGCCTCGTGTCGTTCCTTGACCAGTCTCCTCCAGGACCTCACGGCCGCCCCACGGCCCCAATCCAACACATACGCATATCGCCACAAGAAGAAAGGATGACAGGCAGAAATATTTACTGATATAACCTAGAGTAGGTGTGGGATTGCATTATGAATTTTAAATGGTCAGCAGTTTTATCACTGCTTCTCTCATTTTAGGTGGTAAGTGTACAAATGAGCATGAGAAGGTAAAGGAGGATATCTCTAGGTCCGCCATATTATTCCTTTTCTGTAGCTCCTATAAGATGGCAGTGGGAGGATTTCTCACAGACAAAAGCCCTCAGGGAAACCAAACATAGGCTATTAATCCCCTCCTTTTAGATCTGGGACAGTCTCTCTTTCACATGGGTCAGCAAAATGGCTTGGGCGGATCAGGCTAGCAGATGAAAGACAATGTGAAAGTATTTGGTGCATAACAAAGCACAGTTGTCGCATTTTGACATTTATTTCTGAATCCCTTCTGTTTTTAATGTCTGCTTTATTGAAAATCATTGGAGAGCCTAGCTATGTAATCTGGAGAGCTTCCTGAATAAAGGTTACCACTTTTCATTGGGAATAACAGTACCAATACCACAGGACTTTTTTGTACAACAGAGCAGAAGTATCACCGGCTCATTGACTTTCATCTAAAATGGTGCTGAATAATTCATCATGTGTTCCCTGCCATAAAATCATAAGAGTTGCCTTAATGTAACATTTTTAATTGCCACGAATCTATCTGACAATGTAAGAGGCATTTGGCAAAATGTAATGTTGTTCAGACATCTCATTTATGCATCTCCTGTTGCGCGACTGCCTTCCCATGGTTTACATATTGGCATTTTCACATGCAACAATTGATGAGGCTTTCTGTGTAATGACAGAGTTCCTTTCACAGGTCCTTGGGTAAAAAGTGATTCCAGCTTTAATGCGAAGAAGCAAACAGAAAGCATACATTGTTCCGATATTATTTGAAGGCATTTTAGGCAAAATACTGTACTACAAAGAATTGATAGCTATGTTTTCAGGAATTTGGGTACAATTTTATCTAGCCAAGAGCTAGTTCAGCTTGACATCCAATCCCTAATAGCCTAGCCAGGCTAGAAATTACTTAGACTACCTTAGTTATGAGCTTTCCATCCAGATGAGTACCTAGTCTCTAGAGTACCTAACTACCTAGTACCTGAGAGAAGAGCATCCTGTATGGCCTTGGACGAGCTGCACATTCACAGCAGTTCGTTTCCTGAGTACTGCAGGATGGAATGAGTTCCCGTCTTTGTCCCAGCTCCTGCCAACCTAGCAGTTCAAAAGCAAGAAATTGCATGTAGATAAATAGAGACCACTTTGGTGGGAAGGTAACAGCGTTCCGTGTGCTCCGGTGTCTAGTCATGCCTGCCACATGTCCATGGAATCATCTGCAGAAGCAGACAGCACTGGCTCTTTGGCTTTGAAACAGAGATGAGCACTGAATCCTAGAGTCGGATACGACTGGTTTTCGAGCAAGGGAAACCTTTACCTTTACCTTTATCTGATTGTTGCTTCTATCTGGGATTGCTCTGGCATTCAACATGTCTAAACACCAGAAAAAAGAAACCAACTGGCACACCCCAAACCACCGTGGGGAACAGACTTGGTTCCTGTCTGGGAAGGCTCTTAGCTGATACTTGATTTAACAACGAAACTTCTGTTTTGCTATTTGAAACTGTCACATATTTATTTATTATTTCAACTTATATTCACTCTGGGTTGGGTGGCAACAATACAAAAAGTAAATACAAAAAAGACACAATACATAATAACAAAAATATTTAACAGAACCCAAATAAATAAATCTATTAAACCCAGTTAAGTGAATAAGACATCAGTTTAAAGCAGGGGTGGCCGACCTTTTTATGCCGTGGGCCTGACCATGCCCACGGACAGCTGAGCAGGCCAGACCACACCCTGCCCCCGCCCCCAGAAGCAGGTGCATTTACGACTGTCATAAATACACCTACTTCTGCATTTATGACAGCCATTTGGTGCATTTGTGCATGTGCAGGCACGTTTTATGGCTGATGTACGTGCACCAGCTTCCACTTCTGGGTGCGGCAGCAGAGGGGGCAGGCCGGATGGAATGGCATCATGGGCCAGATCTGGCCCACAGGTTGAAGATTGGGAACCCCTGGTTTAAAGGCAACACATTTCTGAATGCCTTCTTAAATAGTTCCACCTCATGCCCCATTCATGGGATTGGGGCAACCATAGAAAATAACTGGTTCCTTGGACAGGTCTTCCCTTGGCCTGGGGAACCTAAGTTCTCTAGAATGGGGAAAACATGTCATCCAAACATGGCATATCAAAGAGTGGTGCTTCAGTAACTATTTAGGTCATAAATCATTTAGGCATTATAAGTTAACACTAGAACCATGAATCAAGAATGACAGCCTACACATGACCAATGCAGGTGAATCAGTGTCAGTGTAACATGATTGACTCATTGCAACCTTGCCCACAAGCCTCGCTGCTCAATTTTGCACCTGCTGCAGCTTCCGTATGGTTTTTGCAGGTACCCCTTTCAGAGTGTGTTACAGTAATTAAACCTCAAAATTACCAACATGTAAACCAGTATCAAGAGGGGTAGTCTATTCAGGAATGAGTGAAGCTGGGCAATCCACCTAAGGTGAAAAAGGGCTGGCCTGGTCACAGCTGATACCTGCCTCTCCATAGAGATGGTCGAGTTCAGTATTACACCCAGATCTCAAATCTGATCCTTCAGGGGAGAACCACCCCATCCAGAACTGGTCAGTACTCACCCAACCAAGCAGGACTCCTTCCCAATAACAGCCTCTCCATTTTGCCCAAATTCAATCTTAAACTATTAGCCCTCATCCAGTCCATTATTGCATCCAAACAGTGATCCAGGACTGGCCAGCATCCACTGATGATGATGATGACAATAATAATAATAATAATAATAATAATAATAATAATAATAATAATAATAATAATAATAATAATAATAATAATAATAATAATAATAATAATAATAATGCATTAGAAATTATTCTGGGTTGAAAGGATTTTTGCGGGAGAAACTCCACTCAAGGAACGCCCAAATGAGGCTCCTTTCATGTCCCCAAGAGCTGGGACACAGACAGGCACTCAATCCATCATGCAGTACCCAGATTTCGAACTGCTGACTTGCCAGCCTTCCACCTAACAAGGCGAGCTTCTTAACCACTGAGCCACCGCAGCCTCCTACTGCTAATGATGAAAAGGAGAGATAGAGCTATGTGTCATCAACATATTGATAATAGTGCACTCCAAATCTCCATATGACCTCACCCTTGGTGGCTTCATATAAATGTTAAAAAGCATGGGGATCTAAATGAACCCTGGGGCACCCCATCATGTTGAATCCAAGGGGTTGACCCTTCTTCCCCCAGCTGTACCCTCTGGACACAATCATTGAGAAAGGACTGGATCCAACCATATCTCACATGGAGTGTGATGGCAGGACAAGGTTAGCACCCATCCTTTCCTGAGCAGGAAGAACTGAAGGGTAAGTAGGACTTAGGCCAGTGATGGTGAACCTTTTAGAGACAGAGTGCCCAAAATGCAATCCCAAGCCCACTTATTTGTCGCAAAGTGCCAACATGGCAACAGGGGAGAGAGGAAGCATTCCCATTGGGCTGCTGGGCAGAGGGGTGGGGTGAACTCTGTGCTGGGGAGGGAGGAAGTGCTCCCATTGGGCTGCTGGGCAGAGGAGCGGGACGAACTCTGTGCTGGGGCAACAGCACAGGTGCCCACAGGGAGGGCTCTGAGTGCCACCTCTGCCACCACTGACTTAGGCCTTTTTTCATTAGAAGGGCTTCTTCTTCTTCCATGTCTAGGCCAGATGTAAAACTGTCAAAATGAAGGCCCCTTTTGGTGAGTTCATTCTGCAGTTCCTTTGACATGACCTAGTGTGAGAAAGATTAGCCAGCAACACAAGGTTTCCATTACCAGGGTATGCCCAATTGTGGTTCAAAAATACCACAAACTTCAAGGAGGCTCTTTCTAAAGCCCTTCGTCATCTGCCTGGGGCAGAGTGTGGATCCCTCTTCCATGGTATCCATTCTGGAAGACAAGGAATTTGACCTTCAAAGCAGCTCTTGGCCCCTGGTCAATGGGACATTCAAGTGTGCAGTTCCTTTCCCAGATGACTTCAGCATGTGGAAAGCGGCAGGGCATTGGCATGGTTAAAGATGTGCAAGACAGCAAATTCCCAACATGCCATGACCCCTGTTATAATTATGCATACTTACTTGGCAAAAGATGGTGCTAGTCTACGTTGCTTGGTATGGCATGTCTTAAGTTATTCATAGCCAAAGTAGCAAGAAAAGGTCGAATTAATGAAGAATTGTGATGCAGGGAAGAATTAATGGCACTCAACTTGAACATGCTGTTTAATCGCTTAGAGTGCAGGTGAAAATAGCATTACTAATGTAGAGAGAAGGCAAAAAAAGATCACAGGCTGTTGCATCCGATAGCAAATTATTCATGTGCAACTTGATTCATAGCCTGGATAGGATTTTAGAAATCAGTATCTTTCACACCATTGGCAAAAGATTGTGGCATTTTTGAACCATAATTGGGCGTACCCCAAACAATGGCAAACTTATGCAGGCTAATCTTTTTCACTCTAGGTCAGGTGAAAGGAACTACAGAATGAATTTGCCAAAAAGTGGGTTCATTTTGGCAGTTTAAAGTCTGACCTAGACACAAAAGCAGAACAATTTGAACAATTTGCAGACAAAAAAGTCTGAAGTACACTTGGGTATCTGGAACACTACTAGTTGTTAATAAAGGTGAACTAATATTCCAGGGGAAATTGATTTATTCTTACTATCTGACTGAAATCCAATCTCAGCTAGAACAGGCCCATTAAATCAGTGTGGATCTGGTGAGTCATTTCCTCCATAAGTTCCACTGATTCAATGGGCCTACTATATTTACAGCTTAACATCAGATTTTAGTCAATGTATTACTTGTGGTGCCCTAAATTCAAACGAAGCACAGCCATAAATGTTCAATTTACTTTCAGATTTCTTACAGCACTTAGTAACCTGACTAGAATCTTGCCTGCCTTCTGTACACAGAAACAGTGTACATATACTCATTTGTTTGGAATGAGGGATCATGTGATCTTTTTATTCCCAAGGCTATGGAAGTAAACAGAACTGCTGTGCAAATTTTATTATGTTAATCATGTGTATATACAGATATTGCTGGATCAATAGAAACAAACAGGATGTAATCCTAAACACATCTACTAAAAAGTCCTTTTAAATAAAATCAAAGTTGCCTTTGTGTATATGATTAGGAATGTCACAAAAATCAAATACAGTGATACCTCATACAACATCCAAACTTGGTTCCACAAGTTTGGACTTTATACAGATTTGGACTTTGTATGAGGCATGCAAAATCCTAGCCGCAATGCCTCATACAACGTCCAAATCCTTGCCATGATGCCTCGTACAATGTCATTTCCATAGAGATACATTGTACTGTAACAGCAGACTTCAGGGCAAAGCCAAGGAAACAGACAGGAAACTGACAGAACTTTAAGAAATCATTGTCTAAAGGCTAAATACATTACAAAAACATGTCAAACAATCCTGATTGTCCAAGAACCTGAAGAATACTGCAAAAATCCCAGGAATGCTTCTAAAAATTCTGATGATTTTTTTTTAAAAAATCCAAAATCGTGCTCAAAACCACTCCTAAACACTCTTTGCCTCATGCAAAACCCAAAAGAGCAATGCATGCATGTGTCCTGCCTTTTATACTGCCCAGACACAATGCAACCTGGGAAAAACCCCAATGCCTCATACAAAGTCACAGCGACTTTGTATGAGGCAACTTTTTTCAAGGAATTAGGCAATGTTGTATGAATTTGATGTTGTATGAAGCAGACTTTGTATGAGATATTACTGTATATAAGAATGTTTTTTAAAAAAAAAACTGAAAATTTCATTTTACAGCATCAGTAGTGACGGTGTGACTAGAGAGTAAAATTGTCCCAGGCTGGATCAAGCTAACCAGGGTTGCTTTCGTACTCCCACTACCAAATGAAAATCACTCATCCACCTCTGGCTCGCTACAGAACTAACAGCACTTAAACCACATTCAATTTCACTTCTTTAGCAGAGTGGTAGAGAGGTTACCCCCAAATATAATCTTTTAAAAGCAAAGCAATCACACTTATATACTGCCCCATAGAGCTTAGTGTGTTCTCTGGGCAGTTCACAAGTTAATTAGCATTTTGCCCCCAACATTCTGGGTACTCGTTTTACCTACCTTAGAAGGATGGAAGGCTAAATCAACCTTAATCCCTGGTCAGGATTGAACTCACAACTTTTTGTTTGCAGGACAGCAGTTTAACTAATGCACCATCAAGTGCTTTGTACCCCAACTTTACTCATGTACAAACACTGTACATGTCCCAGAAAATCATTTTCTGCCACGGCCCAGGCTAGATCAGACTGATCAGGGTTTCTTGAAAGTGCAGTCTGACATTTAGAAAGATGGTTTCAGAACAGGAAAATCCATCACACCTCAAAGTGATCCTATTTAGTCTCTTCCTCCCTCTCAGCCTCTCTGTCTCTGTATCTTCTTCTGTAACCTCCTACGTGGAGAGTGCAGAAAAGCTGGATTTTTATTTTATTGACATGCCACTGAATTGACACAATGCTCTAAAGAAAAAGGAAAGAAAAAATAAGACCCTACCATTTCCTCTTCTACTCCTGGAAGAGCAGGGGGAAACTGGATTTTATTTTATACTAGCTTTTTTTACCTGGCAAGACAGGCACGTTTTTTGTGTGTGGTGATGTTTGGGGTTATTTTGGGGAGTGCACACCACACTCAACACAAACACACACACAACACAACCGCACACACGCACACACACAACCACACACACAACTACACACACTACACAACCACACACAACTCAAACACACACACAACACAACCACACACACACTTAATACACACACACAACACACATACAACCACACGCACACACAATACACACACTGCACACACAACCAAACACACACTCAATACACACACACAACACACACAACACAATTACACACGCAACACACACACACTCCGTAGCTCCGTGGGGAGAGGAGGGGCTCCTCCTCCTCCCCCCTGAAGCCTTGGTGATGACACACACACACACTCACTCACACACACCCCCACACACATACACACACTTGCCGAAGCTGTGCGAGGGGAGGAGGGGCTCTTCCTCCTCCTCCCCCCAAGCCTCGGCGAGAACACCCAGAAGAGCGCGCCTGGGAAAGGCCCAGTAGGCAAAAGGAAAGTGGGGTGGTGGACAGAGACTGGGGGGCAAGGGGGCAGGCTGGGTGGGTGGTGTGCTTCCCGGGCCCATTCCCCCCCAGTTCCTCTCCCCCACCCCACTTACCTTTTGTCGGCTGGGCCTTTCCCCGGCGCATCCTTCTGTGGACATTCACTGGTCTGTCCTACGTCCCTGCCGGCATCGAGGTGGGGCGGAGGGCACCAATAGCTGGCAGCCCAGCTGGCAAACGACGTGGCCGCCCGGCCGCTGTCGGAGGGAAGTTGTCAGCGCATTGGCATTTTTTTCCCACGTGCCAGCTGCCCCACCTCCTCCATGCTCACACCCTTCAACCTCATTGGCTGAGGGGTGACACAGCGCGGAGGATGCAGGGCCTTGTAGGTTCTTTTTCTGGTCATGTTTGTGGGGCGGTTGCCCCACTCACGACTGGCGGACCCTTGTGGCGACCCTCACAGGATGGTAAGGTAAGTGTAGGCGGCTCAGTTCAGAATGGTTGGACCAGGTGTGGGCATGTATGCCGGACACGCACGACTGGTCCACCATTTTATAGGTAAAGATTTAGTGGTAAGTGATATACCACTTCAATGGTTTGCCATCCAATGATGTAGTACATTGTAAAGAAAAAGATAAAGGTATCCTTGTTTAAAAGGCAGTCATATCTGACTATAGAGTTCAGTGCTCAACTCTGTTTATAGCCAAAGCACTAGCTCTGTCTGCATCTGCAGACGTTTCCATGGACATGTAGCAGGCATGACTAGACACCAGAGTGCACAAAATGTTGTTACCTTTCCTGCCAAAATGATACCTATTTATCTACTTGCAATTTCTTGCTTTCAAACTGATAAGTTGCCAGGAGCTGGGCCAGAGACAGAAGCTCACTCCATTGTGTAGTACTCGGGGCTCGACCTTCCGACCTTCTGGTCATGAAATTCAACATCTTAACCACTAGAGAAAAGACAAAAACCCCAAGATTTCTCTCTGCATCCTCTCCTATCACCCCCCCTCTAGCAAGCAGCAGAGGCGAGCTGCTCCCCCCCCTCCCCATCTTTGGTAATTGGCATACCACTTCATTGGCTTGCCACCCAAATAACATAGCAACAAATTGTTTAAGGAAACACCTGCTAGTATGGCTTTGATTCTCTACCAACGATCCACATGTCAGAAACCAAAAATAAACAGTGATCCTTTCCACGCTTTTAAAACGTGCATGGGACGGCCAGGAGGGAAGAAGCCTCGACCAACGGCACGAGCGGCCCCCTTGACCACCTTTGCCGCCACTGCCGCCAACAACACCGTTGCCACGGTGGCTTCGGAGCAGAGGGGGAGGAGCCCGGGATGCTCATCAGTTGCATGGGCCAAACGCTTTAAGAGCTGGTGCCAGCCCCACCACCACCTCCACCCCTGCGTCCCTCTCAGTGGGACAGCCAGGAGGGAAGAAGCCTCGACTGGCGGCGCGAATGGCCCATCGACCACCTTTGCCGCCGCAACCAACAACGCTGTCACCACACCAACTTCGTAGCAGAGGTGGGGAGGCCGGAACTCTCGTCAACTGCACGGGCCGGACACCTTAAGAGTTGGCGCTGGCCCCACCACCACCTCCACCCCTGCGTTCCTCTCGGTGGGGCAGCCAGGAGGGAAGAAGCATCAACCGGCAGCACAAGCGGCCCCTCGACCACCTTTGCCGCTGCCGCTGCAGCCAACAACGCCAACGCCATGGCGGCTTTGGAGCAGAGGGGGAGGAGGCAGGGACTATCGTCAGCTGCATGGGCCAGATGCCTTGAGAGCTGGTGTCGGCCCCACTATCACCTCCACCCCTACTGCCTCCACTCCTGCCGCATTTTTACTGACATCTTCCCTAGCAGGGGAATGGGGTCTTGCCCCCCTAGGGTTGGGGGAGGTTTTATGGGAGGGTAGGGGAAGGGTATTCAGGGCTCCGGCAGAGCCCAAAGATGGGGGGAGCACCCGGCCTGGGGGTAGGATTGAGGTTCCAGGGGCCCACATTCCAGTAGTGATGGGTATGGGGCAACATGACAGGAACCATGGGGTGGGCCGCACTCAGGGAACGAGGGACCATTGCTTACTATCTGTCCCTTGTTCCAGCCCGGGGTTCATTCTCGGCTTCCTGGACAGCAGGTCCAGAGTGACCCCTCCCATAGACTGCTGCTGATGAATGCCAGGTTGGTTTGCAATAAGGCTCCTCTTGTGTGTGATTTGATTTTAGGGGAGCGAGCCGACCTGGCATTCATCACCGAGACCTGGCTGACACCTGAGGACGGTGTTCCTCTGTCTGAATTGTGTCCAGCTGGGTTCAGGGTGTGGCACCAGCCCAGGGGTAAGGGAAAGGGCAGCGGCGGCACCATTGTGGCCCATGAATCACTAGGAGTCACCAGGGTCATCGCACCACAGGTGCAGGGTTGTGAACTGCTTCTCCTTCGGTTCAGCCCTCAGGGTCAGTTGGGAATCCTACTCCTGAACCTGCCCCCTTGCCGGGTAGTAGATTCCCTGCCCAACTTGCTCGAGGCGGTCGCAGCATTGGCAATTGAGCTGCCCGGGCTCATGGTTCTGGGTGACTTCAATTTGCCATCACTGGGACCTGCCTCTGAGGCTGCTTGGGAGTTCATAGCTTCCATGGCAGCCATGGGCCTGACTCAAGTAATTCAGGGTCCCACCAGGAGCAGTGGTCACTCCCCTGACTTGGTTTTCCTGTTGGAGCGGTGGCTGAGTAATCTGAAATTACAGGATATAGAGACAACGACAGTGCCATGGTCAGATCACTATCTGGTGACTCTGGATTTTCTGGGAGCAACGCTTCGCCGTAGGGTGGCTGGACCGGTTAAATTGGTCCGGCCCCGGCGACTGATGGATTCCGAGAGATTCCAGAGGGAGCTGGGGTTGTTTCCTCTGGACAGGCTGCACGATTCGGCTGAGACCTTGGTTGCCCTCTGGGAGAAGGAGGCAACGTCGGTCTTGGATACAATCGCGCCATTCCAGCCTCTCCCATCCCAAAGACCACACAAGGTTCCCTGGTTTACAGAAGAATTAGGGGAGCTGAAGTAGGTAAGGAGACGCCTAGAGCACCGTTGGGTCAAGACTAGAAGCGAGGGCGACCAAACACAAGTTAGAATCCCCAACAGAAAGCAATGAACAAGGCCGTCAGACTCAAAATCTGAGAAACGGAATCAGTATACCTGATGGGGTTGAGTTTGTTTGTTTGAATGCTAAAGCAAAGGTTTGGGAGTCAGCAGTGAACATGGAGGATCCAGAGTTTTAACCTATCCTAACAAGACCTATATAATTGCATGTAGAGAAAGATTGTGTCATTTAGCTCACTGGTGCTCTTTTGTAGCAGTGAAAATATGCTTATTCATTCTGTTCATTGATTCCATTTGAATCCATTGTTTTTTGGTATCATTAGCTATCAGTGGAATAAGTTGGTGTAAATAAAATCCATAGTGGTATATTACAAGATCAAATTTCCTCAGGTTTCTTTTTGAGTGGTCTTGGTATATTAAAGGTGTCACCATCCTTGGTTGTTTATTTAGGAATATATAGTTATTAAAAATGTGACCAGCTTGGTAAAGATTTCTTAGATAAAATAAGTTATTGTGTTTGTAATAAAAATTCATTTAGAAGGAGTTATCCTTTTTTTAGCTGCTATTGTACTTTGTTACAATAATTACAGTTTAATTACTGTTTACTGATATATTGTTTCGCTGATATATTGTTGATATTTTTAATATGTATTGTTGATACTGTATTATTTATTTACTTTTTGCATTACTGTATTGTCATTTGTACTTGTACTGATGTTGTAAGCCACCCTGAGTGGCTTACAACTACTGTGCCAAGTAGGGCGGGATATAAATCAAATAAACATAAACATATTAGAGCCTACCTCATGGCAATGAGGGTGGTGAAGCATCATTACTTCACCTCTCTCATTGCCTCTGCTGATAATCGTCCAGCGGCCCAGTTCCGGGTTACCAGATCCCTCCTGGGTAGGGGGGGGGGGGCATGGGCCCGAGTGGCAGGGCTCTGCTGATGATTTTGCTCACCATATTACAGAGAAAGTTGCTCTCATCCGTTCAGGGTTTAATCCTGACATGGAAATTGATTGCCTGGAGTGGGCTGGAGCAGAGTCTAGCCATGTTATCTGGGATCAATTTGATCCGGTTGCCCCTGATGAAGTGGACAGGCTCCTTGGAGCTGTGCTTATTAGATCACTGCCCTGCCTGGCTGGTTAGAGTAGCCAAGGCTACAATGGGCTTTCAAACATGCGCTAGTTCGCCCTCTCCTGAAGAAGCCATCGCTCGACCCTACTGTTATTTCTAATTTTAGACCAATTTCCAACCTTCCCTTTGTGGGGAAGGTGTTGGAAAAAGCAGTGGCGCGACAGCTCTAGGGGGTTCTGGATGATACAGATTATCTGGACCCATTCCAGTCAGGTTTCAAGCCCGGTTATGGTACTGAGACCGCATTGGTTGCACTCTTGGATGATCTCTTGCGGGAGCGGGACAGAGGCAATCCTTCTGTCCTTGCTCTTCTTGACCTCTCAGCAGCTTCCGATACCATCAACCATGGTATCCTTCTGGGCCGACTCCGAGGATTAGTGCCCCAGGGCACTGTGTTGTCCTGGTTTTCCTCATTTCTGATGGGCCCGACTTAGTCGGTGTCTTTAGAGAGTGGGTTGTGCAGCCCTAGGTTGCTACCATGTGGGGTGCCTCAAGACTCGGTACTCTCGCCTCTATTGTTTAATATCTACATGAAACCGCTGGGTGAGGTCATTCGTTCCCACGGGGTGAGGTATCATCAGTATGCTGGTGACACCCAGCTGTACATCTTGGCCCGTGGGGACCCGAGTGATGCAGTCAAAGTTCTAACCAGGTGTCTGGAGGCTGTTTAGGTCTGGATGAAGGACAATGGGCTTCAGCTGAATCCTGGCAAGACTGAGTGGCTGTGGGTTCGGGGCCCTGCGTTATCCCGGGAGTTACCAGCTTTGGTTCTGGATGGGGTAGCTTTGCCTCAGACAGACCTGGTGTGAAATTTGGAGGTCCTCCTGGACTCGCGGCTGCTGCTTGAAGAGCAGGTGATGGCCATGGCTAGGAGGGCCTTTGCACAGCTTCGTGTCACCAACCAATTAGGCCCACTCCTGGACCAGGACTCCTTGCTCACGGTCACTCACGCCCTGGTCACCTCCAGATTGGATTATTGTAATGCGCTCTACATGGGACTGCCCTTGATGACCATTTGGAGGCTTCAGCTGGTCCAAAATGCGGCTGCCCGGTTGGTGGTAGGTCGGGGGCGTTTTGCCTGTGCCTCACCGCTGCTCTGGGAGCTGCACTGGTTGCCAGTGTGCCTCCAGGTGCAATTCAAGGTGCTGGTTTTGACCTTTAAAGCCCTTCATGACAGTGGGCCAGGATACCTAAGAAACCGCATCGCCCCAAGCTGCCATACCCATCCTACGAGGGCAGACCAGAGGGGCTCGGTTATGGTCCCCTCAGCGAAAGAGGCCCATCTTGTAGGAACCAGGAGGAGGGCCTTCTCCGTGTCAGCCCTGGCCCTTTGGAACCTCTTGCCACTCGAACTACGCCTCCAAACACAGCTGCTCCCCTTTAGAAAACAACTAAAAACATGGGTATGTCAGCGGGTATGAGGCATGGATGCCTTAACTTCCCAGTCCCGCTAGCTCATTTAACTTATATAGGTTTCTGAATTGATAGCTCTTTTAACTGTGGTGGGAGGGAAGGGATATTCTTTAGATGGTTTTAAAATGGGTTTTTTAATTGGGCTATTGATGGGTGGTTACTTAAACTGTTTTATTGTTGTTTTTAATTATGTTGTTGAGCTGCTTCAGGTCACTCCCGAGTGAGGGAAGTAGGATAGAAGTATCTTAAATAAATAAATAAATAGATAGATAGATAGATAGATAGATAGATAGATAGATAAATAAATAATCCTTGCCAGGGATCAAAAAAAGTGCAGACAACCATGGTAATGGGTTGGGCTGATTACAATTGCCAGGATGCCATGTAGTTGCCAAAACATAGATCAAAAGTGACCATGCCAAAAGCAATCTAAAATGCAAAATAAAGATGCAGTCTGATTTCCCTTTTGCTGTCTGAAATTAGATAATTTTGTATACATGCACAAACCTGTTTATCTTCACTGTAGCCTACTTTCTACTAGATAAAATGTCAAAGCATTACAAAGGAACTGACCCACTCAAAGCACCAGCATTTTCCTCTGTTCCACAGATGAAATAGGTTTTCACTTGTAAAACAGACATGTACTCATCGGACAGAATTGTATTGAAGTGCATGCTCTGAGGATTTAGGTGACTACTAATGACACTTAGGTCTGTGGTGGCTGAAGTGGTTAAGATGCTGAACTCAATGATTGGAAGGTCGGAGTTTGATACCTAAGTACTGCATGACAGAGCAAGCTCCCATCTCTGTCCCAGCTCCTGCCAACTTAGCAGTTCGAAAGCAAGAAATTGCAAGTAGATAAGCAGGGACCACTTCGGTGGGAAGGTAAACAGGGTTCCATACACTCTTGTCAAGGCATGGCTGCCATGTGTCCACAGAAACATCTGTGGACACAGACAGCACTGGCTCTTTGGCTATAAACAGAGATGATAACTGAACCCTAGAGTCGGATACAACCAGTTCTCAAGAAAGGGTGACCTTTACCTTTTTAAAATGACACCTAACAAATCTAAATAAACTGTCTATTATTAAAACTGTGAATTTAACAATTTATCTGGCCTTTTTTTGTGCTACTTATAACATGATCATTTTCAGCATTTATGCACATCTGTAAGATGAAGGTCTTAAGGCCTACAGCATTTTCTTTAGATTTGTTTAGAGACTAAGTGTGAACAGATAAAAGTTCTTCTCTACTCCAAACTGTAATATTTGTAGCTATTTTCAGAGGAATGAAGGCTTGCTTTTAAATTCATAAATCACTCTGGTGGGAAGCACTGAAAGGGAGTTACTGGTCATAATATTCCATCAGACATTTTAAAAGGTGGGTGGTGGAATGAGAGCAAGTGAAGTAATAATGGAACAGGAGATAGATACTCTCAAACAAATAGGATACCTCAGAGATCTTCCAAAAATAATGTAATGCAATCTGATCATTTTAGAAGTGTGAAAAAGGAAATGTTAAAAGTAAGAAATAATTTGATGCAGCCAGCACAAAAGCTGTGCAAAGTACATGGTTTAGAAGTCACATGTTAATACTCTTCTTCTTCTGCCGGATCCATATCTGAATATAGGCGATCATCCTGCCAATCAGCCATGAAGACTGTCCTGATAATATAATGCAGTAGCCTTTCATTTGCCTTCTGCATTGCAGCGTGACACCTGTACCACTGATCCAGTTTCACGAGTCACTTTCTGGTCCTGAGTCCTTTTGGCACACAAAGTCTAACCTCAACCCCAGGCCAGTATTGATGAGGCTGCTGCCCTTCATCAAGATGGATTCAAGTGGGATTTAATCCATTTGGGGATCATCATCCTTTCCTGTGGACTTCAGCACCCAAGGTCATTAGTCCTCAGAGTAGTCAGGTTAGTTAACTGCCGTCTCACACTCGGCATTGAGTCGCTGGCAGTAGGATCTACTCTATTACCATAGAAGGATAACCTGACCAGATGGGATGTTAATACTAGGAAATTAAAAATAAATGTACTGCTTTTTAAATTAGCATTGCCATAACGGAATCAATCCATCTAATATCTTCATATTAACATTTTAAAAGTAAGATTAATGAATGTTTTACTTTTTGAAATATTTATAATCATGCCCATGCTTTCTGCTAAAGGTACATGTGTGCATACTACCCACTACCAAAGAAAAGTCACTCATCCACCACTGGCTCTCTAAAGAACTAGCAGTACTTAAACCACATTCAATCTCACTTCTTTAGCAAAGTGCTAGCGAAGTTAAACACACACACCCCCAATATAACATTTTAAAAGTGCTTTGTACCCCATTCTTATTCATGTATACAACTGTATATTTCCCAGCAAATCATTTTCTACTACAACTACAAGATAGCCACTCAACTGACAAATGTTGGCTTCCATCTACCATTGAGAATTTAGTTTGGAAAATTCTTTCACAAATTTCCTTTTGGAGTAAAACTGACATTTCTGACCTCAAGTGGAGAATTAAGCTAGGATAATTTGTACATCCCTTCCTAAGCACAACTGTTTCTAGAGAAATAACAGTGTTTGTATTTTATTAGGTTTGATACAAAAACAAAAGAGTTCTCTGACACCTTTGAAGATTAGGTAAAGATAAATGTCTCCCGTGCTTTAAAGCCAATTGTGTCTTACTCTAGGGGGCCGTGCTGGTCTGTTTTCAGCCAAAGAGCCAACACTGCTTGCATCTGCAGATGTTTCTATGGTCATGTGGCTGGAGCACGTGGAACACTGTTACCTTTCCTACCAAAGAGGTTCCTGTTTATCTACTTGCAATTACTTGCTTTTGAACTGCTAGGTTGGTAGAAGCCGGGGCAGATGACAGGAGCTCACGCTGTTGCACAGCACTCAGGTCTCAAATTACGGACCTGCCAACCTTCCGGTCATCAAGATCACTGCCTTAACCACTAAACTATCACGACCTCTCCTTTTGAAGATTACAAGCTTATTAATACTTAAGCTTGAAATTTGTTCCACCTTAACTTTCTTTTAAAATTTCTCCAGAGATAGTCTAGGGGAGGAATTGTGCAAATCATCCCAACTTGATTAATTGGTTGAGGTCATATGCTGGTTTTTCTTAGAAATTCTAAGATTCCATGGTGTCCTGATACTGTGTAGATGTTGAAATCTTGAATTTGTTAAGATTCACCTATTTTATTTATTTATTTCCCATTTTATCCTCTGGTAGGAGTCAAGCTATTTTACAATGTGAATTTTAAACAGGAAAGGACCCTACCCTCAATATACTGTATTCAGTAATAAAATGACTGAACAAAAACAAATTCAGTAAAACCTCGGATAACGCTAAAACTTGGTTCCACAAGTCTTAGTGTTATCTGATTTTTAACATTATCCAATACATGCCTCGGTTAACATTAAAATCCTATGGGATGCATCGGATAACGTTAAAACTCCATAGAGATACATTGCACAGGCTTTAGCAAACGTTATCCGATACATCTCATAAGATTTTTACTTTATGCGATGCAATTTTTTTCCCAGATTGCTTAACGTTATGCGGTTTTAGGGTTATCTGATGCAAATGTTATCCGAGGTATTACTGTACATTTATTTTCTTCAACAGAGGTCCTATCTGAATAAAAAACGTTTTTGTCTATTGACAGAATAACAGCATAGTACAGGCCAGCCTAACTTCCTCAGAAGTTAGTTCTCTCATATCTTCATCAAATGTGCCTTTTTGAAAAACTCTTTCTGAGGTAATTGAACAATTATATCAACAGGGTACCGCCAAGGTGAGAGTAAATGACGCTTTTTAAAAAAAATTATTAGAAATTTTCAAAAATACATATAATAAGTAAAAAATAAATCATAAAATAACTAAAAATAATAAACATACAAAATCAATACAAGAAAAAAGAAACATCACAATCCACATAGAAAAAGAAAACATTATGCATTATCATCAAAACTTTCATAATCAGATATTAACATAATGATGTTGAGAGTAATATTAAAAAATCACTTTTATGCTGATTATCACCATTTCTAAAATTCTCTTTCTTGTTAATTATTAAGAGTAATAAATCAGAATAAATCACCCTGTGATATAATACAATGCCAAAGAGGAGCTGAGGCCCATCCATTTATAACCCTTATAACCAGAAATTCAATTGATCTGGTACCGGTGAAAAACCACCTCTTTATCTTAATGTATAATCGAGAAATGGTTTCCAAATCTATTTTCTTTAGCTATCCCTTTCTTTTCATTGAATTCCCATGTCAATTTATCATTTAGTGCCAATTGCCATGTTTCCCTACACTATTCTTCTAATACTAATTTTGCTGGGTCCTTCCACTTTCTTGCTATACACTGTCTACCTGTAGACATAAATATCACGATTAATTCTTGTCCCTCCTTATTTAATATTAGACTGTCTAAATCTGTAAACATGGCAGTGCCTGGTTCAATCTTAATCTGCCTCCCCAACATCCCTACTATTTCCTTTTCAATCTCTTTCCAAAAAACCTCAATTTCTTTACAATTCCACCACATATGTTTATAAGTTCCAACACTCTTGCCACATCTCCAGCACAAATCATTCCTAGATCTATCCATCTGCTTCAGACTAACTGATGTTAAGTACCACCGCCACACCATTTTATAATTATGTTCTTTCACTCTAACTGACAGTGTTCTCATTATCCTCCCTTTCCATAAAGATCTCCATTTTATTTCTGAAATTTTTATATTTAAATCCTCTTCCCATGTTCTTCTCAGAACATCTTGTAAATTATCTTCTTTATTCAAATTTTAGCTACCAAACCCTTTATCCCAATCTCACCAAACCTTTTATTTTACAATAGTTCTTCAAAATCCATCATGGCCCTTTCAAGATTATCTCCTTTTAAATATTTATTATTCCAATTGTTCAATCTCACAATTTGAAACCAATTTAACTTTAAGTCCGCATAAAGCACCCTTTTTTCTTACTCATCCATACATAATCTAATCCAGTTTCTCAAGAGTACAACATCTTTTTCAATTAACACTGATCTCAATTCCTCATTTATCTTAATTGGGAAGGTTTTTAAATCTTCAATCTCTGATAAAGGCGATGTACCCGGAACTAGTCTTCTCTTCAACCTCTTCCATACTTCCCACATTGGTCTTAACATTCTATTTTTAATATGAACTCTCTTTCCTTATCTAAAATGCTGCCTTACCCAGATGTTCGATATCCTCCATCTCAAGATCTTCCCATATCACTTTCTCTCTCATTAAAATCTTAACTATATTTCTAAGTTGAAAAGCATTATAGTAAGTTTTTAAATTTGGGATTCCCAAACCTCCTTCTTTTTGAGGAAGATACCACCAACTTTTGGGAATTCTAACTCTTTTCCCTCCATTACAAAATTTATTAATCACAACTTGAAAATCTTTAATCTCACTATCCTTCAAATAAATTGGTAGGGCGCCAAATAAAAAAATTATTTTTGGCAGTATCATCATCTTACATAAAGCAACCCTGCCAAACCAAGAAAATCTTAATTTATTAAAGTGTAAAATTTGCTCTTTAATTATCTTCAATTGTTTATCATAATTCAATTTCTTAATATTTTCGAATTCGTTTGTTAAAACAACCCCCAAGTATTTTAAATTATCCCCTATCTGAATTCTATATTTACTCAAAATCTCTTGTTGTTCTGCATTATTAACATTACATGTTATCATTTCGGATTTTCCCCAATTAATTTTGAGACGTAAATGATGCTTTTACGGAGGACTTAAAGCTTGAAGCTGGAACTAGACAAGGTTGTCCATTATCCCCAATATTGTTTATTATAGCAATAGAATTGCTGGCAAATGCCATAAGAGAAGATAAAAACATTGAGGGAATAGAAGGTAATAAAATCAGTTTGTATGCAGATGATACATTGATAATTATGAAAAATCCTAAAAAGGTATTAGAAAGGGTAAAAATACATTTGAAGGAATTTGAGGAAATGACAGGATTAAAATAAATTGGGGAAAATCTAAAATGAAATTTTGTAATATTGATAAAGAAGAACAGAAAAAAGTAAAAGATAAATATAATATTCAGGTTAAGGATAATTTGAAATATCTGGGGATAAATATCTCAAACAAATTTGATGAATTTAAGAAATTAAACTATGAAAAACAAAGAAAAGAAATTAAAGAAAAATACAGCAATTAAAAAGTTGAATTTGTCTTGGTTTGGCAGAGTCACATTATGTAAAATGAAATTATTACAGAGGCCTAATTTTTTTGTTTGATGCTCTGGCAATCCAACTCAAGGAAAAGGAGATCATGGAATATCAGAATTTCTTGAACAACTATTGTAATGGAGGGAAAAGGCCAAGGATGTCAAACAATTTCTGGTGTTTATCTCAGAAAGAAGGCAGACTTGGATTAACGAATGTTAAGAACTATTATAGGGCTTTTCAAGTAAAAAAAATGTAAATATTTTAATGAGGGAGGAAGTAATTTGGGAAGAAATTGAGATGAAAGAATTATCTCAAATAGGTAAAGCATTTTTTTTAGATAAAGAAATGGGTAAAATTGGAATTAAGAATAAAATGACAATGATAATATTAGAGGTATGGAAGAAACTGAAGAAGAAATTGGCCCCAGATGTATCCCCAATTATAGAAATGGAAGATATAAAGAATTTTCCAGTAAAGATAGACAGGAAGGTGAAGGAAGTTTTCTCTAGAAACGATGTGTTCCTGTTAAAAGACTGGATACAAATATGTAAAGATAGAGACAGAAAATTGCAGATATATAGACAAATGAAGTTGAACTATTTTCAAATTGTGTTAATAAATAAGTGGAATAATAAATATATTAAAGAAACCAGCTTAGAAAGAGGTAGGACAGAATTTGAGGAATTAGTATTTAGAATAAGAAAAGGAGAAATGGGTATTAAGGGCTTGGTTAGTAAGAAAAATAATATTTTAAATCAAGAAGATAAACCACAGGAAATATTGAGAATGTTCTGGGAACAAGATTTGAACATTAAAATTACAGAAACAACTTGAAAAAATAAATGGAAGAGAAGAATTATCAGAACTATGTCTGTTAGAGTCAAAGAACATAATCATAAATTATTGTGGAGGTGGTACCTGACACCAGTTAGGTTACATCATATGTATAATACTAAAACTAAAATGTGCTGGAGATGTAAGAATACACTGAACATCTGTGGTGAACATCTGTGGTGGAGTTGTAATGTGCTTATAGATTTTTGGGCAAAAATTGAGAAGGAAACTTCATAAATAATGGGAATGAACCTTAAACTGGGGTCAGGTGCTGCCTTATTAACTGAATATAGACAAGAGTAAAAAAGAGTTGTTATCCATAATATTAACAACAGTAAGACAATGTGTTGCAAGAAATTGAAAAAAGGATTCATTATTAAAAACAGAAGATTGGTATAAGGAAATGTGGGAAATTGCATTGAATGACAAGTTAACATGGGAATTGAATTTAAAAAGGTATAATTAATGAAAATAAATTTTGGAGTATATGGAAACCATTTGTGGAATATATGTTGACTGAAGGTAAAGGTGGCAGGCTGGCACCAGATCAACTGAGTTTTTAGAAGCAATAAGAGACGGCTGTGATAAACTGCAATCCCTAGGGCACTGTAAATATCACAGGTGTTTTTTTTTTCTTAGTTGATTATGTACTATTGTAATAGAGTAAAAATGAGAGCATTTTATATCAAAAATTATAGATATAAGTAGACTAGAATTGAACAGAAAAATATATACAAATTGGTGTTTGAGGATTATAACATGACAGATATATGTATAAGGAGTATATATTTGATGAATAAGTTAAAAATGAGATTCTTTTATTATATTTAATTCAAGGGAGGTTTTCATTGTTTTTATTGTATTGTAGTGTAATTCCTTTTTTGTATTGAAATGTTATATGTGTGTTTTGTTTGAATTTATTTTTTATTATTTACTTTTAAAATTAATAAAAATTAATTTTAAAAAAGAAAAACTCTTTCTGAAAGGTTTCTCAATTGCTGTACTGTTTTGTTATTCTTTTTTATTTAGCTGGAAACAGCGTCTGTCTTTGAAAAAGAAGAGAATAAACATTTTAAAATGGAGGTGAGTGGTTGTTCGTTATTTGCATTGAAGAAGAATAGCTTTTTTCAGATCACTCTGTTATAGAATAGATAATATAAAGCTGCAAGTGCTTTCACACATGCACCCTTAGGCATTTCCTGTACACAGCTTAAGAGCAGCAGAAGAGTAATAATAATTTTGTGTCATAAATTATTCTGGGTTAAAAGGATTTTTGCTGGAGAAACTCTGCTCAGGGGATGCCTGAATGAGGCTCATTTCATGTCCCCAAGATCTTTTTCCCACCAAAATGGTTCCTATTTATCTACTTGCAATTTCTTGCTTTCAAACTGCTAGGGTGGCAGGAGCTGGGACAGAAATGGGCACTCAAACCGTCATGCAGTAACGGGTCTCAAACTGCCAACTTGCTGGCCTTCCAGCTAACAAGGCGAACTTCTTAACCACTGAGCCACCACAGCCCCTTAGCAGAAGAGTAGAAGTGTGGAATCTGAACAAAACCATATTGTATCATGAGAAGGCGCTAAATGTCAGGTTTAGTAAAGTATTATTCTTGCAGTTAGAAACAACTTGGTAATGGTACAGAATGGTATTTTGTAGCCTACTTAACTTATGTGTACATCCAACAGCTTGTATGTAAATCCATCAATATATCTGCGGAAGGCCTGATGCAATTTACACTGTAAGTCATAGCCACAGTGTTCCCATCCCCTTAGTCTCCAAACTACCTGTGGTGAACGGGAAACTTTGAGGAGTGTTTCTAATCATATCTGCTTGAACACAGGTTGGCAGTTACTTATACAAAGGCTAACAGTGGAGAGAAGATATGGGCATACCCATACACATAAGCCTTGTACCAAGCATTCATGTTTGCTTGGTCTCCAAGTTTCTTTCCTGAGAGGAAGGATTTGAAGGATGTCGACATTCACCTGCACATATGTAGAAGCTCTCTGCTGATTTTTCCAGGAAGGTTAGGGAAGTGTTGCTTGGAGTAGTGTCTGCTGTTTGTGAACATACCCTTCTCCCACCCCAACTTGTAGCCCTCGTATGAGTCAGAGGAACAGCTATAAAGGGCTACAGTTATTAGAAACATATGTAAGATCAGAAATTGGAACGAGAAGACATTTCCCATGAGTATCACATCCCACATTGCTCCAAATATTTTGCCCTGGATCTTTCAACTATTTCCATACACTGTGGCCATGATTTGTTTATAACAACATGACCTTGGCCTTATAAATATTATGGCTTTGATGCAGAAACTGTGCTTACTGAGCAACAAAAGAAGAGAAAATAATTCTGAACTGTATACACTAAGAGAGGTGAGACACTGGAACACATGGCCGGATATCTGTGGCTCTTCAGACAATGTTGTTAAACACAAATTCCTGTAAGCCCCCAACAACTTAGCCAGAGGGCCAGGTACACTTTCCTGAATCCAACCATAAAATCGGTGCCCCTCTCCCACTGAAATATCTCAGCTAACTTGACCACAGACTTCGGAAATATTACTTTCAAGAGTACCACTCCCAGAAACCCCAGCTAACTATGGTCCCTGAGAACAGGGAACAGTCCCTGAAAGTAATATGTCTGAATTCTGATTGAAAATAATAATAATGGCAACAACAATACAAGGGCAACAACACTTCTTAGATGTCAATTTTCGCCAAAGAGAGCTTATTCTGAGATGGATCTAATTTTCCAGTATGGCCTCACAGTTCACATTCATCTCCCCGCTTCAGTTCTGCGGACTATTTTATCACCCATTTCTGCTTTAAATGTGTGCTGACATCTGTGTGAACACTGGGCACTGTTGGAAACAAGGCTTTCTTAGAGGCAAACAGCTGCCAGGTCGCTTTGCTTTCTGTTTCCACCATGACTACTGTGGTCTCGTTTCTTTCAATGAAAGCTAAATAAGCATTGTGTTTGTTTTGAATATTTCTTGCTTCTTATTAATCACTCTTCTTTATTTTCCCCCAGGGCGGTGGTTCAAATGTTTTGTTAGAGCGATGCTGATGAATCAGCCCAATAACTCCAGAGACTACTATCGTCCTTTAACAGTCTTTTTTTCCACTGCCCACATGAAGGTCAGTGGTCATCTCTAGGGTCAGTAAGGTAATGGGGGAAGGTGGGAAAGGTTAGGGTCCTTTAATAGGGTTGGTGATGTCACCGGGTCATGGGTTATAGGGCAACAGTATCATGACACAGTAGAGCATTGCATTATGGTATAAGGAGATCGTAAGTGTGTGATATTATATCTGACATGTTTAATTCAATTGGGTTTTCATTCTTCCATACACATACCTTCCTCCTCTGTGTGCTGAGTACCCGGCTTCGCCTGATTTTTTTCCCTTTGTAGGAAGTATAGGTCTCTAAGATCTGAATTGAAACACAAACAGAAACACACACACACACACACACACCCCTCTGTTTACAACAATGTGTTTTCTGTTTCGCCCCCCTGTTGCCTCGAACGGGACACTTTATTACACCTACTGAGGTTGCAGCATCGGCCAAGGCAGGCCAAGACAACATCTGCAATGACCAGGCTTTGCTGAGGTTTCAGTGGTGGCGGCAGCGGTGGCCCATGTTGTGGAAGGAGATGCTGTGCTTTGGACCTCCTCCTCTGCTGCCGCCCTTATGGCTGGTGTGGTGCAGGCAGTGGCCACTGCCACTGCCACTGCCCAGCAGCCTCCCGGGGCTTTGGTCGGCCCAGTGCTGACCAGAGAATAGTGGGAGCATCTCCATTGCCACCGGCGTGTCTGCTGCTGCCGCTGGCGCACCTCCTGATCGGACTGCTCTGTTGAAGTTGCCGCTACTGCCACGAGGCTCTGGCGCGCATGCAGGGTAGCACTGGTTCATCGCGTGTTCTCCCATTGGAGAACCTGCACGCGATGCCCCCCAAACTGGACGCATGTGCAGTTCATTTTTCCCATTTTTGAGATGCTTATACCCTGAATTTGGATACGGGGACCTCCCTGCACTGATCTGGCAACACCAAGGTAGATGTATGTATGTATGTGGCAGCAAAAATTTTAGGCCAGGGGAAAGGTTGGTGCCTGTGGAAAAGTAATTAGATCTGCTTGAGGGCAGTCTAACAATGTATGAAGTACTGTACACTGATGCATCAGAGGTACTCTGGTCTACAGTGACCAGCCACAAGCACAAGAAAAAAAAATACCAGAAAGTTATGTTGAAGGCAGCCAACCTCTGTTGGCTACACCCATATCAGACAATCAGAAGCACATTCCATTCTGATGGCAAATAGCCACTGTTAATCCAAGTCCTTTATGAGCATTTGCCTGCTGTATCTGGCAGGGGTTCCATAGGAAAGCTTTCCATGTTTTGGTAATGAAGATGGTGGCATAGCCACCCAGGGAAGCATAGATGATCAGACTGGGACCCCAGGAGAGCTGGGTTGGGTCTCAGCACATTCAACTCCCACAGTATTTTATAGCTGGTAAACAGCATTCTGTGCGCTCTGGTGTCTAGTCATGCCTGCAACATGACCATGGAAATGTCTGCAGAAGCAGACAACACTGGCTCTTTGGCTTTGAAACAGAGATGAGCACTGAAACCGAGAGTCGGATACGACTAGCTTTCAAGCAAGGGAAACCTTTACCTTTACTAGTCTGAAAAATACATTGAGCTTAAGAAGGGACGGGGAAAGGCTGTGATTTATTCTATTCTAGACATTCACTGTGTAACATCATCTCTTGAGCCACAGATTTCCCTGTGTTCTTTCAGGAAGATGTTTTTATTACATTTTAACTCACTTTTCTACCACAGCAGCACTGCCTGCTTTTCAATACAGCCAAAGAAACACTTAATAGGGTGCAGTAACTTTTCCATATTTACAGTTATCACCACTACCATTTACAGTTCTTCGCCTTCAGGCTGTTCCTGAAAACCACAGCCTCCTGTCACATCAAAATTTCAAAAAGGATGCTTTCTCAGGAAAGCGTTTTGATTTGTTCGCTAGAGGCTTGATATTCTGAAATCAGTGACATCTATTATGTTCCTGAGTTATTTTTAAATGGGTTATTTTGCAACACAAGAGATCAAGAAGGAATGGGATCAGAGAATCAGCCATCAGACTTGCAAATTTAGCTTATGTTTACATCCCAACAACCAGCTGCAACACAAAGCATACTAAATACTAAATATTAGGTGAGGAATATCATGTGCAGCAGTGGTTACTGTTTACTATTTATTTATTTATTTTGAAACAATGCACTAAACCAGGGGTGCCAAAACTTTTCGGGCTGTGGGCTGGTCATGTGGTGTTTTTTTTTAATTTTTTAAAATTAATTTTACAATAAACAACAGAATAATACTCAAAAGAAAAACACTTAAGATACGATACAAAAATGAAAAAGAACAAATAAAAAGGTTATACTGACAACAAAAAAGATAATAATACTGATAATAACAATACTGATAATAATAACATAAATTCATTATACTCTCATTTTCCTGACATATTCTAATTTGAACTTCATAAAATATAATATATATATCAATGTCTTTTTTGTGTATTTATTTCAATTCATATTTATTATGCTTATAACAAACTTTCTATATATCTATAAACCAATCTCATTATTATTCTATAAAGTCGATACTATCTTAAACACAAGAAAAACATAAAAACCCCTGTGATATTTACAATGACTTGGTGATTGCGGTCCTGTACAGCCTTCTCATATTATATCCAAAATTTCAATTGATCTGGTGCTGGCCTGCCACCTTTACCTTCAATCAACATATAATTTTAAAAGGTCTCCATATATTCCCAAATTTGTTTTCACTAATTAAACCCTTTTTATGATTTAATTCCCATGTTAACTTATCGTTTAATACAATTTGCCACATTTCTTTATATCATTCTATTTTCAATAAAGCGGCACCCGACTCCATTTTAAAGCTCATACCCATTATTTCTAATATTTCTCTTTCTATTTTTACCCAAAAGTGTTTAACCACATTGCAACTCCACCACATGTGTTCATACGTCCCCACTATGGTCTTACATCTCCAACACATTTTTGTTTTAGTATTATCCATCTGATTTAGATGAACTGGAGCCAGGTACCACCTCCGCAACATTTCATAATTATGCTCTTTAACTCTAACAGACATAGTTTTCATAATCCTTCAGTCATATGGTTTAGGGGGCCGTTCACTATGGCCCATGGGGTAGATCCAGACCCCAATACCAATTCATCCGGCCCACGAAGCCCTCATCATTCTTGGAAGCAGAAGTAAAATGCGGCCATATGAGGGCACATTTTACTTCCGCTTCCAGGAACAACGAGGGCTTCGCAGGCCGGATGAATTAGTGTCAGGGGCCAGATCTAGCCCACAGGCTGTAGTTTGGCAACCCCTGCACTAAACTTATCCTCTAGTCTTGCTTTCAGTCACTTTTGACAACAGGCAAGTGATAGATAAATACAAGGAACAGTATCTGTGGTTGCAGGTCCTCTCTACCTTCTCTCTCAGTGTTAGTGGAAGTAGAGCCTAGCACTGCCACCTGGAGGGAGTAAATGAGGAAGTGGGTGTGTGGTTGCTCATTGCCCCTGGTGCAGAGTACTTAAGTCAAGAGAAGTTGGCGGTAGATCTTTTTAAATATACTGTATAGTAGTTTTAGGCTTCAGGTCGGAGGAAATTACTTTATTATGCATCATGTAGGTATGCTGAGCAAGTCTTCCCTGGGCTGGGATGGGGAAAATGCAACCTGATAAAACCTGCTGGATTTCATTTCCCATGATCTTTCTCCACTGGAGATGTTGGCATTTCCAGCCCAGTCTCTTGAAGGCTCTTATTTCCCACCCTTGCTGTACAACCTGTAGTAAGTTAAAAGTCCTCTCCCAGTCTTCCTGTTTCAGCATTTTTTGTTCACTGACTAGTCCCTCTTTATTATACCATTCCTCTTTCTTTCCTTTTAAAACAACACACTCCTTGTCTTGATCTGATCATTGGATTTCCTATAACCCTGGGATTTAGTCTGAAAAGGAGTTTCAGAGTCTGGAAGCTGCCACAATTTATCAGCCTGTAATTCTTCTGCATGTCTGCAAATGCCTGCAGTTACAACATGGATGCTGGTTTCTGGAGTAACTACCACACAGAATCTGAGAGATGCTGATTTTTTCCACAAGTTTCAGTGCTCATTTTTTTTCATTGCTTTCCCCCTACAGACTGTATCCTTTCTGGATAGTTCTTCTCACGTGCCAGGAGTCTCTGCCTGAATATTAGCCCATTGATTGCCGACCATTTCGTCGACAATATTCTTCCAACTCAAGAAACAGCAAATCTTCCTGCATTGATAGCTTGATTCATCTCGCATCACTGCAAGGGGGCATTTTCTTGGGGGCAGAGAGAAAATTAGGGCTTTGATCCTGATATGACAGGTTTATGCAGCAGATACACAGCCTTGGTCCTAGTGGATCTATACCTATAAATCAGAGCGTTAACCGTTGTAATGTGACAAAGGCTCCCGCACCCGGCCATACTAGCCCGTACTGAGCATTCGTGCACTCAGCCGAACCCGGTTTGGAGGTAACTGTCGGATTGAGAAATGCGCCAGTGGGGCAGGAGACCCACGAACGCAAACAAAAAGAAAAGACTTCAATTCCCAACATTCTTCGTGCCACACCGCGCCTCAGCCAATCAGGCTGAGAGGCGCGAGCAAAAAGAATGTTGGGAAACGCGCTGTGGCCAATCAAAATCAAGCCACAGAAAACAAACCACAGCACAAACGGAAAACACAAACGCAAAACTATAAGCCCCAGTGTACTGCGTGCCATGAGCGCGCAGAATGCTGAGGAAGGCGGTGCGCGAAAATAAAAATACAAAGTGCTGCTGGGATTCCCGCATCCTGGCCAGCGAGGCCAGGCCGCGAAAAGGAAAGCCCCCCTCCCCAATGCTGCCTGAAGTGCCACTGGGGTTCCTGCGGCCTGGCCACCGAGGCCAGGCCGCGGGAAGGAAAGCCCCCCTCCCCAACGCCACCTAAAGTGACACTGGGGTTCCTGCGACCCGGCCAACAAGGCCAGGCCACGAGAAGGAAAGCCCCCTTCCCCAATGCCGCCTGAAGCACCGCTGGGGTTCCCATGACCCGGCCAATGAGGCCAGCCGCGGGAAGGAAAGCCCCCTCCCCAACGCCGCCTGAAGCGCCGCTGGGGGTCCCGCAGCCTGGTCAGCGAGGATAGGCCGTGGGAAGGAAAAAACCCCAACGCCGCCTGAAGCGCCACTGGGGTTCCTGCAAACCAGCTTTGCTGGCCAGGCTGCGGGAAGGAAAGCCCCCCCAACGCTGCCTGAAGCACCACTGAGGTTCTCATGGCCCGGCCACCAAGGCCAGGCCGTGGAAAGGAAAGGCCCCCCAACAACAACGCCTGAAGCACCGCTGGGGTTAAAAAAACTGACCAACAAAAACAAACAACAAAATCATTCAAAAATAATAAAAAATAAATAAACAATTAAAAAACATTAATTAAAACAAAAATCACAAACAACACAAACAAAAACATCCACAATCCCACAAAACCACATACAAAACACCTAACAACAAACCGAAAACACCACAAAGTACACAAACAAGAAAAAGTAAACAAAACCAGAAATAAATAAACCAAACCAAAAAATAACAAACAGAAACACCGCCCAGCCCACCACCACAAAAGCAAAACAAAGAAAAACCCCAAAATAAAGAAAATCAGACAACTCACCAGCACCTCCTTCCTCCACGACGACCGGAACACAAATGAAGAAACCAAGAAACTATGTACCGGAAGAAGCTCCACCCAGAGGCCAAGAGAGAAAAAACAGTCAAAGTAAAAGAGAACCACTGGCAGCCCCACCTGCAGGGCATAAAAGTAAAAACAACTCAAAAAGATACAACAGCCCCAAACAAAAGGTCACAAGAGTAAAAAAAGAGTCAAAACCATAACAATACATCACACTTTCACACAAATCACAAACATATGTCAAAAAAATAAAATAAAAAGATTTCTAAAATCCTGTGTTGAGTTTTAACTCAAATAAAAACCAAAAACATCAAAACACAGTTTAAAAACATTGAATGTAAAAAAAATCTACTTTCACATTGCTAAAGTTATTACCTACAGTACAACTATTTTAAAAAAGTCACATACTAAAACATTATTTGGTTAAATAAAAAAACTATATCATCCTTTGTTCTTTTTTAATCCACAAAAAAACTGATCACAGTTTATAACAGCCCAGCAAAAACAAATTGTGTATAAATAAACATTTTTTAAAATTCAATTATACACTAACCTCTTTTTTACAAACATTAACAAAAAAACACCCTTCCAACACAATTTAAAACAGCCTGGCAACGCCAGGCAAACTCTGCTAGTAAACTATAAAGGAAGAAATTGATCAAATTCAGATAATCTCTGAGTTCTGCACAGATGAACTGAGAGACATTATCACTAATGACTGTGTTGGCTGTCTGTTGAGTTCACAAACCAATAAGCAGACGTGCCAGCAACAGTTGGGGGAAACAACTCAATGATTTATTAACAGCTCTGTTCGGACTGGGGCAAACAGGGATGAGATAGCAACTTATATACAGACAGAACGGCAGTTACAGTGATACATTTACCCAGGCCTTTGCCAAGGTGGAAAACCTGTGTAAACCAATCAGAATACATTGAAATATCATATGAATAAGGCACCTTACAGAAAGGGTGCATGTTTTCGTCTTTAACAAAAACATTGATTAAACCTTTGGACACAATACTGTCTTATTTTTTAAAACCTGTCTTTAGCTTCTGAATCACTTCTCTGACTCCTGCAAAACAATTTCTTGATGTTTTAGTAGTAGTCTAGTCTAGACTCTAGACAGAGTTTTGATGTACTGTTTTGCATTAAATTATTTCCTTTAAAAGTAAATACAGGTACTAAGAATCTTTTACTGCTATAAATAACTCCGTACTAATCTTTCTCCATCATTATGTAGATAAGATGCTGCCCCTCCCCGCCCAGGAGAGGGTAAAAGCGGCTGGCCCCCGGCCTGCTGAGAACCCTGGCCCGCCGAGAACTACCGCCACCGTCACAGCTGATCTGTGGCTGCCCCTCCCAGCTCGGGAGAGGATAAAAGCATCTGGCCCCCGGCCCGCCGAGAACCGCCACCGCAGCTGATCCGGGGCTGCCACTCCTAGCCCGGGAGAGGGTAAAAGCGGCCGGCCCCCGGCCTGCCGAGAACCACCACTGCTGCCGCAGTTGATCTGGGGCTGCCCCTCCCAGCCCGGGAGAGGGTAAAAGCAGCCAGCCCCCGGCCCGCCGAGAACCACCGCCACCGCCACTAATGCAGCTGCGCCGGGGCTGCCCTTACCTGCTTGGGCTGGCAGGCATCCGACACCACTGATGCCGGGGTTCGGAGGCCCCATGGAGCTTGCTCGGTGACCGGCTGGAGGAGGAGGCGGGGAGGAGAGAACTGGTCACACCTGGGACTCGCCTTTCCGTGGCCCCAAAAGCGGCTCTCCCACCCCACCGACACTGGACCTCCGGGCCTCTCCCAGGGACTATTTCTCGGTCCTGGGATGGGAGGCTGCTGTGCCTGGCGCCCCCCCCCCCCCACCTTTGGCCCACCAGGCAGGGAGTTCAAGGGACACTGGAGCCACGCCGCCTCTTCCTGCCAGCCCTGCGGGGGAAGAGGCAGGTGGGAGCCATTCAGCCATCACCACCAGCGCAACTGCCCTCATGGACATTTGAATCGTGAGGCGCCTTTGTGACTGCTGGGTGGTTGAGGGTGATTGTTGTGGTTTATAATGTATGTTATTTTCTTGATGTGATTTTTTTGAATTGTATTGTATGATATTATGCTTATTTTTTGATGTGATATTTTGTATTGTATTTTGACTTTGAATATTGCTTTTCGAATTGTACTGTATTATATTGTATTGTTTAAGATGCTGTTGCTGCCTTGAGTTGGCCTCGGTCAGAGAAAGGCGGGGTATAAATTAAATTTGAATTGAATTGAATAAGGCCTCTGTCAATGTCCGTCACAGGAACAGCAGATCTCACACTTCTATGTATATGGCTGAACCAACATATTGATTTGCAAGCCCAACACAAGCTGGCATTCAAAGCGTAGAGCTTCACTAGCACAAAGAGATAGAATGTTGGCCTATGATAGGGAAGCAAACTTTGGATGTTGAATTATTTTCTGCTAAAGCTCATCGTATGCATCTGCCTTCTACAAGCACTTAATTTTTGTTTGCAGGATTCAGAATTATCAGCTTGAATCCAAATTATCACCTTGATCACTTTTGTCTGGGGTAAGATCTAAGGTAAGAGCATTCTCTTAGAGCAGTGTTTTTGCAACCGATGTTTCAGTATGCCATACACAGTATTGACCCTCACTCTTTTCGCTCTCCAAGATTACATCGTCTGGTTAAAGTTCACAGTCCTGTTATCTGTCAATTTACTTTCTCCTTCCTGGTAGTTTCTTGAAAATAATTTATGTCTCTCCACTGTGTCATTCCTGTTGATAACCAGCCCTATGCAACTGAATAAAGATATTTATTCTAACCTAAAGCCTGCAGTTGCTTTCCCTCATAGAACACAGTAATTCTGGTCTTTTAAAAATCTCAAGTGATTTTAACAAGCAAGCAGATCTGAAAAGGAGCAGCCACAGGACCCTCCCGCTTATTGACCAGCTTTCCCCTTCACAGTAACAAGGACAGAGTGCCTTGCGATACGTCCAAGCTTTGTTAGATCATCTTTTTTGGACTATATCTCCAAGAATTTCCAACTAAGATTAGAGAATTCTGTAAATTGTGCTCCAGAAAAGTAATTTCTTCAAATTCTGCTAGGAACAATCCCTCCAGCTGCTTTGCCTGGATACTATGCAAATTCAGTTACTATCAGATCTCATAAGCATATCGGAGACTGCTATCATGCAAACTTAGGCCATTGTCTGTCTAGTCCATTATCAACACTGACTGGTAGATCTCCCAGGTTTCAGACAGGTCTTTCCTAACTCTACCTAGAGATTCTTCCTAGCCTCCCATCCAATTAATACCTTGTATTAACTCTTTCTGGCACCCCTCTGGAGAGCTGGTGTGGTGTAATGGATAGCTGGTCAGACCTGGGCTAAGAAGACATGACTTTACATCCTTCTTAAATCTCACATGGGAACTCCCCAGGCAGTAGCAAAGCTAAGCCACTCCTTGAATATCTCACATACTTTGAAACCTCTATCAGTGCACCATAAATTAGAAGCATTTTGACAGCACATATGAAGTCTCTCACCTGCCCCCTTCTCAAATTCTCCACTGCCTGGGTTTAGAACAAGACAGCAACTAACAGAGACCTCAGCTAAACCTGCACACTGACTTAGGAACATAAGAACAGCCTTGCCGGAACAGGCCACAGCCCATCCAGTCCAGCATTCTGTCTCACCCAGTGGCTCACCATTTCCTTCAGGGTATTCCTAAGAAGATGCCTTCACCTGCTTAGGATTCCCTGGAAATGGCATTGAGAGATATCCTGCCTATCTCTCCAACCCGGAGGTTGTCCTTAAGTATCCATAATTATAGCCATTGATACCCTTGTCCTCCATGAACTTGTCTAATCCTTTCTTAAAGTTGTCAAGACTGACAGCTGTAACCACTTCTTCTGGCAGGGAGTTCCATAGACCAGTAATCCTCTGGGTGAAAAAGTACTTTCCCTTATTTGTTTGAGAACTAGTACCCAAAGGTTTCATGGAGTGCCCCCTAGTTCTAGTGTTATGCAATAGGGAAAACAGTTTTTCCTTATGTACTTTGTCCGCACCATGCATGATTTTATAAACTTCAATCAGGTCACCTCTTAGATGCCGTCGTTCAAGAGTGAAGAGGCCCAACCATTGCAGCCTCAGATGGTAAGGAAGGTGTTCCAATCCCCTAATCATTTTCGTTGCCCTCCTCTGCACTTTTTCCAGCTCCATAATATCCTTCTGGAGGTATGGCGACCAGAACTGTAAGTATTCCAGATGGGGCCTCACCATAGATTTATAAAGAGGCAAAATGACACTTGCTGACTTATTTTCTATACCCTTCCTAATGATCCCTAGCATTGAGTTTGCTTTTTTCGCTGCTGAGGCACACTGAGTTGACACCTTCATTGAGTTGTCCACCAGAACACCAAGGTCCCTTTTCTGGTTTATCGCAGAGAGTTCAGACCCCATCAGTTAATAAATGTAATTGGGGTTTTGATGTCTCTTCTACCCACTGCAAGTAGTGGCACCCTTTCTAGAGAGGATGGTAGCTTCTCATTTCACCACCAGGACAGTGAACACAGGCAGAAAACAGTTCTTTCCATCTCTGCCCTCTGCACTTATTTCTTAGCATGACTGCCTGCCACTCTGTGTAGGGCAGAATCTCATCTGGTCTTCAACGGTCCTCCATCAATACTACGAAAATGTTAGTTTTTCAGACTACAAGAACAAGCAGAAGAATTATTTGGAATAGTGGCCGTGTTAGTCTGTGTTTCAAGCCTATCAGAGACTAAACAAAACAAAACAAAAACATTGCAGCACTTTAAAGACTGCTGTATTTTAATATTAGCTTTTGTGGATTATGCACACTTTGTCAGACATATACAGTAAAACTTCGTATATTATTTTAATTCATTCTACGGATCAGTTCGCAATGCGTTTTTTTTCCCTAAGCAGTTTTTCCCATTGAATATTCATTGTACGATTTTTTCCATAGGAAAAATAATCATACGGGGCACATGGCAGTGGACCAGGGTACTTAAGGGACCGCATCGCCTGAGGTTTTCCACCCATCCTATTAGGGCAGACCAGAGAGGCTCTTTGGTGGTCCCGCCTACCAAAGAGGCACATATGGCGGGGACTAGAAAAAGAGCCTTTTCGGTGTTTGCCCCGGACCTGTGGAACCTCTTACCATCAGAACTATGCCTCCAGACTGAGCTGCTCCCCTTTAGGAAGGTCCTTAAGACCTGGCTGTGCCAGCGGGTATGGGGCCCGTCAGCTGTAACGGCCCAGTCCCGCTGGCTGGTATGATGGCCTGCTGTAACACACCTGTCTGTTTTTATTACACCTGTGTTTTTTATTGCTCCTTGTCCCCTGTCCCTTCCCCTCCCTCTTTTAGCGTAGTTTAACTTTTTAATATCATTTTTGGCATTGTTTAATTCTCTTTTAGCAGTTTTAAATTTTGTCTAAGTATCTTTTTCTTAAGGGGTTAGGGAGGTTGTGGTGGATAATGTTGTTTTAGCTTGTATGTATTTTAACTGCCATGTAAGCCGCCTTGGGTCATCCTTGGATGAGGAAGGCGGGGTAGAAATTTAATGAGATACTTCCTGCTTCTGTGACTCTTAGCTTCCTCTCTAAACTAATAATTAAAAACAGAGTGCTCCATGGTCAAGATATGTTCCTTTAAGTATATCAAACATGATAACACTAAATTTTAAAACTTTTTCAAGAATTTGTCCTCATACACTTTTCAGCTGGCTCTATCCTGTAGGAAAAAACCTTCTGTCTGACACAGGGTATGCATGAAGGAGTGTATGTGTGTGTGTATAGAGTAAGGGTTTCTCTTGTTGGATAGCCACTCTTGTCTGACTCAGTTTACAACAAAAGAACCAGTGCTCTCTGCATCTGCAGATGTTTCGGTGGTCATGTAGCAGGCCTGACTAGATGTATAGAACATTACTACCTTTCCGGCTGAAGTGGAACCTATAACTACTTGCAATTTCTAGTTTTCGAACTGCTAGGTTGGCAGGAGTTCGGATAGAGATAGGAGCTTGCTGTGTCGAGTTATGCTTGACATCATAGTTTGCTCTTAGTGCCCAGTCTTGCCTGCCAGGGTACACACTGCATGGGCCAGTTCTTTATATTTATCTCCATGTATTTATTGTAAAATGGCTTAGAAAATGTCAGAGAAGGCAACGAGGTAGGAAAGAAGGCTCTTTTAGTGTACCTGAGTGAGAGTGGGCCAAGGCAAGGGATAGAGTATTTTAGAAATGCAAAGTGTTACTGTTTTGTTTTTACTAGTGGTGTAAATCCTAAATCTAAGTAATGGCTCCTTGACATGATTTGCTACAGGCCCCATACTGGCTTAATCCGGCACTGACCTGACCTAGTGTGAGAAAGATTAGCCGGCACGATTGCCGTTGCTTGAATTACACCCGTGGTTAAAAAATACCACAATCTTTGGGGGAGGGGTCTCTTTCCATGTACCCCAACCCACCAATGTTTCCTCAAGACTGCTCAGGTGCAAAAGGCTCCTTAATTGCAAAGGAGGGCTCATCCCTGAGCCAGATTTATAGCCTGGTGGCACCATGGTTAAACTGCTGTCCTGCAAGTCTGCAACCAAAAGGTTGTGAGATCGATCCTGATTAGGATTCAAGGTTGACTCAGCCTTCCATCCTTCCAAGGTCAGTAAAATGAGTACACAGCATGTGGTGGGGCAAAATATCACTTAACTTGTGAACCGCCCAGGGAGTGCACTAAGTGCTACAGGGCGGCATATAAGTGGGATTAGTAAAGGTTTCCCTTGCTCGAAAGCCAGTCGTATCCGACTCTAGGGTTCAGTGCTCATCTGTTTCAAAGCCGAAGAGCCAGTGTTGTCTGCTTCTGCAGACGTTTCCGTGGTCATGTGGCAGGCATGACTAGACACCGGAGCGCACGGAACACTGTTACCTTCCCACCGAAGTGGTCCCTATTTATCCACTTGCAATTTCTTGCTTTTGAGCTGCTAGGTTGACAGGAGCTGGGACAAAGACGGGAGCTTATTCCGTCCTGCAGTACTCGGGCATCAAACTGCTGACCTTCCGCCTCCCAGTCAGCATCTTACCCATTTGAGCCACTGCCACATTTAGGCTACGAGAAAAGCAGATAAAGTGGGCAGAGCTTCAAAATCAGTTTGCTAGATGATAACCTTTTACCCAAATGATTGATTTGGAGGTGCAAGTTGGGAGTTTACAGCAAAAGAGATCCAATCTATCACTAATGAATGCATTTCTTTTTGTGTCATAGGTTGTGCTAAGTGTGTGATATGAGTTTTTTGCAAGTTTCATTTGATGTCCTGACAAAAAGATGGACACACACACCCAACTCATTCCGTCCTGCAGTACTCAGGAATCGAACTGCTGACCTTCCGCCTCCCAGTCAGTGTCTTAGCACTTGAGCCACTGCAGCCTTTAATAAGCAGAGCAACACCCGCCATCTCCCTTACTGGCCCTTTCCTTTCCAACCTTGTTGTTGTTGTTCAGTCGCACAGTCGATTCCAACCCTTTGCGACCCTATGGACCATTGTCCTCCAGGCGCCTCTGTCCTCCACCATCCTCCTCAGCCCTCCCAGTTCTGTGCCCACTGCATCTACAATACCATCTATCCATCTCATCTTTTGCCCTCCACCTTTCCCAGCATCAAGGCCTTCTCGAGTGAATCCTCCCTTCTCATTTGATGTCCAAAGTACTTCATCTTCACTATTTGACCTTCTAAGGATCAGTCAGGGTTGATTTCTTCTAAGATTGACCTATTTGTTCTCCTCGCTGTCCAGGGGTCTCTCAAAACTCTCCTCCAATACCACATTTTAAAGGCATATATTCTTCTGTGCTCAGCTTTCCTAATGGTCCAGCTCTCACAGCCATACATTACCACCGGGAGTACCATTGCTTTGTCTATGCGAATTTGTTTGCAAGGTGATGTCTCTGCTTTTCACTATGTCCCCCAGGTATCTCATAGCTTGTCTCCCAAGAATCAGTCGCCATTTTAATTTCATGGCTGCAATCCCCATCTGCAGTGATCTTAGATCCTAAGAAAGTAAAATCTGTCACTGCTTCTACTTTTTCCCCATCTATTCCCTAGGAACTGATTGGGCCTGTTGCCATTATCTTGGTTTTCTTGATGTTGAGTCTCAAGCCAGCTTTTGCACTCTCCTCCTTCAATCCAATCAAGAGATTCTTTAGGTCTTCCTCACTTTCTGCCATTAGGGTGGTATCGTCTGCATATCTCAGATTGTTGAAGTTTCTCCCAGCAATTTTGATCCCATATTGTGATTCCTCCGTCCCTGCATTGCACATTATGTGCTCTGTGTATAAGTTGAATAAGCAGGGTAACAAAATGCAGCCTTGTCTTACTCCTTTTCCTATTCCAAAACACTTTGTCGCATATCTGTCAACCGCGGCTCCGGACAATCCGGGACCTGCGCACAACGGTTCTGCGCAAGTCGCCTTCTACGTATGCGTAAAAGGCTTTTACGCTTGCAAGTGTAGAAGGGTTCTACGCAAGCGTAAAAGGGTTCTACGCAAGTGTAAAAGGGTTCTACACAAGCGTAAAAGGCTTCTACGCATGCGTAGAAGGCAACTTGCGAAGAAGGGCTGTGCAGTACCTCCTTTCTCCCGCTGCCAAATCCCGGGGTTTCGGCTGCGCGGGGCAGGAAATGGCGCAAATCGGCGCCATAAACCATGAACTCCCGGCCAATCCGGGAAGGTTGACAGGTATGCTCTGTCATTCCATGCTCTGTCCTAACTGTTGATTCTTGACTCATGTACAGATTTCTCAGGAGGCACATGAGGTGCTCTGATATTCCCATCTCTTTAATTACTTGCCACATCTTGTTGTGGTCCACACACTCAAATGCCCTATACAATGGGGGGGAGGGGGCGAGGCCAGGGTCCCATACCCATTTGGCCTCCAGTGGTCTCTAAGACCTGACAACGCCACCAGCCCGGGAGAGGCCACCACGGTCGGTGCGCGAGGTTAAGGGAGGGGGAGGAGCAAGAGGGGGCGGGAACGAGCGGGAAGAAGGAGGGGAGGGGGGGACCGCTCGTGAAAGCGCCGAAAGGCCCAAAGCCGCAGCAGCGCTTTTCCTAGCTTCGCCAGACTAGTGAGTGAAAAGAGGCGGGGAAAGAGGCGGAGCGACGCCTCCAATGAAGGGCCAAGGAAGGCGCCCGTGGGCGGAGCCGTCTGCGCCGCCGTCCAATGGCGAGGCGGAGGGCTGGCCGAAGGAGGAGATTGATAAGAAGTCCAGAGACAGGGAAAAAGAGATCCTCTCGGACGGAGTCGGGCTGGAGAGTCGAGTTTGGGTGGAAGTGCTGTTGGGCTCGTCTCGCGCTCTCTCTCTCTCTGGCGCCGGTTATAGGAGCTGCGTAGTCAAAGAGGACGCCGTTGGTGCCGCGGGGCGCGCGCGCGCGCGCGCGCGCTGAGGCAGTTGGTTGCGCGCGGCCGCTGAGGGGGGGGGGGGGGGAAGGGCGAGAGAGGAAGGAGGAGACCGAGACCGACTAAGCGAGGACTTCGTTTGGGCCGGCGCTTGAGGAGAGAAAGGCGCCTCTTCCTCTCTCTCAGGGAATAGGAGGGAGAGAGCGAAACAAACAAACGACGGAAGGAGCGGGAAGCCGCCTGGAGTTGCCGAAGTTGGGGCTGGAGCCGCGGCTGAGAGGAAACTTTTATTGAGGGGGCCCGGAGCCGGTGGGTGGTGGGTGGGGGGGAGAGGTTTATTATTGGGAGAGAAGGGGTCGGCGTCGTCTGAGGCGCCGCGCCTCCACCTCCTCCTGCCGTTTGGGGGCTGCCTTGTGTGTGTGGGACTTGCGGGGGGCGGGGGGGCTCCTTTTCGGCCCTGGCCAGGAGGATGTCCCTGGCAATGGGCTCCTCCGCGGAGCGGCGGCGGCGCCGAGGCGGCGGCTACGGCGGCTGGCCCTGGCTTGCGGAGTGGCTGCTCCTGGTGGTGGTGCTCTTGGGGGAGTCCGGTACGCGGGCGTTCGTCTGCCTGCCGTGCGACGAGTCCCGCTGCGAGGAGCCGAAGAACTGCCCCGGCGGGGTGGTGCTGGACATCTGTGGCTGCTGCTTCATGTGCGCCCGGCAACGCAACGAGAGCTGCGGAGGGTTCTTCGGGCTCCACGGCGCCTGTGACCGCGGGCTGCGGTGCGTGATCCGCCCTCCGCTCCACGGGGACTCGCTCACCGAGTACGAAGCAGGCGTCTGTGAAGGTAAAAATAAAAATAAAAATAATAAAAGAGAGGGGGGAAAGGTGGTGGAGAGGGAGGGTTGAAAACCGATCGTCGCTTCTCTCCGGGCGACACAGAAAATTCGCCACTACTCCACCCCACACCCCTCACCCCACCCACCCCCGGGCATACATACCGGAGAGAGTTGGAGGGACGCGTATGTTCAGGAGGAGGAGGAAGGGTTGAGGAGTAGGTTTCCCTTTCCCAAGAGACCTGGGGTGTGTGTGTGGTGATGGTGGTAGTGGAAGGAATCGGGATCTCCTTTGGACCCGCTTGCCTTTGGGTTAGTTTGCACTCTCCTCCCACGATTGCGGTGGCTTCGCGGTTTCCGTTCCTGGCCAGCCTTTCCAGGTTTCCATGCATCGTTGGTGTGAAAGAGGCTGCCTCTAAAATACCTAATCGGGGAGCTGAATTCCAAGGGAAGGTGGAGGCAGCCTGGCGTGGTGGTGGCGCCGATTCGGCTCTCTGTGTTCTTCCCACATACCTCTCGCACAGTATTTTCCTAGCCGATTTCCCTTGACAAAACAACAACAACCACCCTATTTCTTCAGGGCCCATTTATGTCCTTTAGATTGATCTACTCAGCGAATAGAATAGAATCCTTTATTGGCCAAGTGTGCTATTACACACCAGGAATTTGTCTTTGGTTAGATATGCTCCGCCCTAATGATAAAATGCAATAAAAACACACAATTTAGTTATTCACCAAGTTGATAGCATTTGGAAAGAAACTGTCCTTGTATCTGGTTGTTCTAGTATGAAGTGCTCTGAAACGTCGTTTTGACGGTAGAAGCTGGAGCAGATTATTGCCAGGATGTGTGGAGTCTCTGTATATTTTCTCTGCTCTCTTTTTGGCTCATGTAATATATAGATCTTCAATAGAAGGTAGATTAACAGCAATAATTTTTCTGCAGTTCTGATTACTCGTTGGGAGTCTATTTATGTCTTCTTTAGATGCAGAACTAAACCAGACAATTATAGAGGTGCAGATGATAGACTCTATGATCCCTCTGTAAAATTGAATCAGCAGCTCTTTAGGCAACTTAAGCTTCCTGAGTTGATGCAGAAAAAACAGTCTCTGTTGCGCTTTCTTAATGATGTTCCCAATATTAGATGACCATTTTAAGTCTTGGGATATGACAGTACCTAGAAACTTGAAGGACTCCACTATTAATACTGGATTATTTAATATTATAAGCGGTGGATGTAGAGATCGAAGCCAGAATTGATAGAAGGCTAATTGGACGGAAATCATCAGGCTGATAGAGCCCACATTTCTTAAAAAATTGGGGACTGCAGTGGCTCAAGACACTGACTGGGAGGGTGTAAGGTCAGCAGTTCGATTCCCACATGAGTACTGCAGGATGGAATGAGCTCCCGTCTTTGTCCCAGCTTCTGCCAACCTAGCAGTTTGAAAGCAAGAGATTGCAAGTAGATAAATATAGGGACCACTTTGGTGGGAAGGTAAATAGTGTTCCGTGCGCTCCGGTGTCTAGTCATGCCTGCCACATGACCACGGAAATGTCTGCAGAAGCAGACAGCACTGGCTCTTTGGCTTTGAAACAAAGATGAGCACTGAACCCTAGAGTCAGATATGACTGGCTTTCGAGCAAGGGAAACCTATGGCATTAAACCAAGCATCAGGAACTGCACCATAGTGATCAATGAGAGTGGATAGTGTGGCCAACGGATAGAGCCACCAATCTATGTTGTTGTTTTTTAAGGAGTTCTGAGGGGATCCTGTCCGGGCACCTTTCTCGTTTTTAAAATCTCCAATTAATTCAGTAATTTCATCTATGTTCATGGGGGCCCACATAGGTACAGTATTGTTACCTATGGTATAGTATTGTTAGGGTGAATAGAGGTTGCTAAAGAAGCATCCTATGCAGTTGGGAAATTATCCACCCACTGTTGAGGTAGAATGGTAGGGTCTGCAAAGGAAGGACTTCCACTAGGGTTGCTCAAAGTTAGCCTCCCAAAGGCTTTACTGTTATTAGTTCTTATGGCTAACTAAAGCTGACCCTATTGACCCCAATAATATAATTTTCCTAGCTCTTTCCAATTCTTGGCCACATCAAAAACATGTTTCCTACCCATGACCCATCACTTAAAGTGGGGGGGGGGAGAGAGAGAGAGAGAGAGAGAGAGAAACACCTCTGAATTGATGTGCATGCTCATTTTGCCGGTATAGAGGTACTCTTCTGTCATACTGGGTTGATTATGTTTTGCTGTTGTATTTCCCCCCCTCAAAATTTCTTCCACTTGCTTGTAATTGCTGTAGATTGGGGGTGTTGGGGTGAATTTGACTTGGAACATGAATATGACAACTTGTTTACATAACTAGGGAGGAGAAGAAATGGATTATGTGTGGAAACATCTTAATTGTTCTGTTTCCTCTTTTGGCTTGCTTTTGCTTACTCCAACTAGGCTTATTTGGTTATAAGAAGCATTGAGGTATTTGTTAGCATTTGCTTTTATGTCTACTACCTTAATGTGTCACATTTTTCAATCTGAATGTGCAAGCAGGTAGCTATTAACGACCTGTCAAGTATCAATCCATTTTATTTTTAGCTAAGGTACCCAGGATGTAATGTAAACAGTTTCAGAGTGTTACAGAATATCGATAAGTCAAACAATGTACTTGTGGAGTATTTTAGTGCATATTGCTCATTTCTTAGTTGTCCAGTAGAAGTGTTAAAATGTCAAATTGGTATCTGCCCCTTTGAATTGGAATGAACTATGTTGGCTCTTGAAATAAAGTCTGATCCAACACTGTCACATTTCCAAGTTTTATTCACAAATATATTTGGTGTGGGAGACCGAATGTTCCTTTTCATATATAAAAAGAGATGGATTCTATTGGTAGTTTTTAGAGCATATTGCTTAACACTTGGTTATCTAGTAAAAGTGTTAAAGTGCCAAATTGGTATTTGTCCTTTATAATTGGAGTGAGCTGTGCTGGGACTTGAATCCCTTCAGCAAAAAAAGAGTCTAATCCAAGGATTCTCAACCTGCGGCATGTGGCACCATTTCAAGTGGGGGGGGGGGGGGGACACCGTCTCCACCACACCAGGAAGTGCCGTGTGATGGAATAAGGGCAAAATGGCCATCCACCCCCCAAAGCTGTCTGAAGGAGTGTGACCTGGCCCCCGGCTTTAAAAGATTGAGAACTCCTGGTCTAATCCAACACGCACGTTTCCAGGTTCTCACTACAAATATATGAGAGATCCTATTAGCAATTGATAGTTCATCTTAATTCTTTATGTGATGTAGTGAAACTGTATTGGAAATGTATGAATGTTTTGTCTAATAACTGCCTGCACAATTGGCATGATAGTGCTTAATTATTCCATTACCACATTCAGTCAATGAAAAAGTTAAGAGTACAGTGCTGATGAAAGTGAAAATGTGTATGGAAATTTTCTTCTCTCCTATTATTCAAAATAAGGAATTTTTTTGTCCACTAGAGGGCCACAGAAAGCTAAAATTCCTTTGAAAATTTGGCAATGTTGTCAGCTAGATGGGGAAGAAGTAGAAGCAGTGACAGATTTTACTTTCTTAGGATCTAAGATAACTGCAGATGGTGACTACAGCCATGAAATAAAAAGACGACTGATTCTGGTGAGACAAGTTATTGGAAACCTGGGAAACATAGTGAAAAGTAGAGACATCACCTTGAAAACAAAAATTTGCATAGTCAAAGCAATGGTATTCCCGGTGGTAATGTATGGGTTGTGAGAGTTGGACCATTAGGAAAGCTGAGTGCAGAAGAATAGATGCCTTTGAGATGTGGTGCTGGAGGAGAGTGCTGAGAGTCCCCTGGACAGCAAAGAGAACAAATAGGTCAATTTTAGAAGAAATCAACCCTGACTGCTCATTGGAAGGGCAAATAGTAAAGATGAAGCTTAAGTACTTTGGACATCAAATGAGAAGGGAGGATTCACTTGCAAAGGCCTTGATGCTGGGAAAGGTGAAGGGCAAAAGAAGAAGGGGGTGGCCAAGGATGAGATAGCTAGATGGTATTGTCGACGCAATGGGTACAGAGCTGGGTGGGCTGAGGAGGATGCTGGAGGGCAATGGTCCATAGGGTCGCAAAGGGTCAGAATCGACTGCAACTGAACAACAGCAACAGTCAGCTAGATGCAAACTGCTACAAACCTTTGTTTCTTTATTCTTTATTTATATTTGAACAAAATTTTGCAGTGTGCATATGTCCACAGCTGCAGTTTCACTACTACTGGTTCTACTGAAAATAAGATAATAACGTTTTTTTTAATATTTTATGCCTTCTCCTCATTTCAGTTTTATGTACATAGTGAGAAGATACTATAGATGTACAATCTTCTGTTGTCTGGACAATCTGGGGCTGCACTTGTTCTGAATATATGTAAAGCATAGATGTAAAGAGTGTAAGGATGTTGGGTGAAGTATATAAATAGCTGTTAGGGAAAGGAACTTCCATTCTGTTGTTACATGTAATTTCATCTTCATGACTATACTAAAGGGAAATTATGTTTAAAAAGTTGCAGTGCTTTGATACTCTGCCTCATTTAATGCATTTATTCATTTGTTGGGTTTAAAAGATTGCACTTGCTGCATAGAATGACTTTAGAGTGTTGCTCAATAAGACATTATTAAAATGTGCATGCATAAAATTCTGGCAGTTTAGGATATTTCTGATTCTTTCCAAGTGATGCAAGATATTGTTCCTCTGGAAGCATATGTGATATCCTGGTGAGACTAATATGGGAGAGTCTCTTAAGAAGAGTATTCAGTTAGTGGTGGGGTCGCTGTTTGCTCTGTTAGTTTATTTTCCGGGAACATAACCCATGGAAATTATCTAAGCTAGCCAGACAGACTGACTAACTTGTCAGGTATATGCACTTTTATAGTTTAAGCTTTCTTATAATCAGTTGTGCCAAGTTGTGAGATATGTTCACAGGATTGTTTTCATCTTGTATATAAGAACATAAAGGGTTTAATATACTAGAATTTCCAACAGATTAATGGAATAGTTGTGGGGACTAACATGTTGTTTTCAATTTATTAATTAGATAAGGTTGTATTGGGAAGGTTGTATTGGGACAGTCTTGATGCGAAAAACATTATAGTACGTACAGTAGAACTCCTGATAACGTCCAAACGTGGTTCCACAAGTCTGGTCGTTAACCGGATTTGGACTTTATGCTGTCCCTATAGGAGACACTTTAGATAAAGTCAAAAAATGTCCAAAAACCGTTGTTATCCAGGATCTCCTATGGAGATGCTCCGCATAAAGTCAGTTTTTAGCCTTTTTGCGTCATTATCCGGAGCATCACGTGGTGCATAACGAACGCGACATGTGGATTTGACGTTATCATGATCGGACATTATCAGGAGTTCCACTGTATTTATATTTCAGCAGATCCTTTCCTCTTTGAGTCAGCATCTTTCAGTACAATTTTTATACTGGAATGACCCCTACTGGCCATTATGTAGAATTGTTTTTAAGTACTACAAAACATACAGAAAACATTTTTGATGTGATCAAAAGTGTTCCCACTCCAACTAGTACAGAGCTTACCATTTACCTGTTTCATATTAAAATTGGCCATAAGTCACAATAACTATTTCATTTCCCCCCCAAAAAAGTAAAGTTAGATAAACTTAAAGCAAGCACAATGACAGACTTATAGTGTAATTGTAGTTTTTTTAATGGCATAATGGCCTAACCCACATTTATTTAGTACAGTAGTTCTGTATAAGTATTTTATTTGTTTATGTGCTATAACTTACAAAACATTTCATGTGGTAGTTTTAGGTGTGTATCACAGCACTTTGGACTAAGACTACTAAATTCTACCTGCTACTTTGTAACTATAGATAGTGTGCTTTTTATTAAATTTTTGGTCTTATCATCCTGTTCATTTGATAATTGCTTAATCTATAATCTATAACCAGGAGAGTTGCAGTTCTTCTAATGCAACTGCAGTATCAGTTTTGTACTTGCTATGGAATGAGAAGGGAAACTAGAAGTAAAGCTTCATACATGACATTGTAGTTATTTTGTTTGGAGAAAATCGTGATTAGCTATAGAAAAGCTCTAAAGTTATCTAGTCATCTTTTTGATAACTTATAAGCATATATTTTGTTTTTGCTAAAGAGAATGTAGAATTGTAAAAAGTCATTCTACAAAGCTATTTTGTTATACTTGGAATGAAAAGTGAAGAGATTTGCACAGCCTTTGTATTGTTAACAGCTTCTGTGTCAATAATGTATTAATTGGTTTCCAAGATGTAGAAGGTGATTTATCTTCTCCTGAAGAAGTGGCATGTACTAATGCTTTGTTGGCTTAATTAGCAGTTGTGAACAAATATCTTTGAGATATCCACTTAGATATAATTTCATTTCAATTTGATCAGGTAGATGTTTGGTTTGGTATAGTGTCATGAATCAGTCTTCACCTCTTCGGTAAATGTAATTTTACAGAAGTGTTTGCATTCTATACAAATAAGCCATGAAAGCTAATACTGTACTGTAACAAGTCTTTAAGATGCCACAAGCTCTTTGCTGGTTTTAAATTTGCGCTTAGTACTGAATGTCTGAGAAGTAGGATCGTGTTGATTCAGTAAGGAGATATTTGTGGTTAGAGTTATGTACAAGGGGATATCCTTATCTGTCTGTCCTTTTGTACCACTTTCTCTTGATTTCCCTTGAAGAATGTGAGAATTGGAGGACTGGCTAAGATAGAATCTTATGTGTTGAAATACCCTAATCTTTTATTTTTATTTTTGCTGTTGAACTTTTGGGACTCTATCAATAAGTATTTTATTTATTACACATTGTAAAATAACTGCAATTCACTTGTAAAACTCACGTAAATTCAAAATGATAAGTATATTTTATTTTGTAACTCTGAATGCAGAGTGTTGCAACTGGTTGCTAATATTGCTGTTCTTAAGCAAAAGCAGATAAAACATATTTAATAAAATCTAAGAAGATTATGTAGCAGATAGTTCAGGTAAATATATTGTCTAGGAAATTGCTTGGTTTAAGTTTCTGTGTGCTTCAGAACTCCATTGCTTGCAATATTCAGAAGCATTGAGAACTCTCTAGTTCAGTACACAACTGCATTCAGGATTAGCTCTTTCCATCTTTTTGACAGAGGTTTTGTAAAGTAGCCAGTTTGTACATAACTGTAAGGACAACTATGTACGTTTTCACAAACATACCATATTCTCATACTGTATTATTAATTCTCCTATATAATTATGCCAAAAATAGTTTCTGTTGCAAAATTAAATTTTGGCAGGCTGAATTTTAAATAATGTGTCATCATACTAAAAAGTCAACAGCTCTTATTACCAAAATTTGAATGAATATTTCTATTCTCTTTTTCTGTAGCTGTAGCTTGTATAGAGTTCACTTTATATCTTGGAAAATGAGGTACATAAATTGTACTGTTTGTTCACGATTCTGAAAATAAACTTATTTGTTGTCTTATTGGTAGGACTAGCTATGAGAACCCTAAACCTTTCCCAAGAATCTATACCTATAAAATGGTGCATTAACCGTTGGAAAGTGACAAAGGATGTTGCACCAGGCCCCACTAGCCCGTAATGGGCCTCCGTTCACTCACCTGAACGGGGTTTGCAGGTAACTGTCGGGTTGAAATTTTCGACCCGGGGGCAGGAGCACCCCAGTCGCAAACAAAAAAAGGGAACTTAAATTCCCAACGTTCCTTTCGCCGTGCCGGAGCTAATCAAGCTGAGCGGCACGAGCAAATGGAACGTTCGAAAACGCAGCGCAGCCAATCAAAATGAAGCCGCAGGAAAAAAACCACCGCACAAACCGAAAACAAAAACGCCAAACTACAATCCCCAGCGTCCTGCGCGCCATGAGCATGCAGAACGCTGAAGAAGCGGCACGCGAAAAATAAAAACACAAACCCACACCGTGAGCGCAAGTCTGCCGCAGGCGGATGCAGCGCCCCGAAAACACCCAAATCCTGAAAACACGCAAACCCCGACACCACGCAAACCCCGATATCACTAAACAATGCAAACGTGCCGGCCTTCTTGCACGGAGCAGCGGGGAAGAGAGGGACACCCTCTCCCCCATGCTGCCCCGCCGAAGACACGGTGAGCCCAGCGAGACAAACTCGCTGGAAAAAAATCCAAACAACCCCCCCAACCGCTGCAAAAATCGCCGTGGCGGCGGCAACAAAAAAAAACAAAAAAAGGCCAGCAAGCAAACCCCCACCCCCCAAACCCCCACCACAACCCAGCCCGGCCCACGGCAATACCCCCCCCAAACGCCGCATGAAGCAGCGATGGTATTTCCGCGGGCCAGCCATCAAGACTGGCCCACAAAAATACCCAAAACAAGTAAAAAACAGACACGTAAAAATGCAAAAACATTCAAAAAAACACCCAAAACATTAAAAAAAACACAGAAACCCCCACCCAAAACCCTAAACACACACAGAACACCCCCCCAAAACCCAAAACAACCCCCCCCTAAAAAAACGGAGAGAGCTTACTATTAGACGTCTTGCCTCAACGACAATCGGAACTGAAATGAAGATAGGAAGAGACTCATCGGAAGAAGCAATACAAAAAACTTCAGAGGCAATTTGCAAGGCATCCCCAATAAAGGTGTGGTTCAGCAGGAGGTGACCACAGACCACTTCTCAGTTCCTTTGCTTTCTGGCTGATGGTTTGGTCACTGTTGAACGCTGACGGTGCCTTCACTCTAGTGGTAGCTTGAGACGGAGCCTACAACCCACATAAGTGGCTCAGGTAGTGCAGCTCATCCAGGATGGCACATCAATGCGAGCTGTGACATGAAGGTTTGCTGTGTCTGCCAGCGTTGTGTCCAGATCATGGAGGCGCTACCAGGAGACAGGCCAGTACATCAGGAGACATGGAGGAGGCTGTAGGAGGGCAACAACCCAGCAGCAGGACCGATACCCCCCACCTTTGTGCAAGGAGGAACAGGTGGAGCACTGCCAGAGACCTGCAAAATGACCTCCAGCGGGCCACCAATGTGTCTGCTCAAACGATGAGGGTGGTATGAGGGCCCAACGACCACAGGTGGGGGTTGTGCTCATAGCCCATCACCGTGCAAGACGTTTAGCATTTGCCAGAGAACACCAAGATTTGCAGGTTTGCCACTGGCGCCCTGTGCTATTCACAGATGAAAGCAGGTTCACACTGAGCACATGTGACAGACGTGTCAGGGTTTGGAGACACCGTGGAGAATTGACCGTGCGACTTTGTATGAGGCATTGGGGTTTTCCCAGGTTGCATTGTGCCTGGGCAGTATAAAAGGCAGGACACATGCAAGCATTGCTCTTGTGGGTTCTGCATGAGGCAAAGAATGTTTAGGAGTGGTTTTGAGCGCGATTTTGGATTTTTTTGAATTTTTTCGGCAGAATTTTTAGAAGCATTCTTGGGATTTTTGCAGCATTCTTCAGGTTCTTGGACAATCAGGGTTGTTTGACATGTTTTTGTAATGTTTTTAGCCTTTAGACAATGATTTCTTAAAGTTCTGTCAGTTTCCTGTTTGTTTCCTTGACTTTGCCCTGAAGTCTGTGCTGTTACAGTACAATGTATCTCTATGGAAACGACATTGTACGAGGCATCACAGCAAGGATTTGGACGTTGTACGAAGCAACGCAGCTAGGATTTTGCATGCCGCATACAAAGTCTAAATCCGTATAAAGTCCAAACTTGTGGAACCAGCGGTGAGGGTAATACAAAGGCGGCAGCCAGCAATCTGCCAGGGAGAGCGCCTCTCCTGACGGATCACTGGCTGCCGTGTTTGCATTTCCCCCTCAACTGTTTTGAAGGTTGACACAAAACAACCTTCGAAACAGTTGAGGGGGAAATGCTAACGTGGCAGCCAGCGATTAGTCAGGGGAGGCGCTCTCCCTGGCATATCGCTGGCTGCCACCTTTGTATTACCCCCACCGCTGTTTCGTGTTAGCTCTTGAAACAGCAGTGGGGGTAATACAAAGGAGGCAGCCAGCGATCCAGCAGGGAGAGCGCCTCCCCTGATGGATTGCTGACTGCTGCCTTTGCAGTTCCCCCTCAGGCGGCGCGGAAGGGGCAGCAGCCTGACTGTTCCCTCAGCCCAGGCTCTGTCTGCCTCGGTAAGGCAGGGCCCTGGGCTGAGCTGTTTTGGGTGCGTGTTGGCTGGTTTTTTTACACACACGCCGGCTGTCCCGCCTCTGCACTCGCGTCCTCCTGCCCCACTCTCGGATTCTGAACCCTTGCGGGGTTGATTTTTGGAACTTAAGGTAAGTGTGGCCGGCTCATTATGGGTTAGGCTGGACGAGTGCGGGCACGCATTCCACACACGCATGGCCCAACCCATTCTTATAGGTATAGATATCTGAATTTTCATCACCTGCCAGAGATGGTGTATACACAGAACTTTGTCTACTTTTTTCTCTGTTATTTTTATGTTAATATCTAAAATCCTTACTGATGTAATACTTTCATTAGGACAAAAAGACATTGCATGGAAGCTTTGAGCATCGCTGTAGACCCTCATTCATCAGTCAGCCTTGCCTTGTCCTCGTTATTCAGCAAGGAGTGCCTGGATGAGTAATCATCTCCACTACGACACTGCACAACTTGGTGTTTTCTAGCCATTTAGATCACGTCACTCACTGGCCAGGCGGACTATGACGTGTCAGGTTGTTTTTAAAATGCAGAATGAATATGGTGGGAATACAAACGGTGGTTGGAATCCAGTAATAACTTACAAATAAAGTACCCTGTTAATTTAGTGAAGTTTACATAGGTATGGATCCTCAAATATCCACTTATTCAGTGGACCTGTTGTTACTTACTGCTGGATTTTAGCTAAAACAGTAAAACTCCTGCATAAGTATAGTCTGTTCCGTAGGCTTTTATGTAAATTGGTTTTTTACTTAACTCAAAGCAAACCCATAGGAACAATGAATTTTTACAAAACTTGAAGCAACCCATAGGAAAAATGAATTTTTTACATAACTCAAAGCAAACCCATAGGAAATTGCTACTACTGCTTACTTTATTACGGAAATTGTGTTATGTAAATTGGGACATGGTTTTAGTGCAAAAATCATTATGTAAGTCGAATTTTATGTAACTCAAGGCATATGTAAGTCGGGGTTTTACTTGTAGATCTTAAACCTTCAGTTTTCATCCTCTCCCTTTGAAGAAGGGAATAACAAGTAAATAAAGTCACTCAGATGACTTGCTTGCTGTAGTTAGATTTGAGCTAGAACCAGTTGTTGTACTGGCTGGTAAAACAGATTTCTACTACTGTACTCTGTTTTAAAGATAAAGTCTAGCTGTGAATTCAGGTTTGTCTCTAAATATATGAATAGATTAGAGAAAGACTATCTTTACTGTGAAAATAACTGTGATGCTGCAAAAATAGATTGAGAAAAGAGTACACCACTTTAAAAAAAGCTGTATTATTATTATTGGAAGGCACCAAATGCTAAGCTCATCCTTAAACAGTTTTTTTCCCTTTTCTTTTTAAATTGTCATTGATTTTACTAGGCGTTTAAAATTCTGTCCAACAGTATGTTTTGCTAACTTGGTTGAAGTAGCTTTTTAGGCTTCCATCTACATTCCCTTCTATTGTATGCTGTCCAGAGTAGTGTCTAACACTAATTGTTGACAGTCAATCAGTCAATTAATCTGTTCTGACTAAGTGTCTTGCTGAATTCTTGATGATGGATTTAGCATAACAGTAATGCAAAAGAACTTAATTTGTGAAGGTAAAGAGAATCTTTGAGACTGTTGTCAAGATCTCTTTCATATTGTGTTTATACACAACAAAGTAACACATTTGCTTTAAGTAAGAAAAATGCAAAGCTGGAGAAGAGTGAATCAACAATGCTTTCCAGTGTTTCCCATAGTCCAGAAAAAAGATGTGGTCTTGTAAACAAGGGTGGTCAAATATATTATTCAGTGTTACTATATGTGTAAGACTTATATACTGTCAGTGGTTTCTTTTAATAATTGTGTGCCACAAGTTAACTTTGACTTATGGCAAACCTAGGCTTTTCTAGGTAGAGAGTACTCAGGTGGTTTACCATTTCCTTCAGGTGGCATCCAGGGTCTTTGCAGCTTGTGCGAGGCTACACTGGTTTGCTTTTCTGAAAGCACAATCCTAAGTTACTAGGCCAGTGATTGTGAACCTTTTTGAGACCCAGTGCCTAAAAAGGGAGGAGCATGTCAAGTTGTGGGAAATAAAACATGATTTTGTAATTGCCCTTATGTGTGCAATTTTCTACAGTAGAATTATGGTACTGTATTACATTTTTAAAACTTAGTTCATGTAGCATATTCCAGTTGCCCAGGTTTTTCCTTATACTGTATTTGTTATGTAATTGATTTTCAAAATATTTATTTTTCAAAATCGACAATTGTCTGTCCATTTATGTTGAAAGATAACTATGTAGGTGACATATTTATTTGCCCCTAGTTTAGATTGCCCATTTGCCTCACCTTAGTAAGATTACTGAAAAGAAAGTTGAGATGGGGCCACACATATGCTAAAGAAAGATAATGTACTGTTGGTATATGAGTGGAGAAATCAGAGCAGCTTGGTATGGACAGGATGGGACTGTCACAGCAACTGGTGTGAAAAGAAACAGGGAAGCATAGGCCCGATCCAGCTGAATCCACCATTATCAGGATTGAATGATGATGGAATAGGGCTCTTGTAAGCTGATTCACATGACACAAGCAAGCCTGGGAATCATGATGTGCTGTGTACAAGCAGTATATTGGTCTGCACCTTGGTTACCCCATGATTTACTTATTGTCTTGTCTAGTTGTAGTTGAAACAACTGTTGTTTCTTTCTCTCTTTCAAGAAGACAAATGAACAATCCACAGGTGGTTCTAAGGTTTCTTGCTTTAGCTTATTGGGAGGGGAAAAAACAGAATGATGTCTGTATTTGCAAAATTTAGCTATAAACTAGCTCTGTGGTTTTGGAAGTAATAACTGAGTATGAGGCAGCCAAAATCCTAGCCACGATGCCTCATACAACGTCCAAATCCTTGCTGCGATGCCTCGTACAACGTCGTTTCCATAGAGATACATTGTACTGTAACAGCACAGACTTCAGGGCAAAGTCAAGGAAACAGACAGGAAACTGACAGAACTTTAAGAAAACATTGTCTAAAGGCTAAATACATTACAAAAACATCTCAAACAACCCTGATTGTCCAAGAACCTGAAGAATGCTGCAAAAATCCCAGGAATGCTTCTAAAAATTGTGATGAAAAATTCATAAAAATCCAAAATCGGGCTCAAAACCACTCCTAAACACTCTTTGCCTTGTGCAAAACCCACAAGAGCAATGCATGCATGTGTCCTATCTTTTATACTGCCCAGGCACAATGCAACCTGGGGAAAACTGAATGCCTCATACAAAGTCGAGCGACTTTGTATGAGGTAACTTTCATGAAATTAGGCGATGTTGTATGAATTCGATGTTGTATGAAGCGGACTTTGTATGAGGTATTACTGTACTGTATTTTGCAGGTTTTGATTTTTCAGCAGTTTGGAATTCCTGTTAAGGAGTTTGTTATACCATGGTTATACCATTGTTAGTGTGGCAGGCTACTTCCAGTAACATTATTTTGTGTTTCCTGTCCTTTGAACCTTGAAGATGTTGTTAATAGGAGCATTAACTGAATCTTAACTAGGTGAGAAGACATAGACCACTGGAATATTTTTCTATAGAGAATTGAGGTTAGCTGCTGCTGCTTCTGTGTCTAGACCAGATGTGAAACTGCCAAAATGAAATCACTTCTTGGTGAGTTCATTCTGCAGTCCCCCCTATCCCCCACCCTCCCCGCCTGACCCAGTTTAGCATTCCTGAAATTGTAAAAGTCAGGGTTTTACTGGTGTTTCTCTTTCTTTCACTCTTTAGAATGCTTTGGGATTACATTGTGTCTCTTCTGTTCTGTGCTAGAAATACTGTATCCTTTTTGCCCCTGAAAGAGAATGAGCGTACTGAAGTTCTCTGTCTTTTGCACAGAATGGAAGTACTTTAGTTTCAAACACAACTTTGAAAACTGTGGTACATAGCAATAAAAATATGAGAGGTAAGCTGTTTAATTTTATAGAACATAATAATAATACTCTCTCTAAAAATGAATTTTTAAATAATTTGTAAGTCATTTTAAGTCCCTCGGTAGGGAAAAGGGCAGAATAGAAATGAAATAAATACGAGTATTATTTACATTTAGATGTATAGTATTTGGCAAAATAGGTTTCTTTAAATGAAGCAAATCAATGAGCTGCTGGTATTATAGTTGTTTCATTTTGGTTTTTAGATGAAAACTGGGATGATCAGCTACTTGGATTTGAGCCTTGCAATGAAAACCTCATAACAGGCTGCAATATAATCAATGGAAAATGCGAATGTGATGCTATTAGGACCTGTAGTAATCCCTTTGAGTTTCCAAGCCGGGATACTTGCCTGTCATCTTTAAAAAGGATTGAAGGTAAGTGTATTCACTAGTATTGATATGTAATTATTTATAGCATATAATTTGAAACGCCTTAGATGTAATCTTTTTACTTTATCAATGCTTGTTGAAGGAGATGTTGTTGGCCAGAGAGAAATGACGTTATGTAACTGACTGTGGTGATTAATTCTTTTTTTTTTTTCTGTTGAAAGTGAATGTGTGATCTGTATTTTGTTTGGCTGTATGTTCTGAATAAATAAGGTGACTACTTTTGTGCTTGATAGCTGTTATTATGAGGCAGACTTATCTAAGAAGATTACTTAATGGTGAAAGCTGTACTTTGTTCTAGACTACCATTAGAAACGTTCCCTTCTCTAAGCCAAGCATAGTTGGAATATGTGAAGAACCAAGAATGGTTTTTTTCTTACCAAAGTGTGACTTGGTGTTTTCCTTGGCTATGGGGTACTTGATAAGTTTTTCTTGTCAGTTTGAGTTATACCTAAATGTCTTATGTTTCTTATTTGAATGTAGTAATTAACTCATAGATACATGGTGTGAATACTGCCAAATTGGACTATTCACAACAGAGAAAACCTGCAAACAAAACTTCTCCATATTCATCTGATGGCGGGAGGGACTTTCACAGTTAACATTTTGTATAAAGTGTTGAAAGAGTAACGGTATAAGAACTGTAACCCTGGAAATGTGAAATCTAATTATAACATGGACATTTGAACTGAAGTAAACTGCTGTAGAGGTTAGTTCAGGATCTACAGATGTAACCTTGAAAATGGGGATGGGGCAGTTTAAGTAGCAATAAAATGAATGCTCATTAGAGGCCATTGCAGAGCAACTGCAAACCTTCCATTTGTTTCTGCATGAATAGCAGAAGCCTGTTATTTTTCTATGGGGTTTGTTTCTAGTGTGAAGAGCAATATTAAGTAAATGTTTGCTACCAAAGCAGAGTCTAAGAGATTTTAGAATAGGATGTAGATAAGGAGGTGGTTTTTATTTCCACTTATCAAGAGAAAGACTGCTGCTAAAGCAAAGTTTATGAGATTTTGCCTTGGCCTTCTAGCTTAGTAATCTTCACGCCTGGCAAGAATATGTATAAAATATGTAGACAAAAGATTAGGTTGTGTGTGTGTGTGTGCGCGCGTGTGCGTGCGTGCGTGCGTGCGTGCGTGCGTGCGTGCGTGTGTGCGTGCGTGCGTGCGTGCGTGCACGCACGTGCTTGTTCCAACCTGCTAGCAGCATGTTTTCCAGCCAGAACAACACCAAGCCACATCAAGAAGCCAGGGTAGGGGATGGATAACAGCACCTGGACACAGCAACTCAGAAAAATACATAGAAAGAATTGCTTTTTCTTTTTACATTTTAATTGACATATGACTGTGTGAGCACTTAGAAGATGTAATATTTTCATGTATGTCCAGCTATGATAAAAACTTAAGAAATCTATTTCTATTTTATTTTTTTACAAAATGTATTTGTAACCTATACGTTCTTACATTTGTGTGACTTAAGTATTTGCCTTAAGTTCAGTCCTAATACATTTTTAAGTACAATAGAACCTCAGATAACGTCCAAACTCCATTCCACAAGTTGGGACTTTATCCGATTTTTTACTTTATCCGAAGAAAATGGGTGATGCATCGGATAACATCCAAAATTGGATGCTATCCGAGGTTCCTATACCAAATACCTCGGATAATGTCCATTTTTAAAGCGGTTTTGGACTTTATGCGATGCATCATGTGTGCATGAAAACTGCGACTTTATCCAAATTGGACTTTATCTGAATCGGACTTTATCTGAGGTACCACTGTATATGTATCTGCAGCTTTGCTCATAGCTTCTTCTACTTACACATCTAGGCCAGATGTGAAACTGCCAAAATGAAACCACCTTTTGGTGAATTCATTTCGCCTGACCTAGTTGTGAGAAAAATTTGCTGATACAAGGTTGCCGTTGGCTGGGGTATTCCCAATAGTGGTTCAGAATTACCACAATCTTTGAAGAGGCTCTTTCTGTGTATGCCTGTTCATAGCTGCAAGAATGATAATTTGAAGACATAAGTTTGTGGCTTCTCAAAAGTTCAATCACTCTGAAGTACAGTAAAACCCCGAGTTACTAATGACTCGAGTTACAAAAAACTTGAGTTATGAAAGTTTTTTTTGTTGTAAATCAGCATCCCGATTTACAAAAAACCCCAACTTCCAAAAGTGGTTTGTGTAAAGTTGAGCCCAGGACGAAGAGCAGAAAAACCTTTCCACTCTTCAGACTGGGCTCGTTTCACACACCCCGGCGCCTTCCCAGCCACCCCGGAAAATCGTTGTGGTCGCCATTTTGTTTTACATGTTCTTGGACTTCAATTCCCAGAAGCCCAAGCACCCTGTAAAACAAAATGACCACCGCATGCATTTTTACAGGGTGCTTGGGCTTCTGGGAATTGAAGTCCAAGAACATGTAAAACAAAATGGCGTCCACAATGATTTTCAGCTGTTGCGCGGCTCAGGGACCTCCTAGGAAGGCGGGAATAGCATGGAAAAGGTCCTCCCACCCTCCCAGAGGTTGCTAGTGAGGCGGAGAGCTGGAAAAATGCACCCAAAGATGGTGATTTTTTTCGGCCCCAAACAGCATCAAAAGGTAAGAGATCAAACACGATGCACTGGATAACGACAAAATGACGCTGTCCGGTGTAAATCTTTTCTAATAATTTTCGGTCGTTATCCGGATTTGCCCTTATCCAGTGCTCCTGTTATCCGGAGTTCCACTGTATACATAATATAGGTAAAGGTCTCCCTTGCTTGAAAGCCAGTCATATCCAAGTCTAGGGGGCAGTGTTCCTCCCTGTTTACAGCTTTCTGCAGATGTTTCTATGGTCATGTGGCAGGGATGACTAGACACCAGAGCAACATTGCTACCTTTCCCACCGAGGCAGTACCTATTTATCTACTTGCAATTTTTTTGCTTTCGAACTGCTAGGTTGACAGGAGCTGGGAGAGATGATGGGTGCTCACTCCATCAGTCAGCACTTGTGTCTTGAACTGCTGAGATGCCGACCTTCTGGTCGTCAAGCTCAGTCACCGCAGCCACCTGTATACATGATATTCCAAGGCAGAAGTAAGTCATTCTACATGTGAGTTGTGTCTAGGATAATAAGTTTTCAGGCCATGGATATATTTTATGTGTGTGGATTGTGTGTTACGATTTCATCTTTATGAACATGTTAAAATTAAACTGTTCTATGGATAGTTGACTTAGCAGTCCCTCTTCAGTAAAACTTTAAATTTTAATAGAAGGAGAAAGTATGTGGGATATTATGTGGGCTACGACATCAAATAGTACCTTAACATTGTGAACAGGCTTTGAATAGTTGAAGCCATCAAACATGTTGAATTCTATACTTTCTGTAGCCTTTCTCATGTTTGAAGGTTATTGCAAATTTATATTTCCACACAGAAGGATATGGGCTACATTATTGCTACTGCTTGCATTTTAATTTACTGAGAAACACCAGATTAGAAAAAAAATACTTTAATTTTGCTCATCTTTGCTTGGTGCCTGTGCAAATTGTTACAGAATTTCCCTGTGTCCAAGGAATAAAGCTTTCTCGGTCTTGAAGTTCGGAAGTAAATTTAGCTTAAATGGTTTAAGTCCATAGAACATCTAGAATCTAGGAGAACCATTTCCCAAGGTGGCTTGGCGATGTTCTTCAAAAATGAGGTTTCTATCTGTCTGGGGAAACTTAAAGATGGAAAGAATTTTGGTTGGGTGGTGAGGGAGGAAGAGGGGGAAATTGGCAAATTTTAAGGGCTCTATGCACCTCTAACATAATTTTCACATAACATGTATTGTGTAGAACTTGGTTTGGCCATATAATTATAATATTTAGTGTATTACAGTGAAAAGAAAAGTAATTCTTTTAATATTTTCATAGAATCATAGAATAATTGAATTGGAAGGGGCCCATGAAGCCATGGAGTTCAACCCCCTGCTAAATGCAAGAATCCAAATCAACACAGGTCTGACAGATGAATTTTCTCTTGAATGCTTCCAGTGTTGGAGTGTTCACCACCTCCTGAGGTGGTAATTGGTTCCATTGTCATACTGCTCTTGACAGTTAAGTCGTTTTTCCTGACATTCAGCCTATATTTGGCTTCCTGTAACTTGAGCCCATTAAACCTGAGCCAAGTTTCAGATTAATTAATTGAATTTTAAATATTCTACAACTGTTGTTACAAGTGCAGGTATAAATAGCTAAATTCTGGGAATTGAGTTTCTTAATTCTTGCCTGTTTGAAAGTAAAGTAAATTTATGAATGAAAATACAGGAATTATCACCATTATAGTAAAATAAATAATGTTCTATGCATTTTGAATGCAGTTATCTCTAGTATTTGAAGTAGGTAGAGTAAATGTTTATTTCCAGAAAAATAACAGAGGTAGTGAAACAAGACCTATTGAATAATTTGATAAATGGAGCTTTGTCTTAATCAGTCTGGGATTGCAAACAGGCAAAAAAGTCAATAGCTTTGTCACCTCACCATATTGCTTTGAAGCTATTCCTGGAAAAGGGGAAAGAAATTCCCCCCCCCCCCCCCAAAAAAAAAAAAAATCTTTTCGCTGGGTCATCACATCTATAATCTGTTTTGCTCACAAAGTAGTGTGTTTTCTGCAGGAGTATATTGTATATAATTTCAAATGGTTTAGTTTAAGGTAGGAGTTCTCAACCTTTTTAAGCTGGGGGCTGGGTCACGCTCCCTCAGCTTTGGAGGCTGGACAGCCATTTTGCCCTTCCTCCACCACATGGCACTTCCTGGTGTGGTGGAGGCAGCGGGGGTCCACATGAAATGGTGCCACAAGCAGCATCCGGCCTTTGGGCTGCAGGTCGAGAATCCCTGAGCTAAGGCAGTGTTGTACTCTTAATATTTGAAGAGCAAAGGTTTGAGATCAGAATGTTCTAAGTGAATTTCGTGCGGACTATTAGAGAGAAAGAGTAGAAGAAAATAATAATCTGCTAAATAGATTTTGCGATGACTGTTCTGGCTTTCAATGGAAAATGGATACTGCAGTGAGTTTTAGAGCTCAGACATAAATGTTCCCTCTGTCAGAAACATGGGATAAATGTACAGGGATCTATATAGTTTTAAAATCAATACAGTAAAGCCCCGAGTTACACAAAATTTGACTTACATAATGATTTTGTGCTAAAACCATGTCCCGATTTACATAAATGTCCCGATTTATATAAATTTATGTAACACAATTTCCTATGGGTTTCCTTCGAGTTACATAAAAAAATCATTTCCCCTATGGATTTCCTTCAAGTTATGTAAAAAATAATTTCCCTTTGGGTTTCCTTCGATTTACATAAAAATTTCATTTTTCTTATGGGTTTGCTTCGAGCTACATAAGGAAATATTTTTTCCTATGGGTTTGCTTTAAGTTACATAAAAAACCGATTTAAGCAAAAGCCTACGGAATGGACTTTTTGTGTAAGTAGGGGTTTGTACTGTATTTTAAAAAGTTAATTTCTTCAATAAAGCTTTACTGTAAAGTTTAAGAAGAAATGGGTTTGGGGAACATAACTAGATGGTACAATTCATATATCATTAGGAGCAAAAGATGATAAAGTACATGTGATTCTCTTAGCACAGCTTGTATCACCACAATTTAGGTTGCTCCTTTTTTGTGTGTGATTGGTCATCATAAGATTCATAGGAGTTTCATCTGCAAGTCTAATTTGCCTTTACATGCCTGGAGGAAAAATATTGTCAAAACAATAGTTAAATTTTTAGTATATGACTTGAGTCTTACAGATACAAACATTCTTTGTTTTTTGAATGTGTACTATAAAGCTGACAGAGAGCTGAAAAGTTACCTGACCCGAATAACAGATAATGTAAAAATGGTGGGAATACCTCTTAGTTGCTAAAAGTGTGGCTATTTGGTGTTTTCCCAAAGGTTCAAGATAGCATATGTAAACATGCTCAGTATTTTAATCATTTTAAAGTTATAAATAGAATAGCTTTGCACATTGACAGCAAACAATATCATGTTTTGTCTCATCAAGTGCTTAACCATTAAAATTCTGTGTACTATATTTCACTTTAGGTTTCAGATTCCCTTTTTTCAGATCCCCACAGGGATGTTTCTGTGACTGCTCTCAGATGATGAAACTTCATTCCCCATGAGATTTGGCCTGCCAAAAATCTTTTTAGAGATTTTTGGGGAGTCAGCAGGCAATTAAGATGGTGAACGTTATTGTTATGGTGTTGGTTTCAAGGTACCACTGGATTTTTGCCACCACAGTTTACAACAAGTTCATTATAACACAAATACAGTACAATAATCTAAGTATAATAATACAAATACACATCACAGAAACTTTGATAACGTTTCCTTTAAAGGGTGATAGTCTAATCCTGAGATTCTCAACTTGTGGCCCACGGTGCCATTTCATGTGGCCCCTTACTGCCTCCACCACACCCGGAATTGCCATGTGGTGGAGGAAGGGCAAAATGGCCATCTGGCCCCCAAAGCTGTCTGAGGAAGTATAATCTGGCCCCCAGCTTTAAAAAAGTTGAGAACTCCTGATCTAATCTGATCCTAGGTTAGATTAGGGGGAAAGGTTGAAAAACAAAATTTCTTAAATGTCTGAAAAGAGGTTGAGAGGAACCCACTCGGGAGTTCATTCCAGGCAGAAGGGGCCACCACCAAGAAAGCCTTCTTCCTAGTTTCATTTTTTCCTAGCTTCTCTCAGGGTGGCCACACTTAAAAGAATAGTTTGAGAGGATCTCAGAGAGTGGAAGATACTTATTTGGGAGAGTCGGTCTATCAGATAACAAGGTCCCAAACCATAGATGGCTTTGAATTTCAATACAAGCTCTTGAATCTGGCATGGAATATAACAGATTAACTAGTACAGGCCAGCCAGAACCAGAGATATAAGATTGTATCTATTCCCATAACCAGTCTGTCAGCCCCGTTCTGGCCCTCTTGAAGTTTCTGTACCAGCTTCAGGGGTAGCTCTACGTAGAGAGCATTCCCATAATCAATTTTTGAGATTATCAACACATAGACCAGAGTAGAGTGGTCAGAGATCTCCTGTTCAGATATAGACGGATCTTGGCAATTTGCTGCAGCTGGTAAAAAGCAACTTTGACTGTGGCCAATATTTGTGGTTTAATGTATAGAGCGGGTCAAGAGGAATGCTGATATTTTGAAGCTTATCCCTAAACTGAAGAGTAACATTATCCAGCCTAGGGAGAGATCCACTCAACTTGTCAGGCCTTGCCTTCACTAATAGGACCTTCATCTTCTCTGGATTAAGTCGCATTTTATTATTCCTCATCAAGCCTCCAGTCCCCTCCAGACATTTTTGTAATACTAAAACAGCCTCCACTGCTGAGGTGGAAAGTGAGAGCGAGAGCGAGCTGTGTATCAACATATTAATGATGGTGAACAACAAATTTCCAAATGATCTCCTCCAGCACCTTATATAGATGCTGAACAACATAGGGAATATGACCGAACCCTGTGGGACCCCACATTCAGACATCACATCCACAAGCTGCACCCTCTGGGCCCGGATTTCAAGAAAGGACTGGAACCAAACCCATGTCTGGGCTCCAGTCCCAATCTCAGATTGCCTGTCCAGGTGGATACCATGGTAGATGGTAACAAAGGTTGCTGATATGTTCAAGGAACTAACAGGGTGGCATTATTGTTATCTCTCAAAGGTAATCAAGCAGTGTGACCAGAACTATTATGGTACTATGGCATGACCTGAAGCCTGATTGGAAGGAATGCTTGTATCTGATCCTCCACCATCTTCTCAACCATCTTGCTCATGAATGGGATGCTGGTGACCAGTCTATAGTTGTTTAAATTGTCGGTTGCCAAGCTTGGCCTTTTATGGGCCAGATAATTGTTTCTTTCAAGCGGGAAGGCAAGCATCCTTCCTGCACAGGCCATGACGATGTGCACATCCCATTCTATTGTTAGTTCACTTGCTGATTTCACCAGCCCCGATTGGCAAGGGTCAAGAGGGGAGGTGGTTAGTCTATAGACTGTAAGTGCCCTGGTGGTAGTATCTGATGTTGCAGGTTGAAATTGATCTCACAAAGTTGGACAAGACTGTGTGTTGGGCATCTCAGAGTGATTGACTGATAACCTGGAAGTCCAGGTCCCTATGGATGACCTCAACTTTATTTTGTCATTAATATTTGGCTCTCAAATTAGGAATTCTGTGGTATATAAAGAAAGTATAATGTTAACTTATTCAATAGCTGGAAAATGAAAATGAAAGTCAGATTGTCTTAAAGGGAGAGAGCTTTCTGAAATCTGGTTTGAACACTTAGTGTTGTGTGTGACAACGGTCCTGAAATGTTTCCCCGTGGATCATTGCTTGCTGGTCTTCTTAGCAAAGTAGCTATTATACTTTTCTGTTTTGAAAATCAAAGTACCAGATCACTTGTAAAGCCAGGTGGCTGGTACACTGTGAATAAACCCATGAGGTGGTGATCTGCCTGTAAAATGATGTCATACCACTATGCCGGTTTAAGTTAAATGACAAGTTTCAACCATGGTTTATGTTCTATCATAGAGTGAAGAACTGTAGAATGTATAATGCTTGTATAATTGCAGTACAGTAGAACCCCGCATAACGAAAAAAACTCCATTCTGCGAGTTGCTTCGCTATGAGTTTTTTCCCGTTATGCAAAGCAAATGGGAGATGCCCTGGATAACGAACAAAAATGTTCATTATCCGGGGTTCCCATTGACCGGGTATACCCCGATTACCAAAATCCCCGCATAACAAATGATTATTTTTCGTTATGCAGCGTATCGCCCTTGCATAATGAACGCTTCATTATGCAAATTTTTCGTTATGTATTTTTTTTTCATTTCTGCATTACCAGTGCTTTTGATTATATTAATAGCAGAATCAACTTAGGGAAGCTGTAGTACTTGAATTCAGACACATGTAATTCCATTTCATTTTAGGCTTTTTTTGGTTGAGGTTTGTTTGGCTGCAAGGTTTTTTATGGTTATTTTTGTTTGATGAACTTGCATGGAAATTTTTACAGTCCGAAAGTACTGTATAACATAATAGATTTTTCAACATGTATTGTAAAGGTTGTTTTTAGCAGTACAATGTCTGTGTTCTGTGATATTAATTAAAAAGTTACATTACAAAAATACACCAAAATCAGTGACTAGTAAAATTGAAGGGTAATGTAGATAAATGTACCTCTTTCTCAGACAAAATGTTCTTCAATTAAAATTTGCTGTGAACCATAGGTGGGAATCTTCTTCAGAATTTAGTTAAAACTACAGGCATTGTTGTCATTCACCAGGTTAGATGTGAGAAAAGGAGTTGTACAGTAGTTTAATATTCATCATGTCTGTGATATAAGGAAGCACCATTGCTCTTTGCATGCCATGGTAAGAGATACTTTGTCTTCTAAATGACCTAGGTTTGATATTTAGCATCTCTCTTGTTGGAATTAGAATGGTCCCTCTCTGAAGCCCTGCAGCGTTGCTTACAGTCAGCGTGGATCAGTGTTTCCCTACCTTTAGTTTTTGGACTTTAATTCCCAGAAACCTAAGTCAATTCCCCAAAGCACTGATCAGCCATTCTATTGACTTAGGCTTCTGGGAATTAAAGTCCCCTGTGGGATGTGTGCCGCACGTTGGGAACCACTGATGTAGACAATATTTAACATCAGAACTAATGGTCTGACTTTGTATATTCCATGTATAAAAGCTCTTGATGTTCTTGGTAACCTGACAGTTGGTCATCTGAGTGGTTAATATACCTTTCAAATCAGTTTGAGTGCCGTTCTGTTTGTCATATCATGGTGCTTCTAAGACTGTATTTTAAGATTTTATCCTGTGATGGCACTTCTGAACTTTTAAACTATGTACAGGTACTTGGGATCTCCCAAATGTTAACCACCTGAAGTACAGAAAAAACATTTTGTGATGTCTTTCAGGACAAGATGTTGGGGGAAATGTGCTTCAGAGAATACCAGGCACAGGCAATTAGCTGCATTAAATTACTAATTTGCAATTCACAACATTGTAAGAAGTGATTAGAGGTACAATTAGTCTTTCAGTTAAAACTGATTTAATTTGAAATTGTTAGCTGCAACAGTGCAGCATACTAGTTCAGTATGTTCAGCAGGAAACACAAGCTCTCAAGTTTTCAGAAACAGCAATTAATCCAGTGTCATTTGTATAACCTGTGAAGTCAAATTTGTTTTGATTACTCATCATTTAAATTAAGAGTTGCTTAAATGGTAAGCATTCCATTCATATGAAGACATTTTTATGATGCGTAATGATTTAAGAATAGATCTTTGTGATGTTGGAGAAAGCTATTTGTATTCCATTTATTGGGCCAAATTATGAGGTGTTTAAAACTGATTTTGACAAATCCAGTAAAGGAGCATGGAGAAAACCAGAAGATATCCATATGAAGTGTAAGAATACTAAGTGTCAAATATTCTCTTTGACCTTCGGTAGGAGAAAGAAAATTCTAACATCTGGGTTTTAAGTCCTAATATCACTTGACCATCTGCAGTGCCAGAGTTTGGGAGTTTGATTCCCTTACCATTGAATAGAAGCAGCCTATGTAGCCTTGGGCAAGCTATGTAGTTTCAAAAGTATCCCCAGAAGAAGGGAATAGCCCTGTGGAATGGATTAAAATCTTTGTATGAGGTACCACTGTACATAGAATCAACCTTTTGAGTGATACATTTCTAAAAATAAAAAAAACCAATGAATAGAAGAAGATTTTTGGGAGTGGAATAGACCTGCAAGAAGCTAAGTGTGAGGAGTGAGGGGCAAGCAGTAAAACTGAAAGTGAAACATTTTGGCAGAATAATTCTCAAGTCTTTGGGTCTTTTTGCGTATAGCCTGAGATTTTTCATGTTATTCTTTTCCTGGAGGAGAAAACCTGTAATGGCATCAGGCGGTAAAAGACACACAGTTTGGGAATATTTTAATGAGGTTCCTCTTACCTATGAGTAAGGCAAGAATGCGTGCAAAATGCAAACACTGCAACAAAGAAATGCAAACCTGGTGGCCTGAATAAAACAACATCATGAGAAATGCTGTGATGAAGACGACAAAAAGAACAGGCATGGTCTACAGGTTGGTAAATTTTGATTTCATCATATTTCTTAAAGAATATTTTTAGAAACTCATGTTTGAACAAAAAATTTTTTTTATTATTATTATTATTATTATTATTATTATTATTATTATTATTATTATTATTATTATTATTATTATTATTATTATTATTATTATTATTATTATTATTATTATTATTATTATTATTATTATTGCATGTTACTGTCATTTTGATACAGTTGTTAGGAAGAAATGAATGAACACTTAAAAACAGAACTACACATTGCCTGCATTAAATTACAAGCATTAAAAAAAACTGAATGCGACAATCACAATGTCCAGCTCATTTTCTTGCAAATACTGTCAATATCTAGTATCAAGGACACACCTTAAGTACTCAATATATAATAGGTGTCAGCTAGGACAATGGGTATAAACAGTAATCTGTCAGAAATGCCTACTATAATAAACTTAAAATTATTTAAGAAATGTTTGTATGTTTGTTTGCTGATGATGTTTTAAAGAAAGTTGCACCAGTGAATTGGTGGAAGTCACTTAGGCACTTGGATTTAGAAACTGTTGGAAATAATGATCCCACTTGTAGCAGCAGTAGCTTCTTCTGCCGGTGTAGAAAGAATATTCTGTTCCTTTGGACTCATCTTAACCTATAAAACCAAACGCGAAAAAAGGGAAACAACTTCATTTCCCAACGTTCCTTGCGCCGCGCCAGAGCCAATCAGGCTGAGAGGCGCGAGCAAAAGGAACGTTCGGAAACGCGCCGCGGCCAATCAAAAAAACCACAGAAAAAAATTACGCACAAGCCGAAAACGCAAACACCAAACTACAAGCCCCAGCATCCTGCACGCCATGAGCGCACAGAAGACTGAGGAAGCCTGCTGACTTTACTTACCGCAAAAGGGTTTCGCTTTCAGCAGAGAGGGGATTCCCCTCCCTCCACACACACACACACACACACACACACACACACACACAAACACACCATATTAAAGAGAAGAAAACAAGCGGTTTCTTCTCTTTAAAAACGGAATGTTTGGGAGGGGGTGGAATCGATCCCAGGCCCCTCTCCTGGGCCCCATGAGTCTGGAAGGTTTGGGGGGACAAAAGCGATCTGTCCCCCTAAACCTTCTAGACCCAGAAGACCAGGGAGAGGGGATCCATTCCACCCCCACCCCCAAACACACCGTTTTTAAAGAAGAAACCAAGCGGTTTCTTCTCTTTAAAAACAGAGTTTTTGGGGGATTCCCCCTCTCCAATGGCTCTCCTGGGTCCGGAAGGGTTGGGGAGACAGACCCCTTTTCTCCCCCCAACCCTCCCAACCCCAGGGGAGCCAGCGGAGAGGGGGATCGCAACCCCCCACCCACTGATATTAAAGGGGAAACCCCGATCTACTTTCATGACTCCACATAATCAAAGCACCATAACCCCCCCAATGCTGCCTGAAGCAGCGCTGGGATTTCTGCGGCCCAGACAGTGAGCCCGGCCCGCGGAAAAGAAACCCCCCCAAGCCACAACATAAAAACAAAGTTTTAAAAATAAATCAATAAATAAATACTTAACTAAATAAATAAAAACACAAAAACAACAATCAAAACCATCCAAAAATATACAAAACCAAACAAAAATAACACCAAAAAACAATAAAAAGTAAACAAAAACAAAAATTAAGAAACACAAACAGCACCCAGCCAAACACCACAAATTCAAAAACAAAAACCAGCCAAACACCACAAAATCCACCCCCCCCCAATTTTTTTAAAAAGAAAACAAGCCAACTCACCCCCACGTCCTCCCTCCACAACGACCGGAAATGAAATGAGGAAAGAAATAGATTACTTACCAGAAGAAGCGCCACCCAGAGGCCAGTAGAGAAAAAACAGCCAAAGTAAAGGAAATACTCAACAGCCCCACTCAGAGGCCACAATAGAAAAAACAGTCAAAAACATAACATTACATCACACATTCACACAAATCACAAATAAATCTCACAATAAACACATCTAAACAGTTTAAAAACATTAAATGTAAAAAAACATGTACTTTCACATTTTTAAAATTATTACCTAAGGTACAACTATTTTTTTAAAAAAAACCACAAACTAAAACATTATTCGGTTAAAAAAAAACAATTTGAAAAAATTATATCATCCTTTTCTCTTTTTTTAATCCACAAAAAACCCAAAAAAGATGAACACATTTTATAACAGCCTGCCATATTTTTTTTTGGATAAATAAACATTTTTTAAAATTCAATTATAGACTAACCCAGGGGTGGGGAAACTTTTTGACTCGAGGGCCACAGTGGGTTCTTAAACTGGACCGGAGGGCTGGAACAAAAGCATGGATGGATTGTTTGTGTGAACTAATATAAAGAGAACCCTCTGCTCTTTCGGATCCATGGGCTGGATAGAACAGCCGAACGGGCCAGATCCGGCCTGCGGGCCGTAGTTTGCCCGTGGCTGGACTAACCTCTACTTTACAAACATAAAAAAAACCTTCCCACACCACGGGCCGGATAGAACAGCCGAACGGGGCGGATCCGGCCTGCGGGCCATAGTTTGCCCATGGCTGGACTAACCTCTACTTTACAAACATTATAAAAAAAAACCGAAACCTTCCAACACCATTTAAAACAGCCCGGCAACGCCGGGCAACCTATGCTAGTTCATTCTAAATTGAGAAACCATTTAGGAGCTGATGAAGCAGGAAAGCTTATTTTTCTTTTCCAGATTATGAACAAGTAAGAAGATGAAGATGAAATGAGCTACAGATTACAGTATTTTAAGATTTTCATGTGTACACCAGGCTGATAGGCTAAGGTTTTTTTTTAACGGAAGGGTTTTTTGTCTAACCACATTAATTAACTAATATGGATGTTTAAGCAAATGCAAGAATACATAATCACTCGTAGTATACTGGTTGAGCTTCAGCCAAAACTCTGTTTAACAATTTGAGTTTGATCCTGTTCCTGATGGACTCAAGGTTGACTCAGCCTTCCATCTTTTTGAGGTAGGTAAAATGAGTACCCAGCCTGTTGTGAGCAAAATGCTAATTACTTAGGAACTGCCCCAGGAGTGCTCTAGGCAATATGGTATGGTAAACAAGTAATAGAAAATATTACTTCAGTATTGCTATAAATCAGCTATAAAATTATTGCTTTAGTTAAATAAAAGAGTTATCTAAATATGAAAAATTAACCTATTAAATTTGAGATTGTTCACCTCACAATAATTTCATAATTATCTATGATGTGTTTCTTACAGTAAACCGAAATCAGTAACAATTTTATATAACTCAATCTAATCTGAAAAAGTTATTCTAAAAATGAAACTTGCATCTAGTTGTAAATATTAAGATTATATTAGCAAGAATGAGTCTTTGTGTAGAAAACCATGTAAAGTGTAATTTAAATCAAATCCACCCTGGGGGTAGCATGAATGAAATGTAGCTTAAAAATAAATAAATATGAATTTAGTGTGTTTTTTGTCTTCAGTTCCTGGAAAATATCAAGAATCTGCTTAAATCTAAATTGTCTGTCCCTATATCTTTTAGAAGAAGATTCTCTAGAATGTTGCCTTGATAAGGAGCAACTAAAATATAAACAAAATTTGGAGTTTACACAGTGGTGGGCTCCAAAAAAATTACTACCACACTGTGGGTGTGGTATGGTGGGCGTGGCCAAGGGGAAAGCCCTGCATTGCACCTGAAATTAGGACTACTTTATTTCAAAACTTGGATGGACGAGGCCAGCCAGAATTTCTGCTACCGGTTCTGGCGAACTGGTGTGAACCTGCTGATGCCCACCACTGAGTTCACCAGAAGAGTTTGTAAAGCAGGAATGAGGGAGCATGTAGTGTCTCCTGTCTTCTAGGGCTAGAGTGCAGAAGCAGTTTTCTATATTGTTTGGCCTTAATAAATGCACACTTTCTGATTTTTCCCTATTGTACATCTTTGTCTCTAAATAGCAGATATAGGTGCTTCTTGTGCTTTTTGTGTCCTTGGTGAATTGATATTTTGCAATAATTGTTTGAAAGTTTGTATTTATGAAATTGGTCAGGCTTATTTTGGAGCTTTATACAGTAAACCCCTGGTTAACGATGCATTCAGACAACGTCGTTTTCGGTTAATGACGCGTTTTTCGTGGAAAGTACTCCCCCGGACAACTACTAACGTCGTTATCCGGGAGAGCATGTTTGGTCTCCTACCTTTTTAAACGCCATCTTTGGACCCCTGTGTCCGGCTCTCCACCTATCCAGGAGTGTCTGGGAGGACCCATCCTGTGCTGTTTCTGCCTTCCTAGCACCTCCCTGGCCTGCCAAACTGCTGAGAATAGTTGCGGCCACCATCTTTTTGGAAAAAAATATGGCCGTCACAACTTTTCTCAGCTGTTTGGTGGGCCAGGGAGGTGCTAGGAAGGCAGAAACAGCTCAGGATAGGTCCTCCCAGCCTCCCAGACACTCCTGGGTAAGCGGAGAGCTGAACACAGGGAGGGACCCCCTGGGTCTGGGAGCATTGGGGGGCAAAAGGGGTCTGTTTCCCCAACCCTCCTGGACTCGGGACCTGGTGGAGGGGATTCTCCGCCCCCCAACACTCCATTTTTAAAGAGAAGAAACTGCCTGGTTTCTTCTCTTTAAAATGGTGTCTATGTGGGGAATCCCCTATCTGCCAGGTTCCCTGGGTCCAGGAGGGTTGGGGAGAGAGATCCCTTTTGTCCCCCCCAACACTCCTGGACCCAGGGAACCCGGCAGAGAAGGGCATCGCAACCCCCATCCCCCTGATAATTAAGGGGAAAACCCGATCAGGTTTTCCCCTTAATTATCAGGGTGTGGGGGGTTGTGATCCCCATCTCTGCCGGGTTCCCTGGGTCTGGGAGGGTTGGGGAGACAGATTCCTTTTGTCCCCCCAACCCTCCTGGACTCAGGGAACCTGGGAGAGAGGATCGAATCCACACACACCCCAACACTCTGTTGTTAAAAAGAGAAGAAATCCAAGTGTCGCATGGGTCCTAGAGGGCGAGGGCGTGGAAAGGCTTTTTCTTAACTCTTCGAAACTTTGGTCCCTCTTAAACCCTCCGTTTATGGCCGCTGTCATTCATTCACTGAAAAAACACACCTGGGCAATGCCGGGTAAACAGCCATCTACTATAATTCTATCCTATGCCGTTTCTGGTTCTGAAGAGTCCGCTTTAAATCTTTTTTATTGCTGTGTGTTCTGGAATAGTGACATAAAAATAATCTAGTACTAGACTATGTTGATGCAGTTTTGCAGTTTCTGTTTATTAGTTTCATCAGCCTATTTTTCTTTAGCTCATGGAACAATTATTCATATTTATGTCACTGTCACACTGACAATTTTGAGAACAAACTGTGTGGAAAATAAATAAATTTGTCTTTTTTACCAGTTGCAATGGAAAAAGTCAATGAAAGTTCAACTAGGCCAAAAACCATACTAGTAAGAACAAGATAACACAGTTGTGATAACACAATACAGGTTTATACACTAATACCTCATACAACATCCAAACTTGGTTCCACAAGTTTGGACGTTGTATGAATTCCGACTTTGTATGAGGCATGCAAAATCCTATCCGCGATGCCTCATACAACGTCCAAATTATTGCCACTGATGCTTTGTATAATGTTGTTCCCCTTGTGAGAGCAGGGAGGCGGGGGGCTAAAGTCTGGACCCAGCTGTGAGGCGGCCAGAGAAGCAACCGTGGGGGAATCCCCCAAAATATCCAAGCGGCCCCGAGCACTCTCGCCCGAGGACAGGAGGAATGGGGCGAGGAGGAGGAATGGCGCTTCCGGGGCGGCGGTGGGAGACCCGCTGTGAGGCGGCCAGAGAAGCGACGGTGGGGGAATCCCCCCAAAATATCCAAGCGGCCCCGAGCACCCTCGCCCGAGGACAGGAGGAATGGGGCGAGGAGACTCACCGGCGGGTGCAAGAGAAGCAACCAGTGCCCAAAGAGAAGGAGACTCGTCGGGTCTCCCGCCGCCGTCCCGGAAGCGCCATTCCTCCTCCTCGCCCCATTCCTCCTGTCCTCGGGCGAGGGTGCTCGGGGCCGCTTGGATATTTTGGGGGGATTCCCCCACCGTCGCTTCTCTGGCCGCCTCACAGCTGGGGCCAGTTTCGCTCCCACCCAGCTCCTAATGTCTCATACAACGTCCGGCAACGGTGTATGAGGCATCTTTCCCCCCAGAATTGGGCGACGTTGTATGGATCCGACGTTCTATGAAGCGGACGTTGTATGAGGTATTACTATTGGGATTTAATTTCTACTCATTTATGTGTTTTAGTTTTCTTTCAGAGTAATCCAACAAGGATTGTTCAAATTCATTTTCTGGCTTATATTATCATTGTCTCTTAGAAATCCTTACATTTTTACCTGTCTAAGAAAAATCTATTAACCCTCAGGGCATCTAGTACAATTTATAGAGAATAGGGTAGATTTCTGTGTTTTTTTAAGTGTTTAATACTGATATGTTGCTTTGGAGAAGTAGCAACAGAGTCTAACTCAGGGGTGGCCAACCTTGGTGCTCCAGGTATTCCTGAATTTCAATTCCCAGAAGAACAAGTCAGCACACCAAGGTTGGCCACCCCTGGTCTAACACAACCTTTGTTATTTACAGTAAGGGGCTTCTTTGAGGCAAACAGCAGCTGAGGGCAGTGAAGTTCTTGCAAGACAATGATACCTAATCTCAATCTATATTGTGAGTCTGGTGCTTAACTAATAATCTTGTGTCAGAAATTATTCTGGGTTGAAAGGATTTTTGTGAGAGAAACTCCGCTTAGGGAACACCTATATGAGGCTCCTTTCATGTCCCCAAGAGCTGGGACAGAGACGGACACTCAATCCGTCATGCAATACCCAGATCTCGAATTGCCTACTTGCCAGCCTTCCAGCTAACAAGGCAAGCTTCTTAACCACTGAGCCACTGCAGCCTCTTGGTGCTTAATGGTATCAGAGAGTACACAAAACAAAACGGCAAAAAAGACAAAAAATGTTGTGGCACCTTAAAGATTAACTTCTGTATTTAAATGTGAACTTTCACGGATCAAATCCACTTCATCATTGCTTAACTGAATCTCCAGGACAGTTTCTCCTTCAATTTAATTTTAATTTGATTTAATTTTCCAATTTGTATAGCCGCCCAACTAAAAACGACTCAAGGTGGCACACAACATTAAAAACAATGCAGAAGTCCAAAACATTAAAAACCCAATTTAAAAATACTACAGGAATTAAAAGAACAAGGATTAAAAGCCTTCCCTGGCTGAACCTATTTTTCCTTTCTCTTCGCAAACTTTTAAATGTTTAGATGCTGTGCTTTTTAAAATACCTTTGCTTCCTATACAGACTAACACAGATATCATTTAAAAATATTGCATGAGAGGTTTTATGCATTCTCTAAGTGACTTGCTGCACGTGTGGAAATGTATTCTGCTATTCGTGCAGACTGTATGGGATTGATAGGGACTTTTTAAATTACTCTGCAGTGACCTCTAATAGATTTTCAGTTCATTGTGATCATCACTTGCTTTCAAGGCTACAGTTTGTCCTAACCTCTAATTCATACCGGTAGTTGTATTTGCTGTTCAATCCTCTGTGTCATAATCAGGTTTCACATTTTTAGGGTTACATTTCTTATACAGTAATACCTCATACAACGTCCGCTTCACAGAACGTCGTATCCATACAACGTCGCCCAATTCTGGGGGAAAAGATGCCTCATACACCGTCGCCGGACGTTGTATGAGGCATTAGGAGCCGGGTGGAAGTGAAACTGGCCCCAGCTGTGAGGCGGCCAGAGAAGCAACCGTGGGGGAATCCCCCAAAATATCCAAGCGGCCCCGAGCACCCTCGCCCGAGGACAGGAGGAATGGGGCGAGGAGGAGGAATGGCGCTTCCGGGGCAGTGGCGGGAGACCCGACGAGTCTCCTCCTCTTCGGGCACTGGTTGCTTCTCTTGCTCCCGCCGGCGAGTCTTGCTCCCACCTACCCGCTCTCAACCAAGGGTCGCTTCCCTGGCGAGAGCGGGGAAGGGAAGCGAGAGGCAGCGTGGCACATAAGGACCAGCCACGCCGGAGTCTCGCTTCCCTTCCCCGCTCTCAACCAAGGGTCGCTTCCCTGGCGAGAGTGGGGAAGGGAAGCAAGAGGCAGCGTGGCGCATAAGAAGACCAGCCACGCCGGAGTCTCGCTTCCCTTCCTCGCTCTCAACCAAGGGACGCTTCCCTGGCGAGAGCGGGGAAGTGATCGAGACTCCGGCGTGGCTGGTGGTCTTATGCGCCATGCTGCCCGCCTCACAACTGAAGCCAGTCTCGCTTCCCTTCCCAAGTTTGGACGTTGTATGAGGTATTAGTCTACCCCCTTAATCATTTAATATTTATATAAAATGTTGAGATCTGCCCCCTTCAGTTGGGTGTGAAATATTTTGCTTGTTGGTTTTCTCTGTTGTTCACTAGTCAAATTTGGCAATCTTAATAATAATAGAATAATAGGTTAATGAAGTTGAAAGAGGCACACAAGACCATCAGCCCAACTCCCTGCTCAATGCAAGATTACAAATCAAAGTATATCTGACAGATAATTATTTAACTTTCTATTGAATGGCTCTAGTGTTAGAATGCTCAACATCTCCAATAGAGATGTGAAGGTCCGAAAAAATACGGGGGAAACCGGGTTTTTTCCTCGTTTTTTTTTTTTTTTGAAGCCTTTTTTTTGTTTTTTCCCGAAAAATTGAAAAAATTGAAAAAATAAAAATATATTATGGAATGTTTTATTTTAACATGTTTTTTCCTGAGTTTCAAAATTTCTGGAAAATTTACATCTCTAATCTCCAATGATATTTGGTTCCATTGTCATAATACTCTAATAATTAAGGAATTTCCCCTGAGAGTCAACCAAAATCTGGCTTTATATTGACTATCAAGAAAAATATCCTGATCTGAATGGTCTTTCCTTGCTCTACTGCAGCAGTAAAATACAGCAACAAACCCACCCAAATATAAATAATTCACCCATTCCAGGCCACAGTCAAACTAGTTAAAACTCATATTAGACAGCCCTACTAGCAGGAAGAAATTTTTAAAGTCATCTTTAAAAAGTGTCATTTTTACTGATATCTTAAAGGCTTGGAGGGAGAAGGTAAGACTTTTTGTATGCTAGGCATATACTGTACTCAGTTGTGGAGGACCACCCTGTATGTAACATTAGAATTAACCCCTTTGGTTTTATGTGATTTCTTGTTAAATAAAAAGCACACATAATGGAGTAAAGTGGCATCTTGATGTTTGGATGGAGGAAAGGCAATTAGAATTGGGCTGCTTGTATCTACATTTGCAGTTGAAGGAAAGTTCTCTTAAGATTGCAATAGTGCTAAAGGTTAGACTTCTTCCTACCATATACTTTTTAAACATCTAGTGAATCCACCTGCATCTCTTCTTTGTTAAAGGTCAGAACTATGAAGGCCAAACTGTGAATAATAGGCCTAGTCTGGTTTTGTGCCAGGCTTAGATTCAACAATACATGGAAAATACAAAAAACTAGCATATGTATGTTCATTTATTTATATGGATGCTACATCTCAAAAAGATATTGTAGGTCTTGTTGAAATTCTGATTCATGTAAAGATCTCTTCTCAATCAGTCAGCCTCATTAGCAGCAGTTTATATCCTCAGATCTTTTGAGGTAGAGACAGAAAAAGCACGACTCCAGTCCTTGGCTGACAAACGATACTGATGCCTTCTCTTTATTCAGGCAGAGAGTCTCAGAAACGAAACTTAGGCAAACATTGTATACCAGAAACGAAACTTAACAGAGACAAAACTGAGGGCTTACAGCCAATCAGAAGTGTCAGAACCCAAAGAAAGAGAGATAAGGAGAATAGCAAGCAAAGAGGCTTTTGTTTACAAAATGTGTCAGAGACAGGCAAGACAGAAACCAGATGCATTCCTACATGTCCTCCTTTTTCATTTAAATTTGAGAGAGGGACGGCTAATCATACCCCTGCATGTCATCATATACATCATCACTGTCCTCCTGGACATCGTACCCCTCCTGACTCATGGTACTTTGTTCCGGAGGGTGATACCTCCTTGAGTACAATTGCCATCGTGCAAAACTCGATGTCTCCCTTCTACGCAATGGACATGTGTTACACATAGAAATAAGATTAGGAATACAAGTAATGCAAAAATACAAAGGTATAAAGCAGATAATAATAATAAACCCATAAAAGAAAACTTGTCTAAGGACAGATAAATCAGGCAACCAAGAAGTCACCCAATCAAAGAGATTAACATCAGTGCGTACATTGTTAGTAATGCTCTCCTGTAAAGTCTGAAGTTCTTTCTCAATAGTATTATTCAGATCCTGGAATTTTACCCGACATCCCTGGTTCCCGACCAGTTTACAAAATCCTCCGGATTTTGCTAATAGGTAATCTATGGCCAGTCTGTCCTGCATTTGGTCTTGATGAAGCTCAGAGATTTCCATTTGAAGATCCCGTATGACCCTCCCTGTGGCATTGATTGATTTCTCCAGCCTACAGGTGAGTCCCAAAATGGACCTTCTATTCTCCTGGGAAATGACACCTGGGTATGATCCCAATGTGAGTGCTCCAGTGATAGCATCCCCTATAGCTCTCCCCCAGGAGCTACCATCAGAAAGCTGAACATCGATTATCACTTCATCATTGCAACCAGAACCCATCGGGCCGGCAGCAGCTCTCCGGCGCCGTGCATGTGCCTGAAGCGGCATTTGCACTTGTACGGGTAAGGTAAAATAACCCAATGCTGCACATTGATATTGTCCTGGATGGAAATTCGTGGCAACGCCATTAAAAAAGAACCACATGTTGGGATCCTTGATTTGCCATCCATTGCAAATTGAACCACTATCTATAGCAGAATAATCAGGAGTAAACATAGGAAACACATCATATATATCTTCAATAGTAGTGTTAAACAAGGTATAATTAAGCTTATAAGAACTGTTATAACTACCCCATAACCAAAAATAATCGTCACAACCCGTATAATTGCCTACATTCTGCAAAACCCTTTTTGCTTGAGTCCAGTACTTCCATTTACTATTCCAGACTCCAGAACTATGACAGCAGAAACAAAGTCCTTTAGTGTATTTCTTGAATGTCATGCTTCGCCAGCGGGTGTTGTTAAATTGTTCTGGAGGATTGGAGAAGAGTGTAGACCTATCAAGATGTTGCAAATGTCCAATAACCAGCTCAGGTGTGTTGAACAATGCCGGAAGAAAGGCCATTTGAGACACTGCCAGTGGATGCTCATAGTATAACGTTACATTCTTACCATGAACCTCAAACATATAGTTAGCATGACGAATCCAAAAGTTGGGGTTGCCCCCATGAGGCATTGTTCTTACAGCTGGAAGCACAGTAAGAAAGAAAAGAACAAATGTCAGCAAATTTAGTTTACTGGTGAACCACCATCCTGGAGCTGAGTAACCTTTCTCCATGGGCGGATCGCTCCAGCAGGAATCCTTCCACTCAGGATCCCCTTGTTGCCAATAAACGACCAATGGCTTAGGAAGACACTCCCCTAAGAAACAGGAGCATGCCCTGTTATTACTAGTACCATATAACTAAACATGAAACATGAGTGACATATAACACAAATGCAATATCACAAACCCAATTACATGTGTAGGGTACTGGAAACTCTGCCATGTGCTTCTGAAGGTACCTTGAGATATGCAGTTTCATAAGACAATACATAACATAAGCAAAGACAGGTCTTTCTCCTGCAAAAGAATAAGCAAAACATTTAAGCATAAACAAGACATGAACATTTCTTTTCTTCCTTACATGAAGGAGGTCTCTATAGCATTCTAGAAAGCAATTCTTACTACCCAATTACATGAGTAAGGCATTAAACTTCTTCTTCTCCCACTAGATGTAAAGTGAAAGAGGCATTCAATAACTTAAACCAGCATAGCATGGTAAACCAATACAGTACAAATATCATTAGAGCATTTCACACTCATAGCATGAGCAGGTAGACAATTTCTTAAAAAGGCTGTCAGGTTTTATAATGCAAACAAAGCCAATTCTTTTTTTTTTAAGTCCACACAAACTTTCTTTCCTTTTAGTCCAATTAAAATGTCCAAATTAAAAGTCCAAAACTTGATTGAAGATTTCTTCTTCTCAGATTACAATGTAATAAACACTATCTTCTCTCCAGCACAGTTCTTGGCATGGCAAAGGTTGAAATTAAGCCATAAATTAAGTCTCACTGACTTCACAAGACAATCCCACACAACCCCCCTTTTCTCAGCTTTTCAGGCAAACACACATTCCTTCATGCTCCAGCCACACCCATCTGCATTAAGGCAGGCCGAAGAGGTGTGAAGGCACAAGACTTCTCCAGAAGTTGCAAGTAATTTTCACACAGAAGAAAATCACAGGGAAGTCCAAGTTGCTTTCCCTGCAATCCTGATGCTTGAAACTTGGGACAGCTCACTCTGGATCTCTTTGTTTGAGGGTTGGGCAGTTCAAAATCAGCCAAAAACTGTATGTCTTCTTCCTCCTTGTATTTTTGCCACAGCCTGCTGTCCATACAGGCAAGATTAACCCCCCTCTTTCTCTGTATTTCTTTCATCTCCAGCATATGATTCTCAACCTTATGACAACCTGCATCTGTTAGTTTGTACTTGCACCCCTTTTTTGTCTTGGGTTTTGTGCGTTCCTCCTTTGGGCCATCCTTCCATTTCTGCAGGATCTTCCTGCCCAAACGTGAGGTATCAAATTTACTACTCAGCTTCTCCTGCTTTTGTGATGAGGGTTGATTCACGGGGGGGCTGAGATCCCCTATGCTGCTCTTTGAAACACAGTCCTTGCTTCCTGCCACTCTGCATGCATCAACAGCTTCAATCTGTGATGAGGTCCCCACCATTTGTTCCCCATCAGCCGGCACTAGTATTGCAACAGTCTCATTTGCCAGCGGCTCTCTGTTCACTGGATATACATCAACAGGTTCCATATCCAGCACAGCTGCAGTTAACGCAGCAGAGAACAGGTCTTTTGTAGGGCTAAAAGGACTTGATTGCTGCAAGTCAGGATCTAATGTCCCATCTCCATTTCCACCTCCACCCCCATCAGGGGGCTGTTGTTTCTCATATGATGGAGGGGCAGTTGCCATGCCCCCCCCCTTTATCTGGAGGCAAAAGCTGTGGGAGGGGGCCATCAAGTCTTTGAGACAATAAAATATTTTTTGGAGTAAGTCTCTGAAGGCAGTCTCTAATTTCCTCCCATGTAAATAATATTGATCTAGAAAGTCCATTATGCTTCTGCATTTCTCTCCCGATCTGTTTCCACTGTTTTAAGTCCAGACCTTCATATTTAAACCAAGGACAGATTTTTTCTATAGCTTTAGCTAGCTTTTGTATCTTCTTCTCATCAGCTCGTTTCCCATTGTGATTCAAAAGATCTGAGATATCTTTACAAAGTTCCTGCGTTTGCGACGCCAGCACACATCCCATAATTAAAAAAATTATATTCTTCTTCACTCACCTAATGGGACCCAATTGTAGAATTGGATGAATTTCGAGCGCTCGAATGACCTTTCCTCCGGTCTGACCTTTTGCCTGGTCGTAGGTGAATGACAATAGACCTCCCCGGTCGCCAATTATGAGGTGTTAATTGCTGAAGCAGAGTTCAAAGAAGGCTCTCATTGTAGTTCAAAGCCTCCCACGGAGCGCCACTTGTTGAAATTCTGATTCATGTAAAGATCTCTTCTCAATCAGTCAGCCTCATTAGCAGCAGTTTATATCCTCAGATCTTTTGAGGTAGAGACAGAAAAAGCACGACTCCAGTCCTTGGCTGACAAACGATACTGATGCCTTCTCTTTATTCAGGCAGAGAGTCTCAGAAACGAAACTTAGGCAAACATTGTATACTAGAAATGAAACTTAACAGAGACAAAACTGAGGGCTTACAGCCAATCAGAAGTGTCAGAACCCAAAGAAAGAGAGATAAGGAGAATAGCAAGCAAAGAGGCTTTTGTTTACAAAATGTGTCAGAGACAGGCAAGACAGAAACCAGATGCATTCCTACAAGGTCTGTAAAAGGTTAAGTTAGGGTAGGCAAAATACTCAACTCATAAAAGAGGGTTATAATAGCTATGGTTTCTTTTTTTTTAGTTTGGAAATATAGGCAAATGGGAGGTGGAGTTATATATAGTTGTATAGTGTAGAGAAAGTAGCTAAAATGTTGTAATACATTTCCTAACTTATGCTTCACAGTAAATAAAGAATTTCCAAAAAATCTAGGTTAATGCCGGTTAAATTTTGTTTATTCTGTTACTATTAATTTAGAAACTTCATTATTATTATTTTGAGTCAGATTTTTTTCTGCATCATGATTGCAGTGCATCTGGTTAAGAAAACTGAAACAGATTTTGCTTTAGGTGTATCATGTAATTTGTGCAGGAGAAAGAAGAGAAAGTAGCAGGAAACGTGAGATTAATGGTCTTGCTTTTTTGTATTTTCAAGCATAGCATGCTTGAAAAACATGAAACATTTAAATGTTGAGTATTGAGAAATGCTGATGGATGTAATGAATTCAGAAACATATATTTGACTACTTCAGATGTTTTGCCATGTCTTCATTGGTTTCAATTTATTAGGATTGTACATCTCAGATGGGAAATGTGTAGACGGTGCATTCTACTTGTTAACAGATGACCATTTTGAAGAGCTGTCAGAAGGGAATTTAAGATATTGAAGCTGTAAGGTAGGGTTGTGTATAAAACTTACAGCTAACCCTCTGAAGTTAATGCCATCTGTGATTCTTGGTTTGATGAGTTGACATCTTTCTGTAGGTGATGAGATGACGGACCTAACCCTTCTGATTTTATGTGTGCACATAACATTTTTTTATAGAACTGCCTCTCACTAAATAAAAGATAGGTGTATAGTTGGTTTCAAATATCTAATGAAACTTTCATTAAGGCCGGCTGTATTGCAGGACTGAGGAACTCACTGAGGCTTTGAAGTATTGTAAATAGGATATCTTCTTGCAGTCCTGGCCAGAGCTGACTGGGAATGTAGTCCTGCAACATTTGAGTGCCACAGGATTCATATTTATGTCACTATGGGCCTCATAAAAACAACCCTCCACAGTATAGTGTTCTTGTGTTTAGGAGTTCAGAAATCATTTCACACCAGCTAGGATTGTTTCATTTCATTTTGATTTCAATTTTAATTTATACCCCACCCTACTCAGCACAGGGCCGACTCAGGGCAGCATTACAACATATTAAGGATACAATATACAATAAAAATAATAATATAATAAACTATATATCCAACACTATACTGTTGAGAATTGCAGTCCAAAAATGTGGAATGCTCCAGCTGGTGAAAGCAGTCACCAGCACAGAGCTTGGTATGAAATGTGGCTCTCAAAAAAGAGAGAAAGAAAGAGATACTGTATTCTGATTTTAAAACTGGCCTCCCCATTTATACTTAGAGTAGAAAATGACTTAAAAATCATTGAGCTTCTTTGAGTAAGTATCATTGAATCCAAAGAATTCACAAGCATGCTTAGTATTGCTGCTTCCAGGCTGTATAACTTTCTCACAGGAAACCAGACCAGTCCTTCTCTGCTCTTCTTGTTTGCAACTGTTTTAATATATCTGTTTAAAATCATTTATAGCTTGTCTTGAGTACCTTTACAGCAGGGATAAAAGTGGAATAGAAATTAAATATAGTACATATTTTATTTTATTTTATTTGAATAAATGAAATAAATCTCTCCCTGTGGGAAGAGAAGAACCATCCCCCATTGTGTGTGGGACTTTCCAAGTTTTCTATAGTAACAGTTATGGCCCTCTCAAAAACAAAACACTGAACATACCACTGCTAGGAATTTGCAGGACATTTCGCAGACAGAGATACACAGTGTGGTGTAGTAGATAGATGACTAGGGTTCAAAACCCCAGTTAGCTAGTGGAGAACAGGGTTCGAATCCCCACCTATCCATGGAAACTCACTGGGGGAGAGTTAAATTGGTAAAAACATTCCTTAAAAATGTCACTTGCCTTGAAAGCTCTGTTAGAGTCACTATAAATCTGTTCTGACTTAATGGTTCAAGTGGTTAAGATGCTGACTGGAAGGCCAGCAGGTCAGCAGTTCAAAACTCGAGTACTGCCTACCTAGCAGTTCGAAAGCAAGAAATTGCAAGTAGATAAATAGGTACCACTTTGGTGGAAAGTTAAACAGCGTTCTGTGCACCCCGGTGTCTAGGCATGCCTGCCACATGTCCACGGAAACATCTGGAGATGCAGACAGCGCTGGCTCCTTGGCTGTAAACAGAGATGAGCACTGAACCCTAAAATCAGATACAACTAGCTTTCAAGCAAGGGCAACCTTTATATTTACTAAACAGAGTTGTTCAGATCCTCTCTGACTTGGATCCTGTAGTTAATGCAGGTCCTGTGGGTATAAGAGCCCTGGTGGTGCAGTGGTTAAACTGCTATGCTGCAGCCAAAATGTTGTGAGCTCGATCCTGATGTGCATCAAGGTTGACTCAGCCTTCCTAGGTCGGTAAAATGAGTACCCAGCATGTGTACTCATATCAATAGCGTAATTGTTATTGCGTTAACGTTGACTCTTGTTTGGTGATGATGACTATCTTTAAATTTGTGCAGCCAGAAGATTTTGCTAGGATCCTTGGAAATGTGAAAACTTCCACTTGCCTTTCCTGGTTTATAGAAGTAGTGGTGGGAGAACAGCCTGATTGGGTCAGAGGTGTGGTGAATGCCTTTTTGCAACAAGTCAGGGTGTCAGAGTGTCTAAAGGAGACGGCGTTAAAACAATTGTTTAAAAAATTCTTGTTGAATCCTAATACTGTATATTGGATAATTATCAGTCAATCTTCAGTATTACATTTTTGTGCAAGGTCCTGGAGTGTGTGGTGGTTTCTTAGGTTCAAGGAGTCCTGGATAAAATGGAATATCTAGATTATGAGGCCTGGTTATGAGGAGGAAATAACTTTAGTTATTTAGTTCCTATGCTGGGAAGTAAGACTGGACTTGTCATTATTGGTTCTACTGGACCTCTTGGCAGCTTTCAGTATCATCATCCATGGTATTCTTCTGGGCAATCTCTCTAAATCAGGCTTGAGGGAACTGTTTTGCAGTGGCTCCAGTCTTTTCTTAATAGTTGAGTGAAGAGGGTGGTTTTGCAGCACTGACTCTCAGGGTTCTATTCTGTCCCTTGTGTTATTTCATATATACATGAAACCACAGAAAGAAGATGAAGCTTTGGAATTCAAAATCAGATTCACTTTATTCGTTCTTTACATCCAATTACAATGAAGCTGTCTTGGTTCTAAACCAGGAGTTTTCAACCTTTTAAAGCCAGGGGCCGGGTCACGCTCCCTCAGACAGCTTCGGGGGCCGGATGACCATTTGGCCCTTCCTCCACCACATGGCACTTCTTGGTGTGGTGGAGGCAGTGGGGGGGCCACATGAAATTGTGCGGCCCATGGGCCGAAGGTTGAGAATCCCTTTTCTCCTTCATGTAGTCTGAATGCACATTCTGTGTTCTGTGCCTGCATGGGAGCCATTTCGGAGCTTTAAAGCTAATTGAATAAAAGTTGAAATTAGGGACCGCCCACTATCTCCACCCACCTTCGGCGCCATTTTGCGCACTTTCCCTCAGTTTTCTTTTTTCTGCTGCTGTATCAGGAGCCTTTTGAGAGCTAAAGAATTTTTCTAGGCCTTCTTTGGATAGCCACTTTCAACAATTTTTCTTAGGCCCGGGGGGATCGCATCCACTCAGTCTGTATATCAACAAATTTTCTCCTTGTATTTTCGTTCGAGCAATCCGATTCCACACGACTGCTGACCAATTTTTTTCTTCAACCTGGGGAGGGTACCCCTTCTTGGGCATTCTCCTTGTTCCATCGCAATTACATGGCCTCCTCAGTGGCCTTCAAGCGGTGCCCTTCCTGTAACAAGTTCCTGAGCACTGACAGCCATGACAAGTGCCTCCTTTGCCTGGGCGAAAGCCATCCAGTGCACTCGTGCCCCATCTGCCGCAGTTTTAATAAGTTATCTCTGAAGAACCGCCTTAACTGATTTAAGGTCCATCTCATGGCATCTGCTCTATCTCTGCACCTGGAGACCTCTCAGGAGACGCAGGCTGAGGAACCTGCTGCATCTCGTCAAAAATCTACCACTGCTGAACTTTTTCGGAAGAAGAAAAAGGCCCAGAAAGGGGAGAAGAAAAAGACTAAAACTCATCATTCTCTTCCACCCACTCCAAGGCCGATTCGGTCGCCTCCACCTTCACCCACTGCATTGACAATCTTCATTAGGTCTACTTCGTCTGAAGCCCCTTCCTCCTCTCCAGCACCCACGATTTTGCCAGAAGCTCAAGTCTCAATCACCTCATGAGTTGCCTCCGACTCCTTCACCACGTGGAGCTTCCCGGAGACTGCCTCAAGGAAGTCCACGCTGACAGGGGGTCCGCCTCGAGGCATCCGAACAGCCCATTCTACTGCAACCTTTTCTTGTTGGCCTTCTCGCACCGTTGTTTGAGAATATGGCCAAGCAGATCGGTGATCATCTCATGGGTCTCATTCCAGCCCCAGTTCAGCCTATACCAGAACAACCACAGCTGGAACAGCCCTTGAGGAAGCGCATGGCGAGCATAACTCCCGAGCTGCCTGCCAAGAAGTCTCGACAGGACAGGGCACCAGCCCCATCGCCCAGAGGCTTTCGTCATGATCTCCTGGGTCTTCCCCAGACATGGCATCGAGGACAGCCAGGCAGTACTGGACTGACTCGGATGCCGAGGCCTACGTCCCACCCCCCACCATCTCAGAGGGGTCGGACCATTCTCCGTATTCCTCTGATGGTGAGAAAAAATCGTTCGTCCAAGCCAAAAAAACTTGTGAGGATCAAATCAGGGAAAAGCAAGAAAAGCAGTCGGAGGCTCAGTGGACTTTCACGGCTTTACTTACCAGACTGGGGTCAACACTCAACATCAAGGCGGAACAGCCACCTCTCCCCTTTTATCCAATTAGCTTTAAAGCTCCGAAATTGCTCCCGCGCAGGCGCAGAACCCAGAGTGTGAATTCACAGACTACATACTCTAAGAACGACAGTTACTGGTAAGTGAAACCTGTCCTTCCCAACCTTGGTGTCAGTACTGGACAGGACGAGGGCAAACAAATTGAAACATAATTCAGAAAATACAGAGATACTTCCGGTCAGTTGAAACACAGGTGAAGGAATAGGGATTCTGCGTATACTAGATGGCATTACTGTACATTACCCCTGAAAACTCAGCTATCAGATAAAAATCTTTTTATTTACCCACGTGTTTAATTTATTTTACAGTATTTTAAAAATGCCTTTAAAGGTAGATGTGGATTTTTTAATTGTAAGATAAAAAGGATGCCTCTGAGGGTCATCAGTTTGAAGGTTAGTTTGCCCTGTACATCAAAATTGCTACTTGTTGTTCTGTTGTTAACAAGTAAAATTAATGCTGGGTACCCAAGCTTTTCCTTTTAAAAATATAACCACAATAATACTCTGGAAAGTTAGGTGACTTTCTTATCTGTTCTGTTGTTGTTTGTTGCTCAATATTTCTCTTTCTTTGCACTGCTCCCACAAAATTAGGACATTCTACAGGATCTCTCCAAAAGAATCTTATAGACTAAGGACTGACAATTTTTGTCAGCCCATGATCTAGATTCTGGGAGGGGTCCATCCCCTCCCCCCCCCCCGCAATAATAGCTGATCACCTGCTTCCTACCGTTTCTCCAGTGTTGCTGCAGTTTAGCAAAAGCTCTTTCTTTTGTCCATTTCCATGTGCCAACCTCTGCAGCCATATTTTCTTATTTCTCCACCAGTATTCCCTTAGAATTATAATCAGTCCTCTATAATTCACTCAGACCATGCGACTGTATACTCAATCTTAGGTCTCTGACTGTCTTCCCATTGTATTCTGAATCAATATTTCCCAACAATAAATGTACATTTTTACTGTTATGCTAAATTTTAATTCTGAGTTAATGAGAATTAATGGGCCCGGTATATATTTAGATGCAGTACTACCAAGGTTCATAGCTACAGAAGGTATATAAAGTGCTTTGAGAGCATATTGCATAAGAGTACAGTAATTTTATATTGGCAAAATTAAAGGACAGAAAAAAGGAAGAAAAGGCAACATATTATGGCATTTTAAAAACCAGATTTATTTCACTAAACTTTTGTGGATGAAAATCCATTTCTTCAGACACATAAGGAAATCCTATGTTCTCTTGTTTGGAAATTGCTATTTATATTAACTAAAATGGAGCAATGTAGGCATATTATTTCAACCTGCTATTTGAGACCATACCCGTCAAGCACCGCTCTGGAAAATACAGCAACTGCTCCGGCCCAGGTGTGCATGTGCAGGAAAAGCTCCATTGCGCATGTGCAGAATCCCTTTGCGTATGCACAGAACATGTTTGCGCATGCGCAGATGGGTTCTGCACATGCGCAGTAACCCCTTTCCCCGCCGTTCTAAATACGGGATGGCACCGGGAAAGGGGAGGAACGCGTGCCAAAATATGGAATTTCCCGGCCAATCCAGGATACTTGACAGGTATGCACAAGACAAATCCTTGTAAGACAGCGAAGAAAGGAAGTTGTACAGTAAAACCTCGCTTAAAGAGTGCCTCGCTTAGAGACTATCTCGCTTAACGAAAAATTTTCTCTGAGTGGTCACCGTCACTTAACTAAAAACAACAAAAAACTCGCTTAACAACTAAATCAGGGTTCGCAGTCGTCGCTGCCCTGCTGCCACCAGAAGTCACAATCGGTCGGTCACTTACAATGGCAGCGACGGTGCTTTTTCCAAGTGTTTCGCTTAAAGAGCAACTCACATAAAGAGCAATCCCATGGAACGCATTATGCTCTTTGAGCAAGGTACCACTGTATCTGAATTTCTATCTTGGACTGAGAGATAATAGAGTTTGCAAACTAATTTTCCTAAGTTAGTAATACTAATATTGTATGTGACTATAAATTAGAAGAAGCCTATCCCCTAAGTTATACATTCAAAAAATTAACTAAGAGGAATTGGATTTATTCCTGTTGGATAGAATCCAAGCAACTTTTGTTAACCAAAACAATCAATGCCTATATCTCATTGTGCCAGACTGAAACTTTCTGAAATTGGTTCTCCAAGCTTAAGTATTGGTGTGAGAGGAAGAGGGCTTGAAAACTCACCAGTTCGCATTTGGTAGCCCTCTGGTCCCAGCCACTGTGGATTGTTTGGTTCTAAAGGGAAAAAAATGTCTTTAAAAGGAATTGATAAGTTTGTGAAAATAAGTTTATATTGTAGGGGACAACAGCTTTTTATTAATATGGATAAACTACATTTTTATTTGGCTCATTTGAAACCCTCACGTCAAGTAAGGATCATGTGCACACTAAAACATTTAGTTCATATGCTAAGTAAGAGGATGAGAAACCATTGTGGAAAGAGGAGCGCTGTTATATTTCCTGGACCTCAGGTTTTTCCCCCAACTATTGGTTGAAATCATGTTTCATATGTATGCTTGCATAACATGAAACAGTAGAAGTGGTGCAAAAAGTTACAGCAGGGCAGAAGTTATATCCAGAAAGCACTTCCACAGGCAATCCTAATATAAACTGTGATCAAATTGTTCAATCTTGATTGCATGGCCCAGCACATTTTCATAGGCACAACTTTATGTTATACTAACTTGAGCAGGAGTTCAGTCATTATTTTCATAATGGGGAAAACATTTCTGGCTGCCCATTTGGATGGGGGTGGTGGTCCCGCGTTATCCAGGGAGCTGCCAACTTTGGTCTTGGATGGGGCTGTTTTGCCCCAGACAGGCCTGGTACGCAACTTAGGGGTCCTCCTGGATTTGGGGCTGCTACTAGCAAGTCAGGTGGCGGCTGTGGCCAGGAGGGCTTTTTCACAGCTTCGCGTCATCCGTCAGTTGCGTTCGCTCCTGGACCGGGACTGCTCAGGGTCACACATGCTCTGGTCACCTCCAGGCTAGATTATTGCAATGCGCTCTACATGGGGCTGCCCTTGTCAACCATTCGGAGGCTGCAGTTGGTCCAGAATGTGGCAGCCCAGGTGGTGATGGGGCGCGAGCGTTATGCTCGTGCCTCACCATTACTTTGGGAGCTGCACTGGCTACCAGTTTGCCTCCGGGTGCAGTTCAAGATGCTGGTTTTGACCTTTAAAACCCTTCATGGTAGTGGGCCAGGATACCTTAGAGACCGCATCGTCCCAAGAGTGTCCGCCCGTCCAACCAGAGCGGATCGGAGGGGCTCTCTAATTGTTCCATCTGCCAGAGGGGCCCGTCTCTCTGGCACACAAAGGAGGGCCTTTTCCGTGTCCGCACCGGCTTTGTGGAACCTCCTGCCTGTAGAGTTTCAGGAGCAGATGGAGCTGCTTTCCCTTTCAGAAAAGACCTAAAAACCTGGTTGGCGGGGCAGGTGTGGGGCCCGGATGGAAGAGTGGCCCCCGCCTGTTGGCTTATAAATTAAGCCCCCATTTCTTTTAATTGTCAATAAAGGCAGTTTTTAATGTGGGTTTTTAAGAGGAATGGGGTAGGTTGGTGGGTATGTTGGGTTTTAATTGGTTGTATTGTTTTATGTATGTTTTAACTTGTTGTGAGCCGCCCAGAGTCAGGTTTACCTGATTGGGCGGCATATAAATTTGAATATAAATAAATAAAAAATAAAAAAGATATGTCTAAGCTTCTGAATTTTCTTCCTCAAAAGCAGTGTTCTGAAATTAAATGCAAATGTGAATAAAATTTTGAAGTACTCATAATGGTAGGCAATATTGCCAGTAGTTTTTCCCCATTGCTTATAGCTACTATAGATGATTGCACATACAAGCAGTATATGTTGCTTCTCACTTGTATTTTCAGAATCTGTTAAATGCGTAGAGGGGTTAGTTATTAATTAATACTCAGTCGGCAAAATCCACTTGTGAAACATTATGCTGGCATAGTCCAGATTGGGTGGCAGAAACATTTAAATTAAAGCAATTAAAATCTTCTTTTCCCTTCCCTTTGCCTTTCAAAAGCATTCATTGCTTTGGGACATGTGGCAGTAAAATGTGGAGAATGACTTCAGAACTGTTGCTCTTTGTACAGAAATATGTTTGAGCCTACATCATCCAGACAGTTCATTATGCGTAATGTCCATTCAGAAGTAAGCACAATTGAGTCCAATGGGACATAAATTAAATTCAGGTTTACATTCAGGTTTACAGCCTTGATATGGATAATGCTGTGTCAAAGAATTACATTACAGGTGAAATTCAGAAAATTAGAAGAATATCGTGCAAATGTTGATTCAGTTCAGTAACACAACTTAAAAGGTGATACAAATATATGAGATAGATTCATTGCACGCAATGCGAGATAGTTCAAGCCTTTGTTGTTCAGTCGCACAGTCGATTCCGACTCTTTGCGACCCAATGGACCATTGCTGTCCAGGCACCCCTGTCCTCCACCATCCTCCTTAGTCCACACAGCCCCGTGCCCATTGTGTCTACAATACCATCTAGCCATCTCATCTTTGGCCGTCCCCTTCTTCTTTTGCCCTCCACCTTCCCTAGCATCAAGGCCTTCTCAAGTGAATCTTCTCTTCTCATTTGATGTCCAAAATACTTCAACTTCATCTTTGTTATTTGTCCCTCTAAGGAGCACTCAGGGCTAATCTCATCTAATATTGACCTATTTGTTCTCCTCGCTGTCCAGGGGACTCTCAAAACGCTCCTCCAGCACCACATCTCAAAGACATCTATTTTTCTTCGCTCAGCCTTTCTAATAGTCCAGCTCTCACAGCCATACATTACCACCGGAAATACCATTGCTTTGACTATGTGGACCTTTGTTTGCAGTGAGATATGTCTACTTTTCACTATGTTCCCCAGGATTTTCATAGCTTGTCTCCCAAGAATCAGTCACCTTTTTGTCTCATGGCTGCAATCTCCATCAGCAGTGATCTTGGATCCTAAGAAAGTAAAATCTGTTACTGCTTCTACTTCTTCCCCATCTATTTTCCAGGGACTGATATGACCTGTTGCCATTATCTTGGTTTTCTTGATATTGAGTCTCAGGCCAGCTTTTGCACTCTCTTCTTTCAACCTAATCAGGAGCTTCTTTAAATCTTCCTCACTTTCTGCCATTAGGGTGGTATCATCTGCATATCTCAAATTGTTGATGTTTCTCCCAGCAATTTTGATCCCATTTTGTGATTCCTCCATCCCTGCATTGCGCATTATGTGCTCTGTGTATAAGTTGAATAAGCAGGTGACAGAATGCAGCCTTGTCTTACTCCTTTTCCTATTCCAAACCACTCCGTCATTCCATACTCTGTCCTAACTGTTGCTTCTTGACTCATGTGCACATTTCTCAGGAGACATATGAGGTGTTCTGGTATTCCCACCTCTTTAATTACTTGCCACATTTTGTTGTGGTCCACACAATCAAAGGCCTTGGTGTAGTCAATGAAGCAAAAGTAAGCTTGTTTCTAGTATTCATTTGTTTTCTCCATGATCCAACGTATGTTGGCAATGTGGTCTCTGGTCCCCCTGCCTCTTCTGAACCCAGCCTGCACCTCTGGTAGTTCTCTTTCTACATGCTGCTGCAGTCTGTCCTGTATTATATTGAGCATCACTTTGCTAGCTTGTGGCAAGAGCGCAATTGTTTGATAATTTGAACATTCTTTGGGATTGGGACGTATACTGATCTTTTCCAATCCTGTGGCCACTGTTTCGTTTTCCAAATCTGCTGGCATATATAGCATGTAGTAGCTTGATTCCATCATCTTTTAGGGCTTTGAAGGATTCAACTGGGATACCATCATCTCCACTGGCTTTGTTATTTGCCGTGCTCTTTTTGGCCTTTCTGACTTCACTCTCTAGGATGTCTGGTTCAAGTTCAATTTCCCCCTCATTGTTATTATCTGGGGTGTTTAGGTCTTTTTTGTAAAGTTCCTCTGTACTCTTTCCATCTTTTCTTTATCTCTTCTGCATCCGCTAACTCTTTGCCATCTTTGTCTTTTATCGTGGTCATTTTTGCTTTGAACGTTTGCTTGACTTCCCCAATTTTTTAAAAAGATCTCTAGTCCTGCCTCTTGTGTTGTTTTCCTCTATTTCTTTGCACTGTTCATTTAGGTAGCTTTCCTTATCTCTCCTTGCTTTTCTTTGAAATTCTTTATTTAAGTGATTGTATTTTTTCTTTCTCCTTTGCCTTTTGCGTTCCTTCTTTCCTCTGCTATTTTAAGAGCCTCATCCGACAACCACTTTGCTTTTTTGCAAAAAAAAGTTCAAGCCTTACTTTATTATAATATTGATGCTTATGGCTTACAGATTATGAAAACCCCAATCTCATGTACTCCATAATCATCACATAAAGGCATGACATATCTCGCTTTGCATGTAGTGAGTCTATCACATATATTTGTTTCACCTTTTAAGTGAAATAAATGGACATTTACATGACATTCTAATTTTTCGAGTTTCACCTGTATATAATCTTCTCATCATAACTGTATTCAGTACTGTATTGTTTAAAACAGCAACTCAATGTAAGAGCCTTATACTATATCTGTACTTCCAGAGTCTCTATTGCAGACACTGCACAAAATCATGTTAGCTTTCTCTGGATTGTTAACAATACAAGGGGAATCAGTTATGATGTTTTCCATTGTTTCTCACGTTAGTCTGCAGGACACTTTACAAATATTTTCTAAAACAAAATTGGTTTAAACCTCTGTAGAAACCCTAAGGTTGATAGAATTTGTTTGTGACTGTTGGAAAAACAATTATGCACAATATTATTTTTCTTAAATTTATTTAATTATTCAAACATATGCCCTACTTTATAAAATAATTGGGTACAGACTGATAATACTGTATCAACATTACTTTCCTCTGGTAACTGTATTTTGTCTCCATTTAACTAGTCTTTCAATTTATCTTAAGAATGGAAAGTATTGCTACAACATAAAAATAAAGCTACTGAGTCATTCTTAAGAAACCTGTATTAGTAAAAGTGGGGCCTAGAATAGGTTGGCTGGATTGCTCAGTGGTTTATGTAGAGCTAAAAATTTGAAGCTTGATTTCCCATTGTGCCTCTAAGAGGAAGAGCCAGCTTGTGTAGCCTTGAGCAAGCTGCACAGTCTCAGGATGCCCCCAGAAGAAAGGAATGGTAAACTACTTCTGAGTGTTCTCTCTATATAAAACTCAGCAGAGAGTTGCCATAAATCAGAATTAACTTGGAGGCATATAACTATTTTAAAAAAACCTACTCTAGATTATGGGCAATTCAAATACAAATCTTCCTAGTTATCTTTTATTTTTATGTACCACTTTTTATGTGAAGAGTCTGTAACATACAGTTTGAATTACAGTTTCTTAGTTAAAATAATATATCACAGTTGAACTTTGAAGACAACATAAGAGTATTTCATTGTTCTATATTTTATCATTATCCTTTTTGAACTGGAAAAATAAATAAGCTATCCTGATTAATATCTTCCTTTGTACAGTGAAATACTTAAAGTGAAATAGAAAGTGGTCTATACATGTAGTAAGTCTGCCACATTGTGACTAAGCATTTATTACATTACTGTGCCATCAAGCTGTATCCAATTTACAGCAACCTGGGTTGGGTTTCCAAGTTATGGGAATTATTTAAGTGGTTTTACCATTGCCACCCTCCTTGATAGGCTTGCAAGACTGAACTGGGATTTAAAGGCGTGTTCTCTATAGTTCATCACTCTATCTGTTGCATCACGCTGGCTCCCAAATAAACATATGTAATATCTTCAGTTATGTAAGGTAATTGCTAATATTTGGGATTTCAGGAGCTATATATGTTAACTCTTTCATATTTTAGAAACAACTTTAATGATTTTTTTTTTGGGGGGGGGGGATTATGGACTTGTGAAAGCTATTAGCTGCCCTAATGAATATTCTTTCCCTTTCCTCCAAATATCACTTTCTTAATCATTTCTTTTCCAAGAGACTTAATAATATTTTTCTCACACATTTGTGGTGTGTACTTACATTTCTGAAGAAAATCTTTAATTGAAAGTGGGCAAGGTGGTACTATGTGATATTCTTGATTGACAATTCTTTTGCTTCCTGGTAGGTGGAGCCATTACGCTTAGTATAAGGACTCAGTTGTAGGCTGAAGGAAGAGGAAGATCACTGTTAAAAGAACTGCTGGTAAGTTTGTTTTTCTTTTGTACAGATCATACAAAAGATATACAGGAGACTTCCTGCATATGGGATCAAAGATGCTTGACTAAAGCCTTTTAGTGAGCATGCTATATGTAAAAGAGAAGATCTAAAATGGATTGATCTTACAAACATATGTAAAGGTAGCAATTTGGTATATTGCATGCAAGAGTGCTCCCTAGACATACAGATAGAGCGGTCTTGTAAATACAGTACATGGCTTCAGAGCCTATATTTTATATATAAAAAGAATTAGCTAATCCTTACTTGCTGTTTAACTCACTTTGAACTTTCTACTAACATTTCTTGTTAACTGATAGCTATGTTATCTATACATAGAATTGTATAGTATGTATATGAAGAGATATACAGTATCTGCAAGATTTATGTGTGTGTTGCAGTGGCTCAAGTAGGTAAGACGCTGACTGGGAAGCGGAAGGTCAGCAGTTCGATTCCCGAGTACTGCAGGACGGAATGAGCTCCCGTCTTTGTCCCAGCTCCTGCCAACCTAGCAGTTTGAAAGCAAGAAATTGCAAGTAGATAAATAGGGACCACTTTGGTGGGAAGGAAACAGCGTTCCGTGCGCTCCGGTGTCTAGTCATGCCTGCCACATGACCACGGAAATGTCTGCAGAAGCAGACAGCGCTGTCTCTTCGGCTTAGAAACTGAGATGAGCACTGCACCCTAGAATCGGATACGACTGGCTTTCGAGCAAGGGAAACCTTTACCTTTACCTTTACCTTGATGGTGAGTGGGGTCTGTAGTTCTGCTGGTATTGCAAAAATTGGTGGTACCTTGTTGATGTAAACGGTTAGCAGAGTGGTATGCAGTGGCCAGCAAGAGGTTCACACCTGGCATGGTGGTCCCTTGTGAGAAAAACTGGCAGACAGATCTTGGTGCAGAAGAAAACTAAAATTAGTTTTACTCAGGAAGTAAAAAGGTGCAAGTATATACAGTGCAACAACTGTAACACAAAATAGATATATTCTCTTGGGCTGCTCAGTTGACCTCACTGAGACAGTTCAGTTGTGCTATATACAAGTCCATACAGTTCAGTAGCAGTCCAGTCCAGCAGGGTAAATGCAAGCTGTAATTACAGACAAAACCAAAGAGTTCTACAGCTTCTGTCCTCGTGGAGGCTTACCCCAAATAATCCTTCTTTGTCCAGCAAGCACAAATGGCATATCAGGCAATAGCCATCATCAGGATCAGTGCAAAGATTTAATCGTCATAGCAGGTTCTGGAAGATGCAGGAATCTTCGTCCAGACTGTCAGCAGAGGAAGTTGAGCATTAAAGCTCAGGCAAGTTGAGCATTGTAGCTGGAAGTCTGCAATCCTGCTCTGACCTAAATACACTGGCCCATGGAGCACATCAGGGAAAAGTCCCAGCATCTGTGTGCCCCTGCAGTAGGGTCTTAAAGGCATCACAGACACAATATGTCTAATGCCTTGCAACCAGCTAGGGTGTGAGGCGAAGACTTACATCCCCCCTAACATACTCCTTGCAAGGCCATAGTGACATATCCATTAACAAGTACAGATAATATATACAGATACATATATTTACACACTTTTTTTTACCCCTTAGTACTATACTGTTCACAGTAATACTTGTGTTTAACAGAACCCTGGGCCTTTGTAAAGTTGTGAGCAATATTTTTCTCTGTTGGGCAATATACAAGTTTTATCATGTTTTCCCGAACACTGTGTCTCACATTTAGATATCTAATATCAGTATGCTTAGATGTTGTTTTGACACCAATGCTGTTTGTGGTTGTAATAGCCAATTGATTGTCTTCTAACACTTCTACACGGTTTTTTGGGGTTAGACCTAGGTCTTTCAAAAGTTGTTGGAGACAAATATAATATCTGTGCACACAAGTGAGAGGCAAGAGAATTCTGTCTCCATAGTTGAAAGGCTTATGTGCTTCTGTCTTAGAGATTTCCAGTCAATAAGGGATCCAGCAAGGAACACTGCAATGCCAGATGTTGACTTTCTGGTTTCAATATCTTGGGGAAAGCTGGCATCTGCATAGACATGCAACTGTAATTCTCCCCTTGGTTCTAAGTGTAGCGAATGACTAAGTGTATGTTTTAGGTAATGGAGTACCCTTTTGGTAGCCTGCCAGTATCTTTGTTGGCTGTTCACCATACCTAGCCAACTGGTTGACGTGGCAAGAGATGTCTAGTCTGGTCCAGTTTGATATATGGGATAGACTTCCTATCAGGGAACGATAGATCTCTCTGTTAAACAATGGGCTACTAAAATCACCATGATTAAAGTCAAGTGCCATTTGTGTCTTGCATGTTTTGGCTAGTTCTATATTGTACCTTTTTAGGAGCTGACTAATTTTGGCTGTCTGAGATATTTTATACCCAGTGTTGGTCTTCAATATGTCGATCCCCAGATAATGTCTAATTTCTCCAAGGTCTCTTAGTTTGAAACTTTCTCTTATCTCGGAGATTATGCTCTCAGTGTCATTGAAAATATGGGCTAGTATGGCTATATCATCAGTGAACACAAGAAGTAGTGATGTTACCCCATTTTGATCATTTCTAAAAAGACAAGAATCTGTGACCCCTGGCGTGAAGCCGATGGCCTTTAAATGGTCTACACGACATCTGTTCCATTCATGGAAGGCAAGTATCATGGAAGGCAATGAGGCTGGCCTGACTTGCCTTCCCTGAAAGGAAGCCAGCGTTGGGGCACTCCAAACGCTGGCTTTCTTTTGTGAAAGGCGAGGTGGGCCGCCCAACTCGCCTTTCCCAAAAGGAAGGCGGCAATCGGAGTGCCCAAAAGAGGGAAACGGATCAATCTCCAGTTCCCTTTCCTCTTCGGAAAGGGAAATGGGCTGTTTTTTTAACATTGTGCAATCAATGTATTGCACAACATTAAAAGCTGGATGACACTAAGACTTGTGGAACCAAGTTTTAGCGTTATCCGGGGTATTACTGTACTATGAACCTAACAGTAGATTTTTATAACAATAGTGTACTGTCAAGTCAACTCTGACTTATAGTGACCCTTTTCAGGGTTTTCTAGGTATAGAATACTTAAGCAGGTTTACCATTCCCTTCTTTGGGGTGTTGGCGGCAGGGGGGACCTGGGAATGTGCAGCTTGCCCACAGCTACATAGGTTGTCTGGGGAGATAGTGAGGAATCAAACTCCTACTCTCTGGCTGTGCAGCCAGATGTATAATTCACTGAGCTATCCAGCCAGTTATAGTTTAATCTAGTAATATTAGCAATAGCAGACTTCTATACCATCAGCAAATGATAAGGTTGGAATTGTTCTGGTATAATGCTAGCAGAAATAATGTCCAGTTGATGAAAAACATTAGTAGATAGGGATGTCTGTTACATTGCAGCTTGTTTTTTGCCTCCATCCCTCTCCACAAACAAATGCAGAAAGGAAAATGATTTTGAGTGAAGATAAGGTATCCAAGATAAATGCTTCTTTATGGAATGTCTACATGACTCAATTACAATGATCCATAAGGAATCAACATTTTGTGAATAATTATAGCTATGGTAGTCTGAGCAAAGCTTGAATTAATCAGGTATTCAAATGCAGTACTGTAGGTTTTTTTAAACAAATGAATGCTTTCCATGGATAAGTTAATATTCTATATTATAACATGTAATGTTGTACTCATTCTTAGCAATACATTTTTCTATCTCACTTCAAGAAAACTCTGAAATTTACTATTTTCAATTTATTCAATATCATTAGGAGTGGATGTAAAACAGTGATGTTTCCACTTTTGTATAATAAAAGGTTACTACAAGTTGAAACAAATGCTTATGTACAAATTAATGGCACTGAAATTTTTGGAGAGGTGCAGCATTAGTAATGATATACTGTCACTGGACCTCTGATTATGAGGACTTGGTTTATGAAGACTTCGAAAACATTTCAGTAGTGAAATGCTACTAACATTCCTTGGAATAACTCCTTCATATTTAACTTGTATTCCATATGCAATATCAGTTTGGCATCTCTTGACTGCTGAAGGAGTTCAGTATTTAACATGACATATTGGGTCTTCCGGTTTTTTAATTAATGGCTTAAGTGTGTTTCTGTGGAATAGAATTGTAGGGACCCTGTAAAATTCAAAGCATAAATCCCAATTCCAAAATAATTTTTTGACAGAACGAGGTGAAATCAGTCTGACTTTATTATTGAGTTGTAACAGTTGTGAAGAATCACAACAGTAATATCCATTCAACTCATCGCTTGAGCTTACTCCTCTAGTGTTTCCCTGATAGAGACTCATAAGTATTCATTCCTATCTCCAGTTAGGGTATTCAGTCTGATTGCATACTGAGAATCCACTCTGAAAGCATATATAAAACAGGGGCATACAACAAAATTTTGTTATTGAGTGCTCCTGAATGGTGGTCCAACTATCCAGTCATATCTTTCAAGATGCCCCATATTCTATTCTGTCATTCCTCTAGTTTTATGTTCCCCATCCTCCAACAGACTTCAGTTATTTTTGATATACAGTGGAACCTCATACAACAATTGCCCCGTATAGCAATGAAATCACATAACAATTAGGTTTTTTGGGGGTGGGTGGGGTGGAGATGGTATCCCACATAACAATTTTCCCTATGAAAAAAATCATACAACAAATTTCAATGGGAAAAAACACTTAGCAAAAAGAAAAATTGTTGTATGATACATCCCATAGGGAAAATCACTATACAACAACAAGCCCCATGGAATGGATTAAAATTGTTGTATGAGGTACCACTATTCATTTTTAAGAAAGAAGTACAACATTCTGACACTTTGGTTTGCTTGATAATTGGTTATTTTGTTGCACATAGCACAGGCGATGTGAGTTTAGATGTTCTAAACACTTGAAAATACTTTTATGTAGGGGAACTGGGGCGCTCTATTCAACAAATTGTTACAATTCATGGTGTTAAACTGCTACTAATCTTGGTGGGGATCATTCAGGAAGGAGTATTATTTCTTCATATCTTTTTTGGTTTCTTAAGGATAAAAGTAGCTCCTGATGCATACATGTATATTTCAGAAAGATGAGTTAGATAGAAACACGCCTTGTTTGTTTTTGGGAGGAGCAGTATGCTTTAAAAGAAAGGATAAATGATTGTTTCCTTTCTAATATTCACTATTCACAAAGATACACTTGGGAAGTGTTGACAAAAAAATTGTCTTTCTCAAGCATTTTAACATCGAATTGCTATTAGTTATAATGCTATTCAATGATAAAAAGATGTCTATACTTCCAGTAAATCAGATTGCTATAGTTGATATATTAGATTGAGAATAAAAACAATGCTCCAATTGATCTTCCAGTGTGCTTCTGTTTATCCTCACGTTTTGGACTTGGTACATTGATGTCATCTTGAAAAAGCTGCCGTCAACAATTTGTTACATTTATTGATAGGACACATGCCAGGAATAAAGGGCAACAAAATTATTTCAGATTTTATGTGGCAGAAACTGTTAACTTGAAATTGTATCTAGACTAGTATAGGTAAAGGTAAAGGGTTCCCTTGCTCTAGGGTTCAGTGCTCATTTCTGTTTCAAAGCCAAAGAGCCAGCGCTGTCTGCTTCTGCAGACGTTTCCGTGGTCATGTGGCAGGCATGACTAGACACCGGAGCGCATGGAACGCTGTTTATATATAAAATGGGATAAATGCAAAATTTAATGTCTGTTATAATTATATACTGCCCCATAGTGCATCACAAAACTGACACGGAATGGATTAAATGATAGAGATTCCTTGGGATTATTATTATTATTATTATTATTATTATTATTATTATTATTATTATTATTATTATTATTATTATTATTATTATTATTATTATTATTATTATTATTAAGTTTTATTTCTATCCCACTTTCCTGGCACAGGTGCCACTCAAAGCGGCTTACAACATATATAAATACAATAAACAGAACAAGATATACAATAAAATACAAAAGGCAATGCACAATTAATACAATCAAAATATCCAGAATAAGCAAAAATGCAATACAAAATATAAATAAAGGATTAAGCAATGTCACAAAAGCTATAAGGCCCGACAACACAAACCCTTCCAAGTCCGTTCTGGGTGAGCGCCGACAGATGAAATAATCAAGGTACTTGTGGTCAGCAGGCCTCTTTCGCCCCAGCTGGGGCCAAGTATGAGGGCAGGCATCATAAAGTCCTCAGGTCCCAGACCCCACATTCCCCAAAACAGCCCGGGTTCCCGGAAATGCTCTAGGATGGCTCCGCCCGGTCAGATAAAGCTAGAAGGAGGCAGGGCCAGCGGGAGGCGGGGCCAGCGAGAGGCGGGGCCAGCGAGAGGCGGGGCCAGCGAACGCAGCTGACATACATCCTGGGCCGATGGCAGGGCCCCGGGAGAGTACATTCGATGTATGCATCATTGTTACTTTAGAAAGGCCTTTTTGTGGGTTTAAATATTTAGGAGGTGTTCAAGTGACAAGGAGGGTGGGAGCAACATGTGCCTGATCACAGGTTGTAGAACAATTTGCTAGATTGTTCAAAGGTAGTAAATATTTGGAGCAGTATTGTGGTTATGTGATGCTTTGTAGCATTTTTAAACATGTGATAAACATAATTCAGTTTTCTCCATAATTAAAAGCAAAGATAGTAGCATTAGCTGGCTTGTTGGTTTTCAAAAGTAAGGAATATAACCTCAGAGAGTGTGATATAGCAAATCAAATATAGCATAAAATTATTTATATGAGAAAACACCTTGGTACATTATTGCCCCCAAATCTCCCATTTTTTTTCCAAAGTTGCAATTTTCAAAAGAGTTATTTAATATTCCTTTTTACATACTGTATTTCAAAAGCTGTGGTGCCATCCTGTTCCCTTCTTGTCCTCTTGCTTCTGGATGGGCATGGAAAGGTTTGTATGTTTTTAGTGTGGAAGGATGTTCTGACAATCTCCCATGTAATAGAGACATCTAGAGAGTGGCTGTAGTTATTCCTCAGTTTTGCCACTTGGGAATATGTCACTAGTCCATGTACAAAGGAAAATCTGACAAGAAGAAGCCAATTATAAATTCTGGGCTAATTTGTTGAAACCACCCAGCCCTTGGAAGCTTTCTTATCTGTACTGTAGAATTCACTTCAGGAAGCTTTCTTTGCTATGTAAAACAGGATCTTCTCCAAGAAGTTAATGTTATACATATAAATCTATATTTACTCTGATGATTCTGTTTCAAAATTCCTTAAGACATTTGGAGTAGATGGTTCTTCAAATAATTTCTTTTAACTTCCTTAATTAACTGTAGCACATATTAATTTGCCATGCTAATCTCTTTAGTCATTTTCTCCTTAGTAATGAAAATAGATACAGTCAGGGTAAAATTATACACTTGAGCACTTAATTTCATTTGTAAGGAATTCAGTATGTCCTTAATTTCCCCATTAATTTCCATATGATTTTATCATGCCCAGATTGCATGTAGTTTTAGCATTTACCATGCCCAGATTGCATATAGTATTAGCATTTCCGATCTCAAAGGATGGCTGTTATGTCGAGATCAGTGGTTCCCAACCTTTTTCTGGCCATGCCCCACCTAAGCATCTCTAAAATCCTGATGCCTCCCCCTGCCCATGACATATAATTCTTATTCAAAAAGTGAACTCCTATTCATATGGAAGAAGTCTAAAAGGCCATTAACTGCTAATAACTCACTCTCGAATTGTCCCACCCTTTAAAAAATCAAATTATCCCTCTGTGGGGCATGTGCCCCACATTGGGAACCACTGGTCTAGATAGTCAAAGAAGTTCTTCTCTGAGTGTCTGTAATGCCTCATTTTAACAATAGAAGTTTTGTGTTTATTACTGTTTCTTTAAAGGCGCTTGTATTTTTAGATACAATCAGTACAGTAGTCATCTGATTTTGTAATGTAATATATTAATTTGGAATTGTTTCATCAGATGCTGGGAAATATGGCTTATATGTAGCAGTTTTTATGTGTGTGGAGCTCATGACTAGTATCTTAAAATACTAGTAATAATTTAACTTTAAAAACAGAAAGAATCAGTACATGAGCCAAAACTCTATGGATAGAGGGCTGTTAATCTGCACATTTGCCTGTTTGCGCATGCATGGGTGTGGGCCGGATGATTTGCTGTCACGGGCCAAGTTGGCCCATGGGCCGTAGGTTGCAAATCCCATATCTAGGTACACCTAAGCCAGTGGTGGCAAACCTATGGCACGCGTGCCAGAAGTGGCACTCAGAGCCCTCACTGTGGGCACCAGTACAGTCATGCCAGCACAGTTTGCCCTGCCCCTTTGCCCAACAGCCCAATGGGAGTGCTTCCTTCCTCCCCTCAGCACAGAGTTCACCCCATCCCTCTGCCCAGCAGCCCAATGGGAGCACTTCCTCCCTCCCCCCAGCACAAAGTTCACCCCACCCCTTTGCCCAGCAACCCAACGGGAGTGCTTCCTTCCTCCCCTGTTGTTGTGTTGGCACTTTGTGATAAATAAGTGGGTTTTGGGTTGCAGTTTGGGCACTCGGTCTCTAAAAGGTTCATCATCACTGACCTAAACTGTGAACCTGAGTTGACAGGAAACATATTACCAATCCAGCATATGCATTCCAGTTTACCAGGAACGCCTTTGTCCTTATCTTGATTGTTCACCTCGTTCGTTCTGTTACTGCCAGCAGAAATTGGTTTAGGGTTAAAACAGCATTCTCAGATTTAGACAGAAAGGAGAGATAGAATTGGACATTATCTTCATAGACTAGGACAACCTCTCCCAGTGGTTTCAAGTGTATGTTAAATAGGATGAAGGTCAAAAAGAGCCTTATAAGGCATTCCAGTCAATCTGAAATTAATCTGTATGATTTGATTCCTCCAGGAATCCTTAGAGCTTGCAGTACATTTTCAGACATATTGCTAAGAATGGAATACCTGAGACCAGACAGTAGTTAAATAGGTACCTGTCATTTTTTATGTCTTATAGCATAATGGGATGAGAGAAGGGTGGACCATGATTGGAAACTGTTTTCAAAACCCTCCCTTTTATTGTAGAAGTACTTAAGGGCATGGAGCAATATCTGTTAAAGATTGCACATTTGTGTTTTTGAGCTACATCTACAAGAATTTGTCATGGTGTTCGTTCTTAAGAATCTTTGAAGTTTTAAATTGACTTCTTTGATTGGTTATGTGTTGATAGGGAGTGCTGGGATTGTCTCTTTGACAAATGCATACAAACATCATTTTCAGGTTTTTGTTTTCTTCTGCATCCAATTCCAGTGGCTCTGTGCCATTAGTCCGTTACTCTGATTTATCTGTGATTCTCTGAGGGTCTATTTGTCTATATGATCTAATCCAGTGGCTCCCAACGTAGGGCACACACCCCTCAGGTGGATTCAATTCCCAGAAGCCTAAGTCAGTACATTGGCTGACCAGTGTTTTGGGGAATTGATTTAGGCTTCTGGGAATCGTAGTCTAAAAACAAAATCTAATCCTTTGACTGCGGCTCAGCTGAAATAGCAGCTGTGTTACGACTAATGGCTGTACTGTTTTTGGGTTCATCAGCTCATGTCTGGCATAATTTTGCTTCTTCCTTTACTGGATTTTTGATGGGTGAGACCTAACTGAAGTTCTAGGCAGTAGAAGAACCAACTTCCTTGAGAACCAACTTCTTTAAAAATGATTTATTTGCCAAACTTAACTGTCTTGGTTTAATGTCTGTAAATTTGCAATACTTTTTCTTTTTTCTTTTTGCCCAACTCATGGTTGCTTGTGGCTTTTTCCCTTGTATAGGCTATAGGCACAAATTCATTATTTTTTTTCTGAAGTGATCATATAGGAGGGAAAACTTCTAGCATGGGGTTCTTGTTTGAAGACACTGATGTCATTGCAAGTAGTATAGGGTAGACCATTACAGCAGTATTTGGAGTTCTTGAAGGCTGAAGAATTTAAGGGTGGTAATTTGAGAGACAGTTGTATTTCTTTCCATTTCTTTCAATCATGCAGTTTTTATTTAAATACAGTGGACCCCGAATAATGACAAAGCTTGGTTCCCCAAGCCGTGTCATTATTTGGATTTTGACGTTGTGCGGGTGGAATTTTTTCCACCCATTTCTGGGTCCCCGCCACCCCTGGGAGGCTCGGGGGAGGCAATCCAAGCTGTTTCCAAACCCACCGGACCTTTTCCGATGCTGCTCCAAGCAGAATCCGAGGTAAACCCCTTCAACTGCTGCAGGTTTCTGCTTGGAGCAGCATCGGAAAAGGTCCGTGGGGGTCGGAAACAGCTTGGATTGCCTCCCCCAAGCCTCCCAGAGGTGGCAGGGGTGGCTGAGACCAAAAAATGGGTGAAAAAAATCGCATCATGACAGGATTTTTTTTCACCCATTTTCGGGTCCCCGCCACCTCTGGGAGGCTCGGGGGAGGCGATCCGCGCCTCTGCCCACCCCTATGATGCAATCTCCTACCTTTCGAAGCTAGAAAATCGCCATTGGTGGGGTCCCTGTTTCCGGCTCTCTGCCTCTCCAGCAGTGTGTGGGAGGCTTGGAGGACCTATTCTGCACTATTCCCGCCTTCCTTGGTGCTCCCTGTGCCGTGCAACAGCTGCTAATAGTTGTGGCCACCGTTTTGAAAAACAAACAAAATGGTGGCCACAACTATAATCAGCTGTTGCGCGGCACAGGGAGCACCAAGGAAGGCGGGAATAGTGCAGAATAGGTCCTCCAAGACTCCCACACACTACTGGGGAGACAGAACCGGAAACTGGGACACCCCCCACGGCGATTTTCCAGCTTGGAAGGTAGGAGATGAAATACGACCCCTCAAATAACAACACTATGTTGTTAATGAAGAGATGACTTTGACGCAAAAAACACGTCGGTAATCGAAAATAACGCTAATTGAACGCGTCGTTATTCGGGGGTCCACTGTATTATATAATTTTCATCTACCAAAGCAGATTAGTTTTAGTTTGGTTTAATCTTGTTTGTTGTGAGGCAGTTAGATATACATGGTAGTTAAAAGAATGCATCAGTGTCTACCTATTTGACTAGACTAGTTTCCTACAGGCACTTCAAAGAAATAATTGAACATCTGTGCCAAGCCAATATTTTTCTGATCTGCACCTATATTTGGATACCTAATAACAGTGGTGGGCTTCAAAAAAAAATACAACCATACTGTGGGCATGGCCAACTCTGTGGGCATGTCCAGGTGACTGGGTGAGCATGGTTAAACTGCTGTATTTTAATGTGAGCTTTTGTGGATTGAGTCCACTTCGTCAGACCATTAGTTAGCAATTACACTTCGATGCTCTAATTTTCCTTTAAAGAGTAACTGCAGCAGAGTAACTGCTGGCTCAGTCTCACCCCACTCTGGGCGCCCGGACCCAGCAGCAAGGATGTTGGAGTCGCGTCCAGAGTGGGATGAGAGGAGGAGGAGGAGGTGGTGGGCGGGGCAGGGCAGTGGGGCAGCCAGTTTTACTACCAGTTCTCCCGAACCTGTCCAAACCTGCTGGAGCCCACCACTGCCTAGTAATGGTACTGTACCTTACAAGTAGAGACCAAAAGTATATTTGTTGAATTTCATGTTCTTGTCAATTTTGGGTGTGTCAACATATAGAACAAGATATCGTCGTCACAAGAAATTTTCTTGAAGTGGTAGCCATGTTAGTCTGTGCAAGCATATATATATTGTAATCTATACTTTAAATGTCCCCATTCATTCATTCATTCATTCATTCATTCATTCATATATATATATATATATATATATATATATATATATATATATATATATATATATATATATATATATATATATATATATATATATATATATATATATATATATATATAAGAGAGAGAGAGTGAGTGAGTGAGTGTACGCAAAATACACAGAAGAACTGGCTGATACTTATGAAAGATAATGACAGCCTATTTTGTGCTTTAGAATCTCTTAATTTTGGACAAGTGCATTCTGTTTGCACAGTTGTAGAATTGAATAATTTTGTGCCAGAAACAAGCAGTGTTCCAAAAAAAATTTTTTTACACAAATCATAACATTTTTGTCCATTTAAGATAGGTGTTGAAAGCCTCAGTAAATTCATCAGCATTTTTACTTACAGTAAAAAGGCTATTGCAAGCTTTCTTTTTGCCTGTAAGATATACCTATGTAGAAATGTTCAATTGGTCAAATCTCAGTTAAAGTAATATCCGTTCTGTAAAAGATTGGCATTAACAGATTTCAGTTTAGGAATATAAAGGAGAGAGAGCATGCCTTTCCTAATGCTTCCTAATCAGTTTATGGCTGAAGGTAGAGATTTTTGTAGCCTAACACCTCTCACTTAATAACAGTACCATACTTTATTTGCACCTAATAACTCACCATGTATAAGGGTTTAGAGTTTGAACTATGTACCATCTTAAATTGGAAAGCTTTCCTCAAAGAATTTTGACTGTGCTTCTGGCACTCCCTTCTCCCAGTCTAATGTAAGTTAACTGAATTATTTTTTGTAGCAAAAAGAAGTTTCTGTTTTCTTAAAGACTTAAACATTTCTTATGCTTACAGAAATGTATACAATAATAAACCTCTAAATCCTCCTGATACCACAGATGCAGAGTAGATAAAAAACAGGGGTTAGAATCCTGTTGCTAATTTATGCATGTGTAAATTAAAAGCATGATTTGCTGCAGGGAACTGAGACTAATTTACAAGGCACAAGCCTTGAATATACAACAGGTACATACCTAGTAATGTTTCTGGCACTTTGTTAGTTTAGCAGCCCTTTATTCAATTTAACTTGTGCATATGTAAACTGTAAGCATGTTTTTTGTGAATATTTATTTTTTTAATTGGATTTTTTTATTTAAATGAGATTTTAAAATGTGTAATAAAATGTATTCATTTATTTAAAAAATCCTTTTGATTATACTTTTAAATTATAACTCAGATGTTTCTTTATGAAATTGAGATTGTATGTCAAAATTCTCTATCTTAAGCCCATTGGTCTAACACCTTTGGCGTAATTTTCTTTTGTGAATCACTGAATCCTATGAAGTCAGCCTAGGTATTTCCTGTCATATACCCACCAGAGAATGTAATGAACAGGATTTTTGCCAGAATTCTGGTTTTCTGAGTTTTTGAATAGAGAGTGGTGTTTTGTTTGTTATTTTTTGCTTGTTTTTGTTTTGTTTGCTGTTTGTGGGGTGTTATGTTATGGAAGATCAATTGGTTTGTGTAGCTTTTAGAAATGCTTTTCTAATTGTTGATTTCCATAATTTATTCTGATCCCTAATACAGTAGAGCAGGGGTCCTCAACCTTTATAAGCTGGATGCCTGGTCACGCTCACTCAGACTGTTGAGGTGACAGACTGGTGGTCCCGCCACTGCCGCCACCAACACCCTGAGCCCACCCCCACCCCCTGCTTACTGTCCTGGAGGAGCTGCACATGTGGGTAAAGGAAACACCCCTGTGGTGCCGGAAACACCCCTGCAGCTGCCATAGCTGCAGCCGCAATCCTTGTCTTGGCATGTCCCTAATGGTGCTCCATAGCAGGGTGGGTGTTGTAAGCCTTAAAACATCTGCTTTGCTATGGAGCACCATTAGAGACATGCCAAGCCAAGCAGAGGAGACAAGGATTGAGGTGGTGGCAGCAGTCCCGGCAGCTGAGGTGGACTGAGTTTAGTGAACTCCAGTGGTTCAGAATGAAGCAAAATAACTTTTCTTATTTCCTTTGCTGCTGGGAAATTATTCAATTATGTACAACAAAAACATTTACTGAAATAACTTTGTTTTCATTTTAAAAAAAAGAGTCCAGACCCATAAAAGATAAAATCTATGTTAGCATCATGCTGAAATTTTATTTTACGGATTTGTTTTGAATTTGACTTTTTCTGTGTGGCAAATTATCTGTAAGACTTCTAATATCTTTGAAGTTGTGGCTGACTAGTTGCTGAAGACAAGAACCAAGATCCTTATAACTGCTTACGATGTAAAAGGTGGTTTTCCTTACTTTTGTTTTTACATGAAAACAATACAGTACTTTGTAGCTGTGTACTCTAATGCAGCAGTTAATAGTTTGTGAATGAGCTCTTTGTAATTTCATAAGAGGTTTTATCCTTTCTGCCAATGACTAGAAAGTTGTTGCAGGAAAATGTTGTGATGTGGAACATTTTTCATTATTATCTATTACGTGAATTTTGTAATTCAACATACCTTGGCTTGTGATATGAAATTAGGTATATATCTTTCTTACATCCAATACTCATACTGGCGATTAAAATTAAGCTAGCTTTTAAAAAATTTAAACTTTCATTCTTTCTCTTTCTGTCTTTTCTGTTTAGGTCTTCGCCCCTCCCCTCCAATCTTGCTTTGAGTGGGAATTCTCTCACTTGGCTGATGACATCTTAGCTGGATCCATTGTGGGGAGGAGCAGCATCAGCAGTTCTGAGGGTGAGTAGAGGCTGCCAGTGTTTCAGCCTGGACTCTATCACCTCTCTCCCAGTTCTCTTTCTGCTTCCTAGAAAATTATATCTCTTCTATGGCCATCTCACACATGACAGTTTTCTTTTAAAAATAAATGAGTGTAAGTAAAGATTCACAGCACCTCAGTATTTCTCTACTGTAGTACAAGCACAGCTGTTATCAACATTTCTGTGCCACTCATGGATATGTTATCTGGACAGTCTGTGAGAAAAAAGCAGATATAAAAAGTGATAAAATCAAAAACATGTTCAATGCAACAGAAATAAATTCACAACAATCACTAATTGGAAAGCTTGGGGATGTAATGACTCTCCAACATTTGTATTTGGAACAAATTAAAACAATGAGTCACTCAGTGTGACTCAGAAATAATTTAGATTCTCTGTGTAGAGGAAAATGTCATGTGTGAACAAAGTATTTTAAATCTAATTTTTTCCCATTGCATGTAGTGTACTTCAGGGTTTCTCAAATTTAGGCCTCCAGGTATTCTTGGACTTCAAGCACACCTGCTGATCAGGACTTCTGGGTATTAAAGTCCAAGAACATCTGGGGACTGGAGGTTGAGAAACCCTGGACAAACATTAATACTTTGTCATTTCTTCTCCAGTTCTAGCAATCAGAATAGTTGAAAGGTTTGTATCACTTAGGATGGAAATACTGTATGAAAATAAACATAGGAAGCCCTACAAACATAGTGTTGGAGATGAGTTTGATGAGAATTCAAAATGCTGTCACTTTTCTTCATATTTTGACTTCGCTTGAACTGGATTTAATTTGAAATTCCCCAGAGCCTTTAATTTGAAATTCACAGCAACCAAATGAATCCAATATGTTTGGAGATAGCCACCTGTAATTTTTCTCTTCTTACTTTCTTTATTCTTAGAAACAAAATTATTGTATGTGTAACTGGCCTTTGATATTGATCTTTAAGATAAGCAGGTGATGCCAACATGGTTATTAAAATTACCTCAGCAACAAACCCTTATGGCAAGAATAGACTTACAGAGGGAGGTTTCAAGGCAAAATCCAGCTTTGTGAAAGATCTTAGGGGGCTGGGAAGAGTCTGTTTCCAGCACTAAGTGAGGTGAAAGGACACAGACAAGTATACACCAAACAAGGCAAAAGATTAATATGCATGACCATATGTAATTTGTTCAAATTAGGACATTTTCTCTCTCACTGAACATAAAATATACAGTCAAATTATACAGAAACACTTGCAAAGCACATTGCTTAATTCTATGTAGGATTATTTAAAGACTAATGCTTGTTAATATCCTTCACAATCTGCTGAAAAAGCTTTAAACAGGTGAACTTCTGAGAATTTTCAGTTTGGGAAAATGACATACCTGACCCATACATGGTTCAAGTGGTTAAACTGCGGTACAAAACTGCTCACTATCTGAATTCAGTCCTGGTGGGTTTAAGATTGACTCAGCCTTCCATCCTTCCGAGGTTGTTAAAATGAGCATTCAGCTTGTTATGAGCAAAATGCTAATTACGTTGTGAGCTGCTCAGAAAGTGCTCTAAGCACTGTGGGATGGTATATAGGTATAATTGCTATTGCTATGTCATTTTATAGTCACTTTGTCAGCCTCACCCTTGATATGGGTTTGTTTTGTCATTTCATCTAATTTGCCAAACCTAATTTAGCCTGACTCATCTCTGGCAGATTGGTAGTCCAGTGTTAAGATTTCATGCCAAGGGGTGATACTTATTAATCTAAATTGTTTTCAGGCTTAGCTAAGAATTCTTTTCTCTGGTTAAAACTGCATAAATGTATTCTGTTCATAAGGGATGAAGCAAGCAACTTTAGAAGCTATTAGTTGCATCATTCTCCAAAGATCAGAGGATGAGTTGTTGTCATTGTTGCTGTTGAGATTCCAAAAACAGTGAATGTTTTAGGAGTGTTGTAACCTTAGGTAAAGGTAAAGGTTTCCCTTGCTCGAAAGCCAGTCGTATCCGACTCTAGGGTGCAGTGCTCATCTCTGTTTCTAAGCCGAAGAGCCAGCGCTGTCTGCTTCTGCAGACATTTCCGTGGTCATGTGGCAGGCATGACTAGACACCGGAGCACACGGAACGCTGTTACCTTCCCACCGAAGTGGTCCCTATTTATCTACTTGCAATTTCTTGCTTTCGAACTGCTTGGTGCTATGCAAATAATCAAGATACCAGTTGTTTTTTCCTGCATCAAGTGCGATAGACTACCTAATTGGGTTGAGTGGTGGTGGTGGGGATTCTCTTATCTTAAATTAATCCAGTTTCCTTCTCCTCGGCCTGTCAATGGAGTTTGAAAGAATATTTTTCAGTTTCTTTTTCCATTTGCTTTCACGCATTGATACAGCAGATGTGCGTGAACGTGGCTCTGGGGAATTCTTCTAAATGTTTTAATCTAGGGTGGCAAAATATGCCCCTTATGTATCTGAGGGCTCTCTATTTTTGTGCCCATAAATTCCTATATCCTTTGGTAGATGCATTTTACTTTTTAAATAGGCCACAGCATATCCACATTGGTTAGCACCACAAAATATTTAATTTTCAGAATTGAAACTGAACTTTTAGCCATTTCTCATGTTGCTGTTGTTGTTGTTGTTGTTTTTGTTGCACTGTTCAGCATTCTTGGCATTCAGTGTTGTCCGTTTGAGGGTTCTGGCACATAATATTGACCCACCACTGCTTTATTCTATTTCAAGACAGTCATGCTTCCCCGCCCCCATTAGACTGTAGTGGCTCAAGTAGCTAAGACACTGATTGGAAGGCAGCAGGTCAATAGTTCGATACCCGAATACTGCAGGACGGAATGAGATCCTGTCTTTGTCCCAGCTCCTGCCAACCTAGCAGTTTGAAAGCAAGAGATTGCAAGTAGATAAATAGGGACCACTTTGGTAGGAAGGTAAACAGCATTTCATGCGCTCTGGTGTCTAGTCATGCCTTCCACGCCTTTTCGGCTATGAAACAGATGAGCACTGAACCCTAGAGTTGGATACGACTGGTTTTCGAACAAGGGTGACATTTACCTTTTACAAGTACAGTTGAAGCCAGATCCAAAAGAAGAAGAGTGCTATACAGTTATGAATAATTCAATAGCTATAAAGTTACAAATCCAGGAGTTTTATCATCATCATCATTATCATTATTTCTATACTGCCTTTCTTCCCCAAAGGGCAACTCAAGGCGGTTCACAACAGTAAAATGAACAAAACAAAACACAGCAGTAAATATCAAAATAAGCAGCAATAACAGTACAATAATCAGCAAAATACAAAATAAATAAATACAAGATAATAATGAAATACAAAACAATACAGTATAAAAATTGACAGTACAATATGCAATAAATATAAAAAATACAATAATACAAAATCCAATGCAATCTACATCTATACCTATAAAGAGGGACGTTAACCGTTGGACTCCGGCATACGCTCCTGCACCCGGCCCAACCATCCCTAACCAAGACGTCTGCACTTACCTTACCCCCGCCTCACCAATCCTGCAAAGGTCCGGAGGTCGCCAGTGGAGCAGCCGCCCCACAAACGCAACCAAAAAAAATAAGACTACGAGTCCCAGAGTCTTCTGCGCTGCGCAACCCCTCAGCCAATCAGGCTGAGGGATGCGAGCGCAGAGGAGGCCGGGAATGTGCTGTGAGCCGACTTTAAAAAAACGCCAGGAGGGAAAGTCTTTGAAAGACCCAGCCAGAGCCAGGAAAAGGTAAGTGCGGTCGGTGGGAGTTAGGGAGTGGGGGGGGGAGGCTCGGCCCCAGTAACCATGCCGCCCCCGCAGCACCACCTAGCTCCTCCCCTAACCTCCGCCAACCGCACTTACCTTTTCCTGGCTCCAGCTGGGTCTTTAAAAGTCTTTCCCTCTCAGCGCGGCCTTCTGCATAGGAAGAAGCACCGGCTTCTCCTTCGTCCCTGCGGGTGACGTGGACTTGACGCCCACAGGGACGAAGGAGAGGCCGGTGCTTCTCCCTACGCAGAAGGCCGTGATGGGAGGGAAAGACTTTCAAAGATCCATCCAGAGCCGGCAAAAGGTAAGTGCAGTCGGTGGGGGTTAGGGAGGAGGGGAGCCACAGCCCCGGTAACCATGCCGCCGCCCCACCACCTTGGTCCCCCCACTGCTCCATACCCCACTGACTGCACTTACCTTTTGCCAGCTTCGGCTAGATCTCTGAAACTCTTTCCCTCCCGGCACGGCCTTCTGTGTAGGGAGAAGCACTTCATCCCTGTGGGCGACGTGGCCTCAACACCCACATGGACAAAGGAGAGGCCGGAGCGCCGCCTGGCCTACTGGAGAGGACTCGCTTCTCTCTGGGTTGGCTGGGAACGAAAGTTCTATTCCCAGCCAACCCAGAGAGAAGCAAAGCCCCTCCGTGATGGGGATTCGTTCACTCTCTCTCTCTCTCTCTCTCTCTCACACACACACACACACACACACGCACAACATGCAGGAAAAACTACCCACCCAACCACACTGCGGGATAACTCTCCCCCCTCCCCATCCACCAACCAACACACACACTGTGGGACAACAATCCCCCCCGCCCAACCCACCAACACACACACACACACACCTCGCCAGGAATTTTTAATGTGTGTGTTGGTGGTTGGATTGGTATTGTATGGGGTGGTGGTTGTGCACACCCAAAACCAACCCTAACCACCAACACACACATTAAAAATGCCCGGCTGGCCGGGCACAAATATGCTAGTTATACAATAAATAAGAATCAATCTACATAATCAATTCCTTACGGTCCTGACGGAGCAATGCTCGACGTCCTTGGCGGGCCGAAGGAAGGAACTCCATGTCTTGGCACTGGCAAGGCCGTAACAGTTCTTGGACCGTGGGAAGCTGGAGCAGGTGCTCCCAATCTCACCAGCCAGCACAGCCGAGGAAGAAGCTCCAAGTCTCAGCTTCTTCAGCCAGGGCGTCCCCAAATGCTGCTCACCTCCTCCAGCCAGCCAAAGAGTCAAGGTGCTCCCGACTTCCCCGCAGTCAATGCCAGACCGGTGAGGGGCTTGATCGAGGCGGCATCCACATGGTGGAGGTGGAGGAGCGGCTTTTGGGGCTGCGGGAGCGACCCCAGGTACCACAGGTCTCTCCACCCCGCCTCCTTCACCCCCAGCCGACTCACCGGGCAAAACCCCCGCCAGACTCGCTGGGGGTGACGGCGTCATTGGAGGAGGCTCAGAGGAGCGGCTTTTGGGGGCGCGGGAGTGACCCCAGGTGCTGCAGGTCTCTCCCCCCGCCTCCTTCACCCCCAGCTGACTCACCAGGCGAAACCCTCGCCAGGCTCGCTGGGGCTGATGCTGTCGTCGGAGGAGGAAGAGGAGCCGCTTTTGGGGCCGCAAGAGCGACCCCAGGTGCCGCAGGTCTCTCCACCCCACCTCCTTCACCCAGCTTTAGGAAAGGATTACAATAAACTGGAATAAGTTCACAGGACAGCAACAAAGATGATGAGAGGACTGGAAACCAAAACCTAAGAGGAAAGACTGAAAGAACTGAGCATGTGTAGCCTTTGGAAAAGGAGATTCAGGGAGGATAAAGGTTTCCCTTGCTCGAAAGCCAGTCGTATCCGACTCTAGGGTGCAGTGCTCATCTCTGTTTCTAAGCCGAAGAGGCAGCACTGTCTGCTTCTGCAGACATTTCCGTGGTCATGTGGCAGGCATGACTAGACACCAGAGCGCACGGAACGCTGTTACCTTCCCACCGAAGTGGTCCCTATTTATCTACTTGCAATTTCTTGCTTTCGAACTGCTAGGTTGGCAGGAGCTGGGATGAAGACGGGAGCTCATTTCCGTCCTGCAGTACTCGGGAATCGAACTGCTGACCTTCCGCTTCCCAGTCAGCGTCTTAGCGACTTGAGCCACTGCAGTACCCTGCAGTACACTGCAGGGAGGATATGATAGCACTTTTCAAATACTTGGAAGATAGTCATAAAGATGAGGGGCAGGATCTATTTTCAATCATCTCAGAATGCAAGACATGTAATATTGGGTTCAAACGACAGGAAACCAGAGATAGGGTGAATAACAGGAAACATTTCTTAACTATTTGGGAGATGGTGATACCCCAGTGCTGGAGGCATTCAAGAGTAAACTGGACAACCATATGTGAGATCTCCTTTGATTCGGATTTCTGCACTGAGCAGGGGTTGGGCCCATAGGACCCTTCCAATTCAATTAGTCTACAATTCTATGAAGAACAACTAACATTGAAGCTAATGTGTCATACACAAACGTTGAACAAGTAACACCTGCAGGTTAATATCATTGCTAAAATTCCAATTAGCTTCATTAGGAAGGGAGAAGTAAACCCAGATCTATAGGAAGAGTTGCAGTGGTCTAATAAAAGCTCATTTGTTTATGAAGGGGATATATGCTGTCCTATTGCAGAGCAATATCAATTATTAGCAAAGCCCCAATGCAAATGAGTAGTACAGTAAAACCTCGGGTTACAACCCGGGGTTTTGCTGCAGTTTACAACGGGGTTTTGCTGCAGTTTACAACGGCAAATTTTTAAATTTTCTTTTTGGGTTTACAATGATCAAGTCAGGCCTTTTTTATTTTTCAATGCATCCCTATGGATGTTTCAGTTTACAGTTTTTTCAGGTTACAATGGAGGCTGTTGGAATAGACCTTCGTCGTAACCTGGGATTTTACTTTATTTACACTTTAATAGAAAGCATTATGAGGGTCCTGTAAGATAACAATACAAATGAGTCAGTGATTTTGTGTAGTTAAACTTTTAAAAATCAACACATTGTTTAGTTATTTTTATATTTCTTTGGGGGAAGTGATTAGATCCTAGCTTGCCCCATTTCCTCTCTAAAAGGGAATTTTAAACAAGCGTACCTTGTTTTGAAATAAACATGTAATTTTTGTTGTGGTTACCTTTGTATAATATTGGTTCCAAATAATCATAATGTTATAATGGTGGTTATGGTTTGTTCGCAGTTTATTAGACATTACCAGCAAGTAGATAGCTTGGGAAATGGCCACTTTACTCCTTAAGATCTGGTTAATAACAATTTGCTATTAAAATGTAATACATTATTTCAGTTTACTCCACCCTGTTCCACTTCTTTCACAGGGCACAGGGGAAAAGCATAACTTCATATTCCATGTTTATAAGTTTTCGTAACTATGGCAAGAGTGACATGCCTGTATTGGTCATACCATATCACTTCTAGTCTAATTGAAACACAGATGTTAGTTCCTAAGGAGGCATTAAAGTAGTTGTTGACCTTTTAACACCAAGTAGTCAGATAGTGTTACAGCACTTCTTTTGATTTTGGCTATGCATATCACTGTTTTCACAGCATATAACCTTAAGAATTGTTGATAATTCCAGTACTAGTGTAACAAGCGTGTATGGTGTTTTACCTAGTTGCATTGGTATTGTTGCTGAAATTGACATATCTTCAGTAAGCTTTATCCTGTTAAATCTAATATTGACACCATTTTATAGTGTTTGGTTTTGGCCATACTGTATTCTGACCCTTTAGTATGGGTATAGTATAGTAAATCAGATATGTCTATTTGTACGTTCTCTGAAAATACTTGTTTTTATCTGTGGAGTTTGATATTTTAAAGTTTAATTTTTTGGAATTTTTTCGTGGACTTGCTCCATGAAAGCTCGCATTTAAAATATATCAGTTAGTCTTTAAAGTGCTGCAGTGTTTTTGTTTTTGCTTCCTGATATATTTTAAAGTGAAAATGTATATTTCTTTGTCTTGTGTGCACTAAGGAGCTTCATTATGCCTTTGCTTCATTATAAGAACATAAGAACAGCCTTGCTGGAACAGGCCACAGGAACCCATCCAGTCCAGCATTCTGTCTCACACAGTGGCTCACCATTCGCTTCAGGGTATTCCCAAGCAGATGCCTTTACCTGCTTAGGATTCCCTGGAAATGGCATTGAGAGATATCCTGCCTATCTCTCCAACCCGGAGGTTGTCCTTAGGTATCCATAATTATAGCCATTGATACCCTTGTCCTCCATGAACCTGTCTATAGCAATAGCAATAATTTAAATATGTCATCAGGAAATCATATGGACTTCAGTTCTTTTGTATCTGATGGACAAGTCATTTTCTTATCCCAAGCAAATAATATACTATAGGAATCTGCCTTTGAGCCTCAGCCAAGTAACTTGGAACGTTCGCCGTTTTTGCTTTGCTTCTGTTAAATCAGTGCTGCTTGGTAGGTATCACAAATGGGTGTGTACATGTAAAAGAATGTAACCTGCTATGTCAGTGTTGGTATGTGAGAGTATACTTGACCTGTGTAAGCAATACCTATAATTTGTCAGCCTGTCTCAGCAGGAAACCTTTTGCTAAGGAGGCTAATCCATGTGAGAGTGTACTGTAAGAATGTTCTGCTTTTCAAACAATGGTTCCTATGGCTAAGCAAAATGTGAACCTCTTTAATGGTCATTCTTATCAGTGCAACAATAAATGAATAAGTAAATCATGCAACAACAGATAAGCAAAGAAATCTATGCTTTGCTCTTTAGAGAATACGCCTGAATTGTTGAGCTTGCACTTTAGTTTCTCATTTACATTTCCTTGGTGGAAATGCCAAAAGTAATTTATATTTCAGAATATTCACAGCATATATAGAATGTTTATATCTCATCTCATATATAAAATTCAGAAATATAGTACAGTATAGCTAATTAGCAGATCTGTTCCTTTCCTCTCTAAGGTCACTGCAGTTCTTTCCTAACAATGTGTCAATTTTATGTTATTTCAAAACAGAATTTATCAATGCATTATGACCAGTTTTCTGTATTTTATAATAAGTCAGAGGAGCCAAGAAACACCTGGGAGCAGCCAGTGTGGCTTTAAACTGCCAGCGTTGGGACTGCCCCCCCCCTCCACTGGACTGCTTCTCCACCTGCCGGTTCGCTCACCAGCCCGGTCGAGGCTCAGAGGAGCCAAGAAACACCTGGGAGCAGCCAGCATGGCTTTAAAACGCCAGCGCTGGGACTGCCCCCCCCCCCCCACCGGACTGCTTCTCCGCCTGCCGGTTCGCTCCCCAGCCCGGTCGAGACTCAGAGGAGCCAAGAAACACCTAGGAGTAGCCGGCATGGCTTTGAAACGCCAGCGCTGGGACTCTCTCCCCCCCCCCCCCCAAGACTGCTTCTTCGCCTGCCAGTTCGCTCCACAGCTGTTCCTGGGGCTGCCTCCCCCGCTCAGTCTGGAAGGGAAGAAGATACCGACGGGTTGCGGATAGCCGAAGACCTGCCACCACAGCTGTGCCTGGGCCGGGGTTGCCTTTCCTCCTATCAGGGACATTGATTTGGGCCCTGTGGAGTGTAGAACATGGGCTCCGACAGGTACATGGAGCCTTGGGTTCCGTTCATGGTTGTCGGGCCCTGGTTTCCGCTCCCTGGACCCTATGGACTGGCGAGGGTGTTTTGTTCTGTTCTGTGGTCTAATTGTAATTACTCTATTATGGTATTTTAATATGTATAATTTTATTGTATTTGATGTTTTGATATTTTGTTTAAAACCTTTACCTTTACCTTATAGTATTTTGGTGTATTTATTATGTATAATGCTATTGTATTTTTGAATTGTATTTCTTGGACTTTTGGCATTTTATTGTCTATTTATTTATTTTGTATATTGATATGGGTATTGGTATATTGGTATGGATTGTATTGTATTCTGCTTGTGTACATGGTTTACTAATTTTGTATTGATTTGTAATTGTATACTATTGTGTTTTGTGTGTTTATATTGTTTTCTCTTGTTATAATGTATTTAATTTACTTGTTGTAAGCCGTCCTGAGTTGGCCCTGGCCAAGTAGGGCGGGATATAAATCGAATGAATGAATGAATGAAGTCTTAATGGATTTTAAAATCCTATGTTTGCATCAATTTTGGCCAATTTTACTCAACCCTGTTTTACTTTTAACATGGTAATGAATATCTCTAGCGTCTCCTGATTTACTGATGGCATTTGGCTCATAAATCAAACTGTTGTGTGGCAATAAAAGAACAAGTTGCTAAATGCTTCTCAATATGGCATTGCACAGTACTGCTGAATATATACTATGGTAAATAGAACCTGTAAAGGTATAACAATTTGTTTTGTCTATATAGGTATAACAAAGCCACTTAGTCTGACAAGATTGAGTGGCTATGGATTAGGGGCCCGGTGTTATCTCAGGAGTTACCACCATTGGACCTGGATGGGGCAAGCCTGCCTCTGACAGATCCAGTGCGCAACTTGGGGTCCTTCTGGATTCTTGGCTGCAGCTTGAGGATCAGGTAGCAGCCATGGCCAGGAGGGCTTTCGCCCAACATCGGGTGATTCGCCAGTTGCGCCCACTCCTAGACCGGTACTCCTTGCTAATGGTCACTCATGCGCTGATCACCTCTAGACTAGATTATTGTAATGTGCTCTACATGGGGCTGCCCTTGGCGACCATTCGGAGGCTGCAGTTGGTCCAGAATGCGGCTGCTTGGGTGGTGTTGGGGTGTGGGCGTTATGTCCGCGCCTCGCCATTGCTTCGGGAGTTGCACTGGTTACCAGTTTGCCTCCATGTGCAATTCAAGGTGCTGGTTATTGCCTTTAAAGCTTTACATGGTAGTGGGCCAGGGTATCTCAGAGACCGCATCGTCCCCAGAACCTCTGCCCGTCCAACCAGAGCAGACCGGAGAAGCTCTCTACTTGTTCCATCTGCTAGAGATGCTCGTCTCTCTAGCACAAGAAGGAGAGCTTCTATGTGTCTGCTCCGGCCCTTTGGAACCTCCTACCAGTGGAACTGAGGTTGCAGTCAGAATTGCTGCCCTTCAGGAGAGATCTCAATACCTGGCTGGCAGGGCAGGTGTGGGACATCGATGGTGAAGTGACCCCCCGTCTGTTGGTTAAATTAATATATTGCAATTAGTATCAGAGATACTCTCTCTCTTTTATTCTATTATATGTGGGTGGGTTTTTAAATGTTTTTTTTAACTGGGATTATTTGTTTTAGGGGATTTTAGCAGGTGTGTAGGGGTTATATTGTAAGCCGCCCAGAGTCTTTATGAGTGGGGCGGCTATAAAAATATGAACTATAAATAAATAAATATACATTCTATTAACGTGTGTTCAATAATGCTTATGTTGTTTCTGAAGACTCAAGTGCTTAACAGCTAATAGTTTCTGACATTTCATCTCAACACTCAGTAAGATGCAGACAGGGTCAGTTTTGCAACAGGGTAGGCACAGTAATGGTGAACCTTGGCGCTCGAGCTGTTTTTGAACTTCAATTCCCAGAAGCCCTGATCAGCAGGAGTGCTGACTTGGGCTTCTGGTAATTGAAGTCCAAGAACACCTGGAGTGCCAAGGATCACCATCACAGGGGTAGGGTCCTGGCATCATTGCTTTTTATCATTTGCACAAATGATCGACCAGCATTATCATTCCCCAGGCCAGGAGGTTATTTATCCCAATGAACTTGCATTGCCAATCCAGGGAGAAATCTTTGAACCCAATGAACACCAGCTAATTTCTGCATTAGAAGATCTTTTCTTATAACAATACCCAGTGAAACCAAACTATTTAAAACACAGGTCTATGTTCTCCACTTAACAAACAGAGAGTCAGAGAGGAAGCTCTCAGTTAACTGGGAAGGAAGGATTTTCTAATACTGCCCTACCCCAAAATATTTGGACATCTGTCTGGATTGAGCTCTGACCTATCCTGGGAGCTTTAGAAGCTGAAATGGGACCAAAAAAAAGAGAGCTTAAAATCAATTTAAATTAATTACTTCCAGCGCCCCAGTCTGGTTTATACCAGCATTAAGTTATGCAAGACAATCTTGCCCAATATAAAGTTCTGTAGTAGCATGAAGCATTTTTAAAAATTCATACTGTTATTTTCAAATATTTTGTTTAAACATTATAGCTATCTATAAATTGGTTAATCTACAGATCTATAGGCATACCTTGATTTTTTGTATTTATATTATTGTGAATTAAGATGTATTGATTTTAACTGCTTGATGCAACCAATTAAGAATTTAATGTAGTCCACAAGAATATGGTAAAGATGTCCTGTATTTCCTAGGTCTGTTGAATTAAAAGCACATTTTATTTTCCATGTGGGACAGGAATACAATCCCAGTTGGAGAGCAAATAGCTTTTCTAAATTACTTTACAAAGTACTGTTTAGTTTTACTATTTGTGCGCATAATTTTCAAAGATGCTTTTTTGTCATTTATGGTAGACCACATAGTTTTCACAACCTTAAAAGTATATTACAATATATTTTTGACCATTTGAAATGCATGTTTGTTTTTAGCAGTGGACTTCCACTTCTTTGTGATTATTAGTGTTTAGTACTGTATTGCTTTAATTGATGCTGTTTAGAATAGTTTTGTTTTTTGTATACAGTAAAAGACTTACATGAACATATCCCCATTAAATAGCTATTTTAGCAGTTTGTCTTCCTAATTTTAATCTTGATTCTTGGATGCTGAAGAAGTCACCAGAACCTTGTTGAGCTTCTACTGTGTAGAAAATCCTGACTTTACACTAATTTAGGAACATGCAACTTGTGAAAATCTGACTGCACAACAGAAGTGCTTGTGCAAGCGATGTGATCCCGTATTGCTAGGTTGATGGAACTTTTGTTCAGTGGATATTTGGTAGGATATTGGCCTGTCATTGCGATTTTGCAGTCCCCTTTTGGGATTCAGCCCATTTTATCCTTTGAAAATAGTAATTTTAATATGCATTGTGACAGTTTCCTGTTTTCATGTGAAAGTTTGCAGCTCCTCACTTTTCATGGTTTTATTTTATTAGTTGAACACTGTGTAGATGATCTTACTGCAGAAGTCTAAACCAGGGATTCTCAACCTGCATCCCGTGGCCAGATGTGGCCTGCGGCACCATTTCATGTGGCCCTACCATCACCTCCACCACACCAGGAAGTGCCATGTGGTGGAGGAAGGGCAAAATGGCTGTCCGGTCCCTGAAGTTGTCTGAGGGAATGTGACATGGTCCCAGGGTTTAAAAGGTTCAGAATTCCTGGTCTAAACAAACGAGATGGAATTAAAATGTGAAGATAGAGATGGTAAAGGTAAAAACTAAAGTTTAATAAACAAGAGGAAGATACATGATGTACAAGGCAGCATACATCAGTGTATACATCAGTTGTTTGTTTGTTTGTTGTTTGCTTTTTCAAGCATATCTTCCATAATGTTTTTGTTTGTTTGTTTTAAATGGAAGAGGACCTTTTCATCTTTGGGAGATGTTCCTGCTTTTTGAATACACAGACCTATATGTTAGCACAGAAAGTTTCTTTTAACTGGATAATTTAAGGCAGCGGTGCCCAAACTATGGCCTGTGGCCGGATCCGGCCCATGGCACCTAATAATCTGGCCTGTCCTACCCATGCCACTCCCGGCATTTATGACAGCCACTGGTGCATTTACATCAGCGTTTTGCGCTGGCGTGTTTAACTTCCATTTCCGGTGGGAGGAACCACGTGACCGGCCCGCTCAACCATGTGACTGGCCAACAGCTCGAAAAGTTTGGGCACCCCTTATTTAAGGTAAGAGATGAAAATAAGTCACCATATAAGTAATCAGTCAACATAAAAAAAACATAAGATTTACATACAAAATCTAACTGGGTGAGAAGATATAGCTTATAGGAGTTAAGAGCAGAACTTTTGTTAGCCTGCCTGAACAGATTTCCTAGGCATTGTGAGGAGCAGGTCATTGATATTTGCTCCAGACTGGCCACTATGGTTGTGACAGTATTAAGGAAGGTGTCCAGAATGTTTCTGTTCAAAATGGTTGTGATCATTGTCTGTTATTGTGAACTGACAATATGGATAAGACACTTGAACCTATCTACAGCATGACATGTCAGCTCAACCATTGCTATTAGTTGGGCTTTTAAGAGCTAGCAGAAATAGATCAATGAGGGTCTAGGGCAGGGGTAGGCCAGATCTGGCCTGAGGTGCCAAATAATCCGGCCCTCGCTGCAGCTGCAGCAGAAATCAACCGCCAACTTGTTTGCGGCTGTTGTAAACATGTTTACAGCTGTCGTAAACATGTTTATGGCAGCTGTAAACTGCAGGGGGACCACCAGTCCGCCCCCCTCAACTGTCTGAGGGAGCATGACCAGGTCCCCAACTGAAAAAGGTTGGCAACCCCTGGTCTAGGGAGATGATGAGATGCTGTTAAGAGGATGGTGCTTGCCATTTTGAAATTAATTGTGTTGTGCCCTCTCCTGAAGAAGTTCTCCCTGGATTTGATTTGATTTATTTGATTTGGATTGAAAGTACTGTATGTGAAAACTTGACCCTCCATATTAAACATCCCTTCTTTGAGATTGTAATGCTTGGGCAGTTTCAGACATCCTTGGAGGGAAATTTTTTATCTAGACCCATTTCAATCTGCTTTCAGACCAAGTTTTGGAACCAAACCAGTTTTGGGTGGCTTGTTTTGATAGCGTTATAGGGTGTACTATCCTGTTAACTCTTTAAAATCTCACAGTGGCTTTGATATCATTTCCATGGTTTCTTACTGTAGCAGCTCTGTAGTATGAGAGGCATTGTGTTTTCAGTAGTTAAGATCCTGTCTTCCACGTTGACTACAAAGAATGGTTTGGGGCTTCTTCTGTTCAGCTGTTAGTTAACACACGGCTTTGATTTTATGCCGCATGCTCTTTAACATATGAGGTCACTGGGTTAGAACTTTGGATGTGTTATAATAAT